>OY728150.1:1513781950-1516281950 GCA_963277665.1 Viscum album
CTTATCGAGCGAAGCTCGTAGTTGCGTAGGATTCGATCAGGGGTTTCCGTCGCACTTTTCGGATCAAAATTTCGAGTCCGGAGGTGATCGTAGGGATCCGACGAAGCTCCGGGAGGTTTTGGGGGTTTTCCGGCCGTTCGACGAACCCTGGCGCGGCGACGACTCGACGTTCAGCGAGGAGGCGGCCGCGGGGCGTCGCGGTGGTGCGGTGGCCAGGCGGAGCGGCTCCGGTAGGCAGCTGGAGCGGACGGCGGCGAGGCGGGATCCCGATTGGTGGCGCCGACGTAGGGCAAGGGGAAGGGGGTGCCGCGAGGCGCGCGACCCCGTGCAGCGCGACTGCGACCCGCGTATCGCGGGTCGCTACGAGAAAAGGGACCGGCCGTGATGGCCGGTCGGTGGCGACAGGCCGCGACCAACTGGCCGCGGCGGAGCGAACCGGACCCGCGGGCCGGTCCGGCCCAAGGGGGTTTCCCCCTTTGGGATTTCCGACGCTCGTAGCTTTCGCTACGGGCGTCCGTTTTGCGCGCCGTCAGCGGTAGCGCGGACCTTGCGTTGAGGGGAACGTTTTGAGATGGTTTCGAGAATTTTTAATTCCCGAAACGAGAGGCCTCGGAGGCGCGGCGCGTCTTTAAGTGGACGAGCGTTTTTCTCGAGATTCTTGTTTTGGACGGCGCATAGGCGTCTGACGTTCGTTTTGAGCGCCGTCAGTGGCGTTTCGACCCTGGCACTTAGGCGGAGGTTTCCATGGCGGTTTTGGGCATTGAGACTGGATTTGAGGTGTGGGCCCCACGACCCGTCCTTTCGAGCTGCGTGCAGCGTTTCACGACTTTTTCATCGGACGTCCGTTCGGGGCGTGCGAGCAGTCGTTTTTGGATGTTTTTTCGAGGGGATTGCAATGGTGCAATCCGCCCGCTCTAATTCGGCACGATGGTGCGGGGCCCATAAGGGCCGTTTGAGCGTCGACGGTGATTTTTCCATCTTTATCACCGGACGACCGTTTTGGACAAGTGAATAGTCCATCTTGTGTGCTTTTTTGAGAGGATTGCAACGGTGTGATCCGTTCGTTGAGTTTCAGGACCGGGATGCGGGTCCCACGTGGCACCGCTCGTGTGCGGTGCGCCAGAATGCATTTTTTTTCTCCGGATATCCGTTGCACTCAAGTGAGTTGTGCTTTTGACGTGTTTTTCTGAGGGGATCGCAATGGTGCGACGTGCCTGACTGTTTTCGGTGCCGAGGCTCGGGATCACGGGACGTCGTTCGGGCGTGAGGCGGTGTTGGTGACTTTTTCGTCGGATATCCGTTGGAGGCGAGTAAGTGGTCGATCTCGCATGTTTTTCCGCGAGGACTACAACGGTGCGATCCGTTTGGTTGCGCAAAGCCTCTTGCGCGATCTTGTTAAATGTGGAAATGTGAAAGGCGCTCTAATGGCGGTTCTCCTCGCTGTGTTTGCAGAGAACCTTTGGCGTGTGATCGCGTGCACTCCCGTGTGAGTGAATAAACGTGGTTGGTCGTGCCCCAGCCGTTGTGGCGGCAAGTTGGAGTTGTTATGTTCACGCCTTCGCGTTGACGTTGGGTGCCGTGTGCACGATAGCCCTTGGACTGAAAATGAGGTATACTCTGGGAGTATACGGGAGCGCTTGGAGGTACGAAGGTTTGTACCTGAGACTGTTTGTGCGCTTGGTTGAGGTTTGACTTGGGGCCACACGTCGTGTGGGCCCCATGTGCGTGTTGTGTTATGCTTTGCGTACCTTTGACCTCTCGCGACGTAGAGAGTCCCTCTGTGCTCGTTTGTTTGACTAGGAGGGTGGAGTTTTCCCCTGGCTCTATGCTCGTTTGTTTGACCAGCTGTGTTGAGTGGTCTCCTCTGGTCTCGTTCTCGATGGATCGGCCGGTAGCGGTGCTAGTGACACCTAGTGATGGAACAGGCGCTGAACCCCTTTGGGTGAGTTGTGCTGGAGTGGGTGGTTGCGTGATGCCCACTACATGTTTGGTTGGCCAGTGGTGTACCCTTCAGTAGAGATGGCCAGAGCAGTTCTGAGTTTTACCCTCCAGCGGGGCTGGGCAGCGGGTTACTCATTGACTTCTTCGGGTTTACCCTCCAGCAGGGCTGGGCAGTGAGTTGCTCACTGACTTCTAGGGTTTACCCTCCAGCAGAGACTGGGCAGTGGGTCACCCGACGCTCTTAGGGTCTACCCTCCAGCAGAGACTGGGCAGTGGGTCACCCGATGCACTTAGGGTCTACCCTCCAGCAGAGACTGAGCAGTGGATCACCCGACGACCTCTTAGGGTCTACCCTCCAGCAGGGCTGGGCAGTGGGTCGCCCGTCGTCTAGTTCCAGGTCTACCCTCCAGCAAGGCTGGACAGTGGGTCGCCTGTCGACTTATTTCAAGTCTACCCTCCAGCAGGGCTGGGCAGTGGGTCGCCCGTCGTCTAGTTCCAGGTCTACCCTCCAGCAAGGCTGGGCAGTGAGTCGCCTGTCGACTTATTTCAAGTCTACCCTCCAGCGGGGCTGAGCAGTGGGTCGCCTGATTATGTATTTTAGGGTTTACCTTCCGGCAGGGCTGAGCAGTGGGTCGCCTGTCGACTTATTCCAGGTCTACCCTCCAGCGGGGCTGGGCAGTGGGTCGCCTGATGATGTATTAAGGTCTACCCTCCAGCGGGGCTGTGCAGTGGGTCGCCTGATGATGTATTAAGGTCTACCCTCCAGCGGGGCTGTGCAGTGGGTCACCTGATGATGTATTAGGGTTTACCCTCCGGCAAGGCTGGACAGTGGGTCACCCGATATCTGGTTATGAATTACCCTCCAGTAGGGCTGGGCAGTGAGACACCTTTGACATTCCAGACTCAGTCCTTTCTACTAGGCTAGTGTGTGATTTTCCTCCGTGATTACCGGAGCAAGACCCTTGGTTATACGGGTCAGTGTTGTGACGACTTTGACTTTGAGAAGACCTCTTGACTGCGGGGCAGTGACGAGTTGTGGTTTGACGTTCCCCCAGAACTCTCAAGTATGAGGAGCGCTTTCCCCCACCGAGACGCGTCCTTGTGACGCGACTTAAAACCGTGCGGGCGAGTCAGTGCCGCCCAAAGCGGATAGTGTCGAGGTGTGGTGGTTTGAGCCACTTGACTTGTAGTTCAGGGCAGACGTGCGGGATGCTGCGCATCGATGATGTTACTTCTGGGACTGTTGGCTACTCGTTTTCTTGGGCTGAGCTACGGGATGGAGATCCCCTTACGGTCTTATTCGGGCTTCTTGACAGAGCATATGGATTTGTATATACCATGTTCCGATACCCACTTCTTGGGTTTGGTTGCTCTCCTTCCAGGAGAGGCGAAGACGTGCGAGGTATGCCACGTGCTTTCCGCGTCTAGCTTCTCGTGGTTGGATGAGTTTACTCCCCTGCTATAGGCAGCGCAAGCTCGACGAGAAGTGCATCTTCTCACCGTTCCTAGCTCCTTGTGTTAGGACGAGTTTTCTACCTTTCTCTTGTTGGGTTGAGCTGTTACTCTTTACTGCTCCCTCGGTTGGACTCCTTTACTTTTCCTGTTCGCTCTATTGCTCACCCTTCGGTACCTCCTTTGTTGCTCCCTCGAGCCTTCGAGGTATCCTACTGAGTATTTTTATACTCACCCCTTCTTGGGCTTTGCCCGCACTTGGTGTGCCCTTGCAGACGACAGACAGGTTGGTCGTGATTTCAGTGGAGCATCGAAGTTCAGGAGCTTGGACCGCGTGCGGTGGTTGTAGTCGGGTTCTAGGTGAGAGACCCATCAGCTGTTTCTTTTTGTTTACCTGTTGCCGGGTTGTGGCACCTTTTCTGGTTGGGCGCGTGTTTTGCCCCTTTTTCATTTTCAACACTTTTGTTGTACCGCTTAGAGGTCGATGCACATTTGTGGTATATATAGCAGTTGCCCTTTTTCTTTACTTGTTTTTTCTTTTACTCTGCACTGTTGCATTGAGTGTGCTGCGTGCGTGTGTACAAGTACTTAGGCAAAGGCCTCTCCGAGTTGTTGTGCCTTCGGCGCTGGTCGCCAGCCTCTGACCTATGGAGGCGGGCTTGAGGTAGTTGCGGCTCGAGCTCGGGTAGGGTCGGGTCGTGACAAAGTGGTATCAGAGGTGGTTCGTTCCTTGAGACATTGTGCGGACGCCCCTAAAAGAGGAATTGGATAGGATTTAGGGCAACAGTGTTAACGTGTCTCGAGAGTGGCTCTCAGGCTAGGGAGTCTAGTGATGGTGCGACGCTCGACGTATCCAATCACCAGGACCTTGATAACCCGCTTGTCGACTCGGCATGCTGAGACATTTGTTTGCAGGGAAAATTTGTTTGTGCATCACATAGGATTGAGTCTTTGACTGTCCTTCTTGAGTCAGCTTCCCATCGTTGTCTTTATTGGTATATACACATATGTTCATCTGATTGCGGCACTCCTTGATAATATTCAGGATGTCTCCGCGAAGACAGCCAGCCAGGATACCAGCTTTGGTTCGTGACGACGACCCTGTGAGCTACGAGGCCACAGTCCAGGACCCATCATGTGAGCCCCTTTCTCCGGGTAGGCCGGTAGCACCACCCCCACCTGTTGAGCAGCAGACAGTTTCAGCAGAGCAGGCTGAGCTTGAACGCAGGTTGAGCGCGCTCCGTGAGTTCCAGCGGCAGTGACCGCTGAGGTTCAGTGGTGAGCTAGACCCTCAGGCAGCAGAGGTTTGTCTAGAGACAATGGTTCGCCTTTTCAGGCTTGTGCAGACGCCGACAGATCAGAGAGTGGCTTTGACAGCCAACCTTTTTCGTGGAGCAGCTTAGCGTTGGTGGAGTCTGGTGACTCAGTTTCTTGACGAATCGTCACTTTCGTGGGACGACTTTCAGTTGTTGTTTCGTGAGGAGTTTTGCCCCTCCTGCTTGCGCTCCGTTTAGATTCAGGAGCTCCTGCAGTTTCAGCGGGGAGGGATGATGGTGGTCGAGTACGCGGCTAGTTTTGCAGACCGTGCACGCTTTTACCTGGACTTGGTCCATGATGACAACATCCGAGCGCGGAAGTTTGAGCAGGGTCTCCGCCGAGAGATTCGTGCTGTCATAGTACCCTTGAGCATTTCCACATATGTCGGGGTGCTATAGCAGACGCTGGTGACAGAGGGCTTTCTGTCACGTTTTAGAGTTGGTGGTGGTAGCAGGCACGTCGGAGTCGAGACATCTGCCGCAGTTAGTGGGTGTCGGCAAGCAGGACCTCGACGCAGGTGGCCTTTCCACTGCCGGTTTCGGAGACGTGGTCGTATACCACTGTGGCAGAAAGGTGCAGGGCCTCAGCCGAGGGTGCCCTTCTGTGAGTAGGCTCTGGGTCGTGGTCGTACACCACAGTGGCCCCGGAGGGCACCGGGACAGCTCAGGAAGCGGCAGTGTTATGCTGGTGATGGGCGAGGTCACCTGGCACGGGACTGTCCGACCAGGCATGCAGAGAGCTTCAAGCAGGCAGCAGGTGCACCACCACGACAGGGGCGGCGCCGTGATCGGAGTAGTGCCCAGAGAGGTGGTGCTAACAGAGGAGCGGGAGGAGCTGGAGGTGGGGGAAGACGTTACGAGATCTTCCCACCACCACTAGGCGGTCCACGTCAGGCTCCGGGAGCTGACAGTTGGGACCGCAGACAGCCGCGAGCCTTGGATGTCTACGATCCTACGGAGCATGGGATGATGAGAAGTACCCCTTGCGACTCTTCTACTTTTTGTAGTAGAATTGTTAGACTCTGTGTGTGAACTGCATTCCTCTCTGCTCCTTATTTGAGGTGTTACCGGGGTGACGCGGGGCGTTAGTATGGCCCTGTGTCAGAAAGTTAGAAGGCGTGGAACCTTTCTCTTTCGTCGATGGTAGCGACTCCTTCGCCTTTTGAGCATGTAATAGGGTCTTGGTCGTGGGACATCGACTGTGAAACCTTGCGTGACCAAATATCATTGGGTGTTTCAGCATATGGATATTCTGAAGGAGGGAATCACCGGGCCTTGTTTCAGGTGCGGGCGGTGATTCCAGTCGCGGCGTGTGACGTAGAGGTTCAGTCGGGGAGGTGAGCTACCCCCGAGAGCCTTCGGGCCGTGTGAGACCACCGTGCAAAGGGATGACGAAGTTCCCTACTGCCTTGCCCTAACCCCAATGTCTGGAGTGGGTGCACGACATCGGCAAGGGCCGACCTCGCGTGAACAGATCAATCCTTTGGTCTGTGTGCGGTGACGCAGAGTTGTGCGTGAGATCTTCTGGGTATGGGAAAGCCATGTGTGGGCTTAGTACCCTGTGTTGCTCCCTAGTTTTGCTTTTCGGGGATGAAAAACTTGGAGGGAATGATGTAAGAACCCGATTTTTGCTGTGAAAGACTTCGGAATATTCTTGATGATATTCCAGAGCAGCGCCTTCAGACGGCGTGCGATTCCGAGCCCCGGAGTGGCCGGAATTAAATTTTCAGTGCGTTCACACTGGAATCGCCAAATAAATGCGATAACTTCTAAACGGTGATCCGGGTCAGAGATCCGAGTGGACGGATGGGTCTGGAATGGGGTGTTTACCCTAGGAACGACATAAAACTTGTCGGCGCGAGACGTTTGGACCCCTCACCCGCTTCTGGAACGTTAAACGGATTAAATTAATTAATTAATTCGTTTAATGTTGAAACACAGGTATCTCTTAAACGGTGTCTCGAATTGGAAAACCGAGGGCACCATTGAGTTCGGAGCGTGCCGTTTAACCTAGGAGGGGTATAAGTTTTGCGGGCGTGGGCCGTCTGTGAAAAATGGCCCCAGGGGCGTTTTCGTAATTTGGCGCCCTCGGGCGTTGAGTTTTATAACTTTTGAACGGGGTCTCGGATTAAAATTCTGAGACCGCCGTTGTGCTCGAGAGGTCGTTTTTACCCCAAGGGCACCCTCGTTTTTGTCTGCATCGGCAGCGTAGTCGGGGGCGTGACGGGCGGGGGGGGGGGGTTTAAGTGTTTTCTACTTAAACGCACCCCACCCTCTTCTTCTCCTCCTCCTTCGTCTGGACAGTGGCAGGCGGCAGCTCCCTCTCCTCCTCCACTCCGGCGAGGCAGCACCGGCGAGGCACGACAACGCCGACGAACCACCCGCGAAGCTCCGGGCATCGCCCAAGAGGTAGGGGTTCGTATTTTTCTTGGATTTCATATCCGCAACTCCGTTGGATTGTTTTATTTGCATCGAATCGCTGTTTTTCCTATCGAGCGAAGCTCGTAGTTGCGTAGGATTCGATCAGGGGTTTCCGTCGCACTTTTCGGATCAAAATTCCGAGTCCGGAGGTGATCGCAGGGATCCGACGAAGCTCCGAGAGGTTTTTGGGGGTTTTCCGGCCGTCCGACGACCCCTGGCGCGGCGGCGGCTCGGCGTTCAGCGAGGAGGCGGCCACGGGGCGTCGCGGTGGTGTGGTGGCCAGGCGGAGCGGCTCTGGTAGGAAGCTGGAGCGGACGGCGGCGAGGCGGGATCCCGGTCAGCGGCGCCGGCGTAGGGCAAGGGGAAGGGGGACCGCGAGGCGCGCAACCCCGTGCAGCGCGACCGCGACCCGCGTATCGCGGGTCGCGGCGGGAAAAGGGACCGGCCGTGATGGCCGGTCGGTGGCGACAGGCCGCGGCCAGCTGGCCGCTGCGGAGCGAACCGGACCCGCGGCCGGGCCGCGGGCCGGTTGTGGGCGGACCGGGCCGGTCCGGCCCAAGGGGGTTTCCCCCTTTGGAATTTCCGACGCCTGTAGCTTTCGCTACGGGCGTCCGTTTTGCGCGCCGTCAGCGACAACGCAGACCTTCGTTGAGGGGAACGTTTTGAGATGGTTTTAGGAATTTTTAATTCCCGAAACGAGGGGCCTTGGAGGCGCGACGCGTCTTTAAGTGGACGAGCGTTTTTCCCGACATTCTTGTTTTGGACGGCGCAGACGCGTCCGACGTCCGTTTTGAGCGCCGTCAGTGGCGTTGCGACCCTGACACTAAGGCGGAGGTTTCCAGGGTGGTTTTGGGTGTTGAGACTGGATTTGAGGTGTGGGCCCCACGACCCGTCCTTTCGAGCTGCGTGCAGCGTTTCACGACTTTTTCATCGGACGTCCGTTCGGGGCGTGCGAGCAGTCATTTCTGGATGTTTTTTTCGAGCGGATTGCAATGGTGCAATCTGCCCGCCCTAATTCAGCACGATGGTGCAGGGCCCACGAGGGTCGTTTGGTCGTCGACGGTGATTTTTCCATCTTTATCACCGGGCGGCCGTTTTGGACAAGTGAATAGTCCATCTTATGTGCTTTTTCGAGAGGATTGCAACGGTGTGATCCGTTCGTTGAGTTTTAGGACCGGGATGCGGGTCCCCCACGTGGCACCACTCGTGTGCGGTGCGCCGGAATGCATCTTTTTCTTCGGATATCCGTTCCACTCAAGTGAGTTGTGCTTTTGACGTGTTTTCCCGAGGGGATTGCAATGGTGCGATGCACCCGACTGTTTTCGGGGCCGAGGCTCGGGATCACGAGACGCCGTTCGAGCGTGAGGCGGTGTTGGTGACTTTTCCGTCGGATATCCGTTGGAGGCGAGTAAGTAGTCGATCTCGCATGTTTTTCCGCGAGGACTACAACGGTGCGATCCATTTGGTTGCGCGGAGCCTCTTGTGCGATCTTGTTAAATTTGGAAATGTGAAAGGTGCTCTAATGGCGGTTCTCCTCGCCGTGTTTGTAGAGAACCTTTGGCGTGTGATCGCGTGCACTCCCGTGTGAGTGAAGAAATGTGGTTGGTCGTGCCCCAGTCGTTGTGGCGGCAAGTTGGAGTTGTTATGTTCACGCCTTCGCGTTGACGTTGAGTGCCGTGTGCACGATAGCCCTTGGGCTGAAAATGAGGTATACTCTGGGAGTATACGGGAGCGCTTGGAGGTATGTGTGGTTTGTACCTGAGACTGTTTGTGCGCTTGGTTGGGGTTTGACTTGGGGCCACACGTTGTGTGGGCCCCATGTGCGTGCTGCGTTCTACTTTGCGTACCTTTGACCTCTCGCGACGTAGAGGGTCCCTCTGTGCTCGTTTGTTTGACTAGCAGGGTGGAGTTTTTCTTTAGCTCTGTGCTCGTTTGTTTGACCAACTGGGTTGAGTGGTCTCGCCTGGTCTCGTTCTCGATGGATCGGCCGGTAGCGGTGCTAGTGACACCTAGTGATGGAACAGGCGCTGAACCCCTTTGGGTGAGTTGTGCTGGAGTGGGTGGTTGCGTGATACCCACTACATGTTCGGTTGGCCAGTGGTGTACCCTCCAGTAGAGATGGCTAGAGCAGTTCTGAGTTTTACCCTCCAGCGGGGCTGGGCAGCGGGTTACTCATCGACTTCTTCGGGTTTACCCTCCAGCAGGGCTGGGCAGTGGGTTACTCACTGACTTCTAGGGTTTACCCTCCAGCAGAGACTGGACAGTGGGTCACCCGACGCTCTTAGGGTCTACCCTCCAGCAGAGACTGGGCAGTGGGTCACTCGACGACCTCTTAGGGTCTACCCTCCAGCAGGGCTGGGCAGTGGGTCGCCCGTCGTCTAGTTCCAGGTCTACCCTCCAGCAAGGCTGGGCAGTGGGTCGCCTGTCGACTTATTTCAGGTCTACCCTCTAGCGGGGCTGGGCAGTGGGTCGTCTGATGATGTATTAGGGTTTACCCTTCGGCAGGGCTGGGCAGTGGGTCGCCTGTCCACTTATTCCAGGTCTACCCTCCAGCGGGGTTGGGCAGTGGGTCGCCTGATGATGTATTAAGGTCTACCCTCCAGCGGGGCTGGGCAGTGGGTCGCCTGATGATGTATTATGGTTTACCCTCCGGCAGGGCTGGGCAGTGGGTCACCCGATATCTGGTTATGAATTACCCTCCAGCAGGGCTGGGCAGTGGGACATCGTTGACATTCCAGACTCAGTCCTTTCTATAAGGCTAGTCTGCGACTTTCCTTCGTGATTACCGGAGCGGGACCCTTGGTTATACGGGTCAGTGCTGTGACGACTTTGACTTTGAGAAGACCTCTCGACTGTGGGGCAGTGACGAGTTGTGGTTTGACGTTCCTCCAGAACTCTCAAGTACGAGGAGCGCTTTCCCCCACCGAGACGCGTCCTTGTGACGCAACCTAAAACCGTGCGGGCAAGTCAGTGTCGCCCAAAGCGGATAGTGTCGAGGTGTGGTGGTTTGAGCCCCTTGACTTGTAGTTCAGGGCAGACGTGCGGGATGCTGGGCATCGATGATGTTACTTCTGGGACTGTTGACTACTCGTTTTCTTGGGCTGAGCTACGGGATGGAGATCCCCTTACGGTCTTGTTCGGGCTTCTTGACAGAGCATATGGATTTGTATATACCATGTTCCGGTACCCACTTCTTGGGTTTGGTTGCTCTCTTTTCAGGAGAGGCGAAGACGCGCGGGGTATGCCACGTGCTTTCCGCGTCTAGCTTCTCGTGGTTGGATGAGTCTACTCCCCTGCTATAGGCAGCGAAAGCTCGACGAGAAGTGCATCTTCTCACCGTTCCTAGCTCCTTGTGTTAGGACGAGTTTTCTACCTTTCTCTTGTTGGGTTGAGCTGTTACTCTTTACTGCTCCCTCGGTTGGACTCCTTTACTTTTCCTGTTCGCTCTATTGCTCACCTTTCGGTACCTCCTTTGTTGTTCCCTCGAGCCTTCGGGGTATCCTACTGAGTATTTTTATACTCACCCATGTTTGAGCTTTGCCCGCACTTGGTGTGCCCTTGCAGACGACGGACAGGTTGGTCGTGATTTCAGTGGAGCATCGGAGTTCAGGAGCTTGGACCGCATGCGGTGGTCGTAGCCGGGTTCTAGGTGTGTCAGCTGTTTCTTTTTGTTTACCTGTTGCCGGGTTGTGACACCTTTTTTGGTTGGGCGCGTGTTTTGCCCCTTTTTCCTTTTCAGCACTTTTATTGTAATGGTTAGAGGTCGATGCGCATTTGTGGTATATATAGCAGTTGCCCTTTTTCTTTTACTCTGCACTGTTGCATTGAGTGTGCTGCGTGTGTGTGTACAAGTACTTAGGCAAAGGTCTCCCCGAGTTGTTGTGCCTTCGGCGCTGGTCGCCAGCCCCTGACCTATGGAGGCGAGTTTGAGGTAGTTGCGGCTCGAGCCCGGGTAGGGTCGGGTCGTGACACACTTCTACTGAGATAAGACTTTAGTCAGGGGGTCTGCCATATTTTTTTTCTGTGGAAACTATGCTTAATGTAACTTTACTCAATCTGAGAAAAATCACTCAAGAGGTTATACTTTCGGAGCATGTACTTTTTTTGTGGGCGTGGCATTGACTTCTTTGTGAGAGTCGTCGTTGTAGGAATATCACAATATAATGTGATATGGTCTTTACTGCTAGGCACTATATCAAACTTTTGAAAAAATGGCATATCCAAACAGCTTCTTTGGATGCATCAGATGTTATATACTGAGACTCCACTGTAGAATTGACGACAACTGACTGCTTTGAACTTTTTCTGCTCACAGCTCCTCCATTGAGACCGAAGACATATCTTAACTACGACTTCATATCATTCTGATTTGTTTGAAAACTAACATCATTATAACCTCTGATAACCAGCTCATCGTCTCATCCATACATACATCATGAACATATCCTTAGTTCTTCTCAAATACTTAAGGATAACCTTAACAATAGACCAATGCTCTTCACCCAGATCTATTTGATATCTTCCTACCATGTTCAATGTAACGACTTTGTTTTTTTCCATGTATGACTTTAGAATATTATATGGATTATTTTCGGAACTGGGCGCTGAGATGGGGTGAGATTTTGTGGTTTGATGAGTTAGGAATTATTTTTTGATATATATTAAGTATTACACATGCGTAGTTTTCCTAAAAAAGTGGAATAACTCTTGAATGAATGCTTGGATTAGAAATCTAAGGCTATAATTGAGTTCATAGCATGGGTTTTATCCTCGGCGCAACATAATTTATGGTGGCGTTGGGTGTTGAGCTTGAGCGCCTTCCGTGGATGAATAATTAAATGAATTCAATTATATTTATTTAACTATTTTAATTAGAACCCTAACATAAGAATCTCTTATATATACACTGCTATGGTCAATTTGCAGGGTTAGTCGCATAACCCTACAAATTGAGAGCGGGTGTTGGAGGTGATCTTGAAAGATGACGCCAGAAAAGATCGTGGATCATCGATCGATGTGCAACGAGATTCGAGGATCTCGCCAAGACAATGGCTCAGATTCGTTCTATGTCATTGATCGATCTATCTTGAGGTAGAATTTGTTTTATGTGGATTCATCCCTGTTTGATTATTCCTACGCTGAGTGCGAACCGATCAACTAACGAATTGATTCGCGGATTGAGCGTATTGCTGGTACGGGTTGAGATTATTGCGGATTTTTTATGGTTGATTATATTGTATTTCTTTGTTCGTCGTTCTAACGATAACAAATAGAGGCCAACACGAACATTGGTTGAGGTCCGTTCCTCGTGTTTGTGTTTTTTGTATTTCTGTCCCCGTTCTTTACACGTTCATGTGGAGTAATTTCTTTACCTCGCAGTTCGACAAAATACCTGGTATTCGATCGTTGCACGATTGTTCTTCAACACAACATATCGATACTGTAGGTGCCACTCACAATTGGGGATGTGATCGAGATGCCGTGACGATGAAGGATGGTCAGAGAGAGATCAGAACGAATCAACAACTTCCGTTCATCTCGGATTGATGGCATGACTACGGATGGCGCGCATGCGGGCGTTTCCTGAGCAGTTTTGAAGGCCAGATCCTAGCGATCTATGACGACAAGGATCGCCCGACTCTGGATCCTCCTATTTTGGTGAGTTTTGTGGCGGTTGTGGCGCGGAGAACAACACGGATAACCCATGAGTTTTGTGAAATCCCAAGTTACACGACGTGTAATCCAGAATTACCCGCCATACGAGACCCCCTGAGCAACAACTAGGGTTTACTCGTAGAGATAAGGATCACACACTGTGTGGTCCCTAACTGGCGTGTATAAGGTGTACACGCCTAGAAAGCTGTGGCGCATGTGGGCGTTTCTCAAGCGGTTTCGAAGGTCGAACCCCCACGATTGACGACGACAAGGATCGCCTGGCCCTGGATCCTCTTATTCTGGTGAGTTTTGTGGTGGTTGCGGTGTGAAGAACGACGTGAATAAGAACCCACAAGTTTTGTGAAATCTCATGTTACACGCCGTGTAATCCAGAATCACACGTTGTATGAGACCCCCTGTGCGACAAGTAGGGTTTATGTTTAGAGATAAGGATCACACGCTGTGTGGTCCCTAGTTGTCCAGCTCAGCGTGTACAAGGTGTACACGCTTAGAAAGCCGTGTGGGCCATGCCACATGCCGTGTGGGCCATGCCACATGCCATGTGCACCCTGACAGGCATCACAACATGTACAGGGTGTTCACGCCCAGGAAACCGAGTGGAGTTACATGCCATGTGGGCCATGCCACACACTGTGTACACCCTGGCAGACAGATTGCTGCGTACAGGGGGTACACGCCCAGCAGACAGTGTGGCCCCACATGCCGTGTGTGGTGGGCCACTCGCTGTGTACTCAGACATGAACACGGGCATGAGCCATCATACACGGGTAGAACACGGTGTCGAAGGGACACCCCGTGTACTTACAGTACGTGCCGTGTACTTCTTCAAAGATGGATTGGTGCCCTTGTTCCCTTCAGCGTGAACAAGTTTTGTTAGGGTGCGTTTCCTTAATCTTTTCTATGAGGTTTGTTATGGAATCGCGTCTGGTGCATAGGATGGTGATCCCTTTTTGAGGAACTTCAGTTTTGAATAGAGTTGTTGGAATCCCTTTGTGAGGCTCGGAGTGAGATCCTCCATCATCATTTGCCCTGGGTGGGGTTCTTAGGATCGTCATGACTAATGACTAACACTACGCGGACATCGATCCCCTACTTTATTGGTTAATCTAGATTGAGTTGTTGGTATACCCCCTGACCTTGGGTGTGATCCCCATCCGTGTATCGATTTCTTCAGACTTCTGGCGTGTACTTCTTATGGTGAGACCCGATGGACACCATTAGTGCTATCTGACTCGTGGAGTGTGTTTTTTCGGACGAGTGTTATATGAACCTTCAAGCATGAATCCTAGGTTGGCTTTACGGTTGCGACCTTACCTTGAGACTGTGTGCCAACTATGAATATATCTGGATATTCTTATTATGTATGCTGTTGACATATATAGCATCTCGTCCCTCACCCATTTGCTTGAGAAGAGACAGTGATATTACTAAGTCTTAGGTGACATCCCTAAGACACCGAAGATCGATAATAAATGCCAAGGGCTTCATAAACAATTGGGGGATAACGATGATTAAGATTACCTTCAATTAAAGTAGTTTTTCATTTTACCCATATAATGGAGAAATTAAATTAAGATTATGTTTGTTTCATTATTGGTTTGATTGCCATGATTAAGACGTTATGTATTAGCTGCATCTGAACATGTTCTCCACATTTCATAATTTACATCCTTTTAATAATCTCATTTTTTTCACGAAAAAAACGAGTTTGATGTTTTTCATCTTCATATTCATTTCTAATTTTTCACTTGTATTGTCTTCATGTATTTGTGACATACTTTATTTTATTTATCATTTGTTGAGATATGATATAATCCTTCTATTGTCGTCTAATGCCCATGACAAACCCCTATATGAAATGTTTGTCATCGAAGCATATGCCTTGTCACTTTTTATACCCCCCATACATATATCAACACATTAGTATGTCTCGACGCCTTTTAGGGCATCTCATACATAGTCCAACATCTTTATTTGTATTTCTTAATATTTTGATGGGCATCTTATACATTGATTAACACCTGCTTTGGCTCCCATCGTCGGTAAATAATCAACCCAATTACACTGAACCACCGCCCTGGTAAACAATTAATCACATCTTGGTGTTTGGTTTTCCTTACAAGTAATAATCCTTTTGCATAGCCCTCTTACATTGGTGAGTCAGTTTGAGAACATGTTTGTCCCTTTACCTTGCAGCCATGTATATCAAGCTTCACACGTTAAGGAGATCCTTGAACACTTACCTTATTACATTGAGTAAATCTCTCAAAATCGACCCATCTTGCTCCGTTCCAAACGATTCCTTGAATGTTAATGGAATTTCGTTTCATTAAACAATAAAGCAAGGACAATCAAGATATGGACAACATACCTAACATCTATGTCAAGATATAACCTCCAATGAGCTCATCGCGGAGCTTGGTACGCGGAGTTGGGGTCTAGTGCACAACATGAGACACAAACATTCAACCAAACCATCTCCTTCCCAGCTTCAGTTACAATAATATATTCTGCCAATATGGTGGATAAAATCATCACCTTCTGCAATTGTGATATCCAGCTTACTGCAGTTCCTCCACAAGTAAATACATAACTTGTAATCCTCTTGCTGTCGATGTCACTTCCAAGGTCGGCATCTACATACCCCTGCAATGAATTTCTTTTCCCAAAACATAGTGACTCATTTGCTTCCCTTCAAATATGTCAATATCCACTTCATAGCTTCCCAATGTTGTTTTCGAGGGATAATCATGTACCTGCTCACAACTCCACATAGTATGAGCAATGTCAGGTCGAGTACAGATCTTGACATACATCATGCTTCCAACCACTGATGCGTATGGAACCTTTTTCATGTACTCAACCTCTTCTTTCATTTTCGTTGATTGTTCCTTTGATAGTTTGAAATGACCCGTCAGGAGAATAGATACTGACATTGCTTCCAACATACTGAATCTTCTCATAATCTTCCCAATGTAGTCAGCCTGTGATAACATCAAGGTTCCAACTGCACGGTCTCTTTTGATCTTCATCCCCAAAATCTTGTCAGCTTCTCCAAGATCTTTCAGCTCGAACTCCTCAGCCAATTGTCCTTTCAGCTCATTAATCATCTGCCTACATGATCCTGCAATAAGAATGTCATCCACATATAGAATCAGTATAATATATTCATCACCAAAGGACTTTATGTAACAACATTCATCCATGCCATATCGTTTGTATGCATTTTTAGTCATGAAAGCATCAAACTTTTTTAATCTGCATAATCGTTTGTATGCATTTTTAGTCATGAAAGCATCAAACTTTTTTAATCATCTGCATAATCGTTTGTATGCATTTTTAGTCATGGAAGCATCAAACTTTTTTAATCATCTGCATACATGATCCTACAATAAGCATGTCATCCACATATAGAATCAGTATAATATATTCATCACCAAAGGACTTGATGTAGCAACATTCATTCATGCCACACCATTTGTATGCATTTTTAGTCATGAAAGCATCAAACTCTTTGTTCCATTACCTGAGTGTCTGCTTTAATCCGTATAAGCTCTTTTGGAGTTTGCATACCGGGTCTTCTTTTCCAGACTCATCATATCCCTTTGGCTTTTGCATATAGACGTCCTCCTCTAGATCTCTATAAAGGAAAATAGTATTGACATCAAGTTGCTCAAGGTATAAATTTTCTGTTGCAACAATATTGAGAACCACCTGGATGGTGGTAAGCTTCACTACATGTGAGAATATTTTAGTGAATTTCACACCTTCTTTTCGTTGAAAGCCTTTCACCACCAGTCTTGTCCTCCAGATCTTCATGAAGGAAAGTAGTCTTAACATTAAGCTGCTCAAGGTATAAATCTTCTGATGCAACAATACTGAGAACCGCCTGGATGGTGGTAAGGTTCACTACAAATGAGAATATTTCAGTGAAGTCCACATTTTCCTTCTGTTGAAAGCCTTTCATCACCAGCTTTGTCTTGTACATACTCCTGCAATCATGTTCTTCATTGACCCGGTAAACCCATTTGTTCTGCAATGCTCTCTTTTCTTGTGATAGAGGTGTCAACTCCCAAGTATTGTTGTCATGTAGTGTAGAAATCGCTTCCTTCTTAGGTAACTCCCACTTGCCCGACTTTTTGGGCTGATCCACTATCACTCATATAACATCGTGTTTTCGCACCGTTTTTGGGAGACATGTCACGAAATCCATGACTATCTGCTCCCATTTTCAAACAGGAATAGGTAAAGACTGCAACATTCTCGCTCCTTAACCTGCTGACAGGTGAGACATCTCATAAAAAACCCAACCACTTTTCTTTTCATGCCAACCCATCAAAATTGTGCTTTCATTACCTTATACATCTTTTGTATTCCAGGATGAACATCTTTTGTATTCCAGGATGAACATCTTTTGTATTCCAGGATGAATAACCCATCTTGAATGGTGGTAAGCATGAAGAAGTTGTTCCTGACAGACCATAGGTACGATCATTCGATCTCGAAAACACAACACTGTTAATTGTCGTATCAAAAGGTTATAGCAGTTCCCAAGCTATAATGAGAACATCTAGATACTATGACATTAATCTTAAATATATGTTCTATAGTTTAGATACATCTTAATGATTGGACACAGTAGATGTATGACTATCAGGTGCTGAGGGCTCATAAGAATTGAGACTTCTTCTCATGAAGTTCGCACTTGGTGATCTTTAGAAGTGAGATCATGAGGACTGACCCGCCAATAGGAACTTCACATGTTTTGGGTGTCATTGGACGTTCCTATCTACGATCATGTGTAATGGTCTCCTGACTTGAGATCATTACCAATGTATGTCATTTGATTGTGTACTTTGATGCAAGACGAAAACCATGACGATGAAGTCGTGGCGTGGTAGTTTGTGTCGGGTGTGTCATTGGTGGCATGACATTGGTTGAATGATCAAGAAAGGATTTGTCGCTTTCGGGTTATGGAAGTAATATATCTCTGGCCATGTTGATATGAATGACAGTAGCTTTATAAGACCATGACCATGACAGTCGAGGGTAAATTCATCCAATTACATCAACAAACAATAAAGCAAGAAAAAGGGTGATAAGACGAGAGTGCGTCCTGCTTTATGAGATATTATAGACAAAGTGATTATATTACATAGTGCGTGTTCATAGGTTGCTTTTCGCTGCTATGACAATACTTATTTTTTCAGGGGCCATGATGGGTTGCTAGATCCCGCTCTTGGTTTGTGAATACTATTCACAACTGTCGAAATAAGGGCCTAGAGGGTCACACACAAGAGCGTATTCAAGAATCTGCCCTATTCAGTTGAATAGGAGTTTTGGACATGGCGGGCACCGCCATAGGAGTCCGGGATTTGTCCAAAGTTAAACGATCACCAATGCAATAAATAAATTCATATTATTCAAGTTTAGAATAATGAGTATTGAATTTATTCATTAAATGTATTTACGAGTTTTAAGTAAATTCATAAAAAATATTAATTGACGAATATTAAATTATTCTATGCTCAATTAATATTTATGGGAGCGACGAGTTGAGTTAATGACTCAATTATTATCACGTAATATATTTTAATATATTATAAGTAAATGATAATAATATTTATGACTCAGTTTAGTAGTCATAAATGTCATTGATAGTGCGTTAAGTATTCGGGGCCGACGAGGTGATACCGGGTATTTTAATTGTACACTATAAATAGAAGAGGAGAGACTTTTGCCAAATACTATTCATGGAGCTTATCTCTCTTCTCTCTCCCACATTCTAGAGAGAGATGCTCTGGATCCAAGAGAGGGAAGAAGAAGAAAACTAAGGAAAACCACCAAGAACGAGCACTTACCAAGGAATCCGGCCTCCAATGCACCAAGATTTGCCAACGGATCGCCCTCAGATCAAGAGGAAAGGTTTCTCCTGCCTTAAGAAGTGGATCTTGAGTTATGGTTTGTTTAGGGGGAAAATGAGAGGTTAAGGATCTAATTCAGATTAGATCCGCAATTTAAAAAGGGCCACTTGTACGTCGCACAGTTAGGCTGCACGATTTGACAAACCGTGCGCCAATCGTGCATGTTCTACTGCCTTAAGCTACCCCTCACACGATTGGTTCACACGGTTAGATGAACCATGCACCAACCGTGTTCAACCCCTCTGTTCCACTTTGCACAATTTCACTTGGGTGACCACACAATTTGACCAAATCGTGCGCCAACCGTGTGCCTGCCCAATGACCTTTGTTTCCCCCTGCACAGTTTCCTGGAGGTGGTGCACAGTTTCTACTAATCGTTCTCAAATCGTACACCTCTAGAAAAGCCCTCAAAACATTCCAAAACTCCTTCAAACTTTCCTAAACTTAACCCAATTACTCTACATACTTAAAATACATAAAAAAGGTTAATTACCTGAAATCGGGGGTGCTACAACATATATGTGTGATGAGATTACTATTATTCTTGATGTTATATGCTTAGTGATTTTAGGGTGTCCTACTGTGTATTGTTATACTCGCCCCTGCATGGGTTTTGCCCGCACGTGTCGTGTCTTATGCAGACAACTGACCTTTTGACGGAGTTCTGAAGGGACTAGGACCAAGTAGAACTTAGTAAGCCAAACAAACTGAGGCGTGTTCCGGTAGTTGCATTTACAACATTTCTATCATACTTCACCGGTTGGACTTGTTTTTAGTTTCTTTTAGTGAGTTTGTATATGACCCCCTTGCTTTCCAGTACTTGTTGTCGTACTCTGATGGTGAGATTTTAGATGTATGCATGTGTGTTTTGTAAGGGTTGGTGTCCTGCATGGGTTTTGCCTGCACGTGTCGTATCTTATGCAGACAATTGACCTTTTGACAAAGTTATGAAGGGATCAGGACCAGGTAGAACTTAGTAAGCCAAACAAATCAAGGCGTGTTTCGGTAGTTGCATTTACAACATTTCTATCATACTTCACTAGTTGGACTTGTTTTTAGTTTCTTTTAGTGAGTTTGTATTTGACCCCCTTGCTTTCCAATACTTATTGTCGTACTCTGATGGTGATATTTTAAATGTATGCATGTATGTTTTGTAAGGGTTGGTGTCCTGAAAACCAATTGTTTTGTACTTTGATTACATGAATGTACACTTATGATATATTGTTTATTGTTCTGCATTACTATAATATAATAATGTCCTGAAATATTTGTTGCATTGATAAGGTCATAACAGATCTCCACTATGATGAGAACCTTGAAATGTTATAATAATATTCTTAAATAATGTTCTACGGTTGGATGACATACTATGATATGACACATAGTATACAGACCGTCATGTGCGAGTACTTATAAGAAGACGAGACTCTCTTATGAAGTTCGCACTTGATAATCTCTAAGATGAAAGATTATGAGAACATACCCGCCAGTAGCAATTCCGCTTGTATTGGTGTCATTAGACATTGCTATCTGCGAGCGTGTGTAATGGTCTTTAGACTGGAAGATTATCATTAACTCATGTCATGACTCGCGCACTTAGATTTGATGATGAAAACCGTCACGAAGAGAGTTGGCGGGAAGTAGGGTACGTTGGTGCGTCATGAATGACATGTTGTTAATGGATAAGTCGAGGAATGATTTGTCCCTTCCATATTTATGGAAGTAGATATGTCGGGCCCTTTGATTGAAATAGAACTGTCACACAAATTCCATGACCATGGTGTCACGACGAGTTTATTTCTAGAAGTCAAAGAATGACAGATCAAGCATATAGGTTTATGACCCTGCCAAGAAACATGCTTGATGAGATATTGAGACAAATGAGATCAAATTACACAGTAAGTGTTCGTATGAGGTGACATGTCAATGCGGCGTCAACTTCTTTTTCTTGGGTGTCTTGACCCGTTGCTAGACAGTAATCTTGGACTTTAGGCAAACCCGCCTAATCCCAACGAGAAAGAGGCCTAGAGCGTCACACACTAAATGTATCCAAGTATCTCAAGTAGAATAAAGATTATTCCCATACGTGGTTTAATAATTATTCAAGGAAGCCTAAATCGTTTTAATGTTGGAGGAAGAATAAAATGAAAACAAGTACACGTCGTGTATTAATGATTACATGTCATGTAGTTTTTATTTTGAAAACAAGTACACACCGTGTATTAATGATTACACGCCGTGTAGTTTTTAATGAAAAACAAGTACACGCTGTGTATTTATGATTACACGTCGTGTAGTTTTCCAGTCGAGATTTTGAGAAAATATCATTTTATTAAATGATATTTGTTATAATCAGTGTGAGCGCATGTCAAGGAATTAATGATTCGACATGAGGTTTTCAAAAGAGTTAATGAAATAAATAAAACACGTAACACGTTTATTTATTGCCATAATTCTACAACTTCAAACCCGATAATAAATATCCTCACAACCCCAACTCTTTTCCTAAGAATCGTTGTGCATAACAATTCTGAAGAATTCTTTCAAGACCGAAAGAACTTCGTCCTCCACGAACGCTCTCAAGACCGAGAGAGATCCACCTCTATCGGATCAAGGCGATCTAAGGCGGACAACGCAAGCAAAGGCTTCACGCTAGCACCTGAAGATTCCTTTGGCGACGTTCAGAGATACGTGGTGCACGTGTGAATCACTGCTAGAGGAAGTCTACACTTGGCTTCTGCGACGCAACGACGAATCACATCGGAACATGATCAGAAATATCAATGAAGAAAGAACGCCATAATAGGTACTTCTTGTCAATTAATTAAATTAATTATAATCAACCTGTGATGATCCTTCCTTTATGGTTCCAGGACTTTTCTTTTTCTTTGTCTATTTTTGTGATTCGATCCGTGGAGAATGACGTTTATTGTCGTATTGATCCCGGATTGATCATTGCAAATGACAAAAAGTCAAGTGGGCACATCCACCCACGAGCTTCCATTGTGCCCGAGACCTTCAAGCGGTATCAGAGCAGGTCACAACGTTGATTATAGTTATTTAATTTTCGTTGATAATTTACACATTTATATTTGATTCAATTCAAGATAAATCGTTCTATAAAACTGAATGAACGAGATATGTTATTCCTCCTTTGTTTCTCGATTCACATCACAGAAACGAACTTTTAATTTTAATTTTGATTAAATTAAAAACGAGGAACTCATCCGGAGGAGCCTCTCTTTCTGTCTGTACAACACAAGAATACATGGCGTGTAGTGAAAACTATACGCCGTGTACTTAGGTTCAACGAACCGGTACTGGTCCGCCAAACCACGCCGTGTGAATTGAGTATACCTAAGTATTTCTTACACTGTGTTGACCAGAAATGAACAGTGTGTGGGAATCAGAATACACGACGTGTATGTTGAATCAACACGCCGTGTAGTCTGATCTGGCCCAAGTGAAACCGTGTACAAGGAGAAGCCGTGTTCCGGGTAAACGGGATTACCAGGCCGGTAACTGCGTAACAAGGAAGTACATGTCGTGTACTCCAAAATTTCCAAAGTACAGAAAACACGCCAAAGCCCTCAGCGTGTACTTTGGATAAAGGGTGAAAAATACACGGCGTGTAGGCTATATTACACGCCATGTACTTTCCAGAAATGGAATTTCACCTGGTTACCTCCAAAAGTACAAAGACCCGTACAAGGAATATGGATGAGAAAAATCTCAAGGAAATTCAGAAAGGAATTTAAGATAAAGAATTGATTAATTATAAGATCATAATTAATGGAATTCAAGCGTGACTTATCTTGAATAAATAGAACGATTAAAAGAATTTGAATTCTAAATATGCGTAAATGTCGTTGCATGCTATGGATGATCATGAGCTAGACCAAAGAACCTTTGTATGTGTGTATGGTTTCATTTAAATTTGTTTAATTTAAATTTGTTGGCCTACGAGCCTTCTTCCAATAAAATGTAGGGCTTGCGTGCCCATGATTTCTTTAATGTAAACCCCATGTAATGGAGGATCTCCCAAGCCAGTGGAGACGGTTAAAAAATCTGAAGCTGAGGTAAAACCAACCCAAAAAGATGCAAATGTGGACAGATGAGAGCTGCAAAACACGAACCATCGGGTTCAAGGTGTTTTCCCTAGGCCAGAGTTAGCTTATCAAAACCGCTAGATAAGTTAACCAATAGAAGCTCATGATCATGCCATCTTATTTTATTTCTATCTGCATGGTTTATTTATTATGTATGTGTTGTCGCGTTCACATAATTAATGAAATAAACAAGCATACAAAGATGGAATAAAATAAAAATCGGATTATGTGTAAACATTATCAGAACACGGTTAATCACTTAAGCAAGCATCACTTAATATTAACAAGCACGTGATAATGAAAAACTACGCATAAAGAATAAAATCCATCAAATACCATATTAAGTCAGACTAAGCCTTCCGTTACTTGATTAAAGACAAGACTCAATAAAACTATGTGTTTGACTAACCCTTGTTGGGATACTTACTTTTATAAAGGAAGCTCTTATGAAAGTTTCGGGTTGACTTAAACATTTTACATCAAGAGGAGTAGCTCTTGCTAGACTTATTGTAAAATGGAGGCAAGTGTTGAGGAAATCAAGTCAGGATTTCAAGATTGAGGAGTCCACTCAACAGATCAAGGAACTGTAAGCTCACAGTTGGCAAATGCCTGCCTACCTAAATACCTTCAAATAGCTTGACCAACCATTGTTGGGGTTATGCGAAGGAGAATATGGATCCTTGCTGCTAGAATGTCAAAGAAACTAAACATTCTGGGTTCAATGGTGATGACCATTGAGACTTGATAAAATAGTTGGAGAATTAATAAATTCATTTATTATTTTTCATAAAATGTAATCAAAAGGTATTGATAAATATGCCCTTTTAATTTGTAGAATCAATATGACAAGCTCGTCAACCACATTTTCTCTATGATCAATTCTGGACAAAGACAATATCTCACCGGCAGTAACTTTCAGGAATGGTTTAGGCGCCTTCGGGTTATCCTACGCCATGAATGAAAGTTTTACGTGCTGGAGTCCTCACTTCCTGATTCTCCTGCTCAATGGGCGAGTGATCAACATTTTCTGATCTATGATCAACATTTGAACGATTCCCTCAACGTTCAATGTTTGATGCTATCATCAATGTCTAGCGAGCTCATGAAGTCTCATGAAGACATGGATGCCTATAGCATGCTCGAGCACCTCCGTGGTCTATACCAGGAGAGAGCAAGACAGGAAATGTTTGAGATCTCCAAGGCTCTATTTTGGAGCAAGCTTGGAGAGGGTGCCCTGGCCGTGCCTCATGTAGTCAAGCTCATTGGCTACATTGAGCGCTTGGAGGTTTTAGGGTTTAAACTCCACGAGGAATTGAGTACCGATCTCATTCTCGCATCACTCCCCCAGAGCTTCTCTAACTTTGTTGTAAATTTCAACATGAACAACATTGAGAAGTCTCTATCTGATCTTATTATCCTTATTCGCCAAGTGGACATTGATATGAAGCGTGAAAAGCCTTCTGTCCTTATGGTGAATAAAATGAAAGGGAAGACGAAGAGCTTTAAGCCCAAAGCTTCTTCAAGCCCTTCCAAGAAAAAGAAGATCAAAGGGGAGGCAAGAGAACAAGATGTTGTTTGTTTCGCATGTGGCAAGAAGGGTCACTGGAAGAAAAACTGCACCCAGCCAAGGAAGCAAGGAGAAACTTCAGGTGCGTTTGTCATCGAATGCAATTTATTTGTTTCTACAAATTGGGTATTATATACAACTTGTGGTGCTCACATATGTATCCAAATACAGGAACCAAGTAGATTCAGGAAGATTGATCGAGGGGAGGTAGATCTACGAACAGCCAACGGAGCCAAACTTGCTGCTGTAGCTGTCGGGGACTACCACCTCACATTGCCAACTGGAATGATATTGGTGTTAAAGTTTTGTTGTTATGTGCCTTCTGTTACTAAAAACATTATTTCAGTATCCAGATTAGATATTGATGGATTCATCTTCATGTTTGGAAATGAATGTTGCTACTTTTATAAAGATAGCATTTGTTTTGGTAGAGCACATTTATATAACGACCTTTATGTGTTAGACTACACAAACCAAGTAATGACAATCGATGAAAAAGTTAATTCACATGACTCATACCACACCCAACTTTTCCATCACCGGCTAGGTCATGTCAATGAGAAACGTTTGACAAAATTACATCAAGATGGGTATTTAGATTCTTTCGAACTAAAACCACTTGGTGTATGACATGCGTGTCTACAAGGCAAAATGACTAAAGCCCCATTCAGTGGGAAAGGTGAAAGGGCTAAAGAGCTTCTATAATTAGTTCACACAGATGTATGTGGAACATTTCCAATTGAAGCAAGGGGTGAGTTCTTGTACTTCATAACTTTTACTGATGATTTTAGTAGATATGGATATATTTACTTAATGAGGTATAAGTCAGATTCTTTTGAACGGTTCAAAGAATACAAGAATGAAGTTGAGAACCAGTTTAGTTTGGTAAGAAAATTAAGAAACTCTGCTCAGACAGAGGAGGAGAATATCTTAATCAGGACTTTACTGATTTTTTACGGGAGTTTGAGATTCTATCTCAACTCACTCCTCCTTACACACCTCAATGGAATGCCGTAAGTGAAAGGAGGAACCACACCCTGTTGGACATGATGAGATCAATGATGAGTCATGCGAGTCTTCCATTATCCTTTTGGTGATATGCATTACAAACAACAACACACATACTAAACCAAGTACCAACTAAATCGATAAATGGTATTCCATACGAATTATGGAGTGGACGCAAAGCCATGTTATCAAATTTACATGTGTGGGATAACGAAGCATTTATTAAGGCCTCTTCAGGTAACAAGCTTGCACCCCGAGG
Source organism: Viscum album (assembly GCA_963277665.1). Classification (NCBI taxonomy): domain Eukaryota; kingdom Viridiplantae; phylum Streptophyta; class Magnoliopsida; order Santalales; family Viscaceae; genus Viscum; species Viscum album. Next base: position 1,513,807,624 of record OY728150.1, read on the forward strand.
CACAAAGTGTATCTTTATAGGATATCCCAAGGACGCAAGGGGATATTACCTATACAACCCCTCAGATAAAAAGGTAACAGTGGTAAGACACGCCATATTCCTTGAGAGAGAGCACATCTCCAAAAGAGATAGTGGGAGCGAGATAGACTTCGATGAAGTCGAGGCTCAAGATACACAGGAGTTGGTACAAGAACATATTCCACAAAGCCCCGTGGAAGAACAATCTGTTCCAGAGACACAAGAACTGCATAGGAGCACGAGAGAGGTGAGAGAACCATAATGATATTGTTTTCTTGTCATCGAGGATGATGACTCATTATTTGTTGACAATGATTATCCTCTTACCTACAAGGAAGCAGTTGAAGGCACAGACGCTGTCAAGTGGCAAGAAGTCATGAATTCTGAAATGGATTCCATGTACCAAAACCAAGTCTGGATTTTGGTAGATCTTCCAGTTGATGTAAAGTATGTTGGTAATAAATGGGTATTCAAGAAGAAACTGGACACGGAGGGGCAAGTCAGCACCTATAAGGCACGACTGGTTGCAAAAGGTTTTAGACAGCATCAAAGAATTGACTATGATGAAACCTTTTCACCAGTTGTGATGCTGAAATCAATTAGAATCCTATTGGTCATTGCTACTTACCATGACTATGAAATTTGGAAAATGGATGTCAAAACAACATTCCTTAACGGGAACCTTCGGGAAGATGTCTACATGACACAACCTGAAGGGTTTGTGGCTCCAAAGGATGCCAACAAGGTATGCAAGTTGCAGAAATCCATTTATGGATTAAAGAAAGCATCAAGGTCATGGAACATTTGTTTTGATGAAGCCGTAACGGAATTTGGCTTTGTTAAGAACGAATGTGAGCCTTGTGTCTACAAAAGGTTTAGTGGAAGTGCAGTTATTTTCCTAATAGTATATGTTGATGGCATATTACTAATTGGAAATGAAGTACCTATCTTACAGTCAGTTAAGGAATGGTTGGATAAATGTTTCTCTATAAAAGACTTGGGCGATGCAACATATATTCTTGGGATCAAGATCCATCGTGATATATCTAAGAGAATGCTGGACCTGAGTCAAAATACATACATTGACAAGATACTGAAGAGATTCAGTATGGAACAATCCAAGAGGGGATTGTTGTCAGTGTTACATGACATTCATCTTTCCAAGAAAATGCGTCCTCAGACACATGAGGAAAGAAAGAAAATGACAAAGATTCCTTACGCATCCGCGATTGGGTCAGTCATGTATGTTATGCTATGTACAAGGCTAGATGTTGCTTACACATTAAGTGCGGTAGACAGATATCAAGTTGATCCATGAGACCGCCATTGGATGACAGTCAAGACTATCCTTAAGTATCTGAGACGTACTAAGGATATGTTCTTGGTTTATGGAGGAGATGAGGAACTAGTTATCAGATGACATGTAGATGCTAGTTTCCAGACTGATCAAGATGACTTGAAGTCGCAGGCTGGATACATCTTCAGTTTGAATGGAGGTGCAATGAGCTGGAAGAGCTCAAAGCAAGGTGTGGTCGCAGATTCTACAGCAGAGTCCGAGTATATCGCAGCTCCTGAGGCAGCTAAAGAAGCAGTATGGATGTGAAGCTTCATCCAAGAGATGGATGTAGTACTGAGCAATAAAGATCTTATCACTCTATTTAAGAATATTGTTATAGCATTTCAAGTGAGAGTTTGTAAGAGTTGGTGTCCTGAGAACCAACTGTTTTGTACTTTGATTACATGAATGTACACTTATTATATATTGTTCATTGTTCTGCATGACTATAATATAATAATGTCCTGAAATATTTGTTGCATTGATAAGGTCATGGCAGATTCCTGCTATGATGAGAACCTTGAAATTCTATAACAATATTCTTAAATAAAGTTCTACGGTTGGATGACATACTATGATAGGATACATAGTATACAGATCGTTAGGTGCGAGTACTCGTAAGAAGATGAGACTCTCTCTCATGGAGTTCGCACTTGGCAATCTCCAAGATGGGAGATTACGAGAACAGACCCGCCAGTAGCTCTTCCGCATGTCTTGGTGTCATCGGACATTGCAATCTACGAGCGTGTGTAATGGTCCTTAGACTGGAAGATTATCATTAACTCATGTCATGACTCGCACACTTAGATTTGCTGACGAAAACCGTCACGAAGAGAGTTAGTGGGAAGTAGGGTACGTTGGGTGCGTCGTGAATGACATGTTAATGGATAAGTTGAGGAGTGATTTGTCTCTTCTATATTTATGGAAGTAGATATCTCGGGTCCTTTGATTGAAATAGAACTGTCGCACAAATTCCATGGTCATGGTGTCACGACGAGTTTATTTCTAGAAGTCAAAGAATGACAGATTAGGCATATAGGTTTATGACACTGCTATGAAACCTGTTTGATGAGATATTGAGACAAAGAGATTAAATTACACAGTAAGCGTTCGTATGACGTGACACGTTAATGTAGCGTCAACTTCTTTCTCTTGGGTGCCTTGACCCTTTGCTAGACAGTAATCTTGAACTTTAGGCAAGTCCGCCTAATGCTAACGAGAAAAAGGCTTAGAGGGTCACACACTAAGTGTATCCAAGTATTTCAAGTAGAATAAAGATTATTCTCATACGTGGTTTAATAATTATTCAAGAAATTCTAAATCATTTTAATGTTGGAGGAAGAATAAAATGAAAACAAGTACATGTCGTGTAGTTTTTATTTTGAAAACAAGTACACGCGGTGTATTAATGATTACACGTCGTGTAGTTTTTAATGAAAAACAAGTACACGTCGTGTATTTATGATTACACGCGGTGTAGTTTTTCCAGTCGAGATTTTGATGAAATATCATTTTATTAAATGATATTTATTATAATCAGCGTGGGCGCATGTCAAGGAATTAATGATTCGACATGGGGTTTTCAAAAGAGTTAATGAAATAAATAAAACGCGTAACGCGTTTATTTATTATTATAACTCTACAACCTCAAACCCGATTATAAATATCCTTACAACCCCAACTCTTTTCCTAAGAATCGTTGTGCACAACGATTTCGGAGAATTCTCTCAAGACCGAAAGAACTTCGTCCTCCAAGAATGCTTTCAAGACCGAGAGAGATCCGCCTCCATCGGATCAAGACGATCTAAGGCGGACAACGCAAGCAAAGGCTGCTCCACGCTAGCACCCGAAGATCCCTTTGGCGACGTCCAGAGATACGTGGTGCACGTGTGTATCACCGCTAGAGGAAGTCTACACTTGGCTTCTGCGACGCAATGACGAATCACATCGGAACATGATCAGAAATATCAACGAAGAAAAAACGCCATAAAAGGTACTTGTCAATTAATTAAATTAATTATAATCAACCTGTGATGATCTTTCCTTTATGGTTCTGAGACTTTTCTTCTTCTTTCTCTATTTCTGTGATTCGATCCGTGGAGACTGGCGTTTATCGTCGTATTGATCATTGCAAATGACAAAAAGCCAAGTGGACATATCCACCCACGAGCTTCCGCTGCGCCCGAGACCTTCATGTTTATCTGTTGTCTTACATTTCATCATCATATAAGCTTGGAGATGTGTGCGTGTGTACATGTACATTTGGATAAGACCTCTCATGTGTGTGATATGCCTACTCGGTAATGGTCTCCAATCCCTGACCTATTAGAGGTGGGCTTGGAGTAGTCGCGGTTCGGGCCCCGTTGGGCTGAGTCATGACACGATGGTATCCGAAAAGTCGATTCTACCTTGGGACCTGAGTCCGTGAGATTGATTTGAGTTTTATGACAACAATGTTAAGTGTTTCGAGTTCGACTCTCAGGTTAGAGACTTTTGTGTTGGTGCAACAACTGACACATCCCTATACCAGGCCTATGATCACCTACCTTTCGACTTGGTATATGTAGACATTGGTTGCATGGAAAACATTGGTACATGCATCATATATGAGTTGTGATTTCCATTTCTTTTTTTGACTCAGTCCTCTAGATATACTCATTTACTGTGGTACATCTTGTCTATTTTCAGGATGACTCCACGACGTTTTCCAGTCAGGATTCAGTAGAAGGATCATGAGGGCAATCCCCTCATCAATGAGTCTTTGATACATGGACCAGTTTAGGCGGTGTTACCTTCAGGTGGTGCATCAATCTTACCACCACCTGTCGAACAACAGATGGTACCAACAATACCAACAGACGAGGTGCGGAGGCTGAGCGCGCTTCATGAGTTTCAGCGATAGTGACCCCTTAGGTTTTGAGGCAAGTCAGACCAGATGGTGGTCTTGGCAACAAGTCTTTTTCATGGCTATATGGGACGATGGTGGGGCTTAGTGATCCAGTCGTATGATGAGGCGACTCCTGCAAGGTCAGAGTTTACGCGCCTTTTTAGAGAGGAGTTTTCTCAAACTACGTTGAGAGATGTGCGCATCCAGGAGCTTCTACAACTTCAATAGGGCAGTACAACTGTGACCGAGTATTCGTCCAGGTTCCCTAATCTCTCTCGATACTTGATGGATATGGTGCGTGATCAGTTCTTTCGGGCTTGGACGTTCGAGCGGGGACTACAAGCACACAAGAGTTGAGACTTCAGCAGAAGGGAGTCGACGACAGATGCAAAGACCTAGATGTGCGAGATTGTTGACACTTTGTTTTGTCAAGCAGGATGAAAAGATTATAAAGCGCACCTCAAGAATATTAAAGAAGTGAAGAGCCCGATGAAGAATCAAAGGGACTTGCCCAAGCTGGCCTGCGCGCAAGCCCTTGCGCATCAGAAGGCCTGCACAACCCCCATGTGCGGCACTGAAAGACAGGTCACCCCTGCACGGGAGACATGTGTCGGGCGTCTGCATCGTGGACCCACGCAGGGTACCTCCTTCAACCACGGTCCCCTATTTGCCCATAAATAGGACCCTTGAGCTCCTTATTTCCACTACTGGAAAATTAGAAGAAGCCCTGAAGCTCTGGTCGCGCAACCCCTTTGCCCTGGTCCTCCAAAACCTCTCAAGTAGCTCTCCAATGCCCGAGAGAGGAGAAAATTAAGGGAGATAAGTGAGATCAAAGGTCCTTCAAAGTCTGAAACGCAAGACACCTGCACGAAGACCCCTTGGTGAACAATCACCTGCGCAAAGCCCCTTTTCTAACTAGGGACCCACGCGAGCCTCCAGGGACACCTGAGGAGACCTTTGGTGCCTAGGCTAAAGCCTCGCCCAAGTGTTGTTGCCCAGGTGGTCCATGTGCGAAGAACCTTCAGTTCCTCCTAGGCTCTACACAAAGCACCTTCGTTCTCTAAGACAGGACCTGGGTGAACCTTCCTTTGAGTCATCTTCCAAGTCACCAATGGCATGGCTCATCTTCCTTTGGATCCCTCATTCGAGGGGGGCCAAATTGAAACCTCCACTGAAACCTCCAGACTTGCGAAACCATAGAAAGAGACACGCTAGCGTGTCTCCCATTTGGGTATGCATTCCTACGATTAGAAGTGTTCCACACTTGTCCTATTTGACGAGTAGAGTCCTCAAGGTGCATGTGAGTATGCATTCCCACGGTCATGAGGACCCAGACCCTAGGGGCAATGTTAGGGAACTCCCGGTCTTGGGTACTAGGGTTAACACCATTTCCTTCCCTAGTCGTATCTATGACCCGGAGCCTCCGGTTCCAGGTGGGGAGGGTGAGAATCACGTTTTCCTTTCCATTTGATAGGGAATGAGATCCTTGTTTCGGAACCAATTTTAGGACAAGCCCTTGGCCTTTCTTGGAGGTCCTCTCCTGCTTCATTCTTTCCTCTGTTTCCATACCCATGGGTCGTAGTTGGATATATCATTAGATGTGACTATCCCGGTTTCCAAAATAAAAGAGGAGACAAGTAACTTAGAGCTCTCTCTCTCTCTCTCTCTCTCTCTCTCTACCTTAGGGCTCGGGGTACAACGACGAGAGAGAATGAGCACCAAAGACTGCTCTCTTTCCCTTTCCCTTTCCCTTTGGGTTTTGATCTCGTCCATCAGCGAACAAAGCAAATGGTTTGATTTCTCAGATCTGTCGCTTCCTCTTGTTTCTCACATCGAGCATGACTCACGTGGGCTTGGAGGTTGGCGGTGATCACGAAATCCATACGATCCCCAACCACAAGACAACCTTAAGTCCTGATATGTTGAACTATAAGAACTTCGATTCCTATTATAATCAGAATACGTAGGACGTCCACCTAAGGCCCGAGCTCATTGGTTCTCCTACTTGGTATAAGCCCCAACATCTCACCAGGGCATCCTCCTCAGGATTAAGCCTTGAAATCTAACCTTTGAGCCTCATATTTGGTATAAGTCCCAATCATATCACCATACTCATCCATGACCTTCTTAGGTGTAAGCCTCGAACAAGCCTCCATAAGGCAACATTAGTGTGTAAGCCATGATCTATTGAACTACTACAACTATGATTTCTGTTATAATCAGGATATATAGGATGTCCACCTAAGGTTTGAACTTATTAAGCCTCCTACTTGGTATAAGCACCAACATCTCACCAGGGCATCCTCCTCAGGATTAAGCCTTTAAATCTAACCTTTGAGCCTCATATTTGGTATAAGGCCCGAACAAGCCTCCATAAGGCAACCTTAGTGTGTAAGCCCTGATCTATTGAACTACTAGAACTATGATTTCTGTTATAATCAGGATATATAGGACGCCCAACTAAGGTTTGAACTTATTGAGCCTCCTACTTGGTATAAGCCCCAACATCTCACCAGGGCATCCTCATTAAGAATAAGCCCTGAAATCTAACCTTTGGGCCTCCTACTTGGTGTAAGTCCTGATCATATCATTATATTCATCCATGGGCCTCCTCCTTAGGTGTAAGCCCCAAACAAGCCTCCATAAGACAACCTTAGTGTGTAAGTCCTGATTTTATTGAACTAGGAGAACTCTGGTTCCTGTTATAATCAAGATACGTAGGATGCCCACCTAAAATTAGTGCTCACTGGGCTTCCTACTTGGTATAAGCTCCAACACCTCACATAGGCATCCTCCTTAGGAATAAGCGTTGAAATCTAACCTTTAGCCCCTACTTGGTATAAGTCCCAATCATATCACCATACTCATCCATGAGCCTCCTCCTTAGGTGCAAGCCTCGAACAAGCCTCCAAATCACCATGAGATAAGACATCCCTCATGGCCCCTTTCACAGGGCATTCTTTTCAGGAATAAGCCCGAACTTAATCCTCTCAAAGAGCCATAATCCTCTGTGAGACAAACCTTCATAGGGTCTCCATATGCGTGAGTCCCGACAACTGAACTATGTGAGCTTTGATTCCTGTCCAAATGAGATACATAGGAATCCTATTCAAGGTTAAAACCCAACACCCCAAATCAACCATATTCTCTCTGGGCCACATTTCCAGTGGGGTCTCATTCAACCTGAGAGCCTATATCCCTTCCAGGTTCCTAGGCCCGCTTCAGCATAAGTCCCACACCAAACTTTGACTAGGCACCTTCTGCCTAGACGTTCTTGTCGCATGACGCTTAATTGCATGGTTTGGTCCTTATCATATGACCTTAAAAAGTATAATGTGCCACAAGTGACACTGAACTATGTGAGTTTTGATTCCTTTCATAAGGATACGTAGGAAACTCATTCATGAGTCTGATTCCAACATCAAAACAACTCACGTCTCCCTGGATAACGATACACTCTAGAGCGCCCCGCTGCGTGGCTGAAAATCGACGTCGTTGTAATAACGAACCAATAATCTCTAATCAGTATATAAGAGGACACCATTGATGGAGTACCTCAGATACATACAAATGATTCTAAATTTCATACATGTCAAAAATTGATTGTTCATTCAAGGGTGACCCATGTCATACATGAGAAATAATGAAAGATTCGCAAACATATCTTAAATCTTTAAGAGAGTCTCGTAGTAGGCAATAATTTCTCCAAAAGGGTGTGATGAGTCTGACCTCTCATCCTCTTGACCAATGTGAGTTCTGAAGTATCGTTGGCCAAACTCCCAAACGAGCATCTATCTTTTGAAAGGAGGTCTCTCATGGATACATAACCTTTGGGTGTTCCTGGTTCCATGAATAAAATCGTTGGGAACTGCTCAAAAGGGACGTGGATATGCGTTTGACGTAAAGGTTGTTCCACTAACCCCACAAAACACCATTTCCACTCCACGTGACATTTGGGGACGAAACAAAAATGGTGAACTCGATGTGAATGCTTAACCAAGATGACAACGTTACCTACCAATGGGGTCCCTTTCACCCTCACAATGAAAGAGGACTAATAAAGACAGTCAATTGTGTAGGTGTTCGTTTAATGAGATGATGATTTGATGAGGTTTTCTTGTTTGTGTTTGTCATCTACCTCTCATGCACTTTCTCCGAGAACTGTTTTCAATCCAATGACATCATTCCAGGTTTTACAAATGTATGCCCTGACTACTATTCGGGTCTTCGTCCAAGCAAAGGACGTCGTCGCCAACCTAGTGCCTTCAACGTTGGGTCTCGAACGCACTAGTTCGGGAGTATCACTAGAAAGGTACAATCCCAATCCTGGAGGCCGCCTGACAGACCCTCTAGCTCGCGAAGCCCCATCGATCGCCCAACCAGCGACGTTTGGTGGTCCAAAAGCAGATGACCCTAACCGTCGTTTTCAACCATTTCAGGAGCTTATCCTCAGAACGTGACAACTAGCCCCTCCTTTGTCTTTGGGAGGTGGATCAAGAGGCAACAAACGACCTTGTCTAGAAGACACATGGGTCCTTCCAAGGAGATCCTGCCAGCATTCTTCGCCGCCAACATCACGCGACAGTGAACCCTCAACATGCTGAGGGTGTCGTCCTCGGCAGTCTGGCCCAGGTCATCTAGACCCGGGCACGCAAAACGGCCCGTCGATGGCAGCGACCGACCAACAGGGAGAAGTACCGCACCTATGTTCCCTCCGGAGAAGCCCACTAAATATGACGACACACAGCGAGCAGGAACAAACACCTGCCAGCACCCAGAAAGCCTGCCAGTCAAATTCGACGACAATCAATGAGCAGACACAAATCCCTGCCCACATCAATCAAGTCTGCCAGCGGCCTCGCCTGGCAGTGTGCAAAGAAGCTAGCCAGCCAAGTTTGGCGGAAAATCGCAAGCTGTCGTACACTGGCAGGATAGGGAGGACATGAGAAGGCACATACCCCTGTTCCAAATGCGGAATGATCATATATCCCCATTCTAGTTGTTGAAGTCACCAAGCATATCCTGAAAATGGTGAAAGGACAGACACAAATCCTTGCCCACATCATACAAACTTGTCAGGACATCATAACGATGTTAACAATAATGCCTGAAGGATGGACACACAACTCCATCCCCACAAATGGGGTGGCTCATCAGCATGTCACCCCAGAGCAGACACTCACCTCTTCAGGACATCCAAAGTTCCAAAAACAGCAGGGAGCACTGCAACGCGCATGCCTCAACGCGTTCAAAAGATTGCGACAACTAATCGCAGATACCCTATCTGGTGTTAATATCAGAGGATGTGGTGAACAGAGTGTTACATTTCACCACACCCTAACCAGCAAAGATCGCTGAAGGTAGTATCATGAAATGTCATTGCTTCAGGAAGACTCTAACTGACAGACTCTGTTCACAACTGATGACATGCTCAACAAAAACTGACCCTGATCGACTATAAGCGACGTCGGGCTAGAAGGGAGCAGGCTATTAAGGGACTTTTGTGTCAAGCATTTGAAAATATCGAGCAAGTTTCCCACTTAGGCGAAATCAGTCGTCAGATAACACAAATGTCGGAAATAGCGCAACGATCCTCAGAGGTGGGTGATCCAGGTGCATACCAAATGATGCACCCAACCCGTGTTCGGACAAAACTCCGTAAAATCAGAAGGGCGACCACGACAATAACAACCACAACAATTCAGGAACAACCGCAGCCTGCAGGGTTGGGGGCTTTTTTAACCCAACATTTGAGGTCAGCAAACTAGGCCCGAAGAGTTGTGAAAGTGGAACGAAAACAACCCCAAACCTTAGGGTTGAGCCTTTTTCACATAAACTACCTTCTCCTCAGTGAAAGTCAGTCTTATCCTGATTAGGGGAAACGCCGCAGAATGAATCATCCCTGTTCGGCCCATCCTGCGATCGAGTTCCCTCATCAGGGACACGCACGATTGAACTGTCTGGGGATTACGTTCAGATTACCATCCACCAAATGACTCCTAGAGAATCGGAAATGGAGAGGAGTAGGCCTCATGGAGGGCGAAGAAAAAGGCAGTCTCTCAGAAACACTGATGAAATATCTGCATTACATTATGCGTCAATAAATGTCATTAACACTACCCCTGTAGACCATGCAGGACACGAGACCAATCTTGAGGAGGTGATATAGGAGGAAGTTTCAGTTCAAAATTCGGTTCACACCGAAACAATTGAAGGAGGTCTGCATATTCGGAACTAAAGGCTTGCCTTTGATATGGGCATTCCCTCAAACAATCCAGCATTACGTCCTCAAAGAGCACCCAACAAAGAGAATGACAAAGTTAAGTTTATGCCTCACTTGCCTCCTGGAGAAGTTGAACCCCTTTCAATTGAGAAAATATTTCCTTGGCAAGGGGAAGAGATGAAAGAGTTGAGGAGACTCAATACAGAATTACTCTGTGGTAGCCTTCCTACAGGATATGTTCTACAAGTAGACCCTCAACTCACACTCCCATGATGGGGACCCCTGAACAACAGGACATAGTGAAACTTAGGTGCTTCGTGCAATCACTGCAGCACCCAGTCTTTGTATGATACACTAGTTTGCAGACTCACACTAGTACAAAATGTATTTTTCACGCCGACTTTATCACGTCAGTTATTTATAACCGCCATTACAAAATCATATGTATCACTTTTTCATGCTGGTTCTCTAATAACCAACATGAAAATGCAAGTATCACGCTTTATCACGTCGGTTATATACTAACTGACGCGATAAAGTTGGTATCCGACGTTTTCATGTTGGTTATACAATAACTGATGTATTAAAGCAACAACATTTTCTTTTTCACATTGTTTATTTTTTAACCGATGTGAAAAGGCCGAAAAATACATTATAACGTTGGTTATATAATACTACGCCCGATGAGATTATGGTACAAAAAAATACATGCATGCCTGAATGATTGTGTGCTATATAGGAAGAAATATGAGTGTGTCAAAAAGTCCTAAATGTGGGACGTCACAATACAAGTTGAAAGAAAAATTACATGTTGATTTAATAGTTATAGAGATGTGTGCCAAGACATTTTGGTATCTTCATATAATGCTTCGTTTGAAACGTTTATTTTCAAATTCACATGATGCAAAAAAGTTAAGATGACATGCTGATGAATAGATATGTGATGGAAAATTATGACATCCCACCGATTGTCCACAGTGGAAGAAAATTGATTAGCAATTTCCTACCTTCAGAAATGAAGTTAGAAATATCAGACTCGAACTGTGCATGGATGGAATGAATCCATATCGAAGCCTGAGTTGCACACATATTTCATGACCTGTTTTATTGGTAATTTACAACTTATCTTTTGAATTTTGTATGAAGCGCAAATATGTAATGTTGAGTTTAATGATATCAGGACCAAAACAACCCGAAAGTGATATTGATGTTTTATTGTCACCATTAATTGATGATTTGAAACTCTTATGGGAGGATGATATTAGGGTGTATGATTCTTATAAAATAGAATATTTTCAACTGCATGCAATGATTATGTTCATTATAAATTGACTTCCCAAAGTGTGTAAATTTGTCTGAATACAGTGTTAGGGCGCATAAAGCTTGTCCAATTTACGAACAAGATACTCATATTATCATCTGCATTATAGTAGAAAAACAGTATACACGGGTCATCAGAAGTTTTTGTTTATGGTTCACTCTTATATAATATTAAAAAGGAATTCAATAACTAACAAGAATTTGATATTTTGCTTCAAAACACTGATCAACATTTGGAAAGACATAAATCCAGTAATGATAGAAATATTTGGAAGAAACAATGAATATTTTTTGAGCTACCATATTGGAGATATCATGGGGTGAAACATAACATTGATGTCATGCAATTACGTATTTATCCATTTATTGATTTTTTTTGAAATATAATTATTTTAAATCTAATATGTTAAATGAAAACAAGAATATTTTATAAGAGTATATTGAAAAAATATTCATTTTTTTTTGTAAAAATGATTTATTAGGTTGAACCATTTTTAATTTTCATACACCATTTTTTGATTTGTTTTCATTTATTTATGGGGCTTTTCATATATCATTACTGTTAGCATTTTGGTTAACTATAACAAATATGAATAATAACGTGGTAAAGTTTAATTTAATTAATTTTTGTGTTTCATAATTTTTATTCTTTTATTTGCATTAGTATTGTAATAGTTGAATTTGTATATTTGTGTACTAATTGTTTGTTGTTTTGATTTGAAGGATAATGACAGATCAATCAACTGATCAAACACGTGCTTCTGGAGATGAATGTACTCATACCTTTGGGGAGGAACGTGCACATGCTCCACTTAATGATTCTCATAGTTATCAGTTGCTCGTAGCCATGACCAGAGGATACTGGTAGACTTTAATGATAATGATATTTCAAGAGGTTCTAATTCAAAACAATTCAAGAGTTTTATATCAGTTTAGGCTAAAAGCGAAGTTAGTATTTTGATTGAAGATTGAAGAAGTGTTGATAAAGAGACACTATCTTAGTTCTCAGAGACCATTTTGGTAAGCTCGTTTGTTATTGTTTTACTAATCTTGAAATGTTTATACTAATATATGTTTCCCCTTCTTATCAGCTGAAATATGATATACCTGACACTAGAGGAATGAGGAGGAAATGTTTATCATTGACTATTAGGAGATGGAGAGATTTCAAATAAACCCTCACATCTGATTTCATTTTTGGATACATGCAATATCATAATCAATTTGATATATATACTTTTATAGATGAAAACACATGGAAGCAATTTGTTAAAAGAGTAAGAAAAGAATTATTTTTGGTAAGTGAAATGTAAACTTTTAGAAGTTTTTTTATATTAATGATTGTATTAATGATTTCTTATTCTTAATTTACATCAATTGAGAAGATCTAATCAGGTGATCCAATCTAGAAACGTATATCCTCGTTCTTTATCTTGGGGAGAGTATACTTTATTGTGGAGCAAAAAACACATGAGGTCTTTGTGGCTGAGGGGAGGTAGAATATTTTATCTACAGCATTGGGAAAGTCCGAACACCCGGGTCGTGTACGAGGATACCTGACAGGAGTGGATCTGCGTGGCTCTGACTGATCGGTTCGGTGCATCTTGGACTTTGGTGTTGGAGTGGATTCGACTCTGTGTGTCCATCGCGACCTGGCGACGCCTCCAACGGGTTTTCAGTGTGGCTCGAAGTTTGATCTGTAGTTCCCTGGAGGGGGGAGGCTTTTGGTTTCGGTTACTGTGAGATTTTACAGGTTGTTTGATTTGGTGATTCTGGATATTTTTTGATTGGGTGTGATTCTGGTGGTTTTTTGGGTGTTCTGTTGCTAGTTTTGCATTTTCACGTTGATTTTCTTGCCATCGAAATGGCCTACTTCAGAACCCGGTGAGGGTTCATCCATTGTCTGATCGGAGCAGATCCATGCCCAGAGTGGCGTTTTTGGTTTAGGATGACCCGGATTTTCCCATCGGTGGCGTTCCCTCGACATGATGTTGGGTCGTGATGACTTCATCTTGTGTCCCTTGGAATGTCTTCTGGGCCTCTATGGCGATGGTGGTGGGATGTCTTGTGGAGTGTGGATGGATTCGCCCAGGATGGTTGTTGATGGTGGTGTCATGGACTCGTGTTTGTTTTATGATGGGGAACCCAGACAGTCTACATGGAATTGCTTCAGATGAGGATAGAGTTGGTCGCCTTCACCATGCATGACTTTTCAGATTTGGAAGTTTAAGAGGGTATGTCGCTGTCATTTATACCGGGCCCGTGCATTTTTGCACGGGATAGCTTGTTGTGCAGCCATGCTCTGGTGGAGGCGGGCCTTAATGATGTTGATGCTTGGAAGGAGTTCTTCTACGTAGTCTTGTTATGGGTTGCAACCCTATGAATTTTCGAATTTTGTTTGTCTCTATGTCTTTGAAGTCTTGATTTCCCCCCTTTACTCTTAAAAGGGGGTTTATCCAAAATCAATAAAAAAAATAGGCTTTCGGGTCATTCAGTCAGTCGGATGATATTTTATATTGGAGATACCATTCATCATCAACAGTTAGAGATAGAGCATCAAATGGTCATTGTACATGATATTATAGATATATCAGTTGGAGTACCATTACCTTGAGATGAGGTTAGGACAGTTGGACAAAGTATTAGCCACTTTTTAGTTTGACCATCTGGACTTATGTGACATTACTACAGGGGTGTGTATATTTTATCTTTTATTTCATTTTTATATTAAAATTGTATTAACATTTGAAAGTTTATATATTTATCTGTTTATTTGCAGGAATACTTTAAAGGTACATAAATACTGTATATACAATAACAAATACAAATGGTTATGATTTCATATACAGATTCTAGTAGTCTTTACATATTGTCAAAATATTCAAATTTGTTGTTGCGTGTTTATGAGAATTCAATGGAAACTGATGTTCGTGGACCTGCAATGTTTGTGGGGCTTTTGAAAAATGATATAATGGAGCTTGTAATTGGAGATCAGCTGGATATCAACACAATGCAAGTTTTTTCCATATAAATTTTAACATATATCTTTTCCTGCATTAAATTTATTGAAATTTATATTTATGTATGTTTTGTATTAGGTATCTTTATAAAATGTGTGAAGAGCATGATAAGACAGATGTATATGGATTTATGGACCCACAAATCATTTCACATGAAGCGCGAACAATAACCGAAGAAGAAAGAACAATTTATTTTGCTGAAAGATTTGAACAAAATATAATTACTCTGCGTTGGATATTTCCTTATCTTGAAAAGTATGAAACATATATCCCGCAAAATGTTATTTATCTTTTAACATAATAACCATTTATATTAAATTTTCTTTTATATCAATCGTTATTGGATGTTAGGTGTTTTTTGTCCAAGGGAGAAGACACTTTACTGAGTTTCCTCTATCCATGGCAATGTGCGAGTAAATATTAAGAACGTATTGGAACTGTAAGTTTTATTTTTTTAATAGTTTATATTATAGTGAATTTTAAATTTATTTCTTTCGTATTATTTTCTAACATGGGATGTAATTTGTTTCGAGAAAACATAAAGAAAAAGAGCGGCAAGATCAAATATGTAAAACCAAAGGTAATTTTTCACTTATAATTAGTACATTTTTGGATTTATTACTTAATAATGTTATTTTGAATTGACAAACTCATTTAAAAAGTAGTGTCATAAACAAGATAACGTAAAAGAATGCAGATATTATGTGTTAAGATTTATGTATGAAATAATTTCAAGTGACAGTTACAAATTTTCAAAAGGTTAGATTTCTGTAAAAACATTTTCTTAATATTTCATTTATTTTATTCATAATACATGTTACATGCTTTCATTTTATTTTGTAGTTTTTTAATCCCTTGACCTTATAGTGCACAAGAGCTCACACACTTACAAATTGAATGGACAAATCATTTTATAGGTTTGGTTGGATTTTAATTTTGTTTTTAGTTAATATTGTAATTTTGAATGTTGTAATTGTAAATGTGTATTTTCTAGTTGTTTTGGTGCTGCTTATGTTTGTCTTATGGTTGTTGTTTTGGTCGGCTGTGGAGAGGAAGGTTTCCATGAAATATTAAAAAAATAAAAAAAAAACCACGTCGGTTATTTTATAACCGACCTTAAAAACTTATATTTATGGTTTTTTAAGTCGGTTTCTAAAAATTTGATGTGGAAAACCTCTTTTGGCGTCAGTTATCTAATAATCGACGTCAAAATACCATTTTTCATGTCGATTTTAGGATAATCGACGTGAAAAACACATCACGGTGTGGAAAATGACTTTTGATGTCGCTTCTTAGAAAATCGACGTGAAAAACGAATTCCACGATTCACTTACAACGTTCATTTTTTTAAGTGACATTAAAGTTGTATTTGCAACGTCACCTTTAATAATGACGGCTAATAATCGATGTAAAAAAGCAAAAAAATGACTTTAAAAATCATTTATGCACTAGTGCCGGTTCATTATTGGGTGAGAAGACCTTTGTCAGAAGTTTCTCTTCCAGTTCAGCTCGACGTTGCAGAAGACAACAGTGCTCGACCTCTGAAACTGCAAAAAACGAGAGATTGAGAGAGTCGAATTTCATCGCTCGGTGGAAAGGATTGACACTCTTTGAACCTAACACTCCCTCAAGAAGACTTGTTGCCCATTTGTATAGAAAATATTCGCGATGAGTTGCACACGCCATTTCCTATGAAATATACAGGCGGATTTCAAGACCTCGTCACGATCACTCAAAGAGTGGAAGTCTCCACCGCAGAGACCAAAACTAAGTCCCGAGTAATTTCATCAGCTCATGGAAAGAGAGCGAGGAAGGTAGAGACCTCCACTGTTATGCTTAATCAGACCCCGGTACCCGCTCCTACTCCAAAGACTGCATTGTATCGTGTGGCTCAAGCTCCTGAGCGTCAGCAACAATGTTGCCTCATTTGGATGATCAAAGGGAGCAGAGGTGAAAATAATTTGAGATGAAAAAACAAGGTCTATTATTTTAGAAATAATCAAGTCCTTGGCTACTTCATCTCGACATTGGAGAACAACTTGACCAAGTTGCCAAAGCCCAAGAAGCCCAGCGAGGATGGTGAAGAAGATCTCTTATACTATTGCCCCTTTCATCAAGTATTGGTGCACAAAATCCATGAGTGTTTTGTTTTCAAAGACATCCTACAAAAGACGGTGGACTACGAGCAAGTGAAGCTGGGAAGACCACCTTCCCAAGTATCATGTGTCTCTACGACCGATTTGGGGGAAGGAAATGAATGGAAGAAAGTTAACCGCAAGGGTATAGAAAAGTTTCGTAATTGGATGGTCAGAAAGAGGATTAACCAGACCCATGCTACCCTTCGAACACAGTTGAAACAACCCATTGTGCCTTAAACCGCTTCTGCTACAACACAGCCAACTTCATTGTCAACTGAGTCCTCTGAAAGCCAGTCTTCCAAAAAGCGATATGGTCGGAAGAGTAAGAAGAAAACACCAGAACACTAGTGAAAAATGTTTTTTAACGTCAGTTTTTTTGCCTTTTTTACATTGGTTATCATCTATCGTTATTAAAGGTGATGTTGTAAATGTCTTTAACGTCGTTTAAAAAAATGAACATTGTAAATGAATTATGAAATTAGATTTTCATATCAGTTTTCTTGGAACCGACGTCAAAAATCATTTTCCACGTCGATTATTATATAAGCGACGTAATAAACCGCCGTGATGAAGTGTTTTTCACATCGATTATCCTAAAATTTACGTGGAAAATGGTGTTATGACGTCGGTTATTATATAACCGACGTTGAGAAGGGTTTTTCACGTTGGTTATTTAAGAACTGTCATGAAAGACCATAAATATAGGTTTTGAAAGTTGTAAAATAACCATTGTGGATTTTTTAAAAAAAATATTTCATTGAAACCTTCCTCTCCACAGGCGACCAGAACAACAAACAAACGAAAGACTACCAGAAGCAGCAGCAAAACAACTAGCAAATACACATTTACAATTACAACATTCAAAATTACAATATTAAGTAAAAACAAACTAAAATTAAACCAAACCTGTAAAATGATTTTCCCCTTCAACTTGCAAGTGTGTGAGCTTTTATGCACTATAATGCCGAGTATCATCAAAAAATTGAAAATTAAAATGAAAGCATTTAACATTTATTATGAATAAAACAAATGAAATATTAATGAAATTTTTTAAAGAAATTCAACCTTATGGAAATTCGTAACTACCCCAGTTGAAATTATTTCATACATAAATCTTAACACATAATATCTGAATTCTTTTACGCCATCTTGTTTATGACACTATTTTTTAAATGGGTTTGTCAATTCAAAATAACATTATTAAGCAATATATCAAAAATGTACTAATTATAAATAAAAAATTACTTTTGGTTTTACATATTTGAACATGACACTCTTTTTCTTTATGTTTTCTCAAAAGAAATCTTATCCTCTATTAGAAAATAATATGAATGAAATAAATTTAAAATTCATTATAATATAAACTATTAGGAAATTAAAACTAACAGTTTCGATACCTTCTTAAAATTTCTTCGCACATCGACATGGATAGAGCAAAACCAGTAAAAAGTCTTCTCCTTTGGACAAAAAACGTGTAACATTCAATGATGACTGATATAAAAGAAAATTTATTATCAATGGTTATCATGTTAAAAGATAAATAATACTTTGTGAGATATATGTTTCATACTTCTCAAGATAAGGAAACATCCAGCACTG
This sequence comes from Viscum album, assembly GCA_963277665.1. Taxonomy (NCBI): domain Eukaryota; kingdom Viridiplantae; phylum Streptophyta; class Magnoliopsida; order Santalales; family Viscaceae; genus Viscum; species Viscum album. The sequence goes on from OY728150.1 coordinate 1,513,826,165, forward strand.
AGTAATTATATTTTGTTCAAATCTTTTAATAATATAAATTGTTCTTTGTTCTTCAATCATTGTTCGCGCTTCAGGTGAAATGAACTGTGAGTCTATAAATCCATATACTTCTGTCTTGTCATGTTTCTCACACATTTTATAAAGACACCTAATAAAAAATGGGAATAAGTATACATTTTCAATAAATTTAACGCAGGGAAGGATTTATGTTAAGACTAAATGGAAAAAACTTGTATCGTGTTGATGACCAACTGATCTCCAATTACAAGCTCTATGATATTATTTTTCAAAAGCTTCACAATCATTGCATACCCACATACATCAGCTTCCATTGGAATTTCATAAACACTTGACAACAAATTTTAATATCTTGACAATATGTCACGACTATTAAAATTTATATCTGAAGTCACAACCTTTTGTATTTGTTGTTGTCTATACAATATTTTTCAACTTTAAAGTATTCATGTAAATAAATAGATAAATATTTAGACTTTCAAATGTTAAAACAAATTTAATACAAAAATGAAATAAAAAATAAAATACACACATACCTCTATGATAATATGTTGCAGAAGTCTAGATGACCAAATTAAAAAGTGGCTGATACTTTTTCCAACTATTCTCACCTTATTAGTATGTAACGATACTCCAACCGATATATCTATAATATTCTGTACAGTGATCCTATGATTCTATCTCTAACCGTTGATGAATGATATATTCAATATAAAATATCATTCCATATGCTATAATATGATACTGAGGATCGTCAACATATAACTCACAATATCGAGGAAGCTGTGGAGGAGGGGGTATAGGAGTAGGATAAAAAGTGGAGTCTTCCAATGAAGGTGGAGTATGAGCTGCTGGCAGAGGTGGAGGAGTGGAAGTTGCAGTCTGAAATTGTCTTTGCATGTCTTCAAATATGGACTGTACCGAAACTTTGATCTTATCCTCTATCGTCACATTAATGTTCTGAACTTCAACCTCCAAAGATTCTATTTTTTTTATAAAAACCCTCCATTGTAGAAGCTCAAGAATGTGGAAATGTTTTTCTCACTGATACACCTGTTGAGTATCCTCGTACACGACCCGGGTGTTGGGGCTTTCCCAATGCTGTAGATAAAATATCCAACCTCCCCTTAACTACAAAGAACCCTATGTTCTCTACTCCTCAAGATAATCCTGCATGAATTATTTGGAAAAGTATGCAATTATTCAAAATATATAAAGAATTGAATTAACTTAAATAAATAGAGTAAATCTCTTACAATCCTCTGAGCTAAAACTCTCGATTCTTCCGTACGATATTGTTTTTTTACTCATCTGAGTCATCTTCCATTTTTCATGTCTAGTCGGGGGGATTGAGGGGCAACCTCTTCAAAGTTCTAAGACTCAACTCTTAGTTTTTGAAAATTTTCAGCAATCATTTTTTCTTCTAATAAAGTATACCCTCTCCGAGATAAAGTATGAGGGTATACTTTTCTAGATTTGATCTCCTGATTAGATCTCCTCAATTACTGTAAATTAAGAATAAGATATCATTAATATAAAAAAAACTTCTAAAATTTTACATTTCACTTACCAAAGATTTTTTTTTCTTCTACTTTCAACAAATTGCTTCTATGCGTCTTCATCTATAAAAAGATATATATCACATGGATTATGGTGTTGTCTATGTATAAAAATGAAATCAGATGTGAGAGTTGATTTAAAATACTTTCATCTCCTAGCAGCCAATGATAAACATTTCTTTCCGACTCCTCCAGTGTCAGATATATCATATGTCATCTGATAAGAAGGAAAAAAGCATATATTAATATAAAAATTTCAAGATCAGTAAAACAATAACAAACGAGCTTACCAAAATGGTCTCCTACAACTGAGATAGTGTCTCTTTGTCATCATTTCTCCAATCTTCAATCAAAATATTGACTTTACTTTTAACCTGAAATTATATAAAACTTTTGAATTTTTTTGAATTAGGCCCTCTTGGAATATCATTATCATCAAAGTCTACAAGTATCCTCTAGTCCTGGCTACGAGCAACTGATAATTTTGCTAAATGTGTGTTGCCACGTTTACCAACCCTCAAACTCTTCTTTGACTCTGTGGGAGTATATGACTCTTCTAATGAAGGATGAAGATCATTAAGTGGAGCACGTGTACATTCCTCTCGAGAGGTATGAGTACGTTAATCTCCAGAAGTATGTGTTTGATCAATTGATTGATCTTTCATCATCCTTCAAATCAAAACAACAAACAATTAGTACATAAATATACAAATTCAACTATTACAATACTAATGTAAATAAAAAATGAAAAATTATAAAACACAAAACATAACTAAATTAAACTTAACACGTTATTATTCATATTTGTTAACTAAAATGATAACAATAGTATTGATATATGAAATGTCATGTAAGTGAATGAAAAAAAATCCAAAAATGGTGTATGGATATTAAAAATGGTCCAACCTAATAAATCATTTTTTACACAAAAAAAATATTTTTTAATACACTCTTATTAAATATTTTTGTTTTTATTTAACATATTAGATTTAAAATAATTATATTTCAAATAAATAAATGAATAAATAAGTTACATAATGGTAAACATGTTAAACTAAACAAAACTAAACTAATATAAACAAACATTTTAACTTATTAGTTTTAATACGTGTTTTAATAAAGAAAATAAAATTAACATATCTAACATTTTATGAAATTTATAAAAGTAAACAAACAATAAACATATGGTACCTATAATATTAGGAATGTACTAAATGATTGTTTTTCTAAATTCCTTCATCATGATCGTTTCGTATGACACAAACCACGTCTACGATGTGCTCATCATCATTATTTGTTAATCTTTTCATGGAAGTAGGGATCTCACATAAATCAGCATCTTCGTCAAGTTGATCATCACCAACACATTGTTATTTTCTTTGTAAAACAATAAACAACTGCATATCTGATTGATCGAGAACGTAGATAATTTGTTTTGCATGTGTTACCATTACAAAAGGATTAGTTGTGTATTCCAATTTATTCAGATTAAAAGTGTCATTCCAAATTCATTATGTATGATACTGTTGTTACCGATAAGCCAATTGCAGTTAAACACTAGAACTTTAAATTTAATTTAATCAACCTCTCATATTTCTTCAATGACTCCATAATATGAAATTGATGCATAAATTGAGTTTTTGTCTTTAGAACTCGAAAAATGCATTACTTCTGCGACCATCGATACACTACTATTCTAAACTGCACTTCTATTGTCCTGATATTTCATATGAAATTTATAACCATTAATATCATACTCGGACCATATTATCACATTTAAACTTGAACCACCCACTAATCATATTAATGTTTCTGATGCATCTGATATACCAAGCATTGTCTTTTTAAACCGTGGTAAAAAAAATTGTTATGTTCATTCAAAAACCACATATATTTCTTCTTTGGATGACATTATTTCAACACATTAATACACAATGTTATATATGGTTGAACATCATCTATGTTATTTATGATGTATAAATGTACCTTATTTATTTGTTTACTTGACAAAAATTTGACTTTCAAGCCATGAATCCCCTTTCCCCCATAATTAACTCGTTCATGGTGAGATGCAGGCAAGCCAACGTGCTCCACCGCAGACAAATAGTTTATACAAAACTTTGCAACCTCCTCAGAAATATACTTTTCAACAACGGAGGCTTTAGGTCGATATGAATTCTTAACATACCCCTTCGATATCTTCATATACCTTTCAAAAGGATACATCCAACGTAGATATACAGGCTCACACAACTTTATTTCTCGAACCAAATGAACCATTAAATGCATCATTATATCAAAAAAAGATGGAGGAAAATACATTTTCAATTGACGAAGTATAGAAATTGTTTCATTTTCCAAAATGTTCAAAGCATTCAAATCAATCGCCTTATTACAATTTGAATTTAAAAAAATAACACACCTTCATGATAGTTATTTTAACACGGATAAACAATATTCCACGCAATGAAACCAGTAGAAGTTGTTGTATCATGGCGTGACCATTATGAGATTTCATACCTGTCAAATTCAAATCTTTTAAAGATACAAAATTTTTAACATTTGAAAAATAACTCTGCGACACTTTGATATCATTAAGACACTGAGAAAAACTAATTTTCTCCCTCTTGGATAATGTATGACAAGTCGGGGGAAGAAATGTCTGTCTTCCACAAGGAGTGAGAGCTAACTCCAAATGTATTCTCATTGACAGTAAGTTCAATCTTTCATTCAGCACATCTTTAGTCCTTTCTTTAATATTTAACATTTTTCCAATCAAGGTATCACAGATATTCTTTCCATATGCATGATATCAATGTTATGTTTCATCTCATGATATCTCCAATATGATATCTCAAAAAATATTAACCGTTTGAGATATTTCTATCATTATTGGATTTTTGTGTCTTTCCAAATGTTGAATCAAGGTTTTGCACCCTTTCCAAATACTGATAAGTGGATAAAGGTTTGAAAGCAATATCAAATTTTTATGAGCCATTGAATGACTTTTTTTAATATTCTATAATAGTGATTCATAGATAAAAACTTTCTATGACCCATGTATATTGTTTTTCTTCCATGATGCAGTTGATAATATGAAGTTTGTTGTTCGCAAATTGGACATGTTTTATACCCCTTAACACTGTTTCTAGATAAATTTACATACATTGGAAAGTCATTTATAGTGAACATAATCATTGCATGCAGTTAAAAATATTCCATTTTATAAGAATCATACATCCTAATACCATCCTCCCATAAGAGATTCAAATCATCAATTAATGGTGACAAGAAAACATCAATATCATTTCTGGGTTGTTTTGTTTCTGAGATCATTAAACTAAACATGACATATTTGCGCTTCATACAAAATTCAGGAGATAAGTTGTAAATTATCAATAAAACAGGCCTTGAACTACATGTGCTACTCAACCTTCGATATGGATTTATTCCATATGTGCCTAGTCAAAGTTTGAGATTTCTAACTTCATTTCCGAATGTAGGAAATTGCTGATCAATTTTCTTCCACTGTGGATAATCAACTGGATGTCGTAATTTTCCATCACATATATGTTCATGTGCATGTCATCTTAACCTTTTTACATTATGTGAATTTGAAAATAAACATTTCAAAAGAGCCTTGATAGGTGGATACCAAAATGCCTTGACAGGGGTATCTGTAACTGCTAAATCAGCACGTAATTTTTCTTTCAACTTATATCGTGACGTCCCACATTTTGGACACTTTGACAGAAATTCATATTCCTTTCTATATAGCACACAGTCATTTGTGCAGACATGTATTTTTTTGTAACCTAATCCCATCGGGCATAGTATTTTCTTCATTTTATAATGTGAATCCAGAAGATCATTGTCTTTAGGAAGAATATTTTTCAACAATTGTAGCAAATCAGTAAAACTTTTGTCACTCCAACCATGTTTCGTTTTCAAGTTTATCAATATTAACATTGACGATAAAACTGTAAATTCCATACAACTCGGATATAATGGGTTTTCAGCATCACCATATAGACGCTCAATTGTCAGTTTTTTCCTCAATTGCCTCTACTTTAATATCACGAATCATTTCTATAATTTCATCTGAGTTATCATCTTATAAAGCATCATCATTATTAGATCTGAAATTTTGTCCAGTTTCACCACACCAAATCCAATGGTTGTAACTAGGATTAAAACCATGACAAATTAAATGATCTTTGATCTCTCTACTTTTTAAATTCTTCATATTTAAATATTTCAAGCATTGACAGGAAAACATGTCGTTGTTTGGAACATTTCGTTTAACAAATTCCAAAAAAACATCAACACCTTTCTCACATTCATCACTTATTCGAAGTGCTATAATCAAATTCTGACTCATTATTATCTAAAACAAATATAAAAAATAGTTTGTCAAGATAATATAGTGGTGATAAAAGTGAGAATAAATTAATCAAGTCAAACCAGATTTATATTTATATCAAAGATGTCATCATTTGACTGTAACAAAACTTTGAAATTTAAACATATATATATATATATATATATATATATATTTGTGTATTTGAAAAGTATAATTATAAATTTTAGAAAATAATTGAATATAAGTTTAAATATAATTGATAAATATGATGCAAACCACTAATCAAAACGTAGAAAAATATCAGAGTGACTCTAATTAATTATATAACATATAATAAGCATGAGTTGTTATTTAATAAATCACAGACATTCATATATAATAGTAATTATACAAATTGAATGTAGATAACCAAATGTTTCACTGAATATATGACGTACGATTAGTCACTAACATTTTCCTCCAAATGGTTCTATGTTGTATATTAGTCCATAAGTAAGATGATTAATAAAACACACATATCATTATATAATACATCATCAAGACTTATATTTCTATGAAATTATGTTGAGGAAAATAATTTAGTCTATCTATAATATATAAATAAAAATAAATACAAGAGTATATCCGTAACCATGTTAGACATGGTTATATGAGGCAACCAGTAAAAGAGATTTGTAATATTTCTTAATAATACACACTAAAGATGAAAATTAATAAAATTAGCTAAGGGATTGAAAAGAATTTACATTACACTAAACCAAAAACAAGGTTTCCTATATAAAGGTTTGATTTAATACTATATCAAAGTTCAACAACATCTGTCAAACAATCCAGTGCAAACACTCTTCCATGCACTAGAGAGCATCAAGATATAATGTCGAAACTTATGATCTAATATATAACATTAAAATGTAATGAAATGAACAAATTTTCACTTAAATCAACAAATAACTAAGGTATATGAAGATGTTAATCCAAGATTTGCGACAAGATTTATATACGAACGTGCAATGATGAGGCCGATGAAACCTGAGTAGTAATGCGAAATTTGATTTAACGTAATCAAAAAGAGATAGGGCGCCCGCGACTTTGAATGATCAAAATCGAGCGAGAATCAATGTGTGAAACTTACTTGAGAGTTGAGAGATGAGCAGATCGAATGCAGACAATGACCTGTTGAAATGTGAGGATGTATAATGAAGAAAATCAAGATTTCATGCCAGGAGATTGAGAAATCGAGGTTACGGTTTCCACGCTTGAGAGAGACGAGTTTGCTTTTATGTGATCGAATAACACAAAAATCAATCGAATCAGGAATTCATAAAATTTTAAAAGGTTTATCACATCGGTTATTATATAATCAATGTTATAATGTATTTTTTCAGCCTTTTCAGGTCGGTTAAAAAATAAACGATGTGAAAAAGAAAATCTCATTGCTTTATCACATTGGTTATTGTATAACTGATGTCGTAAATCTGTGTTTTAATGTTAGTTATTGTATAACCGATGTGAAAAATCTAGATACTAGCTTTATCACGTTGTTTATTATATATCCAACATGATAAAGCATGGTACTTGATTTTTCACGTTGGTTATTAGAGAACCGATGTGAAAAGCTATACAGATGGCTTTATTAAGGCGGTTATAAATAACTGACATGATAAAGTCGACGTGAAAGATACATTTTGTACTAGTAGAATATGAGTTTGTGCCAAAACCAAAGTTGTCTTTAACTGTAGTGGACTTCATGCCTACAGTCCCAAAAGAATAGGCACCACCTCGCCAAACGGTACAACAAGGGTCAATCTGCCAGATGAAATCTCCATCATATAAGGAGTTGATCTTTGGGTTCTTTAATGTTATTCACTTAATGGATATCTTCTCAGATGATGATCATGATTATGGACCTGAATTCCCTACATTCGATTGGGGAACTGGGGGAAGGGGGTGTTAGAGTTCGGGATACAGGGGAAGACACGGTCGTGCTAGGAGTCATTACTCTAACTATGTTCATGCTTGAACTGTCTACATGGACAAAACTCATGGGAGAGCTCTCCTACGAGCTCAGAAGGAGCAAAGAAGCTCCCCACATGATAGAGTCTGCCCTGACATGATTATCCAAGAAAATCGGCTAGAGGAGACGTCATCGCTTGATCAACCTCGACGTGCAAGTAGACCTAGTCGACCCAATCCACTGAGAGTAGAATCACCTCTAGTCCCTGTTCTAAGGGATGATATGTCCACATCAAGTATTTCTTCTCCTAAATCACTCACAAAAGAGTGTCCCTGTGTTGGGAAGCGTAGACCTTTGGACTAGAAGTGTGATATTTTGAAGAAATTAGTCCTAGTTCTAGATAATTTTTCAATCCTAGATTTTATGAGTCTATCAAAAGACCTCCAAGAAGAACTCATAGAGGCCTTGTCATTCCTTCAAGAATTTTAAGTTGAGGTTGCTGCTGCCGAAGTGTATCATGCAGAGAATGATCCTGCAGAATGCCACATGGTCATTGCTTTAACAGACCAGGATGAGGATTCCATCATACAAGGGAACATCAGACCCTTGTATATATCCCTCCAATGGATCTAAGACCTTCATTTTTTATTGATTTTTGATAATCCACCTTTCAAGGGGTGAGGTGGAACTCATACAAGGCCCGTAGGCATAAGTATTACATGGTCCGTAGGCCTTAGAGGAATTCATTGTTCGTAGACTTCAAACATTACATACAACCCAGACTAACTACTTAGAACTGCTCCTCCCCAGCATCTACATCGTGAAATCAGCTCTCCACCTTTGCATGACAGTTCGGCTAGGCTTTCTTGTGCATGCACAGGCTTGTCCCGATGGTAGGTGTCATACCCTATCATTCTTGAAATCTGTTTAGTTTATGTTATGGTGAAAGCTCTTTGCTCATCCTCCTTCTGGAGCTTGTTCCTTATAGGTTGTCTGGTTTGCATCTGCACTTAAGGTGGCCTGAAGGCCTTGAGGTGGTCCGAAGGCCTTACTGACCCAAAGGCATGGGTGGCCTGAAGACCTTAAAGGACTCAGGGACCAAATCGATGGCCCGAAGGGCCAAACATGAGAATAGTCCCAGTTGCTACAGTGTCAAACAATACTTGTTACAGTTCCCGCTACAGTACCTGCTATAGTACTGCTATAGTTTCGCTACAGTACTGCTACAAATACTACTACAATACCTGCTACAGTAGCTAATACGGTACTTTCTACAGTACTAGAAATATGCATCCACCTGGATTTGATCTCGGGTCACCTGGATGCACTTAGGGAGTCCTCACCAACTGGTCTGAGGCTCATGTGCAAGACCCTTGTATATATATGACCAAATAAATGACATTGATATCTGAAGAGCCTTTATTGACATCAGCTCTAGATTCAACTTCATTCCAAACTGAACACTTCATCAACTGAGTTTCAATGAATCTCACTTGTCACCGTCCACTTTAATTTTACAGGGTTATGACAAGAATGAGAAAAATCCTCTTGGTGAAATTAGGCTCAGGACTCAGTTCAGGGATCTCGTGTCTGACTCAGAATTCATGGTTGTTAGGTAGGATATTGTCTTCAATATCCTGCTGGGAAGACCTTGGCTACATTAGCATGCGACCATCCCTTCGTCATACCACCAATGCCTCAAATATTGTATCAATGGACAAATTGGTACATTTCATGGTGACAAATCCCCATTCAGATCATGTGATTCGTAGTACATTGACGCATGATTCTACCATAAGGATGAGAAATGGTATGTGACTGATGATGTTGCTCGAATAAATGCCCCAAATGGACTGGAGATGACCCCAAATAATCCTTTCAAGCAGCTCAGTGCAGAGTACGTGTTTCCCATCAATCAAATTGAAGGATTGAGCCTGAATTCAAGTACACATTCAACGACTTCTGTGATGTCAGTCGTGACAACAGAGCCCAACAGTGCAAGCAATTTTTTCAACTCTCCAAGCAGTAATGAAATCCTAGATGAAAATGTCTTCATTCCATCCGATGAGATTCAACAAATACTTGTCCCACCATCTGGGTTGGAAGAAGTTATCATATCAGTGAGAGAAAATGAAGATGCTCATTTATAATCCCTTGTCTTCCCTTCGGATCTCCAAAAGGGCCCTACATCATCAGTGCAGCCATGAATTATAAAAAAATGAGGTATATACTTCCTTCCTAAACCAACACTGGGACGTGTTCGACTGGAATTATACAGAGACGCTAGACCTTGATCCTGAGATGACCACTCACCACTTGGGTTTTCCAGAAGACCATTGAGGGTATAAACAGGCAGCCAGACAGACACGCTCAACTCACACTTCCAAATTTGAGGCTAAGGTGGATAAACTCATCAAGGTCGGCTTCATCTGAGAGGTACAATATCCAAAATGTCTAGCCAATATTGTTTCTATGAAGAAGAAATACAACCAAATCAGAGTTTTCATCGACTTTAGAGATCTCAATCGGCACTGTCTGAAAGATAACTTCCCAGTTCCAATCAGAGAACCCTTGATTGATGTGACGATTGGTTATCAATCCATTTCCTTCATGGATGACTATTCAGGTTACAACCAAATTAGGATGGCCCCATAAGATGAAGAATCCACTGCCTTCATCCCCCTCAAGGAGTATTCTGCTATCGGATAATACCTTTTGGATTAAAGAATTCCAACACCACATACCAATGTTCCATGCATCGTATCTTCAAACCCATTTTGGGAAAGTTTGTTGAATGATATGTCGATGATCTAGTAGTGAATTCCCGACAACATTTTGATCATCTGACTGACCTGAATACCATCTTCAACAAGTTACGACAACATAACATGAAGATGAATGCCTTAAAATGAGCTTTCGGGGTAACCTCAGGAAAGTTTCTCGGCTTCGTCATATGTCATCATGGTGTCAAAGTCGACTATGAGAATAAAAATGATATCCTTATCATGTAACCTCCTCGAAACCTCAAATAATTGATGAGACTTCAAGGACACTTGACCTATATCTGACACTTCATAGACAACCTTGCTGATAAGTGTTTTCCTTTCACCAAATTGATGAAAACGGGAGTCACATATCAGTTGACCCGTGACTGTCAAGGAGCATTCGACATCCTCAAGAGATGTCTCTTGAGTCACCAGTATTAATGCTACCCGTTGAGGGAAAACCACTCATCCTATATGTGACAACCCTATAGAAATCACTAGACATATTCCTTACATAAAAGAATGATGCTAGGAATGAAAACAACCTTTATTATCTTAGTCAAACTATGCTCGATGCTGAGACTCATTATTCAGATATCGAGAAGAGTTTTCTGTCATCAATCTTCACAATTCAGAAATCGAGGCACTACCTACAGCACCATGAGGTCAATTTAGTCTCTCACAATAACCCACACAAATATATCATCAGTCTTCCTATATTTATGGGATGTTTGGCACTATGGGCGATTATTCTACAACAATTCGACATACAATTTGTGCCTCAAAAAGAGATGAAAGGCCAGGCCTTGGCGGATTTTCTTTCAGAACACCTATCTACAAAAACAATGTCTTTAAATATTGAATTTCCAAATGATGAGATATTCTCTATTTGAGGCAGCCCCCAAATGTGGGTAATGTATTTTGATGGCGCGTCCATGAGCATAACGGGGAGGAGAATGGAAGACCCTAAACTCAACAAAATTGGGTTAGGAATCGTGCTTCTCTCTAGAAAAAGTAGTATTGCCTTACTTCCTGTTATGAGAAGGTTGTACTAACAATGATGCGGAATATTAGGCCCTCATTGTAGGCCTGAAACTGACACTCCAAATACCAGTGGACCACTTGGAGGTGAAAGGTGACTCAGAGTTGGTAATCGTACATATCAACAGAGATTATGCTATCATAAAAGAGGAGCTAATCCCCCTATTTTACTATGTCCGAGAGTTAATGACAGAGTTCCCCTCAGAGCCAACATTGACTCATGTCCTGCGATCAAAGAATTCCCAGACAGATGCGTTGGAAAATATAGCTACTACTTTGGTAGATCCAAACTGAGACGAAATGGTCATCAGTATTTCCCATCACTGAATGGTCTCACCTTTCGTTTAAGTCAGAATAGAAGAGATCAATGAAGTCAACCCTATCTCTGAACCGTATGGTCCTACCACTGTGTGGATGATGATAATCATGGACTACCTCCAAAATAGAATACTTCCATCAGACAAAGTTGGGAAAGATAAAACCCTCCAACGAGCAACTAACTTCACTCTTTATGATATCCCAAATCACTAGAAAGTGTTTTACAAACGAGGCTTTGATGGAGTCATTCTCTGACGTATTTATGGAGAAGAGGTCACTACTGTCATGAATGAAGTACACCTTGGAGCCTATAGTGCCCATATTTTAAGGATCAATCTTTCCCATTAAATCTGAAGGCTTGGGTACTACTAGATTTCGATGACACAATATTGCACAAAATTCACCAAGAAAATTCATTCTTTCCAATTACATGTCAACTTCATCCATCAAACCCTGAGTTTCTACATACAGTCATATACTCCTGTTCATTTTTCAAATGGGGAATGAATATTGTGGGTCCATACACTCCATCTAAAATCAAGTAGTTCAAATACATCCTAATTGCTACTGATTTCTTCTCCAAATGGGATGAGGTAATACCCCTCAAAGAAGTTGGGGCCAAAAGTATTTTCAGTTTCATGAAATCCAACATCATTACCATATTTGGTGTCCCTCACACAATACTGACAGACAATGACACCAATTTCTATTTTTTTGAGGTGGAGAAGCTATATCAGGAATATGTTATCAAATCCAACCATTCATCCTGCTATCATGTGACGACTAATGGACAAATAGATGTCTTCAACAAGACCTGTCAAACATACTCCAGAAAATGGTGGATAAAGATAAAAAGTCTTGGCTTGACAAGCTCTTGAATTCCTTCTGAGTTATCCATAGATTAACAATCCCAGAAATGACTAGATGAATTGGAGCGACTCAATGAGAAAAGATTTCAAACCTTTCATCACTTGTAAGTCTATCAAAATCGGATACTGTGAGACTTTAACAAGAAGACCTACCTTCGTTCATTCCTCTAAGAAGAACTGGTACTAGTCCTCAACACTCTAATAATACCAGGAAAGAAGCCTCCAAATCTTGAACCAAAGTAGGAGGGACCTTACTCCATACACAAGGTCCACTCTAACAGAGTTTATTCCTTGATCTCAATGGATTAAGAGCTCATTACGAACCCAACCAATGCAAGATTCCTAAAGAAGTATTTCGTGTAATCACACGATGCTCGCCACAACTGCAAGACATTAAACTGTGTAGTTGGTCTTTGTAGCATGACCTTAAAAGGCATTCCATAACGTCTGTGTTGCATGACGTTAAACTGTGTGACATCATTGTTTTTGTCGCTCGACGATAAACTGCACGACAAATGGTCATAGTCGTATGACCTAAAAACCACAAGACACCATTTGTCCTTACCACATGACATTAAACTGCATGGTTAACACCCCTCTAATTAGGTGTCAAGAAACCCTTGAGTTGAGACACTCCTCATGGTCCCTTAAATATGGGTCCTCTCTCTCAGGTATAAGTCCCAATCACATCCCTCTAACCCCCCAGCGGATCGTGATTCCCTCTTTTCCAGACACGAGGAAGAAAGGACGGGCAACCCCCATGCATAAGCCCCAACATTATTACGTCCTGACCATGTGATGTTAAACTGCACGGTTCACGTCCTTGTTGCATGACGTAAAACTACGCAACATTCTGATCATTGTTCGAGTAGATCATGATATCCGGTGCTGGTACCCCTACCACACCTTCATTCAAGAACTATGTGTGACTTGATTCTTATTTTGATGAGATACATAGTGACACTCATGCCTCATATCTCGGGTCCAACCACGACAAAAATCCCCCCTTTTGCCTGAGTACGAATCAGACCCACACAAGGAACTTTTTTAAAACAATGTATGACTTAATTTTTATTCCAGTCAGACATGTAGTAATGCCTAGAATCTATGTCTTGGGCCTCGCCATCATTTTGAAAAATATGAAAACTCATTTTCCCCCACGTCCAAACCTGATTGATGTAGGGAACCATTTTTAAGAACTATGTGTGCCTTGATTTTTGCTCCAACAAGATACGTAGTGACGCCCGATGTCCTATCCCTTAGTCTAGCTGCAATACTCATTTTCACGTCGGGTGACGTTCGTCCTTATCGTAAGATGTTAAACTGCACGACCAACATCCTTGTTGCTTGATGATAAATTGCATGATCTTTTTCAGGATTATGCGTGAATTGATTCTTATTCTATTAAGATACATAGTGATGCCCAAATTTCTATCCTTGGGGCCAGCTACAAAATTCATCATCCATCACGTCAGTTCATCTTTGTCCTCGCTGCATGATGTTAAATTACATAGGATGTCAAGAATTACCAATGACTTGATATTTTTTCTCGTGCGTACGTAAGGATTACCGTCTCCAAAAACGCGATGAGATTCATTCCTCATCGTATCCATTCAAGAATAAATTTCATTTGATGATTAAAAATAATGTTTAGATACATGATATCATTCTAGATATGAATAAGATACATCTCATCCATAACAAATATGACTCACATAACAAAGAATATAAAGGAAAACGAATTTGTTAACACCTGAAACAACGATAATACTAAAATATTATTAACAAAGCAATGTTAAAAGATCAGATATGATATCATATTAATGTATATGATTCTTGTATAATTTAATAACAATTATTTCACCATTATACAGGAGGTTAACCTACCCTCGACCAAGGAAAAAGTACAAAGTAAGGGGTTTCTTATCTCACTTTTAATTCCGTGAGATTTCCATTGTTCGTCACTTATTTATTGCATGTGGTGTGTGTACTACCCATGATTGTATTCATTGTGTAATATACTTTAATTTATGGATATATACATCATCATTGTATGATCCTTCTTTCATGAGTGTATATTTCATAAGTTACCAAATCGATAAGGGAATTTGAAATTTCAATTTCCACTCATTCGGATTTATGCATAATTCATTGATTATTTTACTCCGATTATGTGTGGAATCACTATTAATTTGCTTATGTCATAATTTTCACTCCCCTTTCTGTGGATATACTTTTGATACACATAATCACTCCATTGATAAATTCTCAAGTCATCGATATGAACTTGATAAGAGTAATTTTAACTCAATCTCCATTTATTGAGTTAAACATCCAATTCATTGGTGTTGTTTTTACAAGAATATATGTGAATATCCTCTGATTGATTTACACTGAATATCCAATCATATTGAGTGTATTTATATTTTTCACACATAATTATGTTGTTGATTTATCCTTAACTTAAGGATACGGTCTTTATAAGATATTTCATCTCAATTTACATTTCATTGAGACTTCTTTATTATTATACACCAAATCACTTTTATATGGTGTATATAATGTACTTTGAAATAGTATATCATGGATCCCTTTATTCTCATGATATTATAAAGTTTTGATTACCTCAATTATTTGTATTCAAGTGTCTCTCTTTTGATTAGGAACTCTAACTAAAATATCATTTTAAATGTTTTAAAGATTTATTATTCTAAATCCTTCTCATTAATGTCCATGTTTTAAAAATGGTTTTAAGGATTTATTTATATGGACATTGAAGTTTTAAAACTAAAATTCCTTTTAAAAGTTTCAAAGTGGTATGGGACACTTTGATTCAAAAATCTATTTTTAAACGGCTTCTTGACAAATAGTGTGACTTTTAAATGTTTTCAAGAAAAGGGGAGGATATTTTTCTCAAATAGTTTTGATGATTATTTTCATCTATGTCAATATCCTTCATTATTCTCGATTGAGGTTAATCTGTTACAATACAATCTTTCATATTGTATTGAATGAGTTATGTTTGACAATGGATGTGCTATTTTTATTCCATTCATGGTTTGTGGATAAAGTATTAACATTTTGTATGCTAGTTTTAATACAAATGTTTATGTTATGTTTCAAACTTTACATATGAGTAATGAATTGGACTTAATAAGTAATGGGTGGAGCCCGCTATAGCTCATCGATGCATCGGTAGGTCTTATGAGACAAACTAGTGTCTTGGCACAAGGCCTTGACAAAATCTTATTTGTAGTCTTGGCATGAGGCCTTAACTATGTGGTTATGATGTCCGACATTATGCATTCCATCATTATGAGATTAGCTATTGAAATTTCATGTGGTTATTCGACTAGTAGAATACTCATGACTATGTTTTATTATGACATTATTTACTCATCTCATATTCCTGCCATAAAGTGTTCATGTTAATTATTTGTAAAAGTATGTGTTTTCAATTATTCATCATGCCTAATGTTTATGTTATCTTCCTATATATTGCTTACTCTTACAGAGCATTTGAGCTCACCCCTTTCTTATGTTTCATTTTCCCAGGATATGAAAAAGTTAATTATGAGTGAATTTCAAGCATAATCTAGGAAGCTTGGATGTTTCTAATGGAATAATTTAGTGTTGTTTTTATTTTCAAGTTGTAATGTTGACCTTATGAATGTATCTAGTATTTCCAAGGCTACTAAACTGATCGGTCTTTCGGAACATGATTTCCTTGTATCATTCAATGTTATGTAATAATGCACCAACTCTGGGTAACTGGGGTCGGGGCGTTACATTCATTCAATTTAAATTAATTTTAATATTTTAAAATCATTTGTTTTATTTTTCTATTAATTGAATAGATATTGTGTCATTGTTGCATAGCCATTGAAGGTAATTATCTCATTACTAAAAATTATAAATAAATTTGCATGATAAAAAATAATTTATCTTTCAAAATACTATTTATAACTGAACATAAGTTGTTTTTATCTCTGTCACAAAATATTATAGTTATTAAAAGCAAGAAAGTGACATTTTTGTCTTTATCTTTTACTTAAATATTATAAAGGTAAAAATCAAATAAATATGACACAAAGTAGCCGTATATTCAAGACTTGGATGAAAATTATTGAACTCTACTCGTCTAATAGGATAAAGGTAGGTGTTAGAGTCATTTTTTAGTCCTTATCATTTTTTTAAGCTTAATTACCTGATTTACCCTTACCATGGTGATAAATATTTATTATAGTTACTATTCATAATGAATAAAAATAAAAGGGTCCTATTTAAAAAAAATACCTACTTATTTAAAATATAGAATCCATTTTTCAATATTCAATTCATAGAAGTGACATGATTTAATTTAAAATTTTACCTATGAGATGTGATGAAGAACAGTTTTTCGTAAAAATGGTTTTTTAAGTATAAAATGTTTTTATACTATATCCAAGTATAAAATTCATTCCAAATACCATAATTATATTAATGTTAATAAAAATTAACTGATTAAATTTTAAAATTAATTCAAAATATAATTTTACTTTGTAAATAATTGAAAAGAAAATATAGTTTTCAATAAAAATCGGTATTTTTCACTATTCATTAAAAATCAAAATTTTTAGAAAAATCTAAAAAATTCATCATAAGGTAATTTTGATATGATTATTTCAAAAATTATATCCCCTTTATCAAATAAAATTTCTAAAAGTTTTAGAAATTAATTATAATATTTTCTCACGAAAGGCAATAAAAGTAATTTTTGAAGAAAACGTATTTTTGAAGAATATAACGATTTTATTAAAAATTGAGTGATTATTTAATAATAATTTATCAATAAATTTATATTGAGCAGAACCTTTATATATATTTCATAAATCATTTAATTCTATTCATGCTCTCCAATTTAACGGTTAGGTTATAACAGTAATATTTAAATAATAATATTTTATGGTTCTTTTAGGTTCGGTGTTGCATGTCATATACATTATCAAACATAGTTTTATTTTTTAAAATATCAAGATGTTACATTATTCCCCCATTTAATAAATTGATACCTCTCAATTTGAACTCGAGCTCGGTAAACAAGGGTTTGATATCTGAAAATACCTTTGTTGAAATCTCACATCGTAATAAAAGGGTTAATAAAACTTCCTCTTGAAAAGAGGGAAAGGGAAATACAAAGGTCATATGGAATAAAAAAACTAGGTTTTAAAATAGTATAACATTAGTGGGTATTTAAAACATGGACATAGAGGATAAATCTAATGCCCAAGGACTAATAGTGAGTGATAGAGAACATGGTCAGGAGAATCACTATTGGAAAACTAAGTTATGCCAATGGTTTAAAACCATTGGTATAGGCCCCAAAACCATTAGTATAGTCTATACAAATGATTCTATAAACCATGGGGATTATAGCCATTAGTATAGGGCTATACCAATGATTTTATTTAAAACCATTGGTATAGCGCACGACCAAATTTGAATGAATACCCATGGTTTTGAAGTAAATCGTGGGTACAGATCTATACCAACAGTTCCTAAAACTATGGGTATAGTGGCCTGTGAAAAATTAATGTATACCCATGGTTCTATGAACCATGGGTATATAGTCTCATCCACAATGCATAGTAGCAGCAGCACCATCCAACACCTCTCACAAAACCTTCAAATGAATTACAAACTATGGTACACATTTAATGAAGTATAATTATTATAAATTTTGAATTTAACCATCAGGTTATCAATAGTTTTCAAACCATTTATGGTAATAAAATATATATACAATCTATGTCATCAATCAACTTTAGTTATTAAACAACATCCAAACATGTATCTTTACTGTAAACTCAAAAATGGAGGGGATCAATATCTCCCTCATCACCACCAGTTCCATCATAATTGTCACCTGCATCTTCGCCTAGAGCACCAGCATCATCATTATCACCATCATCATCATCATCACCACCAGTAGTATCATCACCTCGACCACCACTAGGACCCTCATTTACATCACTCAGTACATCATATATAGAGCATATTTTTTCCATACATGAATCAAAAACATTAACAGCCTCTGGTGGAAGTGATGGACATATAACTGACATAGTTTTCAGGAACTGTACAGTGACTAGTTTACCTATTTCACACTCTTGTATAGCTATTTTTTGTCCTCATTTACTTTTGTATGAGTATTTTTCATCTTGGTGGTGTGATATCTTTTAAGAGGTGCTCAATTAGGGCCAATACCTAGTGGGGACAATGTTTTTCCCGATTCAACATCGGACTCTCCCTCAGCGATCCTCACCTAATACCTAACTCAAATGAACATTTGGTCCAAAGTTGTCATCTTCTTTCTTGGCAAGGGCCTCCAGGGAACACTATTGAAAATATAAACAAGATATTTAATTATGAATTATGTATCAAATTTTGAAATGTAAATAAAAATACTTTCAATATTTTCTTACATCTGTGCATTTACAGTACTTCCATCATTTTTCCTCCTCAAGAAAAATAATTTTTCTCAAGGCACACGACCTTTGATTCTCAATGACGCTTTCTGAAAATGAAATTGATTACTATAATAGTACGTTATTGAATAATATGAAATTGATTAAAAAAACAAATCAAATTCGATTATGAAGACATGTGAGATTAACAATCTACTCACATCAAGTTAAAAATTTTCCACATTGGATTAAATTATAGTGGTGAGTCACTATGTGGTAATAACTTCAATTATCACATTGGATTAAGATGCAAGGGGATGAATATACATGTGATTAAGTAAAATTCAAGTTCAAATAGTAAGCTATGTTAGATTAATAATATAGTTAGCAACTCATTTTAAAGTAAGCAATTTAATCTATATATGAGTTCAACATAACCTAAAATTAATTAAAATTTTAACTACTGAAGAAATCCATAAAATGAAGAAGCATATAAATATACATTTAAATAGAAATTTAATACTAATGTCATAACATAATCAATACATATTAATTATCATGCTAAATATGGGTATGATATAGATTCCTCTTGTATGTTCATTTAGGTCCAATTATATTTGTATTACGTTATTTGGTTATTTAGTCACTTGGTTATTTTGGTCATTTGGTCATTTGGTCATTTGGTAATTTGGTTTATTTTTTGGTTAGGTTATTTGGTAACTTGGTCATTTATTCGTTTGGTCAATTGGTTAGATTATTTTTCATATTTTTTGGTTTGGTCATGTCATTTGCTTCATTTTTTGGTTAGATCTTTTGGCATATTTGGTTATCTGTTCATTTGGATATATCATTTGGTTCATTTTATGTTAGGTCATTTTGGTTGATTAGGTTTAGGACACTTGATTCATTTTTGGGTTAAGTAATTTTTGAGTCATATAATTTGGTTTATTCTAGGAAATGTTATTTTGTTCACTTTGGTTTAGGTCATTTTGGGTTCGGTCATTTGGTTCATCTTTGGGTTATGTCATATTTGAGTTAGGTCATTTGGTTTATTTTGGGCTAAGTAGTTTGGTTCATTTAAGGTTTATATAATTTTTTGTTAGTTCATTTGGACATTTATCCATTTTTTGGTTAGAACAATTGTTTTACTTGTGTTTGGGTTATTTGGTTTATTTTGGGTTATGTCATTTTGTTCATTTTGGGTTAGGTTTTTTATGTTGGGTTATTTTGTTAATTTTTGGGTTATCTCTTTTTTATGTTAGGTGATTTGGTTTTTTTTAGGTTAGGTCATTTGGTTTATTTTTGGGTTATGACTTTTTTGGGTTACATCATTTGGTTTATTTTGGTCATTTGGTCATTAGTTTTTTTTGGATTAGGTCATTTGATAAATTGTTCATTTTTTGGTTAGGTTAATTGGTCCATTTTGGATTAAGTTATTTATTTTTCTTTTGGTTAGGTTATTTAGTTAATTTTTGGTTAGGGTATTTGCTTCATCTTAGGTTATGTCAATTAGTTAATTTTAGGTTAGGTTATTTGGTTTACAAATTTTTTTTTTTGAAATGAGAAGTTCTCAAATGTATCCCTTTAGGAATTATACATTCATTGAAACATGTTTTCAATGCTATAAGGATTATATTGACATGTAGTTAAGGATTTATATTAAAATCAAGCAAGATGGTATTTATGTATTTCAATGGAACTTCCATCATGTTTGGAGGAGTAATGTTAGCACAACCTAGAGGGAGCAGGAGGACTTCATTCAAGCTATAAATTCTAGATTAAAGGGGAATTTCCATCCTTATATTAAAGGGATTCATGAGAAGAAAACTTAAATTTCAGGATGCAAATCTAGCTAAATGGGTCATTTCCATCCTTCTATATTAATGTGGAATTTCCGGCCTTCGGTCTTAGGACTATATGAGTTTATTTTAGGGTTGTTTTAAGACTATTTTATTGAAGTTTAAATCCTTTTTATGACTACTTATGTCTTTATACTTCTTGAAAAAATAAATGAAATTAAATGAACACTTTATGTTGGTTTGATTCCATTCAATTAAGGTTAGGTTGATTTGAATTGTAACATCCCGTGTTTTGAACCAGATGAAAAAGTGAAGGAAATTAAATTTTTTTGTTAACTAAGCAGGCCAGTTTTAAAAACCGAGTATCGGAACTTTTTATTCCGATAGTCGACACTGCAGCATTGATAGAATAAAAATGTTAAGTTTATTTTATAGGTACGCGTGTTTGTTTCTTTAAAAAAACGAAATAAATCTCAAATGGTGCATCGTATGAGAAATCTGAGACCACCGTTAGGTCCGAAACGTCGGGTTTATCATAGGAAGGGTATAACCTTGATTCGCATCGGGTGTTTGACACCCTCGCACATGATAATTCCATCTTTATTTTTAATTAATTAATTATTCCGTTTTTTATATAATAAATAATTATTTTCTCTCAAACGGTGTGTCGAATGAGAAATCTGACACCACCAATAGTTTTGGGATGTGGGGTGTACCCTAGGCAGGGTATAACCTTTACGAGCGTTGGATGTTTAGTCATATCGCACCCGAACATAATTTATTTGCGTTTTAAATATTTTATTGGAAATTAGATATATTAATAATTTTATTATTAATATTATTATTTATTTTGAAAATAATAAATGAAAATGCACATCCACAATTAATAAATCATGTTGCATTGTAAATAGTAACTGCGCAATGTAATAAATGTGATATTATTAATTGTTCCAATTAAATACAAATGCACAATCAATATTTATTTAATAATCGTTATCTTTTTTATTAATGGTTGTTGTCATTAAAATATTAATGGTGTCATTGATGGGTTGAATTAAATAATTATTGTTATTTTAATTATTGTTATTATTATTATATTGGGACAAAAACATTGATGTATATATATATATGAGGTATATATATATATATGGGATTAAATATATATATATATATAGTTATATATACATGTGTGGGTGTATATACATGAATATGCGGATGTGTATATATATAACACGTATATACATGGGTGAATATTTATTGTTAGGTTAGATGAAAAATTATTAATTACCTACATAAATGCATTTAACATATCTACTTAAATCAAGTTGTGGACTTTTAAGTTTTTAATCCAAAATTTTAAAGCGACCCAGGGCGCGCGCCTGCGCATCCTATTGCGGGTCCTGGACAGCTATTAAAATTAATTAAATGATTGTTCATGATTTATGTAAAATATTACGTCACGTCATAGTGCAACATTCGGGTTAAAAATAATTAAAAAGGATTAAAGGAAATTAATGGAATTTAAATAGGGATAAAAATAAATAATAAAATAGATACGGTTGGAGAGAAATTAAAAATAATTAAAATGAGGTAAACCTATTTTAATTATTTATTTCATTTCTTCCATCATTTTATTTTTATTATTTTATTTATTTATCTTCTTTTTCTTTTTTCTTTTTTCTTTTTTCTTTTATTTACTTCCCTTTTTATTTCTTTTTTCCTCTCCTCCTCTCTTGTGTGTAGTGCACCTCTCCTCCCTAGGTGGTGCGCACCACCTTCTCCTCCCTTCGGAAAATTGTCGCGCCTCCATTCGTCATCCGTTTTCTTCGTCGTTAGGTGCGCTGTGAACCTCTCGGTAAGGCTTATCCCACACACCAAGAATCATGCGATCTCAGTCCAAATATTTTGCACAGTTCGTCGCGGAAGGATTTTACCCTATTTGGGGGTTTTTCTAAAATCTTCTGTTTGCTTCCGTTTTAGGTCAAATCAAAACCTACCATGGATCATAGGATCATCTACGACCATAAGGTAGGGTGTCTACTCTCTTTCCCTCCGTTTCATTGCGATTTATAAAAACGCATTGTTGTGCCGTTAGTCGGTGTCTACCGATTTTGTGCAAATTCACCCAAATTCATTAATTAATTTGTTTCTCCTATTTGTTGCAACCATATTGATCATGAATTAATTTGTTTAATTTGTTGCAACAAGGTTAGACACCCCTTGGGACATGCCGACATGGTCAGTATAATTTCCGTTAGCCCAAACTTTTAATTTATTTAATTGCTTGTGTTGCGCATCCTTTTTTTATTGTGTTAAATTTAAATAATTAATTTAGATTAATTATGAATCTTGAATTGTTGAATCTTTGGTAGTTGGTTGAGCTGGTTTATTTATTATTAAAAAGTGTCTTTATCTGCATGTTTTGCACAACCTATTTGTTGTGTTTAATTTAAATAATTAATTTAGATTAGTTATGAACTTTGGAATCGTTGGATCTTGGTAGTTGGTTGGTCTAATTTATTTATTTATTTAAAAGTGCATTTATCTGCTTATATTGATGCGGTACTTTGCCTTGTTAAGATTGTTATGCTGAAATATTTAATTTGCATTGTGTGATGCACGGGTGTACCTATTTGGTTTCAAGCTGAAATTACATATGTTGATATCATATCTTCTACGGTGAAAATATTAATTAAATTCGGGGTGGGGAAAGGAGGTGGGTCCCATATTAAGGGTCACGCTTAGACCCTTCGTTCCTGACGGTTACCTCTATGTGTCGGGGGGCGGTTTTCTTGGCTTTGCCGGACCGAGACTTCCCCGGGCTTTCTAATACTTATGAGTGATACCGATTCCAAAAGGGCTCATCGGGACGAATCTGTTGGCAATGTGGCTAAGCCAGTCTCGGATGGTGCCCGACCCCTTTTTGCGATATCGGGACAGACTTAGGGTAAAGTCATGCCTCGAGCGATACTTGGTCTTTCAGAAGATGGCCTCGGATGGGCTCGGTGGTATTAGATAATTGAAAGATGTTCCGTAGCGATACCTTCAGGATGGGCTTGGACTCCAACTCTCAACACCCCCCCTTGGACACCCCCCACCCCAAACACCCCTAGACACCCCCTGGACACCCCCTGGAGACCTCCTCCCCCCTAGACACCCCCTCCCCCCTAGACACCCCCTGGACACCCCCTCCCCCCTAGACACCCCCTGGGCACCCTGGACACCCCATGAACACCCCCTAGACACCCCTTGGACCCCCCTGGACCCCCTAGACACCCCCTGGACACGCCTAGACATCCACAGACACAACCTATCATGCACTTTTCATAATACAATAAATAAGAGAGAAAGACAAAGGTTGCATGTTACCCATAAATTCATGCAAGCATGATTGACATACCTAAAACAAGTTATTAAATAACACATAAAGTAATATAATATATAAACAATTGTGTTAGTGTTTTGGATTCCATACATCCCATGCATGAAGTGTACCTAATTAAATTGATTTGATGATTCTTGAAGAAGCGATTCGATATTGCGAACGCCCTATATTGAATAAAATATTAAAGAACATTATGTGCACCTCTTGCATGCATTTTATTGAGGAAGATTAAATATTATCCTACGGTGGATTAAGCATTCATTAAGTGTGTAGTCTTAACAAGTTGGAGAGTTTGAATTTGAATGAAAAGGAATTTATAAAAAAGAAACCACTAATTCACACACCCCTGCCCCCCCCCCCCCCGCACACCCCCCTCCCACCCCCTAGACAGCACCCCCTCTCCCTCCCCCCTCCCCCCTTGCACACCCCCCTGTCGCCTTTACACACCCCCACCATGCACAACCCCTACCCCCTTGCCCCCCCCCCCCCGCACACCCCCTCCCACCCCCTGGACAGCACCCCCCTCCCTCCCCCTCCCCCCTTGCACACCCCCTGCCCCCTTACACACCCCCACCCTGCACACCCCCCACCCTGCACAACCCTTGCCCCCTTGCACACCCCCTGCCCCCCCTGCACACCCCACCCCTGCCCTCCCACCCACCCTGCATAGCCTCTTCCCCCTTACACCCCCCCCCCCCCCGCACACCCCACCCCACCCCCACCCTTCACAAGGTAGCCCCCCCCAGACAAATAAGAGTGAAAGACAAAGGTTGTATGCTACCCATAAATTCATGAAAGCATAATTGACATACCTAAAACAAGTTATTAAATAACACATAAAGTAATATAATATGTAAAAAATTGTGTTAATTTTTTGGATTCCATACATCCCATGCATGAAGTGTACCTAATTAAATTGATTTGATGATTCTTGAAGAAGCGATTCGATATTGTGAAAGTCCTATATTGAATAAAATATTGAACAACATTATATGCACCTCATGAATACATTTTATTAAGGAAGATTAAATATTATCCTACAGTGGATTAAGCCTTCATTAGGTGTGTATTCTTAACAAGTTGGAGAGTTTTAATTTGAAAGAAAAGGAATTCCTAAAAAAGAAACCACCAATCCCCCCCTCCCAGTCCCTAGACAACACCCCCCCCCCTGCCACCTTGCACACCCCCCCCCTGCCCCCCTTACACACCCCCCCCACCCTACACAGCCCCTGCCCCCCTGCACACCCCACCCCTGCCCCCCTGCACACCCCCCCCCCCACCCACCCACCCTGCACAGCCCCTACCCCCCTGCACAACCCATCCCACCCCCTGGACAACACCCCCTCTCCCACCCCCTGGACAACACCCCCTGCACCCCCCCCCCCCACCCTGCACACACCCCCCCTACAGTAGCCCCCTCCCCCCACTCTGTACCCCCCTATAGTAGCCCCCCCCAGACATTTACAGTGACTAACCTAAAGATCCTTGGTGAAAATTGTTGGAGGAATAAGCCCAAGAAATTGATGGGTTCACAATTCATTTTTTACATTGCATGTAACAAACAGAAAAAGAACAATAAAATTTAGATTGTAATGGAATTGAGTATTTAGAACCCAAAAAAACAATTTATCACAGGATTTCCATGAAACACCAATAAAATTATATTCATGTGAATCAATTGATTCATAGAAATAATGGAATATAAAATCAATGGAACTGGGTTTTTTTATGATACACTACAGATTATATGAAATCCATGAATTAGGATGAAGTTATAGAATTTGAAATCATTAGCACCGTCACATGTCCTTTAATGATTATAAGGTGACACATAATACCATATCCACCCAACTAGTAACACACCCACTTAGGTTTGGTAAGTCGTCAGGGCACCCAATGGGATCCCCTAGTTCATTACATAGGAGAGGCACCCTACTCGGGGTCCTTAAGTCATAACATGTAACTTGGAAAAAACATATCTCAAAGAGGATTCCATGCTCCTCAGCATAGTCATATATACAACACAACCTATAGTATTATCTCAGTTTCTAGATACATTCATTTATTATCCTCATACACTTTTGTTATACGATTAGATTATATCCATTTTCAATTCATATTCAACCTATTTCATTAAAAAATATTCATATTTTTCAAATAAATAAATATGATGAAGGTATGCATATAATGTATCATTTGTTACAAACAAAATATAAAGGTACATGATTCAAAAGTGCATACCTGGGGATCAACTATCCAACCATGATACAGACTAATGTCCAGAAGATCAAATATTGTACACTCAGGAGTAAACTCGAAATCATCAATTCTGCAAGCATGGTGTATGCCAAGTCAATTTGATTAAAAACACAATAAATTGTTAATAATTTCTTGAAAAAATAGTATAAAATAACCATTACCTCCTGAATTTTATATTCACATCAATCCCGGTTGCAAGTCATGGAAGCAAATCAATTGCATCGGCTATGTTTTCTTGTTGGTTCTCTATATATCATGCATCCCTATGCTGCATACCAATACAAGTAATCAAACTCACAATATGATTAGTGAAACTAATAGAGGGGGAACCTCAAGAAAAAAATGGAAAATTGAACTACATATCGTCGGAGGTGTGCCAGATGAGATAAAGGAGCCGCCTCGGAGCAGCGTCGTCGAGGAGGTACGATGATCACATTGGAGGAGGATACAATTCAATATAATAATAATAAAACTTAACTACCACATAAACAAACATATCTCTTAATAGCATAATTCAATATATGTAGAAACAGTCAGAAACACCACGATACAATTCAGTATTACAATAATAAAACCTCACTGCACAATAAAATTACACATAATGACAATCCAAAAATATAGTTCACATAAATAGTGAGCCTCAATATCAGTATCATCAGATTTATGATAACCATCATCCACACCTCCTACATAAACACCATCAACACCTCTCATGTCACCAGCATTATCATCGACATCAACATCAGTACCGACACCAACACTAGGACCAGCTCCGGCTACAGCTCCATCTCTAGCTCTGGCTCCGGCAGAAGATTCTACATTTGTAGAACTCATCGACATCAAACATGCTTCAACCGCTGCAGCTGCTTCTGGTGAAAGTGTAGAAGAAATGACAGACATAACTTTCATCAAATTTTCAAATATCGATATTTCTGCTTTTTGAGTTGCTTCTTTGATTGTGGAATTCATATGTTCCACTATGACCAAACTAGAACTGGTACTTGAAGAAATGTTGTTAGTAGACTAGTATCGAGATGGTACAATCTTCTTCCCAGGTCGACAACACACTCTGCCCTGATTCTCATCTCCTAATACCGGATGTAGATGATTGTTCGGGCCCAAATTGTCAGGTTCTTTTTCTGCCAATGTCTCCAAATAATTATATTGATTGATATATAACATAAATTAAAATGATAAAATAATACAAGGAATTAAATTCAGTCAAAATAAAATAAATTGAAATATACTTACAATCGCCTTCTCGGTGTCAGTATTTGGCACAGTACCATCTTTCTTTCTTCTGCTTATACAAAACAAAGTAGAGTGAGGAACGTGACCCTCGATATTCAATGATTTTTTCTAGAAAAAACAAATAAATAAATCAAAATTGGAAATCAAAAAAATTATACTTAACAAAACTAAATATTTTAAATATTAAATTACCTGTGTTTTCTCAAGATCTGAGAGTAAAGTGTGCCCACAAGTATAAACATGTTTCATTTCACTCTAATTTATTTTATTTCTGTATGATTTCTCCTATAAACAAATAATTATATAATTTCATTAACATAAATAAAAATCGTTTTCAAATAAATAAATGAATATATATATATATATATTTAAAAAATACCTTAATCTCCGGACTCTTTCAATAGTCGATCATCTCTTTGTATTGTGATATTGGGCAATCATGAATCACCGCTGCTTCTTCAAGCTCTGTGTCAACTCTTTTTTTCCAACCAAGATATAAGTCATACTTGTACGCTCACCACATTTCACCTAAATCCATTAACCTTGCAGTCTTGGAATTTTGTCCATCAAGAAAATTATATCAGAGCTACAATGGACAAAATATTTGTTAAGAAAATATTATAAATTAATATATATAAAATGTGATTAACATTACTTACCTAGATCTATGCCTAGTCATTGTCCTTTATTTGTTCTCCAACTTCCCTCAAACTTATTGGTTAAACCGGAATGATATTGTTGTGTCTATCAAGTGTTCCCATAAATCTTTTACATTTTGTACTATTTTTTTAATTATATCTATGTCCTCATTGTATTCAACCATGATTTGTGTGTGTTGATTCCAAAGCTCTCGCATTTTTGTGATGCCTCCTCTTATGGTGGAGGCTGGAGCTAATCATGAAAAAAAGTAATAAAGGATAATAATATATATGAATTTATCATTAATCACTAACAGTAATGTTTAAACACATACCGGTAGATGGGGGGTCTGCTGACCCCTGAAGTGCAGCGTCTAGAGGGGGAGTAGCCTCTGTGGTAGGTGGGATATCTACAGTAGGATTACTTTGTACAATAGATGATGATAAGTGTAATGATGGAGGGATAAAACCCGATGGATAACCCTATACAGATGAGGGTGGATATGGATATGGATATAACGGTGGGATATATGAGGGTGTAGTGCCCTGTATAGTGGATGGTGGGAATGGAAAATAAGGAGGGATGGGAGTATGAGAACTACCATCCAATGTGGTTGTGGGTAGAATGGGATATGGAAAAGGTGGATATGGATAATATGGAGGTGGCATAATGGGGGATGACCATCTGGTGACTCAAGCGGAATAATAGTAGGTTGAACTGTAGAATCAATACCCTCTTCCATACTATCAACCTCGATAGTATGATCCAATTGTCTCCTCAATGAAGTAACCTAAAATAACATAGATGATAAAATAAAATGAACGATAACAAGATAAATAATATAAAAGACCATAATATTCAAACATAAATTGTACTTAAAGTGTTGTCTAGATGAGATATATGTTGTTTATTTCTTTGTATTCTTCTATTTCTTCTAGTATCATCATATTCAGACATTTTGACCTAGAAATTTAAAATAATATTCTCAAATAAATAGAAATAATGCAAAATGTTAAATAATAAAATTGTATCATAAAAAATAAGATACATTTTCAATGTGATATTTATATTGATAAAATATCAAGAATTTTCTATGTTCAAGAATTACTATAGATGTGATTAAACACAAATTGTTCAGACTATAAATAGTTTTATATTCAACAATGATATAAAATATACTAGTTAATTTGATATCATGTATGGAAGTTTAAAAAAACACATACAATATTACGATAATGTTAGATAAATACTTACAAATGTATCAACGTTATGTGTGCTCTTTGATAATTTCTGGTTCACAATCTATTCTAGCAATTGAGTCATCTGTGTCATCAAATGAAACATTCGAATAAATACTAATAGGTTCATCCACAACATCATTGTCATCCATGTCTTCATCAAAAATATGTCTAGTAATTACATCAACAATAACACCAAATTGTTGTTGTAATGAGTCAGTCGCATAAAACACATGTCTAGCATGTGATGCAAGAATATAAGTTTCATCATTATGAATCTGGTGATTCATATCAATCACTCTAAATCCATAGTTATCAATATGAATTCATCATTATGTCATTGAATCAAACCACTTACATTTCATCATTGCGAAACAACCATGTGCATAGTAATATAATAAAATGATTCTTTCAACAACAAAATAATATGATATATTTTCTGGCCGAGGTTGTCTATCTGATGCACTCGCATAACAATCTGTTGTGACGCTTATTGTGACACTGTCATGCTGTGTTTCCATTTTTTTCACAGTTATTTATAACAAATTTAAATCCATTGACAATCATTGATTTACAATCACATACCACATTGTTTGGACCAAAGGACAACAATCTTAATGCATCTGATACTTCATTCATTGGTAGAGTTAAAACCTAAAAGATACCAAAATTGAATATTAAATAGAGACATGTGATTATGTTATGAGAAAAAAAATATATTACCTTTGACTTTAACCAAGCAGGAAATTCTTTACTATGAAACAGTTCCTTCCTCTTAATAGATAGAGAGCGGTGTCACTTTTTTATAATTTCTAAATGTTCTCTACAAATATAAAATCTTAAAAATGACAGAAGATATAAAGAAATAACACAATGAAAAAAATGCATATTTATTAGTTTATTTACTTGATATAATCATCAAGCACACCATAATTGAATAATACTGTACAATGTGCCATTTCCCACTCTTCCCTTCTTAAAGTACACAATGAGTACGATCTAGATATCCCCATGTTTGGGGTAGTGAAGAAAATGTAGGCTCAGTGAGATTATATTGCTCAACTTCAGTTATCATTAGTCGATTAAACCTCGTAGTGACGTTATCCAAGTACGATGAACAGAAATCCATACATTCTTGTGCTAAATAACATTTCAAAATAGAGCCTTCGGGGTGCCATTTATTTCTCACATAAGATTTCAATTTAAGAATCATTCTTTCTATAGGATAGATCCACCGAATCGAAACAGGACCACCAAAAAGAACTTTTGTGGGAAGATGCACGGTCAGATGTAACATACATGTAAAAAATGACGGTGGAATTTTTTTTTCCAAGTCGCAAAGAATAATCAGTGCATCTATCTGAAATTTCTAAAAAAAACTTCTACTCAGTATTTTGGCACAAAGGTCTTGATAAAAATGACACAACTTAATCACAACAACTCTAACATTATGTGAAAGTAAATATCAAATGGGAATAGGAATCAATTCATGTAACAAGACATGGTAATCATGAGTTTTAAGAGATTTTAATTTCACATCTTGTGTGTTCACCCTTTTCGAAATATTACTTGAATAACCATCTGGAACTTTCAAACTTTCCAAGACCTGAAAAAATTGTTTCTTCTCCACATTTGTCATCGAATAACAGACAATAGGGACTTTCCACTTATTTTGACCAATTAACTCAGGATGAAGTTTTTCTCTTATACCCCAATCCATCAAATCACAACGAGACCATAAATCATCTTTTGTTGTGCCTTTAACATTTAAAATAGTAGCAAGTAACATCTCACAGATGTTTTTCTCGATATGCATTACATCCAAACAATGATGCAATAAATTCGATTATCAATACAACAACTCAAAGAATATGATTTTCTTTCTCTAATTGCTATTGGAATTCGAATTAACATGTTTTCGCTTTCTGATATTTGATTTAATTTTGCCAAGAACAAAATTCAAATCATTAAGTTCTTTAACAATATCATTCCCTGACATTCGTTGAGGTGTCTCATCTGTCTCGATGAAATTATCGAACTATCTTCAATTTTTCCTGTATAGATGATCCATCGGTAGAAATCATTGATGCCCTATGAAGCTGAAAGTTCATCGAAACTTTAATCTTCAGGAATGTGTATTTTTCATAAAAATAGGGTAGGATAATTTCTCTTTATTACTCCAACTAGACATCATTCCGTAAGTAGGGAAATAATTTATCATCCATAATAAAGTTGCACGAAACATAAAGTACTCCTTCCTGAATGCATCGTATGCTTGTGCACCAACAATCCAAAGCTCCTTTAACTCCTCTATTAATGGTTGCAAGTATATATCAATATCGTTTCTAGGATCACTGGGTCCAGATATCAATATAATCATGACAGTAAATGGATTCTTCATACACATCCATGAAGAAAAGTTATAAATGTGAATGAAAACAGGCCAAGTACTGTGTGCAGTATGCATTTGGCGAAATGGGTTGAAACCATCATAGGATAATCCCAATCTAACATTTAGCGGGTCAGTTGCAAAATCAGGATGTAACCTATCAAATTTCTTCCAAGCCAACCCATCTGTAGGATGCACTATTTCATCATTATCTTTATTTCTTTCATCTTCATTCCATCTCATATTCTTTTCCATTTATTCTGACATAAAAAGTTTTTGAAGCCTGGGAATTAAAGGGAAGTGCCACATCACTTTCTCTAGTATGTGAGATTGAGTTCTATCTTTATTAGTCTTCCACCTTGATGTGTCACACTATTTTTACTAACTCAACTCTGCATTTTCCTTCCAGAATAGACATCAATCTTTGGGGAAAGAATGAATCTTAATAGATGAAAATCCAAATCTGTTTACCAACTTTGATGCCATGTAATCATTTTCTGGAATACAGGCATCATCAGGCAGTAAATCCTTAATAAATATAAGGAGATAGTCGACCGTAGTATTATTAAATCCATACATTGTTTTTCCATGATATAATCGCATTAAAAACTCAAGTTTTCCCATTTTTTCACATGCCTAATATACTGGGGTATTTGCATCTTCTATCAGCTTTCTAACACTCTCAACGTCATCATCCTGATTAATAGATGAAAACTGTGTTCTGGTATTCATTTCCTCTTGCACTGGTCTACATGAGGAGTTGGCTTCATAAACAAAAGGAAACCGATCGAAAATCAGATTTTTCATACCAATCCTTTCCTTTGAATCGATTTCATTCACCACTTTCACTTTTTCTCCATTGTGATACCACACATGATAATTTTTTTTGTAAACCTTGTTTAGTGATATGGTAACTCACTTCCTTACGAGTTAACCATGGTCTTCAAATGCAATCAAAATACGAGCATCAAATCAATCCACCGTCTTAATCATTAGTGAATGCAAAGTCCAAGAAATATCGTAACTCCTTCTGAAATTCATCAATGATCCGATCAACATTGTACATCCAATATCTATCTATTATGAGGCATATAAACATACATTAAATAAATAATCAAGAAAATGACTTATGATTATATGTATTATTTCATAAGATAATAAGTAACCATCAATAACATGTCAATAAAAAAATAACAAATATTATGGTTAAGGGAATTCATAAATGTTTCAAATTATAAAAAATCATGAATAGTCACACCTTTTTATGACCACATAAGATTATTTTGGTGTACTTCTAACACCCACATTAAAACCTATATGTTTGAACAATGACCTGTTATGTTTTTTATAGAATTATATGATGGACACTACCCCTCCTAGACACCACCCCTCCTGGACACCCCCCTCCTTCATGGACACCCCCCTCATGGATACCCCCTCCCTCTTAGACACCCCCCTCCTGGACAACCCCCCCCCCTCCTGGACACCTTCTTCACTCTTGGACACCCTCCCCACTCTTGGACACCCCTCCCTCCTGGAAACCCCTCCCCCTCCCTCATGGACACCCCCGAGACAGCCCCCCGACCCCCCCCCCCCCGGACACCCCCCTCCCCCTACACCCCCACACCCCTTGCCCCCTCCCTGCCCCCTGCACACTGATCCCCCAGCCCCCTTCACCCCCCTCCTGGACACCCCCCTCCCCCTGCACCCCCTACCCCCTTTCTGCACACTGCCCCCCCGGACACCCCCCTCCTGGACACCCCTCCCCCCACACCCCCTGCTCCCTGCCCCCCACCTCATGGACAACCCCCCTCCCCCTGCACCCCCTACCCCCCTCACTCCACACTGCCCCCTGGACCCCCCCCCCCCCACACACACACACCCACCCACACCCATTCCCCCCCTGCACCCCCACACCCCCTGCACACTGTCCCCCAACCCCCACCTCGGACACCCCCCTCCGGGACAACCCCCTCCCCCTGCACCCCCTGCCCCCTCCCCCTACACCCCCACACCCCCTGCTCCATGCACACTGCCCCCACACCTCCCACCCCCTCCTAGACAGCCCCCTCCCCCTGCACCCCCTTACCCCCCTCCCCCTGCACACTGCCCCCCCAACCCCCCTCCTGGACAACCCCCCTCCCCCTGCACCTCCACACCCCTCGCTCCCTGCACATTGCCCCCCCCCTGCAACTACCACCCCCCTCCTGGACAACCCCCTCCCCCTGCACCCCCTTCCCCCCTTCCTGCACACTGCACCCCCCTAATAGGCCTCAGGGCCTAGCTCCATATATTCAAGTTGGTCTATGTGAAAAAATAATGGAATTCATAAATTATAGAAATAAAATACCTGATAGAAAAATTTATTAATAAAATCATGAATTAAGATTCCAATAAGGTTAAACATGCCTCCAATTTAGGGAAAACAAAAAATGCCACCATAAGGAATATCATACTCATGTGAACTGTTCACCCAAAAAAAGTCATTACACCAAACTCATTCCCTAGTTGAAGCCCAAACAGAAATAAATATTATGGAAGAAACTACCTCTGTAGTATTATAGGAGAAACCCTACCCCATAATTACAGGGATATTATTACAAGCATTTCATCCTTAAAGATAGTCATAATGGTGGTATAGTAACCTCATACCATATAGATAGGATAATTATTACACTCTTACCCTTAAAGGTATTTGGATATCTCTTGGTTAGGAGGGACTTCATATGAAGAATTTTCTTGGATCCATCCACCTTATGATCATCCTCCCCCGTTGGGATCTAGTTTAATGCAATCTATTGAAAAGTCACTCACATCTACCTATCAAAAACCTCTTTTGATGGATTAGTTGAGAGAGAGAGACAGAGTAACCTCATAGTGATCATAATCTAAAAAGGACTACCAAGATTGAAAATATCAATGATAGTTGTTTTTTCCACTTAAAAATAGTTTTATGGAAATGAATCCCCCTAAAACACTGAAGAGGATTTGATCACAATTATTCACATTACATAAGGGAATTTTATTATAATTATCCATGTAGATAACATACATCATAAAACAAACAAGTATAATCATAATGATATTATATCCAACCAAAATATGGTTTTCACTAAAGTACATGATGAATGAGTGTTCACATGGTTTAAAAGGTAGATTAAATATCTTAGAGATCCTAAAAATATTTAGATATTTCTTTACATGGAAGGCCTCAACTAAATAAAATGTAAATTTTATGGATATATCCTACCCACTATAGGTTCTGGGCGCAGCGGAAGCGCATTGGTGGGTTTGCCCAACTTTAATTTTAGCGTTAAACAATGTTCAAACCGAGATCCATCACGATATAAAATGCCAAATCTTTGGAATAGAACAAAGAATGAAAAACAAAAGAGGGAATCCTGAAACCATAGAGATAAGATCATCATATGTTGGTTATAATTAATTTAATTAATTCACAAGAATTACCTTGGTGGAATTATTTCTTTGTTGATGTGACTGGTCACGATTCGGTGATATGTCGTTGCGTCGTAGAATCCAAGTGTAGGATTCCTCTAACGGTGATCCACACATGTGCCACGTATCAACAGACATTGCCGAAGGGATCTCTGGGTGCTAGCGCGGAAGAACCTTCGCTTTCAATGTCCACCTTTGATCGTCTTGATCTCTCGGTCTTGAGAGCATTCTTGGAGGAAAGAGTTCTTTCGGGCTTGAAAGAATTCTTTAGAATTTTTGTGCACAATGATTCTCTTGTTGAAAAGTGTTGGGGTTGTGAGGATATTTATAATCGGGTTTGAGGTTATAGAGTTATGACAATAAATAAACGCGTTACACATTTTATTTATTTCATTAACTCTTATTGAAAACCCCCATGTCGAATTATTAATTCCTTGACATGCGCTCACGCTGATTATAATAAATATCATTTAATAAAACAATATTATATCCTCAAAATCCCAAATGGAAAAACTACACGGTGTGTAATCATTAATACATGGTGTGTACTCATTTTCCATAAAACTACACGGCGTGTATATTTAATATACACGGCGTGTACTTTTATTTTCCTTTATTTCCTCCACCACATTTATTAGACCTTGAGTAATGGATATTTATTTCTTAAATAAATGTAACTGCATTACTCGCTAATAAACATATTATTTCACCCACAATATATTCTCTCGAATAACTAGTGTCAAAATAAATGAGATCATGCATCCTTAAATAATTATTAAACCACAGTCGGGAATAATATTTATTTAACTTGTTAAATTAATATTTAACTGAGACACATGGACACACTTAGTGTGTAACCCTCTAGGCCTCTTTCTCAGTGTCATTAGGTGGAGCCTACCTAAAGTACAAGGTTAGCGTCTAGCAACACGCCAAGGCACCCATAGAGAAAGAAGTTAACATCGCAATGATGTGTCACCTCCTATAAATGCTTACTGTGTAATATAATCTCTTTGTCTTGATCTCTCTAATCAAGTGGGTTGCATGCTAGTGCCATCAACCCATGTGCTCGATTATTCTTTCTTTGACTTCTCAGAATTGAACTCTTTCATAACTTACCATGACCATGGATTTATTTAGGCTATATCAATTCCATCAAAGGGCCCAAGATATCTACTTCTATCATGGAACAGAAGTGACAAATCCTTTCTTGCATTATCTATTAATGCAGTATTACTCGTGATGCACCCAACGTATCCTACCTCGCTATGAATAGTGTGTCATCACAGTTTTCGTCAATACATCTAAGTGTGAGATTTTTAATACCCATTAATAATAATATTAAAGTCTAAGGATCAATACACACATCCGTATATAGGAACATCCAATGAAACTATGAAATGTAGATTTCCTACTGGTGGGTCTCGTTCTCATAATATCCTCCTGGATATTACCAAGGGTGCACACCATGAGAAGGTGCCTCAAAGTTTTATGAGTCATCACCCCTAATGACCTATATTATTTGTGTCCCTCAAATAATATCATCTGGCCATAGAACATATATTCAAGAATAGTGTTATGTCACTTTCAGGTTCTCATCATAGCAGGGATCCGCTATGACCATTTAATGCAACAACCATCCTTAGGAAATTATCACATGCATCATTACGCAGAAGAACAATCAAAATTTGATAAGGATTTTATTAATGAATAAAGTAAAAAGTAGTTTGTTCTAGGCCACAAACTCCAACAGACTCCCACTTGGACTAGAGCCAACTACTAACAACCTTTAACCCGCTAGCTCTCACATGATATTCATGTTTCTGCTGAGATAGGCCTTTAGTCATGGGGTCCACCACATTCTCTTCTGTGGACACTATGCTCACTACAACTTCACCCCTTTGATAGAAATCCCTCAAGATGCGATACTTCTGGAGTATGTGTTTTGTCCATTGATGTGACCTTGGTTCTTTTGCAAGATCAGCCGTTGTAGTATTATCACAGTACAACGTGATAGGATCTTCATTACTAGGCACCACATCAAGCTCCTGAACAAAGTTCTGAATCCAGATGGATTCCTTGGCTGCATCAGAAGCCGCTATATATTCGGACTCCACTGTAGAATCGGTGACAACTGGCTGATTTGAACTCTTCCAGCTCACAGATCCTCCATTGAGACAAAAAACATATCCAGATTGCGACTTCAGATCATTCTGATCTGTCTGAAAATCAGCATCATCATACTCTCTGATGACAAGCTCCTCATATCCTCCATACACCAAGAACATATCCTTAGTTCTTCTCAGATACTTAAGTATAGTCTTAACAGCAGTCCAATGTTGTTCTCCTGGATCTTCTTGATATCTGCCTACCATGCTCAGTGCATAGGCAACATCAAGCCTGGTACATAACATGACATACATGATGGATCCTATAGCCGAAGCTTATGGGATCTTACTCATTATATCTTTATCTTGTTGTGTCTGAGGATACATTTTCTTAGAAAGATATAGTCCATGTGACACTGGAACTAATCCCCTCTTGGATTGTTCCATACTAAATCTCTTTAGTATCTGGTCAATGTATATACCCTGACTTAGTCCAAGCAGCCTCTTGGATCTATCACGAATGATCTTGATCCCTAGAATGTAGGCTGCTTATCCTAAGTCTTTCATGGAGAAACACTTGTTCAACCAGTCCTTAACTGACTATAAGACTGGTACATCATTTCCAATAAGTAATATGTCATCAACATATACTACTAGGATAACGATCGCATTCCCATTAAACCACTTATAAACACATAACTCACATTCATTCTTAATGAAACCAAATTTCATTATGGATTCATCAAATCGAATGTTCCATGACCTGGATGATTGCTTCAATCCATAAATGTATTTTTACAACTTGAAAACCCGTTTGGCTTCACCTGGTGTCACAAACCCTTCTGTTTGTGTCATATAGACATCTTCCTAAAGGTTCCCATTAAGGAATGCTGTTTTGACATCCATTTGCCAAATCTTGTAGTCATGGTAAGCTGCAATGGCAAGTATGATTCTTATGGATTTAAACATGGCAACTAGCGAGAAGGTTTCATCATAGTAAATTCATTGACGTTGTTTGAATCCTTTAGCCACTAGCCTTTCTTTATAGGTGTTAACTTGACCTTCCATGTCCAGTTTTCTCTTGAATACCCATTTTCATCCAACATGATTTACATCAAATGGCTCATCGACCAGAACCCAGACTTGGTTTTGATACATGGAATTCATCTCAGAATTCATAGCTTCTAGCCATCTTGTAGCTTCTGAACTTTCTACTGCTTTCTTGTAGGAGAGAGGTTCATCATTGTCCAACAATAATGATTCACCATCCTTGGTGACTAGAAAACCAAATCTCTTTGGTTCTCTTACCTCTCTTGAGCTCCTACGTAGTACTTGTGTTTCTGGAACCTCTTCCACGGGGACTTGTGGAACTTGTTCCTGTACTAACTCCTATGTATCTCGAGCATCAACTTCTTCAAAGTCAATCTTTCTCCCACTATCCCTTTTGAGGATGTGATCCATTTCAATAAAGATGGATTGTCTGGCGACAATCACTTTCTTGTCTTGAGGGTTATATAGGTAATATCCTTTCGTTTCCTTAGAATATCCTATAAAGATACACTTTG
Organism: Viscum album; assembly: GCA_963277665.1. Taxonomy (NCBI): domain Eukaryota; kingdom Viridiplantae; phylum Streptophyta; class Magnoliopsida; order Santalales; family Viscaceae; genus Viscum; species Viscum album. Next base: position 1,513,865,584 of record OY728150.1, read on the forward strand.
TGCCCTGGGGTTCTAGTTTGTTGCCTAAGAAGGCCTTAACAAACACCTCGCATCCCCATACACGTGTATGCGACAAAATGAGTTTCTTTCCATTCCATAACTCGGATGGAATTCTATTTTCCGCCTTAGTTGATACTCGGTTTAATGTATATGTTGCAGTTTGTAATGCATATCTCCAAAAGGATAATAGAAGATCTGCATGACTCATCATCGACCTCACCATGTCCAACAAGGTGTGGTTCCTCCTTTCCCTAACACCATTCCACTGTGGTGTATAAGGAGGAGTGAGTTGAGATAGAATCTCAAACTCCCGTATAAGATCGTTGAACTCTTGGTTCAGATATTCTCCATCTCGATCCGATCGAAGCTTATTTATCTTCTTACCAAGTTGATTCTCTACTTCATTATTGAATTCCTTAAATTTCTCTAAGGATTATGACTTATACCTCATTAAGTATACAAATCCGTATCTACTCAAATCATCAGTAAAAGTAATGAAGTAAGAATATCCACCTCTAGTTTCTACTGGAAATGGTCTACATACATCTGTGTGTACCAATCCTAGGAGCTATGTGGCCCTTTCACCCTGTCCACCAAAAGGCGGCTTAGTCATTTTACCTTGTAAATAAGCGTGACATTTATCAAGTGGTTTTAGATCAATAGAGTCTAAATATCCATCTTGGTAGATCTTTGTCAAGAGCTTCTCGTTTACATGACCGAGACAGTGATGCCACAACTAGGAGATGTATGAGTCATGTGAGTTTGTTTCGTTATCGATTGCCAACACTTGGTTTTCGTAATTTAATACATACAAACCATTATTTAAATGTGTCATACCATAACATACGTTGTTCTTATAAAAGAGACAACCCTTATTTCCAAACTTGAAAATAAATCCATCCATATCCAAACAAGATACAAAAATTATGTTATTGGTAACACTAGGCACATAATAACAGTTATGTAAAACCAAAATCATCTTAGTCAGCAATGAGAGGTGGTAGTCTCCAATAGCCAACACAGCCAACCTTTCACCATTGACAGCTCAAAGATCCACCTCTCCTCTGTAAATCTTTCTAAATCTACTTGGTTCTTGGATTTGAATACAGATGTGAGCCCCATAAGTTGTATCTAATACCCAATGTGTAGAAATAGAAAGAATGCACTCGATAAAGAACACACCTTTAGCGTCCCCATGCTTCTAGGTGCAGTTCCTCTTCCAGTGGTTCTGCTTTCCACATGCAAAACACACCACCTCCCATTCCTTGACCTGCCTCTGGATCTTCCCCTTCTTGGAGGGACGGTGCTCGGGGGATTCAGACCATTTATAAGTCTTTGGACCCTTTTCCTTGTCCTTACTTTTCTTGTTCACCATAAGGACTGCGGGTTTGTCACGCCTCATGTCCTTGTATACCTGGCAAATCAAGGTCATAAGCTCCGATATACTCTTCTCATTACTGCTCATGTTATAATTGAAAATGAAGCTAGAGAAGGTCTTGGGAAGTGATGATAGGTTGAGATCTGTACGCAACTTATCCGGGAATTTAATCCCTAAGATGTCCAGGCGTTCAATGTAGCCAATAAGCTTGACTACATGTGGCCCAGCTGGCACAGACTCTCTAAGATTAGTTGTAAACAAAGCATTGGAGATCTCATATCTCTATTTTCTCACCTTCTCTTGGTAGAGATCCTTAAGGTGAGACATCATGCTATACGCGTCCATGTTTTCATGTTGCTTTAGAAGCTCATTAGACATGGCCAATAACATGAAACATTGGACATATGTGGCATCATCCAAATATTTTGCGTAGAGAGATATTTCCTCATCACTAGCCTCTTTCACAGGCGCAACTGGAATAGGCTCTTACAGCACATACAATTTCCTTTCGTGGTGAAGGATGACGCGTAAACGCCTCTGCCACTCTTGGAAATTGGTGTTAGTGAGAAGGTTTTCCTTCTCGAGTATGGTGCACAATGATATGTTTGAAGTCATTTTCTTGCCTTTTCTACAAATTAAGATGAGCAAAGGTTTAGTACTTTATTACAAAATTGAGACAAATAAATAAATCAATACTTATTAGTCTCCCACTATTTTATCGAAATCCACCATTGACTTCGAAATATTTTGTTGCCTGAATATTCTAGTGGAAAGGATTGATATTGCCCTTCACATTACCCCAACTAGGGTTGGTCAAGCAATTTGAAGGGTTTTTAGGTAGGCATTCCAAATGCCAACTGCATTTAACTCGCATCTCCTTGATCCGTTGAGTGGACTCCCCAATCCTGAAATCCTTTTATTTTGGATTTCCTCAACCTTTGCCTCTTGTTCACACCAAGTCCTGCTGTGGTAGTCAATCCTTGATGCGAACCAAGTCAAGTCAACCCAAAACCTTGAATTAGAATTCCCCGATAATTGAAAGCACTCTAACTAGGGTTGGTCAAGCACTTTGAACTATGGTTCGATTCTAACCAATATTATGGAAGGATATACCGACTTAATATTTCTTTGAGGGATTTTATCCTTATACGTAAATTTCCAATTTATTATATTTGATTACATGCTTTTTAATATTAAGTGGGATATAATTAAGTGATTAACCATGTCTAAGATAATATTTACGCATAAGCCGGTTTTATTTTAGTTCCATCTTACATGCTTGTTTAATTCATTAATTGTGTGATCATGGCAACACACCCACAATAAATAAACCATGCAACTTACAGAAATAAAATAAATGGTATGATCATGAGCTTGTTCTATTGGTTAGTTTATCTAGCGGTTGATAAACTAACCCAAGACCTAGGGGAGAAACACCTTGAACCTTGTGGGTTCGTGTTTACAGTTTTCCACCTGTCCACCTTTGTATCTCCTTGGATTGGTTTCACCTTGGCTCTTGACTTGAGCCACCTCCACTAGCTTTGGAGCTTCATCCATTGCATGTGAATTTATCTCACACACAGGTGAGGGGTAAAAAGGGGTTTTTACATAAAAGAATACTTGGGCGTGCATGCCCTACATATTAATGAGGAGATGGCTCGTAGGCCAACAAATTTAATTTAAATAAATAAATTAAAAGAAACCATTCACATACAAAGGTCTCTGTCTATCTTATGATCATCCATACATGCAATGATATTTATGCATAAATAAAACTAGCATTCAATTCTTTAATCATTCTTGTTTAAGATAAATCACGCTCGAATTAATTAATTATCTTTAATTAATCAATCCTTTTATCTTAAACCCTTTTTCGGAATTTCCTTGAGATTCTCATCCATCATAATTTTAAATAAATAAATTCATTTAAAATTATCCTTGTACGTAACTTGTACCTTGGGAGAAAACCGGTGAATTCTCGTTCATTACGTAATTTGAACGAGTACACGGCGTGTAGTTCCGACTACACGGTGTGTACTTTTGTTCATCGTCCATCCGAAGTACACGCCCGGGGACATGGCGTGTTAATGTACTTCGGAAATTTTCAGAGTACATGGCGTGTTCAGTGGGACACACGTCGTGTAGTTTCCGCGTTACACGGTTTCCAGCGGGGCAAGCCATGTATGGGGTACACGGTCTAACCCTAACCCGAAGGGACTACACGTTGTGTTCATTGGACCACACAGCATGTAATCCAAAAACCGTGTGCCACCTGTTCCTAGTCAACACACTGTGTCATTAATGACTTAGATAGGATCCAATATACGACCTGATTTGGCGGATCGGTCCGATGCATGAATCTAGACTACACGGTGTGTACTTTCGAATACACGCCGTGTATTCTGGTGTTGTACGGCCAGAAACATTTGAATCCTTCGGATGAGTTCCTCTATTTTATTTTAATTATAATTAAAAGAAAAATTTGTTTCTGTGAGGTGAACGAGAAACGATGGAGGAGGAACAGATCTCGAGATTCATATTTCCAGAATGATTAAACTTGAATTGAAACAACTAAATTATTAAATGCGTAAAACATCAACGAAAAACTAAATAATTATAATCAACGATATGACCGCTCTGATACCACTTGTAGGTTTCGGGCGCAGTGGAAGTGCATTGGTGGGTTTGCCCAACTTTAATTTTAGAGTTAAACAACATTCAAATCGAGATCTGTAACGATATAAAACACCGGATCTTTAGAATAGAACGAAGAACGAAAAACAAAAGATGGAATCCCGGAAACATAGAGATATGATCATCATATGTTGGTTATAATTAATTTAATTAATTCACAAGAATTACCTTGGTGGAATTCTTTCTTTGTTGATGTGTCCGGTCACGATTCAGTGATCCGTCGTTGCGTCGTAGAATCCAAGTGTAGGATTCCTCTAGCGGTGATCCACACATGTGCCACGTATCTCCGGACGTCGTCGAAGGGATCTCTGGGTGCTAGCGCGGAAGAACCTTCGCTTGCGATGTCCGCCTTCACTCGCCTTGATCTCTCAGTTTTGAGAGCGTTCTTGGAGGAAGGAGTTCTTTCGGGCTTGAAAGAATTCTTCAGAATTGTTGTGCACAATGATTCTCTTGTTGAAAAGTGTTGGGGTTGTGAGGATATTTATAATCAGGTTTGAGGTTATAGATTTATGACAATAAATAAACCTGTTACGCATTTTATTTATTTCATTAACTCTTATTGAAAACCCCCATGTTGAATTATTAATTCCTTGACATGCGCTCACGCTGATTATAATAAATATCACTTAATAAAACAATATTATATCCTCAAAATTCCAACTGGAAAAACTACACGGCATGTGATCATTAATACATGGTGCGTACTCGTTTTCCATAAAACTACACGACATGTATATTTAATATACATGGTGTGTACTTTTATTTTCCTTTATTTCCTCCACCACATTTATTAGACCTTGAGTAATGGCTATTTATTTATTAAATAAATGTAACTGCATTACTCGCTAATAGACATATTATTTCACCTACAATATATTCTCTCGAATAACTAGTGTCGAAATAAATGCGATTAGACATCCTTAAATAATTATTAAACCACAGCCGGGAATAATCTTTATTTAACTTGTTAAATTAATATTTAACTAAGACATATGGACACACTTAGTGTGTGACCCTCTAGACCTCTTTCTCATTGACATTGGGCGGAGCCTGCCTAAAGTCCAAGGTTAGCGTCTAGCAACACGCCAAGGCACCCATAGAGAAAGAAGTTAACGCCATAATGACATGTCACCTCCTACAAACGCTTACCGTGTAATATAATTCCTTTGTCTTGATCTCTCTAATAAAGCGGGTTGCATGCTAGTGCCATCAACCCATGTGCTCGATTATTTTTTCTTTGACTTCCCAAAATTGAACTCGTCCATACCTTACCATGGCCATGGATTTATTTAGGCTATATCAATTCCATCAAAGGACCAGAGATATCTACTTCTGTTATGGAACAGAAGGGACAAATCCTTTCTCGCATTATCTATTAATGCAGTATTACTCGTGATGCACCCAACGTGTAACACCCCAGGTAAATAAAGAATATGAAATTTTTATATTTATCCATATTTGTGAATAAAATATTAATATTACTTTAAAGGGGACTCTATGCTCGATGGATTACCCAATACGCAACAACGTGTTTCTTGGGAATCTTACGTTGCAATCTAATAATAAAATAATATTATTTTAAATGGTAGTTAACGCCTAGCCGTTGTAATGGCGGGAATGAACAAAACTAACTAAAAAATGATTATATATGTTTGTCAAATATTTTTACTTTTTACAATAAATGTTAGAGGATTAAAAATGTGAATGAATTCAATTTTTAAGCGTAAACATTCTAATGTTCTTTAGAAGGTCGATTAACCGCCTTTTGATGGCGAACCTCTTTTAAATACACTTTTTGAAAATTTTATGTGTTATATTTGACAAAATAAAATTCTTCTTTAGAACAGAGACATCAAAATTTACTTTGTGTAAATTTTTGGTATCTTTCCGATAAAGTTCATTTTTTTAATGAATAGGGAAAAATGTTGTATTTTAATTCAAAACCACTTTTTAAACTAATTTATTTATATGATTAAATTATCTTTTGAATTGTTTTTAAAGTAAAATTAGAATAAATTTTTACCATTTAATCTAATAGTGGTCATTGGAATTAATTTCACATTGAAATTGGACTTAAACTAGTGTCAATCTTTTAATAGATATTGTTTCATAAAACACGCTATTTGTTTCAACAGCGAGAATTAATTATTAAATTAATTAATGCAACTTATATGTTTTGAATTTTGTAAAATAGACATCATTTTTGAGTTCGGAATATAAAATATAGCTTAGGGTGAATTTTTGGTATTTTTCTCAAAAACTTCAATTTTTGATGAATAGTGAAACCACTAAGTGGTAGTTAAAGAAACTGATTTTTCGTTTAAATGAAACTTTGAAACCTCTGTGTTTTGAATTTAAAAAATCCGACAAACATTGTTGTCATCAGGAAGTAAAATGTGGTTCAATGGGATTAAAATAATTTTTTGGTGAATAGTAACTTTTATGTTCTTAATCGCGATTAGAGATAATTAGTGTAATTTAAGGTAAAAATAATATTTTAATAATGTGAAATGACCTAGAAACATGTACTAGCATTATTGGATGTGTCATGGCCGACCAATAAAATCCATGGGTCAACTTGGGGACCCCATGGAGCCACTTTAGTTGGAAAATGACATAAATAACTTTTTATTTAAAGTTAAAATAAAAATGTCACAAGCATGAGATGTTTCACTAAAACAATTTTTAAATGGGGTTATACAAGTCATATTTTTGACTATAAATATTCATTATAAATCTAAAAAAATTCTTACATCATTATATTTTTTTTATAATTTTTAGACATTAAATAAATTAAATTATTTATGACATCATGATGATGCAGCGATTAACTCATTAATAAAGGATTTAAATAAAATGAAAAGATAATGTTAAAACTATAACTTACACTTGTCAAAAACCTATTGTATGAGTATATTTCGAACCCTTACCACCTTATCCTCTAAATACATCAATGTGGGACCTTTAAAATTCGAAACTCATTTGAAAATAAAGTAACATTTTGTAACTTTACAAGAGTGCCCCTCCTCTCCTCTTATAAAAGGCCCCCACCTCTACCACCTTACCCACACCTCTCAAGACTTTGGATCAGCCAACCCCTGCTCATTTTGTCTCTCAAAATACCTCTCTTACTCCTCGAAGCCTCACTTTGGGCAGAAGTCTTCCCAAGGAAGCCTTTGAGATCAAATCAAAAAGAGTTACCCGATTTTAAGGTAATGTCTTCACTTGTGTTCTTTTGTTTTATTTTGCTTCTCCAACCCCCTAAACTCTTTTTATTCATTTATTTTGTAACAAATCCAGTATCTTCAATATACTATAATGTTGTTATAAGAAGAATTCGAGCTACACTTATACACACCTACATCAAATGGTTAAAGAACATACTGTTTTTGTGGATGGAGAATTTCTGCCTCACGAAACGATGATTGTTCAACACTCATATAACACCTTAAAAGGTGGCCATTAAGATGTAACTATATTTATATATGATATATAATATGTTTATGTTTTACTTAAGCTTCTGTATTTTTCTTTTGTGGAATACCTTTATGGTTTCCATTGTGGGTAAACACGATAATTTCATTTTAGGAAGTGCGGACTACCGCCCCCTCAAAGTGATTTGATTCGTTAATGCCATATGTGGGATGTATAAAGTATGTATTTAAAGTTATTATATATGATTTATATTACATATAAATGATGAATATAATTCTGTAATTAAAATATACATACCTCTCATTTAGTTTTAATTCCATTAATATGACATAGAAATGAAAGTAGCGTTCATGCGTACGTACGGTTTACCGTCTCCATGAACGGTGAATTTCATTTCTTACCTCTAAATGATTATGTAATATTATAAATACATGTATATTCTAGATATATATGATGTATATAATATCCAAATCATGAATATCATTCTGGATATAATGAACCTTTGACCACACGAACAACATGTAATTGTAAGAAGTCCATTTTCGACTTAAGAACCAAATATCGACAAAACAAACATTATTAACTTAAATGATTACATAATGTTTATAACATGGAAATAAGTGATATAAAAGGAATAATGAACTTGAAAAAGGTTCTTAAGCAAGTAGAAATTAACTCAAGTTTATTATTCAGGACGTTAAAGAACGACCGAGTCATGTTGGACCCGAGGTAAGGGATCCTACTCCTCTCTTTCTTTTTAAGTACACTCTTTTATGTCATTCCTTTTAATCTCATCTTTCTTGTGATTGGGATGTTATTTTATATTACTCTTACTGTAATTTTTATGTTCATATGATGAGAGACCCTATTCTCTCTCATCAATCCATTTTGGAAGTTTTGAATGGCGCCGTTAGGCTGCCGAATTTTCGTAAGAGATCTAATCTCTCTCTTTCTCTTTAAGTACTCTCCTTTATATCACTTCTTTTAAGTTCCTATTTGTTATGATGGGGGATGTTATTTTATATTCCTCTTGTTGTACATTTTATTGTAATATGATGAGAGACCCTATTTGATCTCATCAATCCATTTTTGGAAGTTTTAAGTGGTGTCGTTAGGCTGCCGAGTTTTCGTAAGGGATTTTTCATCTCACTTTTATTCCCGTGAGATTTATTCTACATTTTCCAAAATTTCCTTTTAGTGGTGTATTTACTGACCATTATTTTACTCATTGTGTAATATACTTTCATTTATGAGTATTTACATCAATGTTGTATTGTCCTTCGTTCACGGGGTGTATGTTTCGAAAGATACCCATGTCGGTAAGGGAACCTTTCACCCTCCTCTTTTTAAAATACTTATTTTGTTATGTCTTTTAATTCACATAACATTATGTTGGGATATGTTCTTCTATATCCTTAGTGATTTAAATTTTATGTCCAAGTGATGAGATACCCTTTTTATTTCTCATCAACTCATTTTCTGAATTTTGTAGTGACGTCGTTAGGCTGTCAAATTTTTGCAAGGGAACTTCTTAACCAAATTTTGATTCTTTGGGATAAGCTTGTACTCCTTGAATATTTCGTTCTATGAATATGTGTTAATAACCTCTGATTGTTTTACGCTTAATATCCACTTATATTTGGTGTATTAGTTTGTCACACATAATTATGTAATTGATTTATCCTTAATCCAAGGATACTGTCTTTGTATGGGACTTCGTCTCAATCTCCTTTCATTGAGGCATATTTTGTTTTATACACAACCTTATTTTATACGGTGTATAAACCCCTTTTACTTTTACGTTTATCTGAAATGAATCTTTTTTATACAAAGCGTTTTACTAAACGACAAAAGGGAATGTTTTTGTCGTATATATGCGGCGACAATGAATTCTCCGCCGCCGTGACCATTATTTAAGTTTCGGCTTCCTCTACAAGACATACCTCTTTTTTAAAAGAAAAATAAATACCGTGTTTCTTTTATTTTGGTATTGAAAATGGTTTTCATAATGTTTTTATATCAATGTGTTTTATTGATATCTTGTGATTGAAAAGTGGAAATGTTATGTTTCCTTTATGCATGTTTTATGTGATATGATTATGTTATGGTTCTTGAGAATTATTATGAAGACGGGTGGTTCCATGATAAACTAAGGGCGGGTGAGCCCGATATAGCTCTCCAATGCATTGGGTAACGCGAAGGAGTGAAACGTTAAGGTTTCTCCGAAGAGATTTAGGGAATATACTGTGATGGGTATTCCAAACGTAACCAAGAGGGTTACTCCCCACGTAAGAATGTTATGAATGCCTCAAGTTACCTTTATGTCTTATGATTTCTATGATTTATTCATGATTTTATGAGGTATATTAAAGTGCTTATGTTTTATGGGTAAAGTATGATTTCATTCTTATGTATACATGTACTCATGTTTCCTTTCCATATTTTTATATCCCTTACTGAGCTTTTTATGCTCATCCCAAGTTTTTGAAATGTTTTTCACAGGTCAAGGAAAGGGTACATGATATGATGATAGTGTCAAGGAAGTGTCAGAAAGAATCCATGTTTTATTTTAAATATTTTTCCGTTGATAGGAAAAATAAATACTATCTTTTATGTAACCACTTTGTTTAAATGTGGAATGTAATGCAAGTTTTATGATCTAATTCTCTAAAACTCTAAACCTGAAAAGATCCTCAATTTGTAATCTTTTAATAACTCAAGATTAAGTAAGGTTTAAGGTTGGGGCCTTATAGTTGGTATCAAAGGTCGATTTAGATAACTTTAGAGGTTAGGGTATTCTCTAAGCACAAGTGACATTACCATAATGGTTAGGATTTCAGAAAGAGTCCTAGTTTTAGATAAAGTGAATGAGTAAGTATATCTTAGTGTTTACCTTCCTCATTAGTACATGATGGTTTTGTTGATATACTCACACTAAAATTTATGTTTTTAGTGAATGGATGGATCTAGCAGGCACCAAAGAGACAACAATTTTGAAGGAAACTGTGGTGGTTCTCTGATTAAGATACTAGATAATATGGGGGATTCAATGAGGAAACTCGTGGTTGTTCTAAACCAACTATCAAGGAGTCATGATCAACCACTTGAACCTTGGTATGATCTGTAATGCATCATGTACGAGATGACCAATCGATGTGGAAGTTCAGGTAATAATTATAAAGGTAACCATTAGAGTTTATATGATCCTTACTTTTGAGGTAATTATGGGTTATTATATGTTATGATGGAAAATGAAAGGTATGAGATAAACTTGAGGTTAAAATATGTTATGATCATTTTTGAAGATTTTATCTCGTTTTGGGGAATGTTTTAAGAATTATATAGTTTTGTAAAAAGGGCAACACGCAGACCATGTGACAACCCGTCGCGTCGGACAAAGCTGCGGGAATCGAACCCACAACCAAAGTGCGACTGGTATTTATCACCTACCACTGGACTACGTGAAGTCCCTGGTTTGTTTGACTAATTCTTTTTAGTTAGATGATTTTAGGAATCAAGAGTAAGTTTATTTTGGGTTATCTATGGAAATGATTAACCTATCACCGAGGATATGTGATTAGGTTAATTACTTTTCAATATGAGAATTTAAGAGCAACTGATGTTATTTGGAGATAAAAGTTAATTTGTACCTTAGAAGACTATGTGACTAAATCCTTCAAATATTTGGGTTTCAATATTAGTTTGGTTTACTTTGAAGAATTTTATGGACAAATTGTTTATCAAATGGTCCTCGTTGAACTTTGGGTTTTGTTGGACAAATTTTGGAGATTAAGAATAGATTTTCTTTTTATAAAGGGTTATCCTTTTCTGGATTATCTGATCTTGTACTAACCATTTTGGTTTTGGTTTTGGTTAAAGTCTAAAGACATGGGAAGTATATAGTTCTCTTTTGTGGATTAGGTGATTCTCTAGAAGTTGATTATAGTGAACAAGTCTTCCTAAATACTCGTCTTTTGGAGAAAATATGAGTTTGTGTAAGAAATCTAAGAAAAGTTGAAAGTCAACATGATAAGTAATTATGTTTCCTTATGATTAAATTCCTCAATAAAAAAACAAAAATGTTGTCTATTAACTTTTCCTACTGGGGAATCGAATACCGTTTAACCCGTCACAAGTTTGTGATTTTCTTGTGGTTAACTTTCTCCTAAACATGTTTTCTACCACTCTCCATCAGAACATGACCCTATGTTTTCTCCTCCATGTCCATGTTTTCCTACATGTAATCCTAGTATGGGTTAACTCGAGTGACCTCTGTACTTCTCATTCTTTATTTTAAAGTGATTGTTTTACCGACTCTTGTTCCGATGTGGGACTTTCAAGGATGTTTCCGAGCCCAATTTTAAAATTGCGAGGACGCAATTCCCAAAATGGGGGAAGGATGTAACACCCCAGGTAAATAAAGAATATGAAATTTTTATATTTATCCATATTTGTGAATAAAATATTAATATTACTTTAAAGGGGATGTTATTCTCGATGACGTACCTAATACGCAACAACAAGTTTCTTGGGAATCTTACGTTGCACTCTAATAATAAAATAATATTATTTTAAATGGTAGTTAACGCCTAGCCGTTGTAATGGCAGGAATGAACAAAACTAACTACAAAATTATTATATATGTTTTTCAAATATTTTTACTTTTTACAATAAATGTTAGAGGATTAAAAATGTGAATGAATTCAATTTTTAAGCGTAAACATTCTAATGTTCTTTAGAAGGTCGATTAACCGCCTTTTGATGGCGAACCTCTTTTAAATCCACTTTTTGACAATTTTATGTGTTATATTTGACAAAATAAAATTCTTCTTTAGAATAGATACATCAAAATTTATTTTTTGTAAATTTTTGGTATCTTTCCGATAAAGTTCATTTTTTTAATGAATAGTGAAAAATGTTGTATTTTAATTCAAAATCTCTTTTTAATATAATTTATTTATATGATTATATTATATTTTGAATTGTTTTTAAAGTAAAATTAGAATATATTTTTACCATTTAATCCAATAGTGGTCATTGGAATTAATTTCACTTTGAAATTGGACTTAAACTAGTGTCAATCTTTTAATAGATATTGTTTCATAAAAACACGCTATTTGTTTTAACAACGGGAATTAATTATTAAATTAATTAATGCAACTTATATGTTTTGAATTTTTTAAAATAGAAATCATTTTTGAGTTCGGAATATAAAATATAGCTTAGGGTGAATTTTTGGTATTTTTCTGAAAAACTTCAATTTTTGATGAATAGTGAAACCACTAAGTGGTAGTTAAAGAAACTGATTTTTCGTTTAAATGAAACTTTGCCACCTCTGTGTTTTGAATTTCAAAAATACGAAATACATGGTTGTCATTAGGAAGTAAAATGTGGTTCAATGGGATTAAAATAATTTTTTGGTGAATAGTAACTTTTATGTTCTTAATCGCGATTAGAGGTAATTAGTGTAATTTAAGGTAAAAATAATGTTTTAATAATGTGAAATGACCTAGACACATGTCCTACCCTTATTGGATGTGTCATGTCCTACCAAGACAATCCATGGGTCAACTTGGGGACCCCATGGAGCCACTTTGGTTGGAAAATGACATAAATAACTTTTTATTTAAAGTTAAAATAAAAATATCACAAGCATGAGATGTTTCACTAAAATAATTTTTAAATGGGGTTATACAAGTCATATTTTTGACTATAAATATTCATCAGAAAGATAAAAATATTTCATACATCATGATATTTTTTTTATAATTTTTAGACATTAAATAAATTAAATTATTTATGACATCATGATGATGCATCAATTACCTCATTAATAAAGGATTTAAATAAAATGAAAAGATAATGTTAAAACTATAAATTATACTTGTCAAAAACCTATTGGATGAGTATATTTAGAACCCTTACCACCTTATTCTCAAAATACATCAATGTGGAACCTTTAAAATCCGAAACTCATTTGAAAATAAAGTAACATTTTGTAACTTTACAAGAGTGCCCCTCCTCTCCTCTTATAAAAGGCCCCCGCCTCTACTACCTTACCCACACCTCTCAAGCCTTTGGCTCGGCCAACCCCTGCTCATTTTGCCTCTCTAAATCCCTCTCTTACTTATAGAAGCCTCACTTTGGGCAGAAGTCTTCCCAAGGAAGCCTTTGAACTCAAATCAAAAAGAGTTACCCGATTTTAAGGTAATGTCTTCACTTGTGTTCTTTTGTTTTATTTTGCTTCTCCAACCCCCTAAACTCTTTTTATTCATTTCTTTTGTAACAACTCCAGTATATTCAATATAATATGATGTTGTTATAAGAATAATTCAAGCTACAATTACACACACCTACATCAAATGGTTAAAGAACATACTGTTTCTGTGGATGGCGAATTTCTGCCTCACGAAACGATGATTGTTCAACACTTATATAAAACCTTAAAAGGTGGCCATTAAGATGTCACTATATTTATATATGATATATAATATATTTATGTTTTACTTAAGCTTATGTATTTTTCTTTTGTGGCATACCTTTATGGTTTCCATTGTGGGTAAACACGATAATTTCATTTTAGGAAGTGCGGACTACCGCCCCCTCAAAGTGATTTGATTCGTTAATGCCATATGTGGGATGTATAAAGGATGTTTTTAAAGTTATTATATATGATATATGTTACATATAAATGATTAATATAATTCTGGAATTAAAATATACATACCTCTCATTTAGTTTTAATTCCATTAATATGACATAGAAATGAAAGTAGCGTTCATGCGTACGTACAGCTTACCGTCTCCATGAACGGTGCATTTCATTTATTACCTCTAAATGATTATGTAATATTATAAATACATGTATATTCTGGATATATATGATATATATGATATCCAAATCATGAATATCATTCTGGATATAATGAACCTTTGACCACACGAACAACATGTAATTGTAAGAAGTCCGCTTTCGACTTAAGAACGAAATATCGACAAAACAAGCATTATTAACTTAAATGATTAAATAATGTTTATAACATGGCAATAAGTGATATAAAAGGAATAATGAACTTGAAAAATGTTCTTAAGAAAGTAAAAATTAACTCAAGTTTATTATTCAGGACGTTAAAGAACGGTCGAGTCAAGTCGGACCCGAGGTAAGGGATCCTACTCCTCTCTTTCTTTTTAAGTACACTCTTTTATGTCATTCTTTTTAAGCTCATCTTTCTTGTGATTGGGATGTTATTTTATATTACTCTTACTGTAATTTGTATTTTCATATGATGAGAGACCCTCTTCTCTCTCATCAATCCATTTTGGAAGTTTTGAATGGCGCTGTTAGGCTGCCAAATTTTCGTAAGAGATCTAATCTCTCTCTTTCTCTTTAAGTACTCTCCTTTATGTCACTTATTTTAAGCTCCTCTTTATTATGATGGGGGATGTTATTTTATATTCCTCTTTCTGTACATTTTATTGTAATATGATGAGAGACACTATTTGATCTCATCAATCCATTTTTGGAAGTTTTAAGTGGCGCCGTTAGGCTGCCGAGTTTTCGTAAGGGATTTTTCATCTCACTTTTATTCCTGTGAGATTTATGCTACATTTTCCAAAATTTCCTTTGAGTGGTGTATGTACTGACCATTATTTTACTCATTGTGTAATATACTTTCATTTATGAGTATTTACATCAATGTTGTATTGTCCTTCGTTCACGGGGTGTATGTTTCGAAAGATACCCATGTCGTTAAGGGAACCTTTCACCCTCCTCTTTTTAAAATAATTCTTTTGTTATGTATTTTAATTTACATAACATTATGTTGGGATATGTTCTTCTATATCCTTAGTGATTTAAATTTTATGTCCAAGTGATGAGATACCCTTTTTATCTCTCATCAACTCATTTTCTGAATTTTGTAGTGACGCCGTTAGGCTGTCAAATTTTTGCAAGGGAACTTCTTAACCCAATTTTGATTCTTTGGGATAAGCTTGTACTCCTTGAATATGTCGTTCTATGAATATGTGTGAATAACCTCTGATTGTTTTACGCTTAATATCCACTTATATTTGGTGTATTAGTTTGTCACACATAATTATGTAATTGATTTATCCTTAATCCAAGGATACCGTCTTTGTATGGGACTTCGTCTCAATCTCCTTTCATTGAGGCATATTTTGTTTTATACACAGCCTTATTTTATACGGTGTATAAACCCCTTTTACTTTTACGTTTATCTGAAATGAATCTTTTTTATACAAAGTGTTTTACTAAACGACAAAAGGGAATGTTTTTGTCGTATATATGCGGCGACAATGAATTCTCCGCCGCCGTGACCATTATTTAAGTTTCGGCTTCCTCTACAAGACATACCTCTTTTTTAAAAGAAAAATAAATACCGTGTTTCTTTTATTTTGGTATTGAAAATGGTTTTCATAATGTTTTTATATCAATGTGTTTTATTGATATCTTGTGATTGAAAAGTGGAAATGTTATGTTTCCTTTATGCATGTTTTATGTGATATGATTATGTTATGGTTCTTGAGAATTATTATGAAGACGGGTGGTTCCATGATAAACTAAGGGCGGGTGAGCCCGATATAGCTCTCCAATGCATTGGGTAACGCGAAGGAGTGAAACGTTAAGGTTTCTCCGAAGAGATTTAGGGAATATACTGTGATGGGTATTCCAAACGTAACCAAGAGGGTTACTCCCCACGTAAGAATGTTATGAATGCCTCAAGTTACCTTTATGTCTTATGATTTCTATGATTTATTCATGATTTTATGAGGTATATTAAAGTGCTTATGTTTTATGGGTAAAGTATGATTTCATTCTTATGTATACATGTACTCATGTTTCCTTTCCATATTTTTATATCCCTTACTGAGCTTTTTATGCTCATCCCAAGTTTTTGAAATGTTTTTCACAGGTCAAGGAAAGGGTACATGATATGATGATAGTGTCAAGGAAGTGTCAGAAAGAATCCATGTTTTATTTTAAATATTTTTCCGTTGATAGGAAAAATAAATACTATCTTTTATGTAACCACTTTGTTTAAATGTGGAATGTAATGCAAGTTTTATGATCTAATTCTCTAAAAATCTAAACCTGAAAAGATCCTCAATTTGTAATCTTTTAATAACTCAAGATTAAGTAAGGTTTAAGGTTGGGGCCTTATAGTTGGTATCAAAGGTCGATTTAGATAACTTTAGAGGTTAGGGTATTCTCTAAGCACAAGTGACATTACCATAATGGTTAGGATTTCAGAAAGAGTCCTAGTTTTAGATAAAGTGAATGATTAAGTATATCTTAGTGTTTACCTTCCTCATTAGTACATGATGGTTTTGTTGATATACTCACACTAAAATTTATGTTTTTAGTGAATGGATGGATCTAGCAGGCACCAAAGAGACAATAATTTTGAAGGAAACTGTGGTGGTTCTCTGATTAAGATACTAGATAATATGGGGGATTCAATGAGGAAACTCGTGGTTGTTCTAAACCAACTATCAAGGAGTCATGATCAACCACTTGAACCTTGGTATGATCTGTAATGCATCATGTACGAGATGACCAATCGATGTGGAAGTTCAGGTAATAATTATAAAGGTAACCATTAGAGTTTATATGATCCTTACTTTTGAGGTAATTATGGGTTATTATATGTTATGATGGAAAATGAAAGGTATGAGATAAACTTGAGGTTAAAATATGTTATGATCATTTTTGAAGATTTTATCTCGTTTTGGGGAATTTTTTAAGAATTATATAGTTTTGTAAAAAGGGCAACACGCAGACCGTGTGACAACCCGTCGCGTCGGACAAAGCTGCGGGAATCGAACCCACAACCAAAGTGCGACTGGTATTTATCACCTACCACTGGACTACGTGAAGTCCCTGGTTTGTTTGACTAATTCTTTTTAGTTAGATGATTTTAGGAATCAAGAGTAAGTTTATTTTGGGTTATCTATGGAAATGATTAACCTATCACCGAGGATATGTGATTAGGTTAATTACTTTTCAATATGAGAATTTAAGAGCAACTGATGTTATTTGGAGATAAAAGTTAATTTGTACCTTAGAAGACTATGTGACTAAATCCTTCAAATATTTGGGTTTCAATATTAGTTTGGTTTACTTTGAAGAATTTTATGGACAAATTGTTTATCAAATGGTCCT
This sequence comes from Viscum album, assembly GCA_963277665.1. NCBI lineage: Eukaryota > Viridiplantae > Streptophyta > Magnoliopsida > Santalales > Viscaceae > Viscum > Viscum album. The sequence goes on from OY728150.1 coordinate 1,513,883,273, forward strand.
CGTTGAACTTTGGGTTTTGTTGGACAAATTTTGGAGATTAAGAATAGATTTTCTTTTTATAAAGGGTTATCCTTTTCTGGATTATCTGATCTTGTACTAACCATTTTGGTTTTGGTTTTGGTTAAAGTCTAAAGACATGGGAAGTATATAGTTCTCTTTTGTGGATTAGGTGATTCTCTAGAAGTTGATTATAGTGAACAAGTCTTCCTAAATACTCGTCTTTTGGAGAAAATATGAGTTTGTGTAAGAAATCTAAGAAAAGTTGAAAGTCAACATGATAAGTAATTATGTTTCCTTATGATTAAATTCCTCAATAAAAAAACAAAAATGTTGTCTATTAACTTTTCCTACTGGGGAATCGAATACCGTTTAACCCGTCACAAGTTTGTGATTTTCTTGTGGTTAACTTTCTCCTAAACATGTTTTCTACCACTCTCCATCAGAACATGACCCTATGTTTTCTCCTCCATGTCCATGTTTTCCTACATGTAATCCTAGTATGGGTTAACTCGAGTGACCTCTGTACTTCTCATTCTTTATTTTAAAGTGATTGTTTTACCGACTCTTGTTCCGATGTGGGACTTTCAAGGATGTTTCCGAGCCCAATTTTAAAATTGCGAGGACGCAATTCCCAAAATGGGGGAAGGATGTAACACCCCAGGTAAATAAAGAATATGAAATTTTTATATTTATCCATATTTGTGAATAAAATATTAATATTACTTTAAAGGGGATGTTATTCTCGATGACGTACCTAATACGCAACAACAAGTTTCTTGGGAATCTTACGTTGCACTCTAATAATAAAATAATATTATTTTAAATGGTAGTTAACGCCTAGCCGTTGTAATGGCAGGAATGAACAAAACTAACTACAAAATTATTATATATGTTTTTCAAATATTTTTACTTTTTACAATAAATGTTAGAGGATTAAAAATGTGAATGAATTCAATTTTTAAGCGTAAACATTCTAATGTTCTTTAGAAGGTCGATTAACCGCCTTTTGATGGCGAACCTCTTTTAAATCCACTTTTTGACAATTTTATGTGTTATATTTGACAAAATAAAATTCTTCTTTATAATAGATACATCAAAATTTATTTTTTGTAAATTTTTGGTATCTTTCCGATAAAGTTCATTTTTTTAATGAATAGTGAAAAATGTTGTATTTTAATTCAAAATCTCTTTTTAATATAATTTATTTATATGATTATATTATATTTTGAATTGTTTTTAAAGTAAAATTAGAATATATTTTTACCATTTAATCCAATAGTGGTCATTGGAATTAATTTCACTTTGAAATTGGACTTAAACTAGTGTCAATCTTTTAATAGATATTGTTTCATAAAAACACGCTATTTGTTTTAACAACGGGAATTAATTATTAAATTAATTAATGCAACTTATATGTTTTGAATTTTGTAAAATAGAAATCATTTTTGAGTTCGGAATATCAAATATAGCTTAGGGTGAATTTTTGGTATTTTTCTGAAAAACTTCAATTTTTGATGAATAGTGAAACCACTAAGTGGTAGTTAAAGAAACTGATTTTTCGTTTAAATGAAACTTTGCCACCTCTGTGTTTTGAATTTCAAAAATACGAAATACATGGTTGTCATTAGGAAGTAAAATGTGGTTCAATGGGATTAAAATAATTTTTTGGTGAATAGTAACTTTTATGTTCTTAATCGCGATTAGAGGTAATTAGTGTAATTTAAGGTAAAAATAATGTTTTAATAATGTGAAATGACCTAGACACATGTCCTACCCTCATTGGATGTGTCATGTCCTACCAAGACAATCCATGGGTCAACTTGGGGACCCCATGGAGCCACTTTGGTTGGAAAATGACATAAATAACTTTTTATTTAAAGTTAAAATAAAAATATCACAAGCATGAGATGTTTCACTAAAATAATTTTTAAATGGGGTTATACAAGTCATATTTTTGACTATAAATATTCATCAGAAAGATAAAAATATTTCATACATCATGATATTTTTTTTATAATTTTTAGACATTAAATAAATTAAATTATTTATGACATCATGATGATGCATCGATTACCTCATTAATAAAGGATTTAAATAAAATGAAAAGATAATGTTAAAACTATAAATTATACTTGTCAAAAACCTATTGGATGAGTATATTTAGAACCCTTACCACCTTATTCTCGAAATACATCAATGTGGAACCTTTAAAATCCGAAACTCATTTGAAAATAAAGTAACATTTTGTAACTTTACAAGAGTGTCCCTCCTCTCCTCTTATAAAAGGCCCCCGCCTCTACTACCTTACCCACACCTCTCAAGCCTTTGGCTCGGCCAACCCCTGCTCATTTTGCCTCTCTAAATCCCTCTCTTACTTATAGAAGCCTCACTTTGGGCAGAAGTCTTCCCAAGGAAGCCTTTGAACTCAAATCAAAAAGAGTTACCCGATTTTAAGGTAATGTCTTCACTTGTGTTCTTTTGTTTTATTTTGCTTCTCCAACCCCCTAAACTCTTTTTATTCATTTCTTTTGTAACAACTCCAGTATATTCAATATAATATGATGTTGTTATAAGAATAATTCAAGCTACAATTACACACACCTACATCAAATGGTTAAAGAACATACTGTTTCTGTGGATGGCGAATTTCTGCCTCACGAAACGATGATTGTTCAACACTCATATAAAACCTTAAAAGGTGGCCATTAATATGTCACTGTATTTATATATGATATATAATATATTTATGTTTTACTTAAGCTTATGTATTTTTCTTTTGTGGCATACCTTTATGGTTTCCATTGTGGGTAAACACGATAATTTCATTTTAGGAAGTGCGGACTACCGCCCCCTCAAAGTGATTTGATTCGTTAATGCCATATGTGGGATGTATAAAGGATGTTTTTAAAGTTATTATATATGATATATGTTACATATAAATGATTAATATAATTCTGGAATTAAAATATACATACCTCTCATTTAGTTTTAATTCCATTAATATGACATAGAAATGAAAGTAGCGTTCATGCGTACGTACAGCTTACCGTCTCCATGAACGGTGCATTTCATTTATTACCTCTAAATGATTATGTAATATTATAAATACATGTATATTCTGGATATATATGATATATATGATATCCAAATCATGAATATCATTCTGGATATAATGAACCTTTGACCACACGAACAACATGTAATTGTAAGAAGTCCGCTTTCGACTTAAGAACGAAATATCGACAAAACAAGCATTATTAACTTAAATGATTACATAATGTTTATAACATGGCAATAAGTGATATAAAAGGAATAATGAACTTGAAAAATGTTCTTAAGAAAGTAAAAATTAACTCAAGTTTATTATTCAGGACGTTAAAGAACGGTCGAGTCAAGTCGGACCCGAGGTAAGGGATCCTACTCCTCTCTTTCTTTTTAAGTACACTCTTTTATGTCATTCTTTTTAAGCTCATCTTTCTTGTGATTGGGATGTTATTTTATATTACTCTTACTGTAATTTGTATTTTCATATGATGAGAGACCCTCTTCTCTCTCATCAATCCATTTTGGAAGTTTTGAATGGCGCTGTTAGGCTGCCAAATTTTCGTAAGAGATCTAATCTCTCTCTTTCTCTTTAAGTACTCTCCTTTATGTCACTTATTTTAAGCTCCTCTTTATTATGATGGGGGATGTTATTTTATATTACTCTTTCTGTACATTTTATTGTAATATGATGAGAGACGCTATTTGATCTCATCAATCCATTTTTGGAAGTTTTAAGTGGCGCCGTTAGGCTGCCGAGTTTTCGTAAGGGATTTTTCATCTCACTTTTATTCCTGTGAGATTTATGCTACATTTTCCAAAATTTCCTTTGAGTGGTGTATGTACTGACCATTATTTTACTCATTGTGTAATATACTTTCATTTATGAGTATTTACATCAATGTTGTATTGTCCTTCGTTCACGGGGTGTATGTTTCGAAAGATACCCATGTCGTTAAGGGAACCTTTCACCCTCCTCTTTTTAAAATACTTCTTTTGTTATGTATTTTAATTTACATAACATTATGTTGGGATATGTTCTTCTATATCCTTAGTGATTTAAATTTTATGTCCAAGTGATGAGATACCCTTTTTATCTCTCATCAACTCATTTTCTGAATTTTGTAGTGACGCCGTTAGGCTGTCAAATTTTTGCAAGGGAACTTCTTAACCCAATTTTGATTCTTTGGGATAAGCTTGTACTCCTTGAATATGTCGTTCTATGAATATGTGTGAATAACCTCTGATTGTTTTACGCTTAATATCCACTTATATTTGGTGTATTAGTTTGTCACACATAATTATGTAATTGATTTATCCTTAATCCAAGGATACCGTATTTGTATGGGACTTCGTCTCAATCTCCTTTCATTGAGGCATATTTTGTTTTATACACAGCCTTATTTTATACGGTGTATAAACCCCTTTTACTTTTACGTTTATCTGAAATGAATCTTTTTTATACAAAGTGTTTTACTAAACGACAAAAGGGAATGTTTTTGTCGTATGTATGCGACGACAACGACTTCTCCGCCATCGTGAACATTATTTGAGTTTCGGCTTCCTCTACAAGCCATACCTCTTTTTTAAAAGAAAAATAAATACCATGTTTTACTTTTCTTTTATTTTGGTATTGAAAATGGTTTTCATAATGTTTTTATATCAATGTGTTTTATTGATATCTTGTGATTGAAAAGTGGAAATGTTATGTTTCCTTTATGCATGTTTTATGTGATACGATTATGTTATGGTTCTTGGGAATTATTATGAAGATGGGTGGTTCCGTGATAAACTAAGGGCGGGTGAGCCCGATATAGCTCTCTAATGCATTGGGTAATGCGAAGGATTGAAACGTTAAGGTTTCTCTGAAGAGATTTAGGGAATATATTGTGATGGATATTCCAAACGTAACCAAGAGGGTTACTCCCTACGTAAGAATGTTATGAATGCCTCAAGTTACCTTTATGTCTTATGATTTCTATGATTTATTCATGATTTTATGAGGTATGTTAAAGTGCTTATGTTTTATGGGTAAAGTATGATTTCATTCTTATGTATACATGTACTCATGTTTCCTTTCCATATTTTTATATCCCTTACTGAGCTTTTTATGCTCATCCCAAGTTTTTTAAAATGTTTTTCACAGGTCAAGGGAAGGGTACATGATATGATGATAATGTCAAGGAAGTGTCAAGAAAGAATCCATGTTTTATTTTAAATATGTTTCCGTTGATAGGAGAAATGAATACTATCTTTTATGTAACCACTTTGTTTAAATGTGGAATGTAATGCAAGTTTTATGATCTAATTCTCTAAAACTCTAAACCTGAAAAGATCCTCAATGTGTAATCTTGTAATAACTCAAGATTAAGTAAGGTTTAAGGCTGGAGCCTTATACAACGTATCCTACCTCACTGTGAATAGTGTTTCATCACAGTTTTCTTCAATACATCTAAGTGCGCGAGTTGTAATACCCATTAATAATAATCTTAGAGTCTAAGGACCAATACACACGTCCGCAAATAGGAACATCCAATGACACTATGAAATGTGGATTTCCTACTGGCGGGTCTCGTTCTCATAATATCCCCCTGGATATTACCAAGGGCGCACACCATGAGAAGGTGTCTCGAATTTTTATGAGTCCTCACTCCTAATGACCAGTATTATTTGTGTCCCTCAAATAATATCATCTGGACATAGAACATATATTCAAGAATAGTGTTATGACACTTTTGGGTTCTCATCATAGTAGGGATCCGTTATGACTCATTAATGCAACAACTATCCTTAGGACATTATCACATGCATCGTTACGTAGAAGAACAATCCAAATGTGATAAGACTTTTATTAATGAATAAAGTACAGAGTAGTTGGTTCTAGGCCACCAACTCCAACACCCACCACATAAATGATTTCACACTCTTTCCACTGAGAATAAATGAAATGGATATGAAATTTAAATAGATAATTTGAAGAGAATCAATGTTAAGGGACATAGATGTGGTTTTCCAATTAAGTGATACATCATGGAGATGAACTATATATACCATCAAGTGAATTCACCTAAAAAGAGGGGACTTATCAACCATCAATATTAAATTCCACTCATTTGGCAAGACCATGTCACATAAAATTAGATTATCTAACCCTCAAGGATCATGACTATCATTAATACCTTCCACTATTTTTTCAACAACTAATATTTCATGTGAGATAACCCAAGCATGATCATGATGGATAACAATATAAAAAACATGATAAAATCCATATTTTGATCTACCTTATGCCTCCACATGATTGTATTCCAAGGAGAATATTCTATCAATAATCCCTAACTTAATCAATTATTTTTCTTCTTGAAATGAATCATTGTATGAGAGGTGACAATTAATTCATCCGAGGAGGAATTCAGGCCTTGAGTGGGTAGATCTAAATCCTTCGTAGATGGATTTTACGAACCCCGTATTACCTATATTCAATAGGAAGGGAGATCTAAATAACCATCACGTAAAATTCAAATCACAGTACAACCTTAAAATCAGATCATTTATGAAATAATATGGTATAAAATACCATGGAGGGTCGTGCTGTATTAATTGGAAGTGTCGGGGAGGAGGGTGTCGTGGTGACAGAGGTCATCGGGGAGGAGGGCACCACGGTGAGAGAGGTCTCCGGGGAGGAGGGTGCCGCCGTGAGAGAGGTCGTCGGGGAGGAGGGCGTCGCAGTGCGAGAGTTCATCAAAGAGGAGGGCGCAGCGGTGAGGAGAGGTCGGGGAGGAGAAGTCGTTGGGGAGGAGAAGTTGTCAGGTAGGAGCACTGCAAGGTGAGTAGGTGGATCAGGGGAGGATGAGCCCGATACAGAATGGGGGGGGGAATTGAAGGACGCAGTATAACCACGACATTTTAATTAAACTGTGGCAATTAGAAAGCTATAGCCACAAACCAATAAAATCGTGATTATAGGTCCGTGGCTATAACTTTAATTTCTAGTAGTGCCTGGCTAAAAACTCAATTTTGGAGGTTTTTTTAGCCCTTTTGGCCTCAAAAAACATGACCATAGGTTCCCCCAGACCACCAATGCGTAGAGATCGTCGCAGAGTTCGATTTAATATGTGGTAGAGCCTGAATGGACACCCAGATCAAAAGTTATGACCGCTTCAATCTCAAGTCATGGTTTAAACTTATCTAAGACCGTTTATTAATTCATTTAATTTTTATTTCATCCAACTGTTATTAAATTACCATTACTTGATAATAATTAGAAAAATATTAATTAATAATATTTTTTTAATTATTTTTGAAGTCATTTTCCCTAAATATCATATATATTAAGTGTAAAATCGATGGTGCAGCCTCCGACATGCCGGGACCCTCAGGTTGCACGCGCGTTTTCCGCACACATCGTGGATTTATAAAAGGCTTCTTCTACCATTAACTTGATGTTGGTATGGCTTATGAAGTTGAATTATGGGCTATCATTCACACAATCAAGTATATTGTCCAACATTGCTGGAGTTTTGTATGGATTGAATCTGATTCAAAACTGGCAGTTAAAGCCTAGAAAGCAAGAACGAGAAGTGTGCCTTGGAAGGTACTGCCTCATTGGATTGACTGTCTCAAGCTTGTTAATTGTCTTAATATAATTGTCTCACATACCTATAGAGAGACAAATCAAGTTGCGGATGCTTTATCATCGTATTTTTTTTCTTGCGGTGATAAGGATAAAGCTTTTATCAACGTTTTTCTATGAACACTGATAAAAACCCCCTTTTACCAGTGTTTTTTAGTGTTGTTAAAACCCCCCTTTAACTGCCCCCTTTGACATCACTTTTGTTAACGCTGATAATGAGGTCTTTAACATTGTTAAAAAAAACGATGTTAGAAGTCCATTTTTACAGTGCTTTTGCTAGCACCGACATGAGGTTTTTAATAGCGTTTTTAGCGAGCAGTGTTAAATTAGTAGTGGTAGATAAAGTCAGTTTTACAGTAGTGCATGACAATGTCAAGAGGGACACCACGTGGTGGACCGTGGCACAAGGCATTGAGCCACATTGTAGTCGGGTTTACCATGACGCATGAAGGGCATAAAAAAAACAGAGTGCTTTGGCGTAACACACCGCAGGGCCTCCGAGGTGCCTTACAGTTCATTTGGCAGCGCCCATTTGGGAGGAAAAGAAAAGAATCGGGATGATGGAAACCAATATCTCTTGTTTGGTGAGCACAAAAGGAAGGAGAGAAACGTTGGTCGTGGAAATGGGGAGAAACGTGTTTCTCTCCCGGTTTGGATTTCTTTACATTTCAAATCGTCCCAAAATCGGGACGATTCGGACGGAAATCCGCCGCTCCCTGCATATATTTTTTTGATTTCCCATTTTATCCCTCTATGTATATATAAATAGTTGGTTCATGTTTTTTATTTTCCCACACCCACATCATTCTCTTTCCACCAGATGTCGTGGGTGGAGCTGTCATCTATTGATATTTGTGGCGCTGTTCTTTTTCATATTTGCGACGCCATTCTCCTTTATATTTGTCATTATAATCAGGTGAATAATATCAATCAATTATTTAATTAAATATTAATATTAATATAATTTGTTGAATATGACCGATCATTTATATTAATATAAGAAATTTATAAAAGAAATATTATATTATTATTCAATATATAATATTAATATTGTAAAGATGTTTTTATAAATAATAGTAAATAAAACGAAATACATCATAGAGGAGCAATATATTTTTTTTATGAATTTTCAATAGGTTGAACTCTATTATTTTTTAAATTATCAATTATGTGTTAGATAAATTAATTATCAAAAAAAAATATTATATTGTAATTTTTAGGAAATGTTTTAATTAATATATATGTTTATACATGTTAAATGGTGATTAGAATAATAAAAAGTGATATATGAATAGTATAAATAATGATATTGGATTTATATAGTTTATAATAGATTATACAAATTTATTATTAGGTTATATTATAAAATTTATGATTTATACAAATAAGTAAAAATATTAATAGTTTGTATAAATAATTTATTACTAATTTTGAATTAATAAATATTTTGAATTAATAATTTTGAATTAATGACTGTTTTGAATTAGTAATTATTTTGAATCAGTAATTATTTTGAATTAATAATTTTGAATTAATAATTCTGAATTAATAATAATTTTGAATTTATAATTTTGAATTTATAATTTTGATTACCTTGAATTAATATTTTTGAATTAATAAATTATATAAATGATTTTGATTATCTCTAATTAATTTTTAAAATTTGTATTAATATATGTTCGTAGTTTAATGTTTACCTAATTTTTTTGATATGAAAGATAATGATTGATTAAAATCAAAATTATTGTTTTTTGATTTGTTATAAAAAAGGTAATAAAAATATATTTTTTAAAAGGTTATTTGTGTCATTTAATATAAATTGTTGATATTAAGCATACATCGTGGTAGGTGTAGTGTCCGTGGGATCTAATATATGATTGTTTTGGATATTGAGAAAGTATGCTCTTTAATCCAGTGTGTGTTATTTTTAGCAAAAGTTATTTGTGTCATTTTCACTCAAAGTGTTTTTTTTTTCTTTTAAAAATTGTCATTAAACATGAAGGATAGAAATGATAATCATTTCTTTTATTTTACTAAATTTCGCATCCAAACAAAATGGAGAGAAATCAAAATAATTTCATTTCATTTTTTTTTATGAATTAAGAAATCATTTGTTTCATTTTATTAATACATAGACCAAACATAGTAGTGTTATTGTGTCTTTTTTTTTTGTTTAATATTTATCAGTCTGTGTGTTCGCCTTCCGCGGCCCGCGGCCATCCTCACCTCCCGAGCCCGAGAAGCTCCTCCACATCTCACCTAGATCTCCTCCCCCAATCCCACTCGATTAACCAGTATCCCATTCCCCTCTGCTCCACCTCCCCCAATCACCCTTGAATCGCTGCAACGCTGCCGCTGTCTCTTCCCCCGATTTCCCCTAGATCTCTCGTGTTTCGGTCCTGAGATCCGCCGCCGCCGCTCTGCCACCGAGCCACCGCCGCCTCTACCAGTTTTCCGCCCCCCTGTCTGTGCCGCCTCCCCTAATTTCCTTATCGACTGTCCCCTGGCTCTCCTCTCACTTCACTCTCCTCCCCCAATCCCACTCGATCTACCGCCGTCGGGAACTCGGTTTCTCCAAACTGCCAATCTCCCTGAAGTTGCTTGTTGCCGTCGGCCGTCACCCCGTTTCCCCCTCATATCCGCCATGGTCCGCTGCCGAACCACTGCTGCCTCTTCCAGTGCATCACCCCTACGCGGCCAGGTAACATTTACCCCCCCCCCCCTTAATTGATTTGATTTTGTCTAGTTTGGTTGAGAGGATTAGAAGGTGTTCTATTTGATCATTATACTGTAATTCATTTATCCTATTCAGTTGTGTCAATGGCCACTTAGTTTTTACCGGATATCATTTGCTTTGTGCCTGGTTCTGCTTTCTTGAAAAAGACCCTTTAATATCCTATTTAGTACCATGGTGTCATAATTTTATTGAAATTATTTGATATTTAGCAGTTCAATTTAATGAATTATTTGAGTCTCTTATATTGATAGGCTTATGCATTGCTCAATCTACATCAATATCAATAAATGTTAATTCGTTCTTAGTAATGCCATTTTCAATTGTTTTCAAGCTAGACAATGTTTAATGAAAATAAATGAAGGTACTAATTCATCGATTATATTTTTTTCAAGAATAAATTAGTTTGATTTATTCATTTTAAAGTATTAGATTTTAAATTAGATTTTTAGTTATTATTTATTGTTGGCTATTGGGTATTAATTTAACCAAAGTCACCCTTCAAAATTCAGAAAACAATTAGAGTGGTTAGCTTTTTCTGTGGACTGGTTTTGAAAATGTTTTATGGGCTGTGGTTAAAATTTTATGTGAAGGATATAGAAATGTTCCACATTTACATTCCCTGTTGACTTATAATCAAATTTCATGTTCACTGTTCACTGCTGAATTTATAATGTTTTGTTCACTGTTTAAGATGTTCTGTGGACTAAATTTAAAGGTGTTTTGTTGGCTGCAATTAAAATGTTATCTGCAGGATTTAGAAATGTTCTATACACTGGATTTAAAGATGTTCTATGGTCATGTTTTAAAAATGTCCTCTGTTCTGTTTTCAAATGGTTCATGCACTGGTTTGCTCATTCTAAATATCTTAGGGTGATTATGCTCATGTCGAACTCTTTAATTAATGTTTTGATAAATCACAACTGTTCTATGAATAATATAGTGTACAATATGTTTCTAATCTCTGTGCTATGTAATGATACTGAGTTTCCTTGCATGGGTTATATTAGTTTCATCTCAAAAACCGAGCACAAATATATAAATGTTTACACATAAGCAGTATAATATTTATTTTATTTTATTTTGCTTCCTAACACATTTTATAAAAGAAACTTGCAGTATGTTATGTTTTTGTTTAGGTGGCAGTGCTGGCTGAACATTTGAGAAGAGTGACTTGTTGGTATGTTATGTTTTTATTTAGAGCAGCCTTGTATGTCACTTATCATGGCAGTTTTCACCTTTAATCCAAGTGTTAAAATAGCAAAGCGGAAGTTTTTTTTTTACATGCAGGTATGTGACATTTTTAATACCGCATGCTTGTTTTATTTTAAGCGTTCAAATAACTCCCTTTTAGTGGTTTTCTCCTCTAATTTAATTGTTAAAACAGTAGCCTTATTTTTTTTTGACATGCAGGTATGACTCATTTTTAAAACAAGAGCCTTGTTTTAATTTCAGTGTTAAAACAACCATACCCACATGTCAAAAAAAGTGTAAAACAAGTGTTAAAACAGTAGCCTTGCTTTGTGGTTTAATTTCAAGTGTTAAAATAGCGCTATAGTGGTTTTCTTCTTTAATTTAAGAGTAAAAACAGTAGCCTTGTTTTTTTGACATGCAGGTATGACTCATTTCTAAAACAACCTTGTTTTAATTTTAGTGTTAAAACAGTCATGCCTGCATGTACAAAAAGTTTAAAACTAGGGTTAAAACTGTAGCCTTGTTTAGTTGTTTAATTTTAAGTGATAAAATGACACTTATTTAGTGGGTTTCTCCTTTAATTTAAGTTTTAAAACAACAGCCTTGTTTTTTGACATGCAGGTATGACTCTGTCAACAAAACATCCTTAAATCCACTGCATAGAAAAGCTTCTAAACTCGAGCTTGAGCTTTGGTGCAGTTTGGAGCTCGAGTTTGTATTCGAGCTTGGCTTTTGAATCAAATTAATGAATAATTATTTTAATCGAGTGAGCTCGTGTGGTTCAATTATACATTTGAGTTGAGTTTGAGCATTGTCTATCAATTTAGTTCGAGCTGAGTATTGAGTATCTATTTTTTTTCGAGCTCGAGTTCAATCATGGTATTACTCGGCTTAACTCGTTTACACCCCTCGACTCCCACACATTTTTTTATGTAAATTTTATCATAAAGAGTCGAATAATAATAATTATTATAAATATAATCGAGTTTCAGGTACCCTATCTCCCATATCTGAATCCTACCCGAATCTGAACAGGGCAGTAAACCTATTATCCTAATCCGGTTAAAACCCAGTTTTAAGTTACCCGAACCGATTTAATCCGGTGGGTAGTGCTGGGTACCTATCTAGCTTGGTACCTATATAACTTGCACTAATTGATATCCCCAATCCAAACCCGGTCATGATGTTCGGGCCCAGAATAAACCAGTTCGGTCCACATAAATCATGAGCCAATAATCAAAGGTACTTGGCCTGGCTAGTTATACCCTGGCCCAAGACAGGGCCATATTTAAATACCCGCCCTCTATGATTTTCTTATATGATTGACGTGTCTAGGATGTGTTTCTTTCTTCCATCTTATTATACATGTTTATGCCGCACAATTTTTATTTAATTTAAAGGGCCCCGTTTAATATATATAACATTTTTCTGCTAATGGAGAATGACATTTGTTTCTCTATTGGTTTGATTGCTGTGATGATGTGTAATGGCCCGGACCTCTCCGGCCCATTCCTTTGTCAAAAAGAAGGTCAAGAAGTGTTCTGGAGGGTAAAATGGACTTTTCCCACACTTTCTAGAATTTTGAAACTACACGCCGTGTAGTTTGAGTACACGCCGTGTACCCCCCTTTCCGGGTATACCCCGTGTTGCAGGCCGTGTCCTCGCTGTGTGAAATAATGGGTGCACGCCGTGTTCCCAGTTCTACATGCCGTGTAGTCCTTTCCCGCGTATGCGTTACCCTCAAACCGTGTGTTGACCAGTCAACGCCCGTGGAGCCGTGTTGGAAGCCGCGTGGAGACCGTGTAAAATAATCGAGTACACGCCGTGTACCATAAAGTACACGCCGTGTACTTTTCCTTTTCTCGCCTATAAAAGGAGGGGTCCCCTCCTCCTTTCAATTCACTCCTCTCCTCCCCTTTCCTCTGAGCAGAGCTCTCCCAAGAGACTCAAAGGCTCCTTTTCTTCCATAACTTCTTCGTCCGAGCTCCGATTTACGATCCGTCAGCCGTAACGACGAGGCGAAACTTCCGAGCTTGGATCCGTTGTCTTTCCTTCGGCCTTTCCTTTCCGACTTCCACCCGAGGAGGTTTTGCCGGGACCCGACAAAAGTGACGGACGCCGACGGACGTCTTCTAAGGTTGATCCGGGGGAGCGTTGCGATCGGAACCTGTTGAGGTAGAGATCTTACCTTTGTCTCTCTCTTTTGTGCATCATGCGGGGTGGGTATCCGCTTGATTTCATGAGAAACAGTTGAACCATTAAATGAAGATAATAACTGGTTAAAGAACGGGGTTGAGAAGTTTGTGATTGCTGTTACTTTATATCCTGTGATTTTATGTTGTGAATTGAATGAGCTTCTGCCTACTGAAAATCATGGTCGTTGGGGGCCTTTGCTTGCGCAATTAAATGTTGCCCTATCTTTCTAGACCGTTTTTGTGGAAGAAACTTTGTGGAATGTGGAAATTGGTTAATCACGTAAAGTTGGCTGATTAAATGAAAATCTGGAACCCTTGTGTGATCACCCGGTTGAACAAAACGGAATAATGAACATGTGGGTGTTGTCTTGGATACGTGTCATGTGATGGGGGTGTTTTCGTGGGTTGTTGTGGATCGGGTGAGCAGCGGGGCTGCAATTGGCTTGGTTGTGGTTTGGTGTGAATGTTATGTTGGTGACGGGCAACGAAGCTGCGATAAGTGGTATTAAAGGGATAATGATGTACGGGTTTCGTTGTGTTGTGGTTATGGTGGTTGGCAGCGGGGCTGCAGGGATGAGTTTAAATGTGAACGGACTTTGGGTTGTGAATAATAAATAAAAGTGGAAGAGTTAATGAATGGTGGGGTGAAACAGAGTTAATAATCAATGGGGTTGGTTGGTTGATAAGAAGGGTTTGGTTGTGTTGCTTGTGTTTTCCTAACTTGATTTGTGGATGACAGAGATATGTTTTACGAACGATCGATGTGGTTGGTTGTGGATAGTTGTCCAGTAGTTAAGGAACTAAATAAACTAATTTCTGCTGAAACGTGAAAACCTAAATGAGGTTGGGGTTTGTTGTATGGATGATTCGTAGTAACAGTGCCGAGGCACGTGCTCAGTTTCTCTGTTTAGAAGCCATAGGTTGGGCTGTGTGTTTGGTATACATATATATATATCTGTATCTTTTGTGTTTTATCGCACCCCACCCATGTTGAGCACTTAGTGCCGAACACTCCCATTTCATGGGAGATGGTGTTTTTCCCTTAGTTACTAGCTCCTTTTTGCTCCTTCCCTAGGCTGTGATGACTTGATGCGACCTTACACCTAAGACTCTTCGGGTAGGTTTTGATTGGGGTGGCTTTAGTCCAAGACTCTTCGGGCAGGTTCTACTGTTTTCCAAGAATCTTCGGGATGAGGCCCAGGTGTGTGCGGGCGGGATACGTGGTTGTGAGGCCTAGGTGTGTGCGGGCGGGATACATGGTGGTGAGGCCCAGGTGTGTGTGGGCGGGGAGAGTGTGGCAGCGTCAGGACGTTTGCCGTTAGGAAGAGCAGCTAACTAAAGGGAAATGGTGCGGGGTACCCAATACTCTTGGTTCTTATATACTACTACCTGTTGTACTCGTGTTTTGGTGAGTGTGGCTGGTGAGGTTGGGTGGATAGAATTCCTTGTTAGGTTTCTTCTGTTGTTCTCACGGGACATTAGGATGTCTCCCCACTTGTGTACGAGAGCTTTAGGTTTCCCTACTGAGTATACTTGTATGCTCACCCTACGTTTACTTTCAGGTTTCCAGGAGGACTACCAGGGCCGTGCAGGACCCTACTAGTCAGACAGTTGGAGTTGTTGCAATTGCTGTTCTCTTGTTTTCTTTTGGTATTGTACTTTGAGCTTTCTTGTACTTGTACCTTGTTATAAAATTATTTAAACATGCATGTGGGTTTGGTTTGGGTTTATTTATATACACTTGTTCTTTTTTTTTCCTTTTTGGTGGTTGACTTGTCCTATTTCTCGATCCTAATAATAAAAAGGGTAATGCCTCCCATATTTGTGAAAACTCATACCCTTGGTGCTAGTCGCCACCCCGGGGCCTACTGGAGGCGGGACTCGGGGGTCATTATCTCCCTTTCACCATTGCCAGCTCAGGAGGGACATCTTTGGTGGGAGGGGGTCGTGACATGATGACACTTACCGTGTATTAGCTGTATCTGATCATATTCTCCATTTTACAAAGTTTGATGCTTTTTTGTTTAGTAATTAGTGTTCAATTCTGCATCAGTTGCTTTTATTTCAATGTAGAATATTGCAATGCATATTATTTTTTCCTCGTTTTCCCCCTTGTTTTCATCTATTTTTTTAACAATTGTTTAACAATTTTTAATATTTTTCTAAGTTGTAAATTTTGCGGTTCATGTTGCATATTATTCAATTAAAGTAGTTTTTCATTTTACCCATATAATGGAGAAATTAAATTAAGATTATATTTGTTTCATTATTGGTTTGATTGCCATGATTAAGACGTTATGTATTAGCTGCATCTTAACATGTCCCCCACATTTCATAATTTACATCTTTTTAATAATCTCATTTTTTTCATGAAAAATATAACTAGTTTGATGTTTTTCATCTTCATATTCATTTCTAATTTTGCACTTGTATTGTCTTCATGTATTTGTGACACTCTATTTTATTTATCATTTGCTGAGATATGATATAATCCTTCTAGTGCCATCTAATGCCTATGCCAAACCCTTATATGAAATGTTTGTCATTGAATCAAATGCCTTGTCACTTTTTATACCCTCCATACATATATCAACACATTAGTATGTCTTGATGCCTTTTAGGGCATCTCATACAAAGATCATCACTCTAATTGTATTTCTTAATATTTTGATGGGCATCTTGTACATTGATTAACACTTGCTTTGGCTCCCATGGCTGGTGAATAATCAACCCAATTGCACTGAACCACCGCCCTGGTAAATAATTAAGCACATCTTGGTGTCTGGTTTTCCTTACAAGTAATAATCCTTTTGCATATCCCTCTTACATTGGTGAGTCAGTTTGAGAACATGTTTGTCCCTTTACCTTGGAGCCATGAACATCAACCTTTGCCCGTTGAGGAGATCCCTGAACACTTACCTTATTACATTGAGTAAATCTCTCAAAATCGACCCATCTTGCTCCGTTCCAAACGATTCCTTGAATGCTAATGGAATTTCGTTTCATTAAACAATAAAGCAAGGACAATCAAGATATGAACAACATACCTGGCATCTATGTCAAGATACAACCCCTAACGAGCTCATCGCGGAGCTCGATCCGCGGAGTTGGGGTCTGACGCACAGTATGGGTCGCAAACATTCAGCCTAACATCATCCAAATAGGATTGGACTACACTAATCCAACAATCTCTCATTTAGAGTCTGATCCGCTACGCTGACCTGCTTCGATGTTACTGAGTTAAAAACAACTTACTTAATTTGAGCTCCTCCTCTTCTTTACTCATCAGTGTGCTTGCTTTCCATTCACAACTTCAATTTCAAGTTGACGATTCATGAAATACCATATGTTTTCCCTTTTGTGCTCCCATGATGTCCTTTCATATTCTACCTGTCATCCTCCGTTCATCACTGAAGACCAATAGAGGCATAACAGTGCCTCAACTTCTGTATTACTATCGGCCTCATCAACATGTCTACCAAATTGTTGGTTCTTCAAATCTTTTGCAATGTCAGCAACCCATCCTGTATCAAACTTCTGATGAAATGACACTTCAATTGAATGTGCTTCGTTCAGGTATGGAACACTGAGTTTTTTGCAAGATGTATAACACTCTGACTATCACAGTGCAATACATTCTCCTCTTACTTTCTTCTCTACTCATTCAAGAAGTTCTTCAGCCAAACTATCTCTTTCCCAGCTTCAGTTACAATAATGTATTCTGCCTCTGTGGTGGATAAAACCACCACCTTCTGCAATTGTGATATCCAGCTTACTGCAGTTCCTCCACAAGTAAATACATAACTTGTAATCCTCTTGTTGTCGATGTCACCTCCAAGGTCGGCATCTACATACTCCTGCCATGAATTTCTTTTCCTAAAACATAGAGACACTCCTTTGCTTCCCTTCAAATACGTCAGTATTCACTTCACAACTTCCCAATGTTGTTTTCCAGGGATAACCATGTACCTGCTCACAACTCCCACATTATGAGCAATGTCAGGTCGAGTACAGACCTTGACATACATCAGGCTTCCAACAGCTGATGCGTACCGAACCTTTGCCGTGGGCTCAACCTCTTCTTTCGTCTTCGTTGATTGCTCCTTTGTTAGTTTGAAATGACCCACCAGGGGAAAGCTTTGCTTCCAGCATACTAAATTTTCTCATAATCTTCCCAATGTAGTCAGCCTGTGATAACATCAAGGTTCCCATGGTCTTTCTTGATCTTCATCCCCAAAATCTTACCGGCTTCTCCAAGATCTTTCATCTCAGACTTCTCAGCCAACTGCCTTTTCAGCTCATTAATCATCTGCATACATGATCCTGTAATAAGCATGTCATCCACATATAAAAGCAGTATAATATATTCATCACCAAAGGACTTGATATAGCAACATTGATCCATGCCACATTGTTTGTATGCATTTTTAGTCATGAAAGCATCAAACTTTTTGTTCCGCTGCCTGAGTGTTTGCTTCAATCCATATAAGCTCTTTTCGAGTTTGCATACGAGATCTTCTTTTCCAAACTCAACATATCCCTTTGGCTGTTGCATATAGATGTCATTCTCTAGATCTCCATGAAGGAAAGTAGTCTTGATATCAAGCTGCTCATGGTATAAATCTTCTGATGCATCAATACTGAGAAACCACTTGGATGGTGGTAAGCTTCACTACAGGTGAGAATATTTCAGTGAAGTTCACACCTTCCTTCTATTGAAAGCCTTTCACCACCAGCCTTGTCTTGTACCTCCTTCTGCAATCATGTTCTTCATTGACTCGGTTAACCCATTTGTTCTGCAATGCTTTTTTTCCTTGTGCTAGAGGTGTCAGCTTCCAAGTATTGTTGTCATGTAGTGAAGAAATCTCTTCTTTCACAGGCAACTCCCACTTGCTCGACTCCTTCAACTGTATTGCCTTTTTAAAACATTCTGGTTCTCCACTGCCAATCAATAACAAATAGTGTAATGATGGATAAACTTTTAGGCCTTGTCGACGTCATGTTAAAGACCAGTCAACGCTGCAACTATAGCCTCTTCTGTAAGGAGAAGGTTTTCCACTGCAACGACAAAATCCTTTTTTCCCCGAGCAAGGATCGCTTCAAGCAATAAACGACGCTCGACTAATTTCCCCTTGGTTGCATCCAATTCCTGTTGAAGGAGGATCACCCGAAGGGATTCTTTGTCGATTTGGTGTTGATGTTTCGTCACCTCTTTAGCATAATGCGATTCCTCTTGAGATATTGCAACTTGAAGACCAGTGAACTCTGTTGATAGCCTTGCCCTGATGAGAAGTTGTGACTTTTACTCTTGTTGCCGCCGTCGAATGATCTCCTTTGCGGTATAATGAACAACCAGATAGTCAAATATGATATATCCCATCGTCGTGAACATTCTGTGCAACTTGTGAATTTGTGAAGGCAAGTCTTCCAGAGGAGTCTTTGAGGCTTGCCTCTGTATGCCCTTTCAAACTAAATGGCGGGCGGCGCGGAAGTCTCTGCTGGTGCATTCGTAAGATCGAACGACATAACCACATACTCGTAATGACCATATCTACTCTTGAAAGCTGTTTTCGGAATATCCTCCTTTCGAACCCGTAATTGGTGATATCTTGCACGCAAGTCAATTTTAGAGAACCATTGAGCTCCCCTCAATTGATTGAGAAAATCATCAATGCGTGGAAGAGGATACCGATTCTTTATCGTAACTTAGTTAAGCTTACGATAATCCACACAAAACCTTGAGTTCCATCCACCTTTTTCACAAACAAAACTAGTGCGTCTCATAGAGACGTACTAGTCCGAATTCCAAGGGATTTATAAACAGTTCGGGGACGATTTTTTCTTTGAAAATAAACCAACCAAACCAAGATAACCATAACCAAACCAACCATGACATGATGCATGAATACGATGTAATACAACTCGAGGTAATATCAACTGACAATAATACCAAACTACAACCAAGAACTGCATCAGAGTACAAAACTGAAACTGAATCCAACAACCCAAAGATAACCAAAAAATAAACACCACAACTCCTGCTCCAAGCTCCAAGTCCACAATCCATGCCTCAGGTATAATGATGCATCACTAAAGAAATGAGATACCTTGCCTTTACCTGTGTCCTGATATACAACATCTGCAAACGCACAAAAGTGCCCTAGCAGGGGGTGAGTATAAAATTATACAGGTTTTCTTTAATGACTTTCCTACCCACGCCACTAGGATAGGATATGTTAGAACATTTACATAAAACAGTTTAAAACAATTTAAAATAATTTAAAACAATTTATATCAAATCCAAAATAGCTTTTCAACAAAACAATTTCCAAACCAAACAATTTCCAAGGAAAGCAACCAAACAAGCTCTTCAAACCATTTTCCAAATCCATTTGGCATAACCCATTTTATTCTACACATCTACACATTTATGTCCAAGTGATAGTTTCATACTCATGAGCGGTCTCTCGTTGATCTACCAAGTCGTCACAAGGTAACCATACCAAGTGCGTCAATGACACACACCCTTTCTAGAGGGCCGCGTCAATGAAAATAAAGACACGCCACCCGTTTATGCCAAATACCATGTCAAACCAACCATTCCAAGCCATTTCAATAAAACATTTCTTTTATTGAAAACATTTCTATCCAACCCTTTCCCTGAATCAAAACAAAGCCATATTTTAAAATCATCATCTTAAAATCATGAAACAAATCACTTTGCACAACAACCAATTTGCACAATTTTACAAACCATCACTAAAGAGAGTTTCTACCAAGCTTCGTATATCAATTTTATGATTCATTTGAAGCAATTCAATCAATTTTAAATCAAGACTTCTAGTTCTAATCAAAAGGAGTCGAGAATGAAGCCACCTACTTGCAACTTAGGCTAAAACGAAGAACAACATAAAAACTTCAAAAACTTGGCTTAGATCTTCCAAAACCCGCCTTAGATCTTGTTCCCTATCATCAACACAACCATATCTCAACATGATTGGCATCACACATCACGGATCTATCCCCAACGGATTAGATCCATGAATCCAAGAGAGGGAAGAAGAAGAAAACTAAGGAAAACCACCAAGAACGAGCACTTACCAAGGAATCCGGCTTCCAATGCACCAAGATTCGCCAACTGTGCGCTTGCCCAATGACCTTTGTTTCCCCTTGCACGATTTCACAGGTTGGACTTGTTTTCCGTTTCTTTTAGTGAGCTTGTATTTGGCCCTTTGCTTTCCAGTACTTGTTGTCGTACTCTGATGGTGAGATTTTAGATGTATGCGTGTATGTTTATCGGTTGTTTTATATTTAACATTGTATGAGCTTAGAGATGTTTGTGTGCTTACACGTACATTAGGATAAGGCCTCCCATGTGTATGATATGCCTACTCGGTGATGGTCGCCAGCCCCTGGCCTATTAGAGGCGGGCTTGGGGTAGTCGCGGTTTGGGCCCCGTTGGGCTGAGTCATGACATTGTTGTATTAGAAATGTCGATTCTACCTTAAGACCGGAGTCTGTGAGATTAGTTTGAGTTTTATAGCAGCAATGTTAAGTGTTTTGAGTTCGACTCTCAGGTCAGAGACTCTTGTGTTGGTGTGGCGGCCGACGTATCCATATTACAGGACTATGATCACATGCCTTTCGACTTGGTACATGTAGACATTGGTTGCATGACATACATTGGTACATGCATCATATATGAATGAGTTTTGATTTTCATGTTCTTTTTGAGTCACCATCTAGATATACTTATTTACCGCGGTACATTTTGTCTATTTCAAGATGGCTCCATGACTTTTGCCAGCTAGGCTTCAGTAGCGGGATCATGAGGACGATCCCCTCAGCAATGAAACTTTTTCAGGAGGTGTTACCTTCAGGTGGTGCACCAGTTTTACCACCACCCGTCGAACAACAGATGGTACCAGCAGTACCAACAAACAAGGTGCGGAGGCTGAGCGCGGTTCATGAGTTTCAGCGACACCGACCCCTCAGGTTTCGAGGTGAGCCAGACCCACGTACAGATGATGATTGACTTGAGGTAGTGACGTGAGTCTTTCGTCTTGTCAAGACACCTTCAGACTAGATGGTGGTCTTGACAACGAGCCTTCTTCATGGCTATATGGGGCGATGGTGGGGTTTAGTAGCCCAGTCGTACGATGAGGCGACTTTTGCATAGTCAGAGTTTGCGCGCCTTTTCAGAGAGGAATTTTCTCCAGCTACGTTGAGAGATGTGCGAATCCAGGAGTTTCTACAGCTTCAATAGGGCAGCTACAACTGTGACTGAGTATTTGTCGAGGTTCACTAATCTCTCTCGATACTCGATGGATATGGTGCGTGATCAGTTCTTTCGGCCTTGGACCTTCGAGCGGGGAGACATCTGAGCTAGCGTGATACTTCTATGTATTCCACCCAATGCTGGGGTGCTAGAGTGTGCTTTGGTGGTCGAGAGTTTCCTTGCTTAGCAGACGCAGACAGTTGGTGCCGGCAGTGGGCACACGGGAGTTGAGACTTCTGCAGAAGGCAACCAACGACAGATGCAAGGACCTGGATGCGCGAGACTGTGGGCACTTCGTTTTATCAAGCAGGATGAAAAGATTTTGAAGCATACCTCAAGAATATTGAAGAAGTGAAGAGCCCCAAGAAGAATCAAAGGGGACTTGCCGCCTGCGGGCAAGTCCCTACGCATCAGAAGGCCCGCACAACCCCCCTGCGCGGCACTGAAAGACAGGTCACCCCTGCGTGGGAGACCTGAGCCGGGCACCTGTACCGTGGACCTGCGTGGGGTACCTCCTTTGACCATAGTCCCCTATTTGCCTATAAATAGTACGCTTGAACTCTTCTTTTACACCTCGTGTTTGTACTGTTAACTTTTAAATTTTTAATAATTTTATCAGGGGCATGAATTGGGTGGCCAATAAAAATAAAACGTAACCCTAATGCTGTTGGTCTCCCGTCCCATTTGGCTTCTCCCTCATCCCTCCCCTTGTATAAATTTATTAGGGGCATGAATGGGGTGCCCAATTCATGTATAAGTTTGTTCAAAAAAAAAAAAAATAAAAAAAAATAAAAAAATAATAATAAAATAAAACGCAACCTTATCGACGTTCGTCTCCCGTCCCATTTTGCACCCCCATCCCTCCCCTTGTTCGCCTTCCGCCGCCATCCTCATCTCCCAAGCCTCCTGAGAAGCCCCTCCGCATCTCACCTCGATCTCCTCCCCCAATCCCACTCGATTAATCGGTCTCCCATTCCCCTCTGCTCTACCTCCCCTAATCACCCTTGAATCGCTCTGACGCTGCCGTTGTCTCTTCCCTCGATTTCCCCTAGATCTCTCATGTTTCGGTGCTGAGATTCGCCGCTTTCGCTCTGCCTCCGAGCCACCGTCGTCTCTATAAGTCTTCCGCCCCCTGTCTGTGCCGCCTCCCCTAATTTTCTTATGGACTGTCCCCTGGCTCTCTCACTTCACTCTCCTCCCCCAATCCCACTCAATCTATCGCTGTCGGGATCTCAATTTCTCCAAACTACCAAGCACATGAGCCTCAGCCCTGTTGGTGAGGACTCTTCAAGTGCATCCACGAGACCCAGGTTCGATTCCGGGCGTAGACATATTTCCGGGTTACTGTTGCAGTACTGTAACAGGCATTGATCGGTAATGTAGCAGTCAAAACTATTCACCTTCGGACCACCGGTTTGGGCCTGGAGTCCTTAAGGTCTTCGGGCCACCCAGACCTTCGGGTCAGTAAGGCTTTCGGGGCACCTTAAGGCTTTTGGGCCACCTCAAGGCCTTCGGGTCACCTGATGTGCAGATGCAAATAAGACAAATTCTACAAGGAACAAGTTCCAGAGGAGCATTCATAGCAGACGCATTCACCAGAACAGAGCTATCAGATTTGAAAGAACGAGAGGGTATGACACTTGCTATCGGTACCATCTTTGCACATGACAGCTAGCCGAACAACCATGCAAATGTGGAGAGCTGATCACGATGCAGACGCTAGGGAGAGGCAGTTTCAAGTAGTCATAGTCTGGGATGTATTCCTTTAAGACCTTTGGGTCCTGCAATGTCACGAAGCCTACGGGCAATGTAATGTTAGGGTTTCCCTTCAACCCTTAAAAGGAGGCTTATCAAAAATGAATAAAAAAATGAAGGCCTTCGGGCTATTCAGGCCAAACTACCAATTTCCCTCAAGTTGCTTGTTGCCGTCGGCCATCACCCTGTTTCCCCCTCATATCCGCCATGGTCCTACTGCCGAACCACTGCTGCCTCTTCCAGTGCATCACCCCTACGTGGTCAGGTAACATTTATCCCCCACCTTAATTGATTTGATTTTGTCTAGTTTGGTTGAGAGTATTAGAAGGTGTTCTATTTGATCATTATACTGTAATTCATTTATCCTATTCAGTTGTGTCAATGGCCTCTTAGTTTTTACCGGATATCATTTGCTTTGTGCCTGGAAATCTTCTGCTTTCTTGAAAAAGACCCTTTAATATCCTATTTAGTACCATTGTGTCATAATTTTATTGAAATTATTTGATATATAGCAGTTCAATTTAATGAATTATTTGAGTCTCTTATATTGATAGGCTTATGCATTGCTCAATCTATATTAATATCAATAAATGTTAATTTGTTCTTCGTAATGGTATTTTCAATTGTTTTCAAGCTAGATAATGTTTAATGAGAATAAATAAAGGTTCCAATTCATTGATTATATTTTTTTCAAGAATAAATTATTTCGATTTATTCATTTTTAAGTCTTTAGATTTTAAATTAGATTTTTAGTTATTATTTATCGTTGGCTATTGAGTATTAATTTAACCTTTAACCTTTATTTTGTTATTTTTTATCTTTAAAGAATGATCTGAAGTCAATGGAAGTCACACTTCAAAATTCAGAAAACAATTAGAGTGGTTAACTTTTTCTGTGGACTGGTTTCGAAAATGTTTTATGGGCTGTGTTTAAAATGTTACGTGAAGGATATAGAAATGTTCTACATTTACATTCCCTGTTGACTTATAATCAAATTTTCTGTGCACTGTTCATCTCTGAATTTATAATGGTTTGTTCCCTGTTTAAGATGTTTTGTGGACTAAATTTAAAGATGTTTTGTTGGCTGCAATTAAAATGTTATCTTCAGGATTTAGAAATGTTCTATACACTGGATTTAAAGATGTTCTATGGTCATGTTTTAAAAATGTCCTCTGTTCTGTTTTCAAATGGTTCATGCACTGGTTTGCTCATTCTAAATATCTTAGGGTGATTATGCTCATATCGAACTCTTTAATTAATGTTTTGATAAATCAGAACTGTTCTCTGGATAATATAACGTACAATATGTTTCCAATCTCTGTGCTATGTAATGATACCGAGTTTCCTTGCATGGGTTATATTAGTTTCATCTCAAAAACCAAGCACAAATATATAAATGTTTACACATAAGCAGTATAATATTTAATTTATTTTGTTTCGCTTCCTAATACATTTTATAAATGAAACTTGCAGTATGTTATGTTTTTGTTTAGGTGGCAGTGCTGGCTGAATATTTGAGAAGAGTGACTTGTTGGTATGTTATGTTTTTATTTAGAGCAGCCTTGTATATCACTTATCATGGCGGTTTTCACCTTTAATCCATGCGTTAAAATAGCAAAGCGGATGTTTTTTTTCTCCAGATGCATGTATGTGATATTTTTCGTACCGCATGCTTATTTTATTTAAAGTGTTCAAATAACCCCTTTTTAGTGGTTTTCTCCTCTAATTTAAGTGTTAAAACAGTCGCCTTATTTTTTTTTGACATGCAGGTATGACTCATTTTTAAAACAAGAGCCTTGTTTTAATTTCAGTGTTAAAATAACCATACCCACACGTCAAAAAAAGTGTAAAACAAGTGTTAAAACAGTAGCCTTGCTTGGTGGTTTAATTTCAAGTGTTAAAATAGCGCTATAGTGGTTTTCCTCTTTAATTTAAGAGTTAAAACAGTAGCCTTGTTTTTTTGACATGCTGGTATGACTCATTTAAAAAACAGCCTTGTTTTAATTTTAGTGTTAAAACAGCCATGCCTGCATGCACAAAAAGTGTAAAACTAGGGTTAAAACTGTAGCCTTGTTTAGTTTAATTTTAAGTGTTAAAATGACACTTATTTAGTGGGTTTCTCCTTTAATTTAAGTTTTAAAACAGTAGCCTTGTTTTTTGACATGCAGGTATGACTGTCAACAAAACATCCTTTAATCCACTGCATAGAACGCTTCTAAGCTCGAGCTCGAGTTTGTATTTGAGGTCAGCTTTTGAATGAAATTAATGAATAATTATTTTAATCGAGTGAGCTCGAGTGGATCAGTTAGACATTTGAGTTGAGTTTGAGCATTGTCTATCAATTTAGTTCGAGCCGAGTATTGAGTATCAATTTTTTTTTTTCGAGCTCGAGTTCAATCAATAGTATTTCTCGGCTCAGCTAGTTTACACCCCCACAACCCCACACAATTTTTTTATGTAAATTTTATCATAAAGAGCCGAATAATAATAATAATTATAAATATAATGATTTTCAGGTACCCTATCTCCCATATCTGAATCCTTCCCGAATCTGAACAGGGCAGTAAACCTATTATCCTAATCCGGTTAAAACCCAGTTTTAAGTTACACGAACCCAATTTAATCCGGCTAGGTAGTGGTACCTATCTAGCTGGGTACCTATATAACGTGCACTCATTGATACCCCTAATCCAGACTGGGTCATGATGTTCGGGCCCAGGATAAACCAGTTCGGTTCACATCAATCATGAGCCAATAATCAAAGGTACATGGCCTGGCTAGTTATACCCTTGCCCAAGGCAGGGCCATATTTAAATACCTGCTCTATATGATTTTCTTGCATTTTTGACGTGTCTAGGATGTGTTTCCTTCTTCCATCTTATTATACATGTTTATGCCACACAACTTTTGTTTAATTTAAAGGGCCCTGTTTAATATATTCAACTTTTTTAGTTAATGGAGAATGACATGATGATTATATTTGTTTCCCTATTGGTTTGATTGCCGTGATGATGGCACTTACCGTGTATTAGCTCTATCTGATCATATTCTCCATTTTACAAAGTTTGATGCTTTTTTGTTTAGTAATTAGTGTTCAATTCTGCATGAGTTTCGTTTATTTCAATGTAGAATATTACAATGCATACGATTATTTCCTCGTTTTTCCCCTTGTTTTCATCTATTTTTTGTAACAATTGTAACAATTTTTAATATTTTTCTATGTTGTAAATTTTGCCGTCCTTGTTGCATATTATTCAATTAAAGTAGTTTTTCATTTTGCCCATGTAATGGATAAATTAAGTTAAGATTATATTTGTTTCATTATTGGTTTGATTGCCAAGATTAAGATGTTATATATCAGCTGAACATGTTCTCCACATTTCATGATTTACATCTTTTTAGTAATCTCAGTTTTTTCATGATAAATATAACTAGTTTGATGTTTTTCATCTTCATATTCATTTCTAATTTTGCACTTGTATTGTCTTCATGTATTTTTGTCATACTCTATTTTATTTATCATTTGCTAAGATATGATATAATCCTTCGATTGCCATCTAATGCCCATGCCGAACCCCTATATGAAATGTTTGTCATTGAAGCATATGCTTTGTCACTTTTTATACACCCCATACATATATTAAGACATTAGTATGTCTTGATGCCTTTTAGGGCAGCTCATACGCAAACCAACATCTTTAATTGTATTTCTTAATATTTTGATGGGTGTCTTGTACATTGATGAACACTTGGTTTGGCTCCCATCGGTAGTGAATAATCAACCCCATTCCACTGACCCCTCACCCTCGTAAACAATTAATCACATCTTGGTGTCTTGTTTTCCTTACAAGTTATAATCCTTTTGCATAACTCTCTTACATTGATGAGTTTGTTTGAGAACATGTTTGTCCCTTTACCGTGTAGCCATGAACATCAACCTTTGCCCATTAAGGAGATCCTTGATCACTTACCTTATTACATTGAGTAAATCTCTCAAAATCGACCCATCTTGCTCCGTTCCAAACGATTCCTTGTGGGCTCTCGGTGAGGTCTTGGGTTCCAGTCTCGCCGAGTACTTCCCTATTGAATTAGTGTAGGATTTGAGTTGTATTTCCCCCCTCCCCAGATCTGTTGTAATAAAGGACAGTCAAGATATGGACAACACACCTAGCATTTATGTCAAGATACAACCTCGAACGAGCTCATCGCAAAGCTCGATTCGCGGAGTTGGGGTCTGGTGCACAGTATGAGCCGCAATTATTCAGCCCAACATCATCCAAATAGGATTTGGATACACCAATCCAACAATTTCTCACTTGGAGCATGATCCGCTACGCTGATCTGCTTCGATGCCACTAACTTAAATAACTTACTTAATCCGAGCTCCTCTTCTTCACTCATTAGTGTGCGTGCTTTCCATTTATAACTTTAATTTCAAGCTAACGATTCATGAAATACCATATGTTTTCCCTTTTGTGCTCCCATGGTATCCTTTCATATTCTACTTGTCATCCTTCCGTTCATCACTGGAGACCAATAGAGGCACAACAATGCCTCAACTTTTGTATTACCATCGACTTTATTAACATGTCCGTCAGATTGTTGGTTGCTCAAATCTTCTGCAATGTCACCAACCCATTCTGTATCAAACCTCTAATGAAATGGTATTTCAATTGAATGTGCTTTGTTCGGGCATAAAACATTAGGTTCTTTGCAAGATGTATAACATTGACCATCACAATGCAATACATTTTCCTCTCACTTTCTTCCCAACTCATCCAAAAAGCTTTTCAGCCAAACCATTTCCTTCCCAGTTTCTTCTGTTACAACAATGTATTTTGCCTCTATGATGGGTAAAGCCACCACCTTCTGCAATTGTGATATCCAGCTTGCAGTTCATCCAAAAGTAAATACATAACTTGTGGTACTTCTCTTGTTGTTGATGTCACTATCCGCTTCATAGCTTCCTAATGTTGTTTTCCAAGGATAACCATGTACATGCTCACAACTCCCACAGTATGAGCAATGTTAGGTCGAGTACAGATATTGACATACATCATGCTTCCAACAGCTGATGCGTATGAAACTTTTGCCATGTACTGAACATCTTCTTTCCTCTTCGTTGATTGCTCTTTTGATAGTTTGAAATGGTTCTCTAGGGGAATAGAGATTGGCTTTGCTTCCAACATATTGAATCTTCTTATAATCTTCCCAATGTAGTCGGCTTGTGATAACATTAAGGTTCCAGCTGCACGGTCTCTCTTGATCTTCATCCTGAAAATCTTGCCTGATTCTTCAAGATCTCTCATCTCGAACTCTTCCAACTACCCTTTCAGCTCATTAATCATCTGCATACATGATCCTGCAATAAACATGTCATTCACATATAAAAGCAGCAAAATATATTCATCACCAAAGGACTTGATGTAGCATCATTGACCCATGCCACATTGTTTGTATGCATTTTTAGTCATGAATGCATCAAACTTTTTGTTTCACTGCCTGGGTACCTGCTTCAATCCATGTAATCTCTTATGGAGTTTGAATACTAGATCTTCTTTTCCAGACTCAACATATCCCTTTGGCTGTTGCATATAGATGTCCTCCTCCAGATCTCCTTGAAGCAAAGTAGTCTTGACATCAAGCTGCTCAAGGTATAAATCTTTTGATGTAACAATACTGAGAACCTCCTGGATGGTGGTAAAGTTCACTACATGCAAGAATATTTCAGTGAAGTCCACACCTTCCTTCTCTTAGAAGCCTTTCACCACCAGTCTTGTCTTGTACCTTCTCCTGTAATCATGTTCTTCATTGACCTGGTAAACCCATTTGTTATGCGATGTTTTATTTCTTGTGGTAGAGGTGTCAACTCCCAAGTATTATTGTCATGTAGTGAGAAAATCTCTTCCTTCTTGGGCAACTCCCACTTGCTCGACTCCTTCAACTGCTTTGCCTTTTCAAAACATTCTGGTTCTTCACTTCCAGTCAATAACAAATAGTGTAATGATGGTGAATACCTACGCACATGCCTTCTCACCCTTATTGATCTCCTCAACTCAACTTGAAGAGCATGCTCCACTGGTTCCGATGTCTCATGCTCATGTACACCTTCAAGCTGCACTTGCTTTTTGCACTTTGATTCTTTGTTCCCATTTTCATCTTCAATTGTATGGCGATCCTTGTACGTGACACCTTCATTAAATACTACGTTTTGGCTCCTAATTTTCTTTTTGTTTAGATCATTCCAAAAGCGGTAACTGAACTTCTCATCACCATAACCAATAAAGAAACATTGCTTGGACTTGGCATCAAGCTTGTCTCTTGTATTAGCATCTACCTGTACATATGCTAAACAACCATAGACTCGTAAATGTGAGTCTGACCTCCTTTTTAGACGAGAGCTCATCAAGTAGACATTCTCCCATCGGTACAGATGAACTCTTGTTAATGAGATATGCTGCCATGTTCACTGCATCACCCCAAAAGGTCTTGGGTAACCCCGAGTGCAGCCTCATGCTCATGATTCGTTCATTTAGTGCCCTATTCATTCTTTTTGTTACACAATTCTGCTTTGGTGTTCATGAGATAGTCTTTTCCCACTGAATTTTATTATGGGAATAAAATTATCTGAACTCCAGACCCAATTCTCTACCATAATCTTCTAATTATGAAACATCTTAAACACATCAGATTGTCTATTCATAAAGTAAACCTATACCTTTCTTGTTGAGTTGCCAATAAATGCCACATAATATTATGACCCTCCAATGGAATGTACTGGTGCAAGCCTCTAAACATTTGTGTGCACTAGGTCTAGCTTCACAACCTTCAGTTTTCTGCCTTTTGTGAATGATACATTCTTATGCTTTCCAAGGATACAATCTTCACATAAATCAACTTCCACCAACTTCAACTCTGGTAACATTCCTTTTGTCGCCATCACCTCCATCCTCTTCTCACTCATGTGGCCTAGCCCGTAGTGTCATAGCTCTGGAGTGGTACCTTACAATATGATAGAAACAAGTATAGAAATGCATGCATTAATAAATTCCAGGCACCCTTGGCAATTTTCTAGGCACCACTAGTGAACGTGGTATTGAAGCGTGGATCATCAAGTTGCTCAATAGAAATAAGACTTCTTCTCCGTTGTGGAATGAAAATATGCTCCTGAGTCTATAATCCAAGACTCCATAGAACTATCCATGCTCAACAACACGTTATTAGTTCATTTAGCTGCCGTGTTTGCTCCACTGGTTCCAAGCACCTTATGTTTATCTCTGCACTCCTTGACATGTCATTTTCTCCTGGCTTTGATCATCCTTTGTGATTGTCTCGCTGCACATATCTTCCTCTTCTTTCAGCATTTAGTACAGAACTAGAGAATCTGCCCGATTCTCTCTGTTGGATATCCTCATCGAGGATCAGATCCTGCAAATCTTTCAGAACCAGCTTAATATTCCCTAAAGAACTGATCACAACTGTTACAGTCGCTTCTCAACTGTCAGGTAATGAAGACAGTAAGACCAGTGCACATACCTCATCCTTAAGTGCAATTTCCACCGATGTCAACTGACTTATGATAGTGTTGAATTCATTGATATGATTTGTCACAATTCTTCCTTCAACCATTTTAAGATCGAACAATCTTTGCATCAAATGTACTTTGTTTGCCGCAGAAAGCTTCTCGTACATATTCTCGAGAACTTTCATCACCCCAATCGTCGCCTTCTCATCTCTGATGTTGAATGCCATGTTTTTGACCAACGTAAGACACACAACTATTAGACACTGTCGATCCAACAACTCCCATTCTGTTTGCTCTATGTCCATTGGCTTTAAACCCAGAAGCGGTAAATGCATCTTTTTTTGATAAAGATAATCCTCGTTCTGTATCATCCAGTAATTGAAGTCAGTTCCATTAAAGCTATCGATCTTCACCTTGCATTCTTCCATAGTCATCGTTCAATTCGAGAATTCTGAACTCAACTTTTGATATCAGTTGATGCGGAAACGTCGGGGGTCGCAACGACATCATATGTTTGTAGATGAAGAAAAGTCAGAAACAAAAGAAGAAGAATACAAACACATAGATTTACGTGGTTCGGGAAATGATCCCTACCTCCAAGGAGAGGTAGAAAAAATCACTAGTTAGGAGCATAAAATTATAGGGAGTTTTCAGAGTTCTCAAGCACACACAAAAGCATAGCCCGAAATGGGCTAATAAAGAGGACAAAACACTATTCCACCAATCGCACAAAAAGTCCGCTGTGTTACAGTAAATGGTGGTTGAAAGTTTGCATCGCTACAGTGCCTCGTCCACCCAAGTCCAAACTGCCATAGTGGCCGGTGCGCAGTATGTACCGCAAGCATTCGACCCAACATCATCCAAATAGGATTGGACTACACCAATCCAACAAATCCAACCGTTCAAATGGGTTTGACATTCTTAATGTTACGCCTCCATGCATTGTACTTTTTCTCGGGAGAAGAATATGATGTCATTTTTGATATTTTTAACCTCCGTTTCGTGATCTTGAACTATGTGATACATTGGTCCAAACATCATGACCCTAAATTGTATGCACCATCTTCCTTGAGTGACCTATCCTAACAACGAGCTTGTTGGGCTCGCTGGCCATCCCTTCACGACGAGTTTGTCCGGCTCTACCCGGGTAAGATCGTCTCACCCTCTTGATCAAAGTTGTGTGACCTTAAACTACAACAATATTGTGGTCAACGTTGTTCAACCTTAAACACCAGCCTCCATTGGTCCAAATTGCATGACCTTGAACTGTTAGTGAAAGAGACATACGACTTGTTAGGCCGAAAACCCAAAAAGAGGTGCCTTGGAAAAAAAACCAACTTTTTGCCTGTTAGGATCCCCCCATATGAAGCCTATTTAAAAGTTAGGGTGACAAAATAAAAGAAAAGACTAAAAAACTCATGGGTCCGTTATACGTCCCCAACAAAAACCAAGTTAAAGCTTTTATTCATGTTTGTTATCCAAATGAATTCAAATTATCCTGAATTTTATCATTCAGGGATTCACATGTTATTGTGAAATAATGATTAGATTGGGAAAAAAATCAAAGGTCTGACAAACACCTACACGCAAAATCTGTTTTCTTTTGTTAAAGCAAAAACATTCATTAAAGTGAAGAGAAGAAGAATCTACACATGACGCAGTCTCTCTTTTGATAAGCAACATATTACAAAATTTCATCAATATAAGTCTAAATGTGATGAATAAACTTTTTGGCCTCGTCAACATCATGTTAAAGATCAGTCAATACTGCAACTCTAGCCTCTTCTGCAAGGAGAAGGTTTTCCACTGCAACGACAAAAACCTTCTTTCCCCAAGCAAGGATCGCTTCAATCAATCGACGACGCTCAACTAATTTCCCCTTTGCATCAACTCCCATTGAAGGAGGATCACTTGAAGAG
The DNA here is from genome assembly GCA_963277665.1 of Viscum album. Classification (NCBI taxonomy): domain Eukaryota; kingdom Viridiplantae; phylum Streptophyta; class Magnoliopsida; order Santalales; family Viscaceae; genus Viscum; species Viscum album. The sequence continues at coordinate 1,513,916,548 of OY728150.1, forward strand.
ATTTTTTGTCGATTTGGTGTTGATGCTCCGTCACCTCTTTAGCCTAATGTGATTCCTCTTGAGATATTGCAACTTGAAGACCAGTAAACTCTGTTGGTAGCTTAGCCCTGATGAGAAGTTGTTGTGTTACAATATAATGAACGACCTGATATTCAAATATGACATATCCCATCGTGGTGAACATTCCGTGAAACTTATGAATATGTGATGGCGAGTCTTCTAAAGGAGTCTCTGAGGCTAGTCTCTGTATGTGCTATCAAATTAAACGACGGGCGGCGGGCGACGCAAGTCACTTTGAGCTTCGAGGTCCAATTTAGAGCCACCCACAGAAGGGGGGATATATTCGGGAATCGACTCGCTCCATGAGGGTCTAAGCTCAACATCCCTCGAATGAACTTGGTCCGCATCTCCTGATGTCCCTGCAACTTTAGCCAATTGAGATGTCGAGATAGTACTCCCTTGTTTTCAGGCATCTGTGTGGGCATTGTCGAAATGAACACCTAAAATTTGTCAATGACAAGGAGTTGAAATATGAGTACTTACTCTCATTTACTGAAGCACTGACCTCCTCAACAGTGGGAGCGACAAGTGGTCCCCCTCACGACAATTCATGCACTTGGTCCCGAGACTCTACAACCGTCGTTATAGGCCCTGCATTTCCGCCCACTAACGAAGGAGCTACGTCCTCCATTGGAGTAGCGAGTATTCCACCGTAAAGAGCTGTACATACAGAAATCTGCATGTTTACACATAAAATGAAAATATGGGAAATGGATCTCCAAGACCCAAGGGTGATGAACCTTCTTGCATGGATGCTTTATTCGTGTTAAGATCAGTGACCGAATAGTTGCCCCTTCACGACAATTCATGCACTTGGTCCAGAGGCTCTACCGCCGTCGCTATGGGCCCTGCCTTTCCCCCCACGAACGAAGGAGCTACGTCGTCTATTGGAGTAGCGGGTATACCGCTGTAAAGAGCTGTACTTGAACTTTGATAGAAATTTGTAAGTTTACACATAAAATGAGAACATGGGAAATGAATCTCCAAGACCTAAGGGTGATGAACTTGCATAGTTGCTTTATTCGTGTTATGATTGGTGACCAAATAGTTGCCCCCTCACGATAATTCATGCACTTGGTCTCGAGATTCTACCACCGCCGCTATAAGCCTCGCATTTCCCCCCACCAACGAAGGAGCTACGCCCGCCATTGGAGTAGCGGGTATACCACTGTAAAGAGCTGTATGTGAAGTTTGACAGAAATTTGTGAGTTTACACATAAAATGAAAATACCGGAAATGAATCTCCAAGACCCAAGGGTGATGAACTTTCTTGCATAGATGCTTTATTTGTGTTAAGATTGGTGACCGAATAGTTGCCCCCTCACGACAATTCATGCACTTGGTTCTGAGACTCTACCACGGTCGCTATAGGCTATGCATTTCCCCCCACTAATGAAGGAGCTACGTCCTCCATTGGAGTAGCAGGTATACCACCGTAAAGAGTTGTACGTGAAGTTTGACAGAAGTCTATAAGTTTACACAAAAAATGAAAATATGGGAAATAAATCTCTAAGACCCAAGGGTGATGAACCTTCTTGCATAGATGCTTTATTCGTGTTAAGATCAATGATCGAATTGTTGGTCAAGTCTTCAGCTCCCATTAGATAGTTCACCAACCCTTGATGAGTAGAGGTAACGACGGAGGCATTCATATCAAAGGCTAACCCCGCTCCTTTTACTACCACCTCTTCAGTCCAAGAATCAATACACGTCAACAAATATGAATATTTAATTACACATAAATGTAGATTTCTAACTGGCGGGTTGTGTTCTCATAATCTCCTGCACTGAAAATTACAAAGGGCTTACATAATAAGGGTCTCAAAGTCCTACGAGTTTCTATCCCTGTTAGCTTATATCATTTGTGTCTCGTCAAATGATATCATCCGACCGTAGAACATATATTTAAGAATATTGTCGTGACACTTCTGGGTTCTCATTATAGCGGGGAACTACTATGACTTTTTAGCGTGACAATTACTTTTAGGACATTTTCACATACTACGTCATACAAAAGAAAAATCATGATGTGACAAGAAGTTTATTAATATTCAAAACTATAAATATATGTAATTATAAAGTACATAGAAGTTGATTCTAAGGCACCGACTCAAATACTCTCACTTGTACTAGAGCCAATTGTTAACTACCTTCAGCCCGCTAGCTCTCATATGATACTCACGCTTCTACTGAGATAAGACTTTTGTCAGGGGGTCTGCCATATTTTTTTCTATGGAAACTCTGCTTAATGTAACTTTACTCAATCTGAGAAAAATCACTCAAGAGGTGATACTTTCGGAGCATGTACTTTTTTTTGTGGGCGTGGCATTGACTTCTTTGTGAGAGTCATCGTTGTAGGAATATCACAATATAATGTGGTATGGTCTTTACTGCTAGGCACTAGATCAAACTCTTGAAAAAAATGGCATATCCATACAGCTTTGGATGCATCAGATGTTATATACTGAGACTCCACTGTAGAATTGACGAGAACTGACTGCTTTGAACTTTTTCTGCTTACATCTCCTCCATTGAGACTGAAGACATATCTTAATTACGACTTCATATCATTCTGATTTGTTTGAAAATTAACATCATTATAACCTCTGATAACCAGCTCCTCGTCTCATCCACACATCATGAACATATCCTTAGTTCTTCTCAAATACTCAAGGATAACCTTAACAATAGACCAATGCCCTTCACCCAGATCTATTTGATATCTTCCTACCATGTTCAATGTAACAACTTTGTTTTTTTTCCATGTATGACTTTAGAATATTATATGGATTATTTTCGGAACTGGGCGCTGAGATTGGGTGAGATTCTGTGGTTTGATGAGCTAGGAATTAATTTTTGATATATATCAAGTATTACACATGCGTAGTTTTCCTGAAAAAGTGGAATAACTATTGAATGAATGATCAGATTAGAAATCTAAGGCTATAGTTGAGTTCAGAGCATGAGTTTTATCCTCGACGCAACATAATTTATGGTGGCGTTGGGTGTTGAGCTTGAACGCCTTCGTGGATGAATAATTAAATGAATTCAATTATATTTATTTAATTATTTTAATTAGAACCCTAACATAAGTATCTCTTATATATACACTCCTATGGTCAATTTGCAGGGTTAACCGCATAACCCTACAAATTGAGAGCGGGTGTTGGAGGCGATCTTGAAAGATGACGCCAGATCAGATCGTGGATCATCGATTGATGTGCAACAAGATTCAAGGATCTCGCCAAGACAATGACTCAGATTCGTTCTCCGTCACTGATCGATCTATCTTGAGGTAGAATTTGTTTTATGTGGATTCATCCCTGTTTGATTATTCCTACGACGAGTGCGAATCGATCAACTAACGAATTGATTCGCGGATTGAGCGTATTGATGGTACGAGTTAGATTTTTTGGGATTAGGGGATTTTTTATGGTTGATTATATTGTATTTCTTTGTCCGCCGTTCTAACGATAACAAATAGAGGTCAAAACGAACATTGGCTGAGGTCTGTTCCTCGTGTTTAGACCTCGTGTTTGTGTTTTTTGTATTTATTTCCCCGTTCTTTACATATTCATCATGAGTAATTTCTTTACCTCGCAGTTCGACGAATTACCTGGTATTCGATTGTTGCACGACTGTTCTTCGACACAACATATCGATACTGTAATGTGCGACTCACAATTGAGGATGTGATCGAGATGCCGTGACGATGAAGGATGATCAGAGGGAGATCAGAACGAATCAACAACTTCCATTCATCCCGGATTGATGGCGCGACTACGGATGGCGAGCATGCGGGCGTTTCCGGAGCAGTTTTGAAGGGCATATCCTAGCGATCTATGACGACAAGGATCGCCCGACTCTGGATCCTCCTATTTTGGCGAGTTTTGTGGCGGTTGTGGCGCGGAGAACAACACAGATAACCCATGAGTTTTGTGAAATCCCAAGTTACACGACGTGTAATCCAGAATTACCTGTCGTACGAGACCCCCTGAGCGGTGACTAGGGTTTACTCGTAGAGATAAGGATCACACGCTGTGTGGTCCCTAGCTGGCGTGTATAAGGTTTACACGCCTAGAAAGCTGTGGCACCTGTGGGCGTTTCTCGAGCGGTTTCGAAGGTCGAACCCCCTCGATTGACGACGACAAGGATCGCCTGACCTTGGATCCTCCTATTCTGGTGAGTTTTGTGGCGGTTGCGGTGTGAAGAACGACGTGAATAAGAACCCACAAGTTTTGTGAAATCTCATGTTACACGCCGTGTCATCCAGAATCACACATTGTATGAGACCCCCTGAGCGACAAGTAGGGTTTATGCGTAGTAGAGATAAGGATCACACATTGTGTGGTCCCTAGCTGGCCAGCTCAGCGTGTACAAGGTGTACATGCTTAGAAAGCAGTGTGGGCCATGCCACACACCGTGTGGGCCATGCCACACACCGTGTGGGCCATGCCACACGCCGTGTGCACCTTGACAAGCATCACGACGTGTACAAGGTGTTCACGCCCAAGAAGCCGAGTGGAGGTACATGCCATGTGGGCCATGCCACACACTGTGTACACCCTGGCAGGCAGATTGCTGCGTATAGGGGGTACAACCCAGGAGACCGTGTGGCCCCACATGCCGTGTGTGGTGGGCCATTCGCTGTGTACGCAGACATGGACACGAGCACGAGCCATCATACACGGGTAGAACCCGGTGTCGAAGGGACACCCCGTGTACTTCCAGTACGTGCCGTGTATTTCTTCAAAGATGGATTGGTGCCCTTGTTCCCTTAAGCGTGAACAAGTTTTGTTAGGGTGCGTTTCCTTAATCTTTTCTATGAGGTTTGTTATGGAATCACGTCTGGTGCATAGGATAGTGATCCCTTTTTGAGGAACTTCAGTTTTGGATAGAGTTGTTGGAATCCCTTTGTGAGGCTCATTGTGAGATCCTCCATCATCATTTGCCCTGGGTGGGGTTCTTGGGATCGTCCTGACTAATGACCAACACTATGCGAACATCGATCCCCTACTTTACTGGTTAATCTAGATTGAGTTGTTGGTATACCCCCTGACCTTGGGTGTGATCCCCATCCGTGTATCGATTTCTTCAGACTTCTAGCGCGTACTTCTTATGGTGAGACCCGATGGACGCCATTAGTGTTATCTGACTCGTGGAGTGTGTTTTTTCGGACGAGTGTTATATGAAACTTCAAGCATGAATCCTTGGTTGGCTTTACGGTTGTGACCTTACCTTGAGACTGTATGTCAACTATGAATATATCTGGATATTCTTGTTATGCATGTTGTTGACATATATAGTATCCCGTCCCTCACCCATTGGCTTGAGAAGAGACAGTGATATTACTAAGTCTTAGGTGACATCCCTAAGACACCAAAGATCGATAATAAATGCCAAGGGCTTCATAAACAGCTGGGGGATAACGATGATCAAGTTTACTTTCAATTAAAGTAGTTTTTCATTTTACCCATATAATGGAGAAATTAAATTAAGATTATGTTTGTTTCATTATTGGTTTGATTGCCATGATTAAGACGTTATGTATTAGCTGCATCTGAACATGTTCTCCACATTTCATAATTTACATCCTTTTAATAATCTCATTTTTTTCACGAAAAAAACCAGTTTGATGTTTTTCATCTTCATATTCATTTCTAATTTTGCACTTGTATTGTCTTCATGTATTTGTGACATACTTTATTTTATTTATCATTTGTTGAGATATGATATAATCCTTCTATTGTCGTCTAATGCCCCCATGCCAAACCCTTATATGAAATGTTTGTCATCAAAGCATATGCCTTGTCACTTTTTATACCCCCCATACATATATCAACACATTAGTATGTCTTGATGCCTTTTAGGGCATCTCATACATAGTCCAACATCTTTAATTGTATTTCTTAATATTTTGATGGGCATCTTATACATTGATTAACACATGCTTTGGCTCCCATTGCCGGTGAATAATCAACCCAATTGCACTGAACCCACCGCCCTTGTAAACAATTAATCACATTTTGGTGTGTGGTTTTCCTTACAAGTAACAATCCTTTTGCATAGCCCTCTTACATTGGTGAGTGAGTTTGAGAACATGTTTGTCCCTTTACCTTGGAGCCATGAATATCAACCTTCGCACGTTAAGGAGATCCTTGAACACTTACTTTATTACATTGAGAAATTCTCTCAAAATCGACCCATCTTGCTCCGTTCCAAACGATTCCTTGAATGTTAATGGAATTTCGTTTCATTAAACAATAAAGCAAGGACAATCAAGATATGGACAACATACCTAACATCTATATCAAGATATAACCCCCAATGAGCTCATCGCGGAGCTTGATACGTAGAGTTGGGGTCTGGTGCACAACATGAGACACAAGCATTCAACCAAACCATCTCCTTCCCAGCTTCAGTTACAATAATGTATTCTGCCTCTATGGTGGATAAAACCACCACCTTCTGTAATTGTGATATTCAGCTTACTGCAGTTCCTCCACAAGTAAATACATAACTTGTAATCGTCTTGCTGTCGATGTCACCTCCAAGGTCGGCATCTACATACCCCTGTAATGAATTTCTTTTCCCAAAACATAGTGACTCCTTTGCTTCCCTTCAAACACGTCAGTATCCACTTCATAGCTTCCCAATGTTGTTTTCGAGGGATAATCATGTACTTGCTCACAACTCCCCATAGTATGAGTAACGTCAGGTCGAGTACAGACCTTGACATACATCCTGCTTCCAACAACTGATGCGTATGGAACCTTTGTCATGTACTCAACCTCTTCTTTCATTTTCGTTGATTGCTCCTTTGATAGTTTGAAATGACCCGTCAGAAGAATAGATACTGACTTTGCTTCCAACATTCTGAATCTTCTCATAATCTTCCCAATGTAGTCTGCCTGTGATAACATCAAGGTTCCAACTGCATGATCTCTTTTGATCTTCATCCCCAAAATCTTGTTAGCTTCTCCAAGATCTTTCACCTCGAACTCCTCAGCCAACTGTCCTTTCAGCTCATTAATCATCTGCATACATGATCCTGCAATAAGAATGTCATCCACATATAGAATCAGTATAATATATTCATCACCAAAGGACTTTATGTAACAACATTTATCCATGCCACATCGTTTGTATGTATTTTTAGTCATGAAAGCATCAAACCTTTTTAATCATCTGCATACATGATCCTACAATAAGCATGTCATCTACATATAGAATCAATATAATATATTCATCACCAAAGGACTTGATGTAACAACATTTATCCATGCCACACCATTTGTATGCATTTTTAGTCATGAAAGCATCAAACTTTTTGTTCCATTGCCTGAGTGTCTGCTTTAATCTATATAAGCTCTTTTGGAGTTTGCATACCAGGTCTTCTTTTCCATACTCGGCATATCCCTTTGGCTTTTGCATATAGACGTCCTCCTCTAGATCTCCATGAAGGAAAATAGTATTGACATCAAGTTGCTCAAGGTATAAATTTTCTGATGCAACAATATTGAGAACCACCTGGATGGTGGTAAGCTTCACTACAGGTGAGGATATTTTAGTGAATTCCACACCTTCCTTTCGTTGAAAGCCTTTCACCACCAGCCTTGTCCTCCAGATCTCCATGAAGGAAAGTAGTCTTAAACATTAAGCTGCTTAAGGTATAAATCTTCTGATGCAACAATACTGAGAACCGCCTGGATGGTGGTAAGCTTCACTACAAACGAGAATATTTCAGTGAAGTCCACATTTTCCTTCTGTTGAAAGCCTTTCACCACTAGCCTTGTCTTGTACCTACTCCTGCAATCATGTTCTTCATTGACTCGGTAAACCCATTTGTTCTGCAATGCTCTCTTTCCTTGTGACAGAGGTGTCAACTCCCAAGTATTGTTGTCATGTAGTGTAGAAATCACTTCTTTCTTAGGTAACTCCCACTTGCCCGACTTTTTGGGCTGATCCAATATCACTCATATGACATCGTGTTTTCGAACCATTTTTGGGAGACATGTTACGAAATCCATGACTATTTGCTCCCATTTTTAAACAGGAATAGGTAAAGACTGCAACATTCCCGCTCCTTAACCTGCTGACAGGTGAGACATCTCATAAAAAACCCAACCACTTTTCTTTTCATGCCAACCCATCAAAATTGTGCTTTCATTGCCTTATACATCTTTTGAATTCCAGGATGAATACCCCATCTTGAATGGTGGTAATCATGAAGAAGTTGTTCCTGATAGGCCATAGGTATGATCATTCGATCTCGAAAACACAACACTGATAATCCACACAAAGCCTTAGAGTTCCATTGAGCTCCCCTCAATTGATCGAACAAATCATCAATGCGTGGAAGATGATACCAATTCTTTATCGTAACTTGGTTTAGCTTATGATAATTCACACAAACTCTTAGAGTTCCCTCCACCTTTTTCACAAACAAAACCAGTGTTGTCCACTGAGACATACTAGTTTGAATTCTAAGGGCTTTATAAACATTTGGGAACATTTTTTTCTTTGAAAATAAACCAACCAAACCAAGATAATCATAACCAAACAAACCACTACATGATGCATGAGTACAATGTAATAGAACTCAAGGTAATATTAACGAACAACAATACCAAACTACAACCAAGAACTACATCAGAGTACAAAACTGAAACTAAATCCTACAACCCAAAGAAAACCAAAAAATAAACTCCACAGCTCCCGATATGCTCCAAACTCCAACTCCTCAATCCATGCCTAAGGTATAATGACACATCACTAAAGAAATGAGATACCTTTCCTTTTTCTGTGTCCCGATATACAACATCTGCAAACACACAAAAGTGCCCAACATGGGTGAGTATAAAATTCTGCAGGTTTTCTCTAATGAATTACCTCCTCACGTCATTAGGACAGGACATGTTAGAACATTTACATAAAACAATTTAAAACAATTTAAAACAATTTATATCAAATCCAAAATAGCTTTCCAACCAAACAATTTCCAAACCAAACAATTTCCAAACCAAACAATTTTCAAAGAAAGCAACCAAACAGGTCCTTCAAACCATTTTCCAAATCCATTTGGCATAACCCATTTCATTCCACACTTCTACACATTTATGCCCAAGTGACAATTTCATTCTCATGAACGGTCTCTCGTTGATCTACCAAGTCGTCACAAGGTAACCATATACCTAGTGCTCCAATGAAACACATTCTTTTCACAGTGTCGTGTTAATGAGAATGAACACTTGCCACCCGTTTTTGCCAAATACAATGCCAAACCAGCCATTCCAAGTCATTTTAATAAAACATTTCTATCAAACCATTTTCCTGAATCAAAACAAAGCCATATTTTAATACCATCGTTTTAAAATCATGAAACAAATCACTTTGCACCACATCCAATTTCCACAATTTCATAAAACTTAAAAAACCTGGCTTAGATCTTTCAAAACCCGCCTTAGATTTTGTTCCTTATCATCAACAGAACCATATCTCAACATAATTGGCACCACACATCATGGATCTATTCCCAATGGATTAGATCCATGAATCCAAGAGAGGGAAGAAGAATAAAACTAAGGAAAACCACCAAGAACGAGCACTTATCAAGGAATCCGGCCTCCAATGCACCAAGATTTGCCAACGGATCGCCCTCGGATCAAGAGGAAAGGTTTCTCCTGCCTTAAGAAGTGGATCTTGAGTTATGGTTTGTTTAGGGAAAAAATAAGAGGTTAAGGATCTAATTCAAATTAGACCCACAATTTAAAAAGGGCCACTTGTATGTCGCACAGTTAGGCTGCACGATTTGACAAACCGTGCGCCAATTGTGCATGTTCTACTGCCTTAAGCTACCCCTCAAACGATTGGTTCACGCGATTAGATATACCATGCACCAACCGTGCTCAACCCCTCTGTTCCACTTTGCACGATTTTACTTGGGTGACCGCACAGTTTGACCAAACCGTGCGCCAACTGTGTGCCTGCCCAATGACCTCTCTTTCCCCTTGCACGATTTCCTGGAGGTGGTGCACAGTTTCTACTAATCGTTCTCAAATCGCGCACCTCCAGAAAAGCCCTCAAAACATTCCAAAACTCTTTTAAACTTTCCTAAACTTATCCCAATTACTCTACATACTTAAAATACATAAAAAGGTTAATTACCTGTAATCTGGGGTGCTACAACATATATGTGTGATGAGATTACTACTATTCTTGATGCTATATGATTATTGATTTTAGGGTGTCCTACTGTGTATTGTTATACTCATCCCTGCATGAGTTTTGCCCGCACGTGTCGTGTCTTATGCAGACAACTGACCTTTTGACGGAGTTCTGAAGGGACTAGGACCAGGTAGAACTTAGTAAGCCAAACAAATTGAGGCGTGTTTCGGTAGTTGTATTTACAACATTTCTATCATACTTCACCAGTTGGACTTGTTTTTACTTTCTTTTAGTGAGTTTGTATTTGACCCCTTGCTTTCCGTTACTTGTTGTCGTACTCTGATGGTGAGATTTTAGATGTATGCATGTATATTTTGCAAGGGTTGGTGTCCTGCATGGGTTTTGCCCGCACATGTCGTGTCTTATGCAGACAACTGACCTTTTGACAGAGTTCTGAAGGGACCAAGACCAGGTAGAACTTAGTAAGCCAAACAAACTGTGGCGTGTTCCGGTAGTTGCATTTACAACATTTCTATCATACTTCACCAGTTGGACTTGTTTTTAGTTTCTTTTAGTGAGTTTGTATTTGACCCCCTTGCTTTCCAGTACTTATTGTCGTACTCTGATGGCGAGATTTTAGATGTATGCATGTATGTTTTGTAAGGGTTGGTGTCCTGAGAACCAACTGTTTTGTACTTTGATTACATGAATGCACACTTATTATATATTGTTCATTGTTCTGCATGACTATAATATAATAATTTCATGGAATATTTGTTGCATTGATAAGGTTATGACAGATTCCCGCTATAATGAGAACCTTGAAATGTTATAACAATATTCTTAAATAAAGTTCTACGGTTGGATGACATACTATGATATGACACATAGTATACAGACCGTCATGTGCGAGTACTTGTAAGAAGGCGAGACTCTCTCATGGAGTTCGCACTTGATAATCTCCAAGATGAGAGATTATGAGAACAGACCCGCGAGTAGCAATTCCGCTTGTATTGGTGTCATTAGACATTGCTATATGCGAGCGTGTGTAATGGTCTTTAGATTGGAAGATTATCATTAACTCATGTCATGACTCGCGCACTTAGATTTGCTGATGAAAACCGTCACGAAGAGAGTTGGCGGGAAGTAGGGTACGTTGGGTGCGTCACGAATGACATGTTGTTAATGGATAAGTCGATGAATGATTTGTCCCTTCCATATTTATGGAAGTAGATATCTCGGACCCTTTGATTGAATTAGAAATGTCACACAAATTCCATGACCATGGTGTCACGACGAGTTTATTTCTAGAAGTCAAAGAATGACATATCAAACATATAGGTTTATGACACTGTCATGAAACCTGCTTGATGAGATATTGAGACAAATGAGATTAAATTACACAGTAAGCGTTCGTATGAGGTGACATGTCAATGCGACGTCAACTTCTTTCTCTTGGGTGTCTTGACCCGTTGCTAGACAGTAATCTTGGACTTTAGGCAAGCCCGCCTAATCCCAACGAGAAAGAGGCCTAGAGGGTCACACACTAAGTGTATCCAAATATCTCAAGTAGAATAAAGATTATTCCCATACGTGGTTTAATAATTATTCAAGGAAGCCTAAATCGTTTTAATGTTGGAGGAAGAATAAAATGAAAACAAGTACACGCCGTGTTGGATTGGTGTTGCCCGATCCGGTTGGACCGAATGCTTGTGCCCCGCATGTAACGACCCAAAATTTCATTAATGGAAAATCCCTCTTGATCCAGTTAAATGTTTCTTTATGAAAAATGTTTTCATAAGATATCAACTTTTTTTTTTTAAGATTTGTGACCGTTACTTTTATAGCCGTTGAACAGTGATCATCTGGGTAGTTTAAATATAAGGCTTTAACGAACCAATTTTCTACTCAGACAAAGGAAGCGATGGCCTCATCCAGTAGAATTGCCCCTTACGAAGCCCATTTGTCGGAGCTCGGAAAGGAGGTGGCGTCTTTGGGCTTTGCCCTTGACCAAGCCCAAGCTGAGCTTCATCAAGTCAAGCTCGAACGTGATCGTCTACGGGAAAAGTGGAAGTTGATTGAAATTACCACTCGAGCGATGTTATCCGAGCCGCCCCAAGAGTTTGTCACCATCGCACACCTTACCCTTAGGTCTTATGCGGCTATTTTAAGGGGTTATGTAACAAATAAGTAGTACCATGTTCATGCACATTATTTTTGTATATAATAATGAATATAATTTCTAGTCATTTTTGATACATTGTAATTAGTTTTTAAAGTACAAATGGTGTTTTTAGTTATTATTTAATTAAGAATTATATTTTATTAAATTAAAGGATTTTTGAATTAAATAATATTTTAATAAAATATTATTATTAATATTAAATTAATTTTTATTAAATATAAATGATCTTATAATTTTATGAATGCAATTAAAATTTTTATTAAGGTTTGAAAGCCATTTCTGTCAAAACCCGTGAATTTTTTTATAAATGTCGGTTTTTATTTTAAAAGTGAAAATTCACATATTTAGAAAATTATTTAGATAAAATAAATATTATTTTTGGAATCAGGACGTCGAAATTATCCAACGGTGAATTTTTCATAATTTTCTGAGACAGTCAAATTTTTGGGTAAAAATTAAATACCATTTAAATATATAATGTGTTTTATGACATCATAATGACCCAATGGTGATGTAATAAAATACCATAATCCTTATGTTCGGCCAATATATGTTTTATCATTAAAATAATGAGGTTTTGGGTTTGTTTGACTCACTTTTCAAAGCATTAATGGAGCCCTCAAGACTTATTCAACACTTTGCCTTTTTAAATTAATTTTCATGGGAGTGTGACTCACCTCCACATAAGCAACCCTAATTTTTTAATAAGTTCGGACCTTGGACTTGTAAAATATTGTTTTCCTCTTTCCTTTTCCAGAAACCATGGGCAAATACCATGGGATGGTTTGTGGTTTGGATTATTTTAATATAAGGGGTCCCAAACCTAAATAATAAAGAATTCTCTCACCTTTACTATATAAACCCACCAAGCTCCCACTTCCTCCTCACTCAAAGCCCTTGAAGTTCGTCCAACCTCTGCCCTACTCTCTCTAGAATCCTCTCAAGGTGCCCCAAGCTCTCAAGAAGCCTCTCACAAGCCTCTCTCTAGCCTTTGGAAGCACACTTCCAAGTAAGAGTTTTTTCTTCCTTTATCATTTTTGTCAATTTTCTTTAAGTTGTATTGCCCTTTTAATTTCAATTATGAATGTTGGGGTATGGTTTCGCACCTCCCCCATACTGCCCTATTATTGTTTGAATGGTGGGAGAACCCTTTCTCTCTCATTAAATGCCTCCCATGTACACCCGTTACTATGCCGAAATTTCGAAAGGAACTTCTCTCTCTTCTTTTACAATCAAGCAATACTTTTGTATCATGAATTTAAATTCCATTTCAATTGTTGGGACATGTATATATATGACCTCCTTACTGTCCATTACATGTAAATATGATGAGGAACCCCTTTCTCTCTCATCAACCTTTTTTATGAGTTCTTATGTCACGCCGTTACGCTGCCGAAATCGCACCGATTTTCTAAGCCTATGTCATTGTGTAGTGAATACCATGCCCATTTCTCCATCAAGGGTATTCACCTTTATGCACATTTACTTATTGATTGTAAAGTTTCATGTATGAATTCCACATTCCTTTATCGTGGAATAAATGATTATGTTTTATGAATCCATGTTTTATGATCCATGTGGCACACTTATGCATGAAATGAATGTTTAAGAAGGGTGCGCCCTTTATAGCGCTCCAATGCATTGGGTAAAGTATAGTATCATGATACGTCATGTGCAATGAGTGTTGACTCATGCTAATTCAAGTGCAACGAGGGTTTACTCGTGCTTCAAGTGCAATGAGGGTTTACTCATGCTCCATGTGCAATGAGCCTTGGCTCATGCTAATTCAATGTTAAGTGTTGTTGCCACATTTCCATGTTATGATTATCATGCTTTATCATGCCTTTATGTTCATGTCTCTCTTATGCTCTATTGATATGCCTATTGCCTAGCATGTATTGTACTCCTCATGTTATTCATTGTGTACTCCCTTACTGGGCTTTATAGCTCACCCTTTTCTTATGCATGTCCTCAGGTTATCCCATGCAATGCTAAGTACGAAGGAATGTAGTGGTCATGTAAAGGAAGTTTTCAATAAAGATGTTGTATTTCAAGTTTAAAGTTTTTATGTAATGATCCTAAGCCCCAAAGACACTAAACCTCTCGATCTTCTTTGTTGGATCAAGTGAAGTTTTATGTAATAAAGCATGCTTAAGTTGTAATAAAAAGCAGGGTTGTCATACCGCAACTGTAGCAGAGCTGACCGACCGACACCGACATGCACTGTAGTAGTGCAGACTTCGGGGTCAACTTCACTGTAGCACTTTTGTCTTCCAGCCGACAGCCACTGTAGCGCTTTTGACAAAGTTGGCCGCCGATCACTGTAGCAACGCAGACTTACTATTCGGAACAGTGGACCGTCTCCATTTCAGGCTATGGTTTACTACTGAAATCCTCTGTAATTTTGTACTCCCGACATAGTGAATTCTGCCTCTCCCGTGGACGTAGGGATTTTTCCCGAACCACGTAAATCGTTGTGTCCTTATTTGCTTTCTTTCTTTCATTTTCTCGATTCTGTCGTTGCGTCTCCCGGCGATTCCGGAACAACTGGTATCAGAGGGTGAGTTCGGAATTCTCCAACGATGGCTCTGGATGAAGGCAAAGTGAAGATCGATCGCTTCGATGGAACTGATTTCAGTTTCTGGAGGATGCAGATCGAGGATTATCTTTATCAGAAAAAGATGCACTTGCCACTTCTAGGTGTGAAGCCAGCGGACATGGAGAAGTCGGAGTGGGAGCTACTGGATCGACAGGTTCTGGGTGTTGTGCGCCTGACATTGGCAAAAAACGTGGCGTTCAACATCAGAGAGGAGAACATGACGATGGACCTGATGAAAGCCCTCACAAACATGTACGAGAAGCCTTCTGCGGCAAACAAGGTGCATTTGATACGATGATTGTTCAACATGAAAATGGTTGAAGGGAGACCTGTTGCAGATCATATCAACGAATTCAATACCATCATAAGTCAGTTGTCATCGGTGAACATTGATCTTGGTGATGAGGTATGTGCTCTGGTTTTACCATCTAATTACCAGAGAGTTGGGAAGCAACTGTAACAGTTGTGAGCAGCACTTCGGGGAATACAAAGATGGATCTGAAAGATATACAGGACCTAATCCTTAGTGAGGATGTTCGAAGAAGAGAATCAGGCAGATTCTCTGGTTCTGCTTTGAACGTTGAAGGAAGAGGAAGGTACCACAGCGGGACAATCGCAGTGGACGATCGAAGTCAAGAGGAAAGAGCAGAGACAAGGCAAAGGGGCCTGGTCCTACCTACTGGACATGCGGGAAGAAAGGACATGTCAAGGAGTGCAGAGATAACCTGAAGGGACCTGAAACCAGTGGAGCAAACATTGCAGCTGAAGGAACTGATGACGTGTTGCTGCTGAGCGTGGACAGCCCAATGGAGTCTTGGATTTTAGACTCTGGGGCGTCTTTCCATTCTACATCGGAGAAGGGTTTCCTGAATAATTTTGTTTCTGGAAATTTTGGCAAGGTGCATCTTGCTGATGACAAGCCCTTGCAGATTGTGGGTAAAGGAGATGCACAGATCAAGACCAACAATGAGAGTTTGCTGGTTCTGGAAAACATGTGGTATATCCCTGGCTTGAGAAGAAACCTTATTTCTGTTGGACAACTTGATGATGCAGGGTTGAGTACCACATTCACTGGTGGTGCATGGAAGATCACCCGAGGAGCTATGGTCGTAGCTCGGGGAGCAAAGAATGACACTCTGTACAACATGATAGAAACTTGCATGGACATGGCTGCATCACTGGAAGATATCGGAGGTTCTAAACTGTGGCACTACAGACTCAGCCACATGAGTGAAAAGAGGATGAATGTGCTGACAACAAAAGGGTTGCTACCGGAGCTAAAGTCGGTGGAAGTAGGCTTATGTGAAGATTGCATCTTTGGAAAGCAGAAGGTGTCCTTTGCAAAAGGAGGCAGAACACCGAAGGCTGGAAAGCTGGACCTGGTGCATACAGATGTTTGGGGGTCTGCATCAGTACCACCCCTCGGAGGGTCACAATATTATGTGACATTTATCGATGACTCAACAAGGAAGGTATGAGTTTACTTTCTGAAGAATAAATCTGATGTGTTTAAGATGTTTCAGAAGTGGAAAGTCATGGTGGAAAACGAGTCAGGAGCAAAGCTGAAATGTTTGATGTCTGACAACGGTGGATAGTATGACAGTCATGAGTTCAGAGAATTTTGTTCTAAAAATGGAATTGGGTGGGAGAAGACAATTCCAGGAACACCACAACAGAATGGTGTGGCAGAGAGGATGAATAAGACACTGAATGAACGTGCCAGGAGCATGATGCTGCACTCATGGTTGCCCAAAACCTTCTTGGCTGATGCAGTGAACATGACAGCGTATCTGATCAATAGAAGTCCATCTGTGCCAATGGGAGAACGCCTACCCGAGGAGATATGGTCTGGTAAGGAGGTAAAACTCTCACATTTAAGAGTCTTTGACAGTTTAGCTTATGTACACATTGATGCTAACTCAAGGGACAAACTTGATGCTAAGTCCAAGCCATGTTTCTTTATTGGCTATGATGCTGATGAGTTTGGTTACCGATTTTGGGATGATCACAAGAAGATGGTCATCAGGAGCCAGAACGTGGTATTCAATGAAGGTGTCATGTACAAAGGTCATCATGAAGCTGAAGATGAAAATGAGAACATTGAATCAGAGTGCAAAGAGCAAGTGAAGCTTGAAGGTGTTTCTGAGTTTGAGAGATCCGAACCGGTGGAACCTACTACTCCAGTGGAGTTGAGGAGATCATCAAAGGTGAGAAGGCCTGTGCAAAGATATTCACCATCATTGCATTATCTATCATTGATTGACGATGAAGAACCATAATGCTTTGAAGAGGCAATGCAGCTGACAATGAAGGAGGAGATTTCCTCATTGCATGACAACAACACTTGGGAGTTGACATCCCTTCCAGCAGGAAAGAAAGCATTGCGGAACAAGTGGGTTTACCGGGTGAAGGAAGAGCATGATGACAAGAGGAGGTTCAAGGCAAGACTGGTGGTGAAAGGCTTCCAACAGAAGGAGGGAGTGGATTTCACAGAAATATTCTCACCAGTAGTGAAGCTTACCACCATCCGGGTGGTTCTCAACATTGTGGCGTCAGAAGACTTGCATCTTGAGCAGCTTGATGTCAAGACTGCTTTCCTTCATGGAAATCTGGAGGAGGACATCTACATGCAGCAACCGGAGGGATATGTAGTGTCTGGAAAAGAAGACCTGGTGTGCAAACTCCAGAAAAGCTTATATGGACTGAAGCAGGCACCGAGGCAGTGGAACAAGAAGTTTGATTCATTTATGTCTAAAAATGAATATAAACGGTGTGGCATGAATCAATGTTACTACATCAAGTCTTTCGGTGATGAATACATTATATTGCTTCTGTATGTGGATGACATGCTCATTGCAGGATCATGTATGCAGGGGATTAATGAGCTGAAAGGGCAGTTGGCTGAGGAGTTTGAAATGAAGGATCTTAGAGAAGCTGACAAGATTCTGGGAATGAAGATCAAGAGAGACCGCACAACTGGAACATTAATGTTGTCACATGCTGATTACATTGGGAAGGTTCTGAGAAGATTCAGCATGCTGGAAGCAAAGGCAGTCTCTATTCCCCTGGCGAGCCACTTCAAACTATCAAAGGAGCAATCACCGAAGACGACAGAAGAGGTGGAGTACATGGCAAAAGTTCCATACGCATCAGCTGTTGGAAGCCTGATGTATGCCATGGTCTGTACTCGACCTGACATCGCTCATGCAGTGGGAGTTGTGAGCAGGTATATGGCTAACCCTGGAAAGCAACATTGGGAAGCTGTGAAATGGATACTGAGGTATTTGAAGGGTAGCAAGGAGGTATCTTTGTGCTTTGGGAAAAGAAATTCTTTACAGGGGTATGTGGATGCTGACCTTGGAGGCGATGTCGACAGCAGGAGGAGTACCACAGGTTACGTCTTTACCTGTGGAGGAACTGCGGTAAGTTGGATATCACAATTGCAGAAGGTGGTGGCTTTATCCACCACAGAGGCAGAATACATTGCTGTAACAGAAGCTGAGAAAGAGATGATTTGGCTGAAGAACTTCATGGATGAATTGGAAAGAAAGCGAGAGGAGAATGTATTGCACTATGACAGTCAGAGTGCTATACATCTTGCCAAGAACCCAGTGTTTCATGCCCGGACGAAGCATATTCAGTTGAAGTACCATTTCATCAGAGGTTTGATACAGGATGGGCTGCTGACTTTGCAGAAGATCTGTGGAACCAACAATCTAACAGACATGTTGACAAAGCCTATGGTGATACAGAAGTTGAGGCACTGCTGTGCCTATGTTGGTTTCCACTGATGAACGGAGGATGAAAGACAGAATGATGGAGGACATGATGGGAGCACAAGAGGAAAACAATTTGTATTTCATGAATCTGTGAATGGAAACCACGCCACTGGTGAGTGAAGAAGAGGAAGAACTTAGATTAAGTTGTCTTCATCAGTTGCATCGAAGCATAGCAGTGCAGCAGATCAGGCTACAAGTGGGAGATTGTTGGATTGGTGTTGCTCGATCCGGTTGGACCGAATGCTTGTGGCCTGCAACTGTAGCGGAGCTGACCGACCGACACCGACAGGCACTGTAGCAGTGCGGACTTCGGGGTCAACTTCACTGTAGCACTTTTGACTTCCAACCGGCAGCCACTGTAGCGCTTTTGATAAAGTTGGTCACCGATCACTGTAGCAACGCGGACTTACTATTCGGAACAATGGACCGTCTTCTTCATATGTAGCCCATTTCGGGCTAGGGTTTACTACTGAAATCCTCTGTAATTTTGTGCTCCCGACATAGTGAATTCTGCCTCTCCCGTGGACGTAGGGATTTTTCCCGAACCACGTAAATCGTTGTGTCCTTATTTGCTTTCTTTCTTTCGTTTTCCCGATTCTGTCGTTGTGTCTCCCGACGATTCTGCAACACGCCGTGTATTAATGATTACACGCCGTGTAGTTTTTAATGAAAAATAAGTACACGTCGTGTATTTATGATTACACACCGTGTAGTTTTTCCAGTCGGGATTTTGAGGAAATATCGTTTTATTAAATGATATTTATTATAATCAGCGTGGGCGCATGTCAAGGAATTAATGATTCGACATGGAGTTTTCAAAAGAGTTAATGAAATAAATAAAACGCGTAACACGTTTATTTATTGTCATAACTCTACAACCTCAAACCTGATTATAAATATCCTCACAACCCCAACTCTTTTCCTAAGAATCGTTGTGCACAACAATTCTGAAGAATTCTCTCAAGACCGAAAGAACTCCGTCCTCCAAGAACGCTCTCAAGACCGAGAGAGATCCACCTTAATCGGATCAAGGCGATCTAAGGCGGACAACGCAAACAAAAGCTTCTCCATGCTAGCACCCGTAGATTCATTTGGCGACGTCCTTAGATACGTGGTGCACGTGTGGATCACCGCTAGAGGAAGTCTACACTTGGCTTCTGTGACGCAACGACGAATCACACCGGAACGTGATCAGAAATATCAACGAAGAAAGAACGCCATAAAATGTACTTCTTGTCAATTAATTAAATTAATTATAATCAACCTGTGATGATCCTTCCTTTATGGTTCCGAGACTTTTCTTCTTCATTGTCTATTTCTGTGATTCGATCCGTGGAGACTGACGTTTATCGTCGTATTGATCCCGTATTGATCATTGTAAATGACAAAAGGCCAAGTGGGCACATCCACCCACGAGCTTCCGCTGCGCCCGAGGCCTTCATGTTTATCTGTTGTCTTACATTTCATCATCATATAAGCTTGGAGATGTGTGCGTGTGTACATGTACATTAGGATAAGACCTCCCATGTGTGTGATATGCCTACTCGGTAATGGTCTTTAATCCCTGACCTATTAGAGGCGGGCTTGAAGTAGTCACGGTTTGGGCCCCGTTGGGCTGAGTCATGACACAATGGTATCAGAAAAGTCGATTCTACCTTGGGACCAGAGTCCGTGTGATTGATTTTAGTTTTATGACAACAATGTTAAGTGTTTCGAGTTCGACTCACAGGTTAGAGACTCTTGTGTTGGTGCAACAACCGACACATCCCTATACGAGGCCTATGATCACCTACCTTTTGACTTGGTATATGTAGACATTGGTTGCATGGAAAACATTGGTACATGCATCATATATGAGTTGTGATTTCCATTTCTTTTTTTTGACTCAGTCCTTTAGATATACTCATTTACCGTGGTACATCTTGTCTATTTTCAGGATGGCTCCACGATGTTTGCCAGTTAGGATTCAGTAGAAGGATCATGAGGACAATCCCCTCATCAATGAGACTTTGATACATGGACTAGTTTAGGCGATGTTACCTTCAGGTGGTGCATCAATCTTACCACCACCTGTCGAACAACAGATGGTACCAACAATACCAACAGACGAGGTGCGGAGGCTGAGCGCGCTTCATGAGTTTCAGCGATAACGACCCCTTAGGTTTCGAGGCAAGCCAGACCAGATGGTGGTATTGACAACGAGTCTTCTTCATGGCTATATGGGACAATGGTGGGGCTTAGTGATCTAGTCGTATGATGATGCGACTCTTGCATGGTCAGAGTTTACACGCCTTTTTAGAGAGGAGTTTTCTCAAACTATGTTGAGAGATGTGCGCATCCAGGAGCTTCTACAACTTCAATAGGGCAGTACAACTGTGACTGAGTATTCGTCGAGGTTCCCTAATCGCTCTCGATACTTGATGGATATGGTGCGTGATCAGTTCTTTCGGGCTTGGACGTTCGAGCGGGGACTACAAGCACACAAGAGCTGAGACTTCAGCAGAAGGGAGTCGACGACAGATGCAAAGACCTGGATGTGCGAGACTGTTGGCACTTCGTTTTGTCAAGCAGGATGAAACGATTATGAAGCATACCTCAAGAATATTAAAGAAGTGAAGAGCCCGATGAAGAATCAAAGGGACTTGCCCAAGCTAGCCTGCGCGCAAGCCCTTGCGCGTTAGAAGGCCCGCACAACCCCCCTGTGCGGCACTGAAAGACAGGTCACCCCTGCACGGGTAACTTAGAGCTCTCTCTCTCTCTCTCTCTCTCTCTCTCTCTCTCTCTTCCTTTGGGCTCGGGGTACAACGACGAGAGAGAATGAGCACCAAAGCCTGCTCTCTTTCCCTTTCCCTTTGGGTTTTGATCTCGTCCATCAGCGAATAAAGCAAATGGTTTGATTTCTTGGATCTGTCGCTTCCTCTTGTTTCTCACACTGAGCATGACTCACGTGAGCTTGGAGGTTGGCGGTGATCACGAAATGCATACGATCCCCAACCACAAGACAACCTTAAGTCCTGATATGTTGAACTCTAAGAACTTTGATTCCTATTATAATCAGAATACGTAGGACGCCCACCTAAGGCCCGAGCTCAGTGGTTCTCCTACTTGGTATAAGCCCCAACATCTCACCAGGGCATCCTCTTCAGGATTAAGCCTTGAAATCTAACCTTTGAGCCTCATATTTGGTATAAGTCCCAATCATATCACCATACTCATCCATGACCTTCTTAGGTGTAAGCCCCGAACAAGCCTCCTATAGTAACATTAGTGTGTAAGCCTTGATCTATTGAACTACTACAACTATGATTTTTGTTATAATCAGGATATATAGGATGTCCACATAAGGTTTGAACTTATTGAGCCTCCTACTTGGTATAAGCCCCAACATCTCACCAGGGCATCCTCCTCAGGATTAAACCTTGAAATCTAACCTTTGAGCCTCATATTTGGTATAAGGCCCAAACAAGCCTCCATAAGGCAACCTTAGTGTGTAAGCCCTGATCTATCGAACTACTAGAACTATGATTTCTGTTATAATCAGGATATATAGGATGCCCACCTAAGGTTTGAACTTATTGAGCCTCCTACTTGGTATAAGCCCCAACATCTCACCTTAAGAATAAGCCCTGAAATCTAACCTTTGGGCCTCCTACTTGGTGTAAGTCCTGATCATATCATTATATTCATCCATGGGCCTCGTCCTTAGGTGTAAGCCCCAAACAAGCCTCCATAAGACAACCTTAGTGTGTAAGTCCTGATTTTATTGAACTAGGAGAACTCTGGTTCCTGTTATAATCAAGATACGTAGGATGACCACCTAAGACTGGAGCTCACTGGGCTTCCTACTTGGTATAAGCCCCAACACCTCACATAGGCATCCTCCTTAGGAATAAGAGTTGAAATCTAACCTTTAGCCCCTATTTGGTATAAGTCCCAATCATATCACCATACTCATCCATGAGCCTCTTCCTTAGGTGTAAGCCTCGAACAAGCCTCCAAATCACCATGAGACAAGACATCCCTCATGGCCCCTTTCATAGGGCATTCTTTTCAGGAATAAGCTTGAACTTAATCCTCTCAAAGAGCCATAGTCCCCTGTGAGACAAACCTTCAGAGGGTCTCCATATGCGTGAGTCCCGACAACTGAACTATGTGAGCTTTGATTCCTGTCCAAATGAGATACATTGGAATCCTATTCAAGGTTAAAACCCAACACCCCAAATCAACCCTATTCTCTCTGGGCCACATTTCCAGTGGGGTCTCATTCAACCTGAGAGCCTATATCCCTTCCAGGTTTCTAGGCCCGCTTCAGCATAAGTCCCACACCAAACTTTGACTAGGCACCTTCCGCTTAGACGTTCTTGTCGCTTGACGCTCAATTGCATGGTTTGGTCCTTATCATATGACCTTAAAAAGTATAATGTGCCACATTAAGTGGCACTGAACTATGTGAGTTTTGATTCCTTTCATAAGGATACGTAGGAAACCCATTCATGGGTCTCATCCCAACATCAAAACAACTCACGTCTCCCTGGATGACGATACACTCTAGAGTGCCCCGCTGCGTGACTGAAAATCGACGTCGTTGTAATAACGAACCAAGAATCTCTAATCAGTATATAAGAGGACACCATTGATGGAGTACCTTAGATACATACAAATGATTTTAAATTTCATACATGTCAAAAATTGATTGTTCATTCAAGGGTGACCCGTGTCATATATGAGAATTAATGAAAGATTCACAAACATATCTTAAATCTTTAAAAGAGTCTCGTAGTAGGTAATAATTTCCCCAAAAGGGTGTGATGAGCCCGACCTCCCATCCTCGACCAATGTGAGTTCTGAAGTATCGTTGGCCAAACTCCCAAACGAGCGTCTATCTTTTGAAAGGCGGTCTCTCATGGATACATAACCTTTGGGTGTTCCCGGTTCCATGAATAAAATCGTTGGGAACTGCTCAAAAGGGACATGGATATGCGTTTGATGTAAAGGTTGTTCCACTCCACGTGACATTCGGGGACGAAACAAAAATGGTGAACTCGATGTGAATGCTTAACCAAGATGACAACGTCACCTACCTATGAGGCCCCTTTCAACCTCACAACGAAAGAGGTCTAATAAAGACAATCAATCGTGTAGGTGTTCGTTTAATGAGATGATGATTTGATGAGGTTTTCTTGTTTGTGTTTGTCATCTACCTCTCATGCACTTTCTCCGAGAATTGTTTTCAATCCAATGACGTCATTCCAGCTTTCGCAAATGTATGCCCTGACTACTGTTCGTGTCATGAACCAGCACGGGTCGACCCTGAACCGGTCACCCGAGTCGGTCCGCGGCAAGTCCCGAGGGGCGTTCCCGATCCCCCCGGGATGGCAACTAGTGCCAGACATCAAAAGTAAACACGTGGAAATGATTTGGCCCAAAAGAAAACCAAAATCAGTAAAAGAATAGAAACTAAACAAAACAGACAAACAAAAACTACACAACCAACGTACCTCCACGTGACCCCACACGTCACCACCCAACTGAAAACCAACCTCGCTCCAACACTGAGCGACTAAACCAGGAAAACCTGTACACAAAGGAACCTGCAACTGAAAAGGTAAAAGATAGGCGTGAGTACAAAAAGTACTCAGTAGGTGAGCCCAACAACAAATCCCAAAGCACTGTCAGTAAATAAAGAATCTATAAATTCCAAGTTTGAACTACAATGTATAAAAGTAAGCTTTCATAATGTTTCACTTGAAGGTCAAAACACGAGACATTACTCTTATTCTTTTTCAAAAGTTGAATTCCTTTCATTGGTGCCAAATTCATTCTAAAAGAGAAAGAAGTGTTACATTTTCAAATTTTGCACAAAGAAAATAATGCATCTTCATTTGAAAACCATTTTCACAAGTATAACAGTATAAGCTGTGAAGAACAACTGAAGGTAAACAAGCAAGGAACATCAAGTAACCATGGGTGATCCTAAACATCCCTAGAAAACCCCTGGACGTACTCGGGTTCGGACTACCTGCCGACATGGTACTCCACAGTCAATAACCAACTGGCCGCCCTAACAGCCAACCAATGGCACGCCCCACAAGGCCTACCTACCAAGGGGGGACTAACCCGTCTAATCAGGGTTAGCCAGCAACCGTCACTCGATTCTCTAAAGAACGCCCAGGAACCGACGGTGGTTTTTAATAATACTATGTAAGTGGGAGACCCTCGCACGTATGACTCATCTCATCGCATTTTCCAACCCCTTACACGGACACCGCTACACGACAACCCCCAAAGGGAAGTCCCCCTGTAGAGATGCCCCATAAGTACGTATATATATGTATAATCACTTCACATTTAATAAAGTGTCAACCGGGCCGCCATATCATTTAACTTTTAAACCATTTAATACCAAAGCGTTTCCAGAAGACATAACACACGCCATCACATTGAAAACCAGAAACTCACTTAGAACTTCATTTAAGAAACTCAAATCAGCATGTTAAAACTGAAACACATTGGTATCACAAGTAAAACTATTTTCCAATATCCAAACACACCCCACTTTTATCAAGAGCCAAACAGACCTTTAATCACTTTTTGAAAGGACACTATTTCTCAAATGAAATCCAAACTTTTATTCACGCATCAAGGCAAAACATTTTTCAACAAGCAAGAACCACACTTAAAGTTTTCAAAATCATGTTTAAAGGCCAAACAAGCATTTCCTCTAATCAATCCATTTAGCAATATCACCAGGAAAACACACAATAAAAAAAAAACACTTTCAGTGAAATGCTAGAAATAACAGCTTTCATTTTCAGGAGATCACCACACTATAAATAACTACTTAATACTACATTTGGATTTACTAAAGATCAATAAAAGAACAAGGAATAAATAAATTCTAAATTTAACGGCAAACGCAGTGGGAAACCTACCGCGATTCGCAAACCGAGCCCGACGACGCAACACACCTCGCGCAGGCGCGTACGCACGTGCAAGCCAAAGACCGCTGCGTTGCAGAATTATTCCGCCAATACGCTGCAACAAACACCAAAACAAACAAAATAGTCGACCACAGACATAAAATAAACCTGAACAGATTCACGTCACACGATTTACCTCAGCGCAGAGACGCACTTGACCAACGGGGTCGCGCGCCAGTTAGGAGGGGCGGCGTGCTCAGGCACGGGGACTGCCGGGGGTTGCACGACGACCGTCAGGTGCGCCGCTGGCCGGCGCAAGGCAGTGGAGTTGGATGGTCGGGCCGCGGAAAAACGCCGGGACGTCCGAATGGGCGGCCAGAGGGGGCTGACCGGAGGCGGCTCGCCAAAGCTCAGCCGGAGGTCACCGGAGCGGGGCAGGGGCACCAGAACAGCGCGAGGGAAGCCGACAGGGCGGTGCCGAAGCGGAGCAGGGGCGCCAGCAGGGCCGGGGAACGCCGACAGGGCGGCGATCGGAGCGCCGGGTTGTGGGCGGAGGCCGGGGATCGCGCGGCCAAGCCGGGGGAGCCGGGTGCGGGCAACGGCGTCGGAGCAGAGGCCGGAGGCCGCGCGGCGGCGGTCGGTGACGACGGGGCTGGGACGGGGACGCTGGAGCAGGCCCGGGCGGCGCGGCCAGAGCGCCGGAGGGGCAGGATGGCGCGGCCGGGCGCCGGGGGGGTGCGGGAGCAGCGGGGTCCGGGGGAGGTCGCGCGAGGGAGCGACGCTGGAGGGGGAGCGTGCCGGAGGGGGAGCGCGCCGGAGCGGGGCGAGGTTGGCGGGGCAGCAGACTGGCGAGGCGGCGGTCGGGCTGTGCGCAGAGAGAAAGGGAGAAAGGGAGAGGGAGGGTACGAGGAAGGGGGAGGGATTAGGGTTAGGGGGTAATGATATATATATATATATATATATATATGATAATAATAATAAAATACTATAATCATAATAATAAAATAAAATACTATACTAATAATAATAATAATAATAATAATATGATGGTATAAGTAAATAAATGAAACAATCTTAATAAAAATTATAAAACTTTATACTAATCACAATAATAATATCGTAAGTATAACGATCCTAATATTTTAACGATCCTACTATTTTAACGATCCTAAAAATAATAACAATTTAATAATAATAAAATGCCAACATAAAAATTTTAATATTTAAAACGCTGGGTATGCACACAGTCACCCGGGTCGAACGCACGATCACCGCTAACGATGCGGTAACCGCGCACCGATGCGAAACCTGCCAACATAATTAAACAGTGAAAAATTTAAACCAGGACCAAGAAAGAAGTAAAAATAAGGGCATCTGCGGTCGGGGTGTGACAATTCTCTCCACCACAGACACTTTCTGCCCCCAGAAAGTCACCAAGCCAAAAGTCGGTCAAGATTCAAGTCCATGCCCAAACGGAACTAAAGGAACCGAAGAGAACTAAGAATCTCAGGATGACCTTACTCTACACAGATCACACCCGACCGATTCAAGAGAAAACTGAAGTCCGAGGTTGAGGGGAGAACACGAAGGGGTTCTCCCCACCACAAGAACTTAACTGGTTCGAAAATTTAACACCCAAAACATACTACCACAAGGAGGCGGGTCCAGTGCGAGAACTTACAACCGATCCAAACCGACTCCTATAACACGATCAAAACAACACTTCCGTCGAAACGTTGAACCCTCGACTAGAGTCAACAACCTTCAACACCAGGGAAAACCCACAGAAAATACTTAACCATACATCAAGTCGTAAACATGATCCATTGAAATCCACAAATCATAACCACATCCGACAAGCATAGCTAAACCGAGGTCAACCTACACAAAGGTTTAACACACCTTACGAAAGACACACGATTTGCAAGATCCCATCAACACAAACAAGATTGCTTGGATTATAATTGAACAAGTCCATCATTACTTCATAGCAAAACAACGTAATTACAACGATGTTAAAACCTTAACAACAAAAAAATCAAATATGAGGAGATTTTTAATTGTTCTATCGCCAACACGGGACACAAATCCCGAACCAAGGCTTCACACCCTCGAGGGTTCCTGACTGTGCGTGAGCTTCACCCCGAGACCTGTGGTTGGGACTTTGATGGCTGAAGCATCTCCTGCCTCACAGTCAGGTACTGACATTTTCCAAACACAACGTCCTCTTCAAGCGACGCTTCCTGCAAAATTTCTCCAGATGACCCAAACAGCCGCAACGATGACACGTCTTCGGAGGGTTGCGACAAGAGGGCTTTAAATGCCCAAAACGACCGCACTGATAGCATACCATTGAACGATCTGATGAACTGGAAGCTGGGACCAAAGGGGATAACTCCTTAGGAACATGTATCTCTGGCGTCTTTTCCTCACCAGAGGGGGAACTCTTACGAACAACAGGGTATGTTGAAGTACTAACCACCCGCGCACTGGAAACCAACTCAGCTAAAAAAGCTTCCTCCACCAACTTCTTGAAACATTGGTCTTTAGAAGGGAGGACTCGCTCCTTAATCTCTGGACGAAGACCCCCGGTGAAAAGAGAGGCCTTCATGAGCTCATGCGACGCTACCTCTGGAGAAAAGGAAATCAATTCCCTGAAATGGTCAACATATGCCTTCACCGTCCGTTGGCCTTGTTGAATATGCACGATCTCTCCCTTTTTCTTTTCCTTCACTTCTTCAGGTATAAATCCTTGGACGAAGATGGTTTTAAAGACATCCCACGTCATTCCGACTTGCGTTGACGGTGGGGCAACCGCCTTCCACTGGTCCAGAGCTGGACCTTCAAACAATCCTATAACAGCACGAACCCTAACAGTCTCGGGAGTTCCCAACGTTCTAAAGATACTCTCCACTTCTTCAAGCCACTCTACTGCTTCTAACGGGCCTCGATCACCACGAAGAATAGACAACGTCCGAGAAGGACCAGAAACTGGGCATGACTCATTAGAAACTTTGGGGATCTTTCTGGGCGACATTCTCTGAACAACATAAAAACACAAAGCCAAAAATCAGCATCCAATCAAATCTTAATCAAAAGGACAATCGCATACCAACAACTGGCTCGCACGCCAAAAATCCACTTTCCAAAAATCACCATTTCATTTCAAGACTACTTCCAAACACAAAACCCACTTTCCGAAACAAAATCCAATTTCCAAAATCATTTTCCTCTTTCAAAAATCATCTTAGAAAGACAAGGTCAAACCTTTGGTTTCAAATAAACACCCACAACATCTCATGAATCGTCGCATGCGTGTCCATCCATTCCACTCACGTCATCCACGAACAAGTGCCTCTCATGCACTTTTCGCACAAACCCGCACACATGCGATCATTCATAAGGAAAACCAAGGGTTGCACCCAAATAATTTCCCTACCAATTCCAAGCAAACACCCGGTTTTGAAACCAGAACACTTTAAATTTCAAAAATCCCCTTCACCAATTTAAACCCATTTTAAAGAAAACACTTCCATTTCAAAATTCAACTTAAATTTTCAAAAACACGATCACACCAACTAGAACCAAACATAGTACAACTTACAAAGAATCACCAGAACGAGGAACTAGCAGTTACGCTTAACCCGACGACATGGTAGTGAGCCATGCCCCGAGTTAGCATCAACAACTAGGAGGAACTTAAACCATGTAATCGGATTCCACATGGGTCACTACTCCATGTGAAATAGCGACATAACACTGGCTCACCTCCTTTTTCATTCCTCAATTCAAAATGAGGTCAAAAGACATAATTTCCGGACTACCCCTGGTAACTCGAGGATCAGCGCGAGCAAGAGTTCCCGACGCTCTTCCCGCACCTACCTCTCGAGTTCCGACAGTCCTAATCTGCTTCTACCGGACAACCCAAATAATAAGAACCTCCTCTGATACCATTTTGTCACGAACCAGCCCGGGTCGACCCTGAACCGGTCACCTGAGCCGGTCCGTGGCAAGTTCCGAGGGGCATTCCCGATCCCCCCGGGATGACAACTAGTGCCGGGCATCAAAAGTAAACAGGTGGGAACGATTTGACCCAAAAGAAAACCAGAATCAGTAAAAGAATAGAAACTAAACAAAACAGACAAACCAAAACTACACAACCAACGTACCTCCACGTGACCCCACGGGTCACCACCCAACTGAAATCCAACCTCACTCCAACACTGAGCGACTAAACCAGGAAAACCTGTACACAAAGGAACCTGCAACTGAAAAGGTAAAAGATAGGCGTGAGTACAAAAAGTACTCAGTAGGTGAGCCCAACAACAAATTCCAAAGCACTGCCAGTAAATAAAGAATCTATAAATTCCAGGTTTGAACTACAATGTATAAAAGTAAGCTTTCATAATGTTTCACTTGAAGGTCAAAACACGAGACATTACTCTTATTCTTTTTCAAAAGTTGAATTCCTTTCATTGGTGCCAAATTCATTCTAAAAGAGAAAGAAGTGTTACATTTTCAAATTTTGCACAAAGAGAATAATGCATCTTCATTTGAAAACCATTTTCACAAGTATAACAGTATAAGCTGTGAAGAACAACTGAAGGTAAACAAGCAAGGAACATCAAGTAACCATGGGTGATCCTAAACATCCCTAGAAAACCCCTGGACGTACTTGGGTTCGGACTACCTGCCGACATGGTACTCCACAGTCAATAACCAACTGGCCGCCCTAACAGCCAACCAATGACACGCCCCACAAGGCCTACCTACCAAGGGGGGACTAACCCGTCTAATCAGGGTTAGTCAGCAACCGTCACTCGATTCTCTAAAGGACGCCCAAGAACCCACGATGGTTTTTAATAATACTGTGTAAATGGGAGACCCTCGCACGTGTGACTCATCTCACCTCACTTGCCAACCCCTTACACGGACACCGCTACACGACAACCCTCAAAGGGAAGTCCCCCTGTAGAGATGCCCCATAAGTACTTATATATATGTACAATCACTTCACACATTTAATAAAGTGCCAACCGGGCTGCCATATCATTTAACTTTTAAACCATTTAATACCAAAGCGTTTCCAAAAGACATAACACACGCCATCACATTGAAAACCAGAAACTCACTTAGAACTTCATTTAAGAAACTCAAATCAGTATGTTAAAACTGAAACACATTGGTATCACAAGTAAAACCATTTTCCAATATTCAAACACACCCCACTTTTATCAAGAGCCAAACGGACCTTTAATCACTTTTTGAAAGGACATTATTTCTCAAATGACATCCAAACTTTTATTCACGCATTAAGGCAAAACATTTTTCAATAAGCAAGAACCACACTTAAAGTTTTCAAAATCAAGTTTAAAGGCCAAACGGGCATTTCCTCTAATCAATCCATTTAGCAATATCACCAGGAAAACACACAATTAAAAAAAAAAAAACACTTTCAGTGAAATGCTAGAAATAACAGCTTTCATTTTCAGGAGATCAACACACTATAAATAACTACTTAATACTTCATTTGGATTTACTAAAGATCAATAAAAAACAAGGAATAAATAAATTCTAAATTTAACGGCAAACGCAGTGGGAAACCTACCTCGATTCGCAAACCGAGCCCGACGACGCAACACACCTCGCTCAGGCGTACGCACGCGCAAGCCAAAGACCGCTGCGTTGCGGAATTATTCCGCCAATACGCTGCAACAAACACCAAAAAAACAAAATAGTCGACCACAAACATAAAATAAACCTGAACAGATTCACGTCACACGATTTACCTCGGCGCAGAGACGCGCTTGACCAACGGGGTCGCGCGCCAGTTAGGAGGGGCAGCGTGCTCAGGCACGGGGACCGCCGGGGGTCGCGCGACGACCGTCAGGTGCGCCGCTGGCCGGCGCAAGTGTCACGACCCGCCCTCGGGGTCCGTGCCGTGACTACCCCAAGCCCGCCTTCCATAGGCCAGGGGCTGGCGACTAGCACCAAGGCGTAAATCCCGGTAAAATGGGAAGACATTGCCTTTGTAAAGTAAACAAACACCACAGAGTAAGCAAGCGGAAAGTAAACACTGAGTAAAAACAGAGTACAACTGAAAGTGCGGAAAAGTAAATGGGCCAGTAGACAAACCCAAACTGAAAGTAAAGTACAACTCGAAAGGGAAAACAGCAACTGTAAGTAAAAGCCGCTACACCGAGCTGTCCACTGGAGATCCCACCTGAAGGATGAGTACAGATAGCTCCACTGCTCCACGGGTTCCGTCGTCCGCTCCGAACACGTCCCGCCTAGTGGTCCACCTCCAGGTACCGTCCTGCTCTGCAAGCCTCAGCCAAGATCAACGTTGTCCGTCGTCTGCAACCAACACAACGTAGTGCGGGCATAGCCCGTGCATGGGTGAGTATAAGCTACTCAGTAGGGACCCCGAGACCCCTGAAGGTCTCTCAAAATCCACAAAGGATAAATCACGAAGAAAGGTACAAACACGAATCAACAACCGACACTGCTTAGGTATATGCCCATACATATACCTAAGTAATCAATTCCAACACGCTCCATCCTCCGAGCCCAAGTACAACTCAGTCCACACAGGAAAGTAAACGTATTCCACACAGGAAAGCAAAACGAAATCCACACAGGATAGCACAACACAATCCACACTGGAAAGCAACTGGATTCAGCTCACACAGGTATACTTCTTCAAAAGACGATAAAGATGATCTCTGATCCATCTAAGTCGTCGGACCCACGAAGGATCAATAGGTAACTAACCCCCGCAAAAGACCCACACAGGATCAGGCCCACATAGGACCTGTAGGCGCTGGTTCACACAGGACCGCTGAGCGCAAAGACCCACACAGGATCGGACCCACACAGGATCGGGCCCACACAGGACCTGTAGCACTGATCCACGTAGGATCGCTGAGTGCTATAGTCGTCGTCGTCGAATCCACACAAGATCTCTGTACTGTCGTCGTCGCAGTCACAGTAGCAGTAGCAGTAGCAGTAGTAGTCACAGTAACAGTCGCAGCCAGCACTAGGGTTCCCGCACACAGCAAGCTCGTACAGGAGGATCCGCTCCCCGAGCCGAGAGGCTGATACATCAACTGTCACAAAGTCCAGAGTTGATGTATCCAAAAGTTCCGTATCGACAACAGGAACTCAACGCAACAGACGGCGCGTCGATCGGACGCCCGGTCTGAGAGTTATTGGCTTTTTTCGTCCTAGGGGCCCGGTTGGTTTTTAAGGCAAAACCAACCCGACCGTACTCCACCTGCGTCCAAAGCTCGGGCGGAGATTGCCAAAAGATCCGTCTCACTAAGAGGAACACAACAAAGTTGATGGCACGTCAATCGGACGTCCGTAGCTCAAGATATGAGCGTTTCCGCTCCGAAGGCCCGGTTGGTTTCGTGAACGAACCAACCCGACCGAACTCAAAGTATTCCGAAACTTTGAGTGCGATATACCGAAACGACCGTCTCGATCCAAGGATCGCGTTTCCGCAGACGGTTCGTCATTCGGAGGTCCGTGGCTCAAGTTATGGCCAAAAGACCGAAACCGTCTTGAAAACGGGGGGTCCGGGTCCGGGCCGACCCGGGCCGACCCCCCCTGGGTCGGCCCGAACCGGGTCGACCCGACCCGGGTCCGACCCGGCCCGGCCGGTGGCGGTCCGGCGCGGCGTCGCGGGCCGGCGCGGCCTGGCGCCGCTTGTCGCCACGCGCGGGGGGCTAAGCCCCCGCTGTTTCAAAACGGTGGCGCGGCTTTTAGCCGCGCCTTTTGGAGAACCGGCCCCCCTCGTGGGGGGCCTACTTGAGGAAACCGGGGGACCGCCTGCCCCCCTCAAAGAAACCGCCCCCCCTCATAAATGGGGGGGCTTTTGAGAGTTGACCGGGGAAATCTATTCCCCCGGTCTTTGACCTTTCGGCCGACCACCTGGCCGGCCGGTTTTTCTCCAACGGGACCGGCAAAGCCGGTCCCCTTCCGGTTTCCGACGCCGGCGGCCCGGCGAGCCGCCGGTCTTCTCGTCTCGCCGCGGCCCGGAACCGGCCGCGGTGTTCGTCGTCCGGCGTGGTGCGACGGCACCACGCCCCTCCGCCGCGACCCCACTCCGGCCGCGGCGCCTTCGATTCCCTTCGACGCGGCGCGACGGCGTCGCGTTCGTGATGATTCTTCCACGGTGCGAATTTCCGCGTGGTGCGACGGCACCACACCATCTTGTTTCATCCGCAAGATAAATCAACAAGAACAAAGGAGGGGGTTCGGCCGTGTTCATGCGGTCCGACCCCCTCACGTTAAACGATAACACATATTTAAATATCCTCACGTTTGTCATGCTAGAACCACGAACGAGAATAAATAAATAAATTAACAACAACCCCTACCTCGATAGTCGCACGTTGACGTAGTCGTGGGAAGCGGTCATCGTTTCGTTGACGTCGGTTAGAAGACGAAGAAGTCGAGGAGGAAGCAATCGGAGAAGACGAGTCAAGATGTCATCGTCGGTGTTCTTCGTGGGCGGCGGACGTTCTTCGCGTTCATCCACGAAGGAGATGAAGATGGTGGAGGATTTCTTCAGCTTCTCTCCAAAGCTCTTCCACACCTCACCCAACAATCCAAATAAAATAAGGTCCCTCCTTATTTTATTTACTAAGCCAAGCATTTCAAAAACTTAAATTTCAAAAACAAAACACTTAATTAATTATACATGAGTTGTGTAATTAATTAAGTGTTAAGTTATCAAGCTTTAAAGAGGGAGAGAGGGGAGTTAGGGAATTTGAAAAGGTGGGGCTCGGTTGGGCCCCTCCTCACCTTAATCCTCTCTTAGGTGGTTAAACCACCCAACTTCCAACAAAAGATTTTAACCACTTTAAAGATATAAAATAAATATTGTATCACAATTTTATTTTACTCTTCATTTCATCCAGAAAAATAAACTCCTCCTCCTAGGCAAACGCAACTTCGGAAAAGGTTTTATTAAGCGAATATCGGCGCTGCGAGTTCATCGGTGTCCTCGGATTTCAATTCCGAGCACCGGATCATAAGTTAGGAATTCCCGCTCGTTCGTTCACTGAACGTACCCGAGCCAAACTTTGGAAATTAATTCCGGGCACTCCGGGCTTCGGAATCAGGTGCCGTCTGAAACCGCGCTCTTGTAAAATTCCAAAGAAAATTAAGAAAAAATTTCCCTTGAATTTTACGGGTCTTTACAGCAAGGCAGTGGAGTTGGATGGTCGGGCGCGGAAAAACGCCGGGACGTCCTAACGGGCGGCCAGAGGGGGCTGGCCGGAGGCGGCTCGCCAAAGCTCAGTCGGAGGTCACCGGAGTGGGGCAGGGGCACCAGAACAGCGCGGGGGAAGCCGGCAGGGCGGTGCCGAAGCGGAGCAGGGGCGCCGGCAGGGCTGGGGAATGCCGGCGGGGCCGGGGAACGCCGGTCGGGCGGCTGCCGGAGCGCCGGGGTGTGGGCGGAGGTCGGGGATCGCGCGGCCAGGCCGGGGGGAGCCGGGTGCGGGCAGCGACGTCAGAGCAGAGGCCGGAGGCCGTGCGACGGTGGTCGGTGACAGCGGGGCTGAGACGGGACGCCGGAGCAGGCCCGGGCGGCGCGGCCAGTGCGCCGGAGGGGCAGGATGGCGCGGCCGGGCGCTGGGGGGTGCGGGAGCATCGGGGTCCGGGGGAGGTCGCGCGAGGGAGCGGCGCCGGAGGGGGAG
The DNA here is from genome assembly GCA_963277665.1 of Viscum album. Lineage (NCBI taxonomy): Eukaryota > Viridiplantae > Streptophyta > Magnoliopsida > Santalales > Viscaceae > Viscum > Viscum album. The sequence continues at coordinate 1,513,951,965 of OY728150.1, forward strand.
CGCCCCGGAGGGGGAGCGCACCGGAGCGGGGCGAGGTCGGCGGGGCAGCAGACTGGCGAGGCGGCGGTCGAGCTGTGCGCAGAGAGAAAGGGAGAAAGGGAGAGGGAGGGTACGGGGAAGGGGGAGGGATTAGGGTTAGGGGGTAATAATATATATATATATATATATAAATATGATAATAATAATAAAATACTATAATCATAATAATAAAATAAAATACTATACTAATAATAATAATAATATGATGGTATAAGTAAATAAATGAAACAATCTTAATAAAAATAATAAAACTTTATACTAATCACAATAATAATATCGTAAGTATAATAATCATAATACTTTAACGATCCTAAAAATAATAACAATTTAATAATAATAAAATGCCAACATAAAAATTTTAATATTTAAAACGCCGGGTATGCACACGGTCACCCGGGTCGAATGCACGATCACCGCTAACGATGCGGTAACCGCGCACCGATGCAAAACCTGCCAACATAATTAAACATTGAAAAATTTAAACCGGGAACAAGAAAGAAGTAAAAATAAGGGCATCTGCGGTCGGGGTGTGACAGTTCGGGTTTTCGTCCAAGCAAAGGACGCCGTCACCAACCTAGCGCCTTCAACGCTGGGTCTCGAACGCACTGGTTCAGGAGTATCACCAGAAAGGTACAATCCCAATCCTGGAGGCCGCCTGACAGACCCTCTAGCTCGCGAAGCCCTATCGATCACCCAACCAGCAACGTTCGGTGGTCCAAAAGCAGATGACCCCAACTGTCGTTTTCAACCGTTTCAGGAGCTTACCCTCAGAACGTGACAACCAGTCCCTCCTTTGTCTTAGGGAGGTGGATCAAGAGGCAACAAACGACCTTGTCTAGAAGACACATGGGTCCTTCCAAGGAGATCTTGCCAGCATTCTTCGCCGCCAACATCACTCGACAGTGAACCCTCAACATGCTGAGGGTGTCGTCCTCGGCAGTCTGGCTCAGGTCATCTAGACCCGGGCACGCAAGACGGCCCGTCGATGGCAACGACCGACCAACAGGGAGAAGTGCCGCACCTATGTTCCCTCCGGAGAAGCCTACTAATCAAATTTGGTGGCAAACTGTGAGCATAGACATATAGCTGCCCGCCCTAATTCAATTAGCCAGCGGACTCACCTGACGACATCTAAGGAAGTCCGCCATTCAAATCCGGCGGCACACGATGTGCATGAACATACACCTGCTCATACTAATCAAGCCTGCCAGTAGACTCATTTGACAGCACCCAGAGAAGCCAGCCAACCAAATACGACGACACACAGGGAGCAGGAACAAACACTTGCCCGCACCCAGAAAGCCTGCCAGTCAAATTCGGCAACAATCAATGAGCAGACACAAATCCCTGCCCACATCAATCAAATCTGCCAGCGGCCTCGCCTGACAGTGTGCAAAGAAGCTGGCCAGCCAAGTTTGGCGGAAAATCGCAAACTGACGTACACACCTGCCTGCATTCATCAAGCTTGCCACCGGTTTCATCTGGCAGCACTCGGAGAAGTCGGTCGGAAAGTACCGATGATGAATAGGGGGAAAACTCAACTTTATGCCCCCACACACGAGTACTTTCTGTATCCACTGGCAGGATAGAGAGGACATGAGAAGACACATACCCCTGTTCCAAATGCGGAATGAGCATATATCCCCATTCTACTTGTTGAAGTCACCAAGCATATCCTGACAATGGTGAAAGGACAGACACAAATCCTTGCCCACATCCTACAAACTTGCCTGGACATCATAACGACGTCAACAATAATGCCTGAAGGATGGACACACAGCTCCATCCCCACAAATGGGGTGGCTCATCAGCATGTCACCCCGGAGCAGACACTCACCTCTCCACGACATCCAAAGTTCCAAAAACAGCAGGGAGCCCTGCAACGCGCATGCTTCAACGCGTTCAAAAGATTGCGACAACTAATCGCAGATACCCTATCTGGTGTTAATATCAGAGGATGTGGTGAACAGAGTGTTACATTTCACCACACTCCCTAACCAGCAAAGCTCGCTGAAGGTAGTATCATGAAATGTCATTACTTCAGGTCAGCTCTAACTGACAGACTCTGTTCACAACTGATGACATGCTCAACAAAAATAGACCCTGATCAACTATAAGCGACGTCGGGCTCGAAGGGAGCAGGCTATTGAGGGACTTTTGTGTCAAGCATTTGAAAATATCGAGCAAGTTTCCTAGGCGAAGTCAGTCACCCCAGAGCAGACACTCATCTCTCCACGACATCCAAAGTTCCAAAAACAGCAGGGAGCCCTGCAACGCGCATGCTTCAACGCGTTCAAAAGATTGCGACAACTAATCGCAGATACCCTATCTGGTGTTAATATCAGAGGATGTGGTGAACAGAGTGTTACATTTCACCACACTCCCTAACCAGCAAAGCTCGCTGAAGGTAGTATCATGAAATGTCATTACTTCAGGTCAGCTCTAACTGACAGACTCTGTTCACAACTGATGACATGCTCAACAAAAATAGACCCTGATCAACTATAAGCGACGTCGGGCTCGAAGGGAGCAGGCTATTGAGGGACTTTTGTGTCAAGCATTTGAAAATATCGAGCAAGTTTCCTAGGCGAAGTCAGTCGTCAGATAACACAAATGTCGGAAATAGCGCAACGATCCTCAAAGGTGGGTGATCCAGGTGCATACCAAATGATGCACCCAACCCGTGTTCGGACAAAACTCCGTAAAATCAGAAGGGCAACCACGACAATAGCAACCACAACAATTTAGGAACTACCGCAGCCTGCAGGGTTGGGGGCTTTTTTCACCCAACCTTTGAGGTCAGCAAACTAGGCCCGAAGAGTTGTGAAAGTGGAACGAAAGCAGCCCCAAACCTTAGGGTTGAGCCTTTTTCACATAAACCACCTTCTCCTCAGTGAAAGTCAGTCTTATCCTGATTAGGGGAAACGCCGCAGAATGGATCCTCCCTGTTCGGCCCATCCTGTGATCGAGTACCCTCATCAGGGACGCGCACGATTGAACTGTCTGGAGATTACGTTCAGATTACCATCCACCAAACGACTCTTAGAGAATCAGAGATGGAGAGGACAAGGCCTCGTGGAGGGCGTAGAAAATGGAAGTCTCTCAAAGACACTGATGAAATATATACAATACATTATGCGTCAGTAAATGTGATTAACACTACCCCTGTAGACCATACAGGACACGAGACCAATCTAGAGGAGGTGCTATGGGAGGAAGTTTCAGTTCAAAATTCGGTTCACACCGAAACAATTGAAGGAGGTCTGCATATTCAGAACTAAAGGCTTGCCTTTGATATGGGCATTCCCTCAAACAATCCAGCATTACGTCCTCAAAGAGCACCCAACAAAGAAAATGGCAAAGGTAAGTTTATGCCTCACTTGCCTCCTGGAGAAGTGGAACCCCTTTCAATTGAGAAAATATTTCCTCGACAAGGGGAAGAAATGAAAGAGTTGAGCAGACTCAATACAGAATTACTCTGTGGCAGCCTTCCTGCAGGATATGTTCTACAAGTAGACCCTCAACTCACACTCCCATGATGGGGACCCCTGAACAACAGGACGCAGTGAAACTTAGGTGCTTCATGCAATCACTGCAGCAGCCAGTCTTTGTATGATACACTAGTTTGCAGACTCACACTAGTACAAAATGTATTTTTCGCGTCGGCTTTATCACGTCAGTTATTTATAATCGCCATTACAAAATCATATGTATCACTTTTTCATGCTGGTTCTCTAATAACCAACATGAAAATGCAAGTATCACGCTTTATCATGTCGATTATATACTAACCGACGCGATAAAGTTTTTATCCGACGTTTTCATGTCGGTTATACAATAATCGATGTATTAAAGCAACAATATTTTCTTTTTCACGTTGTTTATTTTTTAACCGATGTGAAAAAGCCGAAAAATACATTATAACGTTAGTTATATAATACTACGCCCGATGAGATTATGGTACAAAAAAATACATGCATGCCTGAATGACTGTGTGCTATATAGGAAGAAATATGAGTGTCAAAAAGTCCTAAATGTGGGACGCCACAATACAAGTTGAAAGAAAAATTACATGTTGATTTAGTAGTTATAGAGATGCGTGCCAAGACATTTTGGTATCTTCATATAATGTTTCGTTTGAAACGTTTATTTTCAAATTCACATGATGCAAAAAAGTTAAGATGACATGTTGATGAATAGATATGTGATGGAAAATTATGACATCCCACCGATTGTCCACAGTGGAAGAAAATTGATTAGCAATTTCCTACATTCAGAAATGAAGTTAGAAATATCAGACTTGGACTATGCATGGATGGAATGAATCCATATCGAAGCCTGAGTAGCACACATATTTCATGGCCGGTTTTATTGGTAATTTACAACTTATCTTTTGAATTTTGTATGAAGCGCAAATATGTAATGTTGAGTTTAATGATATCAGGACCAAAACAACCCGAAAGTGATATTGATGTTTTATTGTCACCATTAATTGATGATTTGAAACTCTTATGGGAGGATGATATTAGAGTGTATGATTCTTATAAAATAGAATATTTTCAACTGCATGCAATGATTATGTTCACTATAAATTGACTTCCCAAAATGTGTAAATTTGTTCGAATACAGTGTTAGGGGGCATAAAGCTTGTCCAATTTACGAACAAGATACTTATATTATCATCTGCATTATAGGAGAAAAACAGTATACATGGGTCATCAGAAGTTTTTGTTTATGACTCACTCTCATAGAAGATTAAAAAAGGAATTCAATAACTAACAAGAATTTGATATTTTGCTTCAAAACACTGATCAATATTTGGAAATACATAAATCTTGTAATGATAGAAATATTTGGAAGAAACGATGAATATTTTTTGAGCTACCATATTTGAGATATCATGCGGTGAAACATAACATTGATGTCATGCAATTACGTATTTATCCATTTATTGATTTTTTTGAAATATAATTATTTTAAATCTAATATGTTAAATGAAAACAAAAATATTTTATAAGAGTATATTGAAAAAATATTCATTTTTTTGTGTAAAAAATGATTTATTAGGTTGAACCATTTTTATTATTCATACACCATTTTTTGATTTGTTTTCATTTATTTATGGGGCTTTTCATATATCATTACTGTTAGCATTTTGGTTAACTATAACAAATATGAATAATAACGTGTTAAAGTTTAATTTACTTAATTTTTGTGTTTCAAAATTTTAATTCTTTTATTTGCATTAGTATTGTAATAGCTGAATTTGTATATTTGTGTACTAATTGTTTGTTGTTTTGATTTGAAGGATAATGACAAATCAATCAACTGATCAAACACGTACTTTTAGAGATGAATGTACTCATACCTTTGGGGAGGAACGTGCACATGCTCCACTTAATGATTCTCATCCTTTAGAAGAGTCATATACTCCCACAGAGTTAAAGATGAGTGGGTAAATGTGGTGGCACGTTTACCAAAGTTATCAGTTGCTCGTAGCCATGACTAGAGGATATTGGTAGACTTTAATGATAATGATATTTCAAGAGGGTCTAATTCAAAACAATTCAAGAGTTTTATATCAGTTTAGGCTAAAAGTGAAGTTAGTATTTTGATTGAAGATTGAAGAAGTGTTGATAAAGACACTATCTCAGTTCTCAGAGACCATTTTGGTAAGCTCGTTTGTTATTGTTTTACTAATCTTGAAATGTTTATACTAATATATGTTTTCCTCTTCTTATCAGCTGAAATATGATATACCTGACACTGGAGGAATCAGGAGGAAATTGTTATCATTGACTATTAGGAGATGGAGAGATTTCAAATGAACCATCACATCTGATTTCATTTTTGGATACATGCAACATCATAATCAATTTGATATATATCCTTTTATAAATGAAAACACATGGAAGCAATTTGTTGAAAGAGTAAGAAAAGAATTATTTTTGATAAGTGAAATGTAAACTTTTAGAAGTTTTTTTATATTAATGATTGTATTAATGATTTCTTATTCTTAATTTACATCAATCGAGAAGATCTAATCAGGAGATCCAATCTAGAAATGTATATCCTCGTTCTTTATCTTGGGGAGAGTATTTTATTGAGGAGAAGAAAATACATGAGGTCTTTGTAGCTGAGGGGAGGTAGAATATTTTATCTACAATATTGGGAAAGCCCGAACACGCGGGTCGTGTACGAGGATACTCGACTGGAGTGGATCTGCGCGGCTCTGACTGCTCGGTTCGGTGCATCTCGGACTTCGGTGTTGACGAAGTGGATTCGGCTCGGTGCGTCCATCGCGTCCTGGTGACGCCTCCAACGGGTTTTCAGTGTGGCTCAAAGTTTGACCTGCAGTTCCCTGGAGGGGGGGGGGGCTTTTGGTTTCGGTTACTGTGAGATTTTGCAGGTTGTTTGATTTGGTGATTCTGGATATTGTTTTATTGGGCGTGATTCTGGTGGTTTTTTGGGTGTTCTGTCGCTAGTTTTGCATTTTCACGTTGATTTTCTTGCCATTGAAATGACCTACTTCAGAACCCGGTGAGGGTTCATCCATGGTCTGATCGGAGCAGATCCATGCCCAGAGTGGCGTTTTTGGTTCAGGATGACCCTGATTCCCCCATCGGTGGCGTTCCCTCGGCATGATGTTGGGTCGTCTAGTCCTTGGTGACGATGACTTCATCTCGTGTCCCTTGGAATGTCTTCTGGGCCTCTACAGCGGTGGTGGTGGGATGTCTTGTGGAGTGTGGATGGATTCACCAAGGATGGTTGTTGATGGTGGTGCCATGGAGTCGTGTTTGTTTTATGCTGGGGAACCCAGACAGTCTACATGGAATTGCTTCAGATTAGGATAGAGCTGGTCGTCTTCACCATGCATGACTTTTCAGATTTGGAAGTTTAGGAGGGTATGACGCTGCCATTGATACCGGGCCCGTGCATTTTTGCACGGGACAACTTGCTGTGCAGCCATGCTCTGGTGGAGGTGGGCCTTAATGATGTTGATGATGGGAAGGGGTTCTTCTACGTAGTCTTGTTTTGGGTTGCAACCCTCTGAATTTTTGAATTTTGTTTCTCTATGTCTTTGAAGTCTTGGTTTCCCCCTTTTACTCTTAAAAGGGGGTTTATCCAAAATCAATAAAAATATAGGCCTTCGGGCCATTCAGTCAGTCAGATGCTATTTTATATTGGAGATACCATTCATCATCAACAGTTAGAGATAGAGCATCAAATGGTCATTGTACATGATATTATAGATATATCAATTGGAGTACCATTACCTTCAGATGAGGTTAGGACAGTTGAACAAAGTATTAACCATTTTTTAGTTTGACCATCTAGACTTATGTGACATTACTACAGGGGTGTGTATATTTTATCTTTTATTTCATTTTTATATTAAAATTGTATTAACATTTGAAAGTTTATATATTTATCTGTTTATTTGCAGGAATACTTTAAAGGTACACAAATACTGTATATACAATAACAAATACAAATGGTTATGATTTCATATACAAATTCTAGTAGTCTTTACATATTGTCAAAATATTCAAATTTGTTGTTGCGTGTTTATGAGATTTCAATGGAAACTGATGTTTGTGGACGTGCAATGTTTGTGGGGCTTTTGAAAAATGATTTAATGGAGCTTGTAATTGGAGATCGGCTGGATATCAACACAATGCAAGTTTTTTCCATATAAATTTTAACACAAATCTTTTCCTGCATTAAATTTATTGAAATTTATTCACTGTAGCAGTTTTTTGACTTCCAGCTGGGAACCACTGTAGCGCTTTTGACAAAGTCGGCTGTCGTTCACTATAGCGATGCAGAATTACTTTTTCAAAACAGTGATCATCTTCTTCATTTTATAGCCCATTTTCGGGCTAGGGTTACAATTGAAAATCCTCTGTATTTTTTTGTGCTCTCGATATAGTGAATTCTGCCTCTCCCGTGGACGTATGGATTTTTCCCGAACCACGTAAATCGCTGTGTGCTTATTTGCTTTCTTTCGTTTTCTCGTTTCTGTCGTTTTGTCTCCCGACGATTCCGCAACATTATGGACCCACAAATCATTTCACATGAAGCGCGGACAATAACCGAAGAAGAAAGAACAATTTATTTTGCTGAAAGATTTGAAAAAAATATAATTACTCAACGTTTGATGTTTCCTTATCTTGAAAAGTATGAAACATATATCCCACAAAATGTTATTTATCTTTTAACATAATAACAACTTATATTAAATTTTCTTTTATATCAATCGCCATTGGATGTTAGGTGTTTTTTGTTCAAGGGAGAAGACACTTTACTGAGTTTCCTCTATCCATGGCGATGTGCGAGTAAATATTAAGAACGTACTGGAACTGTAAGTTTTATTTTTTTAATAGTTGTTTATATTATAATGAATTTTAAATTTATTTCTTTCATATTATTTTCTAACATGGGATGTAATTTGTTTCGAGAAAATATAAAGAAAAAGAGCGGCAAGATCAAATATGTAAAACCAAAGGTAATTTTTCACTTATAATTAGTACATTTTGGATATATTACTTAATAATGTTATTTTGAATCGACAAACTCATTTAAAAAGCAGTGTCATAAACAAGAAGGCGTAAAAGAATGCAGATATTATGTGTTAAGATTTATGTATGAAATAATTTCAAGTGACACAGTTACAAATTTTCAAAAGATTAGATTTCTGTAAAAACTTTTTCTTAATATTTCATTTATTTTATTCATAATAATTATAGTGCATAAGAGCTCACACACTTACAAATTGAATGGACAAATCATTTTATAGGCTTGGTTGGATTTTAATTTGTTTTTAGTTAATATTGTAATTTTGAATGTTGTAATTGTAAATGTGTATTTGCCAGTTGTTTTGGTGCTGATTCTGTTTGTCTTATGGTTGTTGTTTTGGTCGGCTGTGGAGAGGAAGGTTTCCATGAAATATTTAAAAAATAAAAAAATTGCACGTCGGTTATTTTATAACTGACATTAAAAACCTATATTTATGGTTTTTAAGTTGGTTCCTAAATAATTGATGTGGAAAACATTTTTTGACGTCAGTTATCTAATAATCGACATCAAAAAACCATTTTTCATGTCGATTTTAGGATAATCGATGTGAAAAACACCTCATCACGGCGTGGAAAATGACTTTTGATGTCGCTTCTTAGAAAACCGACGTGAAAAACCAATTCCACGATTCACTTACAGCGTTCATTTTTTAAGTGACATTAAAGTTGTATTTGCAACATCACCTTTAATAATGACGGCTAATAATTGATGTAAAAAAGCAAAAAAAAAAAATGACGTTAAAAATCATTTATGCACTAGTGCCGGTTCATTATTGGGTGAGAAGACCTTTGTCAGAAGTTTCTCTTCCAGTTCAGCTCGACATTGCAGAAGACAACAGTGCTCGACCTCTGAAACTGCAAAAAAACGAGAGATTGAGAGAGTCTCGAATTTCATCACTCGGTGGAAAGGATTGACACACTCTTTGAACCTAACACTCCCTCAAGAAGACTTGTTGCCCATATGTATAGAAAATCTTCACGATGAGTTGCACACGCCACTTCTTCCTATGAAATATACAGGAGGATTTCAAGACCTCGTCACGATCACTCAAAGAGTGGAAGTCTCCACCGCAGAGACCAAAACTAAGTCCCGAGTAATTTCATCAGCTCATGGAAAGAGAGCGAGGAAGGTAGAGGCCGCCACTATTATGCTTAATTTGACCCTGGTACCCGCTCCTGCTCCGAAGAGTGCATTGTATCGTGTGGCTCAAGCTCCTGAGTGTCAGCAAGAATGTTGCCTCGTTTGGATGATCAAAGGGAGCAGAGGTGAAAATAATTTGAGATGAAAAAACAAGGTCTATTATTTTAGAAATAATCAAGTCCTTGGCTACTTCATCTCGACATTGGAGAACAACTTGACCAAGTTGCCAAAGCCCAAGAAGCCCAGCGAGGATGGTGAAGAAGATCTCTTATACTATTGCCCCTTTCATCAAGTATTGGTGCACAAAATCCATGAGTGTTTTGTTTTCAAAGACATCCTACAAAAGACGGTGGACTACGAGCAAGTGACGCTGGGAAGACCACCTTCCCAAGTATCATGTGTCTCTACGACCGATTTGGGGGAAGGAAATGAATGGAAGAAAGTTAACCGCAAGGGTATAGAAAAGTTTCGTAATTGGATGGTCAGAAAGAGGATTAACCAGACCCATGCTACCCTTCGAACACAGTTGAAACAACCCATTGTGCCTTAAACCGCTTCTGCTACAACACAGCCAACTTCATTGTCAACTGAGTCCTCTGAAAGCCAGTCTTCCAAAAAGCGATATGGTCGGAAGAGTAAGAAGAAAACACCAGAACACTAGTGAAAAATGTTTTTTAACGTCAGTTTTTTTGCCTTTTTTACATTGGTTATCATCTATCGTTATTAAAGGTGATGTTGTAAATGTCTTTAACGTCGTTTAAAAAAATGAACATTGTAAATGAATTATGAAATTAGATTTTCATATCAGTTTTCTTGGAACCGACGTCAAAAATCATTTTCCACGTCGGTTATTATATAAGCGACGTAATAAACCGCCGTGATGAAGTGTTTTTCACATCGATTATCCTAAAATTTACGTGGAAAATGGTGTTATGACGTCGGTTATTATATAACCGACGTTGAGAAGGGTTTTTCACGTTGGTTATTTAAGAACTGTCATGAAAGACCATAAATATAGGTTTTGAAAGTTGTAAAATAACCATTGTGGATTTTTTAAAAAAAATATTTCATTGAAACCTTCCTCTCCACAGGCGACCAGAACAACAAACAAACGAAAGAATACCAGAAGCAGCAGCAAAACAACTAGCAAATACACATTTACAATTACAACATTCAAAATTACAATATTAAGTAAAAACAAACTAAAATTAAACCAAACCTGTAAAATGATTTTCCCCTTCAACTTGCAAGTGTGTGAGCTTTTATGCACTATAATGCCGAGTATCATCAAAAAATTGAAAATTAAAATGAAAGCATTTAACATTTATTATGAATAAAACAAATGAAATATTAATGAAATTTTTTAAAGAAATTCAACCTTATGGAAATTCGTAACTGCCCCAGTTGAAATTATTTCATACATAAATCTTAACACATAATATCTGAATTCTTTTACGCCATCTTGTTTATGACACTTTTTTAAATGGGTTTGTCAATTCAAAATAACATTATTAAGCAATATATCAAAAATGTACTAATTATAAATAAAAAATTACTTTTGGTTTTACATATTTGAACATGACACTCTTTTTCTTTATGTTTTCTCAAAAGAAATCTTATCCTCTATTAGAAAATAATATGAATGAAATAAATTTAAAATTCATTATAATATAAACTATTAGGAAATTAAAACTAACAGTTTCGATACCTTCTTAAAATTTCTTCGCACATCGACATGGATAGAGCAAAACCAGTAAAAAGTCTTCTCCTTTGGACAAAAAACGTGTAACATTCAATGATGACTGATATAAAAGAAAATTTATTATCAATGGTTATCATGTTAAAAGATAAATAATACTTTGTGAGATATATGTTTCATACTTCTCAAGATAAGGAAACATCCAGCACTGAGTAATTATATTTTGTTCAAATCTTTTAATAATATAAATTGTTCTTTGTTCTTCAATCATTGTTCGCGCTTCAGGTGAAATGAACTGTGAGTCTATAAATCCATATACTTCTGTCTTGTCATGTTTCTCACACATTTTATAAAGACACCTAATAAAAAATGGGAATAAGTATACATTTTCAATAAATTTAACGCAGGGAAGGATTTATGTTAAGACTAAATGGAAAAAACTTGTATCGTGTTGATGACCAACTGATCTCCAATTACAAGCTCTATGATATTATTTTTCAAAAGCTTCACAATCATTGCATACCCACATACATCAGCTTCCATTGGAATTTCATAAACACTTGACAACAAATTTTAATATCTTGACAATATGTCACGACTATTAAAATTTATATCTGAAGTCACAACCTTTTGTATTTGTTGTTGTCTATACAATATTTTTCAACTTTAAAGTATTCATGTAAATAAATAGATAAATATTTAGACTTTCAAATGTTAAAACAAATTTAATACAAAAATGAAATAAAAAATAAAATACACACATACCTCTATGATAATATGTTGCAGAAGTCTAGATGACCAAATTAAAAAGCGGCTGATACTTTTTCCAACTATTCTCACCTTATTAGTATGTAACGATACTCCAACCGATATATCTATAATATTCTGTACAGTGATCCTATGATTCTATCTCTAACCGTTGATGAATGATATATTCAATATAAAATATCATTCCATATGCTATAATATGATACTGAGGATCGTCAACATATAACTCACAATATCGAGGAAGCTGTGGAGGAGGGGGTATAGGAGTAGGATAAAAAGTGGAGTCTTCCAATGAAGGTGGAGTATGAGCTGCTGGCAGAGGTGGAGGAGTGGAAGTTGCAGTCTGAAATTGTCTTTGCATGTCTTCAAATATGGACTGTACCGAAACTTTGATCTTATCCTCTATCGTCACATTAATGTTCTGAACTTCAACCTCCAAAGATTCTATTTTTTTTATAAAAACCCTCCATTGTAGAAGCTCAAGAATGTGGAAATGTTTTTCTCACTGATACACCTGTTGAGTATCCTCGTACACGACCCGGGTGTTGGGGCTTTCCCAATGCTGTAGATAAAATATCCAACCTCCCCTTAACTACAAAGAACCCTATGTTCTCTACTCCTCAAGATAATCCTGCATGAATTATTTGGAAAAGTATGCAATTATTCAAAATATATAAAGAATTGAATTAACTTAAATAAATAGAGTAAATCTCTTACAATCCTCTGAGCTAAAACTCTCGATTCTTCCGTACGATATTGTTTTTTTACTCATCTGAGTCATCTTCCATTTTTCATGTCTAGTCGGGGGGATTGAGGGGCAACCTCTTCAAAGTTCTAAGACTCAACTCTTAGTTTTTGAAAATTTTCAGCAATCATTTTTTCTTCTAATAAAGTATACCCTCTCCGAGATAAAGTATGAGGGTATACTTTTCTAGATTTGATCTCCTGATTAGATCTCCTCAATTACTGTAAATTAAGAATAAGATATCATTAATATAAAAAAAACTTCTAAAATTTTACATTTCACTTACCAAAGATTTTTTTTTCTTCTACTTTCAACAAATTGCTTCTATGCGTCTTCATCTATAAAAAGATATATATCACATGGATTATGGTGTTGTCTATGTATAAAAATGAAATCAGATGTGAGAGTTGATTTAAAATACTTTCATCTCCTAGCAGCCAATGATAAACATTTCTTTCCGACTCCTCCAGTGTCAGATATATCATATGTCATCTGATAAGAAGGAAAAAAGCATATATTAATATAAAAATTTCAAGATCAGTAAAACAATAACAAACGAGCTTACCAAAATGGTCTCCTACAACTGAGATAGTGTCTCTTTGTCATCATTTCTCCAATCTTCAATCAAAATATTGACTTTACTTTTAACCTGAAATTATATAAAACTTTTGAATTTTTTTTGAATTAGGCCCTCTTGGAATATCATTATCATCAAAGTCTACAAGTATCCTCTAGTCCTGGCTACGAGCAACTGATAATTTTGCTAAATGTGTGTTGCCACGTTTACCAACCCTCAAACTCTTCTTTGACTCTGTGGGAGTATATGACTCTTCTAATGAAGGATGAAGATCATTAAGTGGAGCACGTGTACATTCCTCTCGAGAGGTATGAGTACGTTAATCTCCAGAAGTATGTGTTTGATCAATTGATTGATCTTTCATCATCCTTCAAATCAAAACAACAAACAATTAGTACATAAATATACAAATTCAACTATTACAATACTAATGTAAATAAAAAATGAAAAATTATAAAACACAAAACATAACTAAATTAAACTTAACACGTTATTATTCATATTTGTTAACTAAAATGATAACAATAGTATTGATATATGAAATGTCATGTAAGTGAATGAAAAAAAATCCAAAAATGGTGTATGGATATTAAAAATGGTCCAACCTAATAAATCATTTTTTACACAAAAAAAATATTTTTTAATACACTCTTATTAAATATTTTTGTTTTTATTTAACATATTAGATTTAAAATAATTATATTTCAAATAAATAAATGAATAAATAAGTTACATAATGGTAAACATGTTAAACTAAACAAAACTAAACTAATATAAACAAACATTTTAACTTATTAGTTTTAATACGTGTTTTAATAAAGAAAATAAAATTAACATATCTAACATTTTATGAAATTTATAAAAGTAAACAAACAATAAACATATGGTACCTATAATATTAGGAATGTACTAAATGATTGTTTTTCTAAATTCCTTCATCATGATCGTTTCGTATGACACAAACCACGTCTACGATGTGCTCATCATCATTATTTGTTAATCTTTTCATGGAAGTAGGGATCTCACATAAATCAGCATCTTCGTCAAGTTGATCATCACCAACACATTGTTATTTTCTTTGTAAAACAATAAACAACTGCATATCTGATTGATCGAGAACGTAGATAATTTGTTTTGCATGTGTTACCATTACAAAAGGATTAGTTGTGTATTCCAATTTATTCAGATTAAAAGTGTCATTCCAAATTCATTATGTATGATACTGTTGTTACCGATAAGCCAATTGCAGTTAAACACTAGAACTTTAAATTTAATTTAATCAACCTCTCATATTTCTTCAATGACTCCATAATATGAAATTGATGCATAAATTGAGTTTTTGTCTTTAGAACTCGAAAAATGCATTACTTCTGCGACCATCGATACACTACTATTCTAAACTGCACTTCTATTGTCCTGATATTTCATATGAAATTTATAACCATTAATATCATACTCGGACCATATTATCACATTTAAACTTGAACCACCCACTAATCATATTAATGTTTCTGATGCATCTGATATACCAAGCATTGTCTTTTTAAACCGTGGTAAAAAAAATTGTTATGTTCATTCAAAAACCACATATATTTCTTCTTTGGATGACATTATTTCAACACATTAATACACAATGTTATATATGGTTGAACATCATCTATGTTATTTATGATGTATAAATGTACCTTATTTATTTGTTTACTTGACAAAAATTTGACTTTCAAGCCATGAATCCCCTTTCCCCCATAATTAACTCGTTCATGGTGAGATGCAGGCAAGCCAACGTGCTCCACCGCAGACAAATAGTTTATACAAAACTTTGCAACCTCCTCAGAAATATACTTTTCAACAACGGAGGCTTTAGGTCGATATGAATTCTTAACATACCCCTTCGATATCTTCATATACCTTTCAAAAGGATACATCCAACGTAGATATACAGGCTCACACAACTTTATTTCTCGAACCAAATGAACCATTAAATGCATCATTATATCAAAAAAAGATGGAGGAAAATACATTTTCAATTGACGAAGTATAGAAATTGTTTCATTTTCCAAAATGTTCAAAGCATTCAAATCAATCGCCTTATTACAATTTGAATTTAAAAAAATAACACACCTTCATGATAGTTATTTTAACACGGATAAACAATATTCCACGCAATGAAACCAGTAGAAGTTGTTGTATCATGGCGTGACCATTATGAGATTTCATACCTGTCAAATTCAAATCTTTTAAAGATACAAAATTTTTAACATTTGAAAAATAACTCTGCGACACTTTGATATCATTAAGACACTGAGAAAAACTAATTTTCTCCCTCTTGGATAATGTATGACAAG
The DNA here is from genome assembly GCA_963277665.1 of Viscum album. NCBI lineage: Eukaryota > Viridiplantae > Streptophyta > Magnoliopsida > Santalales > Viscaceae > Viscum > Viscum album. The sequence goes on from OY728150.1 coordinate 1,513,967,858, forward strand.
TCGGGGGAAGAAATGTCTGTCTTCCACAAGGAGTGAGAGCTAACTCCAAATGTATTCTCATTGACAGTAAGTTCAATCTTTCATTCAGCACATCTTTAGTCCTTTCTTTAATATTTAACATTTTTCCAATCAAGGTATCACAGATATTCTTTCCATATGCATGATATCAATGTTATGTTTCATCTCATGATATCTCCAATATGATATCTCAAAAAATATTAACCGTTTGAGATATTTCTATCATTATTGGATTTTTGTGTCTTTCCAAATGTTGAATCAAGGTTTTGCACCCTTTCCAAATACTGATAAGTGGATAAAGGTTTGAAAGCAATATCAAATTTTTATGAGCCATTGAATGACTTTTTTTAATATTCTATAATAGTGATTCATAGATAAAAACTTTCTATGACCCATGTATATTGTTTTTCTCCCATGATGCAGTTGATAATATGAAGTTTGTTGTTCGCAAATTGGACATGTTTTATACCCCTTAACACTGTTTCTAGATAAATTTACATACATTGGAAAGTCATTTATAGTGAACATAATCATTGCATGCAGTTAAAAATATTCCATTTTATAAGAATCATACATCCTAATACCATCCTCCCATAAGAGATTCAAATCATCAATTAATGGTGACAAGAAAACATCAATATCATTTCTGGGTTGTTTTGTTTCTGAGATCATTAAACTAAACATGACATATTTGCGCTTCATACAAAATTCAGGAGATAAGTTGTAAATTATCAATAAAACAGGCCTTGAACTACATGTGCTACTCAACCTTCGATATGGATTTATTCCATATGTGCCTAGTCAAAGTTTGAGATTTCTAACTTCATTTCCGAATGTAGGAAATTGCGGATCAATTTTCTTCCACTGTGGATAATCAACTGGATGTCGTAATTTTCCATCACATATATGTTCATGTGCATGTCATCTTAACCTTTTTACATTATGTGAATTTGAAAATAAACATTTCAAAAGAGCCTTGATAGGTGGATACCAAAATGCCTTGACAGGGGTATCTGTAACTGCTAAATCAGCACGTAATTTTTCTTTCAACTTATATCGTGACGTCCCACATTTTGGACACTTTGACAGAAATTCATATTCCTTTCTATATAGCACACAGTCATTTGTGCAGACATGTATTTTTTTGTAACCTAATCCCATCGGGCATAGTATTTTCTTCATTTTATAATGTGAATCCAGAAGATCATTGTCTTTAGGAAGAATATTTTTCAACAATTGTAGCAAATCAGTAAAACTTTTGTCACTCCAACCATGTTTCGTTTTCAAGTTTATCAATATTAACATTGACGATAAAACTGTAAATTCCATACAACTCGGATATAATGGGTTTTCAGCATCACCATATAGACGCTCAATTGTCAGTTTTTTCCTCAATTGCCTCTACTTTAATATCACGAATCATTTCTATAATTTCATCTGAGTTATCATCTTATAAAGCATCATCATTATTAGATCTGAAATTTTGTCCAGTTTCACCACACCAAATCCAATGGTTGTAACTAGGATTAAAACCATGACAAATTAAATGATCTTTGATCTCTCTACTTTTTAAATTCTTCATATTTAAATATTTCAAGCATTGACAGGAAAACATGTCGTTGTTTGGAACATTTCGTTTAACAAATTCCAAAAAAACATCAACACCTTTCTCACATTCATCACTTATTCGAAGTGCTATAATCAAATTCTGACTCATTATTATCTAAAACAAATATAAAAAATAGTTTGTCAAGATAATATAGTGGTGATAAAAGTGAGAATAAATTAATCAAGTCAAACCAGATTTATATTTATATCAAAGATGTCATCATTTGACTGTAACAAAACTTTGAAATTTAAACATATATATATATATATATATATATATATATTTGTGTATTTGAAAAGTATAATTATAAATTTTAGAAAATAATTGAATATAAGTTTAAATATAATTGATAAATATGATGCAAACCACTAATCAAAACGTAGAAAAATATCAGAGTGACTCTAATTAATTATATAACATATAATAAGCATGAGTTGTTATTTAATAAATCACAGACATTCATATATAATAGTAATTATACAAATTGAATGTAGATAACCAAATGTTTCACTGAATATATGACGTACGATTAGTCACTAACATTTTCCTCCAAATGGTTCTATGTTGTATATTAGTCCATAAGTAAGATGATTAATAAAACACACATATCATTATATAATACATCATCAAGACTTATATTTCTATGAAATTATGTTGAGGAAAATAATTTAGTCTATCTATAATATATAAATAAAAATAAATACAAGAGTATATCCGTAACCATGTTAGACATGGTTATATGAGGCAACCAGTAAAAGAGATTTGTAATATTTCTTAATAATACACACTAAAGATGAAAATTAATAAAATTAGCTAAGGGATTGAAAAGAATTTACATTACACTAAACCAAAAACAAGGTTTCCTATATAAAGGTTTGATTTAATACTATATCAAAGTTCAACAACATCTGTCAAACAATCCAGTGCAAACACTCTTCCATGCACTAGAGAGCATCAAGATATAATGTCGAAACTTATGATCTAATATATAACATTAAAATGTAATGAAATGAACAAATTTTCACTTAAATCAACAAATAACTAAGGTATATGAAGATGTTAATCCAAGATTTGCGACAAGATTTATATACGAACGTGCAATGATGAGGCCGATGAAACCTGAGTAGTAATGCGAAATTTGATTTAACGTAATCAAAAAGAGATAGGGCGCCCGCGACTTTGAATGATCAAAATCGAGCGAGAATCAATGTGTGAAACTTACTTGAGAGTTGAGAGATGAGCAGATCGAATGCAGACAATGACCTGTTGAAATGTGAGGATGTATAATGAAGAAAATCAAGATTTCATGCCAGGAGATTGAGAAATCGAGGTTACGGTTTCCACGCTTGAGAGAGACGAGTTTGCTTTTATGTGATCGAATAACACAAAAATCAATCGAATCAGGAATTCATAAAATTTTAAAAGGTTTATCACATCGGTTATTATATAATCAATGTTATAATGTATTTTTTCAGCCTTTTCAGGTCGGTTAAAAAATAAACGATGTGAAAAAGAAAATCTCATTGCTTTATCACATTGGTTATTGTATAACTGATGTCGTAAATCTGTGTTTTAATGTCAGTTATTGTATAACCGATGTGAAAAATCTAGATACTAGCTTTATCACGTTGTTTATTATATATCCAACATGATAAAGCATGGTACTTGATTTTTCACGTTGGTTATTAGAGAACCGATGTGAAAAGCTATACAGATGGCTTTATTAAGGCGGTTATAAATAACTGACATGATAAAGTCACCGTGAAAGATACATTTTGTACTAGTAGAATATGAGTTTGTGCCAAAACCAAAGTTGTCTTTAACTGTAGTGGACTTCATGCCTACAGTCCCAAAAGAATAGGCACCACCTCGCCAAACGGTACAACAAGGGTCAATCTGCCAGATGAAATCTCCATCATATAAGGAGTTGATCTTTGGGTTCTTTAATGTTATTCACTTAATGGATATCTTCTCAGATGATGATCATGATTATGGACCTGAATTCCCTACATTCGATTGGGGAACTGGGGGAAGGGGGTGTTAGAGTTCGGGATACAGGGGAAGACACGGTCGTGCTAGGAGTCATTACTCTAACTATGTTCATGCTTGAACTGTCTACATGGACAAAACTCATGGGAGAGCTCTCCTACGAGCTCAGAAGGAGCAAAGAAGCTCCCCACATGATAGAGTCTGCCCTGACATGATTATCCAAGAAAATCGGCTAGAGGAGACGTCATCGCTTGATCAACCTCGACGTGCAAGTAGACCTAGTCGACCCAATCCACTGAGAGTAGAATCACCTCTAGTCCCTGTTCTAAGGGATGATATGTCCACATCAAGTATTTCTTCTCCTAAATCACTCACAAAAGAGTGTCCCTGTGTTGGGAAGCGTAGACCTTTGGACTAGAAGTGTGATATTTTGAAGAAATTAGTCCTAGTTCTAGATAATTTTTCAATCCTAGATTTTATGAGTCTATCAAAAGACCTCCAAGAAGAACTCATAGAGGCCTTGTCATTCCTTCAAGAATTTTAAGTTGAGGTTGCTGCTGCCGAAGTGTATCATGCAGAGAATGATCCTGCAGAATGCCACATGGTCATTGCTTTAACAGACCAGGATGAGGATTCCATCATACAAGGGAACATCAGACCCTTGTATATATCCCTCCAATGGATCTAAGACCTTCATTTTTTATTGATTTTTGATAATCCACCTTTCAAGGGGTGAGGTGGAACTCATACAAGGCCCGTAGGCATAAGTATTACATGGTCCGTAGGCCTTAGAGGAATTCATTGTTCGTAGACTTCAAACATTACATACAACCCAGACTAACTACTTAGAACTGCTCCTCCCCAGCATCTACATCGTGAAATCAGCTCTCCACCTTTGCATGACAGTTCGGCTAGGCTTTCTTGTGCATGCACAGGCTTGTCCCGATGGTAGGTGTCATACCCTATCATTCTTGAAATCTGTTTAGTTTATGCTATGGTGAAAGCTCTTTGCTCATCCTCCTTCTGGAGCTTGTTCCTTATAGGTTGTCTGGTTTGCATCTGCACTTAAGGTGGCCTGAAGGCCTTGAGGTGGTCCGAAGGCCTTACTGACCCAAAGGCATGGGTGGCCTGAAGACCTTAAAGGACTCATGGACCAAATCGATGGCCCGAAGGGCCAAACATGAGAATAGTCCCAGTTGCTACAGTGTCAAACAATACTTGTTACAGTTCCCGCTACAGTACCTGCTATAGTACTGCTATAGTTTCGCTACAGTACTGCTACAAATACTACTACAATACCTGCTACAGTAGCTAATACGGTACTTTCTACAGTACTAGAAATATGCATCCACCTGGATTTGATCTCGGGTCACCTGGATGCACTTAGGGAGTCCTCACCAACTGGTCTGAGGCTCATGTGCAAGACCCTTGTATATATATGACCAAATAAATGACATTGATATCTGAAGAGCCTTTATTGACATCAGCTCTAGATTCAACTTCATTCCAAACTGAACACTTCATCAACTGAGTTTCAATGAATCTCACTTGTCACCGTCCACTTTAATTTTACAGGGTTATGACAAGAATGAGAAAAATCCTCTTGGTGAAATTAGGCTCAGGACTCAGTTCAGGGATCTCGTGTCTGACTCAGAATTCATGGTTGTTAGGTAGGATATTGTCTTCAATATCCTGCTGGGAAGACCTTGGCTACATTAGCATGCGACCATCCCTTCGTCATACCACCAATGCCTCAAATATTGTATCAATGGACAAATTGGTACATTTCATGGTGACAAATCCCCATTCAGATCATGTGATTCGTAGTACATTGACGCATGATTCTACCATAAGGATGAGAAATGGTATGTGACTGATGATGTTGCTCGAATAAATGCCCCAAATGGACTGGAGATGACCCCAAATAATCCTTTCAAGCAGCTCAGTGCAGAGTACGTGTTTCCCATCAATCAAATTGAAGGATTGAGCCTGAATTCAAGTACACATTCAACGACTTCTGTGATGTCAGTCGTGACAACAGAGCCCAACAGTGCAAGCAATTTTTTCAACTCTCCAAGCAGTAATGAAATCCTAGATGAAAATGTCTTCATTCCATCCGATGAGATTCAACAAATACTTGTCCCACCATCTGGGTTGGAAGAAGTTATCATATCAGTGAGAGAAAATGAAGATGCTCATTTATAATCCCTTGTCTTCCCTTCGGAGCTCCAAAAGGGCCCTACATCATCAGTGCAGCCATGAATTATAAAAAAATGAGGTATATACTTCCTTCCTAAACCAACACTGGGACGTGTTCGACTGGAATTATACAGAGACGCTAGACCTTGATCCTGAGATGACCACTCACCACTTGGGTTTTCCAGAAGACCATTGAGGGTATAAACAGGCAGCCAGACAGACACGCTCAACTCACACTTCCAAATTTGAGGCTAAGGTGGATAAACTCATCAAGGTCGGCTTCATCTGAGAGGTACAATATCCAAAATGTCTAGCCAATATTGTTTCTATGAAGAAGAAATACAACCAAATCAGAGTTTTCATCGACTTTAGAGATCTCAATCGGCACTGTCTGAAAGATAACTTCCCAGTTCCAATCAGAGAACCCTTGATTGATGTGACGATTGGTTATCAATCCATTTCCTTCATGGATGACTATTCAGGTTACAACCAAATTAGGATGGCCCCATAAGATGAAGAATCCACTGCCTTCATCCCCCTCAAGGAGTATTCTGCTATCGGATAATACCTTTTGGATTAAAGAATTCCAACACCACATACCAATGTTCCATGCATCGTATCTTCAAACCCATTTTGGGAAAGTTTGTTGAATGATATGTCGATGATCTAGTAGTGAATTCCCGACAACATTTTGATCATCTGACTGACCTGAATACCATCTTCAACAAGTTACGACAACATAACATGAAGATGAATGCCTTAAAATGAGCTTTCGGGGTAACCTCAGGAAAGTTTCTCGGCTTCGTCATATGTCATCATGGTGTCAAAGTCGACTATGAGAATAAAAATGATATGCTTATCATGTAACCTCCTCGAAACCTCAAATAATTGATGAGACTTCAAGGACACTTGACCTATATCTGACACTTCATAGACAACCTTGCTGATAAGTGTTTTCCTTTCACCAAATTGATGAAAACGGGAGTCACATATCAGTTGACCCGTGACTGTCAAGGAGCATTCGACATCCTCAAGAGATGTCTCTTGAGTCACCAGTATTAATGCTACCCGTTGAGGGAAAACCACTCATCCTATATGTGACAACCCTATAGAAATCACTAGACATATTCCTTACATAAAAGAATGATGCTAGGAATGAAAACAACCTTTATTATCTTAGTCAAACTATGCTCGATGCTGAGACTCATTATTCAGATATCGAGAAGAGTTTTCTGTCATCAATCTTCACAATTCAGAAATCGAGGCACTACCTACAGCACCATGAGGTCAATTTAGTCTCTCACAATAACCCACACAAATATATCATCAGTCTTCCTATATTTATGGGATGTTTGGCACTATGGGCGATTATTCTACAACAATTCGACATACAATTTGTGCCTCAAAAAGAGATGAAAGGCCAGGCCTTGGCGGATTTTCTTGCAGAACACCTATCTACAAAAACAATGTCTTTAAATATTGAATTTCCAAATGATGAGATATTCTCTATTTGAGGCAGCCCCCAAATGTGGGAAATGTATTTTGATGGCGCGTCCATGAGCATAACGGGGAGGAGAATGGAAGACCCTAAACTCAACAAAATTGGGTTAGGAATCGTGCTTCTCTCTAGAAAAAGTAGTATTGCCTTACTTCCTGTTATGAGAAGGTTGTACTAACAATGATGCGGAATATTAGGCCCTCATTGTAGGCCTGAAACTGACACTCCAAATACCAGTGGACCACTTGGAGGTGAAAGGTGACTCAGAGTTGGTAATCGTACATATCAACAGAGATTATGCTATCATAAAAGAGGAGCTAATCCCCCTATTTTACTATGTCCGAGAGTTAATGACAGAGTTCCCCTCAGAGCCAACATTGACTCATGTCCTGCGATCAAAGAATTCCCAGACAGATGCGTTGGAAAATATAGCTACTACTTTGGTAGATCCAAACTGAGACGAAATGGTCATCAGTATTTCCCATCACTGAATGGTCTCACCTTTCGTTTAAGTCAGAATAGAAGAGATCAATGAAGTCAACCCTATCTCTGAACCGTATGGTCCTACCACTGTGTGGATGATGATAATCATGGACTACCTCCAAAATAGAATACTTCCATCAGACAAAGTTGGGAAAGATAAAACCCTCCAACGAGCAACTAACTTCACTCTTTATGATATCCCAAATCACTAGAAAGTGTTTTACAAACGAGGCTTTGATGGAGTCATTCTCTGACGTATTTATGGAGAAGAGGTCACTACTGTCATGAATGAAGTACACCTTGGAGCCTATAGTGCCCATATTTTAAGGATCAATCTTTCCCATTAAATCTGAAGGCTTGGGTACTACTAGCTTTCGATGACACAATATTGCACAAAATTCACCAAGAAAATTCATTCTTTCCAATTACATGTCAACTTCATCCATCAAACCCTGAGTTTCTACATACAGTCATATACTCCTGTTCATTTTTCAAATGGGGAATGAATATTGTGGGTCCATACACTCCATCTAAAATCAAGTAGTTCAAATACATCCTAATTGCTACTGATTTCTTCTCCAAATGGGATGAGGTAATACCCCTCAAAGAAGTTGGGGCCAAAAGTATTTTCAGTTTCATGAAATCCAACATCATTACCATATTTGGTGTCCCTCACACAATACTGACAGACAATGACACCAATTTCTATTTTTTTGAGGTGGAGAAGCTATATCAGGAATATGTTATCAAATCCAACCATTCATCCTGCTATCATGTGACGACTAATGGACAAATAGATGTCTTCAACAAGACCTGTCAAACATACTCCAGAAAATGGTGGATAAAGATAAAAAGTCTTGGCTTGACAAGCTCTTGAATTCCTTCTGAGTTATCCATAGATTAACAATCCCAGAAATGACTAGATGAATTGGAGCGACTCAATGAGAAAAGATTTCAAACCTTTCATCACTTGTAAGTCTATCAAAATCGGATACTGTGAGACTTTAACAAGAAGACCTACCTTCGTTCATTCCTCTAAGAAGAACTGGTACTAGTCCTCAACACTCTAATAATACCAGGAAAGAAGCCTCCAAATCTTGAACCAAAGTAGGAGGGACCTTACTCCATACACAAGGTCCACTCTAACAGAGTTTATTCCTTGATCTCAATGGATTAAGAGCTCATTACGAACCCAACCAATGCAAGATTCCTAAAGAAGTATTTCGTGTAATCACACGATGCTCGCCACAACTGCAAGACATTAAACTGTGTAGTTGGTCTTTGTAGCATGACCTTAAAAGGCATTCCATAACGTCTGTGTTGCATGACGTTAAACTGTGTGACATCATTGTTTTTGTCGCTCGACGATAAACTGCACGACAAATGGTCATAGTCGTATGACCTAAAAACCACAAGACACCATTTGTCCTTACCACATGACATTAAACTGCATGGTTAACACCCCTCTAATTAGGTGTCAAGAAACCCTTGAGTTGAGACACTCCTCATGGTCCCTTAAATATGGGTCCTCTCTCTCAGGTATAAGTCCCAATCACATCCCTCTAACCCCCCAGCGGATCGTGATTCCCTCTTTTCCAGACACGAGGAAGAAAGGACGGGCAACCCCCATGCATAAGCCCCAACATTATTACGTCCTGACCATGTGATGTTAAACTGCACGGTTCACGTCCTTGTTGCATGACGTAAAACTACGCAACATTCCGATCATTGTTCGAGTAGATCATGATATCCGGTGCTGGTACCCCTACCACACCTTCATTCAAGAACTATGTGTGACTTGATTCTTATTTTGATGAGATACATAGTGACACTCATGCCTCATATCTCGGGTCCAACCACGACAAAAATCCCCCCTTTTGCCTGAGTACGAATCAGACCCACACAAGGAACTTTTTTAAAACAATGTATGACTTAATTTTTATTCCAGTCAGACATGTAGTAATGCCTAGAATCTATGTCTTGGGCCTCGCCATCATTCTGAAAAATATGAAAACTCATTTTCCCCCACGTCCAAACCTGATTGATGTAGGGAACCATTTTTAAGAACTATGTGTGCCTTGATTTTTGCTCCAACAAGATACGTAGTGACGCCCGATGTCCTATCCCTTAGTCTAGCTGCAATACTCATTTTCACGTCGGGTGACGTTCGTCCTTATCGTAAGATGTTAAACTGCACGACCAACATCCTTGTTGCTTGATGATAAATTGCATGATCTTTTTCAGGATTATGCGTGAATTGATTCTTATTCTATTAAGATACATAGTGATGCCCAAATTTCTATCCTTGGGGCCAGCTACAAAATTCATCATCCATCACGTCAGTTCATCTTTGTCCTCGCTGCATGATGTTAAATTACATAGGATGTCAAGAATTACCAATGACTTGATATTTTTTCTCGTGCGTACGTAAGGATTACCGTCTCCAAAAACGCGATGAGATTCATTCCTCATCGTATCCATTCAAGAATAAATTTCATTTGATGATTAAAAATAATGTTTAGATACATGATATCATTCTAGATATGAATAAGATACATCTCATCCATAACAAATATGACTCACATAACAAAGAATATAAAGGAAAACGAATTTGTTAACACCTGAAACAACGATAATACTAAAATATTATTAACAAAGCAATGTTAAAAGATCAGATATGATATCATATTAATGTATATGATTCTTGTATAATTTAATAACAATTATTTCACCATTATACAGGAGGTTAACCTACCCTCGACCAAGGAAAAAGTACAAAGTAAGGGGTTTCTTATCTCACTTTTAATTCCGTGAGATTTCCATTGTTCGTCACTTATTTATTGCATGTGGTGTGTGTACTACCCATGATTGTATTCATTGTGTAATATACTTTAATTTATGGATATATACATCATCATTGTATGATCCTTCTTTCATGAGTGTATATTTCATAAGTTACCAAATCGATAAGGGAATTTGAAATTTCAATTTCCACTCATTCGGATTTATGCATAATTCATTGATTATTTTACTCCGATTATGTGTGGAATCACTATTAATTTGCTTATGTCATAATTTTCACTCCCCTTTCTGTGGATATACTTTTGATACACATAATCACTCCATTGATAAATTCTCAAGTCATCGATATGAACTTGATAAGAGTAATTTTAACTCAATCTCCATTTATTGAGTTAAACATCCAATTCATTGGTGTTGTTTTTACAAGAATATATGTGAATATCCTCTGATTGATTTACACTGAATATCCAATCATATTGAGTGTATTTATATTTTTCACACATAATTATGTTGTTGATTTATCCTTAACTTAAGGATACGGTCTTTATAAGATATTTCATCTCAATTTACATTTCATTGAGACTTCTTTATTATTATACACCAAATCACTTTTATATGGTGTATATAATGTACTTTGAAATAGTATATCATGGATCCCTTTATTCTCATGATATTACCGTCCTGCTCTGCAAGCCTCAGCCAAGATCAACGTTGTCCGTCGTCTGCAACCAACACAACGTAGTGCGGGCATAGCCCGTGCAGGGGTGAGTATAAGCTACTCAGTAGGGACCCCGAGACCCCTGAAGGTCTCTCAAAATCCACAAAGGATAAATCACGAAGAAAGGTACAAACACGAATCAACAACCGACACTGCTTAGGTATATGCCCATACATATACCTAAGTAATCAATTCCAACACGCTCCATCCTCCGAGCCCAAGTACAACTCAGTCCACACAGGAAAGTAAACGTATTCCACACAGGAAAGCAAAACGAAATCCACACAGGATAGCACAACACAATCCACACTGGAAAGCAACTGGATTCAGCTCACACAGGTATACTTCTTCAAAAGACGATAAAGATGATCTCTGATCCATCTAAGTCGTCGGACCCACGAAGGATCAATAGGTAACTAACCCCCGCAAAAGACCCACACAGGATCAGGCCCACATAGGACCTGTAGGCGCTGGTTCACACAGGACCACTGAGCGCAAAGACCCACACAGGATCGGACCCACACAGGATCGGGCCCACACAGGACCTGTAGCACTGATCCACGTAGGATCGCTGAGTGCTATAGTCGTCGTCGTCGAATCCACACAAGATCTCTGTACTGTCGTCGTCGCAGTCACAGTAGCAGTAGCAGTAGCAGTAGTAGTCACAGTAACAGTCGCAGCCAGCACTAGGGTTCCCGCACACAGCAAGCTCGTACAGGAGGATCCGCTCCCCGAGCCGAGAGGCTGATACATCAACTGTCACAAAGTCCAGAGTTGATGTATCCAAAAGTTCCGTATCGACAACAGGAACTCAACGCAACAGACGGCGCGTCGATCGGACGCCCGGTCTGAGAGTTATTGGCTTTTTTCGTCCTAGGGGCCCGGTTGGTTTTTAAGGCAAAACCAACCCGACCGTACTCCACCTGCGTCCAAAGCTCGGGCGGAGATTGCCAAAAGATCCGTCTCACTAAGAGGAACACAACAAAGTTGATGGCACGTCAATCGGACGTCCGTAGCTCAAGATATGAGCGTTTCCGCTCCGAAGGCCCGGTTGGTTTCGTGAACGAACCAACCCGACCGAACTCAAAGTATTCCGAAACTTTGAGTGCGATATACCGAAACGACCGTCTCGATCCAAGGATCGCGTTTCCGCAGACGGTTCGTCATTCGGAGGTCCGTGGCTCAAGTTATGGCCAAAAGACCGAAACCGTCTTGAAAACGGGGGGTCCGGGTCCGGGCCGACCCGGGCCGACCCCCCCTGGGTCGGCCCGAACCGGGTCGACCCGACCCGGGTCCGACCCGGCCCGGCCGGTGGCGGTCCGGCGCGGCGTCGCGGGCCGGCGCGGCCTGGCGCCGCTTGTCGCCACGCGCGGGGGGCTAAGCCCCCGCTGTTTCAAAACGGTGGCGCGGCTTTTAGCCGCGCCTTTTGGAGAACCGGCCCCCCTCGTGGGGGGCCTACTTGAGGAAACCGGGGGACCGCCTGCCCCCCTCAAAGAAACCGCCCCCCCTCATAAATGGGGGGGCTTTTGAGAGTTGACCGGGGAAATCTATTCCCCCGGTCTTTGACCTTTCGGCCGACCACCTGGCCGGCCGGTTTTTCTCCAACGGGACCGGCAAAGCCGGTCCCCTTCCGGTTTCCGACGCCGGCGGCCCGGCGAGCCGCCGGTCTTCTCGTCTCGCCGCGGCCCGGAACCGGCCGCGGTGTTCGTCGTCCGGCGTGGTGCGACGGCACCACGCCCCTCCGCCGCGGCCCCACTCCGGCCGCGGCGCCTTCGATTCCCTTCGACGCGGCGCGACGGCGTCGCGTTCGTGATGATTCTTCCACGGTGCGAATTTCCGCGTGGTGCGACGGCACCACACCATCTTGTTTCATCCGCAAGATAAATCAACAAGAACAAAGGAGGGGGTTCGGCCGTGTTCATGCGGTCCGACCCCCTCACGTTAAACGATAACACATATTTAAATATCCTCACGTTTGTCATGCTAGAACCACGAACGAGAATAAATAAATAAATTAACAACAACCCCTACCTCGATAGTCGCACGTTGACGTAGTCGTGGGAAGCGGTCGTCGTTTCGTTGACGTCGGTTAGAAGACGAAGAAGTCGAGGAGGAAGCAATCGGAGAAGACGAGTCAAGATGTCATCGTCGGTGTTCTTCGTGGGCGGCGGACGTTCTTCGCGTTCATCCACGAAGGAGATGAAGATGGTGGAGGATTTCTTCAGCTTCTCTCCAAAGCTCTTCCACACCTCACCCAACAATCCAAATAAAATAAGGTCCCTCCTTATTTTATTTACTAAGCCAAGCATTTCAAAAACTTAAATTTCAAAAACAAAACACTTAATTAATTATACATGAGTTGTGTAATTAATTAAGTGTTAAGTTATCAAGCTTTAAAGAGGGAGAGAGGGGAGTTAGGGAATTTGAAAAGGTGGGGCTCGGTTGGGCCCCTCCTCACCTTAATCCTCTCTTAGGTGGTTAAACCACCCAACTTCCAACAAAAGATTTTAACCACTTTAAAGATATAAAATAAATATTGTATCACAATTTTATTTTACTCTTCATTTCATCCAGAAAAATAAACTCCTCCTCCTAGGCAAACGCAACTTCGGAAAAGGTTTTATTAAGCGAATATCGGCGCTGCGAGTTCATCGGTGTCCTCGGATTTCAATTCCGAGCACCGGATCATAAGTTAGGAATTCCCGCTCGTTCGTTCACTGAACGTACCCGAGCCAAACTTTGGAAATTAATTCCGGGCACTCCGGGCTTCGGAATCAGGTGCCGTCTGAAACCGTGCTCTTGTAAAATTCCAAAGAAAATTAAGAAAAAATTTCCCTTGAATTTTACGGGTCTTTACAGCAAGGCAGTGGAGTTGGATGGTCGGGCGCGGAAAAACGCCGGGACGTCCTAACGGGCGGCCAGAGGGGGCTGGCCGGAGGCGGCTCGCCAAAGCTCAGTCGGAGGTCACCGGAGTGGGGCAGGGGCACCAGAACAGCGCGGGGGAAGCCGGCAGGGCGGTGCCGAAGCGGAGCAGGGGCGCCGGCAGGGCTGGGGAATGCCGGCGGGGCCGGGGAACGCCGGTCGGGCGGCTGCCGGAGCGCCGGGGTGTGGGCGGAGGTCGGGGATCGCGCGGCCAGGCCGGGGGGAGCCGGGTGCGGGCAGCGACGTCAGAGCAGAGGCCGGAGGCCGTGCGACGGTGGTCGGTGACAGCGGGGCTGAGACGGGACGCCGGAGCAGGCCCGGGCGGCGCGGCCAGTGCGCCGGAGGGGCAGGATGGCGCGGCCGGGCGCTGGGGGGTGCGGGAGCATCGGGGTCCGGGGGAGGTCGCGCGAGGGAGCGACGCCGGAGGGGGAGCGCCCCGGAGGGGGAGCGCACCGGAGCGGGGCGAGGTCGGCGGGGCAGCAGACTGGCGAGGCGGCGGTCGAGCTGTGCGCAGAGAGAAAGGGAGAAAGGGAGAGGGAGGGTACGGGGAAGGGGGAGGGATTAGGGTTAGGGGGTAATAATATATATATATATATATATATATAAATATGATAATAATAATAAAATACTATAATCATAATAATAAAATAAAATACTATACTAATAATAATAATAATATGATGGTATAAGTAAATAAATGAAACAATCTTAATAAAAATAATAAAACTTTATACTAATCACAATAATAATATCGTAAGTATAATAATCATAATACTTTAACGATCCTAAAAATAATAACAATTTAATAATAATAAAATGCCAACATAAAAATTTTAATATTTAAAACGCCGGGTATGCACACGGTCACCCGGGTCGAATGCACGATCACCGCTAACGATGCGGTAACCACGCACCGATGCAAAACCTGCCAACATAATTAAACATTGAAAAATTTAAACCGGGAACAAGAAAGAAGTAAAAATAAGGGCATCTGCGGTCGGGGTGTGACAGTTCGGGTTTTCGTCCAAGCAAAGGACGCCGTCACCAACCTAGCGCCTTCAACGCTGGGTCTCGAACGCACTGGTTCAGGAGTATCACCAGAAAGGTACAATCCCAATCCTGGAGGCCGCCTGACAGACCCTCTAGCTCGCGAAGCCCTATCGATCACCCAACCAGCAACGTTCGGTGGTCCAAAAGCAGATGACCCCAACTGTCGTTTTCAACCGTTTCAGGAGCTTACCCTCAGAACGTGACAACCAGTCCCTCCTTTGTCTTAGGGAGGTGGATCAAGAGGCAACAAACGACCTTGTCTAGAAGACACATGGGTCCTTCCAAGGAGATCTTGCCAGCATTCTTCGCCGCCAACATCACTCGACAGTGAACCCTCAACATGCTGAGGGTGTCGTCCTCGGCAGTCTGGCTCAGGTCATCTAGACCCGGGCACGCAAGAAGGCCCGTCGATGGCAACGACCGACCAACAGGGAGAAGTGCCGCACCTATGTTCCCTCCGGAGAAGCCTACTAATCAAATTTGGTGGCAAACTGTGAGCATAGACATATAGCTGCCCGCCCTAATTCAATTAGCCAGCGGACTCACCTGACGACATCTAAGGAAGTCCGCCATTCAAATCCGGCGGCACACGATGTGCATGAACATACACCTGCTCATACTAATCAAGCCTGCCAGTAGACTCATTTGACAGCACCCAGAGAAGCCATCCAACCAAATACGACGACACACAGGGAGCAGGAACAAACACTTGCCCGCACCCAGAAAGCCTGCCAGTCAAATTCGGCAACAATCAATGAGCAGACACAAATCCCTGCCCACATCAATCAAATCTGCCAGCGGCCTCGCCTGACAGTGTGCAAAGAAGCTGGCCAGCCAAGTTTGGCGGAAAATCGCAAACTGACGTACACACCTGCCTGCATTCATCAAGCTTGCCACCGGTTTCATCTGGCAGCACTCGGAGAAGTCGGTCGGAAAGTACCGATGATGAATAGGGGGAAAACTCAACTTTATGCCCCCACACACGAGTACTTTCTGTATCCACTGGCAGGATAGAGAGGACATGAGAAGACACATACCCCTGTTCCAAATGCGGAATGAGCATATATCCCCATTCTACTTGTTGAAGTCACCAAGCATATCCTGACAATGGTGAAAGGACAGACACAAATCCTTGCCCACATCCTACAAACTTGCCTGGACATCATAACGACGTCAACAATAATGCCTGAAGGATGGACACACAGCTCCATCCCCACAAATGGGGTGGCTCATCAGCATGTCACCCCGGAGCAGACACTCACCTCTCCACGACATCCAAAGTTCCAAAAACAGCAGGGAGCCCTGCAACGCGCATGCTTCAACGCGTTCAAAAGATTGCGACAACTAATCGCAGATACCCTATCTGGTGTTAATATCAGAGGATGTGGTGAACAGAGTGTTACATTTCACCACACTCCCTAACCAGCAAAGCTCGCTGAAGGTAGTATCATGAAATGTCATTACTTCAGGTCAGCTCTAACTGACAGACTCTGTTCACAACTGATGACATGCTCAACAAAAATAGACCCTGATCAACTATAAGCGACGTCGGGCTCGAAGGGAGCAGGCTATTGAGGGACTTTTGTGTCAAGCATTTGAAAATATCGAGCAAGTTTCCTAGGCGAAGTCAGTCACCCCAGAGCAGACACTCATCTCTCCACGACATCCAAAGTTCCAAAAACAGCAGGGAGCCCTGCAACGCGCATGCTTCAACGCGTTCAAAAGATTGCGACAACTAATCGCAGATACCCTATCTGGTGTTAATATCAGAGGATGTGGTGAACAGAGTGTTACATTTCACCACACTCCCTAACCAGCAAAGCTCGCTGAAGGTAGTATCATGAAATGTCATTACTTCAGGTCAGCTCTAACTGACAGACTCTGTTCACAACTGATGACATGCTCAACAAAAATAGACCCTGATCAACTATAAGCGACGTCGGGCTCGAAGGGAGCAGGCTATTGAGGGACTTTTGTGTCAAGCATTTGAAAATATCGAGCAAGTTTCCTAGGCGAAGTCAGTCGTCAGATAACACAAATGTCGGAAATAGCGCAACGATCCTCAAAGGTGGGTGATCCAGGTGCATACCAAATGATGCACCCAACCCGTGTTCGGACAAAACTCCGTAAAATCAGAAGGGCAACCACGACAATAGCAACCACAACAATTTAGGAACTACCGCAGCCTGCAGGGTTGGGGGCTTTTTTCACCCAACCTTTGAGGTCAGCAAACTAGGCCCGAAGAGTTGTGAAAGTGGAACGAAAGCAGCCCCAAACCTTAGGGTTGAGCCTTTTTCACATAAACCACCTTCTCCTCAGTGAAAGTCAGTCTTATCCTGATTAGGGGAAACGCCGCAGAATGGATCCTCCCTGTTCGGCCCATCCTGTGATCGAGTACCCTCATCAGGGACGCGCACGATTGAACTGTCTGGAGATTACGTTCAGATTACCATCCACCAAACGACTCTTAGAGAATCAGAGATGGAGAGGACAAGGCCTCGTGGAGGGCGTAGAAAATGGAAGTCTCTCAAAGACACTGATGAAATATATACAATACATTATGCGTCAGTAAATGTGATTAACACTACCCCTGTAGACCATACAGGACACGAGACCAATCTAGAGGAGGTGCTATGGGAGGAAGTTTCAGTTCAAAATTTGGTTCACACCGAAACAATTGAAGGAGGTCTGCATATTCAGAACTAAAGGCTTGCCTTTGATATGGGCATTCCCTCAAACAATCCAGCATTACGTCCTCAAAGAGCACCCAACAAAGAAAATGGCAAAGGTAAGTTTATGCCTCACTTGCCTCCTGGAGAAGTGGAACCCCTTTCAATTGAGAAAATATTTCCTCGACAAGGGGAAGAAATGAAAGAGTTGAGCAGACTCAATACAGAATTACTCTGTGGCAGCCATCCTGCAGGATATGTTCTACAAGTAGACCCTCAACTCACACTCCCATGATGGGGACCCCTGAACAACAGGACGCAGTGAAACTTAGGTGCTTCATGCAATCACTGCAGCAGCCAGTCTTTGTATGATACACTAGTTTGCAGACTCACACTAGTACAAAATGTATTTTTCGCGTCGGCTTTATCACGTCAGTTATTTATAATCGCCATTACAAAATCATATGTATCACTTTTTCATGCTGGTTCTCTAATAACCAACATGAAAATGCAAGTATCACGCTTTATCATGTCGATTATATACTAACCGACGCGATAAAGTTTTTATCCGACGTTTTCATGTCGGTTATACAATAATCGATGTATTAAAGCAACAATATTTTCTTTTTCACGTTGTTTATTTTTTAACCGATGTGAAAAAGCCGAAAAATACATTATAACGTTAGTTATATAATACTACGCCCGATGAGATTATGGTACAAAAAAATACATGCATGCCTGAATGACTGTGTGCTATATAGGAAGAAATATGAGTGTCAAAAAGTCCTAAATGTGGGACGCCACAATACAAGTTGAAAGAAAAATTACATGTTGATTTAGTAGTTATAGAGATGCGTGCCAAGACATTTTGGTATCTTCATATAATGTTTCGTTTGAAACGTTTATTTTCAAATTCACATGATGCAAAAAAGTTAAGATGACATGTTGATGAATAGATATGTGATGGAAAATTATGACATCCCACCGATTGTCCACAGTGGAAGAAAATTGATTAGCAATTTCCTACATTCAGAAATGAAGTTAGAAATATCAGACTTGGACTATGCATGGATGGAATGAATCCATATCGAAGCCTGAGTAGCACACATATTTCATGGCCGGTTTTATTGGTAATTTACAACTTATCTTTTGAATTTTGTATGAAGCGCAAATATGTAATGTTGAGTTTAATGATATCAGGACCAAAACAACCCGAAAGTGATATTGATGTTTTATTGTCACCATTAATTGATGATTTGAAACTCTTATGGGAGGATGATATTAGAGTGTATGATTCTTATAAAATAGAATATTTTCAACTGCATGCAATGATTATGTTCACTATAAATTGACTTCCCAAAATGTGTAAATTTGTTCGAATACAGTGTTAGGGGGCATAAAGCTTGTCCAATTTACGAACAAGATACTTATATTATCATCTGCATTATAGGAGAAAAACAGTATACATGGGTCATCAGAAGTTTTTGTTTATGACTCACTCTCATAGAAGATTAAAAAAGGAATTCAATAACTAACAAGAATTTGATATTTTGCTTCAAAACACTGATCAATATTTGGAAATACATAAATCTTGTAATGATAGAAATATTTGGAAGAAACGATGAATATTTTTTGAGCTACCATATTTGAGATATCATGCGGTGAAACATAACATTGATGTCATGCAATTACGTATTTATCCATTTATTGATTTTTTTTGAAATATAATTATTTTAAATCTAATATGTTAAATGAAAACAAAAATATTTTATAAGAGTATATTGAAAAAATATTCATTTTTTTGTGTAAAAAATGATTTATTAGGTTGAACCATTTTTATTATTCATACACCATTTTTTGATTTGTTTTCATTTATTTATGGGGCTTTTCATATATCATTACTGTTAGCATTTTGGTTAACTATAACAAATATGAATAATAACGTGTTAAAGTTTAATTTACTTAATTTTTGTGTTTCAAAATTTTAATTCTTTTATTTGCATTAGTATTGTAATAGCTGAATTTGTATATTTGTGTACTAATTGTTTGTTG
Source organism: Viscum album (assembly GCA_963277665.1). NCBI lineage: Eukaryota > Viridiplantae > Streptophyta > Magnoliopsida > Santalales > Viscaceae > Viscum > Viscum album. Next base: position 1,513,987,867 of record OY728150.1, read on the forward strand.
TTTTGATTTGAAGGATAATGACAAATCAATCAACTGATCAAACACGTACTTTTAGAGATGAATGTACTCATACCTTTGGGGAGGAACGTGCACATGCTCCACTTAATGATTCTCATCCTTTAGAAGAGTCATATACTCCCACAGAGTTAAAGATGAGTGGGTAAATGTGGTGGCACGTTTACCAAAGTTATCAGTTGCTCGTAGCCATGACTAGAGGATATTGGTAGACTTTAATGATAATGATATTTCAAGAGGGTCTAATTCAAAACAATTCAAGAGTTTTATATCAGTTTAGGCTAAAAGTGAAGTTAGTATTTTGATTGAAGATTGAAGAAGTGTTGATAAAGACACTATCTCAGTTCTCAGAGACCATTTTGGTAAGCTCGTTTGTTATTGTTTTACTAATCTTGAAATGTTTATACTAATATATGTTTTCCTCTTCTTATCAGCTGAAATATGATATACCTGACACTGGAGGAATCAGGAGGAAATTGTTATCATTGACTATTAGGAGATGGAGAGATTTCAAATGAACCATCACATCTGATTTCATTTTTGGATACATGCAACATCATAATCAATTTGATATATATCCTTTTATAAATGAAAACACATGGAAGCAATTTGTTGAAAGAGTAAGAAAAGAATTATTTTTGATAAGTGAAATGTAAACTTTTAGAAGTTTTTTTATATTAATGATTGTATTAATGATTTCTTATTCTTAATTTACATCAATCGAGAAGATCTAATCAGGAGATCCAATCTAGAAATGTATATCCTCGTTCTTTATCTTGGGGAGAGTATTTTATTGAGGAGAAGAAAATACATGAGGTCTTTGTAGCTGAGGGGAGGTAGAATATTTTATCTACAATATTGGGAAAGCCCGAACACGCGGGTCGTGTACGAGGATACTCGACTGGAGTGGATCTGCGCGGCTCTGACTGCTCGGTTCGGTGCATCTCGGACTTCGGTGTTGACGAAGTGGATTCGGCTCGGTGCGTCCATCGCGTCCTGGTGACGCCTCCAACGGGTTTTCAGTGTGGCTCAAAGTTTGACCTGCAGTTCCCTGGAGGGGGGGGGGGCTTTTGGTTTCGGTTACTGTGAGATTTTGCAGGTTGTTTGATTTGGTGATTCTGGATATTGTTTTATTGGGCGTGATTCTGGTGGTTTTTTGGGTGTTCTGTCGCTAGTTTTGCATTTTCACGTTGATTTTCTTGCCATTGAAATGACCTACTTCAGAACCCGGTGAGGGTTCATCCATGGTCTGATCGGAGCAGATCCATGCCCAGAGTGGCGTTTTTGGTTCAGGATGACCCTGATTCCCCCATCGGTGGCGTTCCCTCGGCATGATGTTGGGTCGTCTAGTCCTTGGTGACGATGACTTCATCTCGTGTCCCTTGGAATGTCTTCTGGGCCTCTACAGCGGTGGTGGTGGGATGTCTTGTGGAGTGTGGATGGATTCACCAAGGATGGTTGTTGATGGTGGTGCCATGGAGTCGTGTTTGTTTTATGCTGGGGAACCCAGACAGTCTACATGGAATTGCTTCAGATTAGGATAGAGCTGGTCGTCTTCACCATGCATGACTTTTCAGATTTGGAAGTTTAGGAGGGTATGACGCTGCCATTGATACCGGGCCCGTGCATTTTTGCACGGGACAACTTGCTGTGCAGCCATGCTCTGGTGGAGGTGGGCCTTAATGATGTTGATGATGGGAAGGGGTTCTTCTACGTAGTCTTGTTTTGGGTTGCAACCCTCTGAATTTTTGAATTTTGTTTCTCTATGTCTTTGAAGTCTTGGTTTCCCCCTTTTACTCTTAAAAGGGGGTTTATCCAAAATCAATAAAAATATAGGCCTTCGGGCCATTCAGTCAGTCAGATGCTATTTTATATTGGAGATACCATTCATCATCAACAGTTAGAGATAGAGCATCAAATGGTCATTGTACATGATATTATAGATATATCAATTGGAGTACCATTACCTTCAGATGAGGTTAGGACAGTTGAACAAAGTATTAACCATTTTTTAGTTTGACCATCTAGACTTATGTGACATTACTACAGGGGTGTGTATATTTTATCTTTTATTTCATTTTTATATTAAAATTGTATTAACATTTGAAAGTTTATATATTTATCTGTTTATTTGCAGGAATACTTTAAAGGTACACAAATACTGTATATACAATAACAAATACAAATGGTTATGATTTCATATACAAATTCTAGTAGTCTTTACATATTGTCAAAATATTCAAATTTGTTGTTGCGTGTTTATGAGATTTCAATGGAAACTGATGTTTGTGGACGTGCAATGTTTGTGGGGCTTTTGAAAAATGATTTAATGGAGCTTGTAATTGGAGATCGGCTGGATATCAACACAATGCAAGTTTTTTCCATATAAATTTTAACACAAATCTTTTCCTGCATTAAATTTATTGAAATTTATTCACTGTAGCAGTTTTTTGACTTCCAGCTGGGAACCACTGTAGCGCTTTTGACAAAGTCGGCTGTCGTTCACTATAGCGATGCAGAATTACTTTTTCAAAACAGTGATCATCTTCTTCATTTTATAGCCCATTTTCGGGCTAGGGTTACTATTGAAAATCCTCTGTATTTTTTTGTGCTCTCGATATAGTGAATTCTGCCTCTCCCGTGGACGTAGGGATTTTTCCCGAACCACGTAAATCGCTGTGTGCTTATTTGCTTTCTTTCGTTTTCTCGTTTCTGTCGTTTTGTCTCCCGACGATTCCGCAACATTATGGACCCACAAATCATTTCACATGAAGCGCGGACAATAACCGAAGAAGAAAGAACAATTTATTTTGCTGAAAGATTTGAAAAAAATATAATTACTCAACGTTTGATGTTTCCTTATCTTGAAAAGTATGAAACATATATCCCACAAAATGTTATTTATCTTTTAACATAATAACAACTTATATTAAATTTTCTTTTATATCAATCGCCATTGGATGTTAGGTGTTTTTTGTTCAAGGGAGAAGACACTTTACTGAGTTTCCTCTATCCATGGCGATGTGCGAGTAAATATTAAGAACGTACTGGAACTGTAAGTTTTATTTTTTTAATAGTTGTTTATATTATAATGAATTTTAAATTTATTTCTTTCATATTATTTTCTAACATGGGATGTAATTTGTTTCGAGAAAATATAAAGAAAAAGAGCGGCAAGATCAAATATGTAAAACCAAAGGTAATTTTTCACTTATAATTAGTACATTTTGGATATATTACTTAATAATGTTATTTTGAATCGACAAACTCATTTAAAAAGCAGTGTCATAAACAAGAAGGCGTAAAAGAATGCAGATATTATGTGTTAAGATTTATGTATGAAATAATTTCAAGTGACACAGTTACAAATTTTCAAAAGATTAGATTTCTGTAAAAACTTTTTCTTAATATTTCATTTATTTTATTCATAATAATTATAGTGCATAAGAGCTCACACACTTACAAATTGAATGGACAAATCATTTTATAGGCTTGGTTGGATTTTAATTTGTTTTTAGTTAATATTGTAATTTTGAATGTTGTAATTGTAAATGTGTATTTGCCAGTTGTTTTGGTGCTGATTCTGTTTGTCTTATGGTTGTTGTTTTGGTCGGCTGTGGAGAGGAAGGTTTCCATGAAATATTTAAAAAATAAAAAAATTGCACGTCGGTTATTTTATAACTGACATTAAAAACCTATATTTATGGTTTTTAAGTTGGTTCCTAAATAATTGATGTGGAAAACATTTTTTGACGTCAGTTATCTAATAATCGACATCAAAAAACCATTTTTCATGTCGATTTTAGGATAATCGATGTGAAAAACACCTCATCACGGCGTGGAAAATGACTTTTGATGTCGCTTCTTAGAAAACCGACGTGAAAAACCAATTCCACGATTCACTTACAGCGTTCATTTTTTAAGTGACATTAAAGTTGTATTTGCAACATCACCTTTAATAATGACGGCTAATAATTGATGTAAAAAAGCAAAAAAAAAATGACGTTAAAAATCATTTATGCACTAGTGCCGGTTCATTATTGGGTGAGAAGACCTTTGTCAGAAGTTTCTCTTCCAGTTCAGCTCGACATTGCAGAAGACAACAGTGCTCGACCTCTGAAACTGCAAAAAAACGAGAGATTGAGAGAGTCTCTAATTTCATCACTCGGTGTAAAGGATTGACACACTCTTTGAACCTAACACTCCCTCAAGAAGACTTGTTGCCCATATGTATAGAAAATCTTCACGATGAGTTGCACACGCCACTTCTTCCTATGAAATATACAGGAGGATTTCAAGACCTCATCACGATCACTCAAAGAGTGGAAGTCTCCACCGCAGAGACCAAAACTAAGTCCCGAGTAATTTCATCAGCTCATGGAAAGAGAGCGAGGAAGGTAGAGGCCGCCACTATTATGCTTAATTTGACCCTGGTACCCGCTCCTACTCCGAAGATTGCATTGTATCGTGTGGCTCAAGCTCCTGAGTGTCAGCAAGAATGTTGCCTCGTTTGGATGATCAAAGGGAGCAGAGGTGAAAATAATTTGAGATGAAAAAACAAGGTCTATTATTTTAGAAATAATCAAGTCCTTGGCTACTTCATCTCGACATTGGAGAACAACTTGACCAAGTTGCCAAAGCCCAAGAAGCCTAGCGAGGATGGTGAAGAAGATCTCTCAAACTATTGCCCCTTTCATCAAGTATTGGTGCACAAAATCCATGAGTGTTTTTTCTTCAAAGACATCCTACAAAAGATGGTGGACTACGAGCAAGTGAAGCTGGGAAGACCACCTTCCCAAGTATCATGTGTCTCTACGACCGATTTGGGGGAAGGAAATGAATGGAAAAAAGTTAACCGCAAGGGTACACAAAAGTTCCGTAATTGGATGGTCAGAAAGATGATCAACCAGACCCATGCTGCCCTTCGAACACAGTTGAAACAACCCATTGTGCCTTCAACCGCTTCTGCTACAACACAACCAGCTTCATTGACAACTGAGTCCTCTGAAAGCCAGTCTTCCAAAAAGCGATATGGTCAGAAGAGTAAGAAGAAAACACTGAAACACTAGTGAAAAAATGTTTTTTAACATCAGTTTTTTTGCCTTTTTTACATCGGTTATCAGCTGCTGTTATTAAAGGTGATGTTGTAAATGTCTTTAACGTCGTTTAAAAAAATGAACGTTGTAAATGAATTATGAAATTAGTTTTTCATATCAGTTTTCTTGGAACCGGCGTCGAAAATCATTTTCCACGTCGGTTATTATATAATCGACGTAATAAACCGCCGTGATGAAGTGTTTTTCACATCGGTTATCCTAAAATTTACGTGGAAAATGGTGTTTTGACGTCGGTTATTATATAATAGACGTCAAGAAGGGTTTTCCACGTTGGTTATTTAAGAACTGTCATGAAAGACCATAAATATAGGTTTTGAACGTCGGTTATAAAATAAACGCCGTGGATTTTTTTTAAAAATATTTCATTGAAACCTTCCTCTCCACAGGCGACCAAAACAACAAACAAACGGAAGACTACCAGAAGCAGCAACAAAACAACTAGAAAATACACATTTACAATTACAACATTCAAAATTACAATATTAAGTAAAAAAAAACTAAAATTAAACCAAACCTGTAAAATGATTTTCCCCTTAAACTTGCAAGTGTGTGAGCTTTTATCCACTATAATGCCGAGTATCATCAAAAAATTGCAAATTAAAATGTAAGCATTTAACATTTATTATGAATAAAACAAATGAAATATTATGGAAAAGTTTTTAAAGAAATCCAACCTTATGGAACTTCGTAACTGTCCTAGTTGAAATTATTTCATACATAAATCTTAACACATAATATCTGAATTCTTTTACGCTATCTTGTTTATGACACTGTTTTTTAAATGAGTTTGTCAATTCAAAATAACATTATTAAGCAATATATCAAAAATGTACTAATTATAAATAAAAAATTACTTTTGGTTTTACATATTTGAACATGACACTATTTTTCTTTATGTTTTCTCAAAAGAAATCTTATCCCCTGTTAGAAAATAATATGAATGAAATAAATTTAAAATTTATTATAATATAAACTCTTAGGAAATTAAAACTAACAGTTTCGATACGTTCTTAAAATTTCTTCGCACATCGACATGGATAGAGCAAAACCAGTAAAGTGTCTTCTCCTTTGGACAAAAAACGCGTAACATTCAATGATGACTGATATAAAATAAAATTTATTATTAGTGGTTATCATGTTAAAAGATAAATAACACTGTGTGAGATATATGTTTCATACTTTTCAAGATAAGGAAACATCCAACACTGAGTAATTGTATTCTGTTCAAATATTTCAATAATATAAACTGTTATTTCTTCTTCAATCATTGTTCACGCTTCAGGTGAAATGAACTGCGAGTCTATAAATCCATATACTTCTTTCTTGTCATGTTTCTCACACATTTTATAAAGACACCTAATACAAAATGGGAATAAGTATACATTTTCAATAAATTTAACGCAGGGAAGGATTTATGTTAAGACTAAATGGAAAAAACTTGTATCGAGTTAATGACCAACTGATCTCCAGTTACAAGCTCTATGATATTATTTCTCAAAAGATTCACAATCATTGCATACCCACATACATCAGCTTCCATTGGAATTTCATAAACACTTGACAACAAATTTTAATATCTTGACAATATGTCAAGACTATTAAAATTTATATATGAAGTCACAACCCTTTGTATTTGTTGTTGTCTATATAATATTTTTCAACTTTAAAGTATTCATGTAAATAAATAGATAAATATTTAGACTTTCAAATGTTAAAACAAATTTAATACAAAAATGAAATAAAAAATAAAATACACACATACCTTTATGATAATATATTGCAGAAGTCTAGATGACCAAATTAAAAAGTGGCTGATACTTTTTCCAACTATTCTCACCTTATTAGTATGTAACGATACTCCAACCGATATATCTATAATATTCTGTATAGTGATCCTATGATTCTATCTCTAACTGTTGATGAATGATATATTCAATATAAAATATCATTCCATATGCTATAATATGATACTGCGGATCGTTGACATATAACTCACAATAGCGAGGAATTTGTGGAAGATGGGGTATAAGAGTAGGATAAAAAGTGGAGTCTACCAGCGGAGGTGGAGTATGAGCTACTGGTAGAGGTGGAGGGGTGGAAGTTGCAGTCTGAAATTGTATTTGCATGTCTGCAAATTTGGATTGTACCGACACTTTGATCTTATCCTCTATCGTCACATTAATGTTTTGAACTTCAACCTCCAAAGATTCTATTTTTTTTATAAAAACCCTCCATTGCAGAAGCTCAAGAATGTGGAAACATTTTTCTCACTGATACACCTGGTGTGTATCCTCGTACACGACCCGGGTGTTGGGGCTTTCCCAATACTGTAGGTAAAATTTCCTACCTCCCCTCAACTACAAAGACCTCTATGTTCTCTGCTCCTCAAGATAATCCTGCATGAATTATTTGGACTAGTGTCTCTTTGTCATCACTTCTCCAATCTTCAATCAAAATATTGACTTTACTTTTAGCCTGAAATTATATAAAACTTTTGATTTTTTTTGAATTAGGCTATCTTGGAATATCATATTCATCAAAGTCTACAAGTATCCTCTAGTCCTTGCTACGAGCGACTGATAATTTTTCTAAACGTGTGTTGCCACGTTTACCAACCCTCAAACTCTTCTTTGACTCTGTGGGAGTATATGACTCTTCTAATGAAGGATGAAGATCATTAAGTGGAGCACGTGCACATTCCTCCCTAGAGGTATAAGTACGTTAATCTTCTGAAGTATGTGTTTGATCAATTGATTGATATGTCATCATCCTTCAAATCAAAACAACAAACAATTAGTACATAAATATACAAATTCAACTATTACAATACTAATGTAAATAAAAAATGAAAAATTATAAAACACAAAACTTAACTAAATTAAACTTAACACATTATTATTCATATTTGTTAAATAAAATTCTAATAGTATTGATATATGAAATGTCATGTAAGCGAATGAAAAAAAAAAAATCCAAAAATGGTGTATGAATATTGAAAATGGTCCAACCTAATAAATCATTTTTTACACAAAAAGAATATTTTTTAATACACTCTTATTAAATATTTTTTGTTTTTTTAACATATTAGATTTAAAATAATTGTATTTCAAATAAATCAATGAATAAATAAGTTACATAATGGTAAACATGTTAAACTAAACAAAACTAAACTAATATAAACAAACATTTTAACTTATTAGTTTTAATACGTGTTTTAATAAAGAAAATAAAATTAACATATATAACATTTTATGAAATTTATAAAAGTAAACGAGCAATAAACATATGGTACCTGTAATATTAGGAATGTACTAAATGATTGTTTTTCTAAATTCCTTCATCATGATCGTTTCGTATGACACAAACCATGTCTACGATGTGCTCATCATCATTATTTGTTAATCTTTTCATGGAAGTAGGGATCTCACATAAATCAGCATCTTCGTCAAGTTGATCATCACCGACACATTGTTATTTTCTTTGTAAAATAACAAACAACTGCATATCTGATTGATCGATAATGTAGATAATTTGTTTTTCATGTGTTACCATTACAAAAGGATTAGTTGTGTATTCCAATTTATTCAGATTAAAAGTGTCATTCCAAATTCCTTATGTCGGATACTGTTGTTACCGATAAACCATTTGCAGTTAAACACTAGAACTTTAAATTTAATTTAATCAACCTCCCATATTTCTTCAATGAATCCATAATATGCAATTGATGCATAAATTGAGTTTTTGTCTTTAGAACTCGAAAAATGCATTACTTCTACGACCATCGATACACTACTATTCTAAACTGCATTTCTATTGTCCTGATATTTCATATGAAATGTATAACCATTAATATCATACTCGGACCATGTTATCACATTTAAACTTGAACCACCCACTAAACATCTTAATGTTTCTGATGCATCTGATCTACCAAGCATTGTCTTTTTAAACCGTGGTAAAAAAGTTTTGTTATGCTCATTCAAAAACCACATATATTTCTTCTTTGGATGACATTGTTTCAACAAATTAGTACGCAATGTTATATATGGTTGAACATCATATAAGTTATTTATGATGTATAAATGTACCTTCTTTATTTGTTTACTTAACAAAAATTTGACTTTCAAGCCACGAATCCCCTTTCCCCCATAATTAACTCGTTCATTGTGGACAATCAACTGGATGTCGTAATTTTCCATCACATATCTGTTCATGTGCATGTCATCTTAACCTTTTTACATTATGTGAATTTGAAAATAAACATTTCAAAAGAGGCTTGATAGGTGGATACCAAAATGACTTGACAGAGGTATCTGTAACTGCTAAATCAGCACATAATTTTTCTTTAAACTTATATCGCGACGTCCCACATTTTGGACACTTTGACAGAAATTCATATTCCTTTTTATATAGCACACAATCATTTGTGCAGAAATGTATTTTTTTTGTAACCTAATCCCATCGGGCATAGTATTTTCTTCATTTTATAATGTGAATCTGGAAGATCATTGTATTTAGGAAGAATATCTTTCAACAATTGTAGCAAATCAGTACAACGTTTTTCACTCCAACCATGTTTCGTTTTCAAGTTAATCAATATTAAAACTGATGATAAAACTGTAAATTCCATACTACTCAGATATAATGGGTTTTCAGCATCACCATATAGACGCTCAATTGTCAGTTTTTCCTCAATTGCCTCTGCTTCAATATCACGAATCATTTCTATAATTTCATCTGAGTTCTCATCTTGTAAATCATCATCATCATTAGATTTGAAATTCTGTTCAGTTTCACCACCCCAAATCCAAGGGCTGTAACTAGGATTAAAACCATGACAAATTAAATGATCTTTGATCTCTCTGCTTTTCAAATTCTTCATATTTAAATATTTCAAGCATTGACAGGAAAACATGTCGTTGTTTGGAACATTTCGTTTAACAAATTTAAAAAAAACATCAACACCTTTCTCACATTCATCACTTATTCGAAGTGCTGTAATCCAATTCTGACTCATTATTATCTAAAACAAATATAAAAAATAACTTGTCAAAATAATATAGTGGTGATAAAAGTGAGAATAAATTAATCAAGTCAAACCAGATTTATATTTATATCAAAGATGTCATCATTTGAAAGTAACAAAACTTTTAAATTTAAACAAATATATATATATATATTTGTGTATTTGAAAAGTATAATTATAAATTTTAGAAAATAATCGAATATAAGTTTAAATATAATTGATAAATAGGATGCAAACCACTAATCAAAACGTAGAAAAATATCATAGGGATTCTAATTAATTATATAACATATAATAAGCATGAGTTGTTATTTAATAAATCATGGACATTCATATATAATAGTAATTATACAAATTGAATGTAGATAACCAAATGTTTCACTGAATATATGACGTACAATTAGTCACTAACATTTTCCTCCAAATGGTTCTATGTTGTCTATTAGTCCACAAGTAAGATGATTAATAAAACACATATATCATTATATAATACATTATCAAGACTTATATTTCTATGAAATTATGTTGAGGAAAATAATTTAGTCTATCTGTAATATATAAATAAAAATAAATACAAGAGTATATATGTAACCATGTTAGGCATGGTTATATGAGGCAACCAGTAAAAGATATTTTTAATATTTCTTAATAATACACACTCAAGATGAAAATTAATACAATTAGCTAAGGGATTGAAAAGAATTTACATTACACTAAACCAAAAACAAGGTTTCCTATATGCAAGTGTGATTTAATACTATATCAAAGTTCAATAACATCTGTCAAACAATTCAGTGCAAACACTCTTCCATACACTAGAGAGCATCAAGATATGATGTTGAAACTTATGATCTAATATATAACATTAAAATGTAACGAAATGAACAAATTTTCACTTAAATCAACAAATAACTAAGGTATATGAAGATGTTAATCCAAGATTTTCAACAAGATTTATATACAAACGTGCAATGATGAGGCCGATGAAACCTGAGTAGTAATGCAAGATTTGATTTAACGTAATAAAAAAAAGAGAGATAGGGCGCCCGCGACTTTGAATGATCAAAATCGAGCGAGAATCAATGTGTGAAACTTACTTGAGAGTTGAGAGATGAGCTGATCGAATGCAGACAATGACCCGGTGAAATGTGAGGATGTATAATGAAGGAAAATCAAGATTTCCTGCCAGGAGATTGAAAAATCGAGGTTAGGGTTTCCGCGCGTGAGAGAGACGAGTTTTCTTTTATGTGATCGAATAACACAAAAATCAATCGAATTTGGAATTCATAAAATTTTAAAAGGTTTATCACATCGGTTATTATATAATCAATGTTATAATGTATTTTTCAGCCTTTTCAGGTTGGTTAAAAAATAAACAACGTGAAAAAGCAAATCTCATTGCTTTATCACGTTGGTTATTGTATAACTGATGTCGTAAATCTGCATTTTAATGTTAGTTATTTTATAACCGATGTGAAAAATCTAGATACTTGCTTTATCACGTCCTTTATTATATATCCAACATGATAAAGCGTGGTACTTTCTTTTTCATGTTGGTTATTAGAGAACCGATGTGAAAAGCTATACAGATGGCTTTATTAAGGCGGTTATAAATAACCGACATGAAAAAGTCGACGTGAAAGATACATTTTGTACCAGTGGAATATGAGTTTGTTCAAAATCCAAAGTTGTCTTTAACTGTAGTGGACTTCATGCCTACAGTCCCAGAAGAACAGACACCACCTCGCCAAACGGTACAACAAGGGTCAATCTGCCAGACGAAATATCCATCATATAAGGAGTTGATCTTTGGGTTTTTTAATGTTATTCACTTAATGGATCTCTTCTCAGACTATGATCATGATTATTGACCTGAATTCCCTACATTCGATTGGGGAACTGGGGGAAGGGGATGTTCGAGTCCGAGATACAGGGGAAGACGCGGTCGTGCTAGGAGTCATTACTCTAACTACGTTCATGATTGAACTGTCTACATGGAAAAAACTCATGGGAGAGCTCTCCTACGAGCTCAGAAGGAGAAAAGAAGCCCCCCACATGATAGGGTCTTCCCTGAAACGATTATCCTAGAAAATCGGCTAGAGGAGACGTCATCGCTTGATCAACCTCGACGTGCAAGTAGACCTAGTCGACCCAATCCACTGAGAGTAGAAGCACCTCCAGTCCCTGTTCTAAGGGATGATATGTCCACATCAAGTACTTCTTCTCCTAAATCACTCACAAAAGAGTGTCCCCATGCTGGGAAGCATAGACCTTTGGACTAGAAGTGTGATATTTTGATGAAATTAGTCCTATTTCTAGATAATTTGTCAATCCTAGATTTTATGAGTCTATCAAAAGACCTTCAAGAAGAACTTCTAGAGGCCTTGTCATTCCTTCAAGAATTTTAAGTTGAGGTTGCTACTGCCGAAGTGTATCGTGCAGAGAATGATCCTGTACAATGCCACATGGTCGTTGCTTTAACAGACTAGGATGAGGATTCCATCATACAAGGGAACATCAGACCCTTGTATATATCCCTCCAATGGCTCGAAGAACTTCATTTTTTATTGATTTTTGATAATCCACCTTTCTAGGGGCGAGGTGGAACCCGTACAAGGCCCGTAGGTGTAAGTATTACATGACCCGTAGGCCTTAGAGGAATTCATTATTCGTAGACTTCAAACATTACACACATCCTAGACTAACTACTTGGAACTGCTCCTCCCCAGCATCTTCATCGTGAAATCAGCTCTCCACTTTCGCATGACAGTTCAACTAGGCTTTCCTATGCATGCACAGGCTTGTCCCGATGACAGGTGTCATACCCTCTCATTATTGCAATCCGTTTAGATTATACTATGGTGAAAGCTCCTTTCTCATCCTCCTTATGGAGCTTCTTCCTTATAGGTTGTCTGGTTTGCATCTGCACTTAAGGTGGCCTGAAGGCCTTGAGGTGGCCCGAAGGCCTTACTAACCCAAAGACCTGGGTGGCCCGAAGGCATTAAAGGACTCGGGGACCAAATCGGTGGCCTGAAGTCCCAAACATGAGAATAGTCCCGGTTACTACAGTGCCAAACAATACTTTTTACAGTTACCGCTACAGTACCTGCTATAGTACTACTACAGTTCTGCTATAGTACTGCTACAATACTACTACAGTACCTGCTACAGTAGCTGATACAGTACTTTCTATAGTACCAGAAATATGCCTCCACCTGGATTTGATCTCGGGTTGCATGGATGCACTTAGGGAGTCCTCACCAACCAGTCTGAGGCTCATGTGCAAAACCCTTGTATATATATGACCAAATAAATGACATTGATATCCGACGAGCCTTCATTGACAACAACTCTGGAGTCAAATTCATTCCAACCTGAACACTTCATCAACCGAGTTTCAATGAATCTCACTTTTCCCCGTCCACTTTAATGCTACAGGGTAATGAAAAGAATGAGCAAAAGCCTCTTGGTGAAATTAGGCTCAGGTCTCAGTTCAGGGATCTCATGTCTGACTTAGAATTCATGGTTGTTAGGTAGGATATGGTCTTCAACGTCCTGCTGGGAAGACCTTGGCTACATTAGCATGCGACCATCCCTTCTTCATACCACCAATGCCTCAAATATTGTATCAATGGATAAATTGGGACATTGCATGGTGAAAAATCCCCATTCAGATCCTGTGAGTCGTAGTACATTGACGCATGATTCTAACATAAGGATGAGAAATGGTATGTGACTGATGATGTCACTCGAATAAATGCCCCAAATGGACTGGAGATGACCCCAACTAATCCTTTCAAGCAGCTCAGTGTAGAGTACGTGTTTCCCATCAATCAAATCGAAGGAGTGGGCCCGAATTCAAGCACACATTCAATGATTTCTGTGATGTCAGTCGTGACAACAGAGCCCAACAGTGCAAGAATTTTTGTCAACTCTCCAAGAAGTAATGAAATCCTAGATGAAAATGTCTTCATTCCATCCAATGAGCTTCAACAAATAATTTCCCCACCAGCTGGGTTGGAAGAAGTTATCATATCAGTGAGAGAAAATGAAGATGCTCATTTACAATCCTTCGTCTTCCCTTCGGGGATCCAAAAGGGCCCTACGTCATCAGTGCGGCCATGAATTCTAAAAAAAATGAGGTATATACTTCCTTCCTAAACTAACACCGGGATGTGTTCGCCTAGAATTATACAGAGATGCTAGACCTTGATCCTGAGATGACCACTCACCACTTGGGTTCTCCAGAAGACCATTGAGGGTATAAACATGTAGCCAGACAGACACACTCAACTCACACTTCCAAGATTGAGTCTAAAGTGGATAAACTCATCAAGGTCGGCTTCATATGAGAGGTACAATATCCAAAATGTCTATCCAATATTGTTTCTATGAAGAATAATAACAAACAAATCAGAGTTTTCATCGACTTTAGAGATCTCAATCGACACTGTCTGAAATATGACTTCCCAGTTCCAATCACAGAACTCTTGATTGATGCGATGATTGGTTATCAAGCCATTTCCTTCATGGATGACTATTCAGGTTACAACCAAATTAGGATGGCCCCATAAGATGAAGAATCCACTGCCTTCATCCCCCTCAAGGAGTATTCTGCTATCAAATAATACCTTTTGGATTAAAGAATTCCAACACCACATACCAACATTCCATGCATCGTATCTTCAAACCCTTTTTGGGAAAGTTTGTTGAATGATATGTGGATGATCTATCAGTGAATTCCTAACAACATTTTGGTCATCTGACTGACCTGAAGACCATATTCAACAAGTTACGACAACATAACATGAAGATTAATCCCTTAAAATGTGCTTTCGGGGTAACCTCAGGAAAGTTTCTCGGCTTTGTCGTATGCCATCACGGTGTCAAAGTCGATTATGAGAATAAAAATGATATCCTTATCATGTCACCTCCTCGAAACCTCAAAGAATTGAGGAGACTTCAAGGACACTTGACCTATATCCGACACTTTATATATAACCTTTCTGATAAGTTTTTTCCTTTCACCAAATTGATGAAAACGGGAGTCACATATCAGTTGACCCGTGACTGTCAAGGAGAATTCAACATCCTCAAGAGATATCTCTTGAGTCCACCAGTATTAATGCCACCCGTTGAGGGAAAACCACTCATCCTATATGTGACAACCCTATAGAAATCACTAGACATATTACTTGCATAAAAGAATGATGATGGGAATGAAAACAACCTTTATTATCTTAGTCAAACTATGCTCGATGCTGAGACTCATTATTCAGATATCGAGAAGAGTTTTCTGTCATCAATCTTCACAATTCAGAAATCGGGGCACTACCCGCAACACCATGAGGTCAATTTAGTCTCTCGCAATAACCCACACAAATATATCCTCAGTCTTCCTATATTGATGGGATGTTTGGCAGGATGGGAGATTATTCTACAACAATTCAACATACAATTCAACATACAATTTGTGCCTCAGAAAGAGATGAAAGGCTAGGCCTTGGCGGATTTTCTTGTAGAACACCTGTCTACAGAAACTATGTCTTTAAATATTGAATTTCTAGATGATGAGATATTCTCTATTTGAGGTAGCCCCCAAATGTGGGAAATGTATTTTGACGACGTGTCCATGAGCCTAATGGGGAGGAGAATGGAAGACCCTAAACTCAACAAAATTGGGTTAGGAATCATGCTTCTCTCCAGAAAAAGCAGTATTGCCTTACTTCCTATTATCAGAAGGTTGTACTAACAATGATGCAGAATATCAGGCCCTCATTGCAGGCCTGAAACTAAAACTCCAAATACCAGTGGACCACTTGGAGGTGAAATGTGACTCAGAGTTGGTAATCGTACATATCAACAGAGATTATGCTATCATAAAAGAGGAACTAATTCCCCTATTTTACTATGTCTGAGAGTTAATGACAGAGTTCCCCTCAGAGCCAACATTGACTCATGTCTTGCGATCAATGAATTCCCAGACAGATGTGTTGGAAAATATAGCTACTACTTTGGTAGATCCAAACTGAGATGAAATGGTCATCAGTATTTCCCATCACCAAATGGTCTCACCTTTCGTTTAAGTCAGAACAGAAGAGATCAATGAAGTCATCCCTATTTCTGAACCGTATAGTCCTACCACTGTGTGGATGATGCTAATCATGGACTACCTCCAAAATAGAATACTTCCATCAGAAAAAGTTGGTAAAGAAAAATCCCACCAACGAGCAACTAACTTCACTCTATGATATCCCAAATCACTAGAAACTGTTTTACAAACGAGGATTTGATGGAGTCATTATCAGACGTATTTATGGAGAAGAGGTAACTGCTATCATGAATGAAGTACACCTTGGAGCCTACGGTGCCCATATTTTAGGGATAAATCTTTCCCATCAAATCTGAAGGCTTGGGTACTACTAGTTTTCGATGACACATATTGCACAGAATTCACCAAGAAATTTCATTCTTGCCATGTGCATGTCAACTTCACCCATCAAACCCCGAGTTTCTACATACAATCATATAATCATGTTCATTTTTCATATGGGGAATGTATTTTGTGGGGGCCATACACTCCATCTAAAATGAAGCAGTTCAAATACATCCTAATTGCTACTGACTTCTTCTCCAAATGGGATGAGGTAATACCCCTCAAAGAAGTCGAGGCCAAAAGTATTGTCAGTTTCATGAAATCTAACATCATTACCATATTTGGTGTCCCTCACACAATACTGACAGACATTGACACCAATTTCTATTTCGTTGAGGTGGAGAAGCTATATCGGGAATATGTTATCAAATCCAACCATTTATCCTGCTATCATGTGACGACTAATGGAAAAATAGATGTATTCAACAAGAACCTGTCAAACATACTCCAGAAAATGGCGGATAAAGATAAAAAGTATTGGATTGATAATCTCTTGAATGCCTTTTGAGCTATCCATAGATTAGCAATCCCAGAAACGACTAGATGAATTGGAGCGACTCGATGAGAAAAGATTTCAAACCTTTCATCACTTGTAAGTCTATCAAAATCGGATAGCGTGAGCCTTTAACAAGAAGACCTACCTTTGTTCATTACTCTAAGAAGAACTGATACTATTCCTCAACACTCTAATGATACCAGGAAAGAAGCCTCCAAAGCTTGAACCAAAGTAGGAGAGACCTTACTCCATACACAAGGTCCACTCTAACAGAGTTTATTTTTTGATCTCAATGGATTAAGAGATCATTACAAACCCTACCAATGAAAGATTACTAAAGAAGTATTTCGCGTAATCACACGACGCTCGCCGCAACTGTAAGATGTTAAACTATGTAGTTGGTCTTTGTAGCATGAACTTAAAAGGCATGCCATAACATCTGTGCTGCATGACATTAAACTGCATGACATCATTGTCTTTGTCACTTGACGATAAACTGCATGAAAAATGTGTAAAGACCCATAAATTTCAAGGAATTTTTTTTCTTAATTTTCTTTGGAATTTTACAAGAACGCAGCCTCTGACGGCACCTGATTTCGAGGCCCGGTGTGCCCGGAATCATTTTCCGAAGTTTGGCTTGGGTACGTTCAGTGAACGAACGAGCGAGTTTTTCTAACTTTTGAACCGGTGCCCGGAATCGAATTCCGAGGGCACCGATGGAATCGCAGCGCCGGTATTTGCTTAGAAACGCCTCTTCCGGAGTTGTGTTTGCTCGGGTGTGGTTTTTAATTTTTGGTCTTAAAGTTAAGAAATAAAATAATTTGTGCGACAAACTTTATTTTATTTCACTTAAGCCGCTTGGAAGCCACTTGAAGCCACTTAAAGCTGCTTAAGCGGAGTTGTACGGATAGGGTGCTATCCAAAAATATCCTACCCTCTTGGTAGGATATTTGTGAGGTGGGGCCCGCACAAGCCCCGCCGTTTCTTTTCCGCTAAGTAACGCACCCGCGAAAACCCGTCATTATGAAAGTCAATTGACACATTTTCTTAATTTCTTAACGCACCAATTAATTGGGGGGTTTATTTCGTTGAATTAATTCTACGAATTAATGGGTCGTTACTTATCTCTTTTTCGTTTGTTGGCGTAATAATAAAATAAGACCAACGCCGACATCTTGAGGATTACACGTTGAGAGGCTTTTGACAGAAATTCTTGTGTCTTCACCCTCCTTCGCGAAGAACGCGAATAACGTGAAGAACGCTGGCCTCCGACGAAGAACGCCGAAACCGCGGATACCGCGACGACGCGACGATCAATTCCGCGAAGAACGCGCGTGCGACGACTTGATGAGGTAGGAGTTTGTTTGTGAAATAACTTTATTTTCCCGTGATCGTTTCTTTTAAAGAAAAGAACCCGGATCAAGTTCAATTTTAATCCTATTAAAATTGTGCCTCTCCCTCATTCATGTGTTGAATAAATTCTCCCGACTGTTATTATCTAACGCGGAGGGTGCGGGCCAAACGAACACGGCCCGACAACCCTCCGCCGTTCTTCGTGGTTGTGCAGATTTGGCGGGCGACAACAAAACGTGACGCAAGGGCGATTTGATGATCCCGCAATGAAGAACGGAACCCGGGAGGAACAATGGCGCAGACGGGAAGGAAAACGGACCACCGGAGAAACTCCGGTGGCCCGCGGAAGCCACCGGCGGCGCGGGTCGCCGGCTCCAGCGGACCCGCGGCCGCGCGGGTCCGGCGCACACGCGGGACACGACTTTTTCCGCGTCCGTTGAACAGGGCGGCCCCCCCCCCCCGCGGGGTCCGCGGTGCTGTCACGCGGGGGCAGCGAGCCCCCCCGCGCTGCTCGGCCGCTTGGCCGAGCCGAGCCGGACCGGCCGGCCGAGCCGGGCCGTGCCCTGGCCTGGCCGGACCGGGTCCATCCGGGTTGGACCGGGTCGGGTCGACCCGGTTCGGCCGACCCAGGGGGGGTCGGGCCGGGTCGGCCCGGGCCCAGACCCCCCGTCTTCAGACCGTTTTCGGTCTTTTGCCCGTAACTTGAGGTACGAGCCTCTGAACGATGCACCGTCAGCGGCAACGCGATCCTTGGATAGAGACGGTCGTTTCGGTATATTACACTTAAGGTTCCGGAATACTTTGGGTTCGGCCGGGTTGGTTCGTCCACGAAACCAACCGGGCCTTCGGAGCGGAAACGCTCATATCTTGAGCTCCGGATGTCCGATTGACGTGCCGTCGAATTTGGTGGATTCCTCTAAGTGAGACGGACCTTTTGGATCACTCCGCCCAAGGTTTGGATGCAGGTGGAGTACGGTCGGGTTGGTTTCTCCTTAAAAACCAACCGGGCACCTGGGACGAAAAAACCAATAACTCTCAGACCGGGCGTCCGATTGACGCGCCGTCTGTGACGTTGAGTTCCTGTTGACGATACAGAACTTTTGGATACATCAACTTCGGACTATGTGTCAGTTGAGGTATCAACCTCTCGGCTCGTGGAGCGGAACCTCCCGAATGAGCTTGCTGTGTGCGGGAACCCTAGTGCTGGCTGCAACTGCTACTGTGACTGCGACGACGACTGTGCAGAGATCCTCAGTGGACTGCGACGACTACTGCACTCAGCGATCCTACGTGGATCAGTGCTACAGATCCTGTGTGGGTCAGTGCTCAGCGGTTCTGTGTGAGCCAGCGCCTACAGGTCCTGTGTGGGCCCGATCCTGTGTGGGTCTTTGCGGGGGTTAGTTACCTATTGATCCTGTGTGGGTCCGATCCTGTGTGGGTCATTGCGGGGGTTAGTACCTATCGATCCTTTGTGGGTCCGACGACTTAGATGGATCAGTGATCATCTTTATCGTTATCCGAAGAAGTATACCTGTGTGAGCTGAATCATGTGTTACTCTCCTTTGTGGATTGTGTTGAACTATCCTGTGTGGATTTACTGTTTACCTTCCTTTGTGGATTGTGTTGAGCTATCCTATGTGGATTACTTTTGCTCTCCTATGTGGACTGGGTTGTGCTTGGGCTCGGATGTTGGGGCCAAACAGAATTGATGACTTAGGTATATGTATGGGCATATACCTAAGCAGTGTCGGGTGTTACTTCGTGATTGTATCTTTCCTTTGTGGTTTATCCTTTGTGGATTTTGGGAGACCTTCGGGGATCTCGGGGTCCCTACTGAGTAGCTTATACTCACCCCTGCACGGGCTTTTCCCGCACTTCGTTGTGTTGGTTGCAGACGACGGACAACACTGATCGTGGTGGAGGCTTGCGGAGCAGGACGGTACCTGCAGGTGGACCACTGGGCGGGACGTACTCGGAGCGGACGGCTGGACCGAGGAGCTGTGGAGGCTATCTGTGCTCACCCTTCAGATGAGACTTCCAGAGGACGGCTCGACGCTGCGGCTTTTCTTTTCAGTTGCTGTTTTCCCCTTTCAGTTGTACTTTACAGTTAGGCTTGTATTTCCGGCCCCTTTTTCTTTCAGCACAGCTTGTTACAGTTTTTACTTAGTGTTTACTTTTCTGCTTTCTTACTATGTGGTGCTTGTTTACTTTTCAAAGGCAATGCCTTCCCTTTTTCCAGGATTTACGCCTTGGTTCTAGTCGCCAGCCCTTGGCCTATGGAAGACGGGCTTGGGGTAGTCACGACATGGGCCCCGAGGACGGGTCGTGACAAAATGGTCATAGTCGTATGACCTAAAAACCGCAAGACACCATTTGTCCTTACCACATGATATTAAACTGCATGGTTAACACCCCTCTCATTCAGTGTCAAGAAACCCTTGAAACTCCATGAGTTGAGACACTCCTCATTGTCCCTTAAATATGGGTCCTCCCTTTCAGGTATAAGTCCCAATCACATCCCTCTAACCCCTCAGCGGATCGTGATTCCCTATTTTCCAGACACAAGGAAGAAAGGATGGGCAACCCCCATGCATAAGCCCCAACATTATTACGTCTTGACCGTATGACGTTAAACTGCATGGTTCACGTCCTTGTTGCATAACGTAAAACTACGCAACATTTCGATCATTGTTCGAGCATATCATGATATCCGGTGCTGGTACCCCTACCACACCTTCATTCAAGAAATATGTGTGACTTTATTCTTATTTTGATGAGATACATAGTGGCACTCATTCCTCCTATCTCGGGTCCAACCACGAAAAAAATCCCCCCTTTTTCCTGAGTACGAATCAGACCCACACAAGGAACTTTTTTAGAACTATGTATGACTTAATTTTCATTCCAGTGAGACATGTAGTAATGCCTAGAATCTATGTCTTGGGGCCTCTCCATCATTCTGAAAAATATAAAAACTCGTCTTCCCCCACATCCAAACCCAATTGATGCGGTAAACCATTTTTAAGAACTACGTGTGCCTTTATTTTTCCTCCAGAAAGATAAGTAGTGATGCCCGATGTCCTATCCCTTAGTCTAGCTGCAATACTCATTTTCGCGTCGGGTGACGTTCGTCCTTATCGCAAGATGTTAAACTGCACGACCAACATCCTTGTTGCATGATGATAAATTGCATGATCTTTTTCAGAATTATGTGTGAATTGATTCTTATTCTATTGAGATACATAGTGACACCCAAATTTCCATCCTTGGGCCCAGCTACAAAATTCCCCATTTGTCACGTCAGTTCATCTTTGTCCTCACTGCATGACGTTAAATTACATAGGATGTCAAGAATTACGTATGACTTGATTCTCATTCTAATGAGATCTGTAGCAACACATAGATCATATCTTTTGGCCCAACCACTTAAAAATTCAAATGCCCCTTTCCTCACCTTGTATTGCCTTTGTGTGGTGGAAGAAACCTTTTCCACTCATTGTTTCTCACACTGAGCACAGTTCACGTGAGCTTAGTAGTTTTGGTAAAAGAGTTCCCTGCATGAGTAAGACATATCAATTTTCATCGAGGTTATCATAGTATCGGCTGCAAAACCTTAAAGGGTATGCCAGATGTCCTTGTTGCATGACAATAAACTGCACAATTTCCTTAAGAACTACATGTGACTTGATTCTCATTCTAATGAGATACGCAGTGACGTCTGAATATTCAATCCTGGACTCAGTCGCAACATAATATAGGAAATTCCCCCACTCTCCTTTGTACGAGTCAGATCTACATAAGAGGATTCAATAGGGTGTTTCACCCCATGCATGAGCCTGTATTCGAAAAATAAAAAAACCCCTTTTTTCCTCCACACATAAATTCAATTAGTGCGGAGGATCTTTATTTTAGAACTAAGTATGACTTGATTTTTTCTCCAACAAGATACGTAATGGTGCTCAGGTTCTATACCACGGTCCAACTGTAATATTCCTTTTTCATGTCAAGTCACCTTCATCCTTACCGCATGATGTTAAAATGCACGACTGACATCCTTATCGCATGATATTAAACTGCATGACTAATGTCATGGTCGCAGGACTTTAAACTGCATGGTACCTCAAGAACTATGTGTGAATTGATTCTCATCCCAGTTAGATACGTAGTGACACCGAGGCCTCATGTTCTAGTCCTAGCCACAGGGTGAAAATACATACCCCCTCTTCTATGTACAAACAAAATCTATACAGGAGCACTTAATTCGGGTCCCCTCTCATTAGGGGGTCCACCGAGGAAACAGAGATATCCCCTCCTACATATGAGTTATATCTATGCAAAGGGTTCTACACTTCATGGTTAATATCGACACAAAAACTTCTTTTGCGCTCAAACATACCCCTTCAATAGGTTATACTCATGATCTTGGACACTCTCATATCTTCGTAATCTTTCTCTAGCTTCCAGCGATAAAATGTTTGATACCTGAGGAATCATTTGTCCGACTATGCTGTAACATACCCTAGTTGGCTATGCATAAAGTCGCCTACAAAACGGTGTTTTCAGCAAAATGATACCTCTATTTGACTATGTTGTAACATGCCCTAGTTGGTTTTTCATAAAATAGTCCACAAAACAGGTTTGTCAACCAGTGGTAACTTCTCCCTCGAGAGAAGCCTCTTCTGTCCTCGTATGGCTTGACGACATTATGTTAGAGCCCGTGATTCAAATTAATCCATAATCATCCCTCTTATATTTGTCTCGTATCCTTTATCCCGATATGAGAACTCCCAATACCGTGGTTTAAAATTTACTCCCTCATGCCCGAAGTATACCGGAATGACCTTGGTTCAGTAGGCCACATATCACCTATCGTTTCTGTAATGCTATGGTCCAAGTCATGTGACCTAAAACTAAAAACAACATATTTCCCATGCTTGGGTTAGATCTATATAGGGAACTTATTCCCCCAATTCTTTGGAAATTTTGACTTGAGATGCTCCTTTTGTATTTAGGTACTTTCCTTCAACAAAACCAGACTCCGTGTCTAGGGAAATCCAAATATCCATAAGCTTCTTTTGGCCACGAGCAATAGAATGTCAGAATTCTTGAGAACTCCTTTTCCTGACTATATTGTAACACTCCCCAGCTAGCTTTGCATAAGTCATTCATAAAATTTAATGGCCTACTAGCCAAAGGATGCCGTTATTTGACTATACTGCAGCGCACATCAATTGTCTTTGCATAAAGTAGCCCACAAAGGGGTTTGTCAACTGGTGGTAACTTCATCCTCTAGTGATACCTCCTCTATCGCCAAAATACCTTTTCCTCATACCACTCTTCAAATCTGAAGATCCCCGGATTACACCTTACAACATTCATCCCCTCATACCTGAAATTGATGGCATATTCTCAGACAAATTACCATGAATGGTGAAAATTATTAACTTTTCGATCAAATCTAAAGTCCTTAAATTATAGATCCCCAATGTACTTGTTGAACGAGTTTAAACTGCATAGCATAATGTCCTTATTGTATGACTTTAAACTACATAATATTATGTCTTTTCTGTACGACTTTAAACTGCACAACATGTCACGAACCAGCCCGGGTACCCTGGTAAACCGATAACCAATCTGACCCTGACATAGCCCAAAGGGCTTTCCCGATCCCCACGGGTCGATGAATAACACCTAACATCACACAACATGCAAGTGAGAATGATTTTTCCACCAACAATGAGGAAGAAAAGAAACAAGATAATATTCATAACAAAAGAAACTCCACTGGTAGTAATGTACTAGAATACAAAGAGGCATAAAAGCCAAAATACTAAAATGGGAAAACAGCCCCAAGGTCCCTAATGACATAACTCACCAAGACCAATGCTCAATAGCTGGATCCACCTCCAAGATATCACTTCCCTTTGCTCGAACCTGGAAGAATAAAGTCTACAAACACCCGAAGACAAAAGTATGGTGTGAGTCTAAGCCCAATAGGATACCACCAAAGATTCCATAACAGATACCAAATATAGATATCCAAAGAAAAGCTTTCAATTTTCAAATAAACGGGTTTGGAAATTCAAAATCATATTTAAACAAAACATGCTATACATTTTCAAATGATGGAAATAAATATTTTAAGCAATGATTTTACAAATAATGGAATATTTATAAAACAATGGATTATGTAAAAAAATTATATAAAACAGTTTATATAAATTTAGCAGGCATGTAAGTAGTTCAAACAAACATTGACATACATTTATATCTCAAATATAAATAAACAAGAGATCAACATGGTCATATTCCAAATGGTATGATAGTATTAACCGACTACAGGATTCCACACTCTCTATGTGAAATCAGAAAAATGTGCATACACATGTCCCTATGACACTGGACAAAGGAGACTCATCACCAACCTGCCAGAAATGTGACCTGGCACAAGTATGTTTTAGAATGTTGTCATAGCGTAGAGTATATCCAAATAAATCACTAACTACCTAAGGCTTGCATGCACTCTTACATGATGGGTGAACTATTTTAAGACTTTAAAAATATGATCAATCACATTCTTCCATTTCAAAAGTGCCAATTTTTTCCATTTAAAATCAAAACAAGTTTTATTCAAAAACATGCTTTTTTCATAAGATAAAACCACTAAGTTTCTATCAAATCATTTTAAGACATTTTCACCAGTTTGAAATCCATTCAAAACCAATTCTTTTATTCCACAATTTATTTCTACAATTAAATTCAACAATTTAATTGAAATCATTTCCATCAAATTCACAATTTAAATTAAAAAATTTAAATGATCCAATTTCCACAAACACACCCAATTCAATGGAATCAGGGGTTTTCCAAATTCCCATACCAAAACCATTTGAAATATCTTGATTATCTGGAATCGAGTTTTTATCAATTTAATTGAAAGAAAATTTAAGCAATTGAATTTAAATCAACAATTGAAATAAATCAACCAATACAAGGATAATCAATTTGGTTAATCAGAATAGAACCACCTACCTCAAGGTCACTGATGTCAGTGGCAATGATAATTCATCCAGTGCGGTTCAATACACCTCCTCACGATATTTTTATCGCAAGCATTAACACACTAATGATCGACGCTCATCAAGGGTTTATAGAACCAAAACATCTATTTTATTTCACTAAGTAAAATATTACATGTGATTACATTTTCTCTCTCCTAGATAATCTCTGGATTATTATTTTATGTTAAGGCATGAAATCGAAATAAATATCCATAAGAATAATTATAAACCTCATTTGATAATTATATCCCTCTAATTTATTTCTGAGGAAAATAAAATATCACATGTGATTACATTTTCTCTCTTCTGGATAATCTCTAGATTATCATTTTAAATTATCACATGTAATGATAATTTATCTCACCAGGATAAGTTTCAATATATATATATATATATTATCACATGTGATAATATTTATCTTTCATGGCAAATTTCCAGTTTATTGTTATATCAACGCATGCGCTTGCGATTATCCATCAAAATAATTATCTTTGATAAACTCACAATTATTGTTTTAATAAGAATTTTCATTTATCTAGTGATAAATTTTTCAATAACTATCCTTTTTATAATTTCAAGCAATTATCCTTTACAATCATTTTAACAGTTATCTCAATAATTGAATAAAATCATGTTTTGATAGTTCTTTGTAATTATCTTTTGATAATTTGATGAAATTACCATTTGATGGTTTTTTTATACTTACATTCCAATAATCATTCACATTTAATCTTTTATAATTCATCTTTATTATCATCTGATAATTCTTAACAATAATTTTTTTTTTGATAAAAAGACAATATTTATCTTTTGATAATTTAATAACTCATCATTTGATAAAACCGTTTAAGAATTATCCTCGATAATTTAATTAAATTTATTCATTGATAAGTTGTTGTAATTATAATTTGATAATTATTAAAAATTATCTTTTGATAAAATTATTTTAAAAGAACCATTTAAAATGTGAAAAATCGAATCAAGAAATACCTTGCTGCCTTTAGAACAAAAATATTATTAAGCTTTTGCTCATTGAGAGAGATTCAATGGTACTGATGAAACGTAATTTCGACCAATAACGAAGAAGTTATTGAATTTGGAATATTTGGAAAATAATAAAAAAAGTAAATCAAATAAACAAAATAAATAAGAAAAAATGGAAGAAGACATACCTGGGTAGAATGCGCTGCACACAGGGGGAACCATCGTCAGCATGACGTCTGGATGAAGGATTACATGCTCGAATAGACTATTCGGATCGTGCATAGAGGAGACTCACGGCTCTCCGGACTCGACAAAAATGATCCACATGGAACCCCGAAGGGTTCAACTATTTCAAGAAAACTAAAAACATGTTTTTCATTCTGTAAAACCAAAACCCCTATTTAATGCACCATTTCAACTGAATATTTATGAAGGAGGGTTTTAATTCATCCTATTAGACTTTTGATGTTTGAAACAATTTAGAATGGATGGAAGTCGAAGGTTTTGAAAACCTTCCTCGTTAAAAATGGAGTTCCAGCGCCATACAACATGTTTTTAAGGGTGATTAAATATTACCCCGTTTTTTATTAATAATTAATATTTTAATTATTTAACATAAAAATTAAATGACACCACACATCCATTGAACATTAAATTTATACCTTGTTTAGGGTAAAAACTTCGTTCCGGACCCAACAGTGGTCTCAGATTTCTTATAGGATGCACCGTTTGAGAGATATTAATGATTTAATAATTAAAAATCAGAATAAATAATTAATTAAAATAAAAGGGGTTATTTTTGCGAGCGAGTCATCCAAACGCCTGACACTAAAAAATGTTATACCTTGTTTAGGGTAAACCCTCATTCCAGACCCATCTATGGTCTCAGATTTCCCATACGACGCACCGTTTGGGAGATATTTAATTTTTTTAATAAATAATATATTAAATATTATTTAATAACTTTATCTCATGATCGAGGCGTCCAAAAGTCCAGCGCTTTCGAATGTTATACACCTTATAGGGTAAAAACACATTTAAGATATAATAGTATGCTCATATATCTCATACGACAGACCGTTTTAGAGTTATTCAATTATTTTGAATAAATTGTTCGTGCATAAAATATGCTATTTAATAATTTTATTCTGTCTTCGTCGAGCCTTTGCAGGCCTCAGAATCATGCACCAACTCTGAAAATATTTAATTGAATTTTTCGGAGTATTAATTGGACGTTTTACTATTCCGTGATGTGTTTAACAAAAACAAAACTTTTCACTGATAAACCATTTTTTCCTATTTAACGTAATATGATTTAACACAAGAAGGTTTAGGAATACTAGAAATAGTAACAGGATGTTACAACCACCCCACCATAGGAACTTATATCCCTAGAAAGCCTACGAAGAAGACTCCACATCAAAAAGACAAGGCCACTGTTTGCTCATCAGTGCTTCCCACTCTCACGTCTCATGTGAATTAGAACCATGCTTCCATATCATTCAGACCCGAGTTATCATCCTCCCACGAAGTACCTTGGTCTCAGAATCAACAACCATGACTATTCATTCGGTTACAGATAAAACAGGTTCCACTTCAAGATCACGCCTACTCAGAACATGAGTTGGGTCAGATAAATGCTTTCGAATCTGAGATATGTGAAACACATTATGTATCGATGATAGTTTAGGTGGTAGTTCAAAATGGTAAACAACTTTCCCCACCTAATCAACAACCTAAAATGATCCCACAAAAACAAGGAGAAAACTTCATTTGCCTCCCAAGCCATCGATAACCCAATCGGGGTGAAACCTTCAAGAATACGTGGTCACTAAAACAGCTGCTTCAAGTCACATAACTTCTTAGTGCTTCCTGGGTGCAAAACCCATTGTAAATTATGGTAATCCTGAATTATAGCCTTTCTTATTGCTAACAATGAAACATAACATTTCCGATAACACAAAACACCCTCTTGAGAGAACGACCATTGGGATTCAGTCTCCCGACCATAAAGATAGTCTCTAATGCTTAAAAAATTCATCAAAAAGCTTTTGTTTCTAAAGAATCATCTTGAGAAGAGAAGATGTCATAGAATCTTCAGTTTTCATGGTGGAGAGAACCTGCGCTGCTCAAGGTGACACACTTGGGTGAATAAAGGCTTTCTCAAGAAGATCACCCAATTTGGAAATTAGTTCTTTAAATTCAGTTGGATCCATTTGGTAAGAGGGAAAAGAAACTGGTTGAGTACCGTGCCTCAAGTCAATGGAAAACTCAACCTCTCTTACCAGTGGTAAACCAGAAGAATCAAAAGGAAACATGATGGGAAACTCGATGAAAACTGGAGGGATATCACTACTTAAAATCAAAAGCAAACACTAATACAACCTTCCCCAACTCCGAATAATAAGGTTTGTCCCTACTCTACCTTGGGTCCCATTCTCATTGAAAGACAAGAGACACACCACTGGGTGTGGTAAGGTAGTCCCATAGAAGATAAAAATCAATCTGAGATTTATTGGCAACGAGACAATCCATCCTGAATATGACGTCTAGAGATTTCATGTCGAGTACCAGAAAACTCTATGAAAGTTTGACATCTGATAGAGAGAAGACAAAAATGGGACTACAGAGACCCTTGTCTCTCTTCATGCCAAGGGGTGTAGTAATATCCATTATACAAGATAAAAGCTCCATAGGTAGATTAAGCAGATTAACAACATGGGGTGAAATAAATGAGTGAGATGCATCAGTATCAAATAGAGAAGTTACTAAAGATGAAGCTATAGTAATGATACCTATCGTAGTCGCTGGACCTGTATCAGCTTCATCTAGATAATCTTCCTCTGTGTGAAGAAGCTTCATTCCGGATGCCTGTTTCTAGAACCCTTTTGTATGTGAATCATTTGATTGCTCTGCAGTTTTTGAAGGTTCTAATGATCTCACCTAAACTAGATTCAGATCCACAACATGATTTGCTCACTGAAGTTCAATAGAAACCTCCCCCTAGATCCGATTCACACATCTTTTTAGGGGCATAATGTTACACAACATCAAAATTCAATAGGAATACATTAGATTAACACTCAGACTGAGTAACAAGATAAATTATTCTCAACAGAAGGAACAAACAAGATTTGGATTTCACTCTATCCAAATAAAAAAAGGAAAAAAACTAGAAATAATCCACAAGATGTCTTTCCCTAACCACCCCTGGTGATTTAAGGTTCATTGCGGTGAGAGATGGCCAGACACTCAATCACAACTACCTCCTAAGACCTGACAAGATTTCACGATTGCATACTAAATTTAAGACAAAGTCTTGAACCTTCATTTGATACCATTTTGTCATGAACCAGCTCAGGTACCCGAGTAACCCGATAACCGAGCTAGTCATGATTCCAAATGGCATTCTCAATTCCCACAGGTCAGCGACTAGCACCTGCCATCACACAACATGAAAGTGAGAATGATTTTTCTACCAACAATGTGAAAGAAAAGAGACAAGATAGTATGCATAACAAAAGAAAATCCATTGAGAGTAATGCACCAGAATACAAAGACGCATAAAATCCAAAGTAATAAAATGAGAAAACAGCCCCAAGGTCCCTAAAGACACAACTCACCAAGACCAAAACTCAACAGCTGGATCCACCTCCAAGACATCCCTTCACTTTGCTCGAACCTGGAAGAAGAAAGTATACAAACACCCGAAGGAAAAAAGTAGGGTGTGAGCCTAAGCCCAGTAGGATACCACCAAAGATTCCATAATAATTTTCAAATATAGATTATCCAAAGAAAAGATTTCAATTTTCAAATAAACAGGTTTGACAATTCAAAAGAATATTTAAACAAAACATGTTATACATTTTCAAATGATTGAAATAAATATTTTAAGTAATGATTTTACAAATGATGGAATATTTATAAAATAATGACTTATGTAAAACATTTATATAAAACAATTTATATAAATTCAGCAGGCATGTAAGCAGTTCAAACATTGACATACATTTATATATCAAATATAAATAAACAAGTGAGCAACATGGTCATCTTCTAAAAGGTACGATAGTATTAACCAGCTATAGGATTCCACACTCTCTATGTGAACTCAGCAAAATGTGTATACACATGTCTCAATGAAACTAGCCAAAGGAGACTCATCAACAACCTATCGAGGATGTGACCCGTCGCAAGTATGTTTTAGAACGTTGTCGTAGCATAGAGTGTATCCAAATAACTCACAACTACCTAAGGCTTTCATGCACTCTTACATAATCAACGATGGACAGTTTATTTCTAAAATTAAATTCAACAATTTAATTTAAATCATTTTCATCAAATCCACAATTTAAATTAAACAATTTAAATGAGTCAATTTCCACAAACACACCTAATTCAATGGAATCAGGGGTTTTCCAAATTT
Organism: Viscum album; assembly: GCA_963277665.1. Taxonomy (NCBI): domain Eukaryota; kingdom Viridiplantae; phylum Streptophyta; class Magnoliopsida; order Santalales; family Viscaceae; genus Viscum; species Viscum album. The sequence goes on from OY728150.1 coordinate 1,514,018,781, forward strand.
CCATGTCAAAACCATTTCAAATATCTCGATTCACTAGAATTATATTTTTATCAATTTAACTGAAAGAAAATTTGAGCAATTGAATTTAAATCAATAATTGAAATAAATCAATCAATACAAGGATAATCAATTTGGGTAATCAGAATGGAACCACCTACCTCAAGGTTGCTAATGTCAGCAGCAACGATAATCGACCCAGTGTGGTTCAATACACCTCCTCACAACATTTTATCATAAGCATCGACACACCAATGCTCGACGCTCCTCAATGGTTTCTAGAACCAAAACATCTATTTTATTTCAAAAGTAAAATATTACATGTGATTACATTTTCTCTCTCCTAGATAATATCTGGATTATCATTTTATGTTAATGCATGAAATCACAAAAAATATCCATAAGAATAATTATAAACCTCATTTGATAATTATATCCCTCTATTTTATTTCTTAGGGAAATAAAATATTACATGCTATTACATTTTATCTGTCCTAGATAATATCGGGATTATCGTTTTAAATAATCACATGCGATGATAATTTATCTCACTAGGATAAGTTTCAATATATATATATATATATATATGTATATATTATCACATGTGATAATATTTATCTTTCATGGAAAATTTTCAGTTTATCGTTATATCAACGCATGTGCTTGTGATTATCCATCAGAATAATTATCTTTGATAAACTCACAATTATCATTTTAATAAGACTTTTCATTTATCTAGTGAAAAATTCTTCAATAACTATCCTTTTTATAATTTAAAGCAATTATAATTTACAATCATTTTAACAAGTATCTTGATAATTGCTTGAAATTATGTTTTGATAGTTCTTTGTGATTATATTTTGATAATTTGATGAAATTACCATTTGATGGTTTTTCTTTATATTCACCTTCCAATAATCATGCACATTTAATATTTGATAATTCATCATTATTATCATCTGATAATTATTAACAATATTTTTTTTGATAAAAGGACAATATTTATCTTTTGATAATTTAGTAACTCATTATTTGATAAAATTGTTTAAGAATTATCCTCGATAATTTCATTAAAATTATTCATTGATAAGTTTTTTCAATTATCATTTGATAATTATTAACAATTATCTTTTGATAAAATTATTTAAAAAGAACCATTCAAAATGTGAAAAATCGGATCATGGAATACCTTACTGCCTTTGAAACAAAAATATTATTAAGCTTCTGCTCGTTGAGACAGATTCAATAGTACTGATGGTGTGTAATTTTGACCAATAACAAAGAAGTTATTGAATTTTGAAGATTTGAAATAAAGGAAGTAAATCAAATAAATAAATAAATAAGGAAAAATGAAAGAAGACAAACCTGGGTGGAAGGCGCTGCTCACAGGAGGAACCACCGTTGGCGCGACACCTAGCTGAAGGACTACACGCTCGAATAGACTGCTCAGATCATGCATAGAGGAGACTCATGACTCTTCGGACTTGAAAAAAATGATCAACATGGAACCCCAAATGGTTTGGCTATTTCAAGAAAACTAAAAACGTGTTTTTCATTTTGTAAAACAAAAACCCCTATTTAATGCACCGTTTCAACTGAATATTGATGAAGGAGGATTTTAATTCATCATATTATACTGTTGATGTTTGAAACGGTTTAAAACAGATGGAAGTCGAAGGTTTTGAAAACATTACTCATTAAAAATGGAGTTCCAGTGCCATACAACATGTTTTAAGGGTGACTGAACAATATCTTGTTTTTTATTAATAATTAATATTTTAATTATTTAACATAAAAATTAAATGACACCAAACATCCGTTACGTATTAAATTTATACCCCATCTAGGGTAAACACCTCATTCCAGACCCAACGATGGTCTCAGATTTCTCATAGGATGCACCATTTGAGAGATATTAATGATTTATTAATTAAAAATCAGAATAAATAAATAATTAAAATAAAAGGGGTTATTTTTGCGAGCGAGTCATCCAAACGCTCGACGCTAACAAATGTTACACCTTGTCTAGGGTAAACCCCTCATTCCGGACCCATCAGTGCTCCCAGATTTCCTATACGACGCACTGTTTGGGTGGTATTTGATTTTTTTAATAAATAATATATTAAATATTATTTAATAACTTTATCTCATGAGAGAGACGTTCAAAATTCAGGTGCTTTTGAATATTATACCCCTTATATGGTAAACACCACATTTTAGACATAACAGTATGCTTAGATTTCTTATATAACATACCATTTTGGAGTTATTCAATAATTTTGAATAAATTGCTCGTGCTTAAAATATTCTATTTAATAATTTTATTCCATCTTCCCCGAGCATTTACGGGCCTCAGAATCATGCACCAACTTAGAAAATTTTTAATTGAATATTCCAGAGTATTAATTGGGCATTTTACCATTTCGCGACGTGTTTAACAAAAACACAACTTTTCACTGATAAATCATTTTTCCCATTTAACGTAATAATAATTTAACATAATAAGATTTAGGAATACCTGAAAGGGTAATGGGATGTTACAGCCTCCCACTATAGAAACTTTCTGTCCCCAGAAATCCTACAAAGAAGACTCTACATCAAAAAGAGAAGGCCACCATTCCCTCATAAGTGAATCTCTCTTTCACATCTCATGAGAATTAGAACCATGCTTCCATGTCATTCAGACCAGAGGTATCTTCCTCCCACAAAATACCTTGGTCTCAGAATCAACAACCATGAATGGTCCTTCAGTCACAGATAAAATAGGTTCCACTTCAAGATCACGCCAACTTAGAATATGAGATGAGTCATATAAATGCTTTCAAAGCTGAGATACATGAAACACATTAAGTATCGATGTCAGTTGCGGTGGTAGTTCTAAATTGTAAACAAATTTCCCCTGTCACGACCCGTCCCTCGGGGCTTGTGCCGTGACTACCCTAAGCCCGCCTTCCATAGGCCAGGGGCTGGCGACTAGCACCAAAGGCGTAAAATCACAAAACTGGGAAGGAATTGACTTTATAAACTATAAACACACACAATCCAAGCACAAACTGGAAGCAAACACTAAGTAAAAACTGTATACAAAAGAGTGAGAAAAGTAAAGGGGTCGGAAATACAAGTCCAACTGTAAAGTACAAGTACGACTGAAAAGGTACTAAATAGCTGAATGGTGAAGAGCAGCTCCTGGAACATCCACCACGGATCCTACCTGTAGGGTAGGTACAAATAGCCTCCTCAGCACTCCTCATCCGTCAGTCTCCTCCGGGCACTGACTTGTCATGTGGTCCACCCTCGGGTACCATCCAGCCCTCAAACACTCAGCCTCGGTCAGCGCTGTCCGTCGTCTGCATCCAACACTACAAGGTGCGGGTATAGCCCGTGCATGGGTGAGTATAACAATACTCAGTAGGGACCCCGAGACCCTCATGATCTCACCGAATCCAATAAGGATAAACCACAAAGTATGAAATCAACAGGTAGCCATTACTTAGGTATATGCCCATACATATACCTAAGTTATAAAGTAACTCATCACAATCATGAGGAAAACACAGAAGTCACTGACTCAACTCACATAGGTATACAACTTTTGTAGAGAGATAGAGATGATCAGATTTAGCCACTAGAACATCTAATCTGTCAGACCCACACAGGATCCAGGACCAGTGGTTAGAACTGTCGAACCAACACATGATCCAGGAACAGTAGTCATAGCTGTCGGACCAACACATGATCCAGGACTAGCTATTTTGTTGAACCAACACATGATCCAGGAACATACGTCAGAAATGTCAGACCAACACATGATCCAGGAATAATCATCAGAACTGTCAGACCAACACATGATCCAGGAATAGTCAACAGTGCACAGCCAGCCACAAGGTTTCCACAAAGCACGCTTGATTCCGGGAGGGTTCGCTCCTCAAGCCAAGTGTCGATACATCAACTGCCACGAAGTTCCAAATTGATGTATTCAAAAGATCCATCTTGACATAAGAAACTGAACACGATAGACGATGCGTCAATCAGACGCCCGGTCTGAGAGTTATTGGCATTTCCGTTCTGAGGGTCCGGTTGGATTTAGGTTCAATCCAACCCAAAAGTACCCCAACTACGTCTAAAACTCAAGTGGGGTATACCAAAAGAACCTCCTTTCTCCAAGATTTCCGTCTCCGTAGAAGGTTCGTCAATCAGACACCCGTAGACCAAGTTATGGGCGAAAATGTCAAATCGGGTCAAACGGGTCCGGGTCCAGTCCGCCAAGTCGGACCGACCCGGCCCGAACCGGGTCCGGACTGGGGTCTGACCCGGTCTACGGGTCTTACCTGGTCCATGGGTCAGACCCGGCCTGCGGTTCCGACCCGGCCCACGGGTCCGACCCGGCCAGAGGGGGCGGCCTAGCCCGCGGGGGCAGCCCGGCCCGCGAAGGCAGGCTGGCCCACACTGGCGGCCCGGCCCACGCTGTGTTCGGCCCGTGCTGGGCGCGACCCACGCTGGGTCTGGCGTGGTGGCCCATGGGTGTCCGCCCTAGCCGCGTCTAGGGGGTGGCCGCGCCCCCTGGTTCCCGAATGGCTAAGCTGTTTGGGCGGGTGGAACCGGTTCCAGGCTTGCATCGGTGTGTCACACGGGACCCAGCGGGGTCCCGCTGTTTCTGGCTGTCCGAGCGGCCAACTGACTCCTCGCGCGACACCGGTTGTGCCATGCCTCTTCCGGCGACCCGGCGGGTCGGGCCGCCGGACCTCTTTGTGGCCGGGCTCGAGCCGGCTGCTGCTGTACCGCCGCAACCAGGGGTCGCGACCCTCCTTCGGTCCACCGCGCGGCGCTGGTCGTGCTGCACCTTTTCCGACGTCCCGGCGGCTCGGGCCACCGGCTTTCTTCGCGGCTGGCCATGCGCCGGCCGCCTCTGCAGTGTCACGATTCATCGGTCACAAGTCACTCCTCCGATGGCGCGGTTGCACCGCCGCCGCCCCGCAGTGACATTTTTTGCTCCATCTGTCGGCGAGCTTTCCGCGGGTCACCGGACGAGTTCTGGTGGCCCGATTCTCATTCTGGAAGAATCCGCACACTCCTCGGGATGCCTCCTATGATCCGCATTCATTGATGATGAGAAACGCTCAACCCGGACTCATGCCGCGTTGAGCGTCATAATTCAAAGAAAGGAAGAGGGGTCAGGCCGTGTTTGTTCAGCCTGCGCCCTCCACGTTAGGGTGATATCAAGCGGCTTCGTTTTCTAAACCATGATAGAAAACGTAGAACACGAAATAATATAACAAAGCTCGAATCCCCTACCTTTTGTTGGTCGTTCGTCATTCGTTGACAGAGTTGCAGGAAGAAGATGATGAGGATCGTCATTCGTCGCGTCCGCCAAGCACTTCCAAACCCGAGTTGCGTCAGATCATGGAAGACGCTCCACGTCGGTAGGTGTCTGGGGAAGAAGTTGAAGAAGGGTCGTCGCCGGCGTTCTTCATTGGAAGAACGCGTTCTTCGTTCTTCATTGGGAGGAGCGTTCTTCATTGGGAGAATTTTAATTTTCCCAAGCTCTCCTCTCAAAAGCTCCTCCAAGTGTGAAATTCCAAGCCAAAATAATATTAGATTTCTTATTATTTTAGATGTTGGCAAAAATTCAAAAAAACAGAAGAGGATTCAATTAAGAGGCTCCACCTAATTAATTCACGTGTGTTGGCATGAATTAATTAGGGGAGGTCAAGAGGCTCTCCCTCATTAATGAGGGAGAGTTGGGAGGTTATACCCTCCTCCCATTAATAGGGGTTGGGTGGTCCCCACCCCTATTATTCAAAAGGGAGGTCAAGGTCTCGGGTGGTCCCCACGCCGTAACCTCTCACGGGAGGTTATGTTTAGGTGGGACCCACCACCATAACCTCTCATAGTAGGTTAAGGCGTGGTGGTCCCACCTTTAACTTCCAAGAGGAGGTTTCAACTACCAGTGGGTCCCACCTCCAAACACTTACATGGCAGCTGAAATAAAATAAAGTGTAACTCACTTTATTTTTTTTTATGAAACCCAAAAACTAACTTTTATTCTCAACCATCTGCCGTCGAGGTGAAAGTATCCTTAAGTAAAAATCGGCGCTGCGAGCTCAATGGTGCCCTTAGATTTCAATTCTGAGTACCAGTTCAAAATTTATAAAAACCTGCTCGTACATTTACTGAATGTACCCGAACAAAACTTCTGAAATTGATTCTGGGCTCACCGGGCCTCAGAATCAAGCACCGTAAATTTTTGTGGACTCGTAAAAATCCTATGTATTAAATTTTTTTTCCACAAAATTTCTGAGTCTTTACATTCTCCTCACCTCAGGGATTTACGTCCCTGTAAGATATAACTCGAACTAAGGGAACAAGAGGGAGTACGAGCATGCATCTGAGCCTCCTGCTCCCATGTGCTCTCCTAGAGGTTCCTGTGTTTCCAACAAATGCGCACCAGAGGTATCGACCTTCCACGTAGGATCCAAACCTCCATAAAAGTTACCCCATAGTCGACGTCCAGATCTCCATGGTCAATGATGTGAGTATGCCCGTGCACATATCTCCTCAGTCGAGATACGTGGAAGACGTCGTGCACCCGGTGCAACTGAGGTGGAAGAGCCAGGCGGTAAGCCACCTCGCCTACTCTGCTGAGGACCTGGAAAGTCCGATGAACCTCAGAGATAACTTTACGCCTCATCCAAATCTCCGTAAAACTCATCGGGGTGAGACCTGTAGAAAGATGTGGTCTCCATCCTCAAACTCTAGAGGTCTCCGTCTCCTGTCAGCATACGACTTCTGCCTACTCTGTGCAGTCTTCACCCACTCCTGGATGATCTGAACCTTCTCTGTGGTAGCCCATACCATCTTTGGTCCCACTAGTGCTGACTCTCCTGGGTCTGTCCAGCACAGTGGCGATCTGTAAGGTCGACCATACAAGGCCTCAAAAGGTGCCATCCCAATGGTGGAGTGATAGATGTTGTTGTATGAAAACTACACCAAAGGTAAGTGATCCTCCAAGCTGTGACCGAAGTCAAGGACACAAGTAGGGAGCATGTACTCGAGGGTCTGAATGGTCCTCTTAGTCTGATCATCCATTTGAGGATGGAAGGCGGTGCTCAGACGAAGCTGTGTCCCGAAAGCCTCCTGCAACCCCTTCCATAGCCAGGAAGTAAACCGTGCATCACGATCCGAAACAAAAGAAGAAGGTACTCCATGTAGCCGCACAATCTCCTGCATGTAGAGGCATCCCAAGCTCTCTACTAAACCCTACTCTCTGATCGGTAGGAAGTGGGCCGACTTGGTGAGTCGGTCGACGATCACCCAAATCGAGTTATAACCCCTGGATGTACATGGAAGACCCATCACAAAGTCCATGGATATCCCATCCCACTTCCACTATGGGACCTCTAAAGGCTTAACCAAGCCTGCTGGTACCTGATGCTTCACCTTCACTTACTGGCAAGTGAGGCATCGAGAGACAAACTCCGCTACCGCCTTCTTCATACCTGACCACTAGTGTTATCGTCTGAGGTCCTGACACATCTTCGCCACTCCTGGATGTACCACTAAAGGGGACATGTGGAACTCCCTCAACGATTCCTCATGAAGTGACACTGGTACCATAGTACGTCCTCTGAAGAGGATGATGTGCTCCCCACCTTCAGAAAATCCATCAGGTGCCTGCCCTATGGATATCTGAGCACGTCATGTCTTGCAATCAGCGTCCCCATGATGAGCCTCCCTAACTCGCTGTAGAAGTGGGGGAGTGACCGTAAGATACTGTAGAAAGGCTACTCAGTCTCTATCCACAAAGGACATCCACAAAGCAGCTAGCTGCTCCGTCACCTCTCCTAGGAGGTGTATACCAGACCTCCTGCTGAGTGAATCTGCAACAACGTTCCCCTTTCCAGGAGTATAGACTATCTTGAAATCATATTCCTGGAGGAAATCAAGACATCACCGCTGTCTCAGGTTCAGGTCCTTCTGAGAGAAGATATACTTGAGACTCTTGTGATCAGAGTACATGATAAAACGCTCTCCCATCAGATAGTGTCGCCACATCTTCAAGAAAAAGACCATTGCTGCTAACTCCAGGTCATGGGTAGTGTAGTTATGCTCATGATGTCTCAGCTACAGAGAACCATACGTGATCATTGCTCGCTCCTGCATCAGGACACACCCAAGTTCGGTCCCTGATGCGTCGTAGTAAACTAAGTACCCTACGCCTTCCTCTGGAAGCCTCAAGATGGGGGCACTAGTAAGCCTCTGCCTCAGCTCCTGGAAGCTCTGCTGGAATCTCTCAGACCACACGAAGGGTTTCCCCTTCTTCTTCAAGGCTGATAGCGGTGCTGTAACTCTGGATAAGTCTGGTAAGAACCTTCAGTAGTATCCTGCCAAACCCAGGAAACTCCACACCTCCTTCACACTCCTGGGTGGCTCCCAAGAAAGCACCGCTTCAATTTTCGCTGGATCCACTACAACTCCAGCCTCCGATATGACATGTCCCAAGAAGTGAACCTCTCGAATCCAAAACTGGCACTTCAAGAGCTTACCATAAAGCTGGTGATCTCGGAGTGTGTCTAGTACTACCCGCAAATGGTAGGCATGCTCCTCATCAGTAGTCGAGTAGATCAGAATGTCGGCGATGAATAATATGACAAAGCGATCGAGGTACGACTGGAAGATCCTGTTCATGAGTCCCATGAACACTACTGGAGTGTTGGTTATGCCGAAAGGCATAACCAAGAACTCTTAGTGGCCATACCGACATCTGAAGGCCATCTTCTGCACATCCTCATCTCGAACTCTGAGCTGGTGATAGCCTGATCTGAGGTCTATCTTCGAGAACTACTGCACTCCCTTCATCCGATCAACGAGGTCGTCAATCCTCGGGAGTGGGTACTTGTTCTTCACGGTCACCTGGTTCAGGCGACGGTAGTCGACACAAAGCCTCAATCTCCCATCCGCCTTCTTGACGAATAGAATTGGGGCTGCCCAAGGAGAAACATTGGGCCGGATGAATCCCTTCCCCTGCAAGTCCTCCAGCTATACCAGCATCTCATGAAGCTCAGCGGGAGCCATCCGATATGCTGGAGTAGATATCGGTGTCGTCCTGGGGTACATGTCAATGTAAAATTACACCTCTCTGTGAGGAGGTTGACCTGGTACATCATCAGGGAAAACATCCGTGTACTGGTCCACCACTACAGGATAGCCCAGACTCTCCACATCAACTGATACAAGGGTAAGGCTGGTAAACTGATGATTGATCGGCTGCACCCTCATCCGAGTAAGTCCGTCCTGTGTTGCAAAGGCTCCCTTCTCACCGGTGAAGGTAAACCTGGTCCCATACACGGGGGCACACCACACTTTGCGCCTAATACAGTCGATCTGAGCATGGACTGTAGATAACCAGTCCATACCCAAGATGACGTCATAAGGCCTCGACGCCGCTACGAGGAGATCCCAGCCGAAGCTATCGCCTCCTAGAGTAAGCTCACACTGCCGGCACAAGTGCGTAATCATCGAGTCTGCTTCTGTAGGAGTCTCTAGCCGTAATGATCGATCCAATGACTCTGTCGGAATATCCGAGCTCCGAACGAGGGCAATGGCAATGAAAGAGTGACTGGCACCAGTGTCTATAAAAACTGCATCTAAGGTAGAGTAGACACAGATCGTACCTCGAATCATCTTCGGAGTTCCATGGTTGTATGCCTCAGCTGCCTGGAGCTGAGCTCTCCCCTTTCCACCTGATCCCTACGGTCGGGGTGGGCCTCCTAGTGGTGGTGGAGGTAACACCTCGAATCGTCATCCACCACTAGCTGCACGACCAGCTCCTCTACCACGTCCACATGCTCCCTGCGGTCCGCCTCGATCGAACCTATGCCTCTATCTGGGAGGTCCCTCAACTATCTTCTGATCATCAGTACGGTGGGTTGGACAGTCACGAGCCATGTGACCCTGCCCGATGCAAAAGTAACATTGCCCGCTCCTGGCATGATTGGATCTGTCTCATGTGCCCCGCACAACTGAACAAGTGTCCTGAGGTCGTCCACCGGATGGTCTGGTCTTCTTGGACCTCTACGACATCTGTCTACTGCCAGCTGTAGAAGACTCTGATACATGTCGTCTAGTGATGGTTCTCACTGCTGGTGACTTCTCACCAAGGAAACTCTCTACTAGGAGGGCTCTCTATAATACCCCCTCCTGCTTAGGGATGTTTAGGGAGATCATCGAGGCCTTGATCTCTCGCCTGAGCCCCTGCTCGAAGGTCTGGGCCCTGAAGAATGAGTCCCGCACCATATCTGTGGAGTAGCGCGAGAGATCAGTGAACCTCGCTAAATACTGTGCCACCGTCATGCTACCCTGCTATAGATACAGTAGCTCCTGTATCCACACCACATGTAGGGTGGCTGGGACAAACTACACCCAAAACAGGATCTCAAAGTCTGCCTAGAGAAGTGTCGCCTCGTCATGCACCTAGAGCATCAGGCTCCACTATTTGCCTGCTTCTTATTGAAGGATACTCGCGACAAGGATCACCATAAGGTCTTCTGGTGTCCCTACTAGTATGAAGACTCTCACTACAGCCTTCAGCCAATCCTCAGCTGCCTGCGGGTCCATCTCACCCCTGAACCTGGCTGGCCTTTGGCGCTGGAACTCGTGCAACGCACTCAAGCGGCGTGCAATCTCTACTGCTGGGGCTGGTGGTATTGGTGGCCCAACGGGTAGTGGTACCGCTGGTGCCTCCGCTGTGATAGGGCACTGCATCGAGGCATCGTCTCTCGGTGGGATGTCGTCTCTTACAACTCTCGGAACCCTCACAGGCTGTCTACATGGAGGCATCCTGAAAAGAAACAGGTGCGCAATGGTCAATAAGTTATACCTGGTGAGCTGAATCAAAGATATCACAAAGAAAACTCTTGAAACAAACACACAATCAATGTTTTTTGTGCACTGAGTCGGAAATCAGAAGTCAGGGTCCTGGTGTATAGATACGTCGGCCGCCGTACCAACACTGGACTCCCTGAACTAAAAACCACACTTAGTACCCTTAACACTATTGCTTCACAAAAAGAAAGATCAGAGTACTAAGTTCTGCGGTAGAACCGACTCCTCTGATACCAATTTGTCACGACCCGTCCCCCAGGGCTCGTGCCTTGACTACCCCAAGCCCGCCTTCCATAGGCCAGAGGGTGGCGACTAGCACCAAAGTCATAAAATCCCAAAAATAGAAAGGCATTGCCTTTATAAACTGTAAACACACACAATCAGAGTACAAACTGGAAGAAAACACTAAGGAAAAATTATATACAAAAGAGTGCTGAAAAGTAAAGGGGCTGGAAATAAAAGCCCAAATGTAAAGTACAAGTACAACTGAAAATGGACTAAATAGTTGAAAGGTGAAGAGCAGCTCCTGGAACGTCCACCATGGATCCTATATGAAGGGTATGCATAGATAGCCTCCTCAGCACTCCTCGTACTTCAGTCTCCTTCGGGTACCGACTCGTCATGTGGTCCACCCTTGGGTACTGTCCTGCCCTCGAACACTCAGCCTTGATCAGCGTTGTCCGTCGTCTGCATCCAACACAACAAGGTGCAGGCATAGCCCGTACAGGGGTGAGTATAATGATACTCAATAGGGACCCTAAGACCCTCATGGTCTCACCAAATCCAACAAAGACAAACCATAGAGTATGAAATCAATGAATATCCATTACTTAGATATATGATCATACATATACCTAAGTTATCAAGTAACCCATCTCAATCATGAGGAAAATACAGAAGTCACTGACTCAACTCACACAGGTATAAAACATTTGTAGAGAGATAAAGATGATCAGATGTAGCCACTGAAACATCTAAGCTGTCAGACCCACACAGGATCCCGGACCAGCAGTTAGAACTGTCGGACCAACACATGATCCAGGAACAGTCAACAGTGCACAACCAGCCACAGGGTTTCCACAAAGCACGCTTGATTTCGAGAGGGTCCGCTCCTCAAGCCAAGTGTCGATACATAAACTGCCACTAAGTCCCAAGTTGATTTATTAAAAATATTCATCTTGCCATAAGAAACTCAACGCGACATATAGTGCGTCAATCGGACACCCGGTCTGAGAGTTATTGACATTTCCATTCCGAGGGCCCGATTGGATTTAGGTTCAATCCAACCTGATAGTACCCCAACTGAATCCAAACCACAAGTGGGGTATACCAAAAGAACCGCCTGCCTCTAAGATTTCCGTCGCCGTAGACGGTTTGTCAATCAGACACCCGTAGCCCATGTTATGGGCGAAAAGGTGAAATCGGGTCAAACAGGTTCGGGTCCGGTCCGGCCCAGTCGGACCGAACCGGCCCGACCCGTGTCCGGACTGGGGTCCGAACTGGTCTGCAGGTCTGACCAGGTCCGTGGGTCCGACCCGGCCTGCGCTGGGTCTGGCCCGGTGGCCCGACAGCCCACGAGGGTCCGCCCTAGCCCCGTCTAGGGGGAGGCCGCGCCCCCTGGTTCCCGAACGGCTAAGCCGTTCGGGCGGGTGGAACCGGCGCTAGGCTGGCGCCGGTGCGTCACGTGGGACCCAACGGGGTCCCGCTATTTTTTTCTGGCCGAGCGGCCAACCGAATTCTCACGTGGCGTCGGTTGCGTCGCGCCTCTTCCGGCGACCCGGCGGCTCGGACCACCGGACCTCTTCACGGCCAGTCTTGAGCTAGCCACTACTGCACCACCACGGCCAGGGACCACGACCCTCCTTCGGTCCACCACGCATCGCCAGTTGCACCGCACCTTCTCCGGCGTCCCGGCAGCTCGGGCCGCTGGCTTCCTTCACGACCGACCATGCGCCGGCCACCACTACACTTCCGCGGTTCATCGGTCGCGGGTCACTCCTTCGGCGGCGCGGTTGTGCCACCGCCTCCCTGCGATGACGTTTGTTTCTCCATCCGTCGGTGAGCTTTCCGTGGGTCAACAGACAAGTTCTGGTGGCCCAATTCTCGTTCCAGAAGAAGCCAAGCACTCCTCGGGACGTTGTGTTTGATCCGCATTAATTCATGACGAGAAATGATCAACCCGGACTCATGCCGCATTGAGCGTCATAATTCAAAGAAAGGAAGAGGGGTTGGGCTGTGTTTGTTCGGCCCGTTCCCTCCGCATTAGGGTGATATCAAGCGACTTCATTTTCTAAACCATGAAAGAAAACGTAGAACACGCAAAAACATAACAAAGATCGAATCCCCTACCTTTTTTTGGCCGTTCATCGTTCGTTGACAGAGTTGTGGGAAGAAGACAAAGAGGATCGTCATTCGTCATGTCCGCCAAGCACTTCCAAACCCGAGTTACATCGGCTCATGGAAGACGCTCCACGTCGGTAAGTGTCCGAGGAAGAAGTCGAAGAAGGGTCGTCACTGGCGTTCTTCGTTCTTCATTGGGAGGAGCGTTCTTCGTTGGGATAATTTTAATTCTCCCAAGCCCTCCTCTCAAAAGCTCCTCCAAATGTGAAATGCCAAACCAAAATAATATTAGATGTCTTATTATTTTAAATGTTGGCAAAAATTCAAAAAAAAAGAAGAATTCAATTAAGAGGCTCCTCCTAATTAATTCACGTGTGTTGGATTGAATTAATTAGGGGAGGTCAAGAGGCTCTCCCTCATTAATGAGGGAGATTTGGGAGGTTATACCCTCCTCCCATTAATAGGGTCAGGTGGTCCCCACCCCTATTATTCAAAAGGGAGGTCAAGGTATCAGGTGGTCCCCACGTCATAACCTCTCGTGGGAGGTTATATTCGGGTGGGCCCCACCACCATAACCTCTCATGGGAGGTTAAGGTGTGGTGGTCCCACCTTCAACTCCCAAGAGGAGGTTTCAACTACCAATGGGTCCCACCTCCAAACACTTACATGGCGGCTGAAATAAAATAAAGTGTAACTCACTTTATTTTATTATTATTTTTATGAAACCCCAAAACTAACTTTTATTCTCGACCATATACCGTCGAGGTGAAAGTATCCTTAAGTGAAAACCGGCGTTGCGAGTTCAACGGTGCCCTCAGATTTCAAATCCGAGCACTGGTTCAAAAGTTATAAAAACCCGCTCGTACGTTTACTGAACGTACTCGAACAAAACTTCTGAAATTGATTCCGGGCACACCGGGCCTCGGAATCAAGCACTGTAAATTTTCATGGACTTGTAAAAATCCCTTGTATTAATTTTTTTTTCCACAGAATTTCCAAGTCTTTACATCCCAACCTAATTAACAACCTAAAAAGATCCCACAAAACAAGGAGCAATCTTCCCTTACCTCCCAAGCTGTCGATGACCCAATCCAGGTGAAACCTTCAATAATACGTGGTCACTAAAACTGCTGCTTCAAGTTGTAGAACTTCTTAGTTCTTACTGGGTGCACAAACCATTGGAAATTATGGCAATACCAAATTATATCCTTCCTTGTTGCTAAAGGTGAAACATAACGGTTCCGATAACATAGAACACCCTCTTGATAGAACGACCACTGGGCATCAGTCTCCCCACCATAAAGAGAGTCTCTAATGCTTACATAATTGATCAAAAAGCTTATGTTCTTGAAGAATCATCTTGAGAAGAGAAGATGTCAGAGAACCTTCATCTTTCATGGTAGAGAGAACCAGTGCTGCTCAAGGTGACACACTTGAGTGAATAAAGACCTTCTCAAGAAGATTAGCCAACTGGGACATTAGTTCTTTAAATTCAGTTGGATCTATTTGGTAAGAGGGAAAAGAAACTGGTTGAGTACCATGCATCAAGTCAATGGAAAACTCAACCTCTCTTACCGGTGGTAAACTAGAAAAATTAGAAGGAAACACGATGGGAAAATCGATGACAATTGGAGGGTGATCACTGCTCCAAATCAGAAGAAAACACCAATATAACTTTCCCCAACTCCGGATAAGAAGGTATGTCCCTGCTCGACCTTGGGTCTCATTCTCTTTGAAATACAAGAGACACACCACTGAGTGTGGTAAGGTAGACCCATCGAAGATAATAATCAATCCGGGCTTTATTGGTAACGATCTAATCCATCCCGAATATGAGGTCTATAGATTTCATGTCGAGTATCAGAAAACTCCAAGAAAGTTTGACATCTGATAGAGAGAAGACAAAAACGGGACTATAGAGACCTTGCTCTCTCTTCATGCCAAGGGGTGTAGTTATATCCAGTGCACGAGATAAAATCTACATATGTAGATTAAGTATATTGAAAAAATTGGTTGAAATAAATGAGTGAGATGCACCAGTATCAAATAAATCAGTTACTAAAGACGAAGCTATAGTAATGATACCTATCACGGTCGCTGGACCTGTATAAGCTTCCTTTGGAGAATCTTCCACTACGTGAAGAAGCTTCGTTCCGGATGCCTGTGGCTGGAACCCTTTTGTAAATGAAACATTTGATTGCCCCACATTTTTTGAAGGTTATAATGATCTCACCTCAACTATATTTGGATCCAAAACATGATTCTCTCGCTGAGGTTCAGTAGAATCCTACTCCTAGATCCGATTCACACGTCTTCTTAGGGGAATAATGTTACACAATATCAACATTCAATAGGAAGAAATTAGATTAACACTCAGACTGAGTAACAAGATAAATTATTCTCAACAAAAGGAACAAACAAGATTTGGATTTCACTCTATCCAAATAAAAACAGAGATAAGACTAGAACTAATCCACAAGATGTCTTTCCCTAATCACCCCTGGTGACTTAAGATTCATTGTGGTGAGAGTTGTCCAAACACTCTATCGAAACTACCTCCTAAGTCCTGAAAAGTTTTTACAATTACATACTCACATTAAGACAAAGGCTTGAACCTTCATTTGATACCATTTTGTCACGAACCAACCCAGGTACCCTGGTAACCCGATAACCGAGTTGGCCTTGACATAACCCGAAGGGCGTTTTCAATCCCCATGGGTTAACGACTAGCACCTGACATCACACAACATGCAAATGAGAAGGATTTTTCCACCAATAATGTGGAAGAAAATAAACAAGACAGTATGCATAACAAAAGAAACTCAACTGGGAGTAATGTACCAGAATACATAGAGGCATAAAAGGCAAAGTACTAAAATGGGAAAACAACCTCAAGGTCCCTAAGGATACAACTCACCAAGACCAAAGCTCAAGATCTGGATCCACCTCCAAGAGATCCCTTCCCTTTGCTCTAACCTGGAAGAAGAAAGTCTACAAACACCCGAAGGAAAAAGTAGGGTGTGAGATTAAGCCCAATAGGATATCACCAAAGATTCCATAATAGATTCCAAATATAGATTATTCAAATAAAATATTTCAATTTTCAAATAAACGGGTTTGGAAATTCAAAATCACATTTAAAAAAAAACATTCTATACATTTTCAAATGATGGAAATAAATATTTTAAGCAATCATTTTAGAAATGATGGAATATTTCTAAAATAATGGACAATGTAAAACATTTATATAAAAAAATTTATATAAATTCAGCAGGTATGTAAGCAGTTCAAACAAACATTGGCATACATTTATATCTCAAATATAAATAAATAAGCGAGCAACATGGTCATCTCCCAAAAGGTATGATAGTATTAACCAACTATAGGATTCCACACTCTCTATGTGAACTCATACAAATGTGTATACACACATACCTATGACACTGGCCAAAGGAGACTCATCACCAACCTGTTGGGGATGTGACCCGTCACAAGTATGTTTTAGAACGTTGTCGTAGCATAGAATGTATCCAAATAAACCACCAACTAACTAAGACTTACATGCACTCTTACATAATCAAGGATGAACAATTTATTCCCACAATTAAATTCAACAATTTAATTGAAATCATTTCCATCAAATCCACAATTTAAATTAAACAATTTAAATGCACCAATTTCCATAAACACACCCAATTCAATGGAATCAGAGGTTTTCCAAATTTCCTTGCCAAAACCATTTCAAATATCTCGATTAACTGGAATCAGGTTTTTATCAATTTAATTGAAAGAAAATTTGAGCAATTGAATTTAAATCAATAATTGAAATAAATCAAGCAATACAAGGATAATCAATGTGGCTAATCGGAACGGAACCACATACCTCAAGGTCGCTGATGTCATCGACAATGATAATCCACCCAGTGTGGTTCAATACACCTCCTCACAACATTTTTATCGTAAGCATTGACACACCAATGCTCGACGCTCTTCTATGGTTCCTAGAACCAAAACATCTATTTTATTTTAAAGGAAGTAAAATATTGCATGTAATTACATTTTCTCTATCTTGGATAATATCTGGATTATTGTTTTATGTCAACACATGAAATCAAAATAAATATCTATAATAATAATTATAAACCTCATTTGATAATCATATCCCTCTATTTTATTTCTCAGAGAAATATAATATTACATGCAATTACATTTTCTCTCTCCTAGATAATCTCTGGATTATCATTTTAAATTATCACATGAGATGATAATTTATCTCACCAGGATAAGTTTCAATATATATATATATATATATTATCACATGTGATAATATTTATCTTTTATGGAAAATTTTTAGTTTATCATTATATCAACGCATGCGCTTGCGATTATCCATTAGAATAATTATCTTTGATAAAATCAAAATTATCATTTTAATAAGACTTTGAATTTATCTAGTGATAAATTCTTTAATAACTATCCTTTTTATAATTTTAAGCAATTATCCTTTACAATAATTTTAACAATTTTCTCGATAATTGCCTAAAATTATGTTTTTATAGTTCTTTGTGATTATCTTTTGATAATTTGATGAAATTACCATTTGATGGTTTTTCTTTATACTTACCTTCCAATAATTATTCACATTTAATCTTTGATAATTTATCATTATTATCATATTATAATTCTTAACAATTTTTTTTTTGATAAAAAGACAATATATATCTTTTGATAATTTAATAACTCATCATTTGATATTTTTTTTAAGAATTAACGTCGATAATTTCATTAAAATTATTCATTGATAAGTTGTTTCAATTATCATTCAATAATTATTAACAATTATCTTTTGATATTTTTTTAAAAAGAACCATTTAAAATGTGAAAAAACATATCAAGGAATACATTGCTGCCTTTGAAACAAAAATATTATTAAGCTTCTACTCATCGAGATGGATTCAATTGTACTGACAGCGCGTAATTCTGACCAATAAAGAAGAAGTTATTGAATTTAGAATATTTGGAAAATAATAAAAAAAGGAATTAAATTAGATAAATGAAATAAATAAGAAAAAATGGAAGAAGATATACCTGGGTAGAAGGCACTGTGCATAGGAGGAACCACCGTCGATGCGGTGCCTGGCTGAAGGACTACTCGCTCTAATAGACTGCTCGGATCGTGCGTAGAGGAGACTCATGACTCTCCGGGCTCAACAAAAATGATCAATGTGGAACCCCGAAGGGTTTATCTATTTCAAGAAAACTAAAAACGTGTTTTTTCATTTTTTAAAACTAAAACTCCTATTTAATGCACCGTTTCAACTAAATATTGATGAAGGTGGGTTTTAGTTCATCTTATTGGACTGTTGATGTTTGAAACGGTTTAAAACAGATGGAAGTCACAGGTTTTGAAAACCTTTCTCGTTAAAAATGGATTTCGAGTGCCATACAACATGTTTTTAAGGGTGATTGAACAATACCCCATTTTTTATTAATAATTAATTTTTTAATTATTTAACATAAAAATTAAATGACACCAAACATTCGTTGCGCATTAAATTTATACCACGTCTAGGGTAAACACCTTGTTCCGGACCCAACAGTGGTCTCTGATTTCTCATAATACACATCGTTTGAGAGATATTAATGATTTATTAATTAAAAATCAGAATAAAGAATTAATTAAAATAAAAGGGGTTATTTTTGAGAGCGAGTCATCCAAACTCCTGACGCTAACAAATGTTATACCTTGTCTAGGGAAAAACCATCATTCCTGACCCATAAGTGGTCTTAGATTTCCCACACGATGCACCGTTTGAGATATATTTAATTATTTTTAATAAATAATATATTAAATATTATTTAATAACTTTATCTCATAAGCGGGGCGTTCAAAAGTCCAGCGCTTTCAAATGTTATACCCTTTCTAGGGTAAACACCATATTTTAGACATAAAAGTATGCTTAGATTTTTCACACGATAGACCGTTTTGAAGTTATTCAATTATTTTGAATAAATTACTCGTGCTTAAAATATTCTATTTAATAATTTTATTCCACCTTCTCTGAGCCTTTTTAGGCCTCAAAATCATGCACCAACTCAGAAAATATTTAATTGAATATTCCAGAGTATTAATTGGGCGTTTTACCATTCCACGATGTGTTTAATGAAAACACAACTTTTTACTGATAAATTTTTTTTTCCCGTTTAACATAATAATAATTTAACACTATAAGGTTTAGGAATACGTGAAACATTAATGGGATGTTACATGACATAACATCCTATTCACAAAATGTTAAATTGTACAACAATTTCCTTGCCTAAGACGTTAAACTACATGGTCAATGTCCTAGTCGCACAACACTAAACATCACAATGCTTCAACCCTTGTCAGAAAGGGTCTTCCCCCTGACATTGGTCATTTAACAAAATGTACCCTCCTTTTTATATACCAAATTCATGTAGAAGCGGTTTCTCATTCATGTTCAATGCCAATACAGATGCTCCCTTCATTATCTCCCCTTGTAAAAACCACCCATCATGGTCTTGATAAATCCAAATATCCATAAAACATCATTCACCCATAAACAATAGAATGTCAGAATTTATGAGAAATACTTTACCTGACTATGCTGTAACATGCCCCAGTTGGCTTTGCATAATTTGTACACAAAGGTTTAGGGTCTTTTAGCCAAAGGATGTTACTATTTGACTATACAGTAACATGCCCAGTGGGATTTGAATTAAATAGCTCACAAAATGGGTTTGTCAACCAGTAGTAACTTCGTCCCTAGAAGATACTGCCTCTACTCCCGAATATAATGTTTTAGATTCAGGAACCACAAAATTATGGCACAAAATTTCCCATTGGATATCTAAAAAATTTAGGAACATTATTGGACAAGAAGATTTGTTTGGTTCATCATTTCAAAACTTATGGTCCAAGTTTTTCGACTTAAAACATCAGTCTTATTAGTCTAGCTTGCACGACTTTAAACCACTCACAAAAAGAGACACATTGCTCACCATATTGAAAAACCACAAAGGAAACTTTGAACAAAATTCGAGTCTCAACTCGCTAGACCCGCACTCCGTATAGTTTAAGAAAAAGATCAAGCGATTAAAGGAAATAGGCACAAAACTTGTTAGATTGAAAACCCAAAAGGGCAGTCTAAAAAAATCCAAATCTCACCCGCTAAGTCTTCCATATGTCAGGCTTAGGAAAAAATTGAGGTGATAATAGAAAAGTCACAAAGATTGTGGGTTTTCCTATATTACCCTAGTAATAGTCGAACTATGCTCGCTAGACCTCATGACTTAGGAAAACATTAGAGTGCTCCCTTGAATTTGTAATAGTAACTATAATGTCATGACATATAATTAAGTGAGTCACTCTTAGTGTTGTATTACAATTATAATGAGAACAAAAAAAACAAGAACAAGTGATTGGAAGAAAAAATCATTTTCATTTATGTTCCAGTGCACATGGGAACTTCCACATACTGGAGTCTCACCACCAAATTTTACATATTTTCCACAGAATAGGCTTTGAGAAGTTGAATTGTACCTCAAGAAATTCCCACAACTTGTTGAAGATTGTCTATTTGTGTAGCAGTAGCCTCCTCAGCTTTATGGAGATTCTCCTACTCTACACCAACAACATCCCTTCTTTGTGCCAAAGCCCCGACCAAGGATTGGTGGAGTTGTACTACCTCCTCCTTTATGACATTTAATTATTCATAAAGACGCACCATCTGGAGAGATTTATCATCAAGTAAATCTTGATATTCCTCCACCTTCTTGGTATGGATAAGCCCAACCTGGGATATAATAGCTCTAGGTTCCTCATACTGGTCCGCTAGCTACGCCTCAACTTACGGTGATCTTCGCTCCTCTTTCCTCCTCTGGGAGATTTCCTTCACCGCATCATAGATCTCACGATAATTAAATCCTCCATGTCCCAATATGGAAAGCTTGAATGGAAGTCAGTGAATTCATGATGACATGTCTTTAAGAGGTTTCTCTCCAATTATCTTCCAAATACCCCACCAGAAAATGCGGTGTGTAGAGAGAAAAGCCTCCTGTGTCTCTAGATCAGACTTAGAGCCACTCTTGGAGGGAGAGAAATAATTCGGGATCAGTGAACTCAACGAGTTGAATTGTTCCGCTCCCTCCAAAACAGCCTCAGTTTCACCTACTGATATTGGTGGAACTGACATGGAAGTCCCCCTTTCAAGCCTAGTTTCCGAAATCGAAGGAACTAAATAGCAAGTGACACTTCTTATCAACATCAGGAGGTCAACAGACAACAAAGGATATGAGGAGATAATTAAGGGGAATAAGTGGGATCAAAATCACTTCAGGGTCTGAAACGAGACACCTACACGAGGAACCCTTATCCCCTGGTGAAAAAACACCTCCGTGATGCCCATTTCTTAACCAGAGACCCACACGAGCCTCATATAAGGACACTTGAGGAGACCCATAGTTCCTAGGCTAAATCCTCACCCAAGTGTTGTTTCCTAGGCGGTCTATTGCCCAAGACATATCTAGCTCCCGCATGCCTATACCCCCTTCACGATGCACCTCCAATTCATCTTAGGCCCTGCACAAAGCACCCTCTCTTTCTCAGCTAGAACCTACATGAGCCTCCCTTTGAGACCTCTTCTAAGCCACTAATGGTAGGGCTCCTCTTCCTTTGTATATCTCATCCAAGGGGGACTAAATTGAAACCTCCACAAAATCCTCCAGACTTTCAAAACCATAGAAAGATACACACTAATGTGTCTCTAATTTGGGTATACATTCCTACGGTTAGAGGTGTCCTGAACTTGTCCTACCTGGCAGGTAGGGTCCTCAGGTGCATGTCAGTATGCATTCCAATGATCATGAGGACCCTGACCCGGGGGCGGTGTTAGGGAACTTCTGGTCTTGGGTACTATGGTTAGGATCATGTACTTCCATAGTTTTCTCTAAGACCCAGATTATAACGGTCTGAAATTATTTCCAGTGGACTATAATTAATACCTATCAGGGCACTCCATGGGCTGCTACACCCCCTAGGTGGGACTCATCACCATCCCCAGTGGCAGCCATTTCCTCATGAAAACCTTGGGCAAAGATCCATGCTTCGTCCAATGCTCACATGTGGCAACCATTTCCTCTGATACCAACTATAACGACCCATACTTTACATACATTGTTATTACTTCAGAATTGAAGTATAATTATTACAATATATAACAAAACCATGGTAGGACCGTATAGGTATAGTGTCTTTAGAAACTGGGAAACATAAACAACTGGTTCATAAAGTATCTACATTGCCACCCATTTATTTCATCATATCTAGAGTCCCTTTTGGAATATCCTACTTAGTACCCTTCTTCCTGACTTGGGGAAAAGAAAACATACAAAAGGGTGAGCTCAAATTCTCAGTAAGGGTAAACAAAAGAAATATCATTCATATCATATTCATAAGAACGTAACATTTTGAAAATCTTAACCTGTAAAAGAGATCATAATATCATAACATGGGATAAATCATAGTAGTGAAATGTAATCCCAATAATCATAACATAAAACATGAAAATTTGTGGCATACACACATAATCATAGAGAATAATTTCTTAGTAGTCAAGACTCATTGCAAAGACTATCCTAACAGACAAAGTCCATTTCTGAACTGAGTTCACTCTTCGTTTCAGTCCTGTATCACTGAACCAGATTAACCTGCCATTCCAGCCATGTCTATCTCATGAGATATAAATCTTTACCCAATTCATTGGAGGGAGATATATGTCCCACCCATCTCATAATGATACCATTCTTATGTGTGCCACAAGATCATAAATCATACATCATAGCATAATCCATATAATAAAAATGGGATTCTTAAACATCATGCCATAATACATATAAGATAAAAGGACATCATAAAAATAATTCCATCATAAAATAATCAAATCAATGTAAAAATATGTATAGAAACATAACCCTATATTATCTTATATGGAAAATAATTTTGATAAAATGCTTGAACTCCATTCTTGAGGAAAATATCCATTCTACTTCAAAAATATTTTTCCTTTCTTAACATATCATACAATTTTAAACTAAAAGAAGTTGATTAAAAATAAACTTGAAAACTTTTAAAGGAAGCTTCATGGAAATAATGTTCGAAAAATCCATTCATGTCATATAAGTTAAAGAAAAACATTCTTCTTGTACTTTGGTTAGAAAAGTCAAAAAAGTACCTCGTACTAAAAATGACAAAAGATTTCTTTCATATCTTTTACTAAAAACTCACCAATGGATAAAATTGGATTTAAATAATTGTATGAGGATATAAATAATATTACATATTGAGGAAACATGTATGTGGATGATAAATATTCCCCCGTAAATTCTAAAGTATAAACAATCTCGGATAAGAATGAGATTGCGAGATTTTCCCTTACCTTAGGTCCGATTTGCTTTGTACGTGTCCGAACCTCCTATATAATGATTTAAATAATGTTATTTACTTATTCCAGAATTGTAATAATTTTTATGATATCATATATGGTCATATTATTAGCTTCTTATTAGTAATATTTCATTGTTACTTGTTATTCGGGTGTTTATTGCTTTTTGTTCTTATGCATGTTTTGCCGAATAAATTATTATTCTTTTTTTTAGGTTATAGATACCTCATTTACAGAATGTTATTAGTTTAATATATATCATATTTATTCATTCAATTCATTTATATAATCATTATGCAATGAAGATCATGTAGAACGAGTCGCATCACATCGTGGAGATGGTAGGCCGTACGTACACACGAGCGATGATATCGTTCCCATGATCGTGGAATTGTATTAAAGTGTATGTATATTATTTCAGAATCAATATAACTTTAAAATAATCATATATAGTTATTATTTACACCATTATACTCATCCAAGTAAGGTGGTGGTGGAAAACAGATTACACCAGGATGTGGAGACGGTATTCCGTACGTACGCACGCGCGGTGATTTTGTTTTACGTAGGATGGATAGAAGGTGAAATAGAGTTGTTTAATATTTATAATAACATATAAGTATATGAGTGATACTAATGTTATTACTTTATAATGAAACAACTAAAGAATAATAAGTATAAGAATAAATAAAGTTGAAAGAATCGGTAACGGACATTACCTCTTCTTTGAAGTGCCTCTTCTTAACCTCCTCTTAGGGCACTAAAGATGGTCTTTGAAGAAGACCAGGACCTCTAGGATGTTTCTAGGGAAATTAAGAAGAGAAATTGGCAGGGGTTGGTTGAGATTGAAGGCTCAAAGTGGTGTGAGGAAGAGAGGGAGGAGGTTCCCTTTTATAAGGGAGGAGAGGGGCACCTTAGAAAAAACTTAAAATATTATTTTATAATAAAGTAATATTCAGTTTTTAATAGCTCAAAATTGATTTATTTCGAAGATAAGGTGGGGATGGGTCAAAATCATCTCAACCAATGGGTTTTAGACAAGTTTAGGTTACTATTTTAACCTTATCATTTAGATTTAACTCTAAGTTAAATAATTTAACTTTTACCATGTCTTCTTGTTTTCTTACACTATAAGGTTAATAAACTTACTATAACAAGCCAAAATAACCCCAAGTGGTTCATTATTAATATATATATCCTTATCTAAGTCATTTGTCAGAACCTTAGATTTTTAGGAATAAAATTACAATTAATAATATAATATTTGTTTTAAAAACTATTTTATGTCAATTTTGACACTATTTGGTAATTGGTTTTTGTGAAAATCATAAAAGCATTATTAGTTCTAAAAAAGTTAATTAAATCAATACTAATATGTCATATTAACCTATAAAATTAGTTTAATTTATTAAAATTCTCAAATTACATTTATTTTGGTATTTATAATATCAATTATGTTAATATTTCCTTAATAAGGTAATTTCTGCATCATCATTGTGTCATAAATAAATTAAATTATTTAAAGTATAAAAATTATAAATAAAATACCATTATGTAGGAAATATTTTTAGATTTCTAATGAATATTTATAGTCAAATTTATCTTATTTATAACCCTATATTAAAAATGTTTTAGTTATTAAACTTTGATTTTAACTATTTTAACTCTTCTTTAAATAAAATAATATTAAATGTCCCAATTTAATCCAAGTGGACCTAAATGGTCATATTTTATTCATAAGGTTGTTTCTGTTTGAATTAAACTTATCCAATAGAATTAGAACATGTGTTGGGGTAATAATAATATCATTTTTACCTTTAATTACCCTATTTACTTTTAACCGTGGTAAATAAAAGTAAAAAGTTACTATTCACCAAAAATTATTTTTTTCTTATTGAACCACATTTTACTCTTTTATATTAACCGTGTATCTTGTATTTTATAAATTCCACTCACAGAAGCGGTAAAATTAAGTTTTATATAAATTTGCAAATTCTCCTAGGAGGTGGGTAAAAGACGGTGAAAAGTTCAATAAAATTTTTATATATCTAAAATTATTATAAAATGACTCCAATGAATTACTTTGAACTTATATAGGAATTATGTATCAATTTTTACCTAAAATAAATTTAAATAAAATAAATAATTAAATAAATAAAAAATCGGTTTTTAAATAGTAACCTAGTGTTTTCACTATTCATCAAAAATTGAAAGTTTTCAGAAAAATACCAAAATTTCACCCTAGGATAATTTCGATATTCCGAATCCAAAAATAAACTCCATTTTAAAGGATAAAATTTATAAAATTTCAAAAAGTGGTTATTACTATTCATAACGGCTAGTTTTAATAATATTTTAATAGCATATCGTTGTTTAGTGAAACTCGGTATTGTGTACAACACAAGCTATTGAGGAAGGTTGCGATTGCGTGTAAAGCAAGACAAGCTAGTGTTGTGTGTAGTAAAAGATTCCTTTGATGATATATATAACATAAAAACAAAATATTTCTCATAAAAATCTTGGGTGTTACACAGAGCCTCTAATTCTAGGTGGGGAGGATGAGGATCATGCTTGCCTTTTCCTTTGACAGAGAATGAGATAATCCTCCCAGAACCAATTTTAAGCCAAGCCCTTGGTCTTTCTTACACGACCTTTCCTACTTCATTCTTTCCTATGTCTTCATACCCACAGGTCGTAGATAGATATATCATTATATGTGACTATCCAGGTTACCAAAATAAAAGAGGAGATAGGTAACTCAAATCCCTCTCCCCCCCTTTAGGCCCAGGGTACAATGACATGAGAGAATGGGCATCAGAGCCTGATATCTTTCCCTCTCCCTTTGAGTTTTTATCTCATCCATCAGTGGAAAAAGAAGATGGTTTTATTCCCTGGATCTATCGCCTCTTCTTGTTTCTTACACCAAACATGACTCACATGGGCTTAAAGGTTGACGATGATCACATAATCCATACTATAAAACCCTGAACCCACATTTCTAAATTCAGTACTAAATCATGTTGTGTATTTTTTTTATAAAAGATAACAGAAAAATACACAGTACATTATAAAATCATGGACATTTTTTGATCTAGATTTTGGAGGATTAGAAAAACCACACATTAAATCAGAGTTTACAAAAAAAATTACAAAATAACTAATTGGTTTCATCTGTATTAGCACCTTAACTTTCCTTTGAACTTCTAAGGAATCATGTGAAAAACATTTTAAAAACTTGGGATGAACACAAAAAGATCAGTAATGTAAATAAAAATAAATAAATAAACCATTAGTCCATAAATACATATAAAACATTTTCCTTTGAATATAAACTTAATAAAATTAATTATGAAAACAAGAAATTCCCATAAAATCATAACACGTATAAATAAAACATATTGGTAAATTGGGAATTACTTACTTAAGATTGTAACCCTCATGGATACTATATGATTTGTAACCCTCATGAATACCTTACAATGTAACTCTCACGACTACCTTACAATGTAACCCTCATGACTACCTTACACAATGTAACCCTCACGGCTAGCTTATGGTGTAACCATCGCAGTTACACTTGGAGTAACCATACAGTCAACCTCCAATATAATCATACCCAATGAATTAAAGAGAGGTATAGGTCCCTCACTTTATCATAAAAAATTCTCAAGAACCAGAACATAATAATAAAACATGAATAATTGCTTAAAAAATTTTCTTTTTAATTTTGTAAAATAGAATTTTAAAAGAGGATTTTTAAAGAAAAGTCCCTTAAAATTATCATATAATTGAAATGAGAATTAATAGAATGAAAGGAATAAGTGTATTCACTATAAATATACATAATAGAGCATAATATAAACAAAATTCATTACACAAATAATCTTATTACCACATAATTAATGAAATAGAAGGTTAACCCAAAGAATGTAAATTGCATTAAGAATTTCCTTACATCAGGTTCTTCTTACTTCAAATGTGTTTAAACCTCATGTATAATGGTTAAAAGAGTGTTATTAATATTTTATAGGAACATATTCATATTTATAACAGCTTATATGATCATTTTTATAACATCATTATACCCATTTATTAATAATATTTTGTTCTTTTCATTGTTTCAGGTGCATTTTTACATGATTTCCATGGTCAGTTCGTAAAGGATTTTTTTTCCAGATGGAAATGAAACTCTAGAATTGGAATGAAATGGTATTAATATATTTATAGAATATTAAATAACAACATAAATAATTTTGTTTACATATATGATGATGAATCATTAGATAAAATATTAATGATACTCGTTTAGATCATTTTGGCGGTTCTTCGATAATCACAAACTAGTTTCTTTATATAACTTAATATCATGCATATAAGTTAATTACATAACAAAAAAGAGGTTATATAATACAATTTAAAATCTATTTCAACAATTAAAATTGTTTTTTAATAAAGTAAAGAAAATTGAAAACACATCGTCTATGATGTCGGTAAATTGACACATCACAGACGTTGTTTTTATTTTTCGAATAAGAAAGAGAGGAGAAGAAGTATGATGACGATTTTTTCCATAAACATGATAAAAATTTAGAATATTTAAGATACTATAGCTTTCATGCCTCTTGGATAAGAGGAGGTGAGGATAGTATAAGAAAGGAAAAATAATTGAAAATAAAATGAAAGAAAATGAAAGAGGATTTTTATCACTTGAACTCTTCTTCTTGAGATCCTGCACAAGGCATTTGGTTTTGACCTTTTAGTGATACTAGTAGGTCTTGGAAGTGGGTAAGATCCTTGGTAAGAGTATTGTTCATAATTTAGACAATACTCAAAGTTTGATAGGTGTGAGAGGAAGAGGGGATGATGATGGTATTTATAGTGGATGAGAGGAGACTTTTTACATTATTTTATTCATTATTTTATTATTTTTCTCTGGACAAGAAATAGTATTGGTTTTTGTGAATAAAAATAGTAATAAGTGCATGTGAGTTTTAACCAATGACTATTTACATCAACCATATAATGACCCGTCCTATAGGGGCTTGTGCCGCGACCCCCCAAGCCCGCCTCCAATAGGCTAGGGGCTAGTGACTAGCAACGAGTAGGTATATCACTAACATGAGAGACATTGCCTTAGTAACTTTATGCAGACACACATATACAAGACTAAAATGTTGAAAAGTGAAAACCACTAAGGAAAAAATGCATGCATACCACTATAACCCACAACCAGAGTACAACAATGAAAGTAAAATACAATAAGGTAAACCGAGTCAGAATACAAGCCCACTAAAAAGAAAGTCTTAAAGAAAGTTCCTAAAAATCATCCGTAGAAAACCATACGTGATCCAAACTGAAGGAAAGTTGATAGAACTTATGTCTGAAGCCCTAGGAACACCTCAGATGGCATGATCTCACAAGGCTCTGTCTGGTCTTGGTCCGCCCTAGACTCTGTTAAAAGGTCACTCCTCTACACAAGACACAACACGTGAGGGCAAAGCACATTCATGGGTGA
This sequence comes from Viscum album, assembly GCA_963277665.1. Taxonomy (NCBI): domain Eukaryota; kingdom Viridiplantae; phylum Streptophyta; class Magnoliopsida; order Santalales; family Viscaceae; genus Viscum; species Viscum album. The sequence continues at coordinate 1,514,047,980 of OY728150.1, forward strand.
GTGTAAAAATAATCTATAGGACACCCCGAAACCACAATAAATACACATAGGAAAGCAAAATAAGATCTACACAAAGTATATGTCTACATCATATAATAAGAATATTCAGATATACCCAAACCAAGACATGTAGTCAAGAGATAAGATGCAACCACCACATACCACCAATAGGGATTCGGATCCAAGATTACACAAAGCACTCATCCATGAGAACACACTTCTGAGTCTGATATCACTGATGACGTCTATCTGAGAAGTACTATTCGTTAGAAACCATCATGAGAGAGATAAACTAATAGATCTAAAGAGTGATACGATACAATAGATGATGATCACAACCAAGGCCATGAGGTGATACTAACAACTCAATATGGATTTACCCACTAAGTAGAGGATTGATGCTCGGTGAATTTGGTCACATCAATATCAAAGACTCTAACTAGGGCATGAATAAGGGATAGAGGATCCGCTCTAGGACTTTTGGGGGATTCCAACAACTCTATCCTGAATGTCCTGCTGAAGGGATCATATTCTTGTGAGTAGGAAACAATGCTGTCAAACCTTTAGGGAAATGATAAAGGGAAAAAACCCTAAAAAAACTCTTCCAAGATATGGTGAATGAGGTAAAATCAATTCATGTAGAAAAGAGAGGCTGCACAGTGAGTAGTATTCTCACCCATTGTGCCCCTTGACCCCGAGTACTGCTCGTGTAAATGGCCCATATCACTAGAAAGATATACGGGATAAAACCCACCAATGGTCACATAAGGAAAAACTCCTATCAAGGGTCACAATGACACTGAAGGCACATCAAACATACACTCTATTTAAAGATATGAGTGTTTTTGTGAAAAGGTCTAACCCAGGTCCGGTTTGGGTATGATCCGACCCACTGGCCGACCCGACCCGATCTGATTGGCCTGACCCCGCCCTATCTGCTAGGCTTTGTCATGCCCACTAGGCTTCCTAGCGCGGCCTGGCTCCCTTGGTCTGACCCGTACACACACAGGCCAGTTGGTCGGCCACATGTAGTCCTCCCCAGCTGTGTGCCCCTCAGGTCCACACAGTGCCACACCGCGTTTGATGTGGTCGGCCCACTGCATCCATGTACGCCCAACACGCTCTGCCTACCTGTGACCTCATCACCACAACGGGCTCCCACGCAGACCCTACCACATTCCACCTTCGTCGGCCACCTCGTTAGCGTCTCATCATCCGCCTGGACTGACCCCCTGGACTCGTGCCACTGCTCTCCTTGACCGATTAGAACCGCCGCCTCGACCACTGTTGTGCACCACCACTTGCACCGCCGTGTGCCATCATCCCAACCAAATCACGCCACGCCTTCTCTATCGCACCTCTGTTGCATCATCACGTGTCCGGATCTTTAATCTCAAATAATTTCTCCAAGAATTGAGGGCACAATGATCATTCGTTCATAAAGCATGAAGAACGTGAAGAACACAAAGAACTTCGGGTGAAAAAGTACAATGAAAAATCCAAGGAATTAACCTAGACTGTTTTTCATTCCGACCTCTATCCATTCTATAATAATTATTAAGAAAACAAAAATAAACATCTATGAACAACCCCCGATAATAATCCCGAAATAATGATGAACCGTAGATCAATATGTTCATTGGTTGGTCCACATTTGTCATTGAATTCATAAATGGGGAAAAGAAATCTAAATAACACACCCTACCTCAGGGTTGGATTGTTCGTTGAAGAGGATTGATCATCACATCACTGCCGTTGGCGAGACCCGTCAAAATAGCATTCTTCGATCTTCGATTCGCAATCCCATCACCGATAGAATCCTATAAGTTCCTCCCTCCAAAGCCTCCAAGGAATTATATGGTTATGAGCCTAACCCTAGATCCCTACTTAAAAGGAAAAATTAAAATAAATATCGTTGCATTGAATAAAAAATTATTTTTTAAAATATTTTTATTCCTGATACGTCTAAAAGCTATCTTTAATAGTTGACCCATGTCAGTTGATATTAGGACTTACCTAAGGTAAAGCGGCCACTCTTAATGCAATAGTTCCCTCATATTTTTGATCCGGACACCCGTTTTGAAGTTATTCCATTTTTTTAGGAAAATCGCTCACGCGTGTTATTTAAAGTTGAATATTTTTCAAACATTTATTCTGGGAACACCGAGTCTGAAAATCATGTATCCGCACTTGGTTTCAAAATAATCCCATATAATATTTAAAATAACACGTAAAAAATCTGAGACATTACATTATCTCCACCTTAGTGATTTACGTCCCCAAAAATCCAAAACAAAAGGGTACTAAAAAAGATGTGGGTACTGTACATAAATCTGAGCCTCTCACTCCCACATGCTCTCCTAGAGATTCCTGTGTTTCCACTAGACATGAACCAGGGGAATCGCTCACCCAAGAAGGATCCTCTCCTACCGATCCTGATTTCCACCGGGTACTCCGCAAAAGTCTCCCCATCCTCAATGTCCAGTTCTACCTAGTCGATGACGTGTGATTGGTCATGCACATACCTCCTCAGTTGCGACACGTTGAAGACATCATGTACCTGATGCAATTGTGGGGGTAGTTCTAGGTGGTACACCACCTCTCCAACTCTATGTAGTATCTGAAAATGCCTGATGAAACTCAGAGATAACATACTACCCCAACCTAATCTCTGCAACCCACATCAAGGTGAGACCCGAAGGAACACATTATATCCCTCATTTAACTCCAAAGGTATCTATCTCCTATCGACATATGACTTCTGCTAGATCTTCACAATCTTCATCCATCATTGGATGATCTTTACCTTCTCATTAGTATCTCTCACCAAATTTGGGCCCATGAGTGTTGACTCTCCTAGGCCAGTCCAACAAAGTGGTTACCTGCAGGTTCGCCCATAAAATTACTCTAATGGTGTCATACCAATGGTAGAGTGGTAGTTTTTTTTGTATGAAAACTCCATTAGTGGTAGGTGGTCCACCTAACTACGACTGAAGTCTAACATGAAAGCCCGCGATATGTCCTCCAAAACATGAATGATACTCTCTATCTGGCCATCTGTATGGGGATGAAACATCATGATCAAGCGTAACTGAGTCCCAAACACCTATTGAAATCCATTACACAATCAGGATGTGAAATGAGTATCATGATCTGAAACAATCTTTGATGGAACTCCATGAATTTGAACTATCTCCTGCATGTAGAGGCATCCCAAGCTCTCTACTAAACTCTGTTACTGGATTGATAGGAAGTGAGATGACTTGGTGAGTCAGTCAACGATCTCCCAGATGGTATCATGTCCCCTGGACGTACGTAGTAAACCCATCATGAAGTTCATTGATATATCATCCCACTTAAACTCTGGAACCTTAAGGGATTGATCCAAACCCACTGGAAGATGGTGCTCAACCTTCACTTGCTGACAAGTGAGGCATCGAGAGATGAACTCTGCCGCTACCTTCTTCATTATGGGCCATAAGAATTAACGTTAGAGGTACTAGTATATCTTCACCACACCTGGATCTACCTCCAAAGGGTATGTATGAAACTCACTCAGAACCTCCTCCCACAAGGCCACTGGTACAACTATGTGTCTTATGAAAAAAATGACCTGCTCTCCACCTTTTGAAAATCCATCAAGAGAATAATTTGTGGATTACTGAGCACGTAGAGTCTCACAGTCAGTATCCCCAAGCCACGCCTCCCCTAATAACTATAAGAGAATTGGGATAATAACCATCGACTGGAGGTAAGCTCCCCCATCCCCATCCAAAAAGGATAACTGCAACGAGACCAACTAATCTGACGCCTCATCCAGCAATTCTGAAATCGATCATCTGCTGAAGAGAATCTGCCACCATGTTCCCCTTCCCAGAAGTATAGACGATCTCAAAGTTGTAATCCTAGAGGAACTCTAGACACCGCCTCTATCTCAAGTCCAGATCCATCTGAGAGAAGATATACTTGAGATTCTTGTGATCAGAGTAAACGATAAATCACTCGCCCATTAGGTAGTGTCACCACATCTTCAATGCAAAGACTACCACTACCAACTCAAGATCATGGGTCATGTAGTTCTGCTCATGTGGTATCAACTGGTGCAAACCATAGACAATCACCACTTTCCTATGCATCATAACACAACCAATATTGATTCCCGATTCATCATAGTACACTATGTAATAGACACCCTTCTCCAGTAATTTCAAGATCTGAGTGCTCCTCAAACTCTACCTCAACTGCTGAAAAGCCTGCTGAAACTTCACCATCCACACGAAAGACTTCCCCTTTCGGGTCAAAGATATCATAGGTGTTGATATCCTAGATAAATTAGGAATGAATCTCTGGTAATATCCATCCAACCCAAGAAAACTCTACACATCTGTCACGATCCTAGGTGGCTCCCATGCTAACACTGTCTCGACCGTGGTTGGGTCCACTATTACTACATCTACTGAGATAACATGTCCTATAAAGTGGACCACCTGAATCCATAACTATCACTTCAAGAGTTTCCCATAAATATGGTGCTCTCGGAGTACATCTAGAACCATCCTTAATTGTCTCATATGCTCCTCCTCAGGCGCCAAGTACATAAGGATATTTTCGATTAAGAATACCACGAATCGGTCTAAGTAGGGATGAAGATCCAGTTCATGAGTCCCATGAACATCGCTGGGGAATTCATCACAAAAAACTACATCACCAATTACTCATAATGACCATAGCGGCATCTGAAAGTTGTCTTCGGTATATCCTTGTCCCATACTCGTAGCTAGCTATAACATGATCGAAGGTCAACCTTTGAGAACCATCGTTCCCCTCTCAACTTATTGAAGATGTCACCGATCCTCAGTAGTGTATACATGTTCTTCATAGTAATGTGGTTTAGGTGCCGATAGTCCACACACAACCTCAAGCTTCCATTTGCCTTTTTGGAAAACAACACTGGGGCTACCCAGGGTGAAACACTGGGTCTCATGAATCCCTTCCTCTACAAGTCCTCCATATGTACCATCAACTTGAAAAGTTCTACAAGAGGCATATGATATGATGGTGAGGATATTGATTCCATCTTGGGGTGTAAGTTGATGCAGATGCCTATCTCCCAATGAGGATGTAATCCTGGAACATCTTTAGGGAATACATCCTCGTACTCCACCACTATGATGGGAACTGGAAACTCATAACATCTGCTACACCGAGGGTTAGGCTAGCTAAGTGAGGAGTGATCTTCTGTGCCCTCCTATGCTTGAGTCCATCCCATGCTGTCTGGGTTTTCTTTTCACCAACAATGGAAAACCTCGTTCCATTGCTGCGGACACACCACACCCTTCTCCTAAAGCAGTCAATCTGGGTATGGACCTAAGATAACCAATCCATAACGAGAATGACGTTGTAAGGCCTTGACTCTGCCTCCAAGAGGTTCCAACTAAAACTCTCTCCTCTAAGGGTAAGGTCACACTATCGGCATAGATGTGTGATCATTGAGTCTCCCTCAGTAGGTGTCTCTAAGTATAAGGGTCGAGTCAATAGTTCTACCAAAATCTCAAGCTTTTGAATAAGATATGTGGTGATAAAGGAATGACTATCACCTATGTCTATAAGTACGAAAACTAGAGTAGAAAAGACAGAGGTCATACCTCAAATCATCATGGGAGCTTCTGGGTCATAAGTCTCGACCACATGCAGCTATTCCCGCCCCTATCCTCTAGCTCTCTAAGCCTAGTGTGGACCACCTAGGGGTGGTGGTGGTAATGAGTTGAAACGTCGACCACCTCCTGCTGCTCTCCCAACTCCTTTGCCACATTTTCTACCTTGCATATCTTCCTGTTCCTATATCTGCCTCTACCTCGGTGGTTCAGCCACTGTCTCCCAGTCAGCAACATGGTGGGTCAGACAATCTCAAGTGAGATGTACTCTTACATCACATGAGTAGCATAACCTCTCTTTAGGATGAATGGATCCACCCTTTGAACCCTAAAATGTAGATCCTCTATCCTGAGACCTCCTGAAATGTCTCCCACATTTGGATCACTAAGACTAATGTCGAATCCCTACTGCTGAGGTCTCTACACCTACCTATCCTCTGCTGACTTTTTCCGGCTGTCTCTGCTCAGCCAGAAATCTCTCTACCACCAAAGCCCGCTCAAGCACCCCAATATAAGTAGAAATTATTAGAGGGATAATACTGACTTGGATGTCTCTACATAGAACTTTCTCAAAGGTCTAATCCCGGAAGTACTGATCTCTGACCATATCCATTGGGTACTTGGAAAGGTTGGTGAACCTCGATGAATAATTAGCTACTATTATACTACCCTACTGGAGCTGAAGAAGCCCCTGTGTATGCACATCTCCTAGCATAACTGGTGAAAACTCCTCTTTGAAGAGCACTTTAAATCTATACATGAGTGAGTCATCATGTTGTGAGTCTGAATATACATACTCCACTATCACCCTGCTGATCCCTGCAGAAGGCTCGCCACTAGGACCACCATCTGATCAGCTGGTGTCTTGACTAGAAGGAAAACTCGGGTCATCGCCTCAAGCTATTCCTCAACCGCCTGAGGGTTGAGATTACCTCGGAACCTGAGGGGTCTTTGTCTCTGGAACTCATAAAGCATGCTCAACACTAGTAGAAATAGGACCTATACCAATGATTTTGGCCAAATTGTTGGTAAATGTCACTAATTTGGACCTATACCAACGGTTTGGCCAAAACCATTGGTATAGGTAACTTATATGGACCTATTCCAACAGTTTTGGCCAAATCGTTGGTATAGGTCACTAATTTATACCTATACTAATGGTTTGGCCAAAACCGTTGGTATAGACCACTTCTATGGACCTATACCAATGGTTTTAGCCAAAACCGTTGGTATAGGTCCAATATAGTGACCCTATACCAACGATTTTGGCCAAACCGTTGGTATAGGGTGGACCTATACCAATAGTTATGAGGACCGTTGGTATAGGTATAAACATTATTTTATGGAATATTTCATTAAATAACATTAAATAAATCAAAATTTAAAGTACTTATGAATATACATATATATATATATATATTTATGAAATTATGTTCACAAAAGTCATGTTAGGTTAGTGGTTAGGTCGTTGGATTATAAACAGGAGGTGCTAGGATCAAAAAAAAGCAAGGTTTATTTTTTTGAATTACCTATACCAACAGTTTTATGAAACCGTTGGTATAGGTTTTTCATATGACCTATACCAATGGTTTTTCAAACTGGTGGTATAGGTCTATACCAGCGGTTTTCCCAGAACTGTTGGTATAGACCCATCCCCACGCCAAACCAGCCAACGGTTCACCAAACCGTTGGTATAGGCTATACCAACGGTTTGGAGACCTATACTAATGGTTCCAAACCATTGGTATATGATATTTTTCTATTAGTGCAGCCTGCTCTCCTCGTCTGCTGGTACTGCAGGTACCACATGTAGCTCCACAGGCGACGATACAACTAGTACACCACCTGGAGGTAACATCTAGGAAATTGGTCCCAGTACTGAATCCTCGTCACTAAGGAAGTCATTCTCATGATCGAGCTGCTGAATACTCACTAATATGCATCACATAGGCATCCTGTAAGGAAACAATATGTACCATGGTCAACGAGTATATCTGGATAGCTGACTCAAGAAGGACACAAAAACCAAAACCCATTCTTATATGATGCATGCACCATTATTTTCCCTACAACCATTGTTATCATATACTGAGTCAAAAAGAAGGTTATCAAAGTCCTGGTGTATGGATACATCAGCTTCCATACCAACATTGGAGTCCTTGATTTGAAATCAAACTCGAAATACTTAACACCATTTCCCCAAACCGATCTCACAGACTCTCAGTCCTAAGGTAGAACCGACCACCTATAATACCACTTTTTCACAACCCGTCCCAAAGGGTACCATACTGTGAATCCCCAAGCCCGCCTCCAATAGGACATGGGATGATGACTAGCACAGAGTAGAGATATCACTAACATGGGAGGCATTTCCTTAGTATATGTATGCACACACACATCTCCAGGACTTTTATTATAAAAAGTAAAAACCACTATGAACCAAATTCATGCATACCACTACAACCCAAAACCAGAGTAAAACAGTGAAAGTGAAGTATAGTAAGGTAAAACAGACTAGAATACAAGTCCACTAAAAAGAAAGTTTGTAAACAAGTTCCTGAAACTCTTCCGCAGAAAACATTACGTGATCCAACCTAAAGGCAATGTGCTAGAACTAATTTTTGAAGCTATGGGAACACCTTAGCCTGCCTGATCTCACAAGGCTCTATCCGGTCCTGGTCTGTCATTGAATTTGTCAAAAGGTCACTCATCTACATAAGACATGACACGTGCGGGAAAATCCCTTGCATGGGTGAGTATAACAATACTCAGTAGAACACCCTAAAACCATAATCAATACACAATGGAAAGCACAATCAGCTCTACAAAAGTATATGTCTACAACATATAACAAGAATATCTAGATATACCCAAACCAAGACAAGTAGTTGAGAGATAATCCACAACCACTGCATACCACCACTAGGGATTAAACTCAAAGATTCCACAAAGAAATCACCCGAGAGAACACACTCCCGAGTCTAGTAGCACTAATGATATCCATTCAAGAAGTACTGTTCATAAAAAACCATCATGAGAGAGATACATAGATAGATTTAAAGAGAGATACGATACATCGGTTGAGGATCAAAACTAGATCCATGGTTTGATACCAAAAAATCAATTTGGATTAACCCACCAAGTAGAGGATTGATGCCCAATGAAGTTGGTCACGCCAATATCGAAGACTCTACCTAGGGCACGAAGAAGGGATAAAGGGTCTGCTCCGAGCCTCTTAGGGGATTCCAATAACTCTATCCTAGAAGTCCTACTGAAGGGATCATACTCTTGTGAGTAGGAAATTATGCCAATAAACATTTAGGGGAAATATAAAGGGAATGAACCCTAATGAAAATCATTTAAGATATGATGAATGAGGGACAATCAATTCACATAGAAAAGAGAGGGTGCACGGTGAGTAGCAGTCTCACCTGTCGTGCCCCTTGACCCCAGGTAATTTTCGTGTAAATGAGCCGTGTCCCTAGAAATATGTTCTAGATAAAACCCACCAATGGTATCATAAGGACCATCTCATCGCAAGGGTCCCAATGCCACTGAAAGCGTGTCAAACAGACGCTCTGTTTGAAAGATACGAGCATTTTTGTGAAAAGGTCTAACCTAGGTTCGGTTCGGGTCAGACCTGACCCGGTATGCTGGGCCCAAACCGACTCAGTCCACTGGGCCCGACTCGGCCCGGTACACTGGTCCCAGTCTGGCCCATTCTGTTCGGTAGCTGGATCATCCTGCTGGGCCGCCTAGTGCGGCCTGACTCCCCTAGTTTGGATTGCACGCGCGCGGGCCGGTTGGTCTGCCACACGCGGTCCGCCCCAGCCATGTGCCCCTCTGGTCCACATAGTGCTGCACTGCGTTCCACATGGTTGGCCCACCACATCCCCGCACGCTCTTCCAGACCGTGAGCTCACCGTCTTCGTAGGCTCCCACGCGACCCCCGCCGCATTCCGGCTTCATCGGCCGCCTCACCGGCGGCTCGCCGTCTTCCTCGTCGTTAGCCTAGACCGGCCCCCTAGACCCGCATCGCCGTTCACCTGGATCAACCGGAGCCTCCGCCCTAGCTACCGCCACCATACACCACCGTACCAACCAAATTTTGCCACACCTTCCTCGTCGCACCTCTACTGCGTTTTGGTAGGGTCAGATCTTCAATCTCGAATCGTTGTGCCAAGAATTGAGGGCGCAATGATCGTTCATTCATAAAGCACAAAGAACATGAAGAACACGAAGAAAATCGGGGGGGGGGGGGGGTAAAATGAACAACCCAAGGAATGAACCTCGGCTGTTGTTCGTTCCGGCCTCGATCCATTCCGTAAGAATGATCAAGAAAATAAAAGCAAATCTCCATGAACAAACCCTGATAATAATCCCGCAATATATGCCCATCCCACAAGAATGATGAACCCTAGATCAACATGTTCATTGGTTGTTCCGAATTTTTCATTTAATTTAGAAACAGGGAAAATAAATCCAAATAACACTCCCTACCTTGGGGTTAGATCATTCGCTGAAGAGGATAGATCCTCACGTCGCTGTCGTTGGCGAGATCCGTCAAAACAACATCTGTCGATCTTTGATCCGCAATTTCATCATCGTTCATCATCGAGAGGTTCCTAAATCCAGAGCCTCCAGGGAATTCTAGTGTTATTAGTCGAACCCTATATCCCTACTGAAAAGGATAAATTAAAAGAAATGTCGTTGCGTCAAATAAAAATATTTTTATTAATTTTTTTATTCTCGATACATCTAAAAAATATATTTCACAGCTGAACCATGTCGACCGATGCTAGGCATCGCCTTAGGTAAAGTTTTAGCTTTTAATGCAATGGTGCTCTCATATTTCTAATTCGAACACCCTTTTAGAAGTTATTCCACTCTTTCAGGAAAACTGTTCACTCGTGCTATTTAAAATTTAATATTTTTCAATAATTTATTCCGGGCACACTAGGCCTCAGAATCACACGTCGTATCCGTGCCTAGTCTCAAAATAATATCATATAATATTTAAAACAATACACAGAAAAATCTGGGACATTACAAGCCATGATTCATGCATGATGTAGAAATTCATTTATTTAGCATATTTTGTAAATTATCAAATTTTACTATTTACAAAATTCAAGTATTTTAGAAAAATTCTAAAAATCCACCCAACCATTATTTGATGTGTAGAATTCAAAAATAAACTCAATTTTATCAAAATAATTTTCTAAGTATGAGAAATTTAATTTTTAAATAAAATTATAATTTATTTGAAAAATAACAATTTTAAAACTATAACTGGTTTTATAACACCTTGAAAAATTAATCAAGGTCTTATAAAATTATATTATAACCATAAGACAATAAAATAATAATTTATGATTACATTTCATGAAAATACATTTTCATTTAAATTATTAAATTAGTTAAAAAAATTGAAATTAAATATTTATGACTTACAAAAATACCAACACTTATACTATGATCATATTGTCATTTAAAAGATGCCTAAATTTTATTTATAAATTCATGAGTGAGATTATCATTCATTTGGATGATTTACTATTCATAAGGGTCATATTACTATTCATAAGGGAAACATTACTATTTATAAGGGCAAGTTACTATTCACAAAAAAATTAATTTGATCCTATCAGATTCTAAATATCTTACTAATAGCCATCATGTATATCTATTTTTCAAAATTCAAATCACTTAAGAGGAAGAATTATGTTTAACTACTAGACTATAAAGGTCACAAAGTACTTCGTAGTTCATTTAATCATGATATGTCATTGTGTTTCCTTTTAAAATATTGGGATGTTACATTCTCCCCCTTAAATGCATTGCACCCTCATAATTCATTCATTGTACTTATAATTCTGAATTTACATATTGATAATTAAAAAAAAGTATTTTATTATGTGTACTTAATCAACTAGAAGTTCAAAGTAAATACTATCGCTAAATTTTTTCTAAAAAGAACGATAATGTCTAATCTCTCAAGTTGTCTAGACCGTTACTCTGATACCAACTATAAAGCCCTAAATCCGCACTTTCGGATTCAATACTAAATCATAATGTGTATTTTTTGGTATAAAAGATAACAAAAAAATATACAATACATTATACAATTGAGGACCTTTTCAGTTTAGGTTTTGGAGGATTAGACAAACTATACATTAAATCATAGTTTAAAAAAAATTACAAAATAACTAATTGGTTTTTTCTACATTAACACCTTAACTGTACTTTGAAATTTTAAGGAATCCTATGAAAAACATTTTAAAAACTTAGGATGAGCACACAAAAAGCTCAGTAAGGCAAATAAAAATAAATAAAGAAATCATTAGTCCATAAATAAATATAAATCATTTTCCTTTTAACATAAACATAATAATATTACTTATGAAAAAAATATATTCCCATAAAAGTATCACAAGTATAAATAAAACATATTAGTAACTTGGGGCATTACTTACTTAAGATTGTAAACCTCATGACTACCATATGATTTGTAATCCTTACAACTACCTTATAATGTAACCATCACGACTACCTTACAATGTTACCATCATAGTTACACTTAGAGTAACCATACGGTCAACCTCCAACATAATCACACCAAATGAAATTAAGGGAGATATAGGTCCCACCCTTCATTGTAAACAATTTTCAAGAACCACAACATAATCATAAAACATGAATAATTGCGTAAAACTTTTCTTTTGAATTTTGTAAAATAGAATTTTCAAAGAGGATTTTTAAAGAAAAGTTCCTTACAATTATCATATAATTGAATTGAGAATTAATAGAATGAAAGGAATATGTGTATAAACTATAAATAAATATAATAAAACATAATATAAACAAAATTAATTACACAAATAATCTTAGTACCACATGATTAATGAAATATAAGGTTAACCCAAAGAATGGAAATTGGGTTAAGAATTCCCTTAACTCGGGTTCGTCTTACTTTAAATGTGTTTAAAATTTTTGTATAATGGTTAAAATAGTATTATTAATATTTTACAGAAACTTATTCATGTTTATAACACCCTATATGATCATTTTATAACATCATTCCACCCATTTATTAATAATATTTTGTTCTTTCCATTGTTTATGGTGGGTTCTTTACATGATTTCCATGGTCAGTTCGTAAAGGATTTTCTTTTCAGATAGAATAGGAGCTGAAGAAGTAGAATTAAATGGTATTAATATGTTTCCAAAATATTAAATGATACGATAAATCTTTTTTTTTCATATATTATGATGAATCATTAGATAAAACATTAATGATGCTCATTTAGATCATTTTGATGGTTCTTCAATAATCACGATTTAGTTTCATTATATAACTTAATATCATGCATATAAGTTAATTCCATAACATAAAAGAAGTTATTTCATACACTTTACAATCTGTTTCAATCATTAAAATGGTTTTATAACCAGTTTTTAAGGAAGTAGAGGAAATTGAAAACATATCGTCCATGATGTCGGTAAATCAACACATCGCATATGGTGTCTTTAGTTTTTGAATAAGAGGGAGAGGAGAAGAAGTATGATGATGAATTTTTACATAAACATGATAAAAATACAGAATATATAAGAACATGAGCTTTCATGCATTTTGGATAAGAGGAGGTGAAAAAAGTATAAGAAAGGATAAAAGAATTGAAAAAATGAAAGAAAATGAAAGAGGATTTTTACCTCTTGATATATTCTCTTTGAGATCTCCCTCAAGGACTTTTTTTGGGCCTTTTGGTGAGACCAGAAGCTCTTGGACACGAGGAAGATATTTGGGAAGAGGATTGATCAGAATTTAGACAATGATAAAAGCTTTATAGGTGTGAGAGGAAGAGAGGGTGAGGGGTGGTATATATAGTGGATGAGAGGAGAGTTTTCAATTATTTTAATCATTATTTTATTATTTTTCTCAAGATAAGAAATAGTATTGGATATTGAAACTAAAAAGAGTAAAAGTGCACGCGATTTTGAATCAATGACCATTTACATCTTCCATGACTCAAGCATGATGCAGAAATTCATTTATTTAGCATATTTCAGAAATTATCGAATTTCACTCTTCACAAAAATTCAAGTACTTTAGAAAAATCCCAAAAATACCCCAACCATTTTTTGACATGTAGAATTAAGAAATGAACTCCATTTTTATCAAAATAATTTTCTAAGTAGGAGAAATTTAATTTTTAAATAAAATCACAAATTATTCAAAAAATAGATATTTTAAAACTATAACTGATTTTATAACACCTTGAAAAATTAATCAAGGTCTCATAAAATTATCTTATAACAATAAGAAAATAAAATAAAAATTTATAATTACATTTCATGAAAATAAATTTTTATTTAAATTATTAAATTAATAAAAAATTGAAATTAAATATGTATGAATTACAGAAATACCAACACTTATACTACGATCATATTATCATTTAAAAGATGCCTAAATTTTATTTATACATTTATGGGTGATGTTACTATTCGTTTTGACAATTTATTTTTCATAAGGGTTATATTAATATTCTTAAGGGTAACATTACTATTTATAAGGGTATGTTATTGTTCACCAAAAAATAAGTTGATCATATCAGATTCTCAATATCTTACTGATCTCAATCGTGTATGTTAGTTTTTTTAAATTCAAATCACATAAGCAGAAAAATTATGTTTAACTGCTAGGCTATAAATGTCACATAGTACTCAGTAGTTCATTTAAGCATGATGTGGCATTGTGTTTCCTTTTAAAATATCAGGATGTTACACATACGATCACCAACCATAAGAAAACCTTAGTGTGTAAACCCTGATCTATTGAACTATGAGAAACCCTGATTCCTTATATAATCAGGATATGTAGGACGCCCACCTAAGGCCCAAGATCATTGAGCCTCCTACTTGGTATAAGACTCAAGATTTCACCAGGGAATCTTACTTTGGAATAAGCCCTAAAATCTAACCTTTGGGCCTCCTACTTGGTATAAGTCCCAATCATATCATTGTACTCATTCATGAGCCTCCAAATTAGGTGTAATCCCCAAACAAGCCTCCACAAGGAAACCTTAGTGTGTAAGCCCTAATCTATTGAACTATGAGAACTCTGATTCTTGTTATAATTAGGATATGTAGGAATCCCACCTAAGATTGAGCTTATTGGGCATCTTACTTTTTATAATCCTCACCATCTCACCAGGGAATCCTCCTTAGGAATAAGCCCTGAAAACTAACCTTTGGGCCTCCTACTTGGTGTAAGTTAGTGTAAGTCCCAATTATATCACCATATTCATCCATGGGCCTCCTCTTTAGGTGTAATCCCCGAACAAGCCTCCATAAAGAAACTTTAGTGTGTAATATCTAATCTATTGAACTATAAGAACTTTGATTCCTACTATAATCAGGATATGTAGGACGCCCACCTAAGGATCGAGATCATTGGTCCTCCTAATAGTATAATCCCTAACATCTCACCAGGGAATCCTCCTCCGGAATAAGACCTAAAATCTAACCTTTGGGCCTGATACTTGGTATAAGTCCCAATCATATCACCATATTCATCCTTGGGCCTCCTTCTTAGGTGTAACTCCAAATAAGCCTCTAAATCACCATGTGATGAGACATCCCTCATGGACCCTTTCACATGGAATCCTTTTTCGGAATAAGTACCAACTTAATCCTCTCAAAGGACCATACTCCCCTGCAAGAAAAACCATTAAATGGTATCTATAGTCACGGGTCCTCACAACCGAACTACATGATCTTTAATTCCTGTCCAAATGGGATACGTAGGAAGCCTCCTTGAGGTCCAAACCCAACACCCCAAATCAACACTATTCTCTTTAGTCCACATTCCTAGTGGTGTCTCATTGAACCTAGGAACCCATATCCCTTCCAAGTTCCCAGATCCGTTTCATCATAAGTCCCACAAAAAATTTTTACTGAGCACCTTCTGCTTAGATTTCCTTGTCACATGACACTAAACTGTATGGTTTGGTCATTATCAAACTACCTTAAAAGGTATGATGTGCCTTATTAAGTGGCATCGAACTATGTGGGTCTAGATTCCTTTCATAAAAATATGTAGGAATCCAATTCATGGGTCCGATCCCAACATCAAAATAACTCCCATATTCTTGGATGACGATACACTATAGAGCACCTCACTGTGTGGATGAAAACCGACATCATCATAATAATGAATAAAGAATCTCTAATTAGTATATAAGAGGACACCATTGATGGAGAACCTCAGATAAATACAGATGATTATAATTTTGATACATGCTAATAATTTATTGTTAATTCAAGGGTGATCTTTGTCATACTTGGGAATTAATGAAGGATTCAAGAACATATCTTAAATTTATAAGAGATTGTCGAAGTAAGAAATGATTCCCCCCAAAAGGGTGTGATGAGCCCGACCTCTCATCCTCTCGACTAATGTGAGTTCTTAAGTATCATTGTCCAAACTCCCTAATGAGTGTCTGCCTTTGGAAAACACATCACTCATTGATACATAAAATTTGGGTGTTTTAATTCCATGAATAAAATCCATTAGAAACCTCATCAAAGGGATGTGGATATGTGTTTGGCGTAAAGGTTATTCCACCAATTCCACAAAATAAAATTCCAACTCCATGTGACATTCGAGGAAGAAACATATACGTTTCATGAGGAGATACTATGATAGAGGGTTTGTGGTTTAGGGACCACTTGATGGATCTAGTTAGCCTAGGGAGAGGTGATGCTATTCTTGTGGCTACTTGAGACATCTCGTACATGATTGTCCGACCCATTGTATGGTTGATAAAGTGACAATAGATATTCCAATTAGGAAGAGAAAGAGGCAGGAGAAGATAGGCCCACAGGGTAGTGGATGTGTTAGAGAAATTGGAATAACATCTGGGGGTGGAAAACATTTTGACCTGTTACCACCACCGCCCTTAGGTGGTCCTCGCTAGGCCTAGGGAGTTGGTGATCATGGGCGAGGGAAGTTGTAGGTAGTCTAGACTTATGACCCAAAGAATTCAGGGATGATATGAGATATGATATCTGTTTTCACTACTTTATCAGTAGTATTGATAGACATGAGTGCGAGTCACTCCTTTCTTTCCACTTATCTGGTTCGAGACTTAGAGATTCTGATTGAGATTTTGACTCAACCCTTGAGCTTGGAGACTTTTACAGGAAGTGAATTGGTGATCAAACATTTCTGACGATGGTGTGACTTGACTCTTGGAGGTGAGAGATTCTTTTGGGATCTCTTGGTTGCAGTGATGAGGCCGTATGATGTCATATTAGGTATAAACTGGTTATCTATAGTTCATTCCCATATAGACTATTTTAGGTATAAGATGTAATGTGTCTGTAGTGATGGGACACAATCTTCTTTTGTTGGTGAAAAAGAAACCTAGAAAGAGTAGGATGGAATCATGCATATGAGGGTGAAACTAATTACACAATAGTTGGATAGAATGACCCTTTCTATGGTGAATGCTATGAGTTTTCAGTTTCCTACAGTGGTGGTGGAGTACGAGGAAATATTTCCTGAGGACATGTCAGACTTACCTACCCACCGAGAGATAGAATTTTGCATTGATCTACACCCTGGGACGGTCCTGATATCTACACCAGCGTATCAGATGGATCCTGTAGAGCTTCGCAGGTTGAGGGTGTAGTTGGAGTACTTATAGAGGAAGGAATTTATCAGACCTAGTTTTTCACCCTAGGAAACCCCTATATTGTTCACCAAGTAGGATGACAGGAGTTTGAAATTGTGTGTGGATTACTATCACCTAATATAGGTGACTGCGAAGAACAAGTATCTAATACCAAGGATTGATGACCTCTTCGATCAATTGAGAGAGGCACAATGGTTCTTAAAGATTGACCTTAGATCAGACTATCACCATATGTGATTACGGGATAAAGATATACTGAAATCGACTTTCTGATGTCGTTACAATCATTATGAGTACTTGGTGATGCCATTCAGTGTGATAAATGTCCCAACAGTGGTCATGAGACTCATGAACCAAATATTTTGGCATTTATTAGATTGATTTGTGGTAGTCTTCATCGAAGATATCATAGTGTACTCAGCGTCTGAGGAGGAGTATGCGAGACACTTGCGGATGGTTCTTGACTTAATCAGAGAGAACATGATTTACGAGAATCTCTTGAAGAATCAGTTCTTGATTTAGGAGGTCCAATTCCTAGGACATATTATCTCAGCAGATGGTGTAGCAGTAGACTCATCAAAGGTCGAGGTTGTGTTAGCTTGGGAGCCACGCAAGAGCCTGATAGGGGTACAAATATTCCTTAGTTTGGCATGCTACTATTAGAGATTTGTACATGATTTATCTTGGATATTAGATCCATTGATACTTTTGACCTGAAAGGGGAATCCTTTCATGTGGACATAGAGGTTCCAAAAGTCTTTCTAGGAGTTGAGGTAGATATTGATGAACAATCCCATCTTGAGTTTCTAGAGGAGGGTGCCGAGTACGTAGTATTCTGCGATGCATCAGGGACTAAGCTTTGTTGTGTTCTGATGCAAAGACTAGTGGTGATTGCCTATTATTCATGTCAGTTGATACTATGTGAGTAGATCTATGTGTCTCATGATCTTAAGCTTGTAGCGGTAGTCTTCACACTGAAGTCGAGGCAACACTAACTCATGGGTGAGCAATTTATCATCTATTCTAACCATAAGAGTCTCAAGTATATATTTTATTAGAAGAATTTTAACTTGAGATAGAGGTGATGAATAGAGTTTATCTAGGATTATAACTTCAATATTATCTATAATCATGAGTAAGAAAAGGTGGTAATAGATTCTATCAGCAAAATATATTGTTCACAGTTGTTGAGAGAGGCATCAGAGTAGTTGACATCATTACAGTTATCCTTTGTGGATGGAGATGAAGAAGCTTACCTTCAATGTATGGTTTTTACCCCTACAATTTTATAGTGAGTCAGGTTGACACAAATTGGGGATACCTACTGTGAGACACTACGTACTCAGATATCCATAGGACATGCTCCTAATGGATTTTATAAAGGTGGGGAGCACACTATCCTTTTCAGATAATGCACGACAGTACCAGTGACATTGTGTGAGGAGGTTCTAAGGGTGTTTCATATATCTCCTTTTATGTTTCATGTTTGGATAAGATATAACAGAACCTATGACATCTGTTTTGGTGGCTAGGGATGAAGAAGAGAGTTTTGATTGTCTTTTGATGCTTCACTTGTCAGAAGGTGAATACTAAACACCGGGTTCTCGGGGGTTTATCTCAACCCCTTGAGGTGTTAAAGTGGAAGTGGGATGAGATATCCATGGAATTAATTATAGGGTTACCACGTATGTCTAGAGAACACGATGCCATCTGGGTGACCATAGATCGACCCACCAAGTCAACCCACTTCCTAGATATTCGAGAGTAGAATTCAGTAAAGAGCTCGGGATGCCTCTATGTGCAGAAGATAGTCTAGATCCATGGAGTTACCTATAAGATAATTTTATACTGTGATGCTTATTTACATCACGATTATGGAGATTGCAAGAGGCCCTTGGGATTTAGTTGCGTTTGAGCATGATGTTTCACCCATAGACTGAGAGCCATACTGAGCAGACCATTCAAGTCTTGGAGGATATGTTGTGGGCTTTTATGTTAGACTTTAGCCATAGTTAGAAGAATAACCTACCATTGATGGTGTTTATGAAAAACAATAACTACCATTCCACCCTTATAATGACACCATTCTAGGCCTTTTACGGGCGACCCTATAGGTCACCGCTATATTGGAACGAACTAGAAGAGTCAACGCTTATGAGCCTAGAGTTGGTGTGAGCCACTATAGAGAATGTGCCGCCTATCCATGAAAAGTTGAGGACTTCCCAAATTCACTAGAAGTCTTATGCATATTGACACTGAAGGCCCTTGGAGTTAAAGGAGGGAGGTCATGTTGTCTTGAGGGTCTCACCTCAATGTGGGTTGCAGATATTTGGACAAGGTGGCAAGATATCTCTGAGATTCATTAGACCTTTCCAGATACAATGTAGAGTCGGTGAAGTTGTGTACCACTTGGATATACCATTTCATTTGGACCGAGTACACGATGTCTTCCACATGTCGCATATGAGGAGGTACGTGCATGACCCATCACATGTTATCAACTGGGGTGAGCTGAACATAAAGGCTAAAATCTCTTTTGAAGAGTACCCTATAGATATTGAGGATCGACATGAGAGGATACTCCGTGGGTGAGTGACTCTTTTAGTGTGTGTTTGGTGGAAGCATGAGAATCTTTAGGAGAGTACCCAGGAGCGGGAGACCCACATGCGTGATCAGTAACCACATCCATTTCATGTAATATTTTACTTTGATTTTCAGGAAATAAAGCCTCAAGGTAAGGAGAATGTAATGAATTCGATTTTTCATGTATTAATTTATAATATTATATGGATTATTTTCAAATCTAGGTGTTGAGATGACATGAGATTCAGAGGCCCAGTGAGTCTGAAATTAAATTTTTGAAATATATTAAATATATTAAACATCATGCATGGTTTTTTCCTAAAAAAGTGGAATAAATTTTTAATGAAGGATTATATCAGAAATCTAAGGCCACTGTTGAGTTCAGAGCGTGATTTTTACCCCAGGAACGACATAATCTATGTTGGTATCGAGTGTTGGGCTTGAGCAACTTTGTGGATGAATAATTAAATAAAATAAATTAAATTTATTTAATTATTTTAATTATAATCCAAACCTAAGAATATATTATATATACACTGCTATGGACAATTTGCAGTGTTATTTATATAACCCTGAAAATTGAGAGAGAGAATTGAAGGAGTTCTTGTCAGATTATACCATACCAGATCATGGATCATGGAGGTATGAGGCACGAATCAGAAGCCCCAAAAATGAGGTTTTAATTTTTTTCACCGATGATCAACATGATCTCATTGGTGGATGTGAAACGTTGCCCGATTACCACCTGAGGATCATGTGTGAGGAATTTTAAGAACAAAATAATAACTATAAAATACCTAGTTCGATCTGAATTTTTGATCGATGTTTCTTCATCATTGACAATAATTTCTCGAATAATTTGAAGCTAAATTTCTCTATAAATTCCACACATTATTCAAGAAATTTCAGGAGTTCCAATCATCTAAATCTGGGTGCTATCACAGAGATCCAACAATTTCTTTGATGCTCCAATGGTCACTGCATCGCCTTGCTTGCGATGCATAAGAGAGAGATCGATCCATTTACTTGGATCGAGAGCTTCTCTCTCTAGAAGGCGAGCGAGAAGAGATAATCTCTCAAAGATACTTCCATGAATAATAATGTTGTAAAGAGCTCCTCCTCTTATATATAGTATATTAATAAATTACTCGAAAATGACACCCTGGCCCTTGAATAATTTTATACACTATATGAATGATATTATGACTACTGTACTGAGTCATAAATATTATTTATATTTTTATCATATTCTTGTAATATAATAAATATATCATGTGATAATACCTGATCCATTAACTCAACTTGTTGTTCCAACAAATATTAAATGAACCTTGAATATTCTAAACTAATATTCATTCAAAAAAATATTTTCATGTATTTAATTTAAAACTTGTAAATACATTTAATAAATAAATTCAATGCTAATTATTCTTAACTTGAATAATATAAATTTATTTATTCCTTTGGTGATCGTATTTCCTTGGGGAAAACCCAAACCCCAGGGGTGGGTCCCACCATTTCCCATATACTTATTCAACTGAACAGGGAAGATTCTTGAATACATTATTGTGTGTGACCCTCTAGGCTCTTATCTCGATAGCAGGGAATACTATTCATATACCAAAAGTAGGATCTGATAACTCATCATGACCCCTAAAGAGATAAGGAAATTCATAATAATGACAATCAACCTACGAACAAACACTATGTAATATAATCTCTTTGTCTTTAAATATCTCATAAAATAGGACGCACACCCGTTTCATCGTCCTCTCTTGTTTATTGTTTGTTGATCTAACTAGATAAATTTAGCCTCAACTTCCATTTACATGATCTTATGAATTTACTACCATCCCGATCAACATGGTATGAGATATATTACTTCCTTAACCTAGAAGTTACAAATCCTTTATTGATCATTCAACCAATGCCATATCACCAACGACACACCCAACACAAGCTACCTCATCATGATTTTATTATCATGGTTTTTTCCTCGCATCAAAGTACGTGATCAAATGTATAGAGGCCCTAAAATTCTTTACACATCACTATATGATTTTAAGAATAATTAAACATCAAATTACAAGACAAGGATCATAAAGTCTAGTGTCTTAGAGATCAAGTACATAATTGAACATCATAATTCCAAAATAAGAACATATTTTATTTAATATTCATAAAGAGATCCTAACTTTATTTGATCCATTACATCTGTATACCTGGGGATAACATGAACAAAAATATGAGCTAAAAATCCCAATAAAATATTAAACATTAAAATAATGCTTAACACATGGGTTATAAGGCATAACATAATGATATATAAAGGCATGAAACATGATTAAACATAAGGAATAATAACATGGGATCATATAATCATGGAATCATAGTAATGTGACAGCAATATAAAATATGAATTTATCATCATTTAAGTATTTTTTCACATAGAGGATCATGATTCAAGGCTCATTACACATAGAGGAGCACGAGTCAAGGCTAACCACCAAGACCATTGTACATGGAGCACGAGTCAAGCCTAACCACCAAGACCATTTCACATAACGTATCATTAGACCAAACATTACCCAATGCATTTGAGTGCTATCTGGGTGTACCCATCATAACATGTTAACGAAAATGTTTGTCACATAAATAATAATACATAATCAATCAAACATAAACATAAGGGTTACCTATAGAAAGAATTGGGTATCATAATTATGTCAAAAGGAGTATCAAAATGGAATATCATAGTGGTTTCCATGAAAGGATGGATTTAAATCATAGATGGAAATTTATAAGGGAATATAGTCATATATCATGATAAGTTATGTCAAACTGAAGTGAAAAGAGTGTTTTAAGAAAATTCATAAATAAAACATTTTAGTACGGTTTAAGGGAAAACTTTCAAGATTTTTTAAAATGGAAAAGTCATAATTATTGTATAAAACTAGAATTGAATCAAGGTAGTTTTTCATGATAAAATTAGGGATTTTATAAAAAAATGGATGCTTAAAACATATTATGGATCACACTTGAAAATGAGTAAGAATTGAGGAAGTTACCTTAAATTGAGCTTTCTTATCGAGAAGAATTGAGTAAGGAACCTTTTAAAAACTTGTATATCTCGAAAAAGAAGGATGAATGGATATTGATACATGAGTTTGGAACATATAAAAAACATAAAAAACATAAAAAATATATAAATAAAAATAAAATATAATTTTATTTGGGTAAAAATAGAGAAAGAATAACCTGCAGGTATAATGGGGGTTTGGGTAGAATCACTTACCTTATGTCCGAAATGGTTCTGCACTTGATCTTAATATCTTGAATAATCAAATTAGATTAATTAATTAATAATTAAAAAACCATTTATACATTTATTTTATTTATTATAACTTCATTAAGTTCATTTATATCCTTTTTATGATTTAAGAGATTCAATTTCATCGTTTGAGAGCATTGATTTCCTTTGTTTTCATGATCGGTTTACTTGTATATGTGTATGGAAAATCATGTAGAATGAGGATAGTTGTCCAGAACTGAACTTATATGTTATTAATGAACTTATATAATATTAAAATACCATTTTTTTCTAGAAGTGAGGATGATTAATTAGATAAATAATTAATGATAATCATTTATATTAATTTATAATTTTTTGATCATAATGAACTCATCTTGTTTTATAAATTATTATCATGTGTAAAAAATGATTCTAGAAAATTACATAAGACATAAGACATATATTATAATCTATTTAAACCATAAAAATTGTTTCATGACCAGCCTTGAATATATAATTGAAATATGAAAGCACGTCGTCCATGAAGGTGGTAAATCGACACCTCATAGACGATGTTTTCATTCTTAAAATAAAAAAGGGAGGAGAAGAGATTTGATGAAGAATTATTACAAAAACACGATAAAATTATAGTATATGTAAGATACCGTATTTATTATTCCATTTGGATGAGGGGAGGTGAAAATAGAAAAAGAAAAGAAAGTAACTTGAAAATACATTAAAAGAAAATGGAAAAAAGTTTTACCTCTTGATTCATTCTTCTTGAAAACCTCCTTAGGGGATTGGTTTTGGTCATTTGTTAAGACCAAAAGATCCTGGTCATGGGGAAGTAACTTGGGAGGATATTTGATAAAAATTTGGACAATTCTAAAGGGTTGAGAGGTGTGATGAGAAGAGGTGTTGAGGGATTATATTTATAGTGCAAGAAGAGTGTATTTTTTGAATATTTTAATCATTATTTTATTATTTTGCTCAATTCAAGAAATAGTATTAATTCTTGAAACTAAATACAGTAATTATATTATGTGTGTTCAAACCAATTGTGCTTATATCAGAAATGACTCAATGAATAGCGTGTTTAACTTATAATGTATATATACCGTAAATTAATGTATTTTACTATTCATAAAAAATTAATGTATTTCAGAAAAATCCCAAAAATTCACCCTAATTATTTTTTGATTTCTATAATTCAAAAATGGAATCTATTTTATGAAAATGATTTTCTAAATATGAGAAATTTAATTTTTAATTAAAATCATAATTTACTCAAAAAATACAGTTTTTAAATTATAACTGATTTTATATCACATTGAAAAAATTAAATAAGGTCTCATAAAATTATCTTATAATCATAAGACATAAAAATAATAATTTATGAATACATTTTATGAAAATAAATTTTCTTTTAAATTATTAAATTAATCATAAAATTGTAATTAAATATTTACGACTTATAAAAATACAAACACTGAATTAATAAATTTTAAAACATTTATTTACTTATATAATTATATAATTATATCATATTATTACTTATAATATGGATAAATTTTATTTATACTTTCATTGGTGATGTTACTATTCAATTGTCCGATTTACTATTCATAAGGGTCACATTACTATTCCAAATGTCAAGTTTCATCGGTAAAGGTTCCTTAACTTCTAGAAATGATTATTATTTCATTCATTAATCATTTATAAAGTCTATATTGTGTTATGTATGTGATTGAATGTGATTTATACTATATGACATAATCAAAAGATGGAAATTTTTATAAATAAAACTTTGGGTCGTTATAAAATGACACACATTGTTAATGATCTCAAGTGAGAAGACCAATATACATGCCCATAGATAGGGACAACCGATGAAACCCAAAACATGTGGTGTTCCTATTTGCGGGTCTATCCTCATGATCTCAATACTATAGATCACCAAGTGAAAACTTCATGAGAATAAGTCTCAATGCTTATGAGCCCCCAGTACCTGATAATAAAACACCTACCATGTCCATTTAGTATGATGTGTATAGAGTATAAAACATTTGTTTATTATTAATGTAATCGTATCTCTAGGTTCTCATTATATCATGGAATCTGCTATAACCTTTTGACACGATAATTAATCTATGGACATTACCATTAAATAGTAGACGCAAAAAATTCTACACTATAATGGTAAGTATGTATTATGTATATCTGACTGTACACATGATATGGTAATCAAAAGTAATATATAGTTGGGTCTAGGGAAACCACTATTACAACACTCCCACTTGTACTAGAGCCAACTTGCTAACCAAACTTGTTATCTCTCACATGATTAAGATCACATTTCTGCTATTTCATGGATTTAGATGATGGGTTTGCCATGTTTCCACCACATGTCTATTCTTCTATTTGAGACCTCATCTCCTTGAGTAAAACTTCTCAAGAGATGATATCCTCGAGTATATACCTTTTTTTCACTATCATAACTTAACATCTTGGCTAGTAAGAAAATCATAATTCATATTATGATAACAATTTACTTACTAGGTATGATTCCAATCACTAGAACAAATCGTTGCGTTTAATTGCTTCTTAGCTACCTGAGAAGCTGCAACGTACTCAGTATTTGTAGGTATGGATACCATTGACTTGTATGAGATTGTCTCACTTATTATTTTAACCATATCCCAACTACAATATTAGATCATAGGGATCTAAGGAAGACTAGTTTGTATCCCCTGAAAACTAGTATCCTTTTTTCTCCACTTACTAGGTACATATCTTTATACTAGTCTAAGTACAATGGAAAATTATGGATACTTCCCTTACAGCGCTTCTGGATATAATTGATATCTTCCCACTATAAAGTATATCATGGAAATATCAATTTTTGTACATATCATGGCATACATGATTGATTCATCACAAAAGCGTATGGAATTCAACTCACCACGTAAATCTCCTCTTATGTCCCAAACATATCAACTTAGAGGGATTAATTACATATGAAATTGGTAACAATTATCTCTTGAATTGTTTTAGCTTTTATTTTTCAATACCATGTCACTATATGAACGATTGACTAGGTCCAAACAACTATTAGATCTACCTTAGTAAATCCTATTCCCTAGAACTTAGGTTGCTACTTTAATTCAATCACTGAAGTATATCTTTCATCCTAGAATTAAATAAATTGAAGAAAAATAGGTATTTTCTATATGTTACTAAACATATTTTACTTGGAAAACATTGGTTCTTCCACTAACCTCTGGTAAACACATAGAAAATATTCATTTCAAATGAATATTCTATTATCAAGATTGCTTAATTCAATCATAAACTGAATTTCAGTAACTTGCAACCTTTATTAGAATTATATGACATGACCATTCCATTCTGGTTGCATTATATAGACACCTTCCATGATTGGTGGTCATGACATCCAATGCTTAATAAAATGATTATAGAAATTAGTCATGACAAGTAAAATTCTAATGGATTTTGACATAACGGATTGGTACAACCAACCAAGCCCTATTGGTACCACACTTGTACCATCCATGTATCAAATCACTTGAATACCCACCAAAATATTCAATATAATATTCCCCTTTTCACTTTGATATATTAAATCCATTATTGAATTTTAATTTACCTTGTTAATCTTATCTATTTTTCATATACTACTTACTTGTAAGAATTATCATTCTCACTAAATAATGTATCACCGATCGTAATGAATATTAAAACAATCACCATGTTTTTGTGCTTCCTACACAGTATGTGTCTCTATAACATTCATGTTCTATATGCACTTGTGGAACTAGTTCCTATACCAACTACATGCGCATCTTTGGAATTAACTAGACCAAAGTCAATCTGGATCCCACTATCTCAAATACAGATGTGCACCCTTATATAGAAATATAGTCTATCAATTGAATACCACTTTTCTATCTTAGGGATTTATGTAATATCCTAATCAACTTTTAGGATAATTACTTTAGATGCACATTGTGTTTTACTTGATGCAAGTTTGTTTATATCCTCAACAAACTCTTTGAATCTAAACACATAGTTCTTATGAAATAGTAGATTTTCATCATATTGTAACTCATATGATATTCATTTTTCATGATAGTTGGCATAGGATTATGGGATAACATTGTTATTTTCAAAAAACCTCTTGAAATATAATGGAGGTTTCTGCAATTTGCAACATTGATACTACTTACATCATAACTTTGATATATAAAATGTGCATTTAGGAATTACTGCATGATAATTTTTGTTGATCAGTGTTAACATGTAAGACTTCATCATTGATCCTCCTCATTAACATCAATTCCATGTTGTAGATAAGGTAATGTGCATTTAGGAATTACTCCACACTACATTTTGTTGATCGATGATTTCTTAGTCATGATATTATTCGTCATGCTGGCCTGAAGCAGCTCATATCTTCTGACCATGCATATATCATACTTTAATTTCTTATTAATTAATCACTTAAAGTAATCTCATGAATTATACTTACCATTAGATTAATTTTTTAATAGTTCACGCTCTCTTGTTGAACTAATTCCATAAGATTTATAGATTACCTTTATTTCTAAAGATTTCTTTGTCCAAAAATAACTATATATGTCGATAATACCTAAGGTGTTTAACTCAGATGAGTCTAAATATAATACTGGGTATATCCTAGATGTGTAATTTTAGTTTTTCTAAACAAATATTATCTTTCTAGAATAGGGCAAATAAGTCTTACAACTTATATTCATTATGTATTGCCTATGATTCATGTATCACTGAACTATTGGTTGAGTATTAAACACAAAAAATAACATTCATTCTGAAACCTAGAATAGTGTCTCCTTGGGTCCAAAAGATACATGAGATAAATGTTTTGGTTATACTCAATAATAGTTTTATAGGAATCTTTCACTTGGCAAAAGAGAAGTCATGTACTTCTCACCACTGACTTAGGAATCACCCTTTCTCAGCCGCTTGGAGAATACACCTTATTTCTAGTAAAATTTCTATACTTTCATGGTTACTATATTTTAATACACATATGTGAAAGATATATTTTATTTTATACCCAATAATTAATATTGAAACATTACTTTTATGTGATGAATACACCTAAATAAGAAGCGATAACTTGCTTCTTTAATTTAGTTTATTGCAATTAAACTTCTATAAAATTATTTCATGATATGCAATGAAAATAACATTCTATTAATATCCAACCTCAGTGAATTAAAGGAAGTTGAGAATGTGCTATTGTAATTCCACTTTCCATTAGACTTTTCACATTTTATTTTAATTTGTTCACCATAATAATTAAATATTAATCTGTCTTATATTCTTATTAACTTAGAGAACTATACCTAAAAGGTAACTAAGATATTTCTCCATACTGATCATTTTGTAACCTAAAATGAGACTAGAGTAAATATATGAAAATGATATTAGAATATAATGTATTGAAATATAATAATTATCCTGTCAAATTTATATAGATCCAGTGTAATCATTACCTATTCATATCTTGCTTCACTTTCTCCTTGCAAACTTGTTAGAGATAAGACTACATGTTATATCACCGGTGTACTAATGTAGTAACTGAAAAAATAATTAGACGATGATGATAGAATAATGACATATCCATCATATGAATAACACATGAGTCTTCTATAATCATATTTTTCACTCTTGCTTCTTGAGGCGACTTAACAGGTATAGAGACACTATCACCATGAATTTCCCATACCGTAGTATTGTGCGCAAGCGTCTGTACTAAACTTGGAAACTCATTCCAGTGTGGACATTTAATTTTTACATTATTTATCATAGAATTTATTATGGTGTAACTTTTCATTTTTTACAAAAATAAAATTCCAGTAGATTAGTACTTTTTATCTTGATTATCGATTTAGACATTTTGATTATTTAATTAAATCATTAAATGTATCCCATTATTTTATTGAATTTTAGGATTCCTCTGTACTAAAATCTGAATACTCTATCGATTGAGTATTCTAGTAGTAAAATTATTTTAATTCCCCTCATAGTCTATAAGCTATGGCTATGCCACCACTTAGAGTGTTCAAGGTAGACGTTTGACTAGAAAACCACATGAACTCGCAGTTCCTTGATTTGTTGAGTGAACTCCCGACTTCTAAAATCATAACTTAATTTACTGAATGCTTAACTCTAAAATGATTTAAAGTTAGATATGGATAATAATTATTACTAATTCACTTAAGTTAACCCACAAATCTCATAAGTACTCCCTGGTAGTAAGAGGCACCCTCAACTATGGCTGACCGAGCTCCCCAAACACCCGGTTTTATCCAAAATCGAATGATGGAAGATAGTTATGACTTAATATTTCTTTGAGGGTTTTATTAAGTGAATAAAGATGTAATTTTTTATTTCATAATAATTTTCTTAGTGACCGTACTCACAATTGACTATGCAAGAGAGAATATTCATTGCGTCACATGTTCATTTTATCTGTGCATGCGTGTTTATTATTCTATGTGTTTGTGTGTAAACTACACATACACAAAATAATAAACCATGAAAGAATAAAATTATGACATGATCATGAGATGATACTAATGGTTGATCCATTGAGTGAATAATTATTCAACCTAGACCCTAGGGGTAATACCTTGAGCCGCGTCACTTACAACTTGAGTTGTAACATCTACCCATTAAATGTGTCAAATTCATGTCTAGTACGTCGCCATAACATGGAACGATGTGTGTCACTGCTCATCTACATCATTATACAACAATAATTACTCTCAGGTGAGGGGAACTTGGGAGTATAAAATACAACTCTGAAAATGGACACGCATACCCTTATACATATAATGATGCTTAGACGACTCATAGATTTCCATAAAATAAAATAATTATTACAAACCACCATTGTAATAATAAAACAAATAAAACATACACCATACATGCATTGGTCGGTTTTTGGCACATGATCATTCTTATATGCATTAAACCAACATATTAAAATAAATGTAGAAAAAAAATTAATCTTACATTAATATATTTTATGAGGGCTTTTTTATTGAATTAAAAATTCACTTTTATTTTTAATTTAACAATTTATGTTGTCTGGTCCCATTAATTAATTTAATTTAATATCAAAATTAAATTAATTTAACATGAAATAAAAATTAATTTTAAACCAAAAATTAATATTTAATTAATTTAATTTAAAACCAAAATTAAATTAATTAATTAAATTAATTTTTTTAATTAAATAAAATTACCCAGGCCCTGTAAACCCTATAAGGGACTCTATGGGTCGGGTCATACCTATACATGCCCATTATAAACCATGAAAACCTTGTACAGGGGTGTTCTGGGCCAGACATGCCTTTTTCGGGACAAATCTGGTCCTGTAGAAAACTAGTAGGGACTAAGTGTGTACCTCGCGGCCACAAAAAACTGGCATTTCCAACCCCTCTCCAAAACCAAAGCGTAGTCTAGAAGATATGATGAAACAAATGATTGCGGACAATCCCCAATTCCAAAAAACCACCCAAGCAGCCATACAAGACCTAAAACACCAATTAGGATAACTCGCTAACTTTGTGGGGGAAATTCAAAGTCATGGGTCGGGTAAACTGCCCTCTCAACTAGTAGTTAACCCTAGGGATAAAGAAAATGTTAGTGCCATAACCCTTAGGATTGGAACCCAGCTTAAAATCTAAAATGACCCCTACAATAGAGTCATCCCCTCCTGAGGAAACCACCATCCCAACCACTGTAAATGATCCAAATGAGGTAAAACCTTATCCCGAGAGAAGCCTTACTAAAGGAAAGAGTGTGTCTGTTGATGAGGCGCCTAGACCAACCATTACTCTTCCATTTACCCAAAGGGCCACCCAACTTAGGAAACAAAAGGAAACTGAACTTGATAAGAAATACTAGAAACTTTAAAAAAAGTGCACGTTAACATCCCCTTGATTGATGCCATGAAGTAAATTCCAAGATATTCCATGTTTCTAAAGGATATGTGTACATACCAAAGGAAAATTTGAGGTGATGAGAAGGTAAGATTGAAGAGGAACATCTTAGCATTGATAGAACCATCACTTCCCATCAAATTCAATGATCTGGGAACATTCTCGATTCCATGCACCATAGAGGAGTATTCATTTTCCAATGCTATGCTTGATTTAGGTGCTTCTATAAATGTGATGCCTCACTCTATTTACTCTTAATTTTAGGTTGGGGAATTTAAGCCCACAAGAATTTTTGTTCAACTGTCAAATCGAAGTACTTCATACCCCTCTGGTGTGTTAGAGGATGTTATTGTGAGGGTACAAAATTTAATATTTTTGATGATTTTTATGTGCTAAAAATGGAAGAAGATGGACATGCCCCAATTATATTGGGTGAACTTTCTTGAAAACTTCCAAAACCATAATTAATATTCACAATGGTACATTATTTATGGAGTTTGGTGGATACATTTTCCACTTCAACATCCTGGATGGCATGAAGCACCCCTCAGAAGAACATTCCTCTCTCCTTTTTAACTCTATAGATTCACTCCCTTCCCCTAAAAACACTTCTTTTTCATTCCCCGGATTCTCTTTCTGAGTTTTAATTATTGATTAAAATGATAGGAAATGAATCATTCATAGATTTTTTTTCTGGTTTAGAATAATGTCATGCATGTTTGTTAATTGATAATTTCTTGAATACAGAGGATCACATGACCATTGATGATGCTGATAAGCTTGAAAAATCTCATTCCTCATCTGAGGATGATACCATTGATTAGTTAGATGAGATCAATGACCTCTCAATTTCACACGCACCCCCATAAATCCAAAATCCCCCTAAATTGGAACTAAAACAACTACCTCAAGATTTAAAATATTCCTATCTGGAGAATAGAAACAAGTTAGTTTTCATAATTTCTAGTTCACTCCCTCCTGAGCATGAATTGAGACTGATTTAAATTTTGAGGTAGTATAAACAAGGTTTGGGATGGACACTTACTGATGAGTTTAAACCAGTGAGACAAGCACAATGACGACTGAACCCAAACCTATTAGATGTGGTTAAAAAGGAGGTAATAAAATTATTGGATGTTGGAATTATTGACCCCATCTCTAACAGCCAATGGGTCAGTCCAATACAAGTGGTTCCTAAAAAAACTAGTCTTAGGGTAATTAAAAATGAAAATAATGAATTGGTTCCAACTAATGTGCAGAATAGTTGGCATGTATGTATAGACTATCATCGACTAAACCAACACACTAGGAAGGACCATTTCCCATTACCATTCATTGACCAAATTCTAGAGTGGCTGGAAGAGAAGTCCCATTACTATTTTCTTGATGGGAATTCTGGATACTTTTATATCCATATTTCCCAAAAGGATCCAGAAAAGACAACATCTTTAAGAACCCTATTTTTTCTATAAAAGACTTTGGAATATTCTTGAGGTTATTCCAGAGCAGCGCCTTCAGGCGGTGTGCAATTTCGAGCCCTAGTGTGGCCAAAATTAAATTTTCAGTGCGTTCACACTGGACACATCAAATAAACGGGATAAATCCTAAACAGAAGCTCGGACGGGAAAACTGAGGGCACCATTGAGTCTGGAGCATCACGTTTACCCTAGGAGGGGTGTAATTTTTACAGGCGCGACCCTTCTGTAGAAAATGGCCCCAGGGGCGTTTTCATAATTTAGCAGCCTCAGGCGTTAAATTTTATAACTTTCGAATGGAGTCATAGATTAAAATTATGAGACCATCATTGTGCTCGTGAGGTGGTGTTTACCCTAGGGGAGGTTTAATATTGACCCTGCCAATAGTTTCAGATGCAGGTCAATTTGGGGGTTTAAATTAATTAAACTTTTTAATTAGGTTTTCTTTATTTAAACCTTAACCCACACCCCTCTCATCCCTTCTCCCATTTGAATCCCCCTGGCGGAAGGAACTCAACCAAGGATACCCTCTTAACAACAAGTCCTCCATATCCTCTTCTCTAAGGTTGTGACTTCAGCGGATTGTTGCAAAGCGACGAGCTAAGCCCCCGAGGTAGGATCTTCTCGTTTCCATTCCAAATACCCACTTCATATTTGATCAAAATTTATGGTGTAGAAATGCTGTTTAAATTTCAAGAGAATCCCATATATGTGTAGTTTATATATTGAGCATTCTGTTTCACTTTTCTGATTCAAAATCTGAGTTCTGAGGCAACCACAATCGCCCGATGAAGTTTCGGGAGTTTAAGGGTGTTTTCCGGCGGTTTTGGCCGGTCCGGTGGCTTTCCGGGCGACGACGGTCCTCGGTGGCTCGACAGAAGGGCGGCACAGTGGTCGGCAGCAGAGCAGTCGGCCGGGCGTGGGTTAGGCGGCATCGGTGCGAGCGGGTAGCGGTAGGCGGCCGGTTGAGCGGGAACGCGGTCGAGCGGAGGCGTCGGGCGAGCGGGCGTCGGCGAGGTGGACCGGGCAGCGGGGTCGTCGCCAGGGCGCGACGACGCGGAGGACCGGGGTCTTATGACCCCTATCGGAAGACAGGACCCGCACCTCATGGGTCCACTCAGAAGACCAGACCAGCCGAGCTGGTCTGGGTGGGTTGGGGCGGTCCGCGCGGTAAACCGCGGACCGCCGGTTCAGGGTGTGGGTGGGATGGCCAAACCGGCCCGACCCACCTCGTTTCGGTCCACCGTCACTAAAACCCTCCCCTATTTTGCAAACAGTTAATCGAATTCATGTGCCGTCTATGGTGACACGTTCCTTGGATCGAGATGAACATTTTGAGATAGTCTCGGGAATTTTTAATTCTCGATACGAGGGGCTCGGTGGCACGACACGTACGTTAAGTGGATTGGCGTTTTTACGGGAGTTATTGTTTTGGATTGAGTAGACACATCCGATGTATGATTTGAGAGCCTTCAGTGGCATTGGGAACCTGGCTCCGAGGAGGAGCTTTCCAGGGTGGTTTCAGGCGTTGAAGTCAGAGTTGAGGCGTGGGCCACACAACCTGTCATTTAAGCTGCGAGCAGTGTTTAGAAACTTTTTCATCGGATGTCTGTTTGGGGCGTGCGAGAAGTCGAATTTCGGTGTTTTTATGACGGAATTGCAATTCCACAATCCGCCCACTTTAATCCTGCCCGATGGTGCGAGCCCCACGAGGGCCATTTTGGGAGTTGGCGGTGATTTCTATATTTATCACTGGGTGTCCGTTTCGGACAAGTGGATAGTCAATCTTGCGTACTTTTTCGAGAGGATCACAACAGTGTGATCCGTCCATTATGCTTCGGGATTGGGATACGGGTCCCACATAGCACCGCTCATGCGCGGTATGACAATATGCATCTTTTTCTCCGGACATCTGTTCCATGAAAGTAAGTAGTCAATTTGACGTGTCTTTCTGAGGAGATTGCAATGGTGTGATGCACCCGACTGCTTTCGAGACCGCGGCTCGGGACCATGGGACGCCGTTCGGGTGTAAAGCAGTGTTGGACAGCTTTTCCATCGGATGTCCGTTTGAGGCGAGTAAACAACTTATATCTTGTGTTTTTTTCACGAGGATTACAATGGTACAATCTGTTTGGATGTGCGGGGACTCATTTGAGATCTTGTTTAATGTGGAAGCATGAAAGGTGTACCAGTGGTGGTTCTTCCTACGGTGTTTGTTGAGAACCCTTGTCCTATGATCGCGTTCACTCTTGGGAGAGTAAAGTGAATGCTTAAAGATATGTGGTTGGCCGTGCTAGGGCCGTGGAGGAAGCTGGTTGGCGAAATTACGTTTTTCCCCTTAATACTGACATTGGGTGTCGTGTGCACGATAGCCTTTGGGATAGAGATGTGGTATACTCGGGGAGTATACGATAATGCTTGGAGGTACATGTTGTAAGTTTGTACCCGATAATGTTTGTGTACGTGGTTTGGAGATGAGATGGGGACACACGTCGTGAGGGCCCCATGTGCGTACTGTGCTCTACTTTACATACCTTTGACCTCTCGTGACGTAGAGGTTTCCTCTGTTCACGATGGTTTAGACCAATAGGGTTGAGTGGTCTCCCTTGGTTCTGTTATCAGCGGTTTGATCGACGGAGTTGTTTGGATTCCCCTTTTTCCTTTAACCGTGTGGGATTTTAGTATCACGTCCCTTCGTGTTCCCTGGTAGAGTTTTTGGTGGATTCAGTGTGACCAATACTTTACACGAGCACCGATCCTCTACCCAGGAGGTTGTTTCCAGTTGGGTGCGGAGCCCAGTGAGCCCTGGGTGCGGATTCCCAAGATGAATATCGAGATCATATCCTCCTTCCGCGATCTACCATGACGTGTTTCCCTAGGCAGAACTCCAGGTATCAGCGTGACCAACACTACACGGGCATTGAACCTCTTCTAGGTGATCTCTTCTTGAGTTGGGTGGTTGCACGATACCCATTCTATGATCTGTTGGCCAATTTTGTACCATCTAGTAGGGATGGCTAGAGTAGTTCTAGGTTTACCCTCTACCGGGGCTAGGTAGTGGGTTGCTCATCGACTTCTTTGGGTTTACCCTCCAGTGGGGCTGGGCAGTGGGTTGCTCATTGACTTCTTAGGGTTTACCATCCAGCAGAGACTGGGCAGTGGGTTACCCGACGACCTCTTAGGGTTTACCCTCCAGCAGATACTAGGCAGTGGGTTACCCGACGACCTCTTAGGGTTTACCCTCCAGTAGAGACTGAGCAGTGGGTTATTCGATGACCTCTTAGGGTTTACCCTCCAGCAGATACTGGGAAGTGGGTTACCCAAAGACCTCTTAGGGTTTACCCTCCAGCGCGGCTAGGTAGTGGGTTACCCGATGACTTCTTTCAGATTCAGTCCTTTCTAATAGGCTAGTCTGTGGCTTTTCTCCATGACTAATGGAGTGGGACCCTTGGTTATACGGGTCACTGATGGGACATCTTTGACTTTGAGCAGACCTCTTGACTGTGTGAAAATGACGAGGTGTGGTTTGACTTTCCCCAGAACTCTCAAGTACGAGGGGTGCTTTCCCCACCAAGATGCGTCCTTGAGACGCGACCTAAAACCGTGCGGGTGAGTCAGTGCCGCCCCAAGTGGATAGTGTCAAGATGTGGTGATTTGAGCCCCTTGACTTGTAGTTCGGGGAAGACAGGTAGGATGCTGGGCATCAATGGTGTTTATTTTTGAGATTGTTGGAGACTCACTTTATTGGGCTAAGCTATGAGATGGATATCCCCTTACGATCTTGTTCGGGTTTCTTGTTTGAGCATACCGGATATGTATATACCTTGTTCTGATACCCACTTCTTGGGTTTTGGTTACTCTTCTTCCAGGAGAGACAAAGACGCGTGGGGTATGCCACGTGCTTTTCGTGTCTAGCTTCTCGTGGTTGGACGAGTCTATTCTCCTATTATAGGTAGCGAAGGCTTGATGAGAAGTTCATCTTCTCACGGTTTCTAGCTCCTTGTGTTAGGACAAGTCTACTTCCATCCTCTTGTTGTGTTGAGCTATACTCTTTACTTCACTCTCTCTATTGTACTCCTTTACTATTCCCTATTCGATCTACTGCTCACTCTCTGGTACCTCCTTTGTTGCTCCCTCAAGCCTTCAGGGTATCCTACTGATTATTTTTATACTCACCCCTTCTTGGGCTTTGCCCGCACTTGGTGTGCCCTTGCAGGTGACAGACAGGTTGGTTGTGACTTCAGCGGAGCTTAGGAGTTCAGGATCTTGGACCGCATACGGTGGTCGTAGTCGGGTTCCAGGTGTGGGACTGTCCCAGCTATTTTACTTTTTTTTACCTGTTACCGGGTTGTGGAACTTTTTTGGTTGGGCGTGTGTTTTTCCCTTTTCTTTTCAGTTTACCTTCAACACTCACTTTTTACTGTTTAGAGGTCGATGCACTCTTAGTGGTTGTTTATAGCAGTTGGTACTTTACTTTTCCTTTTACTCTGCACTTCTGCATTGAGTGGGATGCGTGTGTGTATACAGGTACTTAGGCAAAGGCCTCCCTAAGTTTTTTTCCTTAGGCGCTTATCCCCAGCCCCTGGCCTATGGAGGAGGGCTTGGGGTAGTTGCGGCTCGAGTCCGGGTAAGGTCGGGTCATGACAAAGTGGTATCATAGGTTGTTCGTTCCTTGGGACGTTGTTCGGACGTCCCTAAAAAGGAATTGGTTGGGATCTAGGGAAACAATGTAAACGTGTCTTGAGAGCGGCTCTCAGGCCAGGGAGTCCAGTGATGGTGCAGCGGCCGACGTATCCATTCACCAGGACCCTGATAACCCACTTGTCGACTCGGCATGATGAGAGACTCGTTTCATGGAAATTGGTTTATGAGTCACATAAGATTGAGTCTTGACTGTCCTTCTTGAGTCAGTTACCCATTTTCGTTACTGTTATATACTTATATGCTCATCTGACCACGACACTCCTTGATAACATTCAGGATGTCTCCATGAAGACAACCATCCAGGATACCATCTTTGGTTCTTGACGACGACCCTGTGAGCTACAAGGCCTCAGTCCAAGACCCATCACGCGAGTCCCTTTCTCCAGGTGGGCCGGTAACAACACCCCACCTGGTGAGCAGCAGATATCTCTAGTAGAGTAGAAGGAGCTTGAGTGCAGGTTGAGCATGCTTCGAGAGTTCCAGTGTCAAAGACCGCTGAGGTTTAGTGGTGATCCAGACCCTCAGGCAGCAGAGGTTTGGCTCGAGACAGTGGTTTGCCTCTTCAGACTTGTGCAAACACCGACAGATCTTATGGTGGCTTTGGCCGCTATCCTTTTCCATGGAGTAGCTGAGCATTGGTGGAGTTTGGTGACTCAGTTACTCAATGATTTGTCGCTTTCGTGGGATGAATTTCAGCTGCTGTTTCTTGAGGAGTTTTACCCCTCCTGCTTACACTCTGTTCGGATCCAGGAGCTCTTTCAGTTTCAGCAGGGAGGGATGACAGTGACTGAGCATGTGACTAGTTCCGCAGGCCGTGCACATTTTTACTTAGACTTGGTCCACGACGGCAACTTCTGAGTGTGGAAGTTCGAGCAGGATCTCTGTAGAGAGATTCGTGCTATCATAGTACCCTTGGGCATTCCCACTTATGCCGAGGTGCTAGAGCAGGCGCTGGTAACAGAGAGATTGCTGTCACGCTTTACAGTTGGTGGTGGTTGATGTTGTTAATATTTTCATGTCTTATTATATACCCCCATTACTGATTTTATATGAAATGTGCATAATTTGTGTGAAATATTAATGTTTTAATATTAAGTATAATTTTTGAGCATTTTTAGAAGTAATCCAATTGAGTCAGTTTGCTGATTTAATAATAACTATCACTATACTGATTCAAATTGTGTAGTTCTTGTTTTTTAAGATTCCCCTTTAAATATACAACATTTCTTTAGAAGGTACCATGAGCCAATTCTTCCATTTGAAGGGTCATATGGTCCTCACAAACAAGACCAAAGAATATGTGAAGAAAATGGACTATTCATGAAGATTGATTTACTAGGCTAAATACAGAAGTCCAAATTCCATTATTCCGCACCATAGTTCGGGGGACAATGTAATGAGTCTTGGATAAAAATTTCAAGGCCCAAATCTAAACAAAAGGGGCCCAACCTATGACTTGAAGTCCAGCCCACCATTATGGCCGAGAAATAAAATCAGTACAGTATTCATGACATATCTCATGATGTAAGAATCCAATCAATCAAGCTGAGATTTTGCAGTGAGAAATAAGAGATATAGGTAGCCTACTTTTCTGAATAAATAATTCAGTTTTGAAGACATCTTTCTATTCAAAAAACCTTTCACATTTTGGACTTCAAAAAGACTGGATTGAAATGGACATATTAAAATTGTTTAATCAACCGGCCATAACTTTGGATACATAGGTAAAAATGACTCCAAATTTTGAGATTAGTCGTCCAACTTTATTATCTACAACTTTGAAGATGGATATTTCTCGATATTCGGATGTCTGAATAGCCAACTTGGCGATTCAAGTGGAGGAATAGATTGGGAATGCAAACAGTCCACTCCTTGGGCTATAAATACTCTCCCCTTCTCTCCTTGAGAGGGGTTGGAATTTAAGAAGAGAGAATATCATATTGGAACGACCAAAGCCTTTACAAAGTCTTGGGATGAACTTTCATACTCAAGTTTTCACTTGAGAGACCTTTCCTCCTCTCTTTGTTTTCATTTACTTTTATGTTCTTCATTGTTGTAATTTTGTAAGTCCTTTCTTTTGTAATTCTGTTTTAATGAAAATTTCTTCTTCAATACCTCTTATTCTCATCCAACTTTTGTAGTTTAATATTAATGTTCTTAAAATAATTTAACTTCAGTTGAATCCCCTTCCCTTCTTTTTCTTCCTCATTCAATCAAAAATCTGTTTTTAATTATCATCATTGTTCCTGTGTGTGTGTTCGACGTACCACTCTTTTCTAATCCCTTTATTTTTCTTCTATTCTTAATTTATCATCATAATCATCATAACCAAACTATTAAACACCCGAATGGATGAGTAAATATCTCATTGGGGTGAGTCAAAATTTAGGGATGATAAGTGATTGAGATTATTTTCTCAATGATTATTCGTTAATTTAACATTGTGTATGTTGGACTTAATATGTCATGGATTAATGAAATATTTTGTTTAACATGTGGTTTCCATGGATTATTGGAACCATAAATACACTACTATAAACAAGTACTGATTGATATTAGAATCCTATTTAAGGTAAGGCTTGGATTAAATCTTTAACACTTAGGTATTCTAATCGACGTCAACTTGTGAAGTGGGTGTTAATTTAAATGCAATATAAAGCAAAGCTCAAGGATATCACGAGCTTAACTCCCTAATAATGAACTCACCCCAATCTTTATCAATTTGTTAAATCAATCATATTCAATCAATCATTTCAATTAATCTCTGCAAACAAACCCCCCTAATCAAAATATAATCAACTAAAAACAAACGACTATTACAAAGTATCATCGCTGAGGATTCGACCCGAGTTCTGCTATACACATTAGCAGAGCACCGGAACTTTGACCGGTCGATAGGAGAAAATCGACCATGCATTTCAAATGGGGTTGTTTTCCGGGGATGGTGCTTTATTTAGTCATTAGTTTCTGGTTATTGTAATAAAAAAACCAAAAAAAAAACAAAATTTAA
The DNA here is from genome assembly GCA_963277665.1 of Viscum album. Classification (NCBI taxonomy): domain Eukaryota; kingdom Viridiplantae; phylum Streptophyta; class Magnoliopsida; order Santalales; family Viscaceae; genus Viscum; species Viscum album. The sequence goes on from OY728150.1 coordinate 1,514,088,415, forward strand.
AAAAAAATTGAAAAAAAACACGAAGAAAAACCCATCTTCTCATAAAAATCATAAACGGAAAAAAATACAAAGAAAAAACCATCTTCTTATTTCTTCCAAAATCTCTCTGAATGCCCCATAGCCTTCTAAACAATCCCTCAGATTTGTTTGACCCTATAATTGAGTGAACACTTCTCCAGCTTAGGAGGAACATAAGAGATAATCAAGTAATTCAAGAACCAGTCCTTGTCCAACCAGTTGAATTAGATATGGACAATCCTTGGGAACAAACCCTTAAAGATCTTGCTCCCCCTGATATGAATTACCAACCTCTTGGTATTCAATATCCAAACATAGAAGCTGACTTCGAACTCAAATCGGTTTTGATTCATCTTCTTCCTCATTTCTACGGGCTAGCCGGTGAGGATCCACATCTCCACCTTAAAGAGTTCCAAGTGGTGTTCTCTACCATGAAGCCTCAAGGGGTTTCTGAGGATCAAATCAAACTCTGAGCATTCCCTTTCTCCCTATCTGACTCCGACAAGTCATGGCTCTACTACCTTCCTCCTGGTTACATAACCACATGGAATGACATGAAGCGACTCTTCTTAGAGAAATTCTTTCCTGCTTCTCGTACTGCTTCTATTCGAAAGGAAATATGTGGTATACATCAATTCTCAAGTGAATCACTCCATGAGTAATGGGAGAGGTTCAAAAATCTTGTGGAAACCTGCCCACACCACCAAATTCCTGACCAACTCTTGATTCAATACTTCTATGAGGGGTTATTGGCTAGGGAGAGAACTCTTATTGATGCCGCAAGTGGCGGTGCTCTTGTTGATAAAACTCCTGCAGTTGCAAGAGATATCATAAGCAACATGGCTACAAACACACAAAAATTCCATACTCGAGAACATTATCAAGTCAAACAAGCCCAAGATAATCAATCAATTGAGACGAACAAGATGACTGAGTGGATGAGTGAACTTACAGGTCTTGTGAGACAACTAGATGTGGCTACCGAATCTCCAACCTCGTCTTCTCCACAATCAATGTTTCCTGGACCTGTCAAAAACTATGGAATCTGCAACTCTCCATCTTATCCAACTGACACATGTCCACAACTTCAAGAGGATCAATCCAATTCATCTGGACCAATGGATCTCAATGCAGCATATGCTCAGCGGAACACCAATCCTCAACTATCAGGTCAGTTTGTTAGAAACTTCAACCAACCTCACTCTGAGCCCTTATCTTCTTCCTATAACCAAGGCCTTAGGTATGGTAATCCCATATCTCATCCCCCTCAATTCCCTCCTCAAAACCCAAACCAGTTTCAATATGGTCAAGGTGTTGGTAACTTCTAAGAACCTTATCCTTTTCTTCCTCAACCTCAAAGGAACAATCCTCCTCCTGGATTCTATTATCCTAGTGAACCTTCCCAATTCCAAAACTAATAAAATCACTTTCCCAAGAACCAAAATCAAGGTAATCCCAATTCGGGACAAGCCTCTTCTTCTAAGAAACAATGGGAAAGTGAAGTAGAAGATCTTGCCTCCTTCACCTGTTCCAGCCTCAAGAACATTGAAACCCAAATTGGTCAACTTGCATCCCACCTTAGTCAGCAACAACCATCCGATTATTCCCAAATTCTAGCTCAACCATTACCCAAACCCAAGGGTAATGTAAGTGTGATTGCACTTAGATCGGGAAAGAAAATTTCTATGCCTCAAGATAAGTCTTCCAACCATCCTTTGAATGTTGACCTAGAAAATGAAAAGAAAAAGAAAATTGAAAAGTGATCTGAATCCATTCCATCACCTCCTTCCATTCCACTTAAAAATCCAATTCCTTTTACTCAAGCTTTTTCTAAGCCAAAGAAGTCCTTTGAACCTGATCCTGAAATGCTCGACATGTTTAGACATGTTGAAGTCAACATTCCCCTCTTAGATGCCATAAAACAAATTCCTAAGTATGCCAAGTTTCTCAAGGAATTGTGCACCCACAAGTGGAAACTTAGTACCTTTGAAAATGTTTCCACCCAGCAGTCTATTCCCATAAAGTGCAAAGATCCAGGGACCTTTACGGTTCCATGCCAAATTGGAAGTTCCAACTTTGATGATGCACTCATAGAACCAGGAGCCTCAATTAATGTCATACCTAAATCCATATTCTCCAACCTTGGTCTAGGTCCCTTACATCCAACAAGTGTTGTCATTCAATTGAACAATCGAAGCACAGCCAGTCCTGAGGGAATAATTGAGGATGTACTTGTCCGAGTCAATGATCTTATCTTCCCTGCTGATTTCTATGTCCATGACATGGAAGGTGAGATGAGATCTTCTCGATCTCCCCTAATTCTAGGAAGACCGTTCCTCATGATTGTGAGAACCAAGATTGATGTTTATTCAAGAATATTATCCATGGAATTCGGTGACCAACTGGTCACGTTCAACATTTTCCAAGCCATGCGATACCCATATGAGGATCACTATGCATTCTCAATCCATGCTTCTGAGGACACTTCTAAGTGTCAATCGAACCCCAATACACCATGTTCTTCATGTTCTAATGACAAAGGATCTTGTGAAATCTGAACCATGATTAACAAAGTCATAAATGGTGAAGTTGATGTGGACCTATCATCCATAGAATTCATCAATCTTGAGGAACTTGAAAACTCTCTTCAATCCCACATCAAATATGATCTCTATTGCTCCACCTTGGAAAGTATTAAAGAGAATGAATCTGAATCAAATGAAGTCCCTTAATCCATTCCTGAGTTTTCTAACCCACAAATAAAATATGAGACTGATCTGAAACCTCTTCCTGAACACCTGAAATATGCATTCCTTTTCCATGATCACTCTTATCCTATCATTATCTCTTCTTCACTAACCGAAACTGAGGAGTCCAAACTTGTTCAAGTGTTATAGAAAAACAAAAAGGCCCTAGGTTGGACCCTAGATGACATACCAGGAATCAAACATGCTCTTTGAATGCATCACATCCATCTTAAGGAATCATCCAAACCAATTAGACAACCACAAAGAAGACTCAATCCACTCATCCTTGAGGTAGTTAGGGAAGATATCACCAAGCTTCTCCAAGATGGTATTATCTACCCAATTTATGATAGTGAATGAGTTAGTCCAATTCAAGTTGTACCTAAGAAGGGTGGGATAACTGTTGTCACAAATGAACATGGAGAGGTAGTCACAACTCGAGTGAAGAACAAATGGCGTGTGTGCATTGACTATAGGAAATTGAATGTTGAAACAAGAAAAGATCACTACCCTCTTCCATTCCTTGATCAAATGTTGGAACGATTAGCTGGAAATTGACACTATTGATTTCTTTATGGATACACCGGCTACTTCCAAATCCCAATCACACCTCAGGACCATGAAAATACTACTTTCACATGCCCCTTTGGAACATATGCATATAGAAGAATGACTTTTGGACTTTGCAATGCTCCTGAAACATTCTAGAGGTGTATGATAAGTATCTTTTCCGAATTCATTGAACACTGCATGAAAGTCTTCATGGATGACTTCACCATTTATGGTGATTCATTTGAATCTTGTTTGAATTCACTCTCTCTAGTCCTTCAAAAGTGTGTCAAGTGTAACATTATGTTAAATTTTGAAAAATGTCACTTCATGGTTTCAAATGGGATTGTTCTAGGGCACATAGTATCAAAAGATGGTATTGAAGTTGATCCTTCCAAAATTAAAGTGATCCAAGCACTTCCTGAACCCACTTCTGTTCGGTACATACATTCATTCCTCGATCATGCCGGTTTCTATCAGAGATTCATCCATAAATTCAGTAGGATTTCCCTCCCACTCACTCGGTTGCTCCAAAATGATGTCACTTTCCATTTCAATGAGGTTTTCAAGAGAGCCTTCATTGAACTCAAAACTGCTCTTACATCTACCCCGATAATCCAACCCCCAGATTGGTACTTACCCTTTGAGTTGATGTGTGATGCTTCTGATAGAGCTGTTGGGGCTATTCTTGGTCAAAGAAGAGAAAAAATTCCTCATGTCATCTATTATTCCTCAAAAACATTAGATGCAACTCAATCTCACTACACTGTCACTGAAAAGGAACTTTTAGAAGTGGTTTTTGTCTTAGATAAATTCCGGCCCTATCTCTTAGGTTCCAAAATCATCATCTTCACAGACCATTCTGCTATAAAGTTCTTACTCAAGAAAAGTGATTCCAAACCGTGGCTAATAAGATGGATCCTAATGCTCTAAGAGTTTTACCTTGAAATAAAAGATAGACCAGGAAAATAAAACCCTGTTTCTGGTCACTTGAGTAGAATTTCTAATTCTTATCATTCTGAAATCATCGATCCTGAATTACCCACTGAGAACCTTTCATCTCTCACTCCAAATTTACCATGGTATGCCCCAATTGTAAATTACTTGGTTTCTGGTGTTTTTCTTGGAAATTTTTCAAAAGAATAGAAAATGAAGTTGAAAAGTGATTCAAAACACTATTTTTGGTATGAAAATAAACTTTGGAAAACTAGGGCAGATATGATAATTGAGATATGTGTCAATGAAAATGAACATTCTTCCATATTAGAATTTTGTCACTCACTTCCTAGAGGTGGCCACTTTGGACCACAAAGGACCTCCCGAAAGGTCTTAGACTCTGGATTCTTCTAGACTTCACTCTTCAAGGACTCACATGAGTTATTTCAATCATTTCCCACTTGCCAAAAGTTTGGCACAATTTCAAAGAGAAATGAAACGCCCCAAAAGCCTTTAATTTTCTGTGAGATCTTCGATGTTTGGGGTATCGATTTCATGGGACCATTTACCCCTTCAAATGGATTCTCATAAATACTTATTGAAATTGATTATGTTTATATGTGGGTTGATTCCAAACCCACTAGAAAGGATGATTCACATACTGTTAGTGAGTTTCTAAAGACACACATCTTCCACAGATTTGGCACGCCTTGTGCCTTGATCAGTGACTTAGGAACCCATTTTTGCAATAGAACCATGGAATAACTTTTGAAAAAGAATGAGTTTGTACATAAAACTACAACTGCATATCACACCCAAACAAATGGAATGGATGAACTTTCTAATAGAGAAGTGAAAAGAGTTCTAGAGAGAATTGTAAAACCCACCAGAAAAGACTGGCCTGAAAGACTTGGTGAAGCACTTTGGGCTTATCGAACTGCCTATAAAATACCCATTGGGATGTCTCCTTTTAGGATAGTTTTTGGTAAAGCATGTCATCTTCCAGTTGAAATCCGACATAAGTCATTTTGGGTAGTTAAAACTTGTAATTTTGGTCTTGAAAAATCTGGTGAAGAAAGATTGTTGCAATTGGCTGAATTGGAGGAGCTTCGACTTGATTCTTATGAGAATTCTAATCTCTACAAAGAATAATCCAAGGCACTCCATGATAAACACATCCCGAGAAAGGTATTTCATGAAGGTGAAAAGGTAATGCTCTTCAATTCTCGATTTCGACTTCACCCAGGTAAGCTTAATTCTTGTTGGGAATGTCCTTTTTTTATTACTAATGTTTACCCATTTGGTGCAGTGCAAGTCCAAGACCCCTCTTCCAAAAGGACATTCACAGTTAATGGACATAGGTTAAAGCATCACCATGAGAGGACACACAATCATGGATCATCATCGACTTCCACTGGATCCCCAACTTCTCCAGTCGATCAACCACTAGATGGAGATGGAGACCCGCCAAATCCAAACCAGGGGGAACCTCTTTCCCTTTAACTCATGCACACTCTCTCTCCCTCGCTCTACCTCTTTATTCTTCTTTCTCTCTCTTTCATTTTTTACCACTTTCTTTATCAAAATATTTATTTTTCAATTTCTCTTTTGTGTCGGTGTATCTTTATTAAAAACTAAAAAAACCTAAACAAAAACAAAACAAAAAAAGCATCATAACAAAAAATATATATATACAAAAAAATCAAGAGTCATGATTACTCACCTTCCAATTTTCAAATTTTGTTCAACCATTTTGGGGTGTCAAAAGACATGTTTTCATCTCAGTTTTTTTATTTTCATCATAACTTTGGATAAAGAATTTTGTGTCAAAATTAACAAATTTTGAATTCTCAATTTTTGATTTGGAAAATGATTTTCCCAAACCGTGAGGAACAACATTTTCTTTCATGCCAAGGCCACCTATGGACATATTTTCAAAATGTGTGTTCTCACCCCCATTTGTGAGTCTTGAGTTTGTGGAACTTCGAGCTGAATTTCCTACCTTAGTGTGCATTAATATTATAGAGTCATTTTCTGAAACACATGAGAATCACAATAGCCAAATAGCCTCTTATTTCCCTTACATTAATCATCCTTTTGAAAGCCCCTTAGAGCATATGAAAACCTTTTCTTTGATAGCCACATTACAATCCCAATAACTTTTCCCACCCAATATCAACATGGATTTTCATTGCATAATTTTTTTTGAAATTTAAGTGTGGGGGGAATGGATTTTATTGTTTGGGTACCCTATTATTGATTTTCAACGAGTTATCATCTACTTGAGGGCAATCATCCATTTCAGTGTGGGGGAGAGGTTGTCATTCAGTGTGTTTTGGGGAATTTAATGTACTTAAATTTATGTAATTTTGTAAATTTTATTGAAAAGTGTTAAAAAAATAAAAAATGATGAAAAAAAATCAAAAAAAAAAAATCAAAAAAATGGGTTGTGTCTTGGGTAGGTCAAAAATCACTCTTCCTCAACATTTGATCTTGTTATAAATATTACAATTAGTGTCATGAGGAGATCAAACATGGGTTGGGATATGAGTGTGAGATTTGTTTCAAGGTCAACTTTCAAAAAAAACAAAGAAAAAAAGGAAAAGAAAAAAAAGAACACTTGCATTATATTCTTATTGGGAAAAGTTTTGTGTTTTTTAAATATTCCATATTCTCATTAACTTCATATTTTCTTCCTCTATTGTGTCTTTCTTCACATAATCATTCCCTTGTAAATATGTGTTTTCATTTCCTTCCATGTTTCATTTCAAAAAAATGTGCATTGCTTTTTCTATGTTGGTGTTTTAACCCTCTTCTACTCTCTCTTGGACATTATATTCCTACCATCCCATAGCCACAGAAAAACCCCTTAAAAATACCTCTTGATTCTTGTGCACTTTGGATAGGTATTGGAAGCTGAGAGCTCTTTCAAACTCTAAGATTTTCACTTTTGGTTGGTGAAAGAGTGAACCTCCACAAACGAATTTTATCATCTAGAGAGGTGTGAGTTTTGAGTGTCCACATTTTCCATTTCTAAATTTGAGCATGAAAAAAATGAATTAGTTTTGGAAAATTTTTTCTGTAACAACTTGTGGTGGAATTCAAAATCGATGAGTGAAATAGTCTAAACCTCCCCTGATTGAAGAAAACAAAATTTTAATATTTGTTGGTGAGTGAAAATGATTTTGTCATGTTTTTATATTTGTTGCACATGAGGACATGCACAAGACTAAGTGTGGGGAAGTTTATGTTGTTAATATTTTCATGTCTTATTATATACTCCCTTTACTAATTTTATATGAAATGTGCATAATTTGTGTGAAATATTAATGTTTTAATATTAAGTATAATTTTTGAGCATTTTTAGAAGTAGTCCAATTGAGTCAGTTTACTGTTTTAAAAATAACTATCACTATACTGATTCAAATTGTTTGGTTCTTGTTTTTTAGGATTCCAATTTAAATATAAAACATTTCTTTAGAAGGTACCATGAGCCAATTCTGCCATTTGGAGGATCATATGGTCCTCACAAACAAGACCAAAGAATCTGTGAAGAAACTGGACTATTCATGAAGATTGATTTACTGAGATAAATAAAGAAGTCCAAATTCCATTATTCTCCACTATAGTTTGGGGGAAAATTTAAGGAGTTTTGGATAAAAATTTCAAGGCCCAAATCCAAACACAAGGTGCCCAACATATTCCTTGAATTTCAGACCACCATTATGGCCGAGAAATAAAATCAGTACAGTATTCATGACATATCTCATGATGTAAGAATCCAATCAAGCTGATATTTTGCAGTGAGAAAGAATATATATATTCGGAAGACTCTGTTGAAGAAATAATTCGGTTTTGAAATCATCTTTCTATTCAAAAACCCTTTCACATTTTGGACTTCAAAAAGACTGGATTGAAATGGACATATTAAAATTGTTTAATCAACCAGCCATAACATTGACTAAATAGGTCCAAATGACTCCAAATTTTGAGAGTAGTCTTCCAACTTTATTATCTACAACTTTGAAGAAGGATATTTCTCGATATTCGGCTGTCTGAATAGCCAACTTGGCGATTCAACTGGAGGGATAGATTGGGAATGCAAACAGTCCACTCCTTGGGCTATAAATACTCTCCCCTTATCTCCTTGAGAGGGGTTGGAATTTAAGAAGAGATAATATCATATTGGAACGACCAAAGCCTTTACAAAGGCTTGGGAGGACCTTTCATACTCAAGTTTTCACTTGATAGACCTTTCCTCCTCTCTTTGTTTTCATTTACTTTTATGTTTTTCATTGTTGTAATTTTGTAAGTCCTTTCTTTTGTAATTCTATTTTAATGAAAATTTATTATTCAATATCTCTTATTCTCATCCATATTATGTAGTTTAATATTAATTTTCTTAAAATATTTTAAATTCATTTGAATCCCCTTCCCTTCTTTTTCTTCCTCATTCAATCGAAAATCCATTTTTAATTATCATCATTGTTCGTGTGTGTGTGTTCGACGTACCAATCTTTTCTAATCACTTTATTTTTCTTCTATTATTAATTTATCATCATAATAATCATAACCACACTATTAAAAACCCAAATGTCTGAGTAAATATCTCATTGGGGTGAGTCAAAATTTAGGGATGATAAGTGATTGAGAGTATTTTCTCGATGAGTATTCGTTAATTTAACATTGTGTATGTTGGACTTAATATGTCATGGATTAATGACATATTTTGTTTAAAATGTGGTTTCCATAGATTATTGGAACCATATATACACTACCATAAATAAGTACTGATTGATATTAGAATCCTAGTTAAGTTAAGGTTTGGATTAAATCTTTAACACTTAGGAATTCTAATCGACGTTCACTTGTGAAGTGGGTGTTAATTTAAATGCAATATAAAGCAAAGCTCAAGGATATCACAAGATTAACTCCCTAATAATGAACTCACCCCAATCTTTATCAATTTGTTAAATCAATCATATTTAATCAATCATTTCAATTAAGCTCTGCAAACAAACCCCCCTAATCAAAATACAATCAACTAAAAACAAACGACTATTACAAAGTATCATCGCTGAGGATTCGACCTGAGTGCTGCTATACACATTAGAAGAGCACCAGAACTTTGACTGGTCGATTGGCGACAATCGGCCATGTGTTTCAGTGGTAGTAGGTGCGACAGAGAAGAGACGTCTGCCGCAGCAAGCAGGTGTCAGCAGACGGAACCCCAACGCTGGCGGCCTTCCCACTGCCAGTTTCGGAGACGTGGTCATGCACCACTATAGTGATAGAATTCATGGCCTCAGCTGAGGAGACCCTTCTATGATTGGACTCCGGGTCGTGGTCGTACACCACAGTGGTGCTGGAGGGCAGCAGGGCATCCCAGATAGCGACGGTGCTATGCCTGCGATGGGCAAGGTCACTTGACACGGGACTACCCGACCAGGCATACAGAGAATATTAGGCAGGCAGCAGGTGCGCCACCACAGCAGAGGCAGTGCCGTGATCTGAGTAGCACCCATAGATGTGGTGCTAGCAGAGGAGCGGGGGGTACTGGTAGTGGGGGATGACTTTACGAGGTTTTCCCATCACCACTAGGCGGTCCACGTCAGGCTCCGAGAGCTGACAGTTGGGATCACGAACAACCGTGAGCTTTGGATGTCTACGATCTTGTGGAGCATGAGGTGATTAGAGTTACCATCTAAAGATCTTATACTTCTTGCAGTAGAATTGTTAGACTCTTTATGTGAAATTATTTTCTCTGATCCTTGTTTGAGGTGTTACCAGGGTGACGTAGGGCGTCGGTGTAACCCTGTTTCAGTAGAGTAGAATCCATAGAACCTTTTCCATTAGTCGATAGTGTCGACTCCATCGCTTTCTGAGCATATAAGATATTCTTGGTTGCGAGACATTGACTATGAAATCTTTCGTGACCAGATATCCTTGGGTGTTTCACCATATGGATATTCTGAAAAAGGGAATCACCAGACTTTTTCCTAGGTTCGAACAATGATTCCAGTCACGGCGTACGATGTAGGGGTTCGGTCGGGGAGGTAAGCTACCCCCGAGGGCCTTCGGGCCATTTGAGACCTTGCAAAGGGATGGAAAAGTTCCCTACCGCCTTTCCCTAACCCCAAGGTCTGGAGTGGGTGCACGACGTCTCCCACATGACTCACTTGAGAAGAGGTGTGCATGCTTTTATGCACGTCATCGGAGAGGGCAGACCCCACACGGATGGACCGAATCCTTTGGTCTATGCGTGGTTATGTAGAACTGTGCAATAGTTCTTCTAGGTATGGGAGAGCCAGGGGTGAGCTTAGTACCCTGAGTTGTTTCCCTAGTTTTTATTTTCTGGGATAAAAATCTTGAAGGAGGGAATGATGTAAGAACTCATTTTTTTCTATAAAAGACTTTGGAATATTCTTGATGTTATTCCAGAGAAGCACCTTTAGGCGGCGTGCGATTCCGAGCCCCGGTGTGGCCGGAATTAAAATTTCAGTGCGTTCACACTGGGCATTCCAAATAAACGGGATAACTCCTAAATGGTAGCTCTAATGGTAAAACCAAGGGCACTGTTGAGTCCGAAGAATGCCTTTTACCCTAGAAGGGGTGTAATTTTCATGGGTGCGACCCTTCTGTGGAAAATGGCCCCAGGGGTGTTTTCGTAATTTAGCGGCCTCATACGTTAAATTTTATAACTTTCAAATTAAGGCTCAGATTAAAATTCAGAGAATACCGTTGTGCTCAGGAGGTGGTGTTTACCATAGGGGTGGTTTAATCTTGACCCCACCAAGAGTTTCGGATGCAAGTTAATTTGGAGGTTTAAATTAATTAAACTTTTTAATTAGGTTTTCTTTATTTAAACCTTAACCCACACCCCTCTCAACCCTTCTCCCATTTGCATCCCCCTGGCGGAAGGAACTCAAACAAGGATCCCCTCTCAACACCAAGTCCTCCATCTCCTCCTCTCCAAGGTTGCGACTCTGGCGGATTGTTGCGAAGCGATGGGCTAAGCCCCCGAGGTAGGATCTTCTTGTTTCCATTCCAAATTCCCGCTTCATCTTTGATCAAAATTTATGATGTCGAAATGCTGTTTAAATTTCAAGTGAATCCCATATCTGTGTATTTTATATCTTGATCTTTCCTTTTCAATTTTCGGATTCTATATCCGAGTTCCGAGGCGACCGCAATCATCCAGCAAAGTTTCGGGAGTTTAAGGGTGTTTTCCGGCGGTTCTGGACGGTCCGATGTCTTTCCGGGCGGCGACGATCTTCAGTGGCGGTGGTCCTCGGCGGCTTGGCAGCAGGGCAACGTGGCGGTCGGCCAGGCGCGGCCGAGGCGGCGTCAACGTGAGTGGGGAGCAGCAGGAGGTCGGTTGAGTGGGAGCATGGTCGAGCGGAGGCGCTGGGCTAGCGGGCGTCGGCGAGGCGGACCGGGCAGCGGGGTCGTCGCCAGGGCGCAACGACACGGAGGACCGGGGTCTTGTGACCCCGTTCGACAGACAGGACCCACACCTCGTGAGTCCACTCAGGAGACCGGACCGGCCGAGCCGGTCTGGGCGGGTTGGGGCAGTCTGCGCGGTAAACCGCGGACCGCCGGTTCAGGGTGTGGGTGGGCCGGCCGAACCGGGCCGACCCACCCCGTTTCGGTCCACCGTCACTAAAGCCCTCACCTAATTTTCAAACCGTAAATCAGATTTACGTGTCGTCTGTGAAGACGCGTTCCTTGGATCAAGAAAAACATTTTGAGATGGTCTTGTGAATTTTTAATTTCTAAGATGAGGGGCTCGGTGGCACGACACTTACGTTAAGTGGATTGGCGTTTTTCTGGGAGTTCTTGTTTTGGATGGCGCAGACACATCCGATGTTCGATTTGAGCGCCATCAGTGGCATTGGGACCCTGGCGCCGAGGTGGAGCTTTCCAGGGTAGGTTCAGGTGTTGAAGCTAGAGTTGAGGCATGGGACCCACGACCCGTCTTTTAAGCTGCGAGCAGCGTTTATCAACTTTTTCATTGGATGTCTGTTTGAGGTGTGCAAGCAGTCGATTTTGGGTGTTTTTCTGAGGGCATTTCAATGCCACAATCCACCCACTTTAATCCCGCACGATGGTGTGGGATCCATGAGGGCCGTTTTGGGAGTTGGCGGTGATTTCTATCTTTATCACTGGGTGCCCGTTTCGGATAAGTGGATAGTCAATCTTGCGTACTTTTTCGAGAGAATCACGATGGTGCGATCCGTTCGTTGCGCTTCAGGACCGAGATGCGGGTCCCACGTAGCACCACTCATGCGCGGTATGTAAATATGAATCTTTTTCTCCGAACATCCGTTCCACACAAGTAAGCATTCAATTTGACGTGTCTTTTCGAGGAGATTGCAACAGTGCAATGCACCCGACTGTTTTCGAGACCGAGGCTCGGGACCACGGGACGCCGTTCGGGCGTAAAGCGGTGTTGGACGGATTTTCCATTGGATGTCCATTTGAGACGAGTAAACATTCTATCTCACGTGTTTTTTTCACAAGGATTACAATGGTACAATCCGTTTGGATGTGCAGGGACTCATTCAAGATCTCATTTAATGTGGAAGCATGAAAGGTGTATCGGTGGTGGTTCTTCCTGCGGTGTTTGTAGAGAACCCTTGGCGTGTGATCGCATTCACTCTTGGGAGAGTGAAGTGAATTCTTATGGAGATGTGGTTGGCCGTGCTAGGGCCGTGGAGGAAGCAGGTTGGTGAAATTATGTTTTCGTCCTTCACGCTGATGTTGGGTTTCGTGTGCACAATATCCTTTGGGCAAGATATGTGGTATACTCTAGGAGTATACGGGAATTCTTGGAGGTACATGTTGTAAGTTTGTACCCGATAATGTTTGTGTATGTGGTTTGGAGATGAGATAGGGCCACACGTCATGAGGGCCCCATGTGCATACCGTGTTCTACTTTACGTAACTTTGAACTCTCGTGACGTAGAGGGTCCCTCTGTTCATGATGGTTTAGACCAGCAGGGTTGAGTAGTCTCCCCTGGTTCTGTTCTTGGAGGTTTGATCGACGGAGTTATTTGGGTTCCCCTTTTTCCTTTAGCCGTGTGGGATTTCAGTGTCACATCCCTTCGTGTTCCCTAGTAGAGTTTTTAGTGGATTCGGTGTGAACAATACTTTATGCGAGCACCGATCCTCTACCCAGGAGGTTGTTTCCAGTAGGGTGTGGAGCCTAGTAATCCCTGAGCGCAGATTCCCTAGCCGAGTGCCAAGATCATATCCTCCTTCTGTGATCTACCGTAACGTGTTTCCCTAGGAAGAACTCCAGGTATCAGCGTGACCCACACTACACGAGTGCTGAACCTTTTCTAGGTGATCTGTTCTGGAGTTGGGTGGTTTTGTGATACCCATTCTGTGATCTGTTGGCCAGTGTTGTATCATCTGGTAGGGATGGCCAGAGCAATTCCAGTTTTACCCTCCATCGGGGTTGGGTAGTGGGTTGCTCATCGACTTCTTCGGGTTTACCCTCCAGCGGGGCTGGGAAATGGGTTGCTCATAGAATTCTTCGGGTTTACCCTCCGGTGGGGCTGGGCAGTGGGTTGCTCATCGACTTCTTCGAGTTTACCCTCCAGCGGGGCTGGGCAGTGGGTTGCTCATTGACTTATTAGGGTTTACTCTCCAGCAGAGACTGGGCAGTGGGTTACCCGACGACCTCTTAGGGTTTACCCTCCAGCAGAGACTGGACAGTGGGTTACCCGACGACCTCTTAGGCTTTACCCTCTAGCAGAGACTGGGCAGTGGGTTATCCGTCGACCTCTTAGGGTTTACCCTCCAGCGGGGCTGGGCAGTGGGTTACCCGATGACTTCTTTCAGACTCATTCCTTTCTACTAGGATAGTCTGTGGATATTCTCCATGACTACCGAAGGGGGACCCTTGGTTGTACGAGTCACTGGTGGGACAACTTTGACCTTGATCAGTCCTCTCGACTGTGTGACAGTGACGAGGTGTGGTTTTACTTTCCCCATAACTCTCAAGTACGAAGGGATCTTTCCCCACCAAGACGCATCCTTGAGACGCGACCTAAAATTGTGCGGGCGAGTTAGTGCCGCCCAAAGCGGATAATGTCAAGGTGCAGTGATTTGAGCCCCTTGAATTGCAGTTTGGGGCAGACGGGTAGGATGCTGGGCATCAATGGTGTTTACTTTTGAGACTGTTGGTGAATCACTTTCTTGGACTGAGCTATGAGATGAAGATCCCCTTACGATCTTGTTCAAGTTTCTTGTTTGAGCATACCGGATATGTATATACCTTGTTCCGGTACCCACTTCTTGGGTTTTGGTTACTCTCCTTCCAGGAGAGGAGAAGATGTGTGGGGTATGCCACATGCTTTCCATGTCTAGTTTCTCGTGGTTGGATGAGTCTACTCTCCTGATATAGGTAGAGAAGGATCGACGAGAAGTTCATCTTCTCACCATTTCTAGATCCTTGTGTTAGGAAGAGTCTACTTCCTTCCTCTTATTAGGTTGAGCTATACTATTTACTAAACTCTCTCTGTTGTACTCCTTTACTATTCCATGTTCTATATACTGCTAACTCTCCTGTACCTTCTTTGTTTCTCCCTCGAGCCTTTGGGGTATCTTACTGAGTATTTTTATACTCACCCCTGCTTGGGATTTGCCCGCACTTGGTGTGCCCTTGTAGGCAACAGACAGGTTGGTTGTGACTTAAACATATCTTAGGAGTTCAGGAGATTGGACTGCGTACAGTGGTCGTAGTCGGGTTCCAGGTGTGGGACTCTCCCAGCTGTTTTACTTTTGTTTACCTGTTTTCAGGTTGTGGCACTTTTTTGGTTGGGCGCCTGTTTTGCCCTTTTCTTTTTAGTTTACCTTCAACACTCACTTTGTACTATTTAGAGGTCGATGCACTCTTAGTGGTTGTTTATAGTAGTTGTTACTTTACTTTTCCTTTTACTCTTCACTTCTGCATTGAGTGGGCTGCGTGTGTGTGCACAGGTACTCAGGAAAATGCCTCCCTGAGTTGTTTAGCCTTCGGTTCTTATCGCCAGCCCCTGGCCTATAGAGGCGGGCTTAGGGTAGTTGCAGATCGACCCTGGGTAGGGTCGGGTCATGACAACATTTACTTGCCTCTTTGGCACATTTTCATATAGGAGGATGTCATTTGGTCGGTGTAATGATCCAGGTACTTTCCAGCGATGCATGGCTAGTATTTTTTAGGATTATCTGGAAAATTGCATGGAAGTATTCATGGATGATTTCAGTATTTATGGATCCTCTTTTGATGAATATTTGAGTAGTATTGGTTTAGTCCTACGTCGCTGTATTGAAAATAATCTCATATTAAATTATGAGAAATGACATTTCATGGTGCGAAAAGGTATAGTTTTGGGACATATCATTTCTAGGGATGGTATCCAAGTCGATAAATCAAAAGTGGATTTCATTTCTTCCCTAAAATTCCCCAAAAATGTGCGGGATGTGTGGTATTTATTAGGTCACACTGTATTTTACAATAGTTTCATTCGTGAATTTAATAAAATTGCACTCCCCCTCTCCCAATTGCTCCAAAAAGAAAAGGAATTTGTTTTTGATAATAAATGTGAGGAAGTTTTTAATAAGTTAAAATGAAGTCTAACAACACCCTCAGTAATCCAACCACCTTGGTAGGATTTACCATTTGAGATCATATGTGATTCCTCTAACTATGCAGTTGAGAAAGTCTTATAAAAAAGGGTCGATTGAGCTCCACATGTCATTGCCTATGCCTCACGTACACTGGAACCTGCCCAATAAAACTACACCACAACTGAAAAAGAATTTATTTCCATTTTGTTTACCATGGATAAATTTAGGTTGTATCTTTTAGGGTCTAAAGTCATTGTGTTCTTATACCATTTAGCCCTTTGGTATCTCCTTAAGAAACCAGAAGCCAAACCACGTCTCATTCATTGGAATATCCTCCATTAGGAATTCAATCTATAAATTAGAGATAAAAAAGAAGCAGAGAATGTGGTGGCTGACCATATCAGTAGGATCCTTAAATCCTCAGACATTGAATCATCCCCCTATATTCTCATAGATGACAGGTTTACTGATGAAAAACTACACCGAGTTCAAGATAATATTCCTTGGTATGCTAAAATTGTAAATTATTTGGTAGCATCTTTCATTCCTACTGATTTCAATAAAAACCAGGAAGACTTTCTAAAACACGAGTCTCATTGGTACATTTGGGATGACCCCTTCCTTTGGCACACATGTAGTGATAAAGTCCTCATGAATTGTATTCCCGATAGAAAGTTTTAGTCAATTATTAGGTTCTTCCACACTCTTGCTTGTGGGGGGACACTTTGGTCCCCAAAGGACAACTCTCAAGGTCCTTGATTCTGGTCTCTTTTGGCCAACATTATTTTGGGATGCCCATGATTTCTGTAAATGTTTTCCTTACTATCAAAGAATAGGGAATGTCTCCAAAAGAAATGAAATACCATAGAAACCCTTGCTCTTCCATGCGATTTTTGATGTTTGGGGAATTGACTTTATGGGACCATTCCTCAATTCATTTGGGAACTTGTACATTCTTCTGTAATTTGATTATGTGTCAAAATGGGTAGAATCACAAGCCACAAGGACTGATGATTCCAAGATTGTTGTGGAATTTTTGAGAACCCAATTTTTTTTAGGTTTGGATTACATAGGTTCATTATCAGTGACCAGGGTTCTCATTTCCACAACCAAACAATGCAATCTCTTTTGCATCGATATGGGGTTGGGAATCGAGTGTTTAATGTATATCACCCATAAACTAATGGTCAAGATGAGGTGTCTAATAGAGAAGTAAAACAAATTCTTGAAAAAACGGTTCAACCCAATAGAAAAGATTGGAGATAACTAATGATTAATTATTAACTTTCCATACTGCTTTCAAAAATCCCATTAGAATGCCACCATATTAGCTAGTTTTTTGAAAGAGTTGTCACCTACTTGTGGAGATAAAGCACTAGGCCTAATAGGACATTAAACAATGTAATTCTAGTATTTCTGGTGTAGGTTCTCAAAGGAAGTTACAAATTCAAGAGTTTGAGGAAATGAGAATAGATTCATATGATAACTCCTGAATTTATAAAGAGTGAACCAAGGATGCCCACGACTGTCTCATCCTTCATCGTTAATTCCATATTGGGTATAAGGTCCTCCTTTACAATGGAAAGATGAATTTTCATATAGGTAATATTAGTTCCCACTGGTTTGGCCCATACATTGTTACTAAAATTTATCTATTTGGTGTTGTTCAGGTACAAAATGAAGAAATGAAGAAAACCTTCACTGCTAATGGGCAGCGGCTTAAGCACTTCCACGAAGCCCTTCCAGTGTTCCCGATGGAGGAACTCCAAGTTCAAGAAGCAACCTACCAATGAAACCCACCATGTTTTATCCTTTATTTCCACATTTTATTTTATTATAGCGAGGAAACTACACACTTTAGGTGTGGGGGGATGGGTATATTCTTGGGTTAGTTAGAAATTTTCATCATCTTTTTTCTTTTTCTCTTTTTTGCTTGCTATATAGTATTATCAATTTCCCCAACCTCGTTTCCCCCTAAATTTTGTGTATAAATGTTAATTTTTTATTTACGATTTATCATGGAAAATGATGCCCGCCTAATAATGGAAGTTATTGAAAATTCATGAGGAATTTCCATATTTCATATTGTTTTAACATTCAATTTTTTTGATGAAATGTGCATTTTAGTAACAATTCAATACTATGGTGTGACGTTCTTTTAAAATTTGGTTCTTTGTCGATGATATAAATGGTTGTATCATTCTAAAACCTTTGATAAGAATGATAACCTTTATGTGAGTAGTTTAAGGGAAAATTGTGTCACTTAATTTCTCTACACACATTTTCACCCAACCATGAAGTGTGAAAATATCTTACTTAATAGAAGGTAAATATAAGTTAGGTTATTTTTTCTATACTTTTAAAATTATTTTTTCATACTTTCATTCCTTATCCGATCCATTTCATTATTATACCAGATTGACTTATGTGTGTGTACCTATTATCCAACTGTTGTACGCCCTAAAAAAGGGTTGTGTCTTGCCCAGATCAAAAACCACCTTTCCTTGACTTTTGATCTTGTTATAACTTTTATAATTAGTTTTGTGAGGATATCAAACATGGGTTGAGAGAAGAGTGTGATATTTGTTCCAAGTGAAACTTTTGGAAATAAATAAATAAATGAGGGGTGTGATTAAATGTAAAAAATATGAAAATATCTATCTTTGGAGTTTAAGGTTCTACTTATGGGAATTCTTAAGTGAGTGGGTCTTGAAATTTGATTTCAAAGGATGTAGGGCAGGTTTGGTGGAAAGAATCATGTAACTAGAAAATTTTAAAATAACTTATACTTACTTAATAGAAAGTGAAAAGAATAGCATGAAATGGTTATCACACACACACATGGAGAATTAGTGACATGATTAACTTTTGAATTATTTTCTTCGATTGGTATCATGTATCTCTTGTAATTTCATTCTGATACAAATTTTGAGATTTCTACCAGAAATTAAATTTTCATTGAATGTTAAATATTTATGAATTTGGAAATATCTACATGAATAATTTTTATAAATATTACTTTTCCTAGGATTGAAAATGTTTAGGTGTGGGGGTGTGATCGAATCACGATTCACTGTTTCATTTTCACCCTTACACCACTGTGCTAAACTAGTTTTGTATTGAAAATTATAAAAATAATAACAAATTAAACTTAATGTTTGATTAAATTATTTTTTATTTATCATTATTAAAAATATAAATGTTACTTTTTTTGATAATTGTATTGAATGTGGAGGTGATTTGGAGGGCACATGGTGAAGTTCAAGAAAAATGGGCCAAACTGCACAGGATCCAAGAATATCAGTGGTCTCAACCGCACACTAATACTAAATAGTGCATCCAAATGGGCTGATATTTTTTATTCTGGTCCTAAATTAAATGTACTACATTTCATATGAAGAAACCCAAGCCTCATTCATCTATCTGGTGGTGCATCCGGGCTGATCTGTCCAACACACCGAATCTGCACAAAGTCAAAAGTTGTGTGCTGTGATTTGTCCATATCTCAAGATTTAGGTGTCCAAATGAATCCAAACTTTCAGTAAATATAATAAATATGTGGGGAAATTTTTTTTTAGTTTTTTTCAAAGCTAGATAAGTCTGTATACCCACCTAAAAAAATGGTCCAAGTGGTTTTACTCAATATGTGTTCCCAAAACCACCTTCCACTTTTCCTATAAAATGATACATTGGGAACCTCATTTGGGAGTTTTGTTAGGAGGAAAAGATTTGGTATTTTTTATACCCAAAGGATTCCTCTCCTCATATAAGAATTTTTGGATGCCCCTATCCTCATAGTGGGATCAAGGATGAAGGCGAAGTTCCACCCGAGCCTCCTCCTCCTCTTGATGGTGAGCTAAATGGTGGACAATCATTTTGAGGGAGCTAAAAAAACTTGTAAGGGAGTTATGGAACTTGTTATTTTACTAGTTTTTTTTAATTTGTGTGTTAAATATTTAACTTATGTTTAATTTGGATGTGCTTCTCCTCTAAATATATTTCTTTCATTATAATTAAGTGAAACACTTTTTTATTTCAACACTGATTGGGTTGAGATTTCAAGTGGGAGTCTTGGGTTGTTTCGATTGGACAAGACAAGATTTCTATTTATCTCACACATACATAAGATTTCAGTATTCATTGGTATCCCTTTTTCTGTCTTTTAACACCAAACCTTGACAACATGATTGTTGTGTCAAGGGGTGATTCTTTGAGCATTGTTTTAAGAGGCAAGAGGGAAGTCGAGATCTTGAAAACCCTCAACCAAAGGATTACATTAAACCATATAAAATTTTCAGAACAATGAAATATCCAAGTTGTGTAGTGAAATTGAAATTATCTCCTTATCTCATAATTATAAAACACCACATTTATTTATCAAATATTAAACTCTTTAAATCAAGTCATTTTCTTAAAACTGTTTTCAAAACCACCCTCCTCTTTTGTTCATTTTTATTAAAAATTCACACTATAAACCACCAATGCTCCTTGAGAGATGACCTATGGTATTCCCTATAATATAAATCAACCTTAAAATCCTAATCAATTTGAAGTGTCATGACAACATGTTCAATCATACCGTGCATCATATTGAGGTGAGATTAATTCCTACATGTCAAAAATGACTTATGGATTGTTTTTTAAGCATCAAAACAACACGAATGCTTTTGTTCAGTTTTGAGTACGTCACTTGTATTTTTTACTAAGATTTAATTTTAAACTGGAAACACAAACTTTGAGTAATACTGGTCACATCGTGTGTCTATTTAATGTGAGACTAATTCCTACATGTCATAAATGATTTATGAATCATTGTCTTAAATTATCAAGATTATCCAAGCATGCTTTCTCAATTTTTAGTGTGTGAAACTTTTTGAACTAAAATGTCAATTTTAAACTGATAATGGATACTTTGAGTTATACTAGAAACATAGTTTATTAGATTGATGTGAAATTGATTCCTAAACATAAAAAAAGACTTATTGATCTTTTTCCAAAAGTATCAAAACAATCTGAATACATTTTCTTGGGTATTGAGTATGCCACTTTTCTTTTTTATTAAAATTAATGCCCATTTTAAATAAAGACACACTTTGAGTCATACTAGTCACACCATGTGTCATATTGAGGTTTTGTTGATTCTTACATGTCAAAAATTACTTATGAATCATTTTCATAAAGTATCAAAACAATCCAAATTTGTTTTCTTAGTTTTGAATATGTCACTTTTGTTTTTTTACTAAAATGCCATTTTAATCTGGAAACATACACTTTTGAGTCATACCGGTCACATCGTGTGTCAGTTTTATGTGATACTAATTCCTACACATTACAAATGACTTATTAATCATTTTACTATTTTATCAAGACAATCTGAGTATGTTTTCTCTATTTTCAATGAGTGACACTTTTTGAACTAAAATGTCAATTTGAAACTGATAATGGACACTTTGAATCATACATGGCACATCATGTATCAGATTGAAGTGTAGTTGATTCTTACACATAAAATATAACTTATGGATCATTTTCCTAAATTATAAAAACAATGTGAATGTGTTTTCTCAATATTGAGTATGTCACTTGTATTTTTTTTCTAAAATTAATGTCAATTTTAAATAAAGACACACCTGAAGTCATATCGATCACACCGTGTGTCAAATTGAGGTGAGACTGATTCCTACACATCAAAAATGACTTATGGATTATTTTTCTAAAGTAAAAAATAATCTTAATGTGCTTGATCAATTTTGAGTATGTAACTTGTCTTTTTTACTAAAATACCATTTTAAACTGGAAACAAACACTTTGAGTCTTATTTATCACATCATGTGTTGGTTTGATGTGATACTGATTCCTACATGTCAAAAATTACTTATGAATCATTTTCCTAAATTATCAACATAATCCAAGAAAATTTATTCAGTTTTCAATGAGTGACACTTCTTGAACTAAAATGTCAATTTTAAACTTATAACAGACACTTTGAGTCATACCTAACACATCGTGTATCAAATTGAGGTGTGACTAATTCCTACACATCAAAAATGACTTATAGATCATTTTACTAAAGTATCAAAATAACAGAGTGCATTTTCTCAGATTTGAGTATGTAAATTGTCTTTTTTTCTAAAATTAATGTCAATTTTAAATAAAAAGTCACACTTGGAGTCATACTAGTCACACCGTATGTTTGATTGAGGTGATGCTAATTCCTACATGTTGAAAATGATTTAAAGATCATTTTACTAAAGTATAAAAACAATCTAAATACATTTTATTAGTTTTGAGTATGCCACATGTTTTTTTACTAAAATACCATTTTAAACTAGAAACAAGCACTTTGAGTCTTACCAGTCACATCGTGTGATAGTTTTATGTGAGATTGTTTCTTACACATCAAAAATGAATTATTAATCATTTTCTTAAATTATCAAGACAATCTGAGCATGTTTGCTCATTTTTTAGTGAGTGACATACGTTTTGAACTAAAATTTCAATTTTAAATTGATAATAGACACTTTGAGTCATAATAGGAACACCATGTATCAGATTGAGGTAAATCTGATTCATACATGTCACAAATAAATTATGTATCATTTTACTAAAGTATCAAAACTATACAAACATGTTAACTCATTTTTGAGTATTTCACTTGTCCTTTTTACTAAAATGTCAATTTTAAATAAAAAGGCACACTTGGAGTCGTACCGGCCACACCGTGCATCAGATTGAGGTGCGAATGATTCCTACATGTCAAAAATGACATATGTATTTTTTTTCTAAAGTATAAAAATAATATTAATATATTTTCTCAATTTTGAGTATGTGATGTGTGTTTTGAACTAAAATGTAAATTATAAAATAAAAACATACAATTTGGGACATACCGAGCACACAATGTATCAGATTGAGGTGTGGCTGATTGAGTATGTGATATGTGTTTTAATTTCAAATATATTTAGAAAGATATAAAAGAGAGAACATTTTAAATTATGATGGAAGAGGAAACCTCATGCCACCTCAAACACTTCACTTTTCAGGCAGCATGAGGTTTCCTCTTTCATCAGAAAAGAACATGTTATTTTTTTTTCTGGCTTGATGTAGATAGTTGAAAGAAAAATATGAATCCCCAAAAAATCTGTGAAAAAAACTAAATAATTATTATATAAAAATTATACGTAAATTAACTTAAAATAGAAGATAAAATGATGACAAAATTAATTAAATAAATAGTAGGAATTCCCCTTTTCATGATGGTTGTATAAATTCTTAACTCATTTCATTATTTTCATTATCTCAGTTGTATCCTTGAAGTCCAATCTCTCATGAGAATGAGAATCTTCGAACAAAACACCCCAACTCGAGCAAAATAATCCACCTATATAAGAAAATAATTCTTATGTTAGTAATACTATAAAAAATAAATTAAACATAACAGGAAAAAATACATTAATAATATTTCAATTTTAAATTGAAAGCACACAATTTGAGTCATACTCGGTACACCGTGTATCACTTTGAGGTATGGTTGATTCCAACATGTCTTTTTATCCTATAGTGCATTTAACACTCTAGGTCGACTAATAATATTTCAATTTGATAACCTAGAATATTGAATCATTGGAGAATAAAAAGAAAATTACGTCATCATGAGTGAATCATCCTTGTTGAGTGCATGATCATAATACAATAATGAATCATCCCTGTTAATGAAGTCATTTATTATTATCTCTATGAAAATTAACAAAATAATTATTAGAAAGACTGATGAGGAAATTAACTAAAAAAGTAGATAAAATGATGAGAAAATCAACTGAAAGACAATTTGTTCTAGTTATATATCATTAAACTATAATATAATTACTCTTGATCATATGAATCTCGTCATAAATGATTATTTTTTCACACTAAATTTGATACATTAAAATATTTTTTTCCTTCATCACAACATAAAATTAAAACATTTTTTTGTCAAATATAATTGACATTCCTAGTCCCATTGTTTTAAACTATGATTCCAAACTATAACATTTTTTATTCACCCATTGTGGATACATATGAGATATTATAGATGCTCAATCCCAACAACATGATATATTTAACCACTTTACAATAACATAACATTCACGTATTACAAAAAATTCCCATTAAAACTTTTATCCTTTTGGGTTGGTATAAAACTCATATATAAACATTTTTCGTCTTATTTGCTACAAAAAACTAGCATAACACATTACACATTCTTCGATTATACTAAACAATAGTGTATCAATTTATCTATTTCTAGAAAACATTAACCATTAGTGCAAACCTATTATCATGCATTGATTAAACTAAAATAAATATTTACATTTTAGTTTTTATGGAACATAATAAAATCTATCTTTCCATTTCACTATCATAGAGAGTACAAACTCAATGATAAACCATTTACCTTCTTTGATGAAAAAAACTTCAGTGTGACCCATTATGTATTTTTATAAGACACTAAACTCCATTATAAATTGTTTACCCGTTTTTGAAAATATTAAACATTAGTATATCTCTTTATAGCATCTAAATGAACCTAAAATCTAGCGCATTTATAAAGTCTTCCTGAATTGTGCTATAGATTAGTATATGTTTTTCAATATTTTGGGTGATGATAAAGTTTAACATAACATCATCATTATTTATTCATTAAAATGAGAACATCCTATTCTCATGTATTTTTTATTGAGAATGATGATGAGTTTTTTTATTAATGAGCTTGTGAAAATGAATCATTTTAAATAATGAATGCACACATGCATATTAGTGATGAACCAATGGACACATTTTTTGACGGCGAGTCGGTGAAAAAATATCTATATGCATAATAGGGATAGGTTAGACACCTATACTCATGTAATTATTGTGATATTCTATGTGATATAATGGTGGGATGATTTAATTTCACATTATGTGCATTGAAAAGAATCATTTTTAGTTAATCCATTTCACTAATGTAAACTTGATGTGTTACATGTATGTATTTAACAACCATTTGTGATATTATATAATGCATCTAATTGATGATGGAATAACCTAAATAATTCCACCACCCCCAAAGTGAAACCACTATATTGTTCTTTTATTCCATCATTTACCACCACCCATGATGAAACCCAAGAGAGGGAATTAGTCTAATTTTATTCTAAAAATTATAAGGAAATTAACTAAAAAAATTAGATAAAATGAAGAGAAAATTAACTAAATAATTAAGGGAATTCACCTCTGCATGATGCATGTATACATTCTAACACCATGTTTTTTTTCAAATTTCTAAAAAAACCGATTTCCTCCATTATACTTATCCTTAAGGAATAGATAAAAAATAAAATATAAGCATTATGATAGTAATTCTTCATACCCCAAATATATTTCTAATTTCATAGCCTATACTAGATCACAGATATAGCAGGTAATCACCTAAATTTGTTGTCGGCAAACATTATGACATCATGTATGCTGTCCACTCATCTCTAAACAAATTTACCTTTTCTTTTGAGTATGATGGTTTTCAGTAATATTGGTTGTGATGAGAAAATATATACAAAAAAATAATTAAGAAATATTTTTATTGAAATTTTAATTACGTTTGGAAATTACCTATTTGAGGATGTTGGTCTTTTCATGGTTTATGACTTCTCTCATAAATTTTTAAACATAATATCCATAATTATTACCGTTATTTTGATTCAGATACTATAGAAAAATTAACCAAAATAATTAAATTGTTTTAAAATATGTTTTTATAGTTAAATCTTTCTATATATACCTTAATCAATTTCCATTTTAAGTAATCCACAAGATTTTTATATTCAGTCACTAACTTCATGCCATGATTTAGCCTATATTTAGTAACTATCCTATCATAACAAATTTTTTGTTAAAACATAGACTGGAAAATATAATTCATAGTTTATCTATAAAATATTGATTAATATGTATTAAAAATTCAAAATATACATTATGTGTGGTTAGTTTTTTGGATATCCATGTATAAGTTCCAAAAAATAAATATTTGGGGTGTCCAGATTGAGTGCGATCAACATCAAATGCTTCCGAAAAAAACATAAACAAATAATTAATGAAAAAAATAAAAATATATTTTATGTGATTAGATAGTAGAGTTTTACCCCTCTATTTTAGGCATCAAAAAGAGTATTTCATCTATTATTTTTTCCTCAAATTCACTGCACAGACCATATTTCTTCTTATCAAGTTCTTCCTTCTCCAAAAAATTTTCTTGCATAGAAATGATACAAATATTAATGAATCCAAATCATTCTTCACATGATTTTTTTCTTAATATATTAGTAATATAAACGTCTGTAGAAAATATGAATAGTTATTAACTTTAATGAACATATTAGATCACTATTTGGACAGACGTATTATGAAAATGTACCTTATGTATATATTCACAACTTAGTCTCATAGCCATTCAAACTTGAGAATCTCATATATACTCTTGAGACCAACTATGTCTATAAAAAAAGCTCCAAAGATTTATTCTTCATATGTAATTTAAGACATATTTTCATATTTAAATGTTATCTCTACATAAAGTTGTAAGGATAATAAATTTTGATGTGGAACTGATGGGGAGAAGGTACTCCTAGAAGGTTATTTTGGTTTATTGGTCAATTCACTAGATTTTATTGATCTGACCTTCCATTTGCTCATCGTTTTATCCGTATGTAATATTGTACCTCATTTTAGACCATTTTTCATCAACTGTTATAGGTTTTTCATAATAAAATTTTTGTTAAAGACACACCTTATGTATCTTAATAATATTAGATGGCCATGCTATGAAAGTTCCAATAATATCATTGACCATTGTAATATTTAGATTATCAAGTGGGACATACAACTCAGCGGTTGGCTCTTGAGATACCTCAATTCACACTCTCAAGTGATATTTTTGAAGTTATTTATTATATATATTGTATCCTAGGATATTATACATCATACCCCTCACAACAAGGCAATGCATAAGTGTTTACATATAGAAATCACATAAAACTTTATCCTTCATAATTTTAGTAATATAAAGTTACCAGAAGTTGTCTGATTAACATTTAGGAGAAAAAGTAATGAAAAAATTGATTACCTCAGGTAAGGTATGAAGTTGAGGGGAATGAATAGCCTCAAAGATAGTAGGGTCATTTGGTTCTTTATGTGCATATCTTTTCCCCACTACTCTTTGATCCTTTCTCATATATTGGCCTGCCAAACCAGACTAGAAAATAATATCTTGAAAAACATTTATTTGGGTCTACAATCCTTTCATCATGTTATATATATATCTTCTTTTGGTTTTATCTTCTTGAAATATATTCAAGGAGATACTCCAAAACCTAATCCTCTAATGCAACCATATTGTTCTGATTGCTTCAAATATACTGAAATTAGTTTTTCTTTTGGTGTGATTGCTGCAACTTCTTACTTATAAATAGTATAAAAAAATATGAAAATAAATAGATATTTTTATTTAATATTATTATAAGGCATAAAGAATTACTATTATGCCATACTTACACATGTTCCCCATAATTCTTTTGTGTTTTCATCAAATAGTTTACCCTCCTTATTTATATGAGCCTCCTTCCATAGCACATGACATGGGATGGAAGTGACTTAAGATTTTGATTCATCAATCTAAATATAAACAAAGGAACATATGTTGTTTCATATCACCTAAAAATTTTATTGTTGATTTAAAATATATACCAATTTCTTCTCTAGTGAAGCATACCCCATCATTTCTTTGTGATATGGGTACATTGGTTTTGATTCACATTATTTATTTTCAGAACTATTTTTCTATTTCATAAATTAACAATTTTGAATCAAATTGGATAAAATAAATAATTTCAAATAATATATTAATGAAAAAAATGCACCTGATATGATTTCTCATCATGATGACTGATGAGATCATTCCATGTTTCCTGCTTTAAAATGTGTTCACAACTAACTGGTGGGTGGGGCTTTACTTTCCACTTGGAATCCCTAAGATGTAACTTGGTAAGAAGAGCCTGAAAGCCTCTATGGGATTTTCCAGTGGCCATTAAGATATATTTCTTATGGAAATCTTATAAAATAAACAAAATCTGTAATGAATAATAGAAATTAATTCAACATTTCAATATATAATTTTTCAGAAAAAATAAGAAAGTATATCGTAACATTACATTTATATATTCCCAAAAGGTTCCCTTCATTACAGGCTGGACATGGCACCAAAAATCTATATCAATCGATAAATTCATCCTATCTATGACCCTAACATAACTAATGAACATTGACTTGTTGGGGTCAACAGTTTATCCATGTTGATTCCTGCCAACCTCAAATTTTATACCATTACTTTTCACCTTGATATTTTTATTCAACATTGTGATGCTGTGTCATTCTGTTTTTTTCATCAGCATGTTGTTAATTCCCTAATAATTCTGCAGTTTCAGCATCAATAGTCTGTTCTTCCATGAGATTGGTAACACCATCATGTGTAGAAGATATTGTCTGCATGAGTAGTCAAACATTTAATTTAGATTATGTTAATATAGTATAGAACATATAATATTATGAGTAAAAGAGTAGTATATTAAAAAACACTTTAACCTTCTCATTGAAATCTCTTTGTTTTTTTAAAGGTTGAATGGATTTGGATCCTCTATCGAGAATCCAAATCCCCTCTTTGTGGTCCACTATAACGTACAATACATTGTCTACATTGGGACCACTATGAACTGATTGTGATATCCCAATTAAAGGGTCGTCCTCGATTGAATTTTCATATAACCTTACAGTTTTTTAGTCGACAACAGGATAATCAACCAATTATTTTTTATTGGATCTGAGATACAAAATACTTGCACGACTTGTGATTATATTATGAATAGCCCATACTTTTCCCATTCCACACTAAAATTCACCTTCACGAAGCCCATTTCATCAACCACTGCACTCCTATTGTCAACTCATTTGCAACAGAAAATCTGCACTTGAAATATTGTACAATCAAACTCGTATATCTGTTCGATAATGCTGAAATATAGAATATTCACATAAATTGGATATCTATCCTTGGAATGAGATATGTGCATATCTTCCGCCATAAGGGTAACTCCACTGTTTTGTATTGTACTGCAGTCATCTTGTTCTTTTGAAAAAAAACATATAACCATTGATTACAAAACCAATGTAAGATATAACATTTTTATTTGGTCCCATGGCCATCTACTGATGTCATTTGATAATTAAATTCGATTTTTCAGAAAACTCCTTATAAATTTGATCTTGGAACCATTCAAGAGAACAAATAGTTCTGTAAATCTAGTGTTTCTCCATTCACTGTCGGCTTTCAAAATATATATCTTTAATACAACCAACAATGTTGTGTATTTAGTACAACTAGTATACACTGGTCTCTTAGCACATATATATAACTTCTCAAACAACTTTGGTCAATCATGAAGGTCATCTTTAATTGTCATTGTCATTTATTTCATGAGATATACATCATCATTTACACTCGTATTCATATCTAACTCTTTCGGACTAATTTTTCTTGAATAAAAACAATGAAAACACGAACAAAGGATTTGAGAAGGGTTGTATGCATGCTCTATTGAAAACTTGTACTACCACAAAATAGGGCAAGAGAAGCACCTCGTTTTATTAGTGCTAAGAAGAAAGTGCTGATAAAGGGGGAGCCTTTATTAGTACTAGATAAAAGTGCTGATATATGTATCCTTTATCAGTGCTAAGAAAAGCACTGATAAAAGGTACACATTTATCAGCGTTTTTTTAGCACTGATAAAAGATTAATTTATCAACGCTATATTTAGCGCTGATAAAAGTTTTTAATAATTTATATTAAAAAATAATGGCTATTTGGATACATTAACTAAAAAATCTATGTTTATAATTAATATATATATTTTTAATAATTCAAAAATATATATATATAATGTTTTAAAAAAATCATTTCTAAGATTATAATTAAATATATATATATATAATTATAAGATTATAATAAATTTCATTAAATAATAAATATATTTATTAGATTTATTAGATTAATTAATTAGATTTTTTAGATTTTTTAGATTTATTAGATTATTATATTATTAGATTTATTAGATTATTTTATTTATTATATTTTTAATATTTAATATATTTACTTTATTTATAATTAATATATATAAATACCTTTTTAAATATGTATATTTATATTAATTATTAAATATATATGTTCCAATGAATTTGGTCAATAAATATATTGATCATGCGTGCACATGTTATGTATCATAATGTTCGTTTATACACTACACCCTTTCTTATTATTCATGTTGTCTATTGATGAATCGTTTTTTATTATGTATATTTACTAGGTATATGACTAATTCATGTTACCCATATATACTATTATGTTCTAAAAAATACTTATAAAATTACATTAAATATATTTAAATAATAAATATACTTATTATATTTATAATTATTAAATTTTAATTATATATAAATATTTTTTAAATATATTTATTTGTAATTATAATTACAACTATACATATATATATATTTAAATAATTATAAAATTACACTAAATACATATATTATAATTATATGTATATATATAGATACATATATTTATAATTATATAAAAATATTTATAAAAATATTTATTTATAGTTATACTTATAACTATAAATAACTATATATATGTGTGGTCTTTTTTAAAATATGTTTTTTAAAAAATTATTTTATAAAAAATGCTTCGGTTATTTTTTTAAGAAATAAGATCTAAAGGCGGTAGCGGTGCTGCCGCCTTTCGGGTTAAGCTGAAAGTCGATAACCCCATTGCTGCCTTTCTTCTAAAAAAACTATTGTTTTGTTTTGTTTATATATATATATATAAACAAAAATTTTCGGCAGAATTTATCCGCTGTTTAAAATCCAGCAGTACTACCATTACAACAGTCTGGATTCTGATAGAAACTCTCACCCAAGGCACCCTTTTATAAGAGAGCTTACCCTAGAAATCATTCTACATTTCCGATATGAGATTCTGGTTCTCCCTTTTCTACACAGAACATTCTGCATTTTCAATGTGAGATTCTATTTCAAGTATGTGAATTTGAAAGATTATAAAATATAAACTATAAGACCAATATAAATGAAACTTAAAACATGAATTAAACATATGAAAAGGAGTTGAAAATAAAAAGAATTTCATAAAAAATAATGATAAAAAATAATTTATAAGCTTTCAAAACCACCTTCTTGAAAATTAGAAATGTTTCAAGTACGTGACTTTAAAAGCCTATAGAATATAAACTACAAGACCAATATAAATGAAACTTAATACATGGATTAAAAATATAACACATAGTTGAAAATAAAAAGAATTTTGTAAAAAATGTTGATGGAAAATAATTTATAAGTTTTCAAAGACACCTACATGAAACTTAAAAATGTTTCAAGCACGTGACTTTGAAAGCCTATAAAATACAAACTATAAGACCGATATAAATGAAACTTAAAATATGGATTAAACATATAACACATAATTGAAAATAAAAACAATTTCATAAAAAATATTCATGAAAAATAATTTATAAGCTTTCAAAACCACCTACTTGAAACTTAAAAATGATTCAAGTATGTGGCTTTGGAAGACTATAAAATATAAATTTTAAGACCAATATAATTTAAAGATAAAAAATGGATTAAACATATAATAAATTATTTAATTATTAAATTAATATTATTAATAATTAATTATATAATAAATAATTAGTTAATTATAAATTATTAATAATTAATTATATAATAATTAACTAATTAATTAGTAATATAATTATTCAGTATATAATAGTTAATTAGTTAATTAGTAATATAATTATAAATTATATTTATTCATTATAATTAATAATTATTAATTATTAAAAATTATTATATAATAATTAAATAGTTAATTGGTAATATAATTATTAATATATAATAGTTAATTAGTTAATTAGTTAATTAGTAATATAATTATAAATTATAATTATTCATTATAATTATTAATTATAATTTTTAATTATAATTACTAATTATAATTATTCATTATAATTAGTAATTATAATTATTCATTATAATTACTAATTATAATTATTCATTATAATTACTAATAATAATAATTAATTATTAATTATTAATTAGTTAATTAATAATATAATAATTAATTATATAGCT
Organism: Viscum album; assembly: GCA_963277665.1. Taxonomy (NCBI): domain Eukaryota; kingdom Viridiplantae; phylum Streptophyta; class Magnoliopsida; order Santalales; family Viscaceae; genus Viscum; species Viscum album. The sequence goes on from OY728150.1 coordinate 1,514,120,562, forward strand.
ATTAATTGTATAATAATTAGTTAGTTAATTAGTAATTATTAATAATTAATTATATAATAATTAATTTTTTTAATTAGTTTTATAATTAGTTAATTAGTAATATAATTAGTTAATTAGTAATATAATTATTAATTATTTAATAATTAATAAGTTAATTAGTAATATAATTATTAATTATATAATTTGAAATTAGTTAATTAGTAATTATTAATCATTTATTATCGAGTAACTAATTAGTTAATTAGTATTATAATTATTAATTATATAATAGTTAATTAGTCATTTTTTTGAGAAAGATAGTGCCGATGCCCTTTTTATAATTATTTAATTAGTAATATAATTATAAATTATAATTATTCATTATAATTATTAATTAGTACTTATTAAAAATCATTATATAATAATTAATTAGTTAATTAGTAATACAATTATTAATTATATAATAGTTAATTAGTTAATTAGTAATATAATTATTCATTATAATTATTAATTAGTAATTATTAAAAATTATTATATAATAATTAATTAGTTAGTTAGTAATATAATTATTAATTATATAATAATTAATTAGTTAGTTAGTAATATAATTATTAATTATATAATAATTAATTAGTTAATTAGTAATATAATTACTAATTATATAATTTGTAATCAGTTAATTAGTAATTATCAATCATTAATTATATAATAACTAATTAGTTAATTAGTAATATAATTAACAAATATATAATAGTTAATTAGTTAACTTTTTGAGAAAGATAGAGTCGAGGCCCTTTTTATAATTAGTTAATTAGTAATATAATTATAAATTATAATTATTCATTATAACTATAAGTTAATATCTATAAAAAATTATTATATAATAATTAATTAGTTAATTGTTAATATAATTATTAATTATATAATAGTTAATTTGTTAATTAGTAATATAATTATTCATTATAATTATTAAAAATTATTATATAATAATTAATTAGTTAATTGGTAATATAATTATTATTTATAATTATTCATTATAATTATTCATTATAACTATTAATTATTAATTATTAATTATTAATTATTAAATTAATAATATAATTATCAGTTATATAACTATTAATTATATAATAATTAGTTAGTTAATTAGTAATTATTAATAATTAATTATATAATAATTAATTAGTTAATTAGTAATATAATTATTAATTATTTAATAATTAATTAGTTACTTAGTATTATAATTATTAATTATATAATAATTAATTAGTTAATTAGTAATATAATTATTAATTATATAATTTGTAGTTATTTAATTAATAATTACTAATCATTAATTATATAATAATTAATTAGTTAATTAGTAATATAATTATTAAATATATAATAGTTAATTAGTTAATTTTTTGAGAAAGATAGAGTTGAGACCATTTTTATATTTAGTTAATTAGTAATATAATTATAAATTATAATTATTCATTATAATTATTAATTAGTATTTATTAAAAATTATTATATAATAATTAATTAGTTAATTGGTAATATAATTATTAATTATATAATAGTTAATTGGTTAATTAGTAATATAATTATAAATTATAAATTTTCATTATAATTATTAAATTGTAATTATTAAAAGTCAATATATTACTAATTAATTGGTTAATTATTATAAAATTAATTATTAATAATTAATAATTAACTAATTAGTTATTATATAATTAATTATTAATAACATTAATTAAAAAATTAAATAATTTATTATATGTTTAATCCACGTTTTAACTTTAAATTATATCGATCTTATAGTTTATATTTTATCACCTTTCAAAGCCACATACTTGAATCGTTTTTAAGTTTCAGGTAGGTGGTTTTAAGAGCTTATAAATTATTTTTCATGAACATTTTTTACAAAATTCTTTTTATTTTCAACTATTTGTTATATGTTTTGTAACGTCCCGGATTCGGGTGCCACACAACGGGTGCCCCGAACCCGGTTGGTCACATGACCTCAAGCGCATTTCCCCAAACTCCAGAGGCTGCCGACTAGCAGCGAGGGCCCAGGTCTGATAGTGGGTAAACTATGCCCTCATTTGTTAAAGTGTAGCGCAACGGAAAGATAAATAACATACAACAGCGGAAGCAGTAAACAATACACAACTGAAATGGATAACTGAAGTAAAAGAGAACCAGCAGTCATATATATAAAGATACAGCATGTCACTAATTCTATGAAAACAGCCAGAACAGGATATACTGCAATACAATACAATACAACCCAAAGTACAAGGTACAACAAAAAAAACAAAGTAGAGTAGACAGAATGCAACAACATCACAAGCCTAAGCTCGGTCCCATGTTCTCCTACTCCTCTGTTACAATCATGTACATGTATAGGGACCCTTTCCCCTGTCAACACCTGCAGAAATGTAATCTGTTTGGGCCGAAGACATGACCCAAACAGGGTGTGAGAAATAAATCCCAGTAGACACCCACCAAAGGCCTGTGTCCAACTGTCAGTGAAAATATGCAACAACATTGTGCAAAATTAAATGAAGTAAACTAGTAAGTACTCAAAAGTAACTATCACTACCAATTTCATTGCCATTTTAATTATTACTTATCACCTCCAAGATTGTGCTTCGGCTTGGTAGGTACAACATTGAAAATCACCACAGTGAATATACGAAACAAACAGTGTCATCAGACATACCAAACCTTACCCTCAGGTAATCAAAATCTTGCCCTCAGGCTAACCAAACCACGCCCTCAGGCTAATCAGAATCACACCCTCAGGCGATTGCCCTCAGGCATAACGAATATTTCCCTCAGGCGTACAAGATAATGCCCTCAGGAACGGAAACAACTGCCCTCAGGCATATGAAACATTGCCATCAGGCTAAATGAAACACTTGCCCTCGGGCTAAACAAACAATTTCCCTCAGGCTAAATAAGAAACTGGGATGATCCGAACACATAGCAAGCAATTATATACATTTTCTATCAAGAAAACTCAAAGCATGATATATCATGGCATACCCTCGGGTATCCTGGCCAAACGGCTAAACAGAGGAACGCACCCCTGGGTGGTCCTGGATCCAAGTAGTGATCCCAAAAAGTAGTTTAAACTTATCATTAGATTATTTATACCATTCTAGATATCTTTTCAGCAAAGGCCTCAGCTATAAGACACCCCAAACATGGATTCGTAGCACAACGGTACACAAAATCAACTTAACAGTTGGAAATAAACACCATACCACCTACCTCGATCACCCATGATTGGTATACGTGAACGACGCCTTCCGAAACGCCCATGAATGACGTAGATCTGGGATAAACACTCACACATTCAACCTCAAATAACTTTCCCTAGAGAAAGAATTGGCAAAAACTACTCAAGGATAAGGAAGGGATTACCCGTGCGGTTCTAAGGAGATTGACGATGTAGGAATCGGGTTCCGGGTGTGCGGCTAGGAGATCCTCCAAGCTCCGAACCTCTCTCCCGCTCTCCTCGAGTGTTCTAATCTTCCTATGTGAACAGAGGAGGCTACTTCCCGTTTTAAGCAAAAAAATATACTACACGGCGTGTACTCTCAAGTACACGACGTTTACTTTTCTCATTTAACTGTTCCTCTGGCGGCTACTTTTCACCGCCGAACTGTTCACTTGCCAACATGAGTACACAACGTGTATTTCGGAATACACGGCGTGTATTGTCACTCAGCTGGTAGCTGCTTCCACCGCCTTACTGTTCATCTGCCGACTGATTACACGATGTGTAAATACTAATTACACAACGTGTAGTCAGTTTTTACACCCTTCATCATCAGCAGTCCTACACGCCCTGTGTACTCTTCCCACACAACCAAAGTACAGGGCGTGTGGAAAAGTACACGACATGTACCCACAAAATTTGGTATTTTTCCCCATTTTCCTTATTTTCTCAAAAACACTTAAAGAAAAGGAAAAGAAGAAACCTGTACCTCAAGAATAAGAACCGAGTTCTTACAAACTTCCCCCCTTAAAGAAATTCATCCCTGAATTTCCTTCAAAGGGTGGCAAAGATAAAGCTATGAACAACTCCGGCCACTGAGCACATACATCAGTCTCCCACTCCCAGGTTTCGTCCTACACTCGTCCATGCTTCCATAACACCCATACGAGAGGAACTGACTGGCCTCGGAGAACCTTCGTTCTCCTATCAACAATAAAAATAGGATGCTCCTCAAAGGATGCATCGACCTGAAGCTCAATCTCCTCGGTCTGAAAGACGTGAGATGTGTCTGAATGATAACGGCGCAGCTGAGATACATGGAAGACATTGTTCATGGCCCAGTACCTCTGTGGTAACTACAACAGATAGGAAACCAGTCCAACTCTCTCCAGAATCTCAACCGGCCCCACATACCTCGGTGAAAGTTTACCCTGTCACTTGATCCGTCTGTGTCCCATCCTCGGTGAAACATGCAAGAAATCCTGATCCCCGACCATGAACTCTAAGGGTCATCTGCGGTGATCAACACAAGATTTTTGACGAGACTATGCAGTAGCCATTCACTTCTGTATCAACTGGACCTGCTCAGAAGTCTTCTTCATGAGACGTGGTCCCAGTAAAGCTTCCTCACCTACCTCTTTCCAGCACAAGGGTGATCGGCACAACCTACCATATAAAGCCTCATAAGGTGTCATCTCAATAGTTGTCTAGAAGCTATTATTATAGGGAAACTTGACTAGGGGTATATGCCTCTCCCAAGAGCCCCCAAAGTCTAGAATGCATGCACGCAACATGTCCTCAATCATCTGTATCATACGCTCTGACTATCCATTGGTCTGAGGGTGGTAAGCTATGCTCAAAATCACCTGTGTACCCAATGCCCTTTGAAAAATCTGCCAGAAACGTGATGTAAAATGGGCGTCCCTATCTGAAACGATCGAACGAGGAACCCCATGAAGACGTACGACCTCTCGGATATATAACTTCCCAATCCCGTCAACACCGAAGGTATCCTTGATTGACAAAAAGTGAGCTACCTTTGTGAGTCTATACACAACAACCCACACGACATCATTGCCTCGAGGTGACCTCGACAATCCGGTCATGAAGTCCATCGCGACATCATCCCACTTCCATTCAGGAATAGGTAACTGCTGTAACAGTCCAGCTGGCCTCTGATGCTCCGCCTTCACCTGCTGATAGGTGGAATATCTCATAACAAAACCAGCTACCTCACGTTTCATACCCAGCCACCAATACTAACATCTCAAGTCACGGTACATCTTGGTAACTCCGAGATGCACTTCCCAAGATGAAGCATGAAACTCCCACATCAACTCATCGCGTATATCCCCTAGAACCCATACTCATCATCATTGAATATTGTCCAACCAGAAGGAGGGTCCTAAATTTCCACCTACCCCTATAGAACTAGGCCTTCTGAATACGATAGCTGTCTCAACCTCACTCTATTCAGGAGGGTAGAAGTCACAGCTAAGGAAGAAAGATAGATTTTCCCATGACTATTGTGCACCTCTAAATGAATCTCAGACAAGAAAGCCATAAACTACCACTCACCACTGGCCTCATGAACTGCCTGCATTTGAGTCTTCCTGCTCAGTGCATCAGCAACTACATTACCCTTACCAGGTGTATAGTCAAGCTCAAAGTCGAAGGACTGAATGTATTCGACCCACCTTCGCTGTCTCAAATTTATGCCACACTGGGTAAAGATATACTTGAGACTTTTGTGGTCCATGAACACCACAAAATTTTCTCCCAATAGATAATGTCTCCAACATCATAACGCATGAACAACTACAGCCAAATCGAGATCATGCATCAGGTAATTCCTCTCATGTGGCCTCAACTGCCGAGACCCGTATGCAAAAACTCGATCGCCTTGCATCAACACAGCTCCCAGCCCAATACCTGATGCATCATAGTAAGCTGTATAGATCTTCCCTTGAACTAGAAGTATCAAGACTGGTGCTGATGTCAACCTACCCTTCAGCTCCTGAAAGGCTGTCTCACAAGCTTCTGACCAAATGAACTTCACACCCTTCTTAGTCAAACCCATCAACATCGCTTCTAAGTTGGAGAAGTCCTGTATAAAACGCATGTAGTAACCATATAGCCCCAAGAAACTCCATATCTCAAATACGTTCTTAGAATACTCATAGGAAACTATTTCTATCACCTTCTCTGGGTCTACCGCAACTCATTACTCTAAGATGATATGACCCAGGAAGTGTATCTGGTCCATCCAAAAGTGGCACTTTGAGAGCTTAGCATATAGCCGATGCTCTCTCAGTGTACTCAATACGATCTCATGATCGGTGGCATGGTCGTGTCGAGTGTGAGAGTACACCAAGATATTATCCATGAAGGCTACCACAAAATAATGCAAATAAGGATGGAACACACGATTCATCAGAGCCATGAAAACTTCTGGCACGTTCGTGAGTCCGAACGACATAACCAAGTACTCGTATAGACCATATATGCTCCGAAAAGCTGTCAGCGGTATGTCTGATGTTCTAAGGCATAACTGATGATATCTGTATCTCAATTCAATCTTTGAGAACACTCGTACTCCCCGAAGTTGATCAAAAATATCATCAATCTTTGGCAAGGGATATCGGTTCTTGACCGTCAACTGGTTTAGCTTCCGATAATCCACATAGAGTATGAGGGTACCGACCGCCTTCTTCACAAAAAAGACCAATGAACCCCAAGCAGAAGTACTGGGTCAGATGAAACCCTTTTCCTGCAACTCCTCTAACTGAATCTTGAGCTCTTGAAACGCAGGTGTATCCATCCTACAAGGAGGAATGGAGATCGATGCTGCTCCTGGCACAAGCTCAATAGAGAAATCCACCTATCGCTCCTGAGGAAGACCTGAAAAGTTGTCCGGGAAGACATCCCTGAAATGATCAACTACTGGAGGTAAAACCTTCTGACACACTCCCTGGTCATCTAGATATAAGCTCGCAATCTGGGCTGTCACTCCACCTCACCCACGATGCTTGGGTCCAGCTCTGCTCGCCTGGACATCCAATTCGCCCTTGTATAGAAACTCTCCGCCCTCTGGTGACGTGAAACTCACCCTGCGACGATAGCAATCCAAAAAGGCTCGAAAGGGTACCAACCAGTCCATCCTGAGAATGAAATCATAAGATGTCATCTCTAAGACATAGAAGTCCCATAGAAAGTGACACCCACCAACCTCTAGGGGGAACTCCTTGCACTGACGCACAACAACCGTTCTCGTTCCCAACAGAGTGTCTAACATCATAACATCAGAATAAGAAGGAACACAGAGCCTAAGGCTCTCCAAAAATACCGAAAATATAAATCTATGTGTAGAACCCGTATCAAAAAGTACAAAAGATAAAACAGAAGCTACGAAAATAGTACCTATGACAATGGAAGGTTTGGGATCCTGCTCCTACTGGGTCTGTTGCACTGCATATGCCTGCCCAGTGCTGCGGCCCTGTGACACAGCCTGGATACCCTAAGATGACCTGCCCTGCTGTCTCTGAGATCTTGGTGTTTGGCTACCACGGCCATGACCACCATCTCTTCCTGCACGCCCTGATGTACCCCAATTTCCCGACTGGTAAGAAGCTGCTGGTCCTATTCCCACACAAAGAGTCTGCACAGAACCCCTCTCATTAGCCATTGGTAGAAACGCCCTGCAAAAGCGCTGCAGATAACCCACCTTGCCGCAAGCTCGGTACTCCACTGGGGCACATGGAAACCGAGGTCACTTGTGCCCCTCTCTACCACACTGGTAGCAAATAATTGGGCCACCTGTAGAATTCTTCTAGCTAGTACTACCACCATGAGAGAAATCTATCTGTCTCTTCCTCTTACCATTAGAAATAGTACCAGAAACTGGTGTTGAACTGCACTGGCCCACACCACTAGATTCCCACAGGTTCCACTATATGATCAGTGCCTGGTTCACAATAGCGTGCACGGTAGGCAACCTAAAAACGTTCACCAGCGCTCGGATGTCACTCCGATGACCATCCTCAAAGTGTCTAGCCCTCAACGCCTCATCACCCACCAGAATAGGTGTGAAATGTTGAAGCTCAGTGAAGAGAGCAGAATAATCCATCCACTATGGGAAAAATGTGTTATTGCGATGGGAATGCATTCCCATGGAAAATAATTAGTTATTTGCGACGGTGAGAGATGCCCCGTCGTAATTGTTTTGGAACGGCTTTCGCACCAAAATGCGGGAAGGATATTTGCGACGGGACGTATCCTCCTCGTCGAAAATACTAGGCGGTGGTAAATAGTATTTGTGACGGGCTCGCGATCCATCGCAAAAAGTTCTGGAGGCAGGGGTATTTGCGACGGGACCGGTCGCAAATTCCCTTTTAATCGACGGTATTTACGACGGGACCCGTCGCAAATACCCTTTTAACCGCAGGCTGCAATTAATGCGGGAAGGATATTTGTGATGGGACATATCCTCCCCGTTGAAAATACCAGGCGGTGATAAATAATATTTGCGATGGGCTCCCTACCCATTGCAAAACGTTCTGGTGGCAGGGGTATTTGCGACGGGTCCCGTCGCAAATTCCCTTTTAACCGCAAGCTGCAATTAATGTGGCGAAGACATTTGCGACGGGACCCATCGCAAATACTTCTAATCGCGATGGTACACCCGTCACAAATAATACCGTCGCAAATAATCTAACCTATATATACCCCCATCCGTTTTTTCCAGAACATCCAATTCCTCTCTATTTTCTCTCTACAATCTTCAGTTTTGATAATTTTAAATTTTTTTTCGAGTGGAATTCGAAGGCCTCAAAAAGTTCAGCATAAAATTTAAGGTATTTTTCTTTTATTTATTTTTATATTCATTCCATTTTTTTATATTAATTTTAATTTTTGTTAATTAGTTGTAATTTAGATAAATTTAGTTTATTATTTATATTTAGTTTTATTAATAAAATGATTTTTTTAGTAATAATTATGCATAATTAGTAGATAAATAATATAATTTGGTATAATTAGATTCTTTATCAATCAAGTAATCATTGTCTGGATACGAACAAGTAGAGGTGGCTCTGGCACATATGTACCTAGGGGTGAAAGTCCCGACAAGGAATTCTGGGCCTGACCCGTGGTATCCTGGTACACGACAACGGGCCTTGCTTCACTCTTGGTTCGACACTCCCGGATGATATTTGTTTGGTAATAATCTAATTTAATTTGAAATTAACTAATAATTAAAATAATTAAAAAATAATTTAAATAATTATCTAATAATTAGCTAGTTATTAGAATAATTACCAGATAATTAGAATAATTACCAGATAATTAGAATAATTACCAGATAATTAGAATAATTACCAGATAATTAGAATAATTACCAGATAATTAGAATAATTACCAGATAATTAGAATAATTACCAGATAATTAGAATAATTTCCAGATAATTAGAATAATTACCAGATAATTAGAAAAATTACCAGATAATTAGAAAAATTACCAGATAATTAGAAATATTTTCACATTCTATCTCCACATGTAATATTTGCATTCATTTTCAAAATTATCAACCTCCTCACCAACAGAGAGGTGAAAGTGAATGTAAATATTATATGTGGAGACAGAATGTCAAGTTTCAACACTTAATTAGAATAATTACCAGATAATTAGAAATATTTTCACATTCTGTCTCCACATGTAATATTTGCATTCATTTTCAAAATTATCAACCTCCTCACCAACAGAGAGGTGAAAGTGAATGTAAATATTACATGTGGAGACAGAATGTCAAGTTTCAACACTGAAAAGATAATTGTAACATAATATAAAAAATTATATTATTTTAATATTAATAATAAAAAAATACTAATAATATGATAGTTATCAAATAATTAAAACAATTAGTAAATAATTAAAACAATTAGCAAATAATCAGAACAATTAGCGAACATGTTAAGAATAGTCTGTTGCAAATATTGATAATTTTAATAATTGATAATTTTTTTTATTATTTTAATAATATTAATTTTATTTTTTTTTTATAAATATTAATCATATAATTAATAAAATTATTATATTACGTTACTAATTATATTATCAATTATGTTATTAATTAGTAATAATTTCATTGAAAATTGTGTCGCTCGTAAGTAGTGGTAATTATTATAGTTTTCTCTTTTAGAGATTGTTTTTCTTCTATCAAATTATTCAAAACCAGTAATGCTTTTATATTTTATAGAAAAATATGGAACAACGAAGTCGACAACAGTCATTATTAGATGACCGCATATGGATAAATCAACATATAAATCCAAACGATTCTGGTTTAAATCCATTATATATTGAGGGCGTGGAGACTTTCTTATCATTTGCGGCATCAAATTCAGAATTTGTTTCAGAAGGCACAATAAAATATCCTTGTAAAAAATGTGCCCTGAGAACGTTTGACACGTTTGACAAAGTTGGGGGACATCTCTTGCATTTTGGTTTTCAATCGGATTATGTTTTTTGGTATCAATACGGTGAACGCAGTTCTAGAGAAGGTGATACTAACATGATTCTGGATCCATCTCGGTTTCAAAATTTAGTACATGATGTTGCAGGTCCATCTGTTCCACATATAGAAACTCAGGATGATATTGATTCAACTTCGGAGTTTGCATCGTCTGAATTTTATGAGTTGTTGAAGTCTGCTGAGGATGCATTATATCCTGGTTGCAAGATAAGAAAATTATAAGCAGTTGCTAAATTTATGGCTATCAAATCAGATAATGTAATGTCAAACACTTGTTTTGATCAGATATTTACTTTGATTAAAACACTGTTACCCGAAGGAAATGTTTTTCCTGCAAATTACTATGAGAGTAAGAGGATGGTTCAGAATTTGGGACTTAGTTGTCAGAAGATTCATGCATGTTCAAATGATTTCATTTTATATTCTGGGGAAAATGTGTCATTGGATAGTTTTCCCACATGTGGGCAAATGAGGTATAAAGAAGCACAACATGGGAAATCTGGCTTGATTCTTGTAAAACCGTTGAGATATTTTCTGCTTACATCCTGACTTCAGCGTTTATTCATGTCTAAGAATACATAAACAATGATGTTATGGCACAAAACGAATATTTCAACTGATAAAAGCTTGAATCATCCAGCCGATGGTGATTCATGGAAAAATTTTGATAGATTACATCTGTTATTTGCTTTAGAAGCCTGAAATGTGTGACTGGGTCTTTCCACTGATGGTTTCTGTCCGTTCGGATCTTATGTTAGTCAGTACTCATGTTGGCCTATTTTTTTAACTCCGTACAATTTACCTCCATGGATGTTGATGAAATAACCCTATATCTTTTTGACCTTACTAATCCCAGGACATATGAAGAAGAATATTGATGTTTATTTGAAACCATTGATTGATGAATTAAATTTATTGTGGAGTGATGGTGTCAATACATATGATGTTGCTGTGAAACAGAATTTCATACTAAGAGCAGCATTGATGTGGACAATTAGTGACTTCCCGGCTTATGGTATGTTATCTGGATGGAGTACACATGGTCTGATATCATGTCCTTACTGTATGGGAGAGAACAAAGCATTTATGCTCGTCCATGGAAAAAAACCTTGCTATTTTGACTGTCATCGCAGATTTCTTCTAGCTGATCATCCTTTTCACAGACACAGATCTCATTTTAGAAAAGGCATAATTGAAAGGGATGGACCTACAAAAATTCTATCAGTTATGGAGTTAAAATCAGTTGTATTTTCATTACCTCCCATTACATTTGGACCCACAATAAACCAACAGAAAATTTCTGGTTTTGGGAAAGAGCACAATTGGATAAAACGTAGCATATTTTGGGATTTTCCATATTGGTCTGATTTACTGGTCTGCCACATGTTGGCTTTCATGCATATTGAGAAGAAATTTTTTGATAATTTGTTTCATATAGTTTTGGATACACTAGGAAAGAGCAAAGACAATGTAAATGTACGATTAGATCTTGCCCAAATTTGCAGGCATCCAGAACTCGAATTGTTTGAGAATATTAGAATAGAAAGGTTAATGAAACCAAAAGCAGTTTATACACTGTCCAAAGAAAGTCACTTATTATTTTGTCAATGGATTGTAGATTTGAGACTTCCAGATGGCTGTGATTCCAATTTGGGTAGATGTGTAAAGAATGGCCATATTACCAGATTAAAAAGTCATGATTGTCATGTTTTAATGGAAATACATCTGCCCATTGGTTTAAGAGGTCTGTTGAATTCCGTGATTTGGGATTCCATAAAAGACATAACATATTTTTTTCGGTACATTTGTGAGGCGACAACATATTACGATGTTCTAAACAAACTTGAAGAAGTTGTTGTTGTAATTATATGTAAACTGGAAAAAATATTTCCACCATATTTCTTTGAATCAATGGAACATTTGATATTACATTTTCCATATAAAGCAAAATATGGAGGTCCGGTACAATTTCGATGGATGTATCCATTCGAAAGATGCATGTAGAAATTGAAAAAGAAAGTACGTAACAAATCATCTGTTGAAGGATCCATTGCTGAAGCTTATTTGCAAGAAGAAATATATTTTTTCTGCTCCCACTATTTTGAATCTGAGTATCCCTCAAAACAAAACCGCATAGCACAGAACAAGATGAATGTTGATGAAAGCGACAATCAATTATCTATTTTTAACCATCCAGATCTTGGTTTCGGTGGAGTTCATGAACAATGGATTTCGGATGATGAACATCACAGAGCTCATACATATGTTCTTCTCAACTGTGAAGAGATGACATCATTTGTACTGTAAGTGTTTCTATCACTTATTCTATCATTTATGTTACAATAAATAAATTTGTTTTTCATAGGTTATATGATAATCATATCAAGAAACAACTTCCACAAATTACAACAGCTTTTCTCGAAGAACGCCGACAAAATTTTTTTTCTCAGTGGTTTCAAAAACTGGTAACATAAATTCTTAATGTTTTAACATCTCATTCAATTTATAGTTTATTATATTGATAATTATTTCACAAATTTTCAGGTGTCTCTATATTCTGATAAAATTGACAAACGGTTGTGTATATTGAGTAACCCACCATCCAAAATGGTTAAATCTTATAATTCATATGTGGTGAATGGTTTTCGATTTCATGCACATGCATATGGGGAATCAAAAAAGACAATGAACAGTGGAGTTTTCTTGAGAGGATCTTATCATAGAGAAAATAAAGTTGACTTTTATGGCATGCTTGATTAAATTATTGAACTCTGTTATCTAGGACAACATTATATAACGATGTTCAAATGTCGGTGGTTGGATACTAAGAGAGGCGCGCGTGTTCATCCGACTCATGGAATCATCGATATTAAATATAAAAGTGTTCTTGTAGTAAATGAACCATTATTACTGGCTCAATAGCCACATCAAGTTTATTACACAAAGTACCATGCTACGTTAATAGACTTGACTGATTGGTGGAGTATAATAAAAATCAAAATTTGAGACAATCAATTTAGGCAGAGTGAATGTGTAATCACCGAAGTACAAGGAATTGAAGTTTTTTAAGAGATTACTCAAAATCAATCTTTTTTACAAAGAGACATGAGTATCGATAATGACACCCTATAATTAAGAGTTGGTGATGATGATGATGTTAATGATGTCACAAATGAATGTGAAATGGTAAGAGATGAAGAAACTGGAAGTCAAATGGATATCGATGATATTGAGGAGGAATATGAAGATGACATCGTCAGATATGAAGATGATGATGAAGATGAACATTGATAAAATTCAATGATAGTTATATATAATCATAACTAATATATATGTATATATAATAATAATTTTCAATTTTTTTCTAACAATATTTATTTTCTATTTCAGATGGATTCAGACATAATTCATGAGTTGTTGGAGGCTGATCTAGATTTCGATGCGGGTGATTTGGTGGCATCTGAACCTCATCCTGCAGGCGCTTCAGGAGGTACGCGGAGGGGGAGCGGACTTGCCCGACTGATGATTTCTGACCCCATCCCCGAGCGACGTCCACGTCTTGGGTTTGATGCACGCACATGGAGGTATGATAACCTGTGCATTTTACTATGATTTCATTAATCTATTTACATAATAAATGTTTTATTGTTTTTACAGTTTTATGAATATAGCAGTCGGACAGGGCAACGCTATCTTTCGCAACAATTTTTCTCTGCCATGGACCACATGGGAGCAGATTCCTGTTGATGTGCAGCATGACATGTTCGACCATTGGTTGGTATGTACATAAATAAATAATTTTTATTTTGAAAGTTATTTCATTTATAACTTGATATTTTGAATTATTTGTAGGGTAAATGGTATACGATCAAGGATACCATGCATGACCCCATCCACGAGGCATGGAAGGTGGCCATACATGATTGCTTTCGTTAGTTTTTGCATAACTTAAGAAGTGATACCATGAATAAAGCAGAAGTGTCAGTGTTTTATGACTCCTGTAGAGCGCACCAACCAGAGTACATTTCATCCCACGTATGGGATGGATTATGTTCACATTTGTTGAGTGATGGATTTTAGAGGAGATCATCGATGGGGAGACAGAATCAAGGGAGACAGGAGGTGACTCATCGAGCTGGGAGTCGTACATTCAGTACTCATAGACAGCATCTGGTATGCAGATTTTTTATAAATATTTTATATAACATTAAATATTAACAATTTATTTTATATTCTTATAGGCTGTCGAACAGCCTGATATTATGGAGTACGACGTATATCAGAGGATGTATACTGATCCAGCTACTGGGGAGATTAGAGGTGATCGCCAGCGGCAGATTGTGGTCAGTATTATTTGTTTTTCAATTTGAAAATTAACTTCATATAATATATTCATAATTTTAATTTTAAATTGCAATTACAGGAGTCATATGAGGCCGCAGCGTCACAGACTCAGGCTGAGAGTCAGGCCGAGACAGGTGATCAGGCCACTGGCCATCAGTTTGATGAGGCAGCATGGATACAGGCGACCTAGTATGGATTCAAGAAGGTCCGAGTAGTTGGTATCAGCAGTCGATTGACTCCCGGAGATTATTACGGCACTGCTGCGATTTCGGCGTCCAACTCGAGAGGAGCTCATGTATCATCTTTCGCTTCACAGTATAAGGATCAATTGCAATCTCAGATTGAGTTGATATAGAGTCTCCGTAAGAAGAAGGAGGAGATGCATTTGCAGCAGCAGCCGTATGAGGAGGCGCATCAACGACAACAGTAGGTGTACGAGGAGCAGATGAGTCTGTGGCAGCAGCAGCAGCATGAGCAGATGGAGTACATGCGTAGACTTACTCATGCATTAGGGATGGAGTTTTCCTCCACCAGCTCCTGCAGATCCTCCCCCTCCCCCTCCCCCTCCTCCTTCAGATCAGTGTTTTTTTTGATGTTATAAGGTTTGTGAATTCAAAATATATAATATTTTCTATTCAGAGTTTCTGTCTCTCTTATATATTGCATTATTTAATTTCTATTTATTTTTAATAGTTTATTATTTATTTTATTAATAATAATATTATACTTAGTATTTTAATTATTTGTTTATATTTTTTTTTGAAAATTTTGAAAATTTTCATATTTTTATTTTCTAATTATTTTAATAATATTATATTCAATATTTTTAATAAATAAAAAGTTTCAAATATTTTAAGTAAAATTATAATTTTTTAATTATTTATAATAATATGAATTCTTTATATTATTATTAGTATTATATAATATTATAATATTAATATGATTAATAATATTATTCATATTTTATAATAGTTAAAATTTTTATATATATTAAAATTTTCAAAATTTTTAATATAATTATAATATTTTTATTATGAATTATAATAAAAATAATATTATAATAATAATAATATTTTATCTTTTTATTTTTTATAATTTTTTAATTATTTATAATAATATGAATTCTTGATATTATTATTATTATATAATAATATAATATTAATATGATTAATAATATTATTCATATTTTATAATAGTTAATATTTTTATATATATTAAAATTTTCAAATATTTTAATTTAATTATAATATTTTTTAATATAAATTATAATAATAATAATATTTTATTTTATTTTATTTTTATACTTATTTGCGACAGGGTCGTCAGCCCGTCGCAAAAGGTAATTGCGACGGGCCAGTCGCAAATACTTTTTAATATATTTTTTGAATATTTTTTATACTTATTTGCGATGGTTTGAGTAACCCGACGCAAATAACATTTGCGACGGTCCCATCGCAAATGTTTATTTAGAAATTTTGTTAAATACATCAACTAGTATTAGTGACGAGAATTTTTCCCATCGCTAATAATATTTTTAGTGACAGTTCCGTCGCAAATAGATTTAGTTGCGATGGGATCCCATCGCAAATGGCCCATTGAAAATAATCCTATTTCCAGTAGTGATCACTGACATGGCGCCTTGCTGCATATTCATGAACTCTTGAGCTCGATCTGCCCTCAACGTCTCTGGGAAGAAGAATTCATAGAAGGCTGCCTGAAAATCTCCCCACACCATGTCTCGGTGATGTTCAGACTGGGTGGTAACATCCCACCACCTCTTGGCAGAATCACGCAACATGTATTTAGCGAGCTTGACCCTACTCCCAGGAGGCATCTCCAGGTGCTCGAATATCGTCTGCATCAAATCCAGGCAAGACTCCGTAGCCTGTGGTCCGCCATCCCTTGAAAACGTTAGTGGATGTTGTTGCTGGAAGATACGTGTCAGCACTTCCATAGATATGGCAGCCTATGGTGCTCCCTGGAAGGTCTGCATGAACCGCATGAAGCCTTCACGGAACTACGGCTCCACGCCTGCGTCCGGTATAACTGATGGCGCTGCATCTGGCTCTACTGGCGGATCCATCGGTAGCTCGTGGCCTACCATATCTAGAGTATACTCATTTCCACTCTCTTTGAGAACAACTGGTGGTCGTCTCAACGACATGACTCTAAAAAGTCAAAGCACACCTTAGATAAAAATTTATCAAAGATTTAAAAATAGGAGACCAAGAAGGGAGCATGAGAAAGAAAGCATTAAAGATTTACAAAACTTGACTACATGGCGTGTATAAATACTACACGACATGTTCTCACAAGCTATCCACATGGGCGTGTACTCCAGTTTAAATTGGTCGTGTAACACCCCAAATAGATGATGTGTATTTCTGACTACACGGTGTGTACTTGAATCTTTCTTCCATGCTCGATTCCTTCTACACGGCTAAGCCACATGACACTCCTAAAACAAAACTACACGGCATGTCCCACGGCAACATGACGTGTACTCGATAAGCTTCCACCGGCCCGTGTTGTTCTTAACACGGCCTATGTACCCAGGTCACACTACACGATGTGTTCCGAAAAAACACGACATGTTCAAAGAAGCCCCAGACTAACCCGTGTTGCTCGCTACACGGTCGGCTACACGGCTGACACTACACGGTGTGTTCCAGGCAGACACGACGTGTACTAGGAAAGATAATGCCGGACCGTGTTGTTCGTGACACGACCGGGTACCTGGGTTAGACTACATGGCGTGTTCAAAGTAGACACAGCGTGTATGTCTTAAGGTTTCCTCCATCCGTGTTTTTAGTTACATAGACAGACACTAGGTCAACACTACACGGCATGTACAACCAGTACACGGTGTGTTTCCCCAATCCATTCCCTACCTCATGTCCCCGCCCACACAGCCTATGACACGGTAAGAGACTACATGGCATGTACTGAGGGTACACGGCGTATACTTAAAAAGTTTTAATTTCTTCCCGAACAGAAGAACACACGTCATGTGTCCATAGAACTACACGGCGTGTATCTTGGGTTTTCTGGACAGTAAGCCTCAAAAACTACTCCAGAACCCAGAAAATGTTGAAACAAACACCTAAGTGCCAAATTCTGATCCATGAGGGCCCATACTCCCCATGAATCAAATCTTGGCATCTTACACATGTTATAACAAAATAAACTCATCAATGATCCACCAAATTCCGGTTATTGAGGGCCCATATTCCCCAAAAACCAATGTTTGGCGTTCATTCTATCAAGGCCTCACACAACAATACCCTATAAAATAGTAGGTATTTATCAGAGAAGCTATCACAACATCATACTTTTCTAGCACAACAACTATCACAACAACATGTAATTTCTAATGCACCTACATGGCATGGAAGGAATGCATGACATGTGGTTTCTAGAATGTTTCTAAATGATGCATGATATGGAATACCATCATCTCATCGGGTTACAACCAAATATAACCCAGTATAAAATATAAACAACACACTACAAGTGTGTCACCCAACATTGAAAATAAAATCAACTGTAAAAGTGAAAAATTAGAAAAATTGCAACACAAGGTAAATTAGATTTTTCCTATACGTGGGTTAGCTACTCCTAGGAACAACTTATTAACAACTACCATGTCTGTCCTATCCCTGACTAAGGCTCCAAACAGTAATTCAAAGAAAAGAACTCCTCTTATACCACTTTGTAATGTCCTGGATCCGGGTGCCACACAACGGGTACCCCGAACCCAGTTGGTCACATGACCTCAAGCGCATTTACCCAAACGCTAGAGGCTGCTGACTAGAAGCAAGGGCCCAGGTCTGATAGTGGGGAAACTATGCCCTCATTTGTCAAAGTATAGCGCAGCGGAAAGATAAATAACATACAATAGCGGAAGCAGTAAACAATATACAACTGAAATGGATAACTGAAGTAAAAGAGAACCAGTAGTCATATATATAAAGATGCAACATGTCACTAATTCTATGAAAGCATCCAGAATAGGATATAATGCAATACAATACAATAAATCTCAAAGTACAAGGTACAACCAACAAAACAAAGCAGAGTAGACAGAACACATCAGCATCACAAGCCTAAGCTCGGTCCCATGCTCTCCTACTCCTCTACTACAATCATATACCTGTATAGGGAACCTTTCCCCTGTCAACACCTGCAGAAACGTAATATGCTTGGGCTAAAGACATGAACCAAATAGGGTGTGAGAAATAAATCCTAGTAGGCACCCACCAAAGGCCCGTTCCCAACTGTTAGTGAAAATATGCAACAACAATGTGCAAAAGTAAATGCAGTAAACCAGTAAGTACTTAAAAGTAACTAACACTACCAGTTTCATTTCCATTTTAATTATTACTTATCACCACCAAGATTGTGCTTTTTCTTGGAAGGTACAACATCAAAAATCACCACAGTGAATATACAAAACAAACAGTGTCCTCAGACATACCAAACCTTACCCTCAGGTAATCAGAATCTTTCCCTCAGGCTAATAGAACCACGCCCTCAGGCTAATCAGAATCACGCTCTCAGGCGATTTCCCTCAGGCATAACGAATATTTCCCTCAGGCGTACGAGATAATTTCCTCAGGCACGGAAACAACTGCCCTTGGGCATATGAAACCTTGCCCTCAGGCTAAATGAAACACTTTCCCTCGGGCTAAACAAACACTTGTCCTCAGGCTAAACAAGAAACCATGCCGATCCCAACACATAGAAAGAAATTATATACATTTTATCTCAAGAAAACTCAAATCATGCTATATCATGGCATGCCCTTGGGTATCCTGGCCAAACGGCTAAATAGAAGAACGCACCCCTGGGGTGGTCCTGGATCCAAGCAGTGATCCCAAACAACAGTTTACACTTATCATTAGATTATCTATACAATTCTAGATATATTTTCAGCAAAGGCCTCGGCCATATGACACCCCAAACATGGGTTCATAGCACAACAGTACACAAAATCAACTCAACAGTTGGAAATAAACACCAGAGCACCTACCTCGATCACCCCAGATCGGTATACGTAAATGACGCCTCCCGAAACGCCCGTGAACGACGTAGATCTGGGATAAATGCTCTCACATTCAACCTCAAATAACTTTCCCTCAGGAAATAATTAGAAAGAACTACTCAAGGAGAAATAAGGGCTTACCCGTGTGGTTCCAAGGAGATCGACGACGTTGGAATCGGGTACTTGGTGTGCGGTCAGGAGATCCTCTAAGCTCCGACCGTCTCTCCCGCTCTCCTCCAGCGTTCTAAGCTTCCTCTGTGAACTGAGGTGGCTACTTCCCGTTTTAAGCGAAAAAAACAGACCACACGGCGTGTACTCTCAAGTACACGGCGTGTAGTTTTCTCATTTAACTGTTCCTCTGGCGGCTACTTTTCACCGCTGAACTGTTCACATACTTGAAACATTTTTAAGTTTAATGTAGGTGTCTTTGAAAACTTATAAATTATTTTTCATCAACATTTTTTACGAAATTATTTTTATTTGAAACTATTTGTTATATGTTTGATCCATGTATTAAGTCTCATTTATATTGGTCTTGTAGTTTGTATTTTATAGGCTTTCAAAGTCACGTACTTGAAACATTTTTAAGTTTCAAGTAGGTGGTTTTGAAGTCTATTAAATTATTTTTTATCATCATTTTTTATGATTTTTTTGTTTTCAACTATTTTTATATGTTTAATCCATGTTTAAGTTTCATTTATATTGGTCTTATAGTTTATATTTTATAATCTTTCAAAGTCACGTACTTGAAACATAATCCCACATCGGAAATACAGAATGTTCTGCGCAAGAAAGAGAGAACCAGAATCCCACATCGGAAATGAAAAATGATTTCTAGGGTAAGCCCTCTTATAAAAGAGAGCTCTGGGTGAGAGCTTCTGTCAAAAACTAGACTGTTGTAATGGCAGTATTACTGAATTTTAAATAGAAGATAAATTCTGCTGAAAAATTTATTATTTTTTTGTTTTGTTTATATATATATATAAACAAAACAAGACAAAAAGAAAAATATTTTTCTTTAAAAAATTATTATTATTATTATTATTATTATTATTATTATTATTATTATTATTATTATTATTATTATTATTATTTTGGTTTTAGTGGAAAGGCGGCATCGCCGATGCCGCCTTTAAGGCGTACTTTTAAAAATATTTTAAACCTAGGCGTTTAAAAAAAATATTTTTTTAAAAACGTATTAAAAAAAACTATGTACATAATTATAAAATTATAATAAATATATTTATTATTCTACTTATAAAGTTATAATATAATTAAATAAATATATTTATAAATATTTACAAATATATATAAATAAATACATATATTTATAATTATAATTACTAAATAAATATCAATATATTTAAATAGTTAAAAAATTATAATAAATATATTATTTATATATATTGTATACAAATATTTATAAATAAATACAAATAGTTATAAATATAATTCTAAATAAATGTAAGTATATTTAAATAATTAAAAAACAATTAAAAATATATTTATACATATTTATATAATTATAAATATATTTTTATAATTTTATAATTATTTAAATAAATAAATATATATTTATAATTACAACTATAAATAAATATTTATTTATTACAATTTTTAATTACAAATAAAAAAAATATTTATTAGTTATAAATATAAATAAATAAATAAATATTTAATTAATTATTAATTTATAAAAAATATTTTTAATATTTTCATATATAATTATATATATAATTAAATAATATATAGAAATATTTATAAATAAATACAAATATTTATATTTATAGTTACAAATAAATACAGATATATTTAAATAAATATAAAATTATAATAAATATATTAAATATATATATTAATAAAATTATAAAAATTAGAAATATTAATTTGTTATAATTTTATAATTATTTAAATGAATAAATAGATATATATATATTCATTTATAATTATAATTATAAATAAATATATATTTATATAATAAATAAATATATATTCATATAAATAATTATAAAATTTGAAGAAATATAGTTGTATATATCTATAATCTTATAAATATATATAATTAATATATTTATTCTATATATTCTAAGATTATAAATATAATAAGTATATTTCTTATAATTTTATAATTATTTAAATTATAAATTTATAATTATTTAAATTATAAATTTATAATTATTTAAATTATAATTTTAAAAATATAAATATAAATATATTTGTTTATAGTTATAATTATAAATAAATAAATATATATTTATCATATATATAATTATATATATATATATTAATATAAATAAATTATTAACATAATATCTTTATCAATGCTTTTTTAGTGCTGATAAAGATGAGCTTTTATCAATGCTAAACAATTGCTGATAAAAGGTGTCTTTTTCAGAAAACTCCTTATAAATTTGATATTGGAACCATTCAGGAGAACAAATAGTTCTGTAAATCTAGTGTTTCTCCATTCACTGTCGGCTTTCAAAATATATAACTTTAATACAACCAACAATGTTGTGTATTTAGTACAACTAGTATACACTGGTCTCTTAGCACATATATTTAACTTCTCAAACAACTTTGGTCAATCATGAAGGTCATCTTTAATTGTCATTGTCATTTATTCCACGAGATATACATCATCATTTACACTGGTATTCATATCTAACTCTTTCGGACTAATTTTTCTTGAATAAAAACAATGAAAACACGAACAAAGGATTTGAGAAGGGTTGTATGCATGCTCTATTGAAAACTTGTACTACCACAAAATAGGGTAAGGGAAGCGCCTCGTTTTATTAGTGCTAAGAAGAAAGTGCTGATAAAGGGGGATCCTTTATCAGTACTAGAGAAAAGTGCTGATATATGTATCCTTTATCAGTGCTAAGAAAAGCACTGATAAAAGGTACACATTTATCAGTGTTTTTTTAGCACTGATAAAAGATTCATTTATCAACGCTATATTTAGCGCTGATAAAAGTTTTTAATAATTTATATTAAAAAATAATGTCTATTTGGATACATTAACTAAAAAATCTATTTTTATAATTAATATTTTTTTTAATAATTCAAAAATATATATATATAATGTTTAAAAAAAAGCATTTCTAAGATTATAATTAAATATATATATATATATATATATATATAATTATAAGATTATAATAAATTTCATTAAATAATAAATATATTTATCAGATTTATTAGATTAATTAATTAGATTTTTTTAGATTTTTTAGATTTATTAAATTATTAAATTATTAGATTTATTAGATTATTTTATATATTTTATTTATTATATTTAATATATTTACTTTATTTATAATTAATATATATAAATACCTTTTTAAATATGTATATTTATATTAATTATTAAATATATATGTTCCAATGAATTTGGTCAATACAAATATTGATCATGCGTGCACATGTTATGTATCATAATGTTCGTTTATATATTACACCCTTTCTTATTATTCATGTTGTTTATTGATGACTCGTTTTTTATTATGTATATTTACTAGGTATATGATTAATTCATGTTACCCATATATACTATTGTGTTCTCAAAAATACTTATAAAATTACATTAAATATATTTAAATAATAAATATACTTATTATATTTATAATTATTAAATTTTAATTATATATAAATATTTTTTAAATATATTTATTTGTAATTATAATTACAACTATACATATATATATATTTAAATAATTATACAATTACACTAAATACATATATTATAATTATATGTATATATAGAGATACATATATTTATAATTATATACAAATATTTATAAATATATTTATTTATAGTTATACTTATAACTATAAATAACTATATATATGTGTGGTCTTTTTTAAAATATGTTTTAAAAAAAATATTTTATAAAAAATGCTTAGGTTATTTTTTTAAGAAATAAGATCTAAAGGTGGTAGCGGTGCTGCCGCCTTTCGGGTTAAGTCGAAAGACAATAACCCCGTTGTTTCCTTTCTTCTAAAAAAACTATTGTTTTGTTTTGTTTATATATATATAAACAAAAAATTTCAGCAGAATTTATCCGCTGTTTAAAATCCAGCAGTACTACCATTACAACAGTCTGGATTCTGACAGAAACTCTCACCCAGGGCTCCCTTTTATAAGAGAGCTTACCCTAGAAATCATTCTACATTTCCGATATGAGATTCTGGTTCTCCCTTTTCTGCGCAGAACATTCTGCATTTTCAATGTGAGATTCTATTTCAAGTACGTGACTTTGAAAGATTATAAAATATAAACTATAAGACCAATATAAATGAAACTTAAAACATGAATTAAACATATGAAAAGGAGTTGAAAATAAAAAGACTTTCATAAAAAATGATGATAAAAAATAATTTATAAGCTTTCAAAACCACCTTCTTGAAACTTAAAAATGTTTCAAGTACGTGACTTTAAAAGCCAATAGAATATAAACTACAAGACCAATATAAATAAACTTAATACATGGATTAAAAATATAACACATAGTTGAAAATAAAAAGAATTTTGTAAAAAATGTTGATGTAAAATAATTTATAAGTTTTCAAAGACACCTACATGAAACTTAAAAATATTTCAAGCACGTGACTTTGAAAGCCTATAAAATACAAACTATAAGACCGATATAAATGAAACTTAAAATATGGATTAAACATGTAACAAATAATTGAAAATAAAAACAATTTCATAAAAAATATTCATGAAAAACAATTTATAAGCTTTCAAAACCACCTACTTGAAACTTAAAAATGATTCAAGTATGTGGCTTTGGAAGACTATAAAATATAAATTTTAACACCAATATAATTTAAAGTTAAAACATGGATTAAACATATAATAAATTATTTAATTATTTAATTAATATTATTAATAATTAATTATATAATAAATAATAAATAATTAGTTAATTATAAATTATTAATAATTAATTATATAATAATTAACTAATTAATTAGTAATATAATTATTCAGTATACAATAGTTAATTAGTTAATTAGTAATATAATTATAAATTATATTTATTCATTATAATTAATAATTAGTAATTATTAAAAATTATTATATAATAATTAAATAGTTAATTGGTAATATAATTATTAATATATAATAGTTAATTAGTTAATTAGTAATATAATTATAAATTATAATTATTCATTATAATTATTAATTATAATTTTTCATTATAATTACTAATTATAATTATTCATTATAATTACTAATTATAATTATTCATTATAATTACTAATAATAATAATAATTAATAACTAATTATTAATTAGTTAATTAATAATATAATAATTAATTATATAGCTATTAATTGTATAATAATTAGTTATTTAATTAGTAATTATTAATAATTAATTATATAATAATTAATTTTTTTAATTAGTATTATAATTAGTTAATTAGTAATATAATTATTTAATTAGTAATATAATTATTAATTATTTAATAATTAATTAGTTAATTAGTAATATAATTATTAATTATGTAATTTAAAATTAGTTAATTAGTAATTATTAATCATTTATTATCGAGTAACTAATTAGTTAATTAGTATTATAATTATTAATTATATAATAGTTAATTAGTCATTTTTTTGAGAAAGATAGAGCCGATGCCCTTTTTATAATTAGTTAATTAGTAATATAATTATAAATTATAATTATTCATTATAATTATTAATTAGTACTTATTAAAAATCATTATATAATAATTAATTAGTTAATTAGTAATACAATTATTAATTATATAATAGTTAATTAGTTAATTAGAAATATAATTATTCATTATAATTATTAATTAGTAATTATTAAAAATTATTATATAATAATTAATTAGTTAATTAGTAATATTATTATTAATTATTTAATAATTAATTAGTTACTTAGTAATATAATTATTAATTATATAATAATTAATTAGTTAATTAGTAATATAATTACTAATTATATAATTTGTAATCAGTTAATTAGTAATTATTAATCATTAATTATATAATAACTAATTAGTTAATTAGTAATATAATTAACAAATATATAATAGTTAATTAGTTATTTTTTTGAGAAAGATAGAGTCGAGGCCCTTTTTATAATTAGTTAATTAGTAATATAATTATAAATTATAATCATTCATTATAACTATAAATTAGTATTTATAAAAAATTATTATATAATAATTAATTAGTATATTGGTAATATAATTATTAATTATATAATAGTTAATTTGTTAATTAGTAATATAATTATTCATTATAATTATTAAAAATTATTATATAATAATTAATTAGTTAATTGGTAATATAATTATTATTTATAATTATTCATTATAATTATTCATTATAACTATTAATTATTAATTATTAATTATTAATTATTAAATTAATAATATAATTATCAATTATATAACTATTAATTATATAATAATTAGTTAGTTAATTAGTAATTATTAATAATTAATTATACAATAATTAATTAGTTAATTAGTAATATAATTAGTTAATTAGTAATATAATTATTAATTATTTAATAATTAATTAGTTACTTAGTATTATAATTATTAATTATATAATAATTATTTAGTTAATTAGTAATATAATTATTAATTATATAATTTGTAGTTATTTAATTAATAATTATTAATCATTAATTATATAATAATTAATTAGTTAATTAGTAATATAATTATTAAATATATAATAGTTAATTAGTTAATTTTTTGAGAAAGATAGAGCCGAGACCATTTTTATAATTAGTTAATTAGTAATATAATTATAAATTATAATTAGTCATTATAATTATTAATTAGTATTTATTAAAAATTATTATATAATAATTAATTAGTTAATTGGTAATATAATTATTAATTATATAATAGTTATTTGGTTAATTAGTAATATAATTATAAATTATAATTTTTCATTAAAATTATTAAATTGTAATTATTAAAAGTCAATATATTACTAATTAATTGGTTAATTATTATATAATTAATTATTAATAATTAATAATTAACTAATTAGTTATTATATAATTAATTATTAATAATATTAATTAAAAAATTAAATAATTTATTATATGTTTAATCCACGTTTTAACTTTAAATTATATCGGTCTTATAGTTTATATTTTATCACCTTTCAAAGCCACATACTTGAATCATTTTTAAGTTTCAGGTAGGTGGTTTTAAGAGCTTATAAATTATTTTTCATGAACATTTTTTAAAAAATTCTTTTTATTTTCAACTATTTGTTATATGTTTTGTAACGTCCCGGATTCGGGTTCCACACAACGGGTGCCCCGAACTCGGTTGGTCACATGACCTCAAGCACATTTCCCCAAACTCCAGAGGCTGCCGACTAGCAGCAAGGGCCTAGGTCTGATAATGGGTAAACTATGCCCTCATTTATCAAAGTGCAGCGCAACGGAAAGATAAATAACATACAACAGCGGAAGCATTAAACAATATACAACTGAAATGGATAACTGAAGTAAAAGAGAACCAGCAGTCATATATATAAAGATACAGCATGTCACTAATTCTATAAAAACAGCCAGAACAGGATATACTACAATAAAATACAATACAACTCAAAGTACAAGGTACAACCAAAAAAATGAAGTAGAGTAGACAGAACGCAACAACATCAAAAGCCTATGCTCGGTCCCATGTTCTCCTACTCCTCTGTTACAATCATGTACATGTATAGGGACCCTTTCCCATGTCAACACCTGTAGAAACGTAATCTGTTTGGGCTGAAGACATGACCCAAACAGGGTGTGAGAAATAAATCCCAGTAGACACCCACCAAAGGCCTGTGTCCAACTGTCAGTGAAAATATGCAACAACATTGTGCAAAATTAAATGAAGTAAACTAGTAAGTACTCAAAAGTAACTATCACTACCAATTTCATTGCCATTTTAATTATTACTTATCACCTCCAAGCTTGTGCTTCGGCTTGGTAGGTACAACATTGAAAATCACCACAGTGAATATACGAAACAAACAGTGTCATCAGACATACCAAACCTTACCCTCAGGTAATCAAAATCTTGCCCTCAGGCTAACCAAACCACGCCCTCAGGCTAATCAGAATCACACCCTCAGGCGATTGCCCTCAGGCATAACGAATATTTCCCTCAGGCGTACAAGATAATGCCCTCAGGAACGGAAACAACTGCCCTCAGGCATATGAAACATTGCCATCAGGCTAAATGAAACACTTTCCCTTGGGCTAAACAAACAATTTCCCTCAGGCTAAACAAGCAACTGGGATGAGCCTAACACATAGCAAGCAATTATATACATTTTCTATCAAGAAAACTCAAAGCATGATATATCATGGCATACCCTCGGGTATCCTGGCCAAACGGCTTAACAGAGGAACGCACCCCTGGGTGGTCCTGGATCCAAGTAGTGATCCCAAACAGTAGTTTAAACTTATAATTATATTATTTATACAATTCTAGATATCTTTTCAGCAAAGGCCTCATCCATAAGACACCCCAAACATGGATTCGTAGAACAACGGTACACAAAATCAACTCAACAGTTGGAAATAAACACCAGACCACCTACCTCGATCACCCATGATTGGTATACGTGAACGATGCCTTCCGAAACGCCCATGAATGACGTAGATCTGGGATAAACACTCACACATTCAACCTCAAATAACTTTCCCTAGAGAAAGAATTGGCAAAAACTACTCAAGGATAAGGAAGGGCTTACCCGTGCGGTTCCAAGGAGATTGACGATGTAGGAATCGGGTTCCTGGTGTGCGGCTAGGAGATCCTCCAAGCTCCGAACCTCTCTCCCGCTCTCCTCTAGTGTTCTAAGCTTACTATGTGAATAGAGGAGGCTACTTCCTGTTTTAAGTGAAAAAATAAACTACACGGCGTGTACTCTCAAGTACACGGCGTGTACTTTTCTCATTTAACTGTTCCTCTGGCGGCTACTTTTCACCGCCGAACTGTTCACTTGCCAACATGAGTACACAACGTGTATTTCGGAATACACGGCGTGTATTGTCACTCAGCTGGTAGCTGCTTCCACCGCCTTACTGTTCATCTGCCGACTGATTACACGACGTGTAAATACTAATTACACAACGTGTAGTCAGTTTTTACACCCTTCATCATCAGCAGTCCTACACGCCCTGTGTACTCTTCCCACACAACCAAAGTACATGGCGTGTGGAAAAGTACACGACATGTACCCACAAAATTTGGTATTTTTCCCCATTTTCCTTATTTTCTCAAAAACACTTAAAGAAAAGGAAAAGAAGAAACCTGTACCTCAAGAATAAGAACCGAGTTCTTACAAACTTCCCCCCTTAAATAAATTCATCCCTGAATTTCCTTCAAAGGGTGGCAAAGATAAAGCTATGAACAACTCCGGCCACTGAGCACATACATCAGTCTCCCACTCCCAGGTTTCGTCCTACACTCGTCCATGCTTCCATAACACCCATACGAGAGGAACTGACTGGCCTCGGAGAACCTTCGTTCTCCTATCAACAATAAAAATAGGATGCTCCTCAAAGGATGCATCGACCTGAAGCTCAATCTCCTCGGTCTGAAAGACGTGAGATGTGTCTGAATGATAACGGCGCAGCTGAGATACATGGAAGACATTGTTCATGGCCCAGTACCTCTGTGGTAACTACAACAGATAGGAAACCAGTCCAACTCTCTCCAGAATCTCAACCGGCCCCACATACCTCGGTGAAAGTTTACCCTGTCACTTGATCCGTCTGTGTCCCATCCTCGGTGAAACATGCAAGAAATCCTGATCCCCGACCATGAACTCTAAGGGTCATCTGTGGTGATCAACACAAGATTTTTGACGAGACTATGCAGTAGCCATTCACTTCTGTATCAACTGGACCTGCTCAGAAGTCTTCTTCATGAGACGTGGTCCCAGTAAAGCTTCCTCACCTACCTCTTTCCAGCACAAGGGTGATCGGCACAACCTACCATATAAAGCCTCATAAGGTGTCATCTCAATAGTTGTCTAGAAGCTATTATTATAGGGAAACTTGACCAGGGGTATATGCCTCTCCCAAGATCCCCCAAAGTCTAGAATTCATGCACACAACATGTCCTCAATCATCTGTATCGTACGCTCTGACTAGCCATTGGTCTGAGGGTGGTAAGCTGTGCTCAGAAGCGCCTGTGTACCCAGTGCCCTTTGAAAAATCTGCCAGAAACGCGATGTAAAACAGGCATCCCTATCTGAAACGATAGAACGAGGAACCCCATGAAGACGTACGACCTCTCAGATATACAGCTTCCCAAGCCCGTCAACACCGAAGGTATCCTTGATCAACAAAAAGTGATCTACCTTTGTGAGTCTGTACACAACAACCCACACGACATCATTGCCTTGAGGTGACCTCGGCAATCCGGTCATGAAGTCCATCGCGACATCATCCCATTTCCATTCAGGAATGGGTAACTGCTGTAACAGTACAACTGGAATCTGATGCTCTGCCTTCACCTGCTGATAGGTGGAACATCTCATAACAAAACCTGCTACCTCACGTTTCATACCCGACCACCAATACTGACATCTCAAGTCACAGTACATCTTGGTAACTCCGGGATGCACTGCCCAAGCTGAAGCATGAAACTCCCACATCAACTCTTCGTGTATATCCCCTAGAAACCATACTCATCATCATTGACTATTGTCCAACCAGGAGGAGGGTCCTAACTTTCCACCGACCCCCGTAGAACTAGGCCTTCTGAATACGATAGCTGTCTCAACCTCACTCTATTCAGGAGGGTAGAAATCACAGCTAAGGAAGAAAGATTGGTTTTCCCCTCACTATCGTGCACCTCCAAATGCATCTCAGAGAACAAAGCCATAAACTGCCACTCAACACTGGCTGCATGAACTGCCTGTATTTGAGTCTTACTGCTCAGTGCATCAGCAACTGTGTTACCCTTACCAGGTGTATAGGTAAGCTCAAAGTCGAAGGACTGAATGTATTCGACCCACCTTCGCTGTCTCAAATTTAGGCCACACTGGGTAAAGATATACTTGAGACTTTTGTGGTCCGTGAACACCACAAAATTTTCTCCCAAGAGATAATGTCTCCAAAATCATAACGCATGAACAACTATAACCAACTCGAGATCATGCATCGGGTAATTCCTCTCATGTGGCCTCAACTGCCAAGACCCGTATGCAAAAACTCGATCTCCTTGCATCAACACAGCTCCCAGCCCAATACCTGATGCATCACAGTAAGCTGTATAGATCTTCCCTTGCACTGGAAGTATCAGGACTGGTTCTGATGTCAACCTACCCTTCAGCTCCTGAAAGGCTGTCTCACAAGCTTCTGACCAAATGAACTTCACGCCCTTCTTAGTCAAACCCATTAACAGTGCTTCTAAGTGGGAGAAGTCCTGTATAAAATGCCTGTAGTAACCATATAGCCCCAAGAAACTCCATATCTCAAACACGTTCTTAGGATACTCATAGGAAACTATTTCTCTCACCTTCTCTGGGTCTACCACAACTCATGCCTCTGAGATGATATGACCCAGGAAGTGTATCTGGTCCATCCAAAAGTGGCACTTTGAGAGCTTAGCATATATCCGATGCTCTCTCAGTGTAATCAATACGATCTCAAGATCGGTGGCATGGTCGTGTCGAGTGTGAGAGTATACCAAGATATTATCCATGAAGACTACCACAAAATAATCCAAATAAGGATGGAACAAACGATTCATCAGATCCATGAAAACTGCTGGCGCGTTCGTGAGTCCGAACAGCATAACCAAGTACTCGTATAGACCATATATGCTCCGAAAAGCTGTCAGCGGTATGTCCTATAGTCTAACGCATAACTGATGATATCTGGATCTCAATTCAATCTTTGAGAACACTCGTACTCCCTGAAGTTGATCAAAAAGATCATCAATATTTGGCAATAGATATCGGTTCTTGACCGTCAACTGGTTTAGATTCCGATAATCCACATAGAGTCTGAGGGTACCGACCGCCTTCTTCGAAAAAGGACCAGTGAACCCCAAGGAGAAGTATTGGGTCATATGAAACCATTTTCCTGCAACTCCTCTAACTGAATCTTGATCTCTTGAAACTCAGGTGTAGCCATCCTATAAGGAGGAATGGACATCAGTGCTTCTCCTGTCACAAGCTCAATAGAGAAATCCACCTATCGCTCCTGAGGAAGACCTGAAAAGTCGTTCGGGAAGACATCCATGAAATGATCAACTACCGGAGGTAAAACCTTCTGACACGCTCCCTGGTCATCTAGATATAAGCTCACAATCTGGGTTGTCACTCCACCTCGCCCACAATGTTTGGGTCTAGCTCTGCTCGCCTGGACATCCCATTCGCCCTTATATAGAAACTCTCCACCCTCAGGTGACGTAAAACTCACCCTGCGACGATAGCAATCCACAAAGGCTCGAAAGGGTACCAACCAGTCCATCCTGAGAATGAAATCATAAGATGTCATCTCTAAGACATAGAAGTCCCATAGAAACTGACACCCACCAACCTCCAGGGGGAACTCCTTGCACTGACGCACACTAGCCGTTCTCATTCCCAACAGAGTGTCTAGAATCATAACATCAGAATAAGAAGAAACACAGAGCCTAAGGCTCTCCAAAACGACCACAAATATAAAGATATGTGTAGCACCCCTATCAAAAAGTACATAAGATAAAACAGAAGCTACGAAAATAGTACCTATGACAGTGGAAGGTCTGGGATCCTGCTCCTACAAGGTCTGTTGCACTGCATATGCCTGCCCAGTGCTGCGGCCCTATGACACAGCCTGGATACCCTAAGATGACCTGCCCTGCTGTCTCTGAGATCTTGGTGTCTGGCTACCACGACCATGACCACCATCTCTGCCTGCACGCCCTGATGTACCCCAATTTCCCGACTGGTAAGAAGCTGCTAGTCCTGTTCCCGCACATAGAGTCTGCACAGAACCCCTCTCATTATCCACTGGTAGAAATGCCCTACAAAAGCGCTGCAGATAACCCACCTTGCTGCAAGCTCGGTACTCCACTAGGTCACATGGACACCAAGGTCACTTGTGCCCTTATCTACCACACTGGTAGTAAATAATCGGGCCACCTGTAAAATTCTTCTGGCTAGTAATGCCACCATGAGAGAAATCTATCCGTCACTTCCTCTTACCATTAGAAATAGTACCAGAAACTGGTGTTGAACTATACTGGCCCACACCACTAGCTTCCCGTAGGTTCCACTCTGTGATCATTGCCTGGTTCACAACAGCGTGCATGGTAGGCAACCTAAAAACGTTCACCAGTGCTCGGATGTCACTCCGAAGACCATCCTCAAAGTGTCTAGCCCTCAAAGCCTCATCACCCACCAGAACAGGTGTGAAATGTTGAAGCTCGGTAAAGAGAGCAGAATAATCCATCCACTATGGGAAAAATGTGTTATTGCGATTGGTCATTTGCGACGGGAATATATCCCATCGCAAATGGTCCGACTGAAGATACATTTGCGATGGGAATGCATTCCCATGGAAAATAATTAGTTATTTGCGACGGTGAGAGATGCGCTGTTGCAATTGTTTTGGAATGACTTTCGCGCCAAAATGTGGGAAGGATATTTGCGACGGGACGTATCCTCCCCATCGCAAATACTAGGTGGTGGTAAATAGTATTTGTGACTGGCTCGCGACCCATCGCAAAATGTTCTGGAGGTAGGGGTATTTGCGATGGGACCCATCGCAAATTCCCTTTTAACCGAAGGTATTTACGACGGGACCCATCGCAAATACCCTTTTAACCGCAGGCTGAAATTAATGCGGGAAGGATATTTGCGACGGGACGTATTCTCCCTGTCGCAAATACTAGGCGGCGGTAAATAATATTTGCGACGGGCTCCCTACCCATCGCAAAAAGTTCTGGTAGTAGAGGTATTTGCGACGGGTCCCATCACAAATTCCCTTTTAACCGCAAGCTGCAATTAATGTGGCGAAGGAATTTGTGACGGGACCCATCGCAAATACTTCTAATCGCGATGGTACACCCGTCACAAATACTACCGTCGCAAATAATCTAACCTATATATACCCCCATCCATTTTTTTCTAGAACATCCAATTCCTCTCTATTCTCTCTCTACAATCTTCAGTTTTGATAGTTTTAATTTTTTTTTTCGAGTGGAATTCGAAGGCCTCAAAAAGTTCAACATAAAATTTAAGGTATTTTTCTTTTATTTATTTTTATATTCATTTCATTTTTTTATATTAATTTTAATTTTTGTTAAGTAGTTGTAATTTATATAAATTTAGTTTATTATTTATATTTAGTTTTATTAATAAAATGATTTTGTTAGTAATAATTATGTATAATTAGTAGATAAATAATATAATTTGGTATAATTAGATTCTTTATCAATCAAGTAATCATTGTCTGGATATGAACAAGTAGATGTGGCTCTGCCACAGATGTACCTAGGGGTGAAAGTCCCGACAAGGAATTCCGGGCCGGACCCGTGGTATCCTGGTACACGACAACAGGCCTTGCTTCACTCTTGGTTCGACACTCCCTGATGATATTTGTTTGGTAATAATCTAATTTAATTAGAAATTAACTAATAATTAAAATAATTAATAAATAATTTAAATAATTATCTAATAATTAGCTAGTAATTAGAATAATTACCAGATAATTAGAATAATTACCAGATAATTAGAATAATTACCAGATAATTAGAATAATTACCAGATAATTAGAATAATTACCAGATAATTAGAATAATTACCAGATAATTAAAATAATTGCCAGATAATTAGAATAATTACCAGATAATTAGAAAAATTACCAGATAATTATAAAAATTACCATATAATTAGAAATATTTTCACATTCTATCTCCACATGTAATATTTGCATTCATTTTCAAAATTATCAACCTCCTCACCAACAGAGAGGTGAAAGTGAATGTAAATATTATATGTGGAGACAGAATGTCAAGTTTCAACACTTAATTAGAATAATTACCAGATAATTAGAAATATTTTCACATTCTGTCTCCACATGTAATATTTGCATTCATTTTCAAAATTATCGACCTCCTCACCAATAGAGAGGTGAAAGTGAATGTAAATATTACATGTGGAGACAGAATGTCAAGTTTCAACACTGAAAAGAGAATTGTAACATAATATAAAAAATTATATTATTTTAATATTAATAATAATAAAATACTAATAATAAGATAGTTATCAAATAATTAAAACAATTAGTAAATAATTAAAACAATTAGGAAATAATCAGAACAATTAGAGAACATGTTAAGAATAGTCTGTTGTGAATATTGATAATTTTAATAATTGATATTTTTTTTATTATTTTAATAATATTAATATTATTTTTTTATAAATATTAATCATATAATTAATAACATTATTATATTACGTTACTAATTATATTATCAATTATGTTATTAATTAGTTATAATTTCATTGAAAATTGTGTCGCTCGTAAGTAGTGGTAATTATTATAGTTTTCTCTTTTAGAGATTGTTTTTATTTTATCAAATTATTCAAAACCAGTAATGCTTTTATATTTTATAGAAAAATATGGAACAATGAAGTCAACAACATTCATTATTAGATGACCGCATATGGATAAATCAACATATAAATCCAAACGATTCTGGTTTAAATACATTATATATTGAGGGTGTGGAGACTTTCTTATCATTTGTGGCATCAAATTCATAATTTATTTCAGAAGGCACAATAAAATGTCCTTGTAAAAAATGTGCACTGAGAACGTTTGACACGTTTGACAAAGTTGGGGGACATCTCTTGCGTTTTTGTTTTCAATCGGATTATGTTTTTTGGTATCAATACGGTGGACGCAGTTCCAGAGAAGGTGATACTAACATGATTCCAGATCCATCTCGGTTTCAAAATTTAGTACATGATGTTGCAGGTCCATCTGTTCAACATATAGAAACTCAGGATGATATTGATTCAACTTCTGAGTTTTCACCGTTTGAATTTAATGAGTTGTTGAAGTCTGCTGAGGATGCATTATATTCTGGTTGCAAGATAAGAAAATTAGAAGCAGTTGCTAAATTTATGGCTATCAAATCAGATAATTGAATGTCAAACACTTGTTTTGATCAGATATTTACTTTTATTAAAACACTATTACCTGAAGGAAATTTTTTTCCTACAAATTACTATGAGAGTAAGAGGATGGTTCGGAATTTGGGACTTAGTTGTCAGAAGATTCATGCATGTTCAAATGATTGCATTTTATATTCTGGGGAAAATGAGTCGTTGGATAGTTTTCCCACATGTGGGCAACCGAGGTATAAAGAAGCACAACATGGGAAGTCTGGCTTGATTCTTTTAAAACAGTTGAGATATTTTCCACTTACATCCTGACTTCAGCGTTTATTCATGTCTAAGAATACATCAACAATGATGTCATGGCACAAAACGAATATTTCAACTGATAAAATCTTGAATCATCCAGCCGATGGTGATTCATGGAAACATTTTGATAGATTACATCTGTTATTTGCTTTAGAAGCCTGAAATGTGTGACTGGGTCTTTCCACTGATGGTTTCTATCCGTTCGGATCTTATGGTAGTCAGTACTCATGTTGGCCTATTTTTTTTAACTCCGTACAATTTACCTCCATGGATGTTGATGAAAGAACCCTATATCTTTTTGAACTTACTAATCCCAGGACATATGAAGAAGAATATTGATTTTTATTTGAAACCATTGATTGATGAATTAAATTTATTGTGGAGTACTGGTGTCAGTACATATGATGTTGCTGTGAAACAAAATTTCATACTAAGAGCAGCATTGATGTGGACAATTAGTGACTTCCCGGCTTATGGCATGTTATCTGGATGGAGTACACATGGTCTGAAATCATGTCCTTACTGTAT
This sequence comes from Viscum album, assembly GCA_963277665.1. Classification (NCBI taxonomy): domain Eukaryota; kingdom Viridiplantae; phylum Streptophyta; class Magnoliopsida; order Santalales; family Viscaceae; genus Viscum; species Viscum album. Next base: position 1,514,157,429 of record OY728150.1, read on the forward strand.
GGGAGAGAACAAAGCATTTATTCTCGTCCATGAAAAAAAACCTTGCTATTTTGACTGTCATCGTAGATTTCTTCCAGCTGATCATCCTTTTCGCAGACACAGATCTCATTTTAGAAAAGTCATAATTGAAAGGGATGGACCTCCAAAAATTCTATCAAGTACGGAGTTAAAATCAGTTGTATTTTCATTACCTCCCATTACATTTGGACCCACAATAAACCAATAGAAAATTTCTGGTTTGGGAAAGAGCACAATTGGATAAAACGTAGCATATTTTGGGATTTTCCATATTGGTCTGATTTGCTGGTCCGCCACATGTTGGAAGTCATGCATATTGAGAAGAACTATTTTGATAATTTGTTTCATATAGTTTTGGATACACCAAGAAAGAGCAAAGACAATGTAAATGCACAATTAGATCTTGTCCAAATTTACAGGCATCCAGAACTCGAATTGTTTGAGAATGTTAGAATAGAAAGGTTAATGAAACCAAAAGTAGTTTATACACTGTCCAAATAAAGTCGCTTATTATTTTGTCAGTGGATTGCAGATTTGAGTCTTCTAGATGGCTGTGCTTCCAATTTGGGTAGATGTGTAAAGAATGGCCATATTACCAGATTAAAAAGTCATGATTTTCATGTTTTAATGGAAAGACTTCTGCCCACTGGTTTAAGAGGTCTGTTGAATTCCGTGATTTGGGATTCCATAATAGACATAACATATTTTTTTCAGGACATTTGTGCGGCGAAAAAATATTATGATGTTCTAAAAAAACTTGAAGAAGTTGTTGTTGTAATTATATGTAAACTGGAAAAAATATTTCCGCCATATTTCTTTGACTCAATGGAACATTTGATATTACATTTTCCATATAAAGCAAAATGTGGAGGTCCGGTATAGTTTCGATGGATGTATCCATTCGAAAGATGCATGCAGAAATTGAAAAAGAAAGTACGTAACAAATCATCTATTGAAGGATCTATTGCTGAAGCTTATTTGCAAGAAAAAATATCATTTTTCTGCTCCCTCTATTTTGAATTTTGAGTATCCCTCAAAACAAAACTGCATGGGACAGAACGAGATGAATGTTGATGAAAGCAACAATCAATTATCTATTTTTAACCATCTAGAGCTTGGTTTCAGTGGAGTTCATGAACAATGGATTTCAGATGATGAACATCACAGAGCTCATACGTATGTTCTTCTCAACTATGAAGAGATGACATCATTTGTACTGTAAGTGTTTCTATCACTTATTCTATCATTTATGTTACAATAAATAAATTTGTTTTTCATAGGTTATATGATAATCATATCAAGAAACAACTTCCACAAATTACAGCAGCTGCTCTCGAAGAACGCCGACAGAAAAATTTTTCTCAGTGGTTTCAAAAACTGGTAACATAAATTCTTAAGGTTTTAACATCTCATTCAATTTATAGTTTATTATATTGATAATTATTTCACAAATTTTCAGGTGTCTCTATATGCTGATAAATTTGACAAACGGTTGTGTATATTGAGTAACCCACCATCCAAAATGGTTAAATCTTATAATGCATATGTGGTGAATGGTTTTCGTTTTCATACACATGCATATGGGGAATCAAAAAAGACAATGAACAATGGATTTTTCTTGAGAGGATCTCATCATAGAGAAAATAAAGTTGACTTTTATGGCATGCTTGATGAAATTATTGAACTCTGTTATCTAGGACAACATTACATAACGATGTTCAAATGTCGGTGGTTGGATACTGAGAGAGGCGTGCGTGTTCATACGACTCATGGAATCATCGATATTAAATATAAAAGTGTTCTTTCAGTAAATGAACCATTCTTACTGGCTCAATAGGCACATCAAGTTTATTACACAAAGTACTGTGTTATGTCAAGAGACTTGACTGATTGGTGGAGCATAATAAAAATCAAAATTGAGACAATCAATTTAGGAAGAGTGAATGTGTTATCACTGAAGTACAAGGAATTGAAGTGTTTTTAAGAGATTACTCAAAATCAATCTTTTTTACAAAGAGACACGAGTATCGATGATGACACCCTATAATTAAGAGTCAGTGATGACGATGATGTTAATGATGTCACAAATGAATGTGAAATGGTAAGAGATGAAGAAACTAGAAGTCAAATGGATATCGATGATATTGAGGAGGAATATAAAGATGACATCGTCAGATATGAAGATGATGATGAAGGTGAACATTGATACAATTCAATGATAGTTATATATAATCATAACTAATATATATGTATATATAATAATAATTTTCAATTTTTTGCTAACAATATTTATTTTCTGTTTCAGATGGATTCAGACATAATTCGTGAGTTCTTGGAGGCTAATATAGATTTCGATGAGGGTGATTTGGTGGCATCTGACCCTCATCCTGCAGGCGCTTCAGGAGGTACGCGGAGGGGGCGCGGTCTTGCCCGACTGATGATTTCTGACCCCATCCCCGAGCGACGTCCACGTCTTGGGTTTGATGCACGCACACGTAGGTATGATAACCTATGCATTTTACTATGATTTCATTAATCTATTTACATAATAAATGTTTTATTGTTTTTACAGTTTTATGCATATAGCAGTCGGACAGGGCAACACTATCTTGCACAACTATTTTTCTCTGCCATGGACCACATGGGAGAAGATTCCGGTTGATGTGCGGCAGGCCATGTTCGACCATTGGTTGGTACGTACGTAAATAAATAATTTTTATTTTGAAAGTTATTTCATTTATAACTTGATATTTTGAATTATTTGTAGGGTTTATGGTATCCGATCGAGGATACCATGCATGACCCCATCCACGAGGCATGGAAGGTGGCCATGCGTGATCGCTTTCGTTAGTGTTTGCATAACTTAAGAAGGGATACCATGAATAAAGTAGGAGTGTTAGTGTTTGATGACTCCTGTAGAGCGCACCGACCAGAGTACATTTCATCCCACGTATGGGATGAATTATGTTCACATTTGTTGAGTGATGGCTTTCAGAGGAGATCATCGATGGGGAGACAAAATCAAGGGAGACAGGAGGTGACTCATCGAGCTGGGAGTCTTACATTCAGTACTCATAGACAGCATCTGGTATGCACATTTTTTATAAATATTTTATATAACATTAAATATTAACAATTTATTTTATATTCTTATAGGCTGTCGAGCAACCTGATATTACGGAGTACGACGTATATCAGAGGATGTATACTGATCCAGCTACTGGGGAGATTAGAGGTGATCGCCAGCGGTAGATTGTGGTCAGTATTATTTGTTTTTCAATTTGAAAATTAACTTCATATAATATATTCATAATTTTAATTTTAAATTGCAATTACAGGAGTCATATGAGGCCGCAGTGTCACAGACTCAGGCTGAGAGTCAGGCCGAGACAGGTGATCAGGCTAGTGGCCATTAGTTTGATGAGGCAGCATGGATACAGGCGACCCAGTATGGATTCAAGAAGGTCCGAGTAGTTGGTATCGACAGTCGATTGACTCCCGGAGATTATTACGGCACTACTGCGATTTTGGCGTCCAACTCGAGAGGAGCTCGTGTATCATCTTCCGCTTCATAGTATAAGGATCAGTTGCAATCTCAGACTGAGTTGATATAGAGTCTCCGTAAGAAGAAGGAGGAGATGCATTTGCAGCAGCAGCCGTATGAGGAGGCGCATCAACGACAACAGTAGGTGTACGAGGAGCAGATGAGTCTGTGGCAGCAGCAGCAGCATGAGCAGATGGAGTACATGCGCAGACTTACTCATGCATTAGGGATGGAGTTTTCCCCCACCAGCTCCTGCAGATCCTCCCCCTCCCCCTCCCCCTCCTCCTTCAGATCAGTGTTTTTTTGATGTTATAAAGTTTGTGAATTCAAAATATATAATATTTTCTATTCAGAGTTTCTGTCTCTCTTATATATTGCATTATTTAATTTCTATTTATTTTTAATAGTTTATTATTTATTTTATTAATAATAATATTATACTTAGTATTTTAATTATTTGTTTATATTTTTCTTTTGCAAATTTTGATAATTTTCATATTTTTATTTTCTAATTATTTTAATAATATTATATTCAATATTTTTAATAAATAAAAAGTTTGAAATATTTTAAGTAAAATTATAATTTTTTAATTATTTATAATAATATGAATTCTTTATATTATTATTATTATTATATAATATTATAATATTAATATGATTAATAATATTATTCATATTTTATAATAGTTAATATTTTTATATATATTAAAATTTTCAAATATTTTAATTTAATTATAATATTTTTAATATGAATTATAATAATAATAATAATATTATAATAATAATATTTTATCTTTTTATTTTTTATAATTTTTTAATTATTTATAATAATATGAATTCTTGATATTATTATTATTATATAATATTATAATATTAATATGATTAATAATATTATTCATATTTTATAATAGTTAATATTTTTATATATATTAAAATTTTCAAATATTTTAATTTAATTATAATATTTTATTTTATTTTATTTTTTATACTTATTTGCGACGGGGTCGTCAGCCCGTCGCAAAAGGTAATTGCGACGGGCCCGCCGCAAATACTTTTTAATATATTTTTTGAATATTTTTTTATACTTATTTGCGATGGTTTGAGTAACCTGACGCAAATAACATTTTCGACAGTCCCATCGCAAATGTTTATTTAGAGATTTTGTTAAATACATCAACTACTATTAGCGACGAGAATTTTTCCCGTCGCTAATAATATTTTTAGCGACGGTTCCGTCACAAATAGATTTAGTTGCGACGGGATCCCGTCGCAAATGACCCATCGCAAATAAGCCTATTTCCAGTAGTGATCACTAACATGGCGCCTTGCTGCAGATTCATGAACTCTCGAGCTCGATCTGCCCTCAGCGTCTCTGGGAAGAAGAATTAATAGAAGGCTGCCTGAAAATCTTCCCACACCATGTCTCGGTGATGTTCAGACTGGGTGGTAACATCCCACCACCTCTTGGAAGAATCACACAACATGTATGTAGCGAGATTGACCCTACTCCTAGGAGGCATCTCCAGGTGCTCGAATATCATCTGCATCGAATCCAGCCAAGACTCCGCAGCCTGTGGTCCGCCATCCCCTGAAAACATTGGTGGATGTTGCTGCTAGAAGATACGTGTCAGCACTTCCATAGATGTGGCAGCCTACGGTGCTCCCTGGAAGGTCTGCATGAACCGCATGAAGCCTTCATGGAACTACGCCTCTACGCCTGCGTCCGGTATAACTGATGGCGCCTCATCTGGCTCTGCTGGCGGATCCATCGGTAGCTCGTGGCCTACTATATCTGGAGTATACTCATTGCCACTCTCTTAGCGAACAACTGGTGGTTGTCTCAGCAACATGACTCTAAAAAGTCAAAGCACACCTTAGATAAAAATTTATCAAAGATTGAAAAATAGGAGACCAAGAAGGGAGCATGAGAAAGAAATCATTAAAGATTTACAAAACTTGACTACATGGCATGTATAAAATACTACACGACATGTTCTCACAAGCTATCCACATGGGTGTGTACTCCAGTTTAAATTGGTTGTGTAACACCCCAAATACATGATGTGTATTTATGACGACACAACGTGTACTTGAATCTTTCTTCCCTGCTCGAGTCCTTCTACACGACTAAGCCACATGACACTCCTAAAACAAAACTACACGGTATGTCCCACGGCAACACGACGTGTACTCGATAAGCTTCCACCGGCCCATGTTGTTCTTAACACGACCTATGTACCCAGGTCACACTACACGACGTGTTCCGAAAAAACACGACATGTTCAAAGAAGCCCCAGACCAACCCGTGTTTCTCGCTACACGATCGGCTACACGACTGACACTACACGGTGTGTTCAAGGTAGAAACGATGTGTACTAGGAAAGATAACATCGGACCGTGTTGTTTGTGACACGGCCGGGTACCTGGGTTAGACTACACAGCATGTTCAAAGTAGACACAACATGTATGTCTTAAAGTTTCCTCCATCCGTGTTTTTAGTTACATGGGCAGACACTGGGTCAACACTACACGGCGTGTACAACCAGTACACGGCGTGTTTCCCCAAGCCATTCCCTACCTCATGTCCCCGCCCACACAGCCTATGACACGGTAAGAGACTACATGTAATGTACTGAGGGTACACGACATATACTTAAAAAGTTTTCATTTCTTCCCGAACAGAAGAACACATGTCATGTGTCCATAGAACTACACGGCGTGTATCTTGGGTTTTCTGGACAGTAAGCCTCATAAACTACTCTGGAACCCAGAAAATGTTGAAACAGACACCTAAGTGCCAAATTCTGATCTATGAGGGCCCATACTCTCCATGAATCAAATCTTGGCATCTTACACATGTTATAACAAAATAAACTCATCAATGATCCACCAAATTACGGTTATTGAGGGCCCATATTCCCCAAAAACCAAAGTTTGGCGTTCATTCTATCAAGGCCTCACACAACAATACCCTATAAAATAGCAGTTATTTATCAGATCAGCTATCACAACATCATACTTTTCTAGCACAACAACTATCACAACAACATGAGATTTCTAATGCACCTATATGGCATGGAAGGAATGCATGACATGTGATTTCTAGGATGTTCCTAAATGATGCATGATATGGCATACCATCATCTAATTGGGTTACAACCAAATATAACCCAATATAAAATATAAACAACACACTACAAGTGCATCACCCAACAGTGAAAATCAAATCAACTGTAAAAGTGAAAAATTAGAAAAATTGCAACACAAGGTAAATTGTATTTTCCCTATACGTGGGTTAGCTACTCCTAGGCACAACTTATTTACAACTACCATGTCTGTCCTATCCCTAACTAAGGCTCAAAATAGTAAGTCAAAGAAAAGAACTCCTCTGATACCACTTTGTAAAGTCCTGGATCCGGGTGCCACACAACGGGTACCCCGAACCCAGTTGGTCACATGACCTCAAGCGCATTTACCCAAATGCTAGAGGATGCTGACTAGAAGCAAGGGCCCAGGTCTGATAGTGGGGAAACTATGCCCTCATTTGTCAAAGTATAGCGCAACGTAAAGATAAATAACATACAATAGCGGAAGCAGTAAACAATATACAACTGAAATGGATAACTGAAGTAAAAGAGAACCAGTAGTCATATATATGAAGATGTAGCATGTCACTAATTCTATGAAAGTATCCAGAATAGGATATAATGAAATACAATACAATACATCTCAAAGTACAAGGTTCAACCAACAAAACAAAGCAGAGTAGAAAAAATGCATCAGCATCACAAGCCTAAGCTCGGTCCCATGCTCTCATACTCCTCTGCTAAAATCATATACCTGTATAGGGACCCTTTCCCCTGTCAACACCTGCAGAAACGTAATATTCTTAGGCTGAAGACATGAACTAAATAGGGTGTGAGAAATAAATCCTAGTAGGCACCCACCAAAGGCCCGTGACCAACTGTCAGTGAAAATATGCAACAACAATGTGAAAAAGTAAATGCAGTAAACCAGTAAGTACTCAAAAGTAACTATCACTAATAGTTTCATTTCCATTTTAATTATTACTTATCACCACCAAGATTGTGCTTTGTATTGGCAGGTACAACATCAAAAATCACCACAGTGAATATACGAAACAAACAGTGTCCTCAGACATACCAAACCTTACCCTTAGGTAATCAGAATCTTGCCCTCAGGAAAATAGAACCACGCCCTCAGGCTAATCAGAATCATGCTCTCAGGATATTTCCCTCAGGAATAACGAATATTGCCCTCAGGCGTACGAGATAATTCCCTCAGGCACGGAAACAACTTCCCTCGGGCATATGAAACATTGCCCTCAGGCTAAATGAAACACTTTCCCTCGGGCTAAACAAACACTTTCCCTCATTCTAAACAAGAAACCAGGATGATCCCAACACATAGAAAGCAATTATATACATTTTATCTCAAGAAAACTCAAATCATGCTATATCATGGCATACCCTTGGGTATCCTGGCCAAACGGCTAAATAGAAGAACGCACCCTCGGGGTGGTTCTAGATCCAAGCAGTGATCCCAAACAACAGTTTAAACTTATCATTAGATTATATATACAATTCTAGATATATTTTTAGCAAATGCCTCAGCCATATGACACCCTAAACATGGGTTCGTAGCCCAACAGTACACAAAATCAACTCAACAGTTGGAAATAAACACCAGAGAACCTACCTCGATCGCCCCTGATCGGTATACGTAAATGAAGCCTCCCGAAATGCCTGTGAACGACGTAGATCTGGGATAAACTCTCTCACATTCAATGTCAAATAACTTTACCTCATGAAAGAATTGGAAAGAACTACTCAAGGAGAAGGAAGGGCTTACCCGTGCAGTTACAAGGAGATCGATGGCATAGGAATCAGGTTCCTAGTGTGCGGTCAGGAGATCCTCTAAGCTCCGTCCGTCTCTCCCGCTCTCCTCCAGCGTTCTAAGCTTCCTCTGTGAACCGAGGAGGATACTTCCCGTTTTAAGAAAAAAAAAACAGACCACACGGCGTGTACTCTCAAGTACACGGCGTGTAGTTTTCTCATTTAGCTGTTCTTCTAGAGGCTACTTTTCACCGCCGAACTGTTCAAATACTTGAAACATTTTTAAGTTTCATGTAGGTGTCTTTGAAAACTTATAAATTATTTTTCATCAACATTTTTTACGAAATTATTTTTATTTTAAACTATTTTTTATATGTTTGATCCATGTATTAAGTCTCATTTATATTTGTCTTGTAGTTTGTATTTTATAGGCTTTCAAAGTCAGGTACTTGAAACATTTTTAAGTTTCAAGTAGGTGGTTTTATAGTCTATTAAATTATTTTTTATTATTTTTTATCATCATTTTTTATGATTTTTTTTGTTTTCAACTATTTTCATATATTTAATCCATGTTTAAGTTTCATTTATATTGGTCTTATAGTTTATATTTTATAATCTTTCAAAAAGTCACGTACTTGAAACAGAATCCCACATCGGAAACACAGAATGTTCTGCGTAGGAAAGAGAGAACCAGAATCCCACATCGGAAATGCAAAATGATTTCTAGGGTAAGCTCTCTTATAAAAGAGAGCTCTGGGTGAGAGCTTCTGTCAAAAACTAGACTCTTGTAATGGCAGTATTACTGAATTTTAAATAGCAGATAAATTCTGCTGAAAAATTTATTTTTTTTATTTTTTTTGTTTTGTTCATATATATATATAAACAAAACAAAACGAAAAGAAAAATATTTTTCTTTAAAAAATTAGTATTATTATTATTATTAGTATTATTATTATTATTATTATTATTATTTTGGTTTTTGTAGAAAGGCGACATCGCCGATGCCGCCTTTAAGGTGTACTTTTAAAAATATTTTAAACCCAGGCGTTTAAAAAAAATATTTTTTTAAAAACGTATTAAAAAAAACTATGTACATAATTATAAAATTATAATAAATATATTTATTATTCTACTTATAAAGTTATAATATAATTAAATAAATATATTTATAAATATTTACAAATATATATACATAAATACATATATTTATAATTATAATTACTAAATAAATATCGATATATTTAAATAGTTAAAAAATTATAATAAATATATTATTTATATATATTGTATACATATATTTAAAAATAAATACAAATAGTTATAAATTTAATTCTAAATAAATGTAAGTATATTTAAATAATTAAAAAACAATAAAAAATATATTTATACATATTTATATATTTATAAATATATTTTTATAATTTTATAATTATTTAAATAAATAAATATATATTTATAATTACAACTATAAATAAAAATTTATTTATTAAAATTTTTAATTACAAATAAAAAAAATATTTATTAGTTATAAATAGAAATAAATAAATATATATTTAATTAATTATTAATTTATAAAAAATATTTTTACTATTTTCATATATAATTTTATATATAATTAAATAATATATAGAAATATTTATAAATAAATACAAATATTTATATTTATAGTTACAAATAAATACAGATATATTTAAATAAATATAAAATTATAATAAATATATTAAATATATATATTAATAAAATTATAAAAATTAGAAATATTAATTTTTTATATTTTTATAATTATTTAAATGAATAAATAGATATATATTCATTTATAATTATAATTATAAATAAATATATATTCATATAATAAATAAATATATATTCATATAAATAATTATAAAATTTGAAGAAATATAGTTGTATATATCTATAATCTTATAAATATATATAATTAATATATGTATTCTATATATTCTAATATTATAAATATAATAAGTATATTTTTTATAATTTTATAATTATTTAAATTATAAATTTATAATTATTTAAATTATAATTTTAAAAATATAAATATAAATATATTTATTTATAGTTATAATTATAAAGAAATAAATATATTTTTATCATATATATAATTATATATATATATTAATATAAATAAATTATTAACATAATATCTTTATCAATGCTTTTTTAGTGCTGATAAAGATGAGCCTTTATCAATGCTAAACAAGTGCTGATAAAATGTGTCTTTATCAGTTCTATAAATTTAGCGCTGATAAAGAAACCTTTTATCAACACTTGTTTAGCACTGATAAAAGTGAGTTTTATCAACACTTTTTATTTTAGCACTGATAAAAGGTTCACCGAGTTTTATAAAAAACCCCCAATAGTCTCCTTTATTCTCACACCCCTCAAGATCTTGCAGAAGCTGACCCCTATGCCGTGACTCCTCCTCCTCCTCCTCCTCTCCCACTGCCTCTCCTCAACCATGAACCACACCTCTACAATGCACCGTCACCTCCACCGCACACCACACTATCGTGCGTCTCCTCTACCCTAATAGTCTCCTCCCCCGTGCATGAACCATCTGTCGTGTGCCTCTCCTCCGCCACGTGCCACACCTCCGTCATGTGCCACACCTCCATTGTGCGCATCTCCTCTGCTGCACGCCTCTCCTCCGTTGCGCACCTCTCCTCTGCCGGTGAGTTTTCTCTTCTTGGTCATCCATTTTGTCTTGTTCATATATAATTATAGTTTGATATTGATGGTATACTATGAATTGTATGGGATAAATGCCCTGCTGAAAATCATGGTTGTTGATGGTCCTTTTTTGCATACTAAATGAATTACATGTTGGTTGGTGTTCCTCTTCATTTTTTTCTTTGATTTTGTGTGACTCGATTATGCATTTAAAGTGTGATTCCACTAGAGCATAGTGTAATTTATTTTTAATGATGAGGATTTATGTCATTAGGGGTTGAGTAGTATGTCACTTTACATATTTATGTGTTCTCCATTAATGTCTACAAGCTTTATCTTCGATTTTTCTTGAGTGAGGTAGGTGTTTCTTTGGAACTCCCTTGTAATACATGTTATAAATTTCTTAGATGTTTTTAAATGATTTATTATGAAATTATAATCCTATGTTATGACTTTTTTGGGTTTAAATTATCTTGAAAATGGTTTAAAGAGTTAGCACAAACTTATGTCACATGCCAAGTGTTTTGTAAAAGGCCCGAGTAAAATTTGTAAAGGAATTTAATTATTTTGAAAGTTTGGTCATATTTGTTTTCTCTTTGAAATGAATATGCAATATTTTAAAGTCAAGTTTTGCAAAATTAATTTAATTGACCTTCAACCTATTTAAATGGTTGTGATAACCTTAACTCTCATGGTGGATTAAGATGTTTTCAAAAGGATTTTGAAGTTTAATAAAATAGTTCTTAGCAAATATTTCCTTCAAAAATAAAAGGGTTTATTATTTTAAAAATTTATGTATAGAAAATGGTTGGGTTTCCAAATGGGATTTTTAGTGCATTTTGATAGATGGTTTTTGGATGAAATTTGAAATGTTGTTCTCAAATGGGGGGAAAATGGATTGGCTTCTGAGCACATTTGTAAAATCCTAGTTGGTAATTTAAAGAAAGTTATTTTATAAATATGAGAGACCCTCAATTGAGCTCCATGCATTTGTTGTTCCTATTGTGGCTTGTGACCCCATGATGGATTCTTTATATTCTTATGCTTATTCTGAGGTTTATAAAAGGATGTGAAAGGGGTTGTTTCTTGTGAGGGTGTAGGAGGTGGGGTGAGGTTAAATTTAAAATTATTGAAATTATATTTATGTGATGATCTATTATTTTTCATTGGTTGCTCACTTCCACTATTGAAATATCCTGGGTGTCCCAGGAGACTAGTAGGGATCCAGACAAGTGAAATCCATAGTGTGGAGTGCGATGCCTTGTGTAAGTAACCAGTTAGATTGAGTGAGTTTCTGAGATGTTTTAGTGTCCCTAGAATGTACTGAAGGGGACCAGGGTTTCTTTTGATCCCCTGATCTTGATAGAGCCTAGTGAGTTCTATAGGATTACATGGATATGAAAAGTTAAATAGTATCGACCTAGGTTCCTAATCTTTAGTTCAAGATCTAAATACATGAGTCTTAGGAAGTTTCACATGATGGTTACATAATTCTTAGGACACTTTAGAGGATTTATTTTCTTGGATGTATTATATTCCCCTAGTTTTTTTGATATATGGCACCATCATTTGGTTGTTTTTAGATTATGTTTCCTTTTTTCCATAGTTCCTATGTATGATCATTGTTTCACATCGAGTGTGTATTTTCTTACTTTCAAATAGGTTGATTTAAATGGTTAAAAAGTTTTATTTAAAAATAAAAAAATTGGTTATTTGTTAAATGAGTTTTAAGAAAATGGATTTTCATTGTGGTTTTTTATAAAAATGAGTTTTAAAAAAAATGCTCTAAAAGAGGGATGAACTATGATTTGACATGTCATATATGGTTTTTGAGGACCTCTTTCCATTTTTTGATATTTTTATTTCAAATTTTTATTCATCCTTGTTTTTCTATTATAAAAAAGGCGATTGTTTGAAAATATGTAAGTTTATTGCTTTTACACTAGTTTTATAATTCATGTGAAAATATATTTTTTACCATACATTCAAACTAGAACTTTATGAACTATATTATGAAGGGATTCAAAGAGAAATTTTTATGAAATAATACAAAGAATTATTATCTCACACCCTACATATGAACTGGTGGAAGGGAGTGTATGACACTCTTATATCTCCTTTTTCAATGCCCTATTTTGTTTTGTTCTTGATGCTCATATTTTTCCATGGTTGGACGATGGGATGTGGCATGTTGCTGGGGGTCACTAGTGTTGATGTTAGAGTTATTTGGGTTTTTATTCTCTTTTAACTTTCCTTTTAGGATACTTTAGTAAGAACGAGTTATGATTTTTTAGAAATCATGTGATTAGTCTAGAGTGGGTTCTTAATCACTACACTTTGTAACAACACTTAAGTTTCCATAGGCTAGTTATACTTCCTACATTGATGGTCTGGATAAGGCATGGTAGTAGATAAGAATCTATATGAGATAGTGGAGGATTTTAAGATGATATTTGAATTATATGAGTTAGGGATGAACTAATAACTTCAAATTTCCATCTATGATAATACTATTGAAATAGACATGGAATTATACAAGACCTGACCTAAGTTGTGTAGCTCAATATGAGTATTTAAATGTTCATGAGTGATCCTTCTAAGATCTTAATGGGATATTGATGAAAACACCAATCTTAACCATAAATGAGCTAGGTAATGAGTATGGATTATATTGTGATGTATCAGGAGTCAGGATTTGTACAGTTTTAGTCCATGATGGTCATGTGGTTGCTAATGGGTCCGAAAAGTTGAGATCACATAAGAGAAACTTCCCAAATACTTTCCTAGATTTGAAAATAGCTGTGCTTTCTATGAGGTGTTATTGGAATGCACTAAAAAGTGTTTAAAAAATGTGTTCAATATATTTTTTTTTGGTTTTAAATAACTTTAAAACTATTTAAGCACTTTTCATGGACTTAGGTTGCATGAAAAGTGTTTCTCAACTCACCTGATTGGATTTCATAAAGGGATGTGAATGTTTTTAAAGCACATGTAATGCTGGTTTCATTTTCACAAGGGGTGTGTAAAGTTTTAAATGAAAATTTGTAAAATATAGAGGGTTCTCGCTCATTTTAAATGATTAAAATTATTGGTTCATAAAGTTTTATTGAATGATTTCAAAAAAGGAATTTAGGTTTTGAGAAAGAGTATTTGAAATTGATTGGTTTATTTTAAAAAGGGCATGTTATTTTAAAGAGGATTTTGTTTAAATGGTTGTTTTTTAATGGGATTTCAACTATGATTTCATAAATAGTTTTCAAAGGAGACTTAAAGTCTTTAAATGTTTTTAACCTTGGTTTATTTTTATATCAAAATTTTGTCTATTCATTTTGTTAAAAATTAATATCACCCAATCAAATAAGATGGCTATGGATAAAGACTTGATGGATGCCAATCACTTGACTAGAGAGTATGAAGATGGAGTGAAAGATTTTATCAAGTTTGCAGAAGATCATGCATATGACCCTTCTCAAATCCTTTGTACGTGTTTAGGTTATTGTTATTCAAGACAAGTTAGTCCATAGGAGTTGGAAGAACACTCTATCTGTCACAGAATAGATAAAAGTTATAAATGTTGGAATAAACAAGGGGAAAAACGAATGTAGCTAGTGATTGGGATAAATGTGCATTTTATGGATCATCTGATATGATTACAAGTGGGTAAAATGAATAAGAGTGTATCGAAGACGTTATTACATATGTAAATGATGATGAATATCATATTGAAGAAATGACAAGGAAAGTTGAAGATGAACTTCTTGATTTCCCAAAATTGTTTGAGCAGTTAAAGAGTTGTGCTAAGGCGCCTTTGTATGGTGGTTGGACTAAATATGCAGCAGTGTCAGCCGTACTGAAGCTATATAATTTATAGCGGGCAAGTGATGGAGTTGTGCCGGTTTTACAGAATTACTTACTCTCTTTAATGACATGTTTCCAGAAGACAATGAGCTCCCAAGCTGAAAATACGACAAAAAATTAATGTTACATTTGATGGATATAATCTCTAAATGAATACACGCTTACCTGAATTAATGTATAATGTTTTTCAAGGACCAAAAATCACTTAGAGAATGCCCAAAGTGTGGTAGTTCTTGATACAATAAAGATGAATCCGATCCTATAAAATTTTTATGGTACTTTTCAATCATTCGAAGATTTATACACCTATATGGATGTGGGGAGACTGCATAGAAATTGACATGGCATGCAGATAGAAGAAATAAATATGAGAAACTAGCTCACCCGGTAGACTCTCCTTAGTGGAAGAGAATCGATCATGAGTATCCTGATTTTGGAAACGAGCTGAGAAACCTTCATCTTGCATCATCTAAAGATGGAGTGAATCCTTTTTGTTTTCAAAGTAGTACTCACAGTACATGGATGGTTATGTTGGTAAATTATAACTTTCCACCGTGGTTATGGATAAAACGAGAAAACATCATGCTATCTATTCTTATATCAGTAACGAAACAACCAGGTAATGATATTGATGTTTATTTGGATCCATTAATCAAGGGTTTGAAATTATTGTGGGATTCAGGTGTTATGTTGTATGATGCTTATAGAAATGAAGATTTCACGTTGAGAGCCATTTTGTACAAGACAATAAATGAATTTCATTCTTATGGGAATTTTTCAGGATACAGCATTAAAGAAAGTTATGGGTGTCCCATCTGTGAAAAAGTTATATAGTCAATTAGGTTGAAACATTCATTGAAAACCGTGTTTCTAGGATATCATAGATTTATACCATGATGACATAAGTACCAATCATGGAAGACATCATTTGATGGAAAATTTCATAAGAACATACAACACTGTCTCTACTAATCGGTGATCAATTTTTTAAAAAAGTAAAATATGTGGACACTGATTTTGGTAAACTATTTTAGAAAAACCTTACAAAAACCAGTTGGAAGAAGAGATCATTTTTTTTTGAATTACCATACTGGAATTTTCTGTACGTTAGACACTTTCTTGATGTTATTCATGTTGAAAAAAATGTATGTGACAGTGTCATCGACACATTGCTAAATACACCCAGAAAAATAAAGGATGGAATTAAGGCTAGGTTGGACATGGTTGACATGGGAATACGAGAAGATTTGATGCCAATAAAGGGTGAAAAATGAACTTTTCTTCCTCCATCTTCTTACACTCTTTCCAGGTAGGAGAGGTATCGGTTTTGTAAGTTCTTGAATGATGTAAAGGTTCCATAGGGGTATTAATAGAATATCAAGAACATCGTGTCAATGGTAGATTTAAATTTAAAGGGTCTGAAATCACACGACTTCCATGTTTTGATGAAAGATCTAATTCCTATAGCTTTACGTTGCATTTTTCCTAAGAATGTCCACTATAGGTTAACGAAGCTCTGTTTCTTCTTCAAAGCTATATGCAGCAAAATTATAGACCTGATGAAATTACCGAGTATGGAAAGAGAAATTTCCATCATATTATGTGAATTGAAAATGTTCTTCCCGCCGACATTCTTTGATATGATGGTTCATTTGATGGTTCACTTAGTGAGAGATGTTCAACTATGTAGTCCTATACACTATAGATGAATGTACCCCATTGAACGATATTTGAATATTTTGAAAGGGTATGTTAAAAATCAAAGTCGTCTAGAGGGTTGTATTGAAGAGTGATATATTGTTGAGGAAACCATTTAATTCTATAATGAACAATTTTTTGGTGTAGAAAGAATTGGTATACTAAAATCTCATCACACTGGGTGTCTTTTGGGTGAAGGAATTTTTGGAAGAGTGGTTGTCACAATCAATATTACAGATCGGAAGCAGGCTCACCTTTAAATTTTGCATAACAGTTTGTAGGTTGATCCATATTTTGAAACCCACAAAGAAATTCTTAGGAATTTTAATCCATTAAGGCCTAAAAATGGATATCAAATACACATAATTGACAATTTATAGGATGGTTTCGAGATCATATATTTAAGGAGTCAGATGAAAATCCAGACTCAATTTCAGAATGAATTCGATGGATAGCTGAAGGACCAAGTGTGTATGTATTATCTTATAATTATTATGAAATTAAAGGTTTTACATTCAATACTAATGAACATGATTAAGACAGTACCATGAATAATAGTGGAGTTAGACTTGTGGCTAAAGTGATTCATGTTTCCGATGCTAAGGACATAAATCCAATTTATGAAAACGTGTAATACTTTGGAATCATCAAACAAATATGGGAGTTGGATTATACAAACTTCCAAGTTCCAATTTTTCAATGAAAGTGGGTTGATAACAGGGTTGATGTTAAAATAGATGAGTTGGGATTCATGAAAGTTGATTTCATTAAGGAAGGGTACAAATGAGAACTATTTATAATGGCATCATAGGCAGTATAAGTATTTTATGTTCCAGATCCCGCAAACTGAAACTGGTCAATTGTTATGTTATCCACAAAAACCACTAAAGGGTTAGATGAAAATTCAATGGAGGATGACCCTTTCATTAGGAAATTGCAATAATTTTGTAGTGTTTATAATGTAAACAACATTTTTTATGTCATAAGAGACCACAATGAATGGATTTGGATAGTTGATAGAGGGGTCAAATCCCTTTAGCCTTTAAATAATAGAGTGTTCAATAATCAGGTTATATATTTTTTGGTAATAAACATCATGTTACCTTATGTTATTATCTATTAACTATTGATTTTATATAATATAAATTAGATTTTGAACCACTTATGTAGATAATGACTTCTATTCGTGATGATGCTCCTAATCCTGAGGCACAAAAGGTCTCTCAACCTACTGCTGCTCGTAGTGCAGAGGACCAACATGTTTCTCAACCTGTTACTACTTCTTCTCCCAGTGCAGAGGTACAACCACTATATGCACATGCCGATGCTATAACTCTAAAAGAACATATTAATGATGTTGAAACCAATAAAACAGTAGTCACTAAAATACTAGAGGCACAAAAAAAGAGGAGCGTCGTCGTTTGACGGTGTTATAAAAAATACTTAAGGAAAAAGTGAAAGGAATCAAATATGAGGTCTGATGGAATAAGAAGGGCCAACATGTTAACCATAAAAAGGTCATGTTTAGTAGTTACATTGAAATCATCACTCGAGAACGCACGCCGATTGATGTACATTCATAGAACCATGTTGTCACTAGACTTAAGACACTGCTGTGGGGGGATATTATGATAAAATTATGATTTATCATTTATTTAATTTACTAAAAAAATAAAATAATGAAACATTGACTTAATCTTCATAATCCATAGTAGAGTGTATTTATAGTGGATGAATCGCACAAAGACTATGTATTAAGGGTTTATAGACAGATTTATAGAGTCTTTCTCACAATTTAAATGAAATGTTTTCTTAAAGATGTTGAAGGGAAAATAAACCTGCACCTACCTCCTATTTATGCACACCTAATAAGCCAAGGAGCATGGGATGCGTTTATTAACTGTCGTGAGGAGTAGTATTTTCAGGTACATTGTGTTTGGTAATACGTTGTTTGATGATACATGTATTCATCACTTTTATTGACATTTTTTTATTTATGAAACAAAAAATGAGTGATAAAAATAAGGAACGAGCAGCAAAACCAGTGTACCTCTATCGTAAAGAAAGAATGGGGTATGCTTCACTTAAAAAAATGGTATGTATTTTAAATCCACCACAATAATTTTATGTGACATAAAACAACACCATAACTATGTTCCTCTATTTATATGAATATTGATGAATCAAAATCCAATGTCACTTCCATCCCACACCATGTTCTATGGAAGGAGGCATGTGTAAATAAAGATGAGATACTAATATATGAAAACACATAAAAAGTGTGAGAAACATGTGTAAGTATGATGTAATAAATATTTGTTTTACTTTAAATCTATATTACATAACAATGATTACTTATTTTCCTATATTTTCTATCTTACATAGTCACAAGAATCAAAAACACCCAAACCGAATGCGTACATACGTTTGGTGGCCTTAAAGCATCTAGAAAAGTGTGACCGCAATAGAGGTGCTGGTTTTGGGGTGACACCCTAAACATTTTTTGAGAAAAAAACAAGAGGAGGATCAAAGTACAGAAATCAAAATGATGAGAGAAAGAATAACTATCCTTGAAGAACATATGTAATCATAGAGAGAGTTCATGGAAAATATTATGGCAGGGGGGAGATAAGAAACAACTCAAGAACAACCAGTGCATGGAGATACCACCCCACCCCCACTAGCTTTGAGGTGAGTCATTCCCCTAAAAAAACTTTCTTTATTGAAGTAATCAATGTTCTAATAGTTGTTTCTGTGAATTGTGAATCAGATAGACACTGATACGTTTCCTATACTAATATTTTATAGGGTGAAAATGACTATGATTTATATCTATCAACACCCACCCATCACCTTGTAGTGAGGGCTACGATGTTAAATATCCTGAACGTCATGATACACAATAGACCACTTCCAAAAGGTCATGTCAAAGTGATGATTAACATATCCCATGAGACGAGCGCCAAGATACCTATTCCAATTGATGATAAATATATTCATAAGGTCAAACAAGCTCTTGGAACATTCATCGCATGACCGTCACATCTTGTAAAAAAACATGTCGACAAGGAGGTATTCATTTCTATTTTTTTTTCAAGATAAGCCTTTAATATTTAATTAAAAAAGGTCTGAACCAATGAATGTTATTATAGAAGAACATAGGGAAGCGAGTGAAAAGAAAGAAAAGATCAAAACCATCTCAAGGATCAACCGAACGATCAAAATGATCTACTAAAATCACCTTAAACCTTACTGTTCTATATCCACATTTATTATCATTGCAGACTCATATGAATACGAAGTTGAAAGATAGTGTGGTTCACATAATTTTTTTTGATGAAAATATGTACAGTGGGGAAGATCCAGATTTCATTAGTGTTGATAATGTAAGTGAAATCCTAGAGTATGGTTGGTTAGGTGGATCAGTTTTAAATGTATACATGAGGTATGTTTTTATGATTTTATTTTCCAAAAGATGATATACTATGATAATTATGACTAAATACATTTTATATTTTTCACAGGCATATATATGAAAAACAATTGAAGGGATTTACTCATGAACAGAAATTTGGACTCATTAGTCCTCACATAACCTCTACAGAACAAATAGATATAGAATCTGACAAAAAGGGTGAAATAGTGGTAGACCTGATAAAAATTTTTAACAGAAAAATTACGGATGATAGACTCTTCTTAATACCAATGATGTAGGGGTAAAACTGTAAAATTTAATCATATCAAATATATTTTAATTTATTTCATTAATTATTACTTTTTGTGTTTTTAGGCAGTATTGGATGATCATTGAGGTCAATTTAGATACTCAAAAGATTTATTTCTTGAATTCAATGCATGGATATCCAGCAAACCAACCACAAATGATGGCCGTTTTCAATTTGTAATACACTACATACAATATTTTAGAACTAAATATCTAGTTATATAATTTATATTATATTTTAATGAGGATTATGTTATGATAAGGTAGTGGATGAATATTATCTACATCATGGAATGAGGCCAGGTGAAAAGGACAAGAAATATCACAAGTACTACGACTGGATAAAAATCAAGGTATATATAATAAGATTTCACTATCCAAACACATATAAAAAAAATACTTATTTTTCTCAATGTTTCTACAGTGCCCAAAACAAACAAATGATAAATACTGTGGTTATTATGTTTGTAAATTTAGTAAATATATTGTATTCTATAAACAAACCATCATCCCTAAAGAGGTATTTTCAAAGATAATTACTATTTCATTTTAAATACTTATTAATCCTTTGTGTATTTATATTTGTTTCGTACTACCATGATTATCGAAAAGACTCCTATTCACATGATGAGATAAATTTATTTAGAAATGAATAGACAGCATACCCGATGGAAGAATGTATAGAAATAGCATGAACATGTGACCAGTATGACTCAAAGTTTTTATATTTATTTAAAATTGTCAGTATTTTTAGTAAAAAGAAAAATTTCCATAATGAAAACTGAGAAAACACATTAATATTGTTTTGATACTTTAGGAAAATGATCCATATGTAATTTTTTATGTATAGGAATCAATCTCACCTAAATCTGACACATGGTGTGACCGTTATGACTTTAAGTGTGTATTTTTATAATAAATTAACAATAAATTTAGAAAAAAGGAAAAGTGACATACTGAAAACCGATAAAACTCATTCGAATTGTTTTTATACTTGATGAAAATGATCCATCAGTCATTTGTGATGTGTAGGAATCAACCACACCTCAATCCAATGAATAGTGTGACTGATATGACTAACAATGCCCATTATCAGTTTAAAATTGACATTTTTGCTCAAAAGGCATCACTCACTAAAAAACAAGAAAAATATCACTTATTATCTTTATAATTTATGACAACAATTCATAAGTTGTTTGTGAAATGTATGAGTAGTCTCATGTCAAAACGATGCACGATGCAATCAGTATGACTCAAAATGCATGTTTCTAGTTTGAAATGATATTTTAGTAAAAAAAAAACAACTGACATAATAAAAACCAAGAAAACACTTTTGGATTGTTTTTATACTTTAGGAAAATGATATATAAGTCATTTGTGACATGTAGAAATCAACCCCACATCAATTCGATGCTCAGTGTGACTAGTATGACTCAAAGTGTCTCTTTTTATTTAAAATTGACATTAATTTTAGTAAAAAAACATAACTAGCATACTAAAAACCAAGAAAATGCATTCATATTATTTTGATAATTTAGGAAAATGATCCATGAGTCATTTTTGATGTGTAGAAATCAACCCCACATCAATACAACACATGATGTGTCCGATATAAATCTAAATGTGTCTTTTTATTTAAAATTGACATTAATTTAAGTAAAAAGTACAACTAACATACTAAAAACCAAGAAAACACATTCATATTGTTTTGATACATTAGGAAAATGATACCTGCTTCATTTTTAACTTGTAGGAATCAACCACACCTCAATCCGATGCACGGTGTGACTGGTATGACTAAAAGTGTCTATTATCAGTTTAAAATTTACATTTTAGCTCAAAACATGTTACTCACTAAAAACCAATAAAACGATTTCTAATTGTCTTCAAAATTTAAGATAGTGATTCTTAAATCCTTTATGATGTGTATGAAATAGTATTACATCAAATAGACACACAATGTGACCAGTTTGACTCAAAAAGCGTGTTTCCAGCTTGAAATGAAATTTTAGTAAAAAAACACAACTGACATACTAAAAACCGAGGAAACACATTTGGATTCTTTTGATACCGTATAATAACGATCCATGAGTCATCTGTGATGTGTAAAAATCAACCAGACCTCAATCTGATGAATGATGAGACCATTATAAATCCAAATTCATTTTTATTTAAAATTGACATTAATTTACGTAAAAAAGAACAAGTGACATACTGAAAACTGAGAAAACACTTTCAGATTATTTTGATACTTTAAGAAAATGATCCAAGAGTCATTCATGATGTGTAGAAATCAACCGCACTTCAATTCGACACACGGTGTGACTAGTATAACTAAAAGTGTCCTTTATTAGTTTAAAATTGACTTTTTAGTTGAAAAAATTTCACTCACTAAAAACAAAAAAAACATCCTCTAATTGTCTTCATAATTTAGGATAGTGATTAGTAAGTCCTTTGTGATGTGTATGAAGAAATATCACCTCAAACCAAAGCATGATGCGACTAGTATGACTCAAAATGGGTGTTTCTGGTTTGAAATGATATTTCAGTAAAAAAACAAAATTGTCATACTAAAAACCAAGAAAACCCATTTTGATTGTTTTGATACTTTATAAAAATGGTCCATGAGTCATCTTTGATGTGTAGGAATCAACCACACCTCAAGCTGATGAACAATTTGAC
Organism: Viscum album; assembly: GCA_963277665.1. Lineage (NCBI taxonomy): Eukaryota > Viridiplantae > Streptophyta > Magnoliopsida > Santalales > Viscaceae > Viscum > Viscum album. The sequence goes on from OY728150.1 coordinate 1,514,180,497, forward strand.
CGGTATAAATCCAAGTATGTCATTTAAATTTGATATTAATTTTAGTAAAAAAACAAGGGACATAATCAAAACCAAGAAAACCCATTCAGATTGTTTTGATATTTTTGGACAATGATCCATAACTCATTTGTGACATATAGAAATTAATCCCACCTCAATAGGACGCACGATGTGACCTGTATAACTCCAAATGTGTATTTTTTATTAAAAATTGATATTTTATTAATGTATTATTTCATATTAATGTTTAATTTATTTCCTTATAGTATTACTAACATAATATTTGTTTTATTATATAGGTAGAACCTTTTGATTTAGTTGGGATGATTTGTTCAGAAGCTAATACCATGGGTGGTCATTTTTGAGAGGGGATCACAGATATTAAAGGATGAAACATTAATGTTTTTAACTATTTGTTGGATAATTGTAAATGTAATTATATAAAACATTGTTTGAAATGTATATAGAATTGTTTACCAAACCCTTGCATGAACTGCTTTGTTCTTGTGTGTGCTGTACAGGTGATGTTTTGTGTAGGTGGTGTTTGTGTGATGTGCAGGTGTAGGTGATTCTAGTGGGTGTGCTGTTATATAAACAACACACCATAGGTAGCTAGGCCTTTATCAGTGCTATTTTGAGCATTGATAAATCCCCCCTTTATCAGTGCTACTTCAAGTGCTGATAAAGACACCCTTTATCAGCGCTATTTTGAGGGATGATATAAGCACCATTTATCAGCGCTTTAAATATCACTAATAAAGGGATAATTTATCATCTCTAAAATAGAACGGATAAATGGGGGCCTTTATCATTGCTTTTTTTAGCGCGGATAAAGTATACCCTTTATTAGCTCCTTTTTAGCACTGTTAAATGGGACCCCCTTTATCTTTGCTAAGATTAACAACACTTTTCTAGCACTATTAAAAGAATTTTCTAGCACTAATAAAATAATTATCCGTAGTATCGTTGATGAAATATTTAACTCCATCTTCATACTCTTCTATCATATGATTAGCATGAATCCATTTTCAATTAATATCCATCATATTAGGTTTATAAAATATTCATTTTGTTTAAAAAATAAATAAATACACATAATATATTTATTATCAAAGGTGAAAGCTATATAATTCTAATAAGGAGAACCCAAAGTTAAATTATTTCAAATAATTTCAGTATGCTTTGAAATAAATTAATAATTGAATTTAAGAAAATAAATACTCCATTATGGTAGGTTTTATCCTATGAATTCATCCAAAATGATCATCAGTACCCCGTATGGGATGACTACTGCTCAGAGTAGTTCAAGGAATATAGGTGCATGTTCAGAAGAGATGGGGTATTAGTCTCAAGAAAAAAAATGAAATAATAATTGTTTGGGAGATGAAGCTGATGAAGATGAAAATTGTCTCCTTAAATCTAAATGTTCTTGGGTAGGGAGTTGGTGAAGCACCAGACAACATTTCTTGGTTTGTTGCCTAAAGTTGAAAAGTTTCTCAGTCACACAATGGTTTTATAGATGAACTAATCATATAATAAATTTTCATAATGCCCTTACTCTTTTATACCCCTTTCCCCATTCCTAATGGATTGAGACACATGATCACCTTGGCTCAAGCATACAAGAACCACTATCCCTTGAATAGAAAAATTATTGCACCAAGACCGAAATATTCTCTCATAGTGGAAATGGGTGCATGATTTCTTAGTCCTACATATTTTAGACACTTTAGTGAGGCTCCTAATTGGTATAAAAGGAATAAATCATTGAAATCATCTTCCCTAGAATGAATGAAAGAATGAGTGGATGACTTATAAAAAAATAAGTTTAGGGAAAGATATTAATGAATATAAAATTAATGATCTTATGACTATGAACATTTTCCAAATTCTATATTGAAACCAACAACTTTATAAAATATATATATACTCATATGGGTATGTATGTAGGGTGTGAGCTAAACAGTCCTGGTAAGATTTCACCAAATAGTCAATTAAATTTCATTTACAAAACATTTCACAAAAAATAGTCTGAACACCATTTAAAAAAATGTTTCAAAAAAGGAAAGTATAAAGGAATGAAATATCATACATTTATATCTTTTCTAAATATCAATGTAAAACCTTTTTGAAAAATAAAATACAACCATAATTAAGATCAATGCATTTATACTCATTTATATAAAAAAATTAATTTAAAATAATTCTTTTTAAATCCAATTTTTACCAACCAATGGATGAAATCATACATTTAAAAGTGAAAACACTTTATAATATTAAAAATTTGAAGTTCAAAGCTTGTGAAAATAAATTAAAATCAATTTTATTCGTTCAAAAAATTTCTCAAAACACATTTTATAATAAAAAAATAATGTAAACTTAGCCATAAATTAAATATGTCATATAGATCAAATGAGATCCATTATAACAATGATATATAATAATAGTAACAAAAATAATTTTCTGAAACATGTCCATGAAATGTAAAAATGGATGAAAACAATGCGTGTAGCAGGAATATCTAAGATAATATCATCAAATGAAAAATCATCATGGGAATATCACTGGATCCTAGGGTGTGACAATATTAAATATATACCAATAGAATTAATAACCCAAGGGTTCCCATATATAACAACACTATCAGAAAATAAATAGGTATATCAAATCCCTAACACTATAGGTGAAGCAACATTGATATTACATCACCAACGGTATGAGAAAATAAATAAGGATATCATGTCCAGGCCCTATGACACACAAAATATCACTAACATAATTACCTTGGATTCCCATGGAACAGTAAAAGTGGTGGTGGAAAAAATGAACATGTTGAACTTATAAATCGATAATAAAACATAAGCAATAAGCCTAATATCACCTCCAATACCCTCTTAATAAATATCCACCTATCAAATCATACAAGCATCACATAATAATATTCAATACATATCCCATAATTTAGAAATAGCTTATAGAAAACACTAACCTAAGGGCTTCCTAATAAGGGTGATAAAATCATAATGAACCTTTTTTAATAAAGTGTCAAGAGGCCTTTAATAAATACATGGGTGAAAATATTTTTACAAAACCATCCTTGTTATAAACTTAGGATACCATTTATCAATTACCAAAAGGCCTAAAAATCGTCATGTAAAACCATGTTACAAATATCCTTTAAAAACATAATAGGTATCAAAACATTGAAAAAAATCATTCCTATCATTGGATTCAACTAATAATCATAATTTTTTCTAAAAAAACCCTTAAACCATTGGTTACATCCTTTGGAACACATAATAGGGCCAAAACCATTTTCATTCATCTTTTTTATTTAAAATATCCTCTTATGCATTTACAAAATCACTGAAAAATAATAAATCAATAGTTTTATAAATAAGATTCTAATCCCCATGAAAACCCTTAATGGCTTACATAGTAAAAATCAAAAAGAATTTATGAACCCATAATGGGTATAAAATATATGAATATATTGATAAAAATAGAATTTAGATAGAAAAATCCTTTCATGACCTATTTAATAAATGAGTTATAAAAAAATAACAACCTTAATCAAGTAGAAACAAATTTATTTTTACATAGAAAACACACCACCCCCAGAAATGAACTTTATAAGGAAATAACAAAAATACCCAAAATTTTATCAACCCAAAACATAGATTCGACCCTCATAGGGAAATGGATTTTTGGGTGAAAAGAAAACTGAGAGAAAAATGAGGTTTAGAGGATAGGATAAGGATAATGGAGAATAAAATAATTATTTACCTTCGAGAATCCATTTAAATCAATGGGAGGATTACATAGTAAAATGGAGAAAAAATAGAGGAAGCTATAATAGATATCTTCTACATTTTTCATGTGATATAGGGTGTAGAGGAGAACCAAATTGAGTTAAATCATGTGGAATAAATAAACAAGAATTTATTTAAGAATAAGGGAAAGCAATTCAAACATTGAAGTAGTAAAAGGGAATTGAGATTTCTTGAAATGGAACCACAATGGGAAATAGGTAATGAATAGAGAGAGATAATGAACAAAACAATGAAAAAAAGAAATGAAAATGGTGAAAATCCTAAATCACCCGGCTACTGGAAAATATATAGGAAAATGCACCTTATGTGGAACCTAAATAAGCAATCAATGAGCGAGAAGGAGAAAATAACATACCATGGATTCGAGCCTTAATTCACCTGGCAGAAAGTAAAGGAACACTAACAGTAGGGTACTTCCATAAAATCTTGATAATTATGACTAAATCAGTCATGGTTAGAGCTCTTTTAAATAGACCGAGAGAGTCTTATCAACACTTCCAAAAAAGCACTGATAAAGATACCTTTTATCAGTGCTAAATCAATAAAAACTGATAAAGCTATCTTTATCAATGCTAAAGTTTTAGTGTTGATAAAGTATTTATAATTATAATTATATATAAAAAATTTGTAAATATATTTATAAATATTTTTATATGATTATAAATGTATTTATATCATTATATATATATATATTAAATATATTCATTATTTAAATATACTTATAATAATTTTATAATTATTTAAATATATAATTATTTATTTACAATTATATAAATAATTTTTTTGAACAATTATATATATATTTTTTATAATTATAAATATTTTTTTTAAAATATAGTAAATATACATTTATAAATATATTTATAAATAAATATATTTGTATATATATATAATTATAAATATATTTAATAAATATATATAAAAATAAATATAGTAAATATATCCATTATTTAAATATATTTATTATAATTTTATAATTATAAATATATTTATTTCATTATATATATTTATACAATTATATATATATAAAATAAATATACATAAATATAAATATAAATATGGTAAATATATTCATTATTTAAATATATAATTATTTATTTATAATTATATTAATACTTTTAAAAAATAATATTTATATATTTATATCATTATATATATTTATATAAGTATATATATATATATAATAAGTAAATATAAATATATATATAAATATTGTAAATATATTCATTATTTAAATAAATTTATTAAAATTTTATAATTATTTAAATATATGTGATTATTCATTTATAATAATAGAAGCACATGAGCCTCAACCTAGTTGGTGAGGTCTCTCTAAGTGCATCCACGAGACTTAGGTTCAAAATCGGGTGGAGGTATAATCTCGAGGTACTATAACATTACTATAACAGGGTCTGTAGCAGTACTGTAACAGGCACTGCAACAGTACTGTGCAGGTACTGTAATAGGTACTGTAGTAGGTATTGTTCGGTACTGTAGCTGCCAAAACTATTCACCTTGGGCCGCCGGTTTGGGCTTGGAGTCCTTAAGGCCTTCTGGCCACCCAGACCTTTGGGTTAGTAAGGCTTTCGGGCCACCTTTAAGGCCTTCAAGCCACCTCAAGGCCTTCAGGCCACCTGATATGTAGATGCCCAGATAGATTCTACAAGGAACTGGCTCTAGAGGAGGATTCAAGAGCAGGAGCATTCACGAGAGCATGACTAACAGATTTGGAAGAATGAGAGGGTATGAAATTTTTCATCGGCACCGGGACTATGCATCTCTACATAGGATAGATAACCGAATAACTATACAAAGGTGGGGAGCTAATCATGATGCAGAAGCTGGGGAGAGGCGGTTTCAAGTAGTCATAGTTTGTATGATTTCCTTAAGACCTACGGGTCCTCTAATGTCTCCAAGCCTACAGGAAACGTAATCTCTAAGACTATGGGCCTTATAAGGGTTCCCCCTCATCCATTGAAAGAGGGGTTATCAAAAATAAATAAAAAATAAGGCTTTCGGGCCATTCAGGAAAAAAATAATTGAAATATTTTTTTTAAAATAATATTTATTTGTTTATAATTATAAATAAATAAATTTATAAATATATTTTTTATAAATATTTATTTTCAAATATATTTTTAACATTATTAGTGAATATATAATCTTAAATTCATGCATGTTAAAAATTAGTGAAATTGAATAATTAAAAATGAGTACACTTTAAAAATATTGAAAAATAGATAAGTTTTATTAATTAAATATAAATTATTAAAAAAATATGGATATATATTGAAATAAAGACGAATACATATTGAAAATATTAAAACATAGTAAATAAATAAATATAAATAAATATTAGAAAATAATTAAATCCCCCCCACAAAAAAATATTAATAATGAATAAATAATACCCAACTGTAATAATATTAAAAATAAATAAATAAAATTTACTGATTAAAAATATAATATATTAAATTTATCATGTTATAATGAAATTATAAAATGAATACTCAAATTTTAATAAATTACATAAATATTAAGTGTAGTGTTTCTATACAAGATTTCATTAATTAGATAAATATTTGTGTGTGTGTGCATTGTATATAAAAATGAATTCATTATGTATATGTATGTGTGAAATCAATGTAACACAGGTTTGATATAATTGAAAAATCAAATGACATTCAATTAAGTTCATTACTCGATGCAATTAGTTAATATTTTTTTATTTAATATGAATTTTTAATTATAAATCACTCTTCACTAAATATATGACTTATTTAATGTAACCATAAATATTTTATATTATATAAATCATATATTAGAAAATATTATATATATTGATATATATATATATATAGAAATATGTATGAATATATTTCTATATTAAATGAATTAAGGAATAATTATGTATAAATACCATTAAAAATGAATAAGATATTAATATGTTTGTAATTATTACATTTTATTCATTTTTATATTTATATTTAATATATATTGGTTATTACTACTTATAATATATATATATATATATATATATATATCAAACTTATTCATTTTTATTAATAATTTTTTCATTAACATTTTTTTAATAATTTTTCAATTTTTCAAGTTTTATTATTTTTTGTTTAATTATTACAATTTATTAATTTTTTATTTTTTTATTTAATTATTAAAATTTATTAATTTTATATATCTATATTTAATATAATATTTATTAATATTTATAAAATATATATGTATATTAAATTTATTCATTTTTATAAATAATTATTTAGTTAATAAAATGTTTAATATTTTTCTTAATTTAGTCATTTTTATTTTCCATTTATTAAATTATTTCATTTTATTAATTTTTCATATCTATATATTTAATATATTCTATTGATTAATTTTTATTATTTATATATATGTATATTTAATTTATTCAATTTTATCAATAATTATTTAATTAATAAAATTTTTAATATTTTTTTTAAATTTATTCATTTTTAGTTTTTTAATTATTTCATTTTATTCAAGACCTTTATTAGTGCTAAAAAGGTGTTGATAAAGGAGACCCTTTATCAATGCTAAAAATAAAGTGCTGATAAAGGGTACCCTTTATCAGTGCTAAAAATAAAGCGTTGATCAAGGGTATCATTTATCAACATTGATCAAGGTTATCCTTTATCAGTGCTAAAAAAGCACTAATAAATGATGCCATTTATTAGTTTTTTTAGCGCTGATAAAAGGTACCCTTTATCAGTGCTTTTTTAGGACTAATAAAGGGAACCTTTATCCACACTTTTTCTAGCACTGATAAAGTGCAGTGCTGTTAAAAGCCTGTTTTGTAGTAGTGATTCCTAGAGGGACCAAGTACAGGCAGAGATTAGTAATTCAGATGGACCAAGGTGTGTTTTTGTGGTTTCATTTACAACAGTTCTCTCCTACTTAACCGTTTTGACTTGTTTTCAGTTTCTTTTGATAGGTTTGTATTTGGATCTTACTTTCCAGTACTTGTTATCGTACTCTGATGATGATATTTTAGATGTATGCATGCATGATTATCAGTTTTTTTACATTTTAGTGTTGTCTGAGCTTGGAGATGTGTGAAGGTGTACAAGTACATTAGGCTAATACCTTCCATGTGTGTGATATGCCTACTTGGCACTGGTTTCCAGCCCCTAGCCTATTGGAGGTGGCCTTGGGGTAGTCGCAGTTTGGTCCCCGTTGGGTTGGGCCGTGACACTCAAGGCATAGGCAATATCAAGAATTGTACATAAAATGACATACATAATTGATCCCATCATAGAATAATATGAGATCCTACCCATTATCCCTTTCCCCTCTTGTGTTTGAGGATATATTTTCTTATAAAGATGTATACCATGTGACACTGAAGAAAATCCTCTCTTAGATTATTCCATACTAAATATTTTTATCACCTGGTCAATGTATATACCTTTACTTAGTGAAAAAAACCTCTTGGATTTATCACAAATGATCTTGATCCCTAAAATATAGGTTACCTCACCTAATTCCTTCATGGAGAAACACTTGTTTAATCAGTCCTTAACTGACCGTAAGACTGGTATATCATTTCCAATAAGTAACATGTCAGCAACATATACTATTAGGATAAAGACTGAGCTCCCACTAAATCACTTGTAAACACATGACTCAGATTAGTTCTTAATGAAACTAAATTCCTTTATAGATTCATCAAACCAAATGTTCCATGATCTAGATGCTTGCCTTAATCTATAAATAGATCTCTGTAACTTGAAAACCTTTTTGGCATTACTTGGAGTCACAAATCCTTATAGTTGTGTCATATAAACATCTTCATGAAGGTTCTTGTTAAGGAAATCTATTTTTACATCAATCTTCCAAATTTCATAGACATAATAAGACACTATATCAAGTATAATTTTGATGGATTTAAACATGAAAACTGGAAAAAATGTTTCATTATATCCAAATTTTGATGGTTTTAAACATAAAAACTGGAGAAAATGTTTCATTGTTTCCAATTCCTTGATGTTGTTTAAACCCTTTAGCCACTAGCTATGATTTTTAGGTATTTACTTTTCCTTTCATGTTCAATTTTCTCTTGAATACACATTTACACCCAACATGTTTTACATCAACTGAAGAATCTAACAAAACCCAAACTTGGTTCTGACCTTGGAATCCATCTCAGTATTCATGACTATTTTCCATCTCGCATTTTTTGATCTCTCTACTACCTCTTTGTATGAGGGAGGTTCATTATTGTAAACCAATAATGATTTATAATCTTTGGTAACTAGAAAACCACATATTTCTGGTTTTCTTACCTCTTTGGTGCTCCTATATAGTACTTGTGCTTCAGGAAAAGCATCACTACAACATAAATATGGTTTAGCGGCGGTTTTGTGGCAGCGGTTCACAAAACCGCTGCTAAATGTTTTCCAAAAAAGGTTTCGCGGCGGTTTTTAATAAACCACCGCTAAACCCATATATTTTTTAAAAAATCCCATCCCTTCCCTACCCCGACCCCGGTTTCCCCCAACCCTCCCGACCCCTCGTGCTCCCTTCTTCCCACAACCCTCCCCCGGTGATCCCGTGATTTCTCTGGTGAACGCGACCTCCGTCTCCAACGACCCCATGACCAACATCTACGGCGGACCCCATGACTGGAGACCCTGACGACCGGAGACCCCGACGACCCGCGACCCCCCTTCTCCCGAAGACCCTTCTCACTACGACCGCGACCCCAAAGTGAGTTTTTCATTGTGGTAACATTTTTCATCCTTTTTACAAGATTTTGTGCAATATATGTTTATTATTTGATTAGAATGTTTGTTACTCCAAGTTTTAGCATGTTAATTTGAAGAAAATTGTTAATTTGATACCTAATTCATGTTTAATTGAAATTGTTATTCCATGTGTTAATGGAATTGGATAAAGAAAATGAATCTGGAAATACTTATTGATGATAATAATAAAGAGGTATGTTAATAGAAATTTTCATCCATAAAATTCAATGAAACATGAAGTTTTGAATGAAATAGTGTTTAAATAATTAATAGGTTATGGTAACTAATTCCATATGTTTCTCATAGTTTTAACCTATGATAAATGAATCAGTTAATCCACAATAGAAATAAAACTGGTTGTTTGATAAAGATAACTGTTTGGGGCCGAGCGAGCCTATTTTCATGTGATGTTCAGATACATTGTTTCTAGGGCCTATATACCCTATTAACTCTTTTTATTGTTTATTTACTTCTATATTTTCTTTTTAATTGGGTATTTTTATATGATTCTTTTTGATCTTGGGATGGATGGATATTGAAGGTATATGGTTAATAAGACTTGGGTTTTTGGTTGGAGTTGGCACGTGATATGGTGGATGCATGGTGATATGCATGGTGTATCGAGATTGATGGAATGGGTTGAACATGTGATTTCCCATTATTATGTTAAAATATAGGATAATTTTTTATGAAAAAAACTTATTTAAATTCGGTTTGTGATTTCCCATTATTTATTGGAAATGGAACCTTTAGTAGTGTCCTTGGTAGAGACTCTTATGTAAGGGTAGCATGAGACTTTTTTGAGTTGTCTTGGAATATAACCACATGCATTCTCCATAGACCTCCTTTTTAATGATGGATTAGTTGATTGGATTTTGAGCCTAGTGAATTTTGTAATCATAACATGGTGTTAGGTTTGATGCATTCCCATTTTAAGTTGATATCCTTTGGTAGGTAGTGCCCTTAGAACATTAATACCTTTCTATTACAAGGAGTTTTATGATGCTCGGTTCTGTTCAGGTGTCGTTGCCCCTCATATGACTCTTTAGTTCTAATTAAACCCTTTTTTTTGGGTGGTTATTGTGTTTTTGGCCATTTTTATTTTCATGATTATCAAGAAATGCTCAGTTTCAGTAGGATAGGCTTACCTCAAGCATTGTCATCTGCTTTTCAGGTCGCATGACCCTTTATTTTCCTCAATGTTGGACAAAATTGTATGCTTTCATTCATGTTGATGGTCGTATGAGTCAATATGATGTTGGTTTAAATCTATTTTATTTACCTTCTAATTCTTTTATGCATAGGGTGGAAAAACTATGTATAGTAATCAGGATGTGCCAATTTCTTATGGAACCTATGGTAACATGGTTACATCTATGTTTTTCCTGTCGAGTTCTAAATGTTGTAATGAATGTATGGAGTTCGGTTAAATCATTGAACCATGGGCTGTTTTTAAGGTGTCGAGTCATCTATGGAGTTGAGTGACCTATGAATTAAATAATCAACTATGTCTCAAAGCATTGGAGGACTTCAAAAAGAATAATGTGTTTTGGCATGTTGGTCAGTTTATTTTTGGCCCTCTTTATGATTTTTATGATGTAATGAGTGTGCTTGAGGGGAGAATCAAACGTATGTTTGTTGTGAATATGATATAGATAACTTATTAGTGGCTGATATATCTCTAATTTTAATAACTAGGACACTCCAAAGGTGGGGAGAATCTTGTCATTTTTGTTAAACATGAGTCCTTCCCAGTAGAATGAACACAACCTAAGATGTCTCAGGTTTAAAATGCATTATGACCAGTTTCGATCACACGTCAATGGTGTGTTGTTTGAGGCAACATAAATGTGTGATCAACAGTGTTATGATAAGTGTGTAACCTGATATTCTTACTGCTCCTCAATGAGGTGTTGACACTGTCTCCTATGGACCAGACTTGTTCGGTTGGTCTGAAGTGGTAAATGTGATCAATGAATCATCTTTATTATATTATTCATACTTTATTATCAATGGTTCATCTTTATTATATTATGTTTCTATAATCTTAAACTATCGTATATTTTGTGTAGGCACATTGTGATATACATGGATAAAAGATGGATCACATTATCGAGGAACACATCTCAGTATGTTAAGGGATTGAATGAGTTTTTAGATTTTGCAATTTCTAATCGATCCGTTGAAGGGAGAATAAAATGTCCATGTCCTAAATGTAAATTTAGAACATGGTTGAAGGGAGATGAAGTTTATGAACATTTAATACAAAATCAATTCCCTTGTCAATATTTGTGTTGGATTTGGCATGGAGAATCAAACATTACAGAAAGATTGAGAACTGATGTTAATCCATAGAATGAGGTCTCAAGTTCGTCGACAATGGAAAATGAAATGCAAAACCTCATAAATGATGCATTCAGCACTTCAAGACACCACTATCAACATCAAAACATATCAGAACAACCAGAAGAGGGTGCTACAAATTGCAACGTGACAAGTGATGTTTTTTAGACTGTAACACAGACAGATCAAGATTGTAACATATCATTGGATCCTCCTCTTGATTCTGTGGAGCCAAATGGAAGAGAAAACTTCACTGAGGAAAATGTGTTTCATGATTTAGTTGACAATGGAAATCAAGAGTTGTATAGTGGGTGTTTGAAATATTCAAAGATTTAATTTCTGCTGAAGTTGTACCATATCAATTGTCTATGTGGAATTACAAATAAGGCAATGTCCATGATATTGGAATTGATTCGTGATGCATTTCCTAAAGCAAAAATCCCAGAATATTTTTATGATATGAAAAAAGTTGTTAACAAGCTTGGTCTGAATTATACAAAAATACATGTGTGTCCCAATGATTGTATGCTTTATTGGGGAGAGGATTCAAGTAGACATAATTGGAAGAAATGTTCATCTTCTAGATGGCAGAAAAAGGGTGATGTTGGAAGTTTTAATGAACATAATTTCATGGAGAAGAAGAAAAGGAACACACCTGCAAAGGTTTTGCGTTACTTACCTTTGAAGCCTCGATTGAAAAGATTATTCATGTCATCGAAAACCGCTGAATACATGAAGTGTAATTCTGTAGATAATAACAATGATGGGTTAATGAGACATCCATGAGATTCCCAATAGTGGAAGACATTTGATTAATTACATTTATATTTCTCAGTTGATCCTAGGAATGTTTGATTGGGATTGGCTGCCGATGGATTTAACCCATTTGGGACTTTGAGTACTAGTTATAGCATTTGGCCAGTTGTTTTGATCCCTTATAATCTGCCTCCATGGATGTTTATGCAAAAAACATCTGTTATCCTTTCGATGATTATTATTGGAAAAAAATGTCTGGAAATGATATTGATGTATAATTGCATCCTTTGATTGAAGAATTGTAGGAGTTATGGAGAAATGGTGTTGAGACATTTGATGCTTCTTCTAAAAAAATGTTCAAAATGCATGCTGCTTTAATGTGGACCATTAGTGACTTCCCTGGGCTTGGGAATTTATCTGGTTGGAACACTTACATGGGTTTGGATTGTCCTGTTTGTAACGTTGATTTTGAGCCCAAATGGCTACCTCACAGTAGAAAATGGTGCTTCTTGTGTCACCGAATATTTCTTGATGCATCTCATAGATTTCGGCTAAACAGATAAAAATTTAATGGTTCCAGTGATCGTAGACCACCTACAAAGTTGTTAACTGGTGACAGCAGAAAGTGGTGATGGAGGAGGCGAGGGTGACGATGCATCATCAGACCATGAGTAGTTGTATTGTTCATGTGTTGAACAAATATGGGAACAATTGGTTTGTATATGTAACATTTGTGTCACATAGTTGCCACCAAACATTTTCATGTCCTAAAATTTCCTTGATTTCTCATGTTTCCTTTTATGCATTTTATTGATTTTTTATGTTTTTTTTATGTCTTTATTTCTTGAGTGTGGTATACATCATTCCATTTAGGCCCGTGTTTGAATTGGTAGTCGAAATTTTGGATGACTAGGAGTTAAACCCATTGGTGATGTGTTGAACAAATTGGGTCATTTCACATGTTATACTATTTTGAATTTGAACTAAGTAATATTCTCTTATGTTGAGATGGTTTTACTATTTTTTAGTGGTGAGGGGGTAGTGGATTCATCAAATGTAAGAGTTCATAGTTTATCAATCCAATTCCATGTTAATGGATTCACATTAGTAATCCCCCTCTTATAGAGATGTATGATAAATTCATCTATGCTAAGGATGTTTGGGATGGTCCCCTAAAAACAACAATTTTAGTGAAAGAGATGCTTATTATTGTGAAGTAGAAATTTAGGTAGGAGATGAAAATGTGTTTTCTCATTTCTTTTAAGGATTGGATCCATATTTTTATTTATTATAGCGGGGACATGCCAACTACCATACACCATCATCAGTTACCTTCTCAGTAAGTCAGAAATAGTTCTAGCTCATATTTTCCTATCATAAAATATAGGGATTATAAATCAAGATTCTACTAAGTGAATTTGAAGATCTCTTTATACCTTAGGCTGATAGGCATTATATCCATGTTTTTAATGGCTGGATTTTCCTGGATTGGGTTATGCATTTAGGTATTAATGTCAGCACTTTGGTGATGGTGGGGAGACTTGTCGAAGAAAATACCACAATTTGGTAGTGTTGATCCTTTCACATCTTTATCAACTCTAGGGAAACATACAGTAAGGTAGAATTACTTACATTACTAGGGGTACTCTCTAGTTTTTGTTTGGTTTGACAGAGGAGCACTTTTGTTGTTATAAATATTAAAATTCCAGTAGGATCCCCAATGCTTCATATCTCCCAATTTTTTTTGAATATATCAGGAGTTCGGACCATGTCACAAAGCCCTAATGAGGTTAAATATGAAATGATACAATCTTTCATCTTCGATTTTATCCCTTTTCATGCACCAATTAGGCCGATTATTAATAACTATAGCGGTTCCCTTGATGAAAGGTCGTACATGGTCTATCTTTGAGAAGGCGTACTTGAAGCCCCAATGGATGTGATAATTATTTTAAAACCTTATACAACCTACGGATTCAATCATTATTTTTATTTCACTTTAAGTGTCACCCCTCTTCTTTTGGTAGACCATTGGAGGAGTCACAACCTATTGTCATCCATTGATTTTGGATAATGCCGACATGTGAGAATATCAAAGATGAAATCATAAATCTTCTTGCTGATGCTCCTACCTTCCTTTCACAATATTATTCCCAAGATTGGGTAACATATTGACTCTATGGTGTGATAAGGTAGTTGGTCCATCATGTGGATAATCATTTTTTCCTCACCAGTAGCATTGTTAGTGGTGACGATGGAGACGATCAAAGATCTGGGTGAGAATTCAAGAAAGCAAACTCATTCTAGTGATGACTACCCTAATGGTGAAATAGACTTTATTTATTAAATTAATCTTACATCATAGGATACATATGATATTCTTGTTGAGATAAGGTCATATGAGGATTATTCTCCTTCTTCCTCATTGAGTCAACTAGTTATTCCTCCTCTTTCCACACATACTCCATTAGTCACACATGTTGAGGCACAAAATAATTTTTTTTAGTATATTCATGGCTTGATCACTCATACCCACATAGAAATATTCCACAACCAAGGGGAACACATTTATAAATTATTTAATGACTTGGGTGCTGGTGGTTTTGACCGACAACCTCTATATAAAATTACGAATCAATTTTTTTTAACTCAATATGATTTGGAGACAAGTGAAATATATTTTCATTATCATATAGATGAGGATCCTCTTTCTAGGAAGATAAGGGAGTCCTTAGAGGAATTGGAGCAAGTTCATAATTGGATATTCAAATTGTAGGCTCACATTGATTCTTAGACTATACAGATATGGAGGTGTGAGGAAATTATAGCTAATCTGAGGAAAAATATTTTAATATCATCATGTTTCTTGGAAACTACCTAAAATAGGGTTGTGGAGTTGATGGATTTGGTAAAGACTCTTCATCATAGAGTGAAATATGAAGAAGGGGGGTGATCGGAAATTCAGTGTTCGATTGACACTTCTTTCCAAACCTTTTCTAACATTTCATGTGTGATTGATCATATTTTATCATAGTTAAAACCTTGTAATTCATTCCATTTTTCATGAAACATCAGAGATACTTCAAAATGTGGAGATTCCTCCATTTTTTTAAATTATGAATGATTGAATTTTTTAGACATTCTACATTATTGTCCCTCTTCCTTTCATTCACGACATGCATGTTGTTTTTATATTGCGGTATTATACTGATCTTCAATGATACTCATCCCTTAATTAAAATTATGTAAACACAAATTCCTAGATTTTAATGCTAAAATTATAATATATTTTCCATGAGAGATTCTCGTGAATTTTGACCAACATGAGATTCTTTATTAATAGTTTGTTCCAGATATATTGAGATCACCTGATTTGTAGAATCAATTCTTGGGTGTAATATATATGTTCAAGAGGGAGAGTGGTCTTTCTTCTTATGATTTCAATAGGCTTGGGGAGTATTGCTTGTTTATTTTCTAAGGCCATATAGTTGGACTAAAAAGCTATTATAGAATAAATAGATACCATGTTGTAGATTAGGGCCTTTAACTCAGACCTGCTATTTATTTAGTTTAGGGTCTTTTAGATTGGACCTAATATGGATTTAGTTTATTGTCTACTAGCTTAAAATTATATTGCTTTTGTTTAGTATCTTCTAGCTCGGACCTGATATTGATTTAGTTTTTATTATTTTATCTCAGACCTTATATCTGTTTAGTTTATGGTCTTTTAACTCAGACCTTATATCGCTTTAGTTTATGGTATTTTATCTTAGACCTTATATCACTTTAGTTTATTCTCTTTTATCTCGAACCATATATATAGCCATGGGATATTGTACATACATTCCATGAATGACCCAAAACACATTGAGGTTCTTGGTTCTTCTAGGTTGTTATAGAGCCTCATGAGGATAAGAAACCCCTTTTGTTATGTGATTCATTTGGTTGACAATCATAGGCATATATGCAGGATCTATATTCACAAGTTCATAGACAATCAAGGGGTCCCTTGAATTCAGGTATAATTTCTAGGGGATATGGAAGATTTATGGAGGTAATATCATTTTGTGGAGAAATACTAGGTATTCTAGGTCCACATGGATAGTTGGAATGTGGTTAATGTAAGTCATTACACAAAACCTTGAGTCGGTGAATATATGATGGGGTATAATTACTACTTATGTCTCATAAAACTATAAGATGTTAGGTTCTACTGTAGTGTCACTGAGGATCACACTGATTAGAAAGACCTCCCTATATAGTTGAGATATCACCAGTTGGGGGTTCTAATCCCTTCTACGTCAATATCACGAGCTAAAAGAAGATTAGTTGTGTTACAAAAAAGTGCACAATAAAGTATTGAGTGAGACTAACACACGAGCTTCTCTAAGACACCTGGTATAGTAGATGTGTGTGGTGATGGTATATTTGGGGAATTAAACCAAGTAGGAGGCCCAAAAATGGTAAATCTATCTGTGTTTTACGCTCACTCCCTACATGGGAACACTGACACACATGTAGATATAATGTTTCATTTTCAAGTGATATATATTATGGGGGATCAAGAAGGATCGACTAGATGTATGTTTGGAGAGTAGTCAAATAATGGACTTATGTTTTATAGCTGATTGTATCATATATATTTTTTTCAATTTATTCTATACTAATTTCCTATGTTGATGTTTCTTGTTGTATGTTGGTATGTACAATATGTATCATTCTTATATACCATGTCAATGTTTACGTTTTTTTCAATTTATTCTATACTGATTTCCTAGGTTGATGTTTCTTGTTTTCTGTTGGTATGTATAATATGGTATTTCTGGTTTGATTTGTCTTTCAGGGCAGTGGTGCAGCGGAAGAAAAAAATTTATTTCTTTTTCTTGTCAGCTTTTCGTGGCAGTTTAAACTGCCACGAAATGTACATTAGAGGCGGTTTAAACCGCCGCTAAATGGTGAAAGTTGCCGGGAAGTGTAAAAAAAATTACGTTTCACGGAGGTTTTAACCACCGCTAAATAGTCGCATCATAGAGGCTCATTCCACGACGGTTCTCGTGACTTCAGCGGCGGTTTTATGGCCGCTGGATTTGAGTTTATTCGTGGAGGTTAAAACTGCCGCGAGTAAACTGATGTCCAGGTCTTGTAAAAACCACCGGTCAACTCAGTAAAACTGCCGCAAAATGAGGAAGCTATGACGATTTCCATAAACCATCGCGAAACATAAATAACTGCCTCTAATAGATTTCTGACTCCATATTATGTGGTGGTTTACAGAAACCGCCACCTAACCATGTAGCAGCGGTTTTAACCACCGCTAAATG
This sequence comes from Viscum album, assembly GCA_963277665.1. Lineage (NCBI taxonomy): Eukaryota > Viridiplantae > Streptophyta > Magnoliopsida > Santalales > Viscaceae > Viscum > Viscum album. The sequence goes on from OY728150.1 coordinate 1,514,198,533, forward strand.
CAAAAAAAAACCACCGCTAAACGACGATTCTCTTGTAGTGCATCTTCCACGAGGACCTATGAAATTTGTTCTTATACTAACCCTCTTATATCTTTAATATCAATTTAATATAAGTAAATATTTCTTACACCATCCATATTTAGGATGCATTCCCTCTCAAGAAATATGGATTGTCTTCCGATGATCACTTTCGTGTTTGAGGGGTTATATAAATAATATCTTTTGGTTTCCTTGGGATACTCTATAAATATGAACTTGTGCCTCGAGGTGCTAGTTTGTCTCCAAATGTGTCCTTAACAAATGCTTCACATCCCAATATATGTTTATGTGAAAAAAATATTTTCTTTACACTCCATAACTCAATGGTAATTCCATTTTCTGCATTAATTGGAACTTGATTTAGTGTATATGGTGTAGTTTGTAATGAATATCCCCAAAAGGATAATGAAAGATTTTTATAGACCATCATTGAACTTACCATTCCAAGAAAGGTATAATTAATACTTTACAAAGACCATTATACTATGGTGTATAAGATGATAGTTTTGGGCATGAAGAGGAATCCTGAAGAATTGGGAATTTAAAATTTTTATGCTGCGATCAACGTCGGGACAATTTCTAGCATAATCGTAACCTAGCTACTAAAGAAACCTAGGGAAAAATCGAAGCATGAAAAACAATCAATTTAAAATTTTGGGTTTGAATTCATGTTAAAAACACCGAATTCACAAAACCCCATGCCTATATTTCTTAAATTATTGCATTTAATTCAATTTAATCATGAACAAACATCAAATGATATTGCAGACTATACCTTTTTCATTTGAAGTCGTCGGTTTGATTTGATCACCGTTAATGTTTTTTGGATCAAAGGCACAAAAATAGGCATCCTCTAGATTCTCCAAACATGCACCAAATCTCTTATATCATCAATCTATATTTCCCAAGTGCTAGAATGGGAAATAGAAGAGTTTTACGATGTCATTTCAATCACATGAAGAATACAGAATCAATTGAGAAGATGAGATTGATCCAACCTTGTTATTTCTTCACAATCTCTCTTAAAGAACTTGAGAGGAGAATAAAAACGAGATTATCTCACTAAATTCGTCCAAATGGTGTATCTCTCTATTAAAGATTCTAAAATGAGATTTTATACCTACGTTATACTTTCTAAAATTGTACTCTAGTTTCTAGAAAGTAATAACCTTCATTTTAGACATTTGTGCACATGTATGACTTAATAAACATTCCATAAATGTCAAAAAAATATTTTATCACTTGCTTGTAAAACTATAAAATGTAATGTGATAAAATAAGAACCATTAACTCAGTCCATAAGCTCCCCAAATAATTTAACAAACCCTGAATATCCTATGTTCATTCGAAATATTATATTTTATCTTATTCACTTTTATGATAAAAAATTGTGAATATCTTGTGAAATAAATCCAATCATCATTATTATAAACTTGAATAATATTATTCAATTATTTCTATTTGTGATTGATCATACCCATACATTCACCGACCCCTGCATGTGGGGCCCACTTCATTCTAAACTCATATTAATTAGAATAGGTGGAACTCATGGATACACTTATTGTGTGACCCACTAGATTTTTATCTCAATAGAAGTGATTCCAACCCACAAACCAAGAGTGTATTCTAACAATCCATCATGACCCATAAGAATATAAGAAATTTCCTAGCTAAGATTACCTCCTACAAACACATTATGTGTAATATAATCTCTTTGTCTTTCAATATCTCATAAATCCGGATGCATACTTTTGTCATAATCCTTTTGTTTCTTTATAAATTTCATGACCTTACTAGACAGACTTACCTTCTTATATCATGACCATGGATTTAATTATGGTACTACCGTCCTGGTCAACTTGGGCCCATGAGATATTTCTTCCTCAACTTGGAAGTGAAAAATTATCTCTTGATCATTCAACCAATGTCATACCAACAACGACGCACCCAACACAAGCTACCTTGACACTAATTCAATGTCATGATTTTTCCTTGCATCAAAGTATGCAATAAAATGGTACACATTGATAACAATCTCAAATCTGGAGACCAATACACATGTTTGTAGATAGTAACAACCAATAAAACCTAAAAAATATGATGATACTATTGGTGGGTTAGTCCTCATGATCTCATCTACTCGAGATCACCAAGTGAAAACTTCATGAGAAGGAGTATCAAGGCTTATGATTCCATAACACCTGATAGTCATATATCATATGTGTCCCGTTAGTATGATGTATCTAGACTACATGACATATTTTTAAGATTATTGTCCTAGTATCGCGAGGTTCTCATTATTGCTAAGAACTACTATAAATTTTTTATATGACACATAATCTAAGGAAACTGTCATGTAAATAGTGGATGCAGAAGTATTAACACTATTATGATAAGAATAAAAACATGTATATATCAAACTATATGAATGTAATGGTAATCAAAGTACATAAAGGAGTTGGGTTTAGGGAACCCACTCACAACACTCCCACTTGCATTAGATCCAATTACTAACAATTCTCAACCTGATATATCTCACATAAGTATCATGCTTCTACTGAGATATGAATTTAGTTAGGGGTTTTCCATGTTATCCTATGTAGCTACTCTACTAACTGTGACTTCACACATCCAAGTAAAATCCGTCAAGAGATGAAACTTTTGAATTATATTATTTGTCTTCTGGTGTGACCTGGGATCCTTGGAAAGAAAAATTACCACAATATTATCATAGTATACTGTAACAAGGTCTGCAATGCTAGGTACAATGATAATCTTATAAATAAATATTCATATCCAATATGATTCTCTAGATACATCAGAAGCCTCTACATACTCAGATTCTACTATAGAATCAAAAACCACTAACTACTTAGAGGTTATCTAGCTCACTACACCACCATTAAAGAAAAATACATATCCTAACTGCGATTTTAGATCATCATGATCTATATGGAAGATATCATCAGTTTATCCCCTCATAACTGTCTCTTTATCTCCTCCACACACCTGGAACATATCCTTTGTACATCTCAAGTACTTTAGGATAGTTTTTATAGCTTCCCAATAGATCACTCTAGGATCAACTTGATATTTTCCCACCATGATTAAATAAAATACAATATCAAACCTAGAACATAACATGACATTCATGATAGATACCACTATTGAAAAATAATGGATTCTACTCATTCTTTCAATCTCCTCCTATTTTGTGGACACATATTCTTAGGGAGATTAATTCCACATGACACTGGCAATAATCATCTCTTAGATTGTTCTATATTGTATCTTTTGAGTACCTTGTCAATATATATACTTTGACTTATACCAATCAGCCTATGAGATCTATCTTGATAGATCTTGAGACCTAGAATATAGGATTATTCACCCAAATATTTCATGGAGAAGCATTAATTTAACAAAGTATTCACTGACTGAAAGACTTTTAATTCATTTCCCATTAATAATATGTTTTGAACATATAATAATAGGAAAATGATGACACTTACACTAACCTTTTTATAGACACATGGATTCATTTCATTCTTAATGAAAAAATTATCTTTTGGCCCCATCAAAATGAATACTCCATGATCATGATTACTACTTTAATCTATAAATAGATCTATATAACTGGCACACATTATTATTACTCTATGACATAATTAACCCTTCGGGTTGTGTCATATAGACATCTTCAACTAACTTCCCATTTAGAAGAAAATATTTGACATCCATTTTCCAAATTTCATAATCATGTAAGGCTTCTATTTCTAGTAATAGTCTAATATATTTTAGCATAGAAACTGGTGAGAAGGTTTCATCATAGCTGATTCCTTGACATTACCTAAAACCCTTTGCTACTAGGTATGCCTTATAGGTACTTAATTGACCATCCATATATATATTTTTTTATTGAATATCCATTTACACTAAATATTACTTACATTTTCTAGTGGTTCTACTAAAATCGAATAATTATTTTGGTACATGGACTCTATTTCAGAATGCATGGTTTCTTACCACTTAGTAGTATCCTTTCCATCTATTACTTTTTTATAGGTTATAGGTTCATCATTCTATAGGAGTATTGTGTCACTTGAATCGGTGATAGGAAAACTATATCTCTCTGATTCTATGATATATCTAGCAGATCTACACAATACTTGTGTCTCTAGAATATCTTTCTCTCCCACTTCCTCTTGTGAAGATTGTTCCTATACCAAATCTGTTGTATCTCGAGCATCAACTTCATCAAAATTAATCTTTCTTCTACAATTTACATTGGAAATGTTTTCCCTTTCTATAAATACAACATGTATTTCTATAACCACTTTTCTATCTAAATGGTTATATAGGTAATTTCCTTTTATTCCCCTTAGGATAACTTATAAATATTCAATTCATGATTCGAGATGCTAAATTTTCATTAGGTATTTCCTTTAAAAAAGCCTCACATCCCCATAAACATATGTGTGACAAGCTAGATTTCTTTTCATACCATAAATCATACAGAATCCCATCTGCTACTTTAGTTGGTACTCGATTTAGTGTATATTCTGTAGTCTGTAGTGCATATACCCAAAAAGATAATGATAGAGTTTCATGAGTTAATATAGATCTGAAAATATCAAGGAGGGTTTGATTTCTCCTTTCACTAACTCCATTGCACTGAGATGTAAAAGGAGGAGTGAGTTAAGAAACCATCCCATGATCCTTTAAATGATCTATAATAAAATCTTGGTTAAGATATTCTCCACCATAGACTGAGTGAAGTTTCATAATATTCTTACCAATATAATTGTCTACTTGATTCAGATATTACTTAAACATCCTAAAGAAATCTGACTTATACCTCATTAAGTAGATATATTCATATATACTACATTTATCTGTAAAAGTAATGAAGTAAGAAAAACCACCCCTTTCCTCTTCTGTAAATAAACCACACATAGCAGTGTGAACCAATTCCAATGGTTCATTGGATCTTTCTCCTTTCCCACTATTGTTCATTTTACCTTTTAAACTAGCATGACATACATCCATGGGTTTTAACTCTAGAGAGTCTAAATACCTTTCTTGATATAGTTTGTTTAAATTCTTATCATTTACATGACCTATCTTGAAGTTCCATAGTAGGGAAGGATATGAGTCATTCTCACTGGATTTGTCATTGATTTCCAATACTAGATTTTCTAGTTTACATATATACAACCCATTTTTAAGATGTTCCATACCATAACATATGTTATCCTTATACATAAGACAACATCTATTTAAAAACTTGAAATAAAATCCCATAGTGTCTAAGCTCAACACTAAGATTATCCTTCTGGTAACAGGTGATACATAATAATAATTATTTAGTACAAGAACCATCCCACTAGTAAAAGTAAGATGATAATCTCCCACTACAAAGGCTGCTAGATTCACACCATTTGATGCTCATAGATCAACTTCACATTTTGAAATTTTCTTGAATCTACTTGGTTCCTATATTTGAATAAAAATGTGTGATCCACATGCAGTATCCAATACCCAACATGTAGGAATAGGTAGATTACATTCAATGATAAATATACCTAAAGTAGAATCATAAACTTGCTTCTTCTTCCCAACTGTTTAATTCTTCTTCAAGTGGCCTTTATTTCCACATGAAAATAAGGATGACTCCTTCTCATTTCCCCTATGTATTTTTTGCTTCTTTGAAGGGTAGTGCATTAGTGTCTTTGACTTAGATTTATCCCTTGACACTTTTTCCTTACCTTTCTTCTTACTGTTTACCATAAGGACTGAAGAGTTGCAATTCTTCATATGATTATCTTCTATGAGAACTAATGCCAAAAAATCTGGGAGTGACTTATTATTTTTTTTTATATTATAATTAACAATGAAAGTCTAGAATCTATGTGGTAAAGAGGCAAGATTGAGATTAGTTTCTAGATCTTCAGTTTGCATATAAGGGACTCAATTCTCTCAATGTACACAATCATCTAGAGTACATGAGATCCAACTTTATTTCTTATTGATAGCCTGCATCTATATAGAGAACTTGATATCTCATATATTTATTAACGAGAACTCTATTGGTATAACTCTTTGAGATAAGATATTATTTGGAAATCATATTTGTCTTCATTCATTTTCTATAGCTCACTGGACATAAATGACAACATGAAACACTTAACATCTAGTGCCTCATCCATATTCTTATTGTATTTATCTTTATTTTCCTTTCTTGCTACCCGAGGGAGCTTATTAGGAAGTGGGGATTCCAACACATAAAACTTCCTCACTTGGCGCAATACTATGTGCAATCTCCTATACCACTCCTAAAATTTATGGACGGTCAGGATATTCTCTTTACCCAATATTGATCACAGTGAAATTGAATTAGTGGTGGTTTCCATTTTATCTACAACAAATAAAATTAGAATATTAGTAATTTAACTTGATTACTAGTAGAACTTTTCAAATTATAAATTTTTAAATGTCTCACACTATTTTATCAAATCATAGTAGCCCTCAACTACCAGATTTTTAATACTCCATCACTTAGGTATTCTAGTGATAAGAATCCTTGAAACCTCTCCTCATTGTCTATAAGATATGACTACACCACTACTCAAATAATTTTATGGTAGGTGTTTGACTAGACAACCACATTAACTCATGAATCCTAGATCTATTGAATGGAGTCCCATCTCCTGCCAAGAATTACTTTCCATTGCTCAATGGTTTTCCTCTAAAGTTGCAACAAGCTAGATTTGACTACTCCTTTGTTGCAAACTTTAGTTAAGTTGAATCACCACTCTCATAAGAACTCTCCGGTAGTAAGAGACACCCTCAAATAGGGTTGATGAGCACCTGAAACAATCTATTGTGTCCTAATTCAAGTGATGAAATACTTTTAATGACTTAGTATTTTCTTTGAGGGTTTTGTAAATTTATCTTGGTGAATGAAATCCTTTTCTATTTAACATTCTTGTTTAATGTGATCTTACTCACAAATTAACCATGATTTTAAATAGAAAATATTTACTACACATGTTCATTTTATCTTTGCACGATTGTTTATTATTATACTATGTGATCACGCATAATAAATACACATTAAAAAAATAATAAACCATGAACATGATAAAATAAATAAATAATAGTGTGATCATGAGTCGTTAAATATTGGTTAATCCATCAAGAAAATAATGGATTAACAAAGACCCTAGCAGAATACCTTACATCAATTCATGACATGAATTGCAGAGCCCACACCAGCCATGAACTCCACTGGTTTGTTTTACACCATCTCTCAACTCGAACAAAAAACTCATCCGATCTTTACAATGTATACCCGCACACAGGTGAGGGGAACTCGATGTGTGAAAATACATTTTATCATTCAAATTTCAACATGTAGACCCTTATATAGATTAAATATGAATTTATGATGAAAATCATCAAAATAAAATAATAATTAAATTTTAAAAACTTAAATTCAATAATTAAATTAAATAAATAACGAATAAAACATGCATAGGTCAGTATCGGTCCATGATTAGTCAACATGAAATTATATTGCATAAGAAAAATTAAATTTTCTAAAATTTAACTCCAGGGTATTTTTAATGTTTTAACTTTAATTTAAATAACTTTAATTTATTATTGATACGTACTACAACACTCGAAATAATTTTATTAAATCTAAAACAATAAAATTAAATTTCTGATTTTTTTTTAAAAAATCAGGTCAATTTGGACCTAAAGCAGATCCCTAGAAATTAATTTAGTTATTAGATGAGTTAAATGGGTCTGTCTAGTCAGACTCAAACCAAATTGGTCTGGACCAAGATGAGGCATCCTTTTAAGGGTATATATATATATATATAAACAAAAGTAAAAAATGTCATGTATTTTTTTTGTTTTTTGTTTATAATATTTCTATGAAAAATTTATGTAAGCTTCCCATGTATGTTTTGTGTAATATTCCTATGAAACCTTTGAGTAAGATTCCCATGGAAGCTTTGGTTAAGGTTCCCATGAATGCTTTGGGAAATCTTCCCATGGAAGCTTTGTGTTTCATTTTTTTTATTTTTAGAAACTAAATCGAGCTTCCACAACCAGATTGTATTGAAAATGGACTACACCAACTAGATTTTAGTATATTTGGATAACATGCAATGTAATCACATCACAATCTAGCTAAAAATACACCACACTGGTAAGTGAAGCGAAAAATAAAACATTAATTTTCGTCACAATTTTTATGCAAAACTCATCGATCTTCGATCGACCATATCTTGATGATACAAACTCGAATCAATGAACCGTCAGTTGTGTTGGGACCATATCAAAACCCTATTTCTTAATAATATAAAATTTAATTTAAATTTCAAATTTTTGACCCAAATAATTAAAACCTCCCTCTGATACCAATTGAGGAATCCGTGGCGCAACGAAAATGTGAAAAACGAACAATTTAAAATTTTGAGTTTGGATCACATTTAAAACCCTAAATCCACAAAGAAAAATTCTCTTATTTCTTAAAGTATCACATGTAATTAAATTTAATAATGAAAAAAACATTTAACAAAAGTGTAAACGATACCTTATTCGTTTAAAGTCACCGGTTTGATTCGCTCACTGGTGATGTGTCGTGGCTCAAAGGCTCCAATCTAAGAATACTCTTGATATTACAAACATGAACCATATCTCATGGATAATTGATATATGTTTTCCAAGTTCTATCATGGGAAATTGAAGAGTTTTATGACGTCCTTTTGATCGTGTGAAGAACACAGACTCAATCGAAGACCAAATCAATCCGACATTGTTCTTTCTTCAGAATCTCTATCTAAGAACACGAGAGGATAAGAGAAGAGATATTATCTCACTAAATTAATCTAAATGGTGGATATCCATTTTAAATAGGCTATAATGAGATTTTATAACTAGGTTATATTTTTCAAAATTTCACTTTGGTCCCTGAAATGTAATAAAATCCATTTTTGAGATTTGTGCACATGTATGAGTTAATAAACTTGTCATAAATGTCAAAAATATTTTATCACTCAGTTGTAACACTATAAAATGTTATTTGATAAAATAAAAACCATTAACTCAGTCTTTAAGCTCCCCAAATAATTTAACGAACCTTGAACATCTTATGTTCGCCCAAAAAATTATATTTTCTCATATTCACTTTTATGATCAAACAACTTGTGAACAGATTGAGAAATAAATTAAATCATCATTATTATAAACTTTAATGATCTAATTGAATTATTTTTACTTATGATCAATCATACTAAGATGTTTACCGACCCACTCATGCGGGGCCCACTTCATCCTAAACATATATTCATTAGAATAGGTGGAACTTGTGGACATACTTAGTGTGTGACCCTCTAGGTCCTCATCTCGATAGTAGTGAGTCCAACCCATAGACCAAGAGTAGAGTCTAGTAGCCCGTCATAGCCCCCAAGGATATAAGGAATAACATAGCTAGTACTACCTTCTACAAACACGTTCTATGTAATATAATCTATTTATCTCACAATATATCATAAAGAGGGACGCATACCTGTGTCGTAATCATTTTGTTGTTTTATATATTTCATGAATTTACTAGACATACTTACCTTTATATACCATGACTATGGATTTAATAAAGGTACTACCATCCCAGTCAATCTAGGACCATGAGATATCTCTTACTCAACTTGGAAGCGATAAATTCTATCTTGATCATTCAACCAATTTCATACCACCAATGATTCAACCAAAACAATCTACCTCATCATGACTTCAATGTCATGGTTTTTGCCTTATTTCAAAGTACATGATAAAATGGTACACATGGATAATAATATAAAGTTCGGAGACCAGTACACATGTTCGTAGATAAGAACAACCAATGAAACCTGAAACATATGGTGTTCCTATTGGTGGTCCAGTCATCATGATCTCATCTACTCAAGATCACCAAGTGAAAACTTAATGAGAATAAGTCTCAATGCGTACGAGCCCATAACACCAGATATCCAAACATAATCTGTATCCCATCAGTATGATGTATCTAGACCATAAGACATATTTTTCAGATTATAGTCATAGTATCTCGAGGTTCTCACTATAGATGGTAACTACAATAACCTTTTGATATGACAGAAAATCTAAGGAAATTTCCATGTAAACAGTGGATGAAAAATTATCAACATTATTATAGTAAGGAGAAACACATGTATATATCAAATTGTATACAAGTAATGTAATCAAAGTACATAAAGGAGTTGGGTCTATGGAACCCACTCCAAATAGTTATAACCCAAGGATTACATGAAATTTAAATTAAGAATGAAAACTTCAATAGAAACTGTAACACTTTTTATTTTGACCAGGAAAGATTTTTCTTTTCGTTGGAGATCATCATTCGAAGGAACTAAAATCAAACCCTCTAGATCATCCACATGCATTCCAGAAACTTGATGATGCATATATCAATGATTTCTGAGTACTAGTAAAGATAATCGAGGATGCCTTTGACAATCCAAATATCTTGAGAGCATTGTTACTTCAATCCAGGAATGATTCTTGGATTAGGGTGATTAGATTGACTGCCTTTCTCTCTAAGAAGCATTAGGGAGGAGAGAAGATATCTCAAAATCATAAGATGAATAGGTATCCAAATGGAAAGCTCCATTCAGATTATATAAGAAGGGTCAACTCTCAAAAATTGAACTTAATCTCCATCAAATACAATTAACCTCCTAAATAAGCACTGAATGACATTAATAACTGAGTAATCATTTCATAAATGCCATTTATATTTTATCACTTTCTTGTAACATCCAAAATATGTTATGGGATAAAATTTGAGCTATTAACTCCACTTTATTCTCTTTTTTATATATTAAAAACCTTGAATAAAATATTATTCATTCATAAAATATTTTTTTTCCACTTATTCACTTAACACTTGCAAATAATTTTAGTAAATAAATTTAAGGCATATTATTCTAAACTTGGATAATATTGAATTTATTTATTTCTTATGATCAATCAAACTTGTACATATCCCTATCACCACCACAAGACCCACCATGACCTAAACTCCAATTCATTATAATTGACCAATCTATTGAATATGATTTGTGTGTGACCATCTAAAACCTTATTTCGATAGCAGTGACTGATACTTATTGACTAGAAACAGAGTCGAACAACCCATCAAGACCCCTAAGGAGATAAGGTTTAGTCATTGTTGGAGTTGGTGCCATAGAACCAGCTTTTGTGTACTTTATGATAAACAATATTTATTATTTTGAATATTAATAAACTCGTTATTACATCATGATTATTCTTATATGTGACATAGTATGTGATAATTTCCTAAGAGTAGATTTCACACTAAAAGGTCATAGTAGTTCCCTACTATGATGAGAACCCATAAGTTCCATGATAGTATTCTTAAATATATATTCTATAGTTGGATGAAAAACATTTAGGGACAAAAATGATATAAGATATTAGGGGTGGAGACTCATAGGAATTTGGGACACCTTCTCATTGTGTACACCCTTAGTAATATCCAGAGTTGGATATTATGAGAACAAGACCTTCTAATAGGAAATCCATATTTATATGTGTAATTGGATGTTGTTATCTATGGATGTGTGTATTGATCCTTAGAGTTTAAGATTATTATTAATGAGTTTTATAAGTCACTTAATTTTATGTATTAATGAAAAATACAACATATGTTTGCGGTGAGGTAGGATACATTGGGTGATTCATGAATAATATTTCATTAATGAATCATGCGAGAAAGGATTTACCCCTTATGTTCTTTAGTGAAAGTTGATATCTTAATCCCATTGATGGAAATGATATGGACTAAATAAATCCATGGTCATGGTGTTTTGTAGGAAGGTTCAATTTTTGAAAAGTCAAATAAATAAACATCAAACACATAGGATGATGACATCTACATTCAACCTTCTTGATTAGAGATATCACAATAAAGAGATTATATTACATAGTAAGCATTCGTATTAGGTATTATGTCATTACGACATTAACTTATTTCTCTATGGGTTCCTTGGAGTGTTTCTAGATGCTAACCTTGCACTTTAGGATTCTTATCCTAATTCCATTGAGAAAGAGTTCTAGATGGTCACAGATTAAGTATATCTAGAATCTCAGTTAAATAATATTATTATTCAACAAGTTGAATAAATATTATTCCCACACATGGTTTAATAATTTTTCATGTTTTCTTTATTTCATATATTCCATCACCATTTATTTGAGAAAATATTTTGTGATCAGAATATTTAATAAATATTTATTTTCTATTTAGTGAGTATACTATTTATTTATTTATTAGTGAATAATATAGTGATATTTATTTATTAAATAAATAGTCATCATTCAAGGCCTGATAAATAATATGGAGGAATGAAGGACTGATTTTAATGGTCCAGTGAGAAATAATATATATTGAATATTATTTAAATAAATAATATTTAATTTAATTTGTGAGTTTAACGCATGTCAAGAAATAATAATAATTATATTATTATTAAGGAAATAGGGTTCCACCAGAATTATAGAAATAATAAAGGGAACATGTTCAATTATTATTTTCTAACCCTAGCGATATATAAACCCAATTATATTATTTTCTTAAGAGGGAAAATTAATTTTATTGTGCATAATGAGATCTAAAGAAAATTCTCTCAAATCCCTAGAGAGATCCTTCTCTAAGAATGCTTTCAAGAATAAAGATCGACCTCCTACACCACCATTCTCCAGTCTAGAGAGATCGAAGAGAACCCTTCCTTGAAGTGATTCTCAGGGCGATCAAAGGAAAATAGTGCAAACATTACAATCTATTGTGCTAGAACCTAGAGATTCCTATGATGATGTTCAAAGGTTCATGGAACACGTGTGGATCACTAATGGAGGGAATATGCTCTTGATTACTATAAAACAATGATATTATAATGTAGAAATGTTGGAAGATCCATCAATAAAGAAAGATTTTTTATAGGATAATTTTTTAATTTCTTAAATTAATTATAAATAATATGTGATGATCTCGTTCTTTGGTTATATCATTTTTCTATTATCTATATTATTTTATTAAATTACATTGATCATGATATTTATTTTTGTGTAAATCTTTGAATAATCATCTATCATGACAAAAATATGAGTTGGACATGCCCCATCCACCACTTTCACTACGCCCAAAATCTACAAGTGGTATCAAAGGGATCTCATAATTATTTTTAATTATTTAAAGATCATTGATTGATTTACACATATATTATTATTTTTTAATTCCAGTTTAATCATTCTTTAATTCAAATTGTGATATCTTCTTTCTACCTCTTCATTTCTTTCAAATATAATTAAATTGAATAATTTTATAAATGAAATAAATTTGAAGATCTCATATGGAGGTGCCGAGGAGTCTGGCTAGACAACACAAAAGTACACACTGTGCAACCCGGAGGCACATTCCATGAAACCCATAGGTACACACTGTGTACCAATGTTTAATGCACAATGAATTAATTAATAATTAATTCAATACATGTACATTTATTACACATGGAGAATTTAATTACACACTATGTGTTGACCGGGCCAACCTGGTGCATGGTTAGTTGGAATAAACACCATGTAACTTCTGTACATGACTTTTAGTCTTTTAGTCATAGATAGGCTATGTATCCTCTTACACACCCTATATTACTAGTGACTATATAACTTAGAGAACACATGTTGTGCAACCCATGTACATGCCGTGTAATCCAATATTTTTTATGGCATGGTTATGCACCATGTTTTTTGTCATGTGCCACAGATAGTGGGTGAGAATAATACACAATGTTTAGCTGTAATGTACACATTATATACTTCTACAAAATTATGCAGAATTAAAGAATAATTTATTATAGTTTTCAAACATTATCAACATGTGTTCTTTGTGGTCATTAAGTTGATAGTACACACCATGTAATGAGTTATATATATATATATGTGTGTATAATTAATTTCTATGTAATGTTTGTATATGCATATTATGTATAAGTCATATTACATTTATTACTCTACACACATTGAAGTATAACACACTATGTAAATAACTTGTGTTCTATGTGGTCATTAAGTTGATAGTATATGTTATTAAATTACATGATAAGTTGTGTATGTAACATGTTGTAAGAGTAAAAAGTATACAAGTGTAATACACATTGGGTAGTTTGGATGGGTAATCACCGTGTTGCCTCCTAGGTATATTTTTTTGTACAAAAAAAATTATTTAAAATTATGATAGATTATAATCTCAATAAAATTCTAATGAGAATTAAGATAAAAAAATTATTAATTAAAGAAGATAATTAATTGATTCGAGTATAATTTTTCTTAAATAAGAATGACTAGAATTGAATTTTAATTTTATTAAATGGATATTTTTTTCATGCATATGGTTGATCATGATCCTAGATCTGTCCTTTGTATGTGATTGGTTTCTTTTAATTTATTATTAAATTAAATATTTGGTATGTTTTTCATCCTTCCTATAATTATTTAAGGGTTTTCATGCCCATGGTTTCTTTTATGTAAACCCCTTAACTAATCCTTTGGTTCCCCTCATCTGTGTGTGAGTAAAAACATATTAAATGGATGAAGCTCCCATGATAGTGGAGGTGGTTCAAGTTTGGAGTTGAGATGAAACCAATCCAAGAGACATACATAGGTGGACCAATGGAAAGATACAACATGAACCATAAATGGTTCAAAGTGTTTTTTCCTAGCTCGATGGTCAGTTTATCACTCACTAGATAAACTAACCATTAGTAACAACTCATGATCATAAAAATTTATTATTTTATTTCTATCAACTTGCATGGTTATTCCATTATGGATGTTTTTTCATTATCACATTTATTAATGAATTAATAAGCATACAATATAAAACTAAAATAAACTGACTTATGCGTAAACATTATCTAAGACATAGTTAATCACTTCAGTAAATACACTTAATATTAACAAGCATGTAATAAAGATAATAATTATAAATTTATGCATAAAATATAAAATCCCTCAATTATTTATATTAAGTCAGTATAACCTTCCACTAATTTAGTTAAAATTGAACCACAGTTCAAAGTTCTTGACCATCCAAATTTGGGGTGATTTCAATTATCAAAGAATTCTAACTTGAAGTTTTAGGTTATCTTAACTTAGTTCACATCAAGGGTTGACTACTAAAGTAGGAATTGGTGTAACTAATAGGTAAAGGTTTAGGAAATCCAATTAAAGAATTTCAATATAGGAGAGTCCACTCAAAAGATCAAGGAACTGTGAGTTGATTCAGATGACATTTGGAATGCCTACCTAAAACCATTCAAATTGATTGACCGACCAAAGTTGGGGTGATGATTAGGGGAATATGAATACTTTATACTATAATGTCTAAGAAACATGATATTCTGAATCCAATGGTGAGGGATATTAGGTTTTGATAAAATAATGGGTGATTAATAAATATAATATTTATTTATATGTCAAAATTTTATCAGATAAAGTACTAAAACTCTTCTCATATTATTTGTAGAAATGATAATAAACATGAATTCAAAAATATCACTAAAATCCATACTTGATAAGGATAACCTTCTCACCAAATGTTTTTCCCAAAAGTGATAAAGGTGCTTATGCATTATCCTATGCTATGAAAGGGAATTATATGTGCTGAAAGAAGATATTCCTAAAGCATTTGGTAAAGAGAATAGTGGGGAAGGGTTGTCTTTTTGTGAGAAACATTTGAATGATTCCATAGATATTTAGTATTTCAAGCTATCATCTATAACCAATGATCTTCTGAAGCAACATGAGAACATAGATGCGTATAACATGATGTCTCACCTTTGGGATCTCTATCAAGAGAAGGTGAGACAAGAAAGATATGAGATATCCAATTATTTATTTACAATTAAGCTTAGAGATTCAATGATAGTTAGGCCTCATGTAGTCAATATTATTGGATACATTGAAACCTTATACATCTTAGGGATTAAATTCCCATATTATTTTCATAGATATATCATACTCTCCTCACTACCTAATTCCTTGTCTAGTTTTATTATTAATTATAACATGAAAAATAATGAGAAGAGTATTTCAAAACTTATTACTCCAGTTCTCCAAGTGGATAAGGACACAAGGCATGATAAACCCACAGTCCTTATAGTGAATAAGAAAAGTAAGAACATGGTGAAGAGACCTAAGACTCATAATAAGTTTAAAGATCTAGAGCAGCATCCTTCTAAGAAGAGGAATATCTAAAGGCAGGGCAAGGAAAAGGAAGAAATATTTTTTTTGCATCTAGAAAAAGACTACCACCTTTCATTTACATCAGGAATGATATTGGTTTTAAGAGATTTTTTTATGTACCAACTATTAAAAAGAACATAATTTCTGTATCATACCTAGATAAATATGGTTTTATTTTTAATTTTTGAAATAAAAGTTGTCTCATTTATAAATACAATATATGTTATGGTATAAAAAAATTAAATAACGGTCTTCATGTATTAAATTAAAAAAAATTTATTAGAAATAGATAATGAATCATGTTCATAGGACTCATATAACACCTAAATATGACATCACTATATTAGTCATGTAAACGATAAGCGTTTTACAAAGCTCTTTAAAGATGGCTATTTAGACTCTTTTGAGATAAAACCACTTGAAATATGTTATGATTGTTTACAAGGTAAAATGACTAAACCAAAATTCAGTGGATATAGTGAAAGGGCTATAAATCTTTTCAGATTTTTACACACTGATGTGTGTAGAAAATTTATAGTAGAAGCTAGAGGTGGGTATTCATAATTCATAACTTTTAATAATGACCTGAGTAGATATTTCCATTTCTACTTAATGAGGTATAAGTCTGAGTCCTTTAAGAAATTTAAAGAATCAAGAATGAAGTTGAGAATAAACATAGAAAGAAGATAAAGAAGATTTAAACAGATTTAGGTGTTGAATATCTTAACTAATATTTTAACGAATTTCTATTGGAGTTTGAGATTCTATATCAACTCACTCCACTTTACAAACCACAATGGAATGGTGTTAGTGAAACTAGGAACTATACATTTTTAGACATGGTATGGTCGATGATGAGTCATGTAGATCTTCCATTATCCTTTTGGGGATATGCATTATAAAATATGGTATATACACAAAAAACTGTGTATCCACTAAAGTAGAAAATGAAATTCCCTTTGAGTTATGAAATGGAAAGAAATCCGTTTTGTTCCATACATGTGTATAGGGTTACAAGGAATTTTTTATGGTATTCTAAGGCAACAAACTAGTACCTCAGGGCACAAATTTTATTTTTATAGTCTATCCTAAGGAAACAAATAGATACTACCTATACAACTCCTCTGATAAGAAAGTGACTATCTCCAAAAAATACGCCTTTCTTGAGAGGGATCATATCCTCAAAAAGGATAGTGAGAGAAAGATTGAATTTGATGAAGTTGATGCTCAAGATACACAATATTTGGTATAAAAATAGATTCTGTAGGTCCCCATGTATGAATTAGTTTCTATAACACAAGTATAATATAAGAGCACTAGAGAGGTAAGCGAACCGACATGATATGGGTTTCTATTCACTGAATATGGAGACTCATTATTGGTTGAAAATGATGAACCTATATCCTATAAATAGGAATTAGAGATATTAGAAGCTGTATGATGGAAAGAATCCATGAATTTTGAAATGGATTCCATTTATTAGATCCAAGTTTGAGTTCTGGTCAATGTGACATTTTATTTAAAGCTCATAGGGTGAAAATGGGCATTCAAGAGAAAATTGGATAGGAAAGGTAAATTAAATACCTATAAAAAAGGTTAGTGGATAAAGGGTTTTGAAAAACATCAATGAATTGGATATGATGAAACCTTTTTACCAGTTTCCATGTTTAAATCCATCAGTATTATAATTTCTATAGCAATTTACCTTGATTATGAAATTTGGAAGATGGATGTCAAAACAAATTTCATTAATGGAAACCTTCATAAATATTTATATATTAAACAACCAGAAGGGTTTGTGACTCTAGGTGATTCCAAAAGAATATTAAAGTTGAAAAGATCCATTTATGTATTGAATAAAGCATCGAGGTCATGGAACATTTGATTTGATAAAGTTATAAAAGAATTTGGTTTCACTAAGAACGAATGTGATCCATGTGTTTACAAGAGGTTTAGTTGGAATGTGGTCATTATCCTAATAGTATATGTTGATGAATTATTACTTATTGGAAATCGCATACCAATATTACAGTATATTACGGACCGTTTAAACATGTGTTTCTCTATAAAGGACTTAGGTGAAATAGACTATATTCTAGGGATTAATATTATTTATAACAGATCCAAGAGGTTGCTTGGACTAAGTCAAAGTACATACATTGACCGAATACTAAAGAGATTTAGTATGAAACAATATAAGAGGGGATTGGTTCTAATGTCACATGATATACATATTTCTAAGAAAACGCATCCTCAGACACAACATGAGAAAGAGATAATGTGTAAGATCTCATAACCTTCACCCATAGGATCAATCATGTATTCCATGTTATGTACTAGACTTGATGTTTCCTATTCATTGAGAATGGTAAGTAGATATTAATTTGATCTAGAAGAACAACATTGATCAACTGTTAAGGCTATCCTTAAGTATCTAAGAATAATTAATGATATGTTCCTGGTTTATGGAGGACCCAAGGAGCTAGTCATCAGTGGTTATAGTGATGCTAGTTTTGAAAAAGATCAGAATGATCTGAAGTCATAGTCTATATATGTTTTATAACTCAACAGAAGAGTTGTGAGATGGAAGAGTTCAAAGCATCCAGTTGTCACTAATTCTACAACAGAGTTCAAGTATATAGAGGTTTCTAATATCATCAAGGAATTCATTTGGATACAAAACTTTGTCCTAGATATTGATGTGGTACCTAGTTGTAAATAACCTATCCAATTTTATTGTGATAATAGTGTCACGACCCATCCTCGGGGCTCGTGCCGTGACTACCCCAAGCCCGCCTTCCATAGGCCAGGGGCTGGCGACTAGCACCAAGGCGTAATTCCTGGTAAAAAAAGGGAAGGCATTGCCTTTGTAAAGTAAACAAAAACCACAGATCAAGCAAGTAGAAGTAAACACTAAGTAAAAACTGGGTACAACAGTAAGTGCAGAAAAGTAAGTGGACTAGAATACAAACCCAAACTGAAAGTAAAGTACAAATCGAAAGGGAAAACAACAACTAAAAGTAAAGCCGCAACGTCGAGCCGCCCACTGGAATTCCCACCTGAAGGGTGAGTACAGATAGCCTCCACAGCTCCTCGAGTCCAACCATCCGCTCCGAGTACTTCTCACCCAGTGGTACACCTCTAGGTATCGTCCTGCTCCGCAAGCCTCAACCACAATCAGTGTTGTCTATCGTCTGCAACCAACACAACGTAGTGCGGGCATAGCCCGTGCATGGGTGAGTATAAGCTACTCAGTAGGGACCCCAAGACCCCTGAAGGTCTCCCAGAATCCACAAAGGATAATCCAAAAAGGAAAGATACAATCACAAAGTAACATCTGACACTGCTTAGGTATATTCCCATACATATACCTAAGTCACCAATTCTGGTCCACTCCAACCTCCGAGCCCAAGTACAACCCAGTCCACACAAGAAATCACAACCCAGTCCACACAGAAAATCACACCACAATCCACAAAGGAAAACAAAACAGGATTCAGCTCACATAGGTATACCACTTAGTAAGACGATAGAGATAATCAGATGTATCCACTGATTCATCTAAGCCATCGGACCCACAAAGGATCGGTAGGTACTAACCCCTGAAATGAACCACACAGGATCGATCATGAAGTTAAAACCATAGCTATTGGGAAACTCCTTCTCCATCAAGTACAGTGGGTATGCCGCTACAACCAAGTGCTTCCCTCTAACCTTGGACTGCTGTAGTACTCCAACTATCGAGTACTGTGGGCCTGCTGCTACAACCAAGCGCTTCCCACCATGGGTCTGCCGCTACAACCAAGCGCTCCCCCTCATAGCCTCTAGAGGTACTCCTTCTGTTGAGTACCACGGGTCTGCTGCTACAACCAAGTGCTCCTCTGCCGTGGGTCTTCTGCTACAACCAAGCGCTCCCCCGTGCTGCTACAACCAAGTGCTCCTCCATCGTAGGTCTGTCGCTACAACCAAGCGCTCCTCCGTCATGGGTCTGCCGCTAAAACCAAGCGCTCCCCCTCATAGCCTCCAGAGGTACTCCTTCTGTTGAGTACCGCGGGTCTGTCGCTACAACCATGCGCTCCTCTGCCATGGGTCTGCTGCTACAACCAAGCGCTTCCCACTGGGCTATCCGTAACACACCGAGTAGTTCGATCAGCAGTCGTCAAGTCTCAACCGGCTCTATGGTTTCCGCACACAACATGCTCGTTCCGGGAGTGTCCACTCCACGATCCAAGAGGTCGATGCATCAACTGACATGTAGTCCGTAGTTGATGTATCCCAAAAATTACTGTAGTGGTCACTACCGAACCCACAGAGGATTCCCGTACTGTCTTTATTATCGTCACAGACGCAGCCAGCTCTAGGGTTCCCGCACACAGCAAGCTCGTTCGGGAGGGTCCGCTCCATGAGTTGAGGGGATGATACATCAACTGAAACATAATCCAGAGTTGATGTATCCAAACGTTCTGTATCATCAACAAGAACTCAATGTCGCAGACGGCACGTCAATCAGACGCTCGGTCTGAGAGTTATAGGCTTTTTTGTCCCAGGGGCCCTGTTGGTTTTTAAGTCAAAACCAACCCAACCGTACTCCACCTGCATCCAAACCTCGGTTAGAGTAATCCAAAAGATCCATATCACTAAGAGGAATCCAAAAATGTTGACGGCAGGTCAATCAGATGTCCAGAGCTCAAGTTATGAGTGTTTTCGCTCCGAGGGCCCGATTGGTTTCGTGTACGAACCAACCCGGCTGAACCCAAAGTACTTCGAAACCTTGAGTGCGATATACCGAAACGACCGTATCGATCCAAGGATCACATCGTCGCTGACGGTGCGTCGATAGGAGGTCCATAGCCCATGATATGGGCAAAAGACCGAAAGAGGTCCGAAAACGGGGGGTCTGGGCCCGGACCGACCCGGCCGGCTCGGCCTGGCGCGGCCTGGGTGGCCCGGCCCGGCATGGGCGCGACCCGGCCCGGTCGGCGCGGGCGCGGCCTGGTCGCCAGGTGGCTCGGTTGTAACGGCCGAGCGGTGCACAAGGGAGGCGCCGCCCCCTTAAATGATCCGCGGCCCCGCGTGGGGGGGCACCTCTCGCCAAAAGATGCAGCCGGGTTGCCACGTCCCGCCTTCGCCGGTCCCGCCTCCGTGGCTTCATCCGCAGCGGTTCTTCCCGGCGGCCCGCCGGGCACCACCGCCTCCCACCGCCGGCGCCGCCGTGCCGGCGGGGCGCGCCGGTGGGTTGCTCCGCGGACCACCGGACGAGTTCCGGTGGTCGGAATCGCGCGTCGTCTTCTCCAAAGGCCCTCCCGGGGTCCGTCCTTCACTGCGAGGACCTCACATCGCCCGTGCGGCTTGTTTTGTCATCGTCCACCGTTTCACACACCAAGAACGAAAGAGCGGTGGGTTTGGACTTGTTCGTTGGTCCGCACCCACCGCGTTAGCGGTTTTAAAAGTCTCACAACAATCATTTTAACAAAATACGGATGTAATCACATGGATTAAAATGAACAAAAACAACATTGTCGTCAAACGTGAGTTCTTCACGGAAGAAGAGGATCATCACGTCGCGGAAGGGGCGTCGCTGTCGTCGCGGTACACGGCGTCGCGTAGTCAAACTCTGAGGATTAAAAACACACAGATTTAATTGAACCAATTAAACCCATGTTGAGGATATAATTCACAAAGTAATTAAAAGAACCGCAATACCCTACCTCAATCAGTTGTTGATAGAATATTGTCATGGGGAAGGAACGTCGCGGAAGAAACATCGCAGAAGGAGGATCGTCGGCGTCGTCGATCTCTGAGGGTTCGGCGCTCTTCGTCGCCCTTCGTCGGAGGCTGGCATTCTTCGTCGGCGACGATGCATTCTTCGCGTTCTTCGCGAAGGAGGATGAAAATCTTCAAGCTTTAGATCTTTCCCCAAATCCTCTCAACAAGAAACCCCTCAACAAAAACAAGTTTTGGTCTTATTTTATTCCCAATTCCAACAATTAGAAATTCAAAGTTAAGAAACGAACAATTAATTCAATGAATTAATTGTAACGACTTAACTACCCAATTAATAGGGGCGTTTCTTAACCAGAAAAACGCACGATTGACTTTCATTAAAGAGGGGGTTGTGGGTGCATTACATAGAGGGAAAGAAACGGTGGGGATCGTGCGGGCCCCACCTCACAAATATCCCACCAAGTGGTCAGGATATTTTGGGTTCCACCCTATCCGCTTAACTTGGCTTAAGTGGCTTTAAGTAAAATAAAATAAAGTGTTGCACCACTTTTATTTTATTTCTTAACTTAATCCCAAAAATTAAAAACCACACCCAAGCAAAGGAAACTCCAGAAATGGCGTTTCTAAGAAAATACCGGCACTGCGATTCCATCGGTGCCCTCAGAATTCGATTCCGAGCACAGGTTCAAAAGTTAGAAAAACCCGCTCGTTCGTTCACTGAACATACCCGATCCAAAATTCAGAAAATGATTCCGGGCACACCGGGCCTCGGAATCAGCTGCCGTCAGAAACTACGTTCTTTTAAAATTCCAAATAAAATTAAGAAAAAAATTTCCTTGAATTTTTACGGGTCTTTAAATCACTCCCACCTCAGGGATTTACGTCCCCGTAAAGATACATCATAAACTAGGGAAACAAATGTGGGTACTGAGCACACATCTGAGCCTCCCGCTCCCAAGTGCTCTCCTGGAGGTTCTCGTGCTTCCATCTGATGCGCACTAGAGGAATCAACCGTCCACGTAGGACCTGATTCTGTCGATCCTCGATCTCCACCGGGACCTCCGCAAAAGTCGCCCCATCATCAATGTCCAGCTCCCCATGGTCAATGATATGCGTCGGGTCGAGCTCGTATCTCCCCAGTTGAGATACATAGAAGTCGTCGTGCACCTGGTGCAACTGAGGTGGGTGGGTCAAGCGGTAAACCACCTCGCCTACCCTACCGAGGACCTAGAAAGGTCTGTTGAACCTCGGCGATAACTTGTCGCCTCGGCCACATCCCCATAACTCACGTCGAGGTGTGACCCGTAAGGAAACGTGGTCGCCATCCTCGAACTCTATTGGTCTCTGCCTCCTGTCAGCACAAGACTTTTGCCGACTCTGAGCTGCCCTCATTTGGTCTTGGATGACTTGGACCTTTCTGGTCCTACAAGAGCTGCTGATATTTCTTCTTTTCTGAGAAGAGAAATCCGGTCTCATCCCCTGGATGAAACACGTTCTTCGCCTAATACAGTCAATCCCTTCATTGATGATACTAACCCATAGAAAGGATGACGTCGTAAGGCCTTGATGCTACTACCAAGAGATCTAACCGTTACTCTCACCTCCAAGGGTTGATTCACACTGTCAGCATCAGTGTGTGGTCACTGAGTCTCCTCTAGTAGGTATCTCAAAGTGAGGGTCAAGTCAATAGTTTTTAAACCGAAACCTCTTAGTAACAACACAAAGAGAGGACAGGAAGGTAAACGACAAAATAAAGGCGTATTTTATTACTGCAACTCAAAGTAAAAAGACACAAAACATATACAAACAAACATCAACAATGCTAGAAGTAGCATAAACAAAAGTCTCCAGGTCTGGAGCTAGTCCCGCTCCTGTCCATCTGCTCCCGGAGCTCCATGATCGTAAGACTCAGCTGCCTAAAGCTGAGCTCTCCCATGTCCACCAGCTCCCTGCGATCGAGGTGGACCTCCTAGTGGTGGTGGTGGCAATACCTCGAAGTGTCCTCCACCTCCAGCTGCATGGCCAGCTCCCCTGCCACGGTCTCCTGCTCCATGCGATCCGCCTAGATCAAACCTCTGCCTCTGCCTGGGAGGTCCTTCGTTCATCTGCTGGTCATCTGTATGGTGGGTCAGACAGTCACGAGCCATGTGACCAACCCCGCCGCATGAGTAACACTATCTGCTCATGGTAAGTCGTTGTCCACCCCGTGTGCCTCGCACAAACGATCTTGTGTCACGCGGTCGACCACCTGTAGGTCTAGTCCTCTTGGACCCCTGTGTCATCTGTCTACTGCCCACTACAGAAGACTCTGCCGCATGCCAGCTAGTGGTGAGTCCTGCTGCTGGAGACTGCTCATCAAGGAAACTATCCACTAAGAGGCCTCGCTCCAACAACCCTGTCTGTGTCGGAATGCTGTGAGAAACAAATGAAGCTCTGATCTCTCGCCTGAGCCCCTGCTCGAAGGTTCGGGCCCTGAAGAATGGGTCTCGTACCATGTCCATGGAATAACATGAGAGATCGGTAAACCTCGCCGCGTACTGGGCTACTGTCATGCTACCCTGCCGCAGCTGTAGAAGCTCCTGGATGCGCACCGCACGGAGGGTGGCTGGGACGAATTCCGATCGGAAGAGGATCTCAATGTCCGTCCAGAGAAGGGATGCCTCATCATGCACCTGGAGCATCAAGCTCCATCATCTGCCTGATACTGCGTGCAGTAGGCTCGCTGTGAGGATCACCATGAGGTCTATTGGTGTCCTCACTAACATGAAAACCCGTACAACTGCCTCCAGCCAGTAATCGGCTGCCTGAGGATCCGTCTCCCCATGGAACCTCGGAGGTCACTGGTGCTGAAACTCGTGCAGTGCACTAAGGAGACATGCATCGTCAGCGGTTGGGGCTGGTAGCATTGGTGGCTCGGTGGGTAGAGGTACCGCCGGTGCCTCTGCTGTCAAAGGGCCCTGTACCGAGGCCTCATCGCTCGGCGAGCTGTCGTCACATACAACTCTCGAAACCCTAGCTGGCGGCCATCGTGGGGCCATCCTGAAAAGAAACAGGTGCGCCACGGTCAAACAATATACCTGGTGAGATGACATAAAGTAATCACAAAGAAAACTTGAAACACACATGCAATAATTTTTTTCACGCATTAAGTCAGAAATCAGAAGTCAGGGTCCTGGTGTATGGATACGTCGGCCGCCGCACCAACACTGGACTCCCTGAACTGATGACCACACCCAATACACTTAACACTATTTCTTCACATAGAAAAAGATTATAGTCCCAAGTTCTGTGGTAGAACCGAACTCCTCTGATACCAATTTGTCACGACCCATCCTTGGGGCCCGTGCCGTGACTACCCCAAGCCTGCCTTCCATAGGCCAGGGGCTGGCAACTAGCACCAAGGCGTAATTCCTGGTAAAAAAAGGGAAGGCATTGCCTTTGTAAAGTAAAAAAACACCACAGAGAAAGCAAGAAGAAGTAAACACTAAGTAAAAACTGGGTAAAATAGTAAGTGCAGAAAAGTAAGTGGGCCAGAATACAAACCCAAACTGAAAGTAAAGTACAACTAGAAAGGGAAAACAACAACTGAAAGTAAAGCCGCAACGTCAAGACGCCCACTAGAAGTCCCACCTGAAGGGTGAGTACAGATAGCCTCCACAGCTCCTCGGGTCCAACCGTCCTCTCCGAGTACTTCTCGCCCAGTGGTCCACCTCTAGGAACTGTCCTACTCCACAAGCCTCAACCACGATCAGCGTTGTCCGTCGTCTGCAACCAACACAACGTAGTGCAGGCATAGCCCGTGCAGGGGTGAGTATAAGCTACTCAGTAGGGACCCCGAGACCCCCGAAGGTCTCCTAGAATCCACAAAGGATAATCCACAAAGGAAAGATACAATCACGAAGTAACATCCGACACTGATTAGGTATATACCCATACATATACCTAAGTCACCAATTCCAGTCCGCTCGAACCTCCGAGCCCAAGTACAACCCAGTCCACACAGGAAATCACAACCCAGTCCACATAGGAAAGCACAACACAATCCACAAAGGAAAACAAAACAGGATTCATCTCACATAGGTATACTACTTTGTAAGACGATAGAGATGATCAGATGTAGCCAAAAATTCATCTAAGCCGTCGGACCCACAAAGGATCGGTAGGTACTAACCCCCACAATGACCCACACATGATCGATCATGAAGTTGAAACCATAGCTATTGGGAAACTCCTTCTCCATCAAGTACAGTGGGTATGCCGCTACAACCAAGCGCTTCCCTCTAACCTTGGACTGCTGTAGTACTCAAGCTATCGAGTACTGTGGGCCTGCTGCTACAACCAAGCGCTTCCCACCATGGGTCTGCCGCTACAACCAAGCGCTCCCCCTCATAGCCTCTAGAAGTACTCCTTCTGTTGAGTACCATGGGTCTGCCACTACAACCAAGTACTCCTCTACTGTGGGTCTACTGCTACAACCAAGAACTCCCCCGTGCTTCTACAACCAAGAGCTCCTCCATCGTAGGTCTGCCGCTACAACCAAGCGCTCCTCCATCGTGGGTCTGCCGCTACAACCATGCGCTCCCCCTCATAGCCTCTAGAGGTACTCCTTCTGTTGAGTACCGCGGGTCTGCCGCTACAACCAAGCGCTCCTCCGCCGTGGGTCTGTTGCTACAACCAAGCGCTTCCCACTGGGCTATCCGTAACACACCGAGTCGTTCGATCAGCAGTTGTCAAGTCTCAACCGACTCTAGGGTTTCCGCACACAGCATGCTCATTCCGGGAGGGTCCCCTTCACGAGCCAAGAGGTCGATACATCAACTTACATGTAGTCCGGAGTTGGTGTATCCCAAAAAGTACCATAGTGGTCACTACCGAACCCACAGAGGATTCCCATACTGTCTTCATTGTCGTCGCAGACGTAGACAACTCTAGGGTTCCCTCACATAGCAAGCTCGTTCGGGAGGGTCCGCTCCACGAGCTGAGGGGATGATACATCAACTGACACATAATCCGGAGTTGATGTATCCAAAAGTTCTGTATCGTCAACAGGAACTCAACGTCGCAGACGGCGCGTCAATCGGACGCCCGGTCTGAGAGTTATAGGCTTTTTCGTCCCAGGGGCCCGGTTGGTTTTTAAGTCAAAACCAACCCGACCATACTCCACCTGCGTCCAAACATCGGGCAGAGTAAGACAAAAGATCCGTCTCACTAAGAGGAATCCAGCAATGTCGACGGTACGTCAATCGGACGTCCGGAGCTCATGTTATGAGTGTTTCCGCTCCGAGGGGCCGGTTGGTTTTGTGTGCGAACCAACCCGGCCGAATACAAAGTACTCGGAAACCTTTAGTGCGATATACCGAAATGACTGTCTCGATCCAAGGATCACATCGCCGCTGACAGTGCGTCGATCAGAGGTCCATATCCCATGATATGGGCAAAATACCGAAAGAGGTCCGAAAACGGGGGGTCTGGGCCCGGACCGACCCGGACCAACCCCCCTGGGTCGGCCCTAACCGGGTCGACCCGACCCGGGTCCGGGTCCGAACCGGCCGGCACGGCATGGCACGGCCTGGGTGGCCCAGCCCGGCCTGGGCGCGACCCGGCCCGGCCAGCGCGGGCGCGACCCAGTCGCCAGGCGGCTCGGCCATAACGGCCGAGCGGTGCGCAAGGGGGGAGCCGCCCCCTTGAATGATCCGCAGCCCCGCGTGCGGGGCCGCCTCTCACCGACGGATGCGGCCGGGTTTCCGCGTCCCGCCTTCGCCGGTCTCGCGCGGTCGCGGGACTTCCGGCCCGCCGCCGCGGCTTCAACCGCGGCAGTTCTTCCCGGCGGCACGCCGGGCGCCGCCATCTCCCTCCGCCGGAGCCGCCGTGCCGGCGTGGCACGCCGACGGGTTGCTCCGCGGACCACCGGACGAGTTCCGGTGGTCAGAATCGCGTGCCGTTTTCGCCAAAGGCCCTCTCGGGGTCCGTCCTTCACTGCGAGGACCTCACATCACCCGTGCGGCTTGTTTTTTCGTCGTCCGCCGTTTCGCACACCAAGAACGAAAGGGTGGTGGGTTCGGACTTGTTCGTTGGTCCGCACCCACCGCGTTAGCGGGTTTAAAAGTCTCACAACAATCATTTTAACAAACCGCGGATATAATCACATGGATTAAAATGAACAAAAACCCCTACCTCAACGTTGTCGTCGAACGTGAGTTCATCGCGGAAGAAGAGGATCGTCGCGTCACGGAAGGGGCATCGCTATCGTCGCGGTACACGACGTCGTGTAGTTAAACTCCGAGGATTAAAAACACACAGATTTAATTGCACCAATTAAACCCATGTTGAGGATATAATTCACAAAGGAATTAAAAGAACCGAAATCCCTTACCTCAATCTGTTGTTGATCGAAGATTGTCGCGGAAGAAACTTCACGGAAGAAACGTCGCGGAAGGAGGATCGTCGGCATCGTCGATCTCCGAGGGTTCAGCGCTCTTCGTCGCCCTTCATCGGAGGCCGGCGTTCTTCATCGGCGATGATGTGTTCTCCGCGTTCTTCGCGAAGGAGGATGAAGATCTTCAAGCTTTAGAGCTTTCCCCAAATCCTCTCAACAAGCAACCCCTCAACAAAAACAAGTGTTGGTCTTATTTTAGTCCCGATGCCAACCATTAGAAATTCAAAGTTAAGAAACGAACAATTAATTCGATGAATTAATTGTAATGACTTAACTGCCCAGTTAATAGGGGAATTTCTTAACCAGAAAAACACACGGTTGACTTTCATTAAAGAGGGGGTTGTAGGTGAGTTACTTAGAGGGAAAGAAACAGTGGGGCTTATTCGGGCCCCACCTCACAAATATCCTACCAAGTGGGTAGGATATTTTGGGTTCCACCCTATTCTCTTAACTTGGCTTAAGTGGATTTAAGTGACTTTAAGTGAAATAAAATAAAGTGTTTCACCACTTTTCTTTTATTTCTTAACTTAACCCCAAAAATTAAAAACCACACCCGAGCAAAAGCAACTCCGAAAATGGCGTTTCTATGCAAATACCAGCGCTGCGATTCCATCGGTTCCCTCAAAATTCGATTCCGAGCACCGATTCAAAAGTTAGAAAAACCCGCTCGTTCGTTCACTGAACGTACCCAATACAAACTTCGGAAAATGATTTCGGGAACACCGGGCCTCAGAATCATGTGCCGTCAGAAACTATGTTCTTTTAAAATTCCAAAGAAAATTAAGAAAAAAATTTCCTTGAATTTTTACGGGACTTTACAAATAGTACGACGGTGGATCTGGAAAAATATCCAAGGTCACACCAATAGAAGAAACACATACTCCATAAGTATCACCTTTTGAGGGATTTTTCTCAGAGGGGTAAAGTTTTAGTAAGAAGAGTTCCCATAGAAGAAAACATGGAGGACCCCTTGACTAAAGGACCATCACATCAGAATCATGAGTATCATGTGAGACCTAGTAGATTGAAAGTTGTTAGCAGTTGACTCTAGTGAAAGTGGAAGTCTATTGGATTTAGTTCCCTATATCAAACTTTTGTGTACTTTATGATAACCTATATTCTTTATCTTTAATATTAATAAACTCTATAACATCATGATTATTATTCTACGTGACATAGTATGTGATAATGTCCTAAGATTAATTATTG
This sequence comes from Viscum album, assembly GCA_963277665.1. Classification (NCBI taxonomy): domain Eukaryota; kingdom Viridiplantae; phylum Streptophyta; class Magnoliopsida; order Santalales; family Viscaceae; genus Viscum; species Viscum album. The sequence continues at coordinate 1,514,228,300 of OY728150.1, forward strand.
CAATTAAAGACCATAACAGTTCTCCACTATGATGAGAAACCAAAAGTGCCATGTTTGTATTCTTAAATATATGTTCTATAGCTGGATGAAATCATTTGAGGGTGAATACTCATAGGAAATTGAGGCACCTTCTCATGGTGTGCGCCCTTGGTAATATCCAGTGTAGGATATTATGAGAATGAGACCCACTAGTAGGAAATCCACATTTATATGTGTCATTGGATGTTCCTATTTTTGAAAATGTTTATTGATACTTAGACTTTAATATTATTATTAATGAGTATTATAAGTCATGTAATTTGATGTATTAACGAAAACCAGGATGACATATGTTTGCGGTGAGGTAAGATATGTTGGGTGCGTCACGAGTAATTTTTCATTAATGAATAATTTGAGAAATGATTTTTCCCTTCTATTCTTTAATGGAAGTTGATATCTCAAGCCCTTTTATGGAAATGATATAACCTAAAAAATCCATGACCATGGTGTTCTGTAGGCAAGTTCAAATTTTGAGAAGTCAAAGAAAGTGACATCGAACACATAGGTTGATGGTGATAGCATGCAACCTGCTTGATTAGTGATATCTCAATAAAGTGATTATATTATATAGTAAGTGTCCGTATGAGCTATTATGTCGTATGGCATTACCTTCTTTCTCTATGTATTCCTTGACGTGTTTTTAGTCACTAACCTTGGAATTTAAGTTGATTCATCTAATTCCACTAGGAAAGAGGCCTGGAGGGTCAAATACTAAGTGTATCCAAAATATTAGTTAAATAATAATAATATTTAATTAGTTCAATAAATATTCCTTCACATGGTTTAATAATTATTAATTTTTTCTTGATCACATATATTCTGTCACCAGTTATTCAAGAGAATATTTTGTGAGTAGAATTTTTAATAAATATCTATTTACTATTTAGTGAATATAATATTTATTTATTTATTAGAAAATAATGTAGTGATATTTATTTATTAAATAAATATATATTATTCAATTATTGATAAATATTATGTAGGAATGGAGGATCGATTTTAATTTTCTGGTGATAAATAATATATATCGAATATTATTTGAATGAATAATATTTAATTTAATTCAAGAGTTTATCACATGTCAAGAAATAATAATAAAATTATTATTATATACATGGGGTTACATAGGGATTACATAAATAATAAAGGGAACGTTTTCAATTATTATTTTCTGACCCTGGTGGTATATAAACCCAAATTTAATTTTTTCTTAAGAGAGCGAATTCATTTTGTTGTGAAAAATGAGATCTGAAGAAATTCCTCTCAAATCCATAGAGAGTTCCCTCTCTATGAACTCTCTCAAGAATAGAGAATTATCCTCCTCCACGACCACTCTCAATTCTATAGAGATTGAAGAGAACCCTTCGTTGAAGAAATTCTCAGCGTGATCAAAGGTGAATGATGAAAACATTAGGATCTTCTGTGATGGTACCCAAATATTCCTATGGAAATTTTTGGAGGTTCATAGAGCACATGTGGTCAACACTTAAGGGAATCTACTATTGATTCTTACAATATAATGATAGTTTGATGTAGATACATTGGTTAACCCATCCACAAAAATATAATTTCTTCTAAGGTAATTATTTAATTTCTTAAATTAATTATAAATAATATGTGATGATCCTGTGCTTTGGTTCTAGTGTTTTTCTATTTTCTATATTCTTTTATTCAATTATATTGATCACAACTTTTATCATTTTATAAATCTTGGATTAATCATCGAACATGAAAAAAAACTGAGTTGGAAATGCCCCATCCGCCACTTTCACTGCACCCAAAACCTATAGTCATATCAACGACAACATCTTATGAATAAATATCATGTAATATAATCTATTTGTATCAAAATATCTCATAAATGAAGATTCATACTTCATTTCATCGTACTTTGTTACTTTATTTATTTGTGACCATACTAGATAAACCAACCTTTAGTGACCATGGACAAGGATTTAATAAAAGATACTACTATATTGGTAAACTAAGCCTGAGACATCTAATCCATTTGAAAGCAATAAAAACTATCTTGAACATTAGACCAATTACATACCATCAATGACACACCCAACACAAGCTACATCACCACAATATAAATGTCATTTTTTTCATCCTAGATCAAAGTACACAATCACATGGTACACATTGAAAATGATATAAAGTCTAAAGACCAATACACATGCTCGTAAATAGGAATAACCAATGACTCCTAAGACATGCGATGTTAATATTGGTGGGTTAGTCATTATGATCTCATATACTTGAGATCACAAATCGAGAACTTCATGAGAAAAAGTCTTAATTCTTTTGATCCCCCAAAACCTGATAGTCATACATCATATGTGTCTTGTCAGTAAAAGGTATGTAGACTATATTACATATGTTTAAGATTATTGATATAGTATCTTGAGGTTATCATTATAGTTTGAAACTACTATAACATTTTAATATGATAAATAATCTATGGAAATTACCATGTAAATAATGTATGTAGTATCAAAACTATTATGGTAAGACTACATCATGCACAACTCATTGTATACATGATATGGTAATAAAAAAAATACTTTTCAAGTTGGGTATAGGGAACCCACTTTTACCACAATCCCACTTGCACTAGAGCCAACTTTCCAATAATCAACTTGTTATCTCTCACATGAGAAGATCATGCTTTTACTGAGTTATGACTTTAGTCATTAGGATCTCCATGTTTCCTTACATGACAACTATGTTATCCACAACTTCACCTCCTTGAGTAAGCCTCCTCAAGAGATGATATCCCTGAGTATATTCCTTTTTTAATCTATCTAAACTTGATATCTTGGCTAGTACCATTATAATAATATTATCATAATTATTATAATACTTTACTTACAAGGTGTGATTCCAATAATTGAAACAAATTACTATGAATTTTATATTGCTTCTTCGACTACATCAAAAGCTGCAACATACTTGGTATTTATAGATATGACTGCCACTATCTTGAATGATCTTATATTGTTCATTACCTTAGTCTAACTATGATATTAGATCAAATTTATCAATAATAATACTAGTTTGTGTCACCTTATAACTTGTGTTCCTTCCTCTCCAACTACCAAGTATATATCCCTTGTACTTTCTCAAGTGTAATTGGATAGTTTTGGATGCTTCCCAGGAATATCTCCTAGATTTAACTGATATTTTTATACCATAAAGTATATGTTGGAAATATCTTGTACATAACATGACATATTTGGTAGATCCATCACAGATGTGTATGGAATTCCACTCACCATTTTAATCTCATGATATGTCTCATACATGTCTTCTTAAAGAGATTTATGCTATGTTCCATTGAGAAATTTTCTCTCTAAGATTTTTCAAATACATTGTTAGTATATGTTATTAATCTTGGTCCAAGTAACCCATAAATCTATAATAGTAAAACAAATTCCTAGATACGAAGTTTCTACTTTAAGTCAATCTTTGGAGAGTTTCTTTCAACCTAGTCTTAACCTAGTGTAAGAAAAATATATCTTTTCCATTTGTTTTATGAAATATGGTAATAAAAATGTACTATTCAAGTTGGGTCTAGGGCACTTTCTTTTACCACATAAGATGGAGTGAATTGAGATAAAATCCCAAACTCTTATAGAATGTTGATAAACTCTTGGTTAAAATATTCACCACCAAGATCAAATCGAAGATTCTTTATCTTCTTAACAAGTTGATTGTCTACTGCATTCTTAAATTCCTTGAATTTCTCAAAGGCCTCATACTTATACCTCATCAAGTAAATATAAAAATGTCTACTCAAGTCATAAATAAAATTTATGAAGTAATAATATCCAAATATATATTCTACTAGAAAAGGTCCACACACATCAGTGTGTACCAATCAAAGAAGCTTTGTGGCCCTTTCACCCTATCCACCGAATGATGGTTTGGTCATTTTTCCTTGAAAACAAGCATAACATTTTTCAAGTGGTATTAACTCAATGGATTCTAAATAACCATCTTGATAGAAATTTGTTTGATTATTCTCATTTATGTGACCAAGATGGTGATTCCACAACTGGGTGTTGTATGAGTCATGCGAACATGATTTGTTATCTATTGAAAATACTTAGTTTTCACAATTTAATACATAAAGACCAATATTTAGTTGAAAAATGTTGTATTTGTAAAAGTGGAATTATTTATTTAAAAATTTGAAAATAAAACCTTCCATGTTAAGATAAGAAAAATAGATGATGTTCTTAGTAACACTTGACATAAAATAATAGTTCTTTAAAACCAAAATGATTCTAGTTGGCAATAGAAGGTGGTAGTATCTTATAGCCAAAGCAGTGAGTCGTGATCCATTGAATTCTTGAAGATCCACCTATCATATGACAATATTACGAAATACACTTGGTTCTTGAATTTTTATATATATGTGAGCACCACAAGCTGTATCTAATACCCAATTTTTAAATATAGATAGATTACACTAAATAATGAACACATTGTTAGCTTCCCCTTGATTCTAGGTGAGGTTCTTCTTCCAATGGATTTTATTTCCACATGAAAAACATACTGAATCATTTTCACTTCGCTATAGGTTTATCATGCCTCATGTACTTATGATCTAGGAGAATGAGATTATGAATTTCCAAAAGAGTTTTCTCGGCATTTCTCATGTTGTAATTCACAATGAAACTTGAGAATGATTTATGTAGTGAGTAAAGGATGATATCTATGCATAGATAATTAGGGAATTTAATTCCCAAGATATCCAAGCACTCTATAAAGCCAATAATCTTGACTAAATGAGTCCCAGCAGGCCACCACTCTCTAAGTTTTCATGTGAAAAATTCTTTGGAAATCTTATATCTCTCTTGTCTCTCATTCTCTTAACAAAGATCAAGAAGGTGAGACATCATGACATATGAATCCATATCCTCATGTTTCTTTATAAGATCATTGGACATAGAAGATTACATAAAATATTTTAAATATATGAAATCATCCAAATGTTTCTCATAGAGAGACAATTCTTCCCCACTATCTTCTTGGCTAGGTGCTTTAGTAATGTGGTTTTCCAGCACATGTAATTTCCTTTCATGATGTATAATAATGCGCAAGCGCCTTTGATATTCTTGAAAATTAGTGCTAGAGATAAGGTTATACTTATAAAGTATAAATCACTATGATATGTTTGAAGTCATGTGTATTGTTTTTTCTACAATTAAGAATATTTTTTAGTACTTTATCTGATAAAATTAGATAATAAATATTAAATTTATTAATCTCTCATTATTTTTTTGAAACCTAATATACCTCACCATTGGTTTTGGAACATCCTATTACTTATAAAATATAGTGGAAATGACCCTCATTACCCTTATAATAACCCATAATTTGGCCTAATAAGTTATTTAAAGGGTTTTAGGTAGGCATAATATTTCAAACTGCATTAACTCACAGTTCCTCGATCTGTTGAGTAGACTCCCCAATCCTGAAATCCTTGATTTGGATTTCCAAAACCCTTTCCTCTTAGTTACACTAAGCCATAATTTGATAGCCAACCCTTTATGTGAACTAAGTTAATTCTACCCAAAACTCAAATTAGAATTCCCCGATAATTGAAAGCACCCTGATTTTGGCCGGTCAAACACTTTGAACTATGATTCGATTTTAATTTTAGTGGAAGGCTATATCAACTTGATATATATAATTGAGATATTTTTATCTTTATGCATAAATTGTCCATTTTATCTTTATTACATGTTGGTTAATATTATGTGAATTTACTTAAGTTATTAATCATGTCTTAGATAAAGTTTATACATAATATAATTTATTTTAGTTATATCTTGCATGATTGTTAATTAATTAATTCATGTGATCATGAAAAAAATACATAATGAAATTAATCATTAAAATTTAAAGAAATAAAATAATAAGAGTGATATGATCATGAAATTTTACTAATGATTAGTTTATCTAACATATGATAAACTAACCTCTGACATTTAAAAAAATAGCTTAAACCCTAACTTTGTTCGTGATGTAGCTTTCCACCTATCCACTCATATACATCTTGGATTGGTTTCACCTCAACTTCAAACTTGAACCACCTCCACTGGTCTGGGAGCTCCATCCATTACATATATAGTTACTAACATGCAGGTGAGAGAACCAAAATATTGTTTAAGGGGGTTTATATAAATGGAAACTATGGGATCACCAACCCTTACATAATGAGATGAGGGATGACACACATGCCCTAAATTTAATTTAATAATAAATTACAAGGAAACCAATCTCCTACAAAGGGATAGTCTATTCTCATGATCATCCGCATTCATGCAACACATTACATATTTAATAAATAAAATTCAATCCCAATCATTTTTATTTAAGATAAATCATGTACGAATCAAATAATTATCTTATTTAATTAATTATTTTTTATCTTAATTCTCATTAAAACATTTTTGAGATTCTTATACATCACAATTTTAAACAAATTATATAAATTTATTTAAAATAAACTATCTACAAAACACGTACCTTGGAGGAAAAACAACAAGTACCCACCTGAACTACCCAACATATATGATATTTGTATACTTTTTACTCATACGACATGTAGAATACATGTTTTATCATGTAATTTCATGGTGTGTACTATCAGATGAATGACATACAAAACATATTTCATTCACATAGCGTGTTACGTCTTAATGTGCGTAGAGTAATCTATGTATTATAAGTTATACATGACATGTAGTTATGAATATTACATAGAAATTAATTATATATTTAATATATATATATATATATAACACATTGCATGGAATGTATAAGTAAAATTAATGACTCATGAAATACATTTTGATAAAATTTAAATAGTATAATAATTTAATTTTAAAATTTTCATAAATAAGAAATATACATGGCGCGTACTATCTAGATACACATCGTGTATAAATCTTCACCAACTATCAGAATGACACGCCTAATCATTGGGAATATTATCTTGTTGTCGATATTAATGGATTACACAATTTGTACCCAGGCTACGCACCATGTGGTCTCTGAGTTACATGGTTACCAGTCACCCATGTCATGTGAAAACACATGGATCATCTTTGAATAATGGATTGTTGTTCGAAATGGACAACTTAAGAGGGGGTTAATTGAGCTTTCAATTAATATTCCTATTTAAAAAATATTAAAATCAAAATTCCCCAATTTATAAAATAAAGTCTAGTTGACTAAAATAGTAGAAGTGTATACTTTTTTATTTTCAAAAATATTCTTAGAAGTTCAATCACAACTTAGTTAAAATATGTTTTAAAAAATCATTAACTTTTGAAAAAAATTTAATTGTATTAAACACTGTATATAAAACACTTATTAAAGCTAACTATAAAATTAGTGTTTTGATATAATGTTTAAAAACTAAAACATGTTTTTTTAATAAAGTAAACCCAAAAAGAAAACACACAGTGTAATAAAACAATATGTTTAATCTCTAACCAAGACCTAGTCCTATCCACTTAGAAATCACTTACTACCATGTAATTTATTAAATAATAAACCGATCCACAACCTGGATCAGGTTTTTATAAATAACAACTGTACACAACAGTCCAAGATACACACAATATCTTCCATAGTTATACATGGGATACTAGGTGTAAAAGAATGAAAGAAATAGTGTCTATCACTCTTCAATATAATACATGATCCTATGTTAAAGAATAAACAAAGTAAAGAAAATACAACTCAAAAGTAAACTAAAAACAGAGAGAGAAAAAGATGAGAAGAGTGAAATTATGATGTATCTAAATCATATATGCTTTGGTTGAAAATATTTCTTCAATTCTGTCTTTAAAAATATTCACCCAATAGTTTCACCAATAATTAAGAAAAATAGTGTTGTGGAATCTTAGTAGTCAGTTTGATCAGTGTATCACTTTTTCACTACGCACTTAGCTCAGGTATTTGTGTGTATTTCCATGAGTGGATCTACTCCTTGAAGAGATAACCATCTCTAATTATCCATTTGAGGATATTCATAATTTAATACTCATACTCATTTCATCCTTAAATGCACCGACTCTTCAATTAATGCTTCAAATTATAGCTACTAGAGATTTGAAAATAGCTTATAGATTTAAGTTAGACAAAGTCACTTAGTCTTCCATTAAGCATTATTAAATGGCTCATGGTTAATTTAAACGATCAATTTCCATGGTAACTTGGAATTATCACTTCATTTATTCTTGCGGTAACTTCATTTGTACTCACTGCCACTTTATTTTTACTCACAATCACTTGATTTTTACTCACGATCACTTCATTACTTTATGTGGTAAGTTCTTTTCTTCTTCTGGTAGCTTGAATTTTTATTGCAGTCACTTCACTTCTTATTTCTTCCACTTAACTTTTAACACACCTAGATTTTTATTCAATAATTATCTTCAAATAATTTAATTTCTTTAGTAACTTGTGTTGCAGCACCACTGAGTTTAAATGAACCACAATATACTATTAAAATATTATTATTTTAACATGACCATTATAACATATCTGTTTGATTTTAGGGTAATAATAGGAATAAACATATTATTTATATTTATTTATTAATTCTTAGAAAATAAAAACTTAATTTTTAATAAAGTCATTTTATTCTTCAAAAATGTGTTTTCTTCAAAAAATGATTTTATTGCTTTATATAAGATAAAAAATATTTTTCTTTTTGAAACTTTTATAAATTTTATTTGATAATATAAAATTCATTTTTTAATTCATCATTTAAAAATTATATTATGAAAAATTATTTATAATTTTCTAAAAAGTTGGAAATTTTAATGAATAGTGAAAAATACTGATTTACATTGAAAAATGTATTTTATTTTAAAGAATTTGCAAAGAAAAATTATATTTTAGATTAGTTTTATATTTTAATTAGTTTCTTTTGATTATAAATAATCTAAATTTTTTATTTGAAATTAATTTTATACATTAATTTAGTATAAAAACATTTTATACTTAAAAACGACATTTTTTGGAAAAATTGTTTTCATTGTGTTTGACGGTTTAATTTTTAATTAAATTCCACAAATTTTGTGTTTTAAATTTTGAAAAATGGATTCCATATTTTGAATCATGAGATACAAATTTAGTAAATATACCCCTTTTATTTTTGATCAATATGAATAATAACTGTGGTAAAATTTATAATCTCAGTAAAGGGTAAATCTTGTTAATATAGATTAAAAATAAGTGATAAGGCCATAAGTTTTTATCAAAATTCTTATAGGATGAATTAAATTTAACCCTTAACACTTTAGGTTCTAAATTTAGTTATTTAATGAACACTTTTTCATTAAAATGACTTAGACATTATTCTTTTTAAAAGGTTGGGGCCGAAGCCTCATTTTATTATTTAAAGCGAAGACCTCTTTAGACTTGGTAGAGGGAGACCCATTATATAGCCCGAAGTCCCAAGGACAAGTGTCCTGAAGACAGGGCTTGAAAGCCCATTTTTTGGCTCAAAGATCCCCTCAGTGAATAGTACTAGTACAGTACCTGGGCTGCTACAGTACCTGCTACAGTACCACCACCGTTATAGTTCCTCCTATAGTGCCTTCGCCGCTATAGTGTCGCTGCCGCTACAGTTCGAACGCTGCTACAGTATTGCTACAGTGCCCTACTACAGTGGTACTACAGTACCCAGAAATTAGTCCTTGCCTAAATTTGATCCTGGGTCTTTTGGATTCCTAGCAGGAGCCTGTACCACTAGGGTACAGGCTCGTTGGCACTAAGACGTTATTAAAATCAAAGAAAGTGACAAAATGTCACACTCTTATTTTTAATAAGTATAATATTTTTAATATGGGGTTAACTAGAAGATACAATCAATTATAAATATTATTTAGAAATATAAAATATTTATCTTCAACATGATAATTTATTTTAAAAAATTATCAATTAAATAATTACCCTAAATACTTAGATAACGCTGATGAATTAATTATTCAATTAACAGAAAAATAAAATAAACGATGATAAGAATATTAAAAGTAATATAATTTGAGATATTTTATGATATACATGAATTCACTAGATCACCATGAAATTTTTAGGATATAATAAAATATTTTACAATTTTACTTGTTGTATTGATATTTTTAAATGTTAAAGTAGTGAATAGTATCAAAATTGATAATAATGATTTTTATGGGATTGATATTTTATTAAATTATTTATAAATAATAAAAATATTTAAAAAATTTAAATTGATTATGATATGATCTAAAATGAAATAAATTTTCTGTTTTTTGGTCAAATTTACAACATATAAGTAAAAATTAAAACCTTTTAATATTGAAAAAGTTGTTACCATAATTAAAATTAAAATAGGTTAACTAAGGGTTAAAAAAATGACAAGGTTTGAAATAAAATCAAAACATGTCTAAATTCTATTGGTTGAAAATATTATAACCTTATCTTATCTTATATTACAATCCATTTCTATTTGGTGGTATTTGGATAGAAAATGAATTTATTATAATTTAATATTTTGAGAAATTCCAAAACACCCATCTCATCCCCTTATAAATACCACCCCTCACAGCCCATTTTACTAACACCATAAAAGCCTTGAATATTTCCAAAAATCTTCAAAAAACAATCCTCCCCACTATCACTACATCCAAGTTCTACTCATATCATGAAAAGAACAATTCTAATTTCCTAAAAGGATCCTTCAAGGAAGTGATATTCAAGTGGTAACTTTCTTTAACCACATATCTTAATTTCTTTTCTTATTTTTCCTTATCCTCACCTGATTCATCCACAAAATAATAATAACTAAATTATCATATATATACTATAATTTTATATTACATGTTGATTTTTTTCCATCTGTTCCTTTTTTCTCATCCCCTCTTGTTTAAAGAAAAAAACCATTGCCCAAATTATGGCGATTAACCATCTCAGTGGATAATGAGATTTTGTTTTTCATTACCGCCTTCAAGTATGGTCATAAAACTATTATTATGATTAAATAATATTATAATAAGTATATTATAACTTTTTACATGTTATTTAATTAATATATAGACAAAATATTAAATAAAATAAAACTAGTTTGTGATGGACGAAAAAACTAACAAAATAAACTGAACATTTATCATTAATGTTTTATCAAATGAATCATCATTATTTTAGAAAATAAAATTATATATAGGAAAATTTAAACTTATTTAAGTGTATTTATACCATTTTACTTCAGTTATGGAATATTAATCCCATTCGACAAGAACTTTCATAATTATGTACTAGTGAAACGACCATGAAACAAACACTCCCAGAATGACGAAATTGAACCTTATTACTCTTCAAAATAGATATAAATGAACTTAATAAAATTATAATAAACCAAATACATGTGAATAGGTTTTTAATTAATCAATTAATAAATCTAATTTTATTATCCATGAAATTAAGTGCAAGTGCAGGACACATTCAAACATATGGTAAGAGATCTCTCTGAACCTCCATATTTCTTTTGTGTTACATTTTATCTCTCTTTGACTCAATTTATTACTTCATTATTGTTAAATAATTATTATATATTCTTTTTATATTTACCACACATATTTATGCATCTCAATTAATCTTTCTTTTATGAGGAATTACATGTTTTATAAGGTTCCATTCTCAATTCCTCTTGATAAGCAAATCCGATTAAAGGGAACTTCTCTTTTTCTTACCCATTTTCAAGTACACTCTAGAAAATATTTTAATATTACATTATTTTTATAAAATATCTCAATTTATCAGGAAAAAATATTTTAATTAATTTTTGGTTTTATGGAAATAATTATGCATTTATCCTCTTTAAAGACTCTTTATTATTTTCTTTAAAACCGTGCTTAAGTGACACATTTTTAAAGTTACCTAACCACTATTTTTAATATTTCACTTTAGTTGGACTTAATTATTTGTGACATATTATTATATTTCCTTTATTAATGTCCAATAATGATTTTAATCCCTTCTTTCATAGATACCATTGTTATACTTCCTTTGGTTATGCCTTATGACATGATTACAATACCCATTTCTTTCCATGTGTAACCCTTATATTTATTCCTTATTCTTGATTCTTTATGTGGAACACATATGAATGAACATGTTATGATGGGTGAAACTAGATAGTGCTCTAATTAATTGGTTTTTTAGTCTCATGATATGTTATATATGAGATTCAGGAGTAAATCTAATCCATTATGGGACTCTGTCAACCATGTGATATAGTCTTGGTATTTAGCTTTGACTCATGTTTATGTCATGCTATATATTGGTTCAACTTTCCTATATTTACATAATAATATGATTCCATGTTCTATATGTTATTATTCCATGTGTTTATTCATGATCCATTCATTTTATATTATCATGTTATTCCTTCAAACTCATATATTTTACTTAATTACCATGTTTATTCTCTTACTGGAATTTTTATCTCACTCCTTTTGTCTATGTATTCCCCAGGTAATCCAATGTAGTTTTAAGAGTTTAAAGGGATTTAGGAGCTAATTATGAATATTAATAAAAATATATTTTATTCTTGTTTCATGTTTCCTAATTATGTACCTAGTCTTCCAAAGACACTAGAATTTTTGATCCTTTGTTTGTATTTCTTGGATAATTACACCTAAAATCATGTAATAGTATGTGTAAAAGTCTTGAGTCTCTATAGTTGGTATCAGATCATGGTCTAGTTAGTTTTTGGGATTATGACTAGAACACTTAAGTAATAACCCTAGGGATAATACTATCACTATGGATATCATTGATTAAAACTTATGGAATCACAAGTTAGGGTATGCTTTTCATTTACAAGTTTATCCTTCTATGTTTATAGTTGCCTTTTTAAACTCTCATTAGTTATGTATTCATGCCCCCTAATTTTGTTTTTTCTTTTTAGTTAATGGATGTAATTTGGAGACCCCATGATAACAACAAATGTTATAGGTAATGTGAATATTTCCCTAATTATATTACAAACCTGATGGGAATGAGAGAATATAACTTCATGATAGTACTTTCGCAATTGGATTAGGTTATAAATAATAACTTGAATTGTGTGGAACACCCTCCTTCTCTTAAGAAATATCATGTTTTGATAAAATCATTTATGTGATAAATTCCTGTTATCTTTAGTGTATATTCTGATCCCCTCATCACGGAACAATGAATTAACTCTTTTGAGAAAATATTATATTTCCTGTAGTGAACATAAGAATATAAAGTCATGAGGGCAGTCTATCGTTTTGACAGGGAAACCGATTATTGGTGGACATTGATAAAGAACATGAAGAATAAATATGAAATTGATTCCATATAATGAGAAGTATTCAAGAAAATATTTTTCAATAAATATTTTCCCTAAACTCTAAGTATTAATATGGAAAGGGAGTTCCTCAGACTGAATAAAAATGAAGATGATTCTATTAGAACGTATTTGGAAAACCTTACAAGGATTGTATGATACACCTCCAGCTTTTTCATGAACATCGAAAGTAAGGTGGATCACTTATTTAGTGGATTTAAGATGAGTCTATGAAAATCATTGGTGATTCAAGACTTTAAAAACTATTAGGAGATTGTCCATTGCAACTTTAAGGTTGAGATGAAGATAATAGAATCTCAGCGGCCTCATGGGATCGAAGATTAAAAGAGGAAGATAAAGTTTAATATGATTGGATCAACTGATAAATCTCCTGGATGAGAGAAAACCCAACATCCCACATGTCAAAAGTGTGGTAAAAAGTATTTAGGAACTATCTAAAGGTAGCTAGGAGATGATTCAAATGTAGAAAAGAGGAGCATCAAGATAATAATTGCTTAAGTGATATGAATAATCCCACTAACTTGGAAGAAGAAAGGAAGGTTTAGGTCAACACTCATCATGTTTTACAGTGTTACAACTGTAAAAAACATGGACACTATATGAGACAATTCCCTAAGCCAATATATTTTAAAGACAATCAATGAAAACAACCTCTAAGAAAGTAAGGAAGGGACTATGCTATCACTACTATTGAGGTGGATCTTGATAATGATGTGGTGAAATGTACGCTAGTTATTCATTCAATAATAGAGAGTGTACCTTTTGATTCTAGTTATATGAATTATTTAATATCTTTCATGTTTAGTATAAATATTCAAACACCACCACAAAATATGGAGTTTGAGTTATCTGTGAGAACAGTAAATGAGGAAATTATTGCATCTCAAGTATATAACTACTCCTCAGTCAATGTTTGTGGACTAAACCTCCCATAAAATCTCGTATTACTTCATTTAGGGTAATATGATTCTATATTAATCATGGATTGGCTATCTTTATACAAATTCAACATCAAATTTTGGGAGAGGGAGATCACTCTTCACACCCTGAGAAATCCTCTGATTCTGTACAAGTGTTAGGAGGAGGATGAATCTTCTATAGAATAATCAACTCAAGTGTGGATATTATTTCCTTATGAGAATGCATATCTATCTCAAATGATTGAGACAAAGTAGAGGATCATGCTTTAAGAAATTCCCATTACGAGGGACTATACTAATGTGTTCCCTGAATAATTTCCCCATCATCCTCCTGACCAAGAGGTTGAGTTTTTAATTGAACTTATACCTAAATCTCTACCCATATCAAAGAAACCTTATAGAATGGCCTTAATTGAGTTGGAATAATTGAAGAATCAGTTATAATAGAATCTAGACAAGGATTTTATATGCTTGATTGCTTCAGCCTGGGGTGCGTCAGTTCTATTCATCAAGAAGGATGGATCAATGACGTTATGCATTTATTATCACGAGCTCAATAAAATAATGATAAATCACAAGTATCCCCTTCTACAGATAGATAAATTTTTTAATCAACTATGTGGGGATAAGTATTGATCTAAGGTGGACCTTCAGTTGGGATATCACCAATTAAATGTGAAGAAGGAAGATATTACCAAGACTACCTTTTGAATAGGGTATGTAAACTATGATTTTATAGTGATGCCTTTCAAACTTACTAATGATCCAGAAATATTCATGGACTTAATGAATAGAGTTTTTATAGATTACCTTGAAAAATTTGTGATATTATTTTATAGATGATATTATGATATACTCTATGAGAAAGGAGGAGTATGTGGATCATTTGAATACTATGCTAAAGAATTTTAAAAGTGATAAATAATATGAAAAGTACAATAAATGTGAGTTATTGATAGAGGAAGTATCATTCTTGGGACATGTTATCACCAATAAAATGGATATCTGTTGATCCATCTAAGAGAAAGTCAATTGAGGAGTGTCTCATACTAGCATTTGTAATAGATATCCAAAGTTTCCTTGGTCTAGTAGGGTATTATGGATGATTTGTGAAGAAATTCGTATGATTTTAAAACCCACTAACCATGCTAAATCTGATGGGAGTAACGTTTTTATAGACCAGTTAATGTGAATACATATTCAAAGAGTTTAAAAAGAGGCTCATCACTTCACCAGTACTTACACTACCCACAAGTGGAGAACTCTTTGTGGTATATTGTGATGCATCAAAGAAGGGCTTAGGCTGTGTACTAATGGAAAATAATAAAGTGATAGAATACTGACATGTGGCTATTATGGGGTGTGACAAAAATAATAATTCCTAAGTTAAAATGTAGTAAAGTGGTTAACCTAGGAAGTCTCCAAATAGGAGTGCATAACAATAATGTTTTTCACTTAAATTTGAGAAAGAAGTAGAGGTTATTTTTTAAATTTTTTGAGTTTAAAAATAAATAAGGTAATTAAAAATAAAGTTTGAACATAATATATGGGGTTAGGGAAGGATTTATTTTTACAATGTCATAATGGTTGTAAAAACCAGTTCCCCTCTCTTCCTATTGAATGATAAATGAATAAATCCTCAATCGAGTTGTCAATCACCCTTGGTTAAAGGAAGCAATGAAAACCACTCTTATATACATGAAAGTTAATAAAAAATTCCTAAAAAACTAAGGCAAGTACCAATCATGATTTTTTTATCCTTATAAATCTAGAAAAAATTCAATTATTTCACACACATTCCAATGATCGCTAGACACTCACCACCTAACACAATCTGCACGATCGAGAGAAAATTGACTAAGCGGAGGGAGTTTAAAGTTCATCAACCAAAGATATAATCAATAAATTAAAACAAAACCCAAAATAAAATAGAATTAATAGAATTGGACACCATTAAAAATATAAATCATTCAATCAAAAAATAGAGTTTTACATTAAAGCACAAGACTCTGACATTAGAAAAGGAAAACTTCCCCTTCCCCGATCACTCAAAAATTTTACCCCTCCATGTGAAGGGTAATAGAGTTGAATGAGTAAAAAGTTATCATTAAAGAAAATAAGAATAATAAATGGGGAAATAGAGAGAAGCATGACTCTTTGGTGGAGATCCCCTCCTCAGTGGTTGACTGAATGGTATGGGATGGATTGGAATGCTTTGGGAGGGAGGATCTCTCCTCCTTTTATAGTCCAGAATTTCCCTTCACAAGTTGACACATGTTAACCCTAATAATTGACCAATTCACGCATTGAATCCATCATAAAAGTTGTTCATAAATGTCTTGATCATCTCCCATCCAAATTTCATCATATTTTACCATGTGTAGAGATATTTATGTCCATTTTACTCTTAGAATTTATTCTTCCCAGGTTGAATTTTCATATTTCAAATATCCAAATTATCATGCATTAATGACCATGAAAATGGCCGATTCACGCATAGAATCCTTCATTAAAGTTGTTAATAAATGTAATTTTAATTTAGTTTATTTTAAATAAAATATAATTCATGCATGGTTTTTTATTTTTGTTTCTTCTTCCAAACACCCTTCTCATTCTTCTCAATCTTCTTCACATTTCTTTTCTTCTTTTCTTATTATTCTATTTTTATTTTGTGATTTCACA
Organism: Viscum album; assembly: GCA_963277665.1. Classification (NCBI taxonomy): domain Eukaryota; kingdom Viridiplantae; phylum Streptophyta; class Magnoliopsida; order Santalales; family Viscaceae; genus Viscum; species Viscum album. The sequence continues at coordinate 1,514,245,349 of OY728150.1, forward strand.
TGTGTGTTCTTCTTCTTCTTATATTATCATCCTCATTATTTTATTTTATTTTATTTTCTTCTCTTTATTTATCGATCCACCGTGACCTCTTACCCTAAAAAATGAGGGGCTAACTCAAGGATTGGCCCGAGAGTGGTATGTGGTAATTTCATTTATTCTTCACTTAAATTATTATTTTTTATTAAGTTTGTGACGAGAAAGTGTGATGTGAATGGGTTTGGAAATCGTCCAACATGACACTGAAATCAATCTAATTTCTATTCTTTTATTAAATCTTTTCCATCCCTTATACTAGATACAATCTCTTTATAAGATAGAGTTGATACATTCAGTAGATGAAATGACATACAATGGAGCCAGGTCTTGGAAAACATCACACTCTCAATCAAGGTGTAACATTAATCTTGAAAATAGGAGGATGTGGAATTAATATTGCTAAATAAATTTTAGATTTTACACCAATAAATGAAATAATAGCAATTCATGAATGAGATATCATAATTGAATTATCAAACTTAATTTAAACACCAACAATGATAATTATGGAACCCACAAACCAAACCATAAAGGCCAAGTTCTTTCTTCACTAATTACATTTTGTCATTGCATGTTAGTTTTATCTTTTATTTCATTTAAATTCCATTATTTTACTAGATTAAATAAAAATAACAAAAAAAAGTAGTTTAGGTGAATTAGATTAAGTGAATGGAAAACTGAGAAAGCTAATCAAGTGATATGACCTTGGTCAGCCACTGTACTGCACTAGGAAAACATAAAAATTTTATTTTTCCACGCCCAATGATAGACGTGCGTAAAAACTAGAACCATTTCCAAGGATCCAATCAGTTATTCATTTAAATTTTTTATTTTCACATCTTAGATTGATTTCATTGATTTTTATAAAAATAAATAAAAACCAAAAAAATCTTCCACAATGTTTTCATATGATAATTTTTTCAATTCATGGAACAAAAAATACTCTTAGGTGAAAGAAACAGTAATTCAAAATGATGAAGAGGCATCTCTCCTATAAAATCTTGATAAACTCACTGATCATGCTAAACAAATGATAAATGGGAAATACATTGAAATTTCATTTCAAGAATTGGAAGAAATGGTTAATAAAGTCAAACTTGATTATCAAAGACTAAAGACCAAGAATCAAGTTCCATAGGAGTTACCCAATTGTACTGAGGACATCAAAGATATTGAGGCCCAACTTGAGGATGAGGCCACAATAATGATGTAATTTAAAGAAAGTATGGAGGATCCCAAATACCTACCTCCATCTACTAAGAGTCTACTCCAAGAGGAACTTACCACTAAGGCAGAGATTGAATCTGAACTAACTCAGGAAGTGAAACCTTTCTTTGAATCCATCTATTATAATTTTATTGAATCTGAAGTTTGAATAACTCCTTATTTTTTTATAGAATTATACAATATTTTCTATACCTTGGAAGAAGATAAATAAATTGAACATACACACTTTTAGGAACACATTGAGCTCCCTGATTTTATTGAACATACATTTGAGGAGGCCCATGAAGAAAAACATGTTGTTGAGCCTATGGAAACTAAGACGAAATATACTTTTATGGGGATGAATTTGATATTGATAATTCATGTTTTAATTCTATTCAAATATACTTACACTCCGAATTCCAATTTGATTATTCTTTTGATGCAACATACCTTGAGCAGCCACTGTATTTTGAAGAAAATTTAAGACAAGTAGCAATGAAGGAGGAGGAGGTTCCCTATACCATCTTAACTCTTCCATGAAATATGTACCACATTGAGAAGGGTTAGGATCTAGTATACTCTATTCATGGAATTATTCTCAATAGGAATAAAAAAGTGGAAGCTGGGAAAAGCCAGATGTGGTGGTTTAAGTCCAAGAAGATCCACCCACCATCGGACTTTGGATAACAGCTGGTACTTACCTCTTGAGGCAGTAAAAGAATCCAGGACCCACTTGGGAGGATCATACTAAGATTTATCTTTACATTCTTTCTAGTAATTTATATTTCAATTTAATTTTTAGGATTAGTACATCATGCATCCCACTCCCTCTTATTTTTTGAGCTTAAATTATATGATCCTTATAAATAATGGAGTAATTTTCTTCTATAGGTTCATGATGGAAGAAGGATGACCAAAATATACAAGGAGTAAAAATTACTAATCTTTATTTATAAAGGGAGTTCACATTTATTTTTTATCTTTCAAACTCTACATTTTTTGTCCAATAACATGTTTTGAGGTTTTAAGAGAAATTGCATGTCCACACTTGGATTTATTATTGACTTAAATTATCTAGGATACATGAGTTTCATAGGAATTAGATGATACCATGTTTTATATTTCAATGTTAATGAAATTTAATGATTAAAATAGAGAATTTGATGATTAAAATGAAGCATTGATATTAAAATGAGGACTTGTGATTTAAGGAAATTAGTTAATTCATGTAAATGAAATTTCCTTAACATTTTTCATTCTTTGAATTTATGAAATTATGTGAATTGATTTATTATTATTAATAATTACTTGATTTATTACCCAATATCATATTTCCCATTCCCGAGATAATTTATAGGCCAAGTACTTCCTATTTTTCTTGACCATATTTCTTAAGTAATCTTGAGACATGTCACATACCAAAACTTTCATTATAACTTATCAAATCTATGAATATGACAACAAACATTGAAAATGATTGAGCCATAAAGAGACCAAATTTACATCAATCCTTCTTTATCCTATAGAGACCATGAATAATATTTTTAGGGATGAGTCGTTTTTCAAGCCATTTTATCCATATTTTCAGGATATTTTAAAGTTGAAGTGTGGGGGTGAAGGGAATCATGATGGAAGAGATGATTTACATTATAAGAAAAAAATATGGGGGTGATTACTATGGGAATAAATTAAGGTTGTATATTAATTAAAGAAAATTCATTGTTTTCTCCTCTTTAATTAAAAGAAAATTAAAAAATTAAAAAAAGAACGAAAAAATGAGGAAAATGGGTTATGATTTGGGAAAACAAAAAATTACCATCACTAGACCTATGCTTTTTATCATATGCGGTTAGGTGGTGGATGTGAGGTTTATTATAATCATAAATTTTGAAAAAAAATAAAAAAATGAAAATGTTCTTTGAAAGAAAATTATTATAAAAATTTAAAAAAATTCAAGAGGGTGTAAAAAACATTCATTATGCATTACTTTGATCATGACATTACTTTGAGTTTTTTGGAAAGTGGGAGTTGCTACTATGAAGGGGATAATTTCATTACAATTTTATTTTTTATATCATGAATTATATATAAGAGATAAAACTCCTCCTTGATCCCTAAATTTTAAAGCATCAAATCTTACCAAACTTAAACCTTGGAGTCATTTGAACCTTTATTGCAAGTCCCCATGATTTTATGTGACTTTTGTATTTACAAAGTGGATAAAGTAGTTCCTTTACAATAATATGTATAAGGATAATATTCTCATGATATGATCATAACTATACTTAAATTGTATCTTGAGAGATGAGAGAAAAGATTCATGTGAGGTAAATCATGACTTGACATGTTTAATAATAATGAATTAAGGAGCATGAATGAATGAAAGGAAAAGTTTCATCATTTTTACACTAGTAAAATTCAAATACACGAATTAATTATTTTCTAAATGATAAATTGAATTGATATTTTATCTAAAATTCTAAAATTTGATTTGACATAGAAAATTGTTCGATTTTATTACTTTGAAATTTGAATATTGGTAACATTGGTGCCCTTTGAATTCCATGTTGAGATTTTATGCTTGAGGAAAAACATGATTTAAGTGTGAAGAAATTTATAGGGATAATATTTTCATAAATATTAATATGTTATTAAATTATTTAATTCCTTAAAATTAATAAATTTGATCTTATTTACATCATTTTAGTATTTTTGCTAATTTTTGGGCTTAATTGTGAAAATGACTTAATTTTGGAAATTTAACTGTTTTCTGGAGATTTGGTATTTTGATTATAAAATTTAAAATATCACTCCAATTGATAATATTATTTTTTTAAGGATTTATATGTTTTTGTGATTCAAATTTCTATTTTGTATTTAGATCCAATTCGGCCATCTAAGGGCCTGAAAAAATCAATCATGTTGGAAAATTATTCTGGATGAACTTTTCGAACCCACCTCTATAACCGAATCATAACTCAGGATACACACCTCCAATTGAGGTGATTCAACCTATAATGGAACAAGGACTCATATTATCTTTTGACCCGTAAATTTCATGGATTTATGAAATTATTAAGGAGTCCATTTAATGATATACATTGAAGACAAATTTCTATAATTCTCATCCAAAAAATGTCATACTCGTATAAATTCTATAACTTTCTCTAGGAATGTCCATTTAATGTGAAATTTGGAGGGTTGATAGGAAATTAAATTTATAGAATCTTATAATAAGGGAACTTTGGTTTATTCCAACATATGGTGTGATAAATATGAGATAACGTTCAGGATATAGATTCTAGAGTTGAAGTTGCAGCACCCATTTATTTTCTTCTTTTATTTTTATTTTTATTATTTTTAAATTAGTTTTTTTTTCAATGTAATTTTAATTTAGTTTATTTTAAATAAAATCTAATTAATTAATGGTTTTTATTTTTGTGTCTTATTCCACAAACCCTTCTTATTCTTCTCAATATTCTTCACCTTTATTTTCTTCTTTTATTTTTATTTTTGTGATTTCACATGTGTGTTTTTATTCTTTTTATTTTCTCATCCTAATTATTTTATTTTATTTTATTTCTTTCTCTTTATTTATCAATCCACCATAACCTCTTACCCTAAAAATGAGGGTCTAACCTAAGGAATGGGTCGGGGAAGGTATGTGGAAATTTCATTTATTACGTGCTTAAATTATTATGTTTTATTAAGTTTGTGATGAGAAAGAGTGATGTGAATGGGTGTGGAGATCATACACCATGACAATGAACTCAAACTAATTTCTACTCTAAGAGGAACTTACCACTGAGGCATATATTTAAGCTGAAATAACTCAGGGAGTTGAACCTTTCTTTGACTCTATCTATTCTGATTTTATTGAATCTAAATTGTGCATCACTCTTTATTATTTTTATTATATAGAATAATATAATATATGATATTCCTTGTAGGAAGTAGAAGAAACTGAACATTCAACTATTGAGAAACACATAGAGCTCCCTGATTTTATTTAACATACCTTTGAGGAGACCCATGAATAAGTACATGTAGTTGAGCTCGTAGAAACCAAGTCAAAAGTTTCTTACTTTTATGGGGAAAAATTCGATATTGATACTTCATTTTTTAGTTATATTCAAATAGATTTTTCACTCTGAATTCACATTTTATTATTATTTTATTGAAGAATACCTTGAGTAACCACTATATTTTGAATAAGACATTGCACAATTAGAAATGAAGGAGGAGGATGTTCTATACTTCATCCTAACCCCATCATGCAAGCTGTACCACATTGCAAAGGGGGAAGATATAGTGTGATATATACATGTAATTATCCTCAACAAGAACAAAGAAGTGTATGCTAGGAAAATCTACATGTGGTGGTTCTTGTCAAAGAATCCCCAACCACCACCAAACTTTGAATAATAGCTGGTATTTACCTCTGGAGGCAGTAAATATTTAGGGCCCACTTGGTGGATCATACCAAGATTTATCCTTTACCTACTTTCTAGTACTTTCAATCTTATGAATTTAGATTTTAATTTCATTTTTAGGATTATTCTAGCATCCATTCAACTGCCTCTTATATTTTTGAACATTAATGACATGATCTGTGTGATTAATTGAGTAATTTTATTTTGTAGGTTTGTGATGGAACAAGGAATTCCGAAATAGACAAAGAATAAAGAGTACTAAGATTAATTTCAAAAGGGATTTCACTTTTCATTTTTATCTTTTAAACTCCTTACATTTTTTTTCTGAGATTCTGATTTGATCTTTAAACTAGAAATTGCATGCCCATGCTTTAATTATGCTTTACTTGACATATCTAGGAGACATGAGTTTCTTAGGATTCCCATGATTACATGTTTTAGGTTTAAATGTTAATGATATTGAATGATTAAAATGGAAAATTTAATAAATAAAGTGAATCAATGATATTTAAATGAGGACTCATTATTTAAGAAAATTAGTTGATTCATTTAAATGAAATTTTCTTAACATTTTTCAAGATTTAAATTATGAAATTCAAGTTAATTGATTTGTTATTATTAATCATGAATTGAATGACTGTCCAATGTTATATATCCCATTCATGAGAGGATTTATAGACAGAGTACTTTCTATTTTATCTTGATCATATTTCTTAAATGGTCTTGAGATGTGTCACCAACCAGAACTTTCATTTGAACTTGTAAAAGATATGACTGTGTAAAAACACATTTAAAATGATTGATGAATATTTTTATAAACCAATTATCCATAAAATTTCACCTTTAAATCAATACTTATTTATCCCATAGAGACCATGAATGATATTTATAGGTATGATCCATGTTTCCTGACATATTTATCCATTCCTACCCTACTCTTAGTATTTACATGATATTTTAAAGTTGAAGTGTAAGGGTAAAGAGAATCATGGTGGAATAGATGATATACACTATAATGAATACGTGTGTGGGTGATATTTTGGGTAATTATAAATTTCATTTGATTCATTCATTATACTGTTTATTATTTTTCACTTTTTCAAAACAAATGAAAAAAAACAAATAAAAAATGGTTGTGATTTGGGAAAACAAAAAATCACCATTACAAGACCGATTATTTTTATCATATTTGTTTAGGTGATGGATTTTTTTTCTGTTTCAATCATAAATTTTGAAAAAAGAAAAAAATGAAAAAAAAATATTTTGAAAAAAATTCAAGAGGGTGTACAAATCATTCATTATGTACAATTTGATCATGATCTTGTTTTGAGTTTGGGGGAAGTGGGAGTTGATACTTTGAAGGGTAAAATTTCTTTACACTTTTATTTTTTATATAATTCATTATAAATGAGAGGTAACCCTCCTCTTTAGCCTTAATTTTTAAAGCATCAATTCCAACAAACCTTAAGCCTCAGAGTCATTTGAATCGTGGTTAAAAGTCCTCATGATTTTATGTGCCTTTTATCTTTAAAAATTAGAGAAATTAGTTCCTTTATAATCTTATGGATAAGTATCATGTTCTTATTAAGTGAAAATAAATCCACTTTAATTGATTCATGAGATATGAGAGAAAATATTCACGTGAGATAAATCATTACATGGCATGTTTAATAACAATGAATTGAGGATCATAAATAAAGGAAAGGAGAAGTTCCATAATTTTTCAAAGGGAAAAGTAAAATGCTTGATTTTATTGTTTATTTGGAAATGAGAAATTAAATTGATATTTTATTTTTAATTTTAAAATTTTATTTCACATTGATAATTGTTTGATTTTATTACTTTGAAATTTGAATATTGGTAACATTGGTTGAATTCCATGTTGCGATTTTATGTTGAGGACAATAATGGTTTTAGTGTGGGGTAATTGATAGAGATAATATTTTTTATCATTTTTTATATTTATTTTAAATATTTAAACCCTCCCAATTTATCAATTTGATATTATTCACAACAATTTTGGATTTATGGTCATTTTAGGGCTTAATTGTGAAAATGACTTAATTATGTAAATTTGTCAATTTTCTTGAGCTTCTGTATTTTGAGAATAAAATTTACAATATCAATATAATTGATGTGATTCATATTTTTAGTATTTATATGTTTGTGGTATTAAACATTCCCTTTTGGATTCAGATAAAATTCTTCCAACTATGGCCTAGAAAAAATCAATCATGTTGGAAACTTATTCTGACTGATTGTGTGGAACCCACCTACATAACTAAATCATAACTATATATACACACACGTCCATTTGAGGTTATTCCACCTGGAATTAAAATAGGACTTATATATACGTTTAACCAGTAAATTTCATGGAGTTATGAAATCATTAAAGTGACCATTTAATGACATACTTTGAAGGAATATTTCTGGAATTCTCAGCTAGAAAAAGTTGTACTCAATATAAATTCCATAAATTCCCATAAACATGTCAAATTTATGTGAAATTTTGAGAGAATATATGAAATTAAATTTTAAAATTATATAATAAGGAACCCTAGGGTGAATCAAATATATGGTGGATTAAATGAGAACTATCTTCTAGAGAATAGATTCTGGAGGGGAAGCTGTTGCACTAATTTCTTTTATTTTTTATCTTTAGTTTTATTTTAAATGTAATTTAAATTTAAATTCATTTAAATGAAATATAATTCATGCATGGTTTTTATTTTTTATTTTCTTCCACCCATCCACCCTCTTTTATTCTCCATTCTTCTCATTCTTTTATTATTTTCTTGTTCTTATTCTTCTATTATTATTTTATGATTTCATGTGTGTGTTTTTCTTCTTATTGTTTCCTCATCCTCATTATTTTTATTTTATTCTCCTCTTTTATTCTTCTTATATCCACCATGACCTCTTACCTAGAAAAATGAGGGGCTAACCTGAGGCTTGGCCCGTGGGATCTATGTGGTAATTTAATTTATTCTTCACTTAAATTATTATGTTTTATTAAGTTTGTGATGAGCAAGAGTGTTGTGAACAGGTGTGGTGATTTTCCACCATGAAAATAAACTAAAACTCATTTATATTATTTTATGAAATATTTTTCCTCAATTATAAATGATACAAGATCTTCATACTATGGATTTAATCCATTCAGTGACCTCTTGCCCTCCATCCTAATGAGTGACAAATTAATGAATCCTCAATCAAGTTGTCAATCATCCTTGGTTGAAGAAAGCAATAAAAACGACTATTGTGTTCATTAAAGTTCATAAAACATTCCAAAAATACTGAGTTAAGTACCGATCAATAATTTTTTCTCATTATAAATCTAGAAACATTTCACTTATTTTACAAAAGTGCCAACAATCACTAGACACTTGCCACTTAACACAATCTACTCGATCGAGACAAATTTCACTAATAAGAGGGAGTTTAAATATATTAAACCAAAGATATAAAAAATTAATGAAAACAAAACCCAAAATTCAATAACATTAATATAATTTTACATGACTAAAAATAGAAATCATTTAATAGAAAAAGATAATTTTACATTAAATCACAAGACTCTGACATTATAAAAGGAAAACTTCCCCTTACCTGATCACTCAAAATATGAACCCCTCCATGTGAAGGGTAATATAGTTGAATGATGAAGAAGTGAGTATTAAAAAACTAATAAGAATAAATGGGTAGGAATAATATAGAGAATCTTGGATTCTTGGTGGATATCCCCACCTCGGTGGTCGATTGAATGGCATGGGATGGATTTGAATGCTTTGGGAGGGGGGAGCTCTCCTTTTATAGGCCAGAATTTCCCTTTGAATGTTTACACATATTATAATGAGTAAATTACTGATTAAAACATTTAATACTTCATTAAAGTTGTTCATAAATATATTTAGAGTCTCCCCTACAAAGTTCGGAATATTTTTCCATGTGTAGAGAGAGTTATGTCTGTTTTACTATGAGAATTTATTCCTCCCAGGCAAACTCTCCATATTTGAAATCTCTAGATCATCATGAATTAATTAGCATGAAACAACCAATTCATGCTTATAATCCTTCATAAAATATTTTCATAAATATATTTTTCATCTCTCTATATAATTTACTATTATTTGGTCAGTCCATTTAGGATTTATGGTCCCCATAGAAAAAATATCTTGATCTATGCACATTTTTCATGGTCCAACTTGTGAGTTGGTTTTGGTCTTCTAAATAGAGGATTTAGTTTTGGGTCCATAATAATGAAATTAATAACATGATTTATAGAATTCAAAAAATAAATAATTTCAAAATTAGGATCAGTTTATAAGATGTTATGTCTTAAATAAATAAATAATTTAAAACTGTTAAAATCCAAAATCATCCATTTTTCTTATTAATCTCAAAATACCACTAAAATCATAAAATGTGACAGTTTAACTTAAAAAAAACTTTTTTGGGATTTAAAACATTGAAATTATATTTAAAATTATTGAAAATATTTTATCAATCAACTTCGCCTCAAGGAAGTTGAAAGTTCATGAGAAAAACTATCCCACACATGATCTGGAGTTGGTGGTTGGGATCTTCGCATTGAAAATATGGTGGTATTATATTTATGGGGAGAAGTGTGAAATATATAATGATCAAAAGAGAATAAAATATATATTCACATATAAGGATCCTAATATGATCTAGTAAATATGTTTATATCTCATTAGGTACAACTACTCAATCTGCTATCATCCTGGTAAAGAAAATAAAGTGGCAGATGTTCTAAGTAGAAAAGATCCTGAAACCCTATCAATGATGAGAATTGATAAGGATACAATATTATTATAATTACAAAGGTTGGACATGAGAATCATAAGGGAAGGAATATCATAATTCCTTATTCAAATTATTTCCCAATCACCCCTTATGGAGAAGATAAAAGATTCTAAAATAAATGATATGGAAACTTAGAAGATGGTGGAAGCTATCAGAGATGAGAAATCCTTAGAGTTCAAAATTAATGAGGAAGGATTTGTAAGATTTGGGTCACAACTATGTGTGCCATAAAATACCAAGATAAAGTGGGAGATTTTAAATGATTCACATAGTTCGACCTTCTCTATCCACCCAAGGATCAAAAGTATGTATTCATATCTCCGAGAGCGCTATTGGTGGGACGATATGAAGAAGGAGATTGCTGAATATACATAAAAGTTCCTAGTATGTTAACAAGTTAAGTCTAAAAGGGAAAATTTTAAGTGGATTATGAAACCATTACCTATACATACAAGGAAATTAGAAAACATCACCATGGAATTTGTCATCGGACTTCCGAAGACATCTAATGAAAAAAATGATATATGGGTTGTTGTGGATCATTTTAAAAATACAACTCAATTTATTGCAATTTTATAGGACTTCTCACTCAACCAAATTTTATGTATATACATTATAGAAGTGGTAAGGATGCATGGAGTACCATTATTGATTGTATCTTATTGAGATTCGAGATTTACAACCAAGTTCTAGAAAAGTCTCCAACATTATTTAAACACTAAAATAAACTTTAGTACAACTTATCACCCTCAAACTGATGGTCAGTCTAAACAGACCATATAGACATTGAAATACATGTTGAGAGCATGATCAATGGACTTAAAAAAAGGATGGGATCATCATAATTCATTGGCTGAGTTATCTTATAATAATAATTTTCACTCAAGAATCCAAATGGCCCCATATAAACCCCTTTATGGGAGGAGATATAGGACACCCACATGCTGGGATGAAGTTGGAGAATGTAAGATTCTAGGACTTGAAATGGTTGAAGAAATGGTAGAAAATGTGAATACCATTAAACAACACATTAGGGATTCCCAATGTCAACAGAAGAGCTATGAAGACAATTATTGATGAGACTTAGAGTTTGTGGTTGGAGATAAGATATTACTCCACATATCTCCATGGAAGAGAGTAATGAGATTTAGAAATAAGGGAAAGCTAAGTCCTAGATACATCATTCCCTTTGATATTCTTGATCACATTTTAGTTGTGGCATATTGGCTAGCACTATCACTAACCTTCTCTCAAGTACATGATGTATTCCATATATCCCTCCCAAGGAAGTAAATACTAGATCCCTCACATGTATTGAATTCAGAGGTGGTGCAGCTAGAAAATGATATCTTTTATGAGGAGAGGCTAGTGAAGATCTTGGACTATAGAGATAAATTTCTATGTAACAAGACCACTTACTTAGTTAAAGTATAATGGGGGAACCCTAAATACAAAGAGGCAAAATGTGAATTGGAGGAGGTGATGAAGGAGAAGTACCCTCACCTGTTTTCACCATAGTATGTAAAACAAAATTTTGAGGGTGAAATTTCATAAGGGGAAAGAATTTGAAACCCTGATATTTTTATAAAATATTTATATTTAAATAATTAAATTTCTTGGGTATCGTTTATTTCACACAACACTGAGTTTAAACGAACCACAATATACTATTAAAATATTATTATTTTAACATGAATGTTACAACCTAGACATTTAATTGGTGGGTATGAATAGTAATAACCAAATTGTGAAATATAATTATTTATTAATTCTTAATAAATAAACATTTAATTTTTAATAAAGTCATTTTATTCTTCAAAAACATGTTTTCTTCAAAAAACAATTTTATTGCTTTATATACGAAAATAAATATAATTAATTTTCAAATTTATAAAAAATTTATTTTAAAAAATAAACTTTATTTTTAAATTTAACATGTTAAAATTATCTTAGGATTAATTTTTTATAATTTTTTAAAAAGTTTGAAATTGTGATGAATAGTGACAAATACTGATTTACATTGAAAAATGTATTTTCTTTTAAAGCATTTAAAAAGTAAAATTATAGTTTTTATTAGTTTTAAACTATAATTATTTATTTTTTGATTATCAACAATATTAATTTTGTCTTTTAAATGAATTTTATACATGAATTTAGTATAAAAACATTTTATAATTAAAAGAGTATTTTTCAGAAAAATAGTTTTTTGTTGCGTTTTGTCAGTTTAATTTTAAATTAAATTTTACCAGTTATGTGTTTTTGATTTTAAAAATTGGAGTAAATATTTTTAATTAGGGAGTATAAATTTTGTAAATATACCCCTTTTATTTTTGGTCAATATAAATAATAACCGTGGTAAAATTTATCATCACAGTAAATGGTAAATTAGGATAATCTAGATTAAAAATAAGAGATAAGGCCATAAGTTTTCATCCAAACTATTATTTGATGAATTAATTTATACCATTAACACTTAAGTCTAGAAATTGTGTTATTTAATAGAAACGTTTTCATGAAAATGACTAAGACATTATTAAAATCAAATAAAGTGAAAAAAATGCAACACTCTTATTTTTAATATAGGGTTAACTAGAAGATATGTTCAACTATAAATATTTTTTGGAAAGATAAAATATTTATCTAATTCATGGTAATTTATTTAAATTTTTATTAATTAAATAATTACCCTAAATTCTTAGACAACGCTAATGTAGTGATTATTCAATTAATAGAAATTTAAAGTAATATAATCTGAGATATTTAAGGAGATCTAAAAATTATATATATGACCATGACATGTTTAGGATATAATAAAATAGTCCATTTTAATTTAAATCATTGTATTAATGTTTTTAAATTTAAAAGTAGTGAATAGTATCAAAATTGAAAATAATGATATTTTATGTGATTAATATTTTATTAAGTTATTTAAAAATCATAAAAAACATTAAAAAAACAAAGTTATAATGATATGATCTAAGATATCATAAATTTTAAATTTATGGTCAAATTGACCCCATAAAAGTAAAAATTAAAACCTTTTCATATTTAAATTTTTTTAGTGTAGTTAAAATTAAAATAGTTTAACTTACGGTTAATTAAAATGATAAGGTTTAAAATAAAACAAAAACATGTCTAAGTTCTATTGGTTGATGATATTACAACCTTATCTTATCTTAGCTTTGAATACATGTCCATTTGGTGGTATTTGAAAAGAAAATGAATTTATCATAATTTAATCTTTTAAAAAATTCCAAAAAAACCCTCTCCTCCCCTTATTAATACCACCCCTCTCCTTCCCTTATCAACACCCCATTATTTAACCACCTCTCTTAAATCATTTTATTATTATATATTATTCTTGCCTCATTCATCCATAAAATTGTAAAACTATAGTATCATGTATATATTGACATGTTATATTTATAATGGAATATTCTTTATCTAGTCCTTTTTTCTAATCCCCTCTTATTTGAAGAAAAAACCATTTTCCAAATTATGGCGATTAACTATCTCTATGGATATTAAGTTTTTGTTTTCCATTACCACTTTTAAGGCTAGTCATAAAACTATTATTATGGTTAAATTATATTTTAATAAGTATATTATAACATATTCCATGTTCTATAATTAATATATAGAAATAACATTAAATAAAACAAAACTCGTTTGTGATGGACGAAAAAATCGCCGAAATAGACTAAACATCCATCATTAATGTTTTATCAAATGAATCATACTCATGCCAAAAAAATGTTATATGAGACCATTTAAACTTATGAAAGTGTATTTATACCATTTCATTTCAGTTTTGTAATAGTAACCCCATTTGAAAATAACTTCCATAACTATATACAAGTGAAACAACCATGAAACCATGAAACAAACACTCTCGAAATAATGAAATTAAACCTTATAACTCATCTAAATGGACATAAATTAACTTAATAAAATTATAAAAAATAAAATAAATGTTAAAGAGGTTATTAATTAATCAATTAATGAATATAATTTTATTATATATGAAATTAAGTGCAAATGCAGGACTCATTCAGACATAAGGTAAGGGATCTCTCCAAACCTCCATATTTACTTTGGGTTAGGATTTCTCTCTCTTTTCCTCAATTTATTCCTTAATTATTCCTATATAATTCTCTAATATTATATTTATATGTACCACACAAATTTATGTACCTCAATTCATCTTTCTTTGATGGGTAATTACATGTTTTATAAGGTTCCCTTCTCAATTCCCCTCGATAAGAAAACCCGATTAAAAGGAACTTCTCTTTTTCTTACCCATTTTCAAGTACACTCCATAAATTATTCTAAGTCACAAATATTTTATCTAAAATCACTCAATTTATCATGAAAAACTATTTTAATTCATTTTTTGTTTTATGGAAATGGTTTTTCCTTTATTCTCTTTAAAGACTCTTTATTCTTTTCCTTAAAACCACACTTGAGTAGAACATTTCTAAAGTTACCTAACCACTACTTTTAATGTTTTAACTTCATTTGGACATTATATATTCAGGATATATTCTTATATTTCCTTTATTAATATACAAGAATGATTTAACTCCCTTCTTTCATGGATAACATTGTTATACACCCTTTGGTTATGCCTTATGACATGATTACAAAACCCATTTATTTACATGGGTAACCCTTATGTTTATTCCTTATGCTTGATTATTTATATGGAACAAATATTCATGAACATTTTATGATGGGTGATCCTTGATATTTCTCCAATTTACTGGTTAATGTTTTAGTCTCATGAGATGTTATGTATGAGATTAGAAAATAAACCTAATCCATTATGGGATTTTTTCCACCTTGTGATATCATCTTGGTAACTTAGACTTAACTCATGTTTATGTCATGTTATATGTTGTCGACACTTTCCTATGTTTCCATGATCAAATAATTCCATGTTCTATTTTTTATATGCTTCCATGTGTTATTCATGATCCATTCTATTATGTTATCATGTTTTGACTTCTAACTCATGTGTTATACTTCATTCCCATGTTTATTCACTTACTGGGTTTTTTAGATCATCTCTTTTGTCTATGTATTCCCCAGGTTTTACTATAAAATTGTAGGAGTTTAAATGAAGCTAGGATTCCATTATGAAGATTGATAAAAATTTGTTTTATTCTAGTTTCATGTTTCTTAATTATGTACATAATCTTCCAAATACACTAAACCTTTCGATTATAGGTTTGTATTTCATGGATAATTATGCATAAAATCATGTAATAATATTTGTACAAGGATTGAGTCACTATGTCACTTATTTTTTATGGTATCCTTAATCCTTTGGGTGGTCACTTGAATTTTTAATGTGTGATCAGTTCAAGACTTTGACAAAATTAGAACATCTGACACACAATCACTTGAGTATTCATGCAGTCACTTACACATGGTCACTTAACCTTAATGATTCATTGCATTTCTTTACATGGTAGGTTGTAGTAGTCACATCCACATAGTCATTTGACCTTAATGGTCAATTGTATTTCTTTATGGGCCTACCAACCACCACATGTACTACTATAAAAGAAACACCATATTCATTGTTTTAAGGGACCAAGGTAGTATTAACCATAGAAGCCCAACCACCTTCACTATGAATATCCATTTTCTAACAACTCTTGAATAATAATCAATCGCAAAAATGACTAGATGAGATGGAGTGGCTCAAGGAGAATAGGTTTCACACACTACATAACCTCAAAGTCCATAAAAATTGGATCACACAAGCCTTCAATAAAAAGGTTAGCCTTTGTTCATTCCTCTAAGGAGAACTAGTGTTGGATATTTGAACCCTAATGATATGAGGTAAAAAACTTTGAAGTTGGAACCCAAGTGGTAAGGGAATTATATCATACATAAGGTCTATCACAACAGAGCTTTCTCATTGTCCACCATAGATGGGGAACATGTCACGCCACTACCCATGTAATATTTATTAATAATTACCTAACATGGTTTCCATAAAGTATTCTACATCCTAACCACATGAAGCTAAAATTGCATGGAGATCATCCTGTTCACTTGACATTAAAATGTACAAAAGAAGTCCATGCTATATGACTTTGAAACTGAAAAACATCTCACATCCTAACCACGTGTTATTAAACTGTATAGAGCTCGTCTTGGCATCAAGACGATAAACAACATAGAATCCTTTTTCCTCCCTGCATGATGTTAAACTACATAGAAAATGTCCTTACTGTAAGACATTAAATTTCATGGATAATGTCCTCCCTACATGACACTAAACTGCATGGTTTCCAAGAAATATGAGTGGCTTGATTCCTTCCATCACATGATACATAGCGATGCCCAGACTTCCATTCCTATGCCTAGGCACATCATTCCTCTTATTTCATGTTAATTCACCTGCATCCTTACCAAAAGACATTAAACTACATGACTGATGTCCTTTCTATAGAAAGATAAACTGCATAGGTTTCTAGAACACGTACAGATTGATTCTCATTCTAATGAGAAATATAGAGATGCATGGATCCCATATTCTAGTTCATCCAACACATGATACAAAATTATACTATCCTTTATCCAATTGAATCTATGTTAAGAATAACCTTTTCCATACCTTATTTATCACACTGAGAATAGCTCACATGGGATTAGGATCTTTTATAGTAGCTTCCCCGCATGAACAAGCCATATTAGCTAATGATAGGATTATCATATTATTGAGTCCCCATAGAATGGTATTAAACTTCATGGTTTATGTAAGAAACCAGACCTTCTTTTCAGGTATGTTTTTCCTTTTTTGGTCGTTTTTGGGAAAAAGAGGAGAATCTGGAAATTTTATAAGTACACGTCGTGTACTTTATAAGTACACGCCGTGTACTTTGATGCCGCTTGAGGTCATGTGCTGGCCGTGTCATGGCCACACACATGACCATGTAGGGGTGTTGTAGAGGCCACTTAATGCGGAGTATAGAAAAGCCTAGTACACGCCGTGTACTCCAAAAGTACATGCCATGTACTCCAAAAGTACACGTCGTGTACTTTTTTTTCCGTTAAATGGACCGGGGTCACGTCTTAACCCCCAAAACATCTTCTTCTCTGGATTCTTCGACCAAGAGTGTTGGTACGACCATGGATCTTCTCCGAACCACTGATCCATCACCAGTTATCTGAATTGAACACTGTTGGTTGAAATAGAATCGCAGTAGTGAGTTATTGGTTCTTCTTTGGCCACGTTTCCCGATTCTTTCTCTTATGAGATTTATTGTAGGTTCAACGTTTTAGAAATTTTTGCAGATCTAATCCATTCTAGGATGATTCACGGGCCGAGGATCAATTATATCGATCTCCTAGGGTCAGGTAGGTGGTTTGTTTCCTTAAATTGAATGTATTTGAGTTTTTGTGAAAAAGTTCCGGATTACCATGTTTCGGGTATCTCGGGTTAGGGTTTTGTTCCTTAATTATTATCTACCTTATATTTATTGTATTATTGAGGCCATTAGATTAATAGTGATTGCTTGTTAGCATGTTTGAGGATCACCCCATGGGTGTTTCCCTTGTCTTGGCTGTTTATCACCGTTTGGCTTAGGCTGTCTGTGAGGCAGACCTTGTTGCATTTATTGCCTTCGTTGATATAATTGATTCCATGTATTGCCTACTTTTTATATGATTTTGATGTAGTGTATCTATTATCCAAGTAGTTTTTCGAACTTACTTAGGGCTGCTGACAGTTGATTACGCACGACTGGACTTCTTAGGGCTGCGTGAACCTGGTGCGGTAGACTAAAGAGAGAATTGATGATTAAGGGATTCCCTAGAGAGTCTATTATAAATTAGTATCATTTTTAGGACCTACGGGAAAGATACTTTATGATTCCTCATAGTTTCCATAGTTACGTATCGAGACTACAGGGGGAATTAGACGTAAGTGCTTCCTTAGAGAGTCTATACCTATCATTACAAGACCGCAGGGGAATTGATGGTGATAGCTTCCCAGAGTGTCTGTTCCTTTGTATGATTACTTAACTAGAGGGGTATTCCAGTATCATCCACCTAGAGAATCAGTGTGAATATTGTTTGGACGGTTGTGATGAGTCCACCAAGCCAAAGAACAAGCTTGGGTTTTGTACTGCTTGTTGTTTAGGTAGTCTGCCAAGATACCTGTTGTGCTACTTGATATGCCTTGGAAATATAGATTTGTTTGCTTGATTCCTTAGTTAATAAGTAAATGATTGAATTAATTTAATAAATAAATGTGAATGGAGATTTTTAGTATTGTTTAATTTAGTGTACTCATGTTTCTCTACTATATTTATTTCCATTAATTTTGCTATATTTCTCACTGACAGTAGGGCATAGATCTTGCAGTGGTTGCCTACTGGGATTAGTCTCACACCCTGTTTGGGTCCTGCTTTTTGGCCCAAAAAGGTTATATGGTTACAGGTGTGGATAGGGATTGTGTCCCTTCTATATCAGGTATATGATTGCTGGTTGGAGTTGGAGAGCATAGAACCGAGCTTAGGCTTGCGATGCTGCTGGAGTTGCTGTTTACTTTTAGTACTTTGTTTTTCAGTTGTATTTCAGCATGTTGTTGTGTTTGCTAATTTCCTTAGATACTTGTAACTACTGCATCATTATCATCATTATTATATATTCATTGCCTCCACTATTTAGATTCAGTTATTGTATGTTGTTTGCTGCTTCCGCTATTGACTGTTATTTCCTCTCCCTTGTATAATTTAACAATGAGGGCATAGTTTCCCCAATGACTCACCAAGTCCCTCATTGGTAGTCGGCAGCCTCTGGTGTTTGGGGAAATGCGCTTGAGGTCATGTGGCGAACTGGGTATGGGGCACCAGTTGAGTGGCTCCAGATTCGGGTCGTTACAAAGTGGTATCAGAGGAGTTCTTTTCTTTTCTATTGACTTAGTATTTAGTAACATTAGATAGGGATAAGACAAAATAGGTAAATGGTAAATAGTTGTGCCTGGGATTTCTCGAACCCATGTACAGGTAAAAAGCCAGATTGCCTCAAATATTGCAGTTTTCGAGTTTTTCAAATGTTACAGTTTACTTGATTTCATTATTGGGTGGTGCACTTGTTTTGTGCTGTTGCTGTTTATATGATTGTGGTTCTATTTTGTTGCAACCCGATGAGATGAGGGTATGCCATCTTATGCATCATATAGGCACTTGTTAGGAAATCACATGTCATGCATTTTTCCAATCCATCTAGATTTCATTAGAAATTCAATGCTATTGTGATAGAATTTGTGATAGACTATGCATGCTGTTTTGATAGCTGCTGTGATAGAATACCTGCTATGTTGACAGGGTATCATTTGTTTAGAGCTTATTTATCATGGATGCTAAACCTTGGTCTTAGAGGTGTTATGGGCCCTCAAGGATCATAATTTGGTGGATTGTGAGTTTGTTATACTGTTTACTTTTTATATGCATTGTATAAGATGCCAAGCTTTGATTGACGGGGAGTATGGGCCCTCACGGATCGTAATTTGGCACCTTAACTCTTGTTTTCTGTGTTTTCTGGGCTTCAGAGGAGTTTCTGAGCTACTTCCTAGAAAAACCCAGAATACACGGCGTGTATTTTATTCATACACGTCGTTTAGTCTTTTAACTGTGTCACTGAATCTGTGAGAAGAAACACGGGGTTCTGAAAAATCTTGTAGGAACACGCCGTGTACTAGTTTAGCACACCGTGTAGTCTGAAATAGGTACCCTAGCCATGTCACGAACAACACGGGTTGTGTCATCTTTTCACATACATGCTGTGTCTTAATCTTACATGCAATGTAGTTTGATCTAGGTACCCGGCCGTGTCGCGAACAACACGGGTCAGTGTTACCCTTCCTCGTACATGCCGTGTCCGTCTGGAACATGCCGTGTAGTATTGGTTATGTGTCAGGCCGTGTCTCTAACAACACGGGGTAGGTAAGGCATGTCTAGAACATGTCGTGTCTCCCCTGAACACGCCATGTGGTTTTGTCTTAAGAGAGCCATGTGGCTTAACCATGTAAAAGGACCCAGGAAGGGAAAGAGGATTCGGGTACACGCCGTGTGTTAGGACAACACACTGTGTATTTGGGGTGTTACACGACCAGTTTAGGTATAAGTACATGCCCATGTGAATGACCTAAGGGAACACGCCGTGTAGTCTTTATACATGTCGTGTAGTCATGTTTTTTATAACATGAATGCCTTATTTTCCTTGTTCCTTATTGTGCCTTCAGTTTTTCTGTATTTGTTATTCCTGAATCTGAGGTGTGCTTCTGACCTTTCAGAGCTATGGCACCAAGATGTCCTCCCATTTCACGTCAGGAACCAGGCAGTGACCGTACGCCTGATACGACAGATCAGGGAATACCAGTAGTTCCACCTATTGTTCCAGATATGGCACCTGCAGTGATTCCAAACACTGGTGCCGACGCTCAGTTCAGAGAGGGTTTCATGAGATTCATGCAGACCATTCAGGGAGCTCAGTATCCTGCCCCGTCTATGGCAGAGCTCATGTAGGTTTTTCAGTAGCAAGATCCTCCCACGTTCACAGGGGATGGAAGACCACCGGCTGCAGAGTCATGGATGGAAGCCATGTTATCCATCTTCGAGCATCTAGAGATGCCTCCAGAGAGGAGAGTAAATCTCATGACTTATATGTTGCAAGATTCTACCAAGAGATGGTGGGATGTGGTTTCGCAGGCAGGGCACCAACAAGATATGTCTTGGGATGAGTTTCAACATACGTTCTACGATTTCTTCAACCCGGCAACGCTGAGGGCTGACAGAGCCAAAGAGTTCATGAACCTGCACTAGGGTACTCTCACAGTTATGGAGTATTCCTCTCGCTTTATAGAGTTATGACATTTCACTCCTATTCTTGGGAATGACGAGCTGTTTTTAGCGAGGAAGTTTGAGGAAGGCCTCAGACCGGACATTAGATCACAGGTGAACATCTTTCAGTTGACTTCTATTACTCTGATAGTCAACCAAGATCTTATAACGGAGAGAAATATGAGGGAGACTAGATCCGTGGACCAGGGAGGTTCAGCAACCAGGGCTGATTCCTTTCAGATAGATAGCAGGAAGCACCACTGAGAGTCTACATGAGGTGACCCGAAGAATCGAGGTATTCCTTCTGGTAGAAGGGATCTTCTTTCTGGCAACCAAGTGGTGTTCTATCAGTGTGGAAAAAGTGTTCATAAGAAGCCTCAGTGCCCTAGAGACCTAGTGGAGTGCCGATCTTGCGGCAATATGGGTCATCTACAGCTTTTCTACAAGGTTCTCCTTCCATCGGCTAGTGAAGGAGGATCAGTTTCGACTCTGCGTATAGGAGCAGGATTACCAGTTCCGCATCAGACTGGGGGTTGGAGTACTTCAGGTCGTTCAGGCCATGGTAGAGGTCATGAATGAAGTGGTCAGGCTCAGGGAGGGTCATCTCAGAGATCTCAGACTGCTACACAGGGCCACGGTACATGTCAGACTTTTGTGGTAGAGCAGATCCATCAGGAGAAGGATCCTGAACCTTCTACAGTTTGAGGTACAATTTTAGTAGCCTCAGTTTTATCCTCTTCAATTTTCTATATTGGAGATTCCCATAGCTTTATTTTTGTGCATACTGTGGAAAGCCTTAGACTTACTATTTATACTTCTGAGGATATGGTGATGCTAGACACTCCCTTGAGAATTAGAACTGCTAGAGTGTGTCAGTGCTTAGACTGCCCCCTTGAGGTTGTTGGGTGTCGTTTTTCATGGAGTCTCTATGTTTTGGAGATTACATGCTATGATTTCATTCTCGGGATGGACTGGTTAGTTCCCTTCTAGGCCTTTTTCGATTTCTATCGCCGCAAGGTGAGTTTCACATCACTAGAGGGTGGATCTTTTCTTCACAGGGGAGAATGGGATGTCCCAGAGAGCAGAGTTGGACCAGAGCATCATGGTTTGGGTGGTGTTACGGCCCAGATTGCTATATTATATATAGATGACCAAGGGACTTCTCAGATAGATTTTCCTCCAGTGTTTAATCGCTTTCTAGATGTCTTTCCATAATACTTTTCAGGTTTACCTCCGGAGCGTGATGTAGACTTTTCTATTGAGATTGTGCCAGGAGTGGAACCGGTGTCCATTACTCCTTATAGGATGGCTACACCTGAATTATAGGAGCTCAAGAAGTAGTTAGAGGAGTTGCAGGCAAAGGGTTTTATCCGACCCAGTACTTATCCTTGGGGTTCACCCATTCTGTTTGCAAAGAAGGCAGATGGTACCCTTAGGCTTTGTGTGGATTTTCGAAAGCTAAACCAGTTTATGGACAAGAACCAATATCCATTTCCACGGATAGACGATCTCTTTGACCAACTTCGAGGAGCCTGAGTGTTCTCGAAGATTTAATTGAGATCTGGCTACCGTCAGTTGCATGTCAGACCATCTGATATAACTCTTACAGCATTCCAAAGTATGTATGGTCTGTATGAGTATTTGGTTATGCCGTTCGGTCTCACGAATGTGCCAGTAGTTTTCATGGCACTGATGAACAGAGTTTTCCATCCTTACATGGATTCTTTTGTGGTAGTTTTCGTGGATGATATCTTAGTGTACTCTCACACTCGACATGACCATGCTACCCATCTCGAGATCTTTTTGAGTACACTGAGGGAGCATCGGTTATAGGCTAAGCTCTCAAAGTTACACTTTTGGATGGGCGAGATCCACTTCCTGGGTCATGTCATCTCAGAGACAGGAGTATCAGTAGACCCAGAGAAGGTGATAGCAGTAGTTACCTAGGAGAAGTCGAAGAATGTCTTCGAGGTATGAAGTTTCTAAGGGCTGGATGGTTACTATAGGTGGTTTATATAGGACTTCTCATGCTTAGCAGTGCCATTTATGGGCTTGACTAATAAGGGGGTGAAGTATGTTTGGTCATAAGCTTGCGATTCATCCTTCCAGGAGCTGAAGGGGAGATTGACTTTAGCACCGATTCTAGTTTTTCCGGAGCTGGGCAAGAGTTATACAGTTTTCTGTGATGCATCTGGCATCAGGCTTGGAGCAGTGCTTATGCAGGAGGATCGTGTTGTTTCATATGGATATCGGAAGTTGAGGCCACATGAGAGGAACTATCCTACGCACGACCTGGTGTCAGCTGCAATTTTTCATGATTTTCATTATTGGAGACATTATCTTCTAGGAGAGAATTTTGTGGTATATACTGACCATAAGAGCCTCAATTATATCTTCACACAGCGTGACTTGAATCTAAGACAGAGGAGGTGGGTCGAGTACCTACAGTCTTTCAATTTCAAGCTTGCTTATACGCCTGGGAAAGGAAATGTTATGGTAGACGCACTGAGTAAGAGGACATAGATACAGATAGTTCAGGAGGCCAGCAGCGAGTGGCAGCTTATGGATCTATTCTCTGAAATGCATTTGGAGGTGCATGACAGACAGGGTCATACTTTTCTTTCTTCTGTAGCTGTTACCTCTACCCTTCTTGACCGAGTTCGAATGAAGAAACTATCAGATTCTGAAGGCCTAGTCCTACGGGAAAACGTGTTAGGAGAGGACCCTCTTCCTCCATGGACCATAGGCAAGGATGAGATCTTGTGTTTCCAGGGACGCATATGGGTGCCAGCAGATGTACGTGATGAGATGATGTGAGACTTTCATTCCTCAGTTTGGGCAGTTCATCCTAGCGTCACCAAGATGTATCGTGATCTACACCGCTAGTATTGGTGGATAGGTATGAAGAGAGATGTTGATGGTTTTTTCATGAGGTGTTCCACCTGTCATCGGGTGAATGTGGAGCACCAGCGACCAGTAGGGCTTTTGCAGTAGCTACCCATTCCCGAGTGTAAGTGGAATGATGTCGTGATGGACTTCGTGATAGGGTTACCAAGATCTCCTTGAGGGAATGACGTGGTATGGGTTGTCATTGACAGGCTCATGAAGGTTGCTCATTTCTTGCCGATTAAGGATACCTTCGGTGTTGATGATCTTGGAAGGTTGTACATTAGTGAGATTGTACGCTTGCATGGGGTTTCAAGTACTATCATTTCAGATAGGGACACCCGCTTCACATCGCATTTCTGGAAAGGGCTACAGAGGGATTTGGGTACACAGGTACTTCTGAGTACAACATACCATACCCAGACAAATGGCCAGTTAGAGCGCACGATTCAGGTTCTAGAGGACATGCTACGAGCATGCGTCCTTGATTTTGGAGGTTCTTGGGAGAGACATATACCTCTAGTGGAGTTTTCCGACAATAATAGTTTTCAATCAACTATTCAGATGGCACCTTATGAGGCTTTGTACGGTAGGTTGTTCTGATCACAATTGTGTTGGATGGAGGTAGGAGAGACAACTATGTTGGGACCTCATCTTGTTTAGGAAACCACAGAACAGGCGGAGTTGATTCGTGTAAGGATGAATACTGCACAGTCTCATCAGAAATCTTATGTTGATCAGTGGAGACAACTTTTGGAGTTCAAGGTCAGAGATCAGGTCTTCCTATGTGTTGCCTCGAGGTTGGGACACAAGAGGATCAGGAGACAGGGTAAGCTTTTACCGAGATATGTCGGGCCGTTTGAGGTTCTGGAGTGAGTCAGGCTGGTTGCATATAGGTTGCAGTTACATCAGAGGTACCAGGCTATGCACGACTTCTTCCATGTTTCTCATCTTCAACTCTATTTCTCAGACCCGTCTCATGTTTTTTAACCCGAGGAGGTTGATCTGGATAAGGATGCATCGTTAGAGGAGTCTCCTATCAGGATTGTTGATCGTATTTCAAAGGCACTCCGTGGCTGGTCTGTTCCTCTGGTATGGGTTCTATGGAAGCATGACCGTGTACGGGACGAGACTTGGGAGAGGGAGGCCGATATGCAATCACAGTGGCCAGAGTTGTTTGAGGTTTCTTCTTCGCCACTTTTCCAGGGAAATTCGATGATGAATTTCTTTAATGGGGTAAGTTTGTAAGAACCCAGACCTTCTTTTCAGGTATGTTTTTTTTCTTGTCATTTTTGGGAAAAAGAGGAGAATCTTGAAATTTTATAAGTACACGCCATGTACTTTATAAGTACACGTTGTGTACTTTGATGCTGATCGAGGCCATGTGATGGACGTGTCATGGCCACACACCCGACCATGTAGGGGTGGTGTGGAGGCCGCTTAATGCGGAGTACAGAAAAGCCTAGTACACGCCGTGTACTCCAAAAGTACACGCCGTGTACTTTATTTTTTTTCATTAAATGGACCGAGGTCGCGTCTTAAAACCAAAACATCTTCTTCTCCAACTTCTTCGACTGAGAGCAAGGGTACGACCACATATCTTCTATGAGCCACCGATCTGTCACCAATTATCAGAATCAAATGGCGTCAGTTGCAATAGAATCACAACGGTGAGTTCTTGGTTCTTCTTTGGCCACGTTTTCGGATTCTTTCTCTTATGAGAGTTATCGTAGGTTAAAATTTTTAGATGTTTTTTCAGATCTACTCCATTCTAGGATGATTCACGAGTCGAGGTTCAAGTATATTGATCTCCTAGGGTTGAGGTATGTGGTTTGTTGCCTTACGTTGAATGTCTTTGAGTTTTTGTGCAAAAGTGCCCAATTCCCATGTTTCGAGTATCTTGGGTTAGGGTTTTGTTCCTATGTTATTATCTACCTTAGATTTCTTGTATTCTTGTGGCTATTAAATTAATAGTGATTTCTTGTTAGCATGTTTGAGGATCACCCCATGTGTGTCTCCCTAGTCTTGGCTGTTTATCACCGTTTGGATTAGGCTGCCTGTGAGGCAGACCTTGTTGCATTGATTTCCTATCTTGATATAATTGATTGAATGTATTGCCTACTATTTATATGATTTTGATGTAGTGTATATATTAGCCAAGTAGTTTGTTGAACTTACTTAGGGCTACTGACAGTCGATTATGCACGACTAGACTGCTCAGGGCTGCGTGAACTTGGTGCGGTAGACTAAAGAGGGAATTGACGATTAAGGTCTTCCCTAGAGAGTCTGTTATAAATTAGTATCATTCTTAGGACCTACGGTAATGGGAAATTGTGCTTCCTCAGAGTTTCCTTAGTTACGTATCGAGACTATAGGGGGAATTAGACGTAAGTCCTTCCTCATAGAGTCTATACCTATCATTGCAAGACTGCAGGGGAATTGACGGTGAGAGCATCCTAGAGTGTCTGTTCCTTTGTATGATTACTTGAATAGAGGGGTCTGCCAGTATCATCCACCCAGAGAGTTAGTGTGAATATTGTTTGGATGGTTGTGATGAGTCCACCAAGCCAAAGAACAAGCTTGGGTTTTGTACTGCTTGTTGTTTAGGTAGTCTGCCAAGATACATGTTGTGTAACTTGATATGCCATGGAAATATAGAGCTGTTTGCTTGATTCCTTGGTTGATAAGTAAATTATTGAATTAATTTAATAAATAAATGTAAATGGAGATTTGTAGAATTGTTTACTTTAGTGTACTTCTATTTCTCTGCTGCATTTATTTCCATTACTTTTTCTATATTGCTCACTGACAATAGGGCACATATCTTATGGTGGTTGCCTATTGGGATTAGTCTCACACCCTGTTTGGGTCCTGATTTTTAGCCCAAATTGGTTATATGGTTACAGGTGTGGATAGGGATTTTGACCCTTCTACTTTAGGTACATGATTGTTGGTTGGAGATGGAGAGCATATGACCAAGCTTAGGCTTGCAATGGTGCTGGAGTTGCTGTTTACTTTTAGTACTTTGTTTTTCAATTGTATTTCAGCACGTTGTTGTGTTTTCTACTTTCTGTAGGTACTTGTACCTCCTGCATCATTATCTTCATTATTATATATTCATTTCTTCCACTGTTTTGATTCATTTATTGTATGTTGTTTACTGCTTCCGCTATTGACTGTTATTTCCTCTCCCTTTTATACTTTTCCAATGAGGGCATAGTTTCCCCAATGACTCACCAAGGCCCTCACTGCTAGTTGGCAGCCTTTGGCATATGGGGAAATGCGCTTGAGGTCATGTGGCGACCCGGGTACGGGGCACCATTTGATTGGCTCCAGATTCGGTTTGTTAGAGTTTATGTCTCTCACATGGTATAAAATTTCACATTCCTATAGACCTCTCATAAGAGGACCACTATTGTTGGTGTTGGCCTCCCACCACACCTCCATTCAAGAACTATGTGTGGTTTAATTACTTTCATCACATGATATGCAAAAATTACTAAATCTTTAATCTTAGACCCATGCACAATAAATAAATAACAAAAATTGACCCTCCCCACATATGGGTAAGACCTTTGTTGGGAGATTTCTATTAAGAACTATGTGTAGCTTGATTTCTATCATTATAGGATACATAGTGACATCCAAATCTCAGGTATTGAGTCTATCTGCAATACTCCCTTTTCATGTTGGGGAGCCTACTTCATTTCTACATGATGTTAAACTACATGATTTCTCAATAACTATGTGTGGATTTATTCTTGTCATCACATGATACGTAGTGGTGCCTAAATCTCCAATCCTAGGCCTAGTTACAAAAATCAATGAGAACAATTCCCCCTCTACGTATGGGTCAGACCTTCATAGAGAGTTTTCCATTTAAGAACTATGTGTGGTTTGATTCCTGCCTTCACAATATACATAATGATTCTTGGATCTCCAATAATAGGCCCAACTATAACAACCAACAAAAAAATACACCCCCAAATTCATAAGTGTCGAGTCATACAATATCATTTTTTCTACATATAATTCAGATCTATGTTTGGATTTCTTATGCATTTAATATATCTTATATGATTTTTCACGTTGGTTACCACATCCTTACTGCATGATGTTAAACTATAAAAAAACAAATACATCCTTACCACATGACGTTAAACTGCATGAAAAATGTATTGATCATAAAAAATTAAAACTACATGAAAAAAATGTCCCCACTATATGATGTTAAAATTTGTAGGCCATCACCCATCATCATTCCTTATAGAAGGACCACAAGAGACTTACCCGAGTCAACTAGAGTACATGGGTGCTTCTTACATCTTTTAGCCACCTCAATTCATAAATAAAAATTCATGTCTTGGGAACCTTGGGTGGATGAAAACCTTTCATGGCCCTTGGAAAGGAAAAAATATCTCTCTATTTGAACATTATATCGATGCATAAGGGCTTCAACCTACCAACTGGAGACATCTTGACCCTATGAAAAAATAGATTTTGATCCTTGTGAGCTTGACATCACTGTGGTGGAACTCATCACCTTAGGGTGTTTTGGGTCATCCCTATCTTGATTTTCCCATATCACTACCCATGACATGAGAACCTCAAGCCATGATTTTTAACATTTTTATCTCTTGCTCAAAAATATTTTAGAGTAATCTTGACCCTAGGTATACTAATTAGACTCTTGTGTAACATTCCCCTCATATTAGGTTAACATGCATCATAAGCTTAAAATTCATGCACTTTGGTCAAAGATGTATGACCTTAAAATCTAGCCTTTGATGGTCCAAATCACAAGACCTTAAACTTCTAGAAAAATAGACACAAAACGTTACAAGTTGAAAACCTGCAAAGGGTAGCCTGAGGAAAAATCAAGTCTTCACTCTCTAAACTCTTCATCTCCAGAGATTCAGGAAAAAAATTAGGGTGTAAGTGAATAAGGCATAACGCTCATAGGGCCAACTTTGTATCCCTAGTAAAATCCAAGATATGATTGCTAGACCCTTTAGTCTAGGAAAAAGTTAGATTAATGTTTTTATATCTTCTCACTATGATAACATGTTCACTGGGTGGTGACACAACTTTTAGGGTGCTTGAACCCTCCTTGAATCTTATATTTTCCAAAAATTACACTTTGTGATTTGAGTTCCTTATGTCATCTTAACCTTTCATGGACCTTGGAAAGGAAAATAAATCCCTTTTTTGACCATGCTATTGATTCATAAGGGCTCATACCTACCAAAAAGAGACATCATGGACCTCTAAAAATGGATTTATGATCCTCATGAGCCTGACTCCATCATGGAAAAATCCAACACCTGAGGGTGTTCTAGGCCATTCCTGGTATGTTTTTATCATACCATACTCATGACCTGAGCACTTCAGATCATGATTTACAATCCCCATAAACAAACTATTAAAGTATATTCTACATCCTTGATGTTATGTCACCATGTTTTGTATCCTTTATAAAAGAATGAATGTGACACACCATTCCCAAACCTTTTGATGTCCCAGACCTCATGAATCAAAACCATAGAGTGTAGTTCCTGAGTTTCACAATTTAAGAGATAAATTTCCTTAGGGTGCAAAAACCCTTCCTGGATAGCTTTTCCTCCATACCCAAATTTATCATCTGGATTCTTGAGTCTTCATGAATCTTTCATGTCCATAAAAAAGAGTGGTGAAACATTTTTTTGACCATATATTGACACATAAGGGATTTGAACAACCAACCAAAGGCATCCCCTCCTTGTAGAAAAGGAACTCTGATCCTTGGGAGCCCTGGTAGCACTGTGGTGGAACCCGAAACCTCAAGGTGTTATGAGTCATCCCCGACATGTTTTCCCCATTCCATATTTCTCAACTAGAAATTCTGTGTTAGGACTTACATCACTCACATTCCAACTATACAGGTGGACCAAACATCCCTAGTATTTCTCCCTCATCCAATGCTACACCCATAAATCATACATGACCCTTTTAAAAGAGTAGACACATATCTATTTGAAAATTCTACTGATGCATAAGGGCTTTGAACTATCAATTAGAGACATCTCCTATTTATAGGAAATGAGATATAATCCTCACGAGCCTCAGAAACACCATGGAGGAACTCAACATCCTAGTGTATTTTGGGTCATCCCTAACATGTCTTCCCCATATACCATAATCATTATTAAATTCTTGGTATCAAGACTTTAAATTGTATGGCATCTCAAGGGTACAAGATAAAATACCGTAAACTATAGCGATAGAAGGTCCGAGCTAAAAGAACCTAAACTATATTGATCAAATTTCCGAGGTAAAATACCCTAAACTATAGTGATAGAAGGTGAAATCTAAAAGAACATAAACTAAAACAATAGAAGGTCCGAGCTAAAAAAACTTGAACTAAAAAAATAGAAGGTCTGAGATAAAATACCCTAAACTATAACACAATGGAGATTTAGTCTACAAGAATGAAAAAAGGTTGTGAGCCCCATCATATGGACTTATGAAAAATCAAGCTACACTCTCCAAGTCCATTTAATTCAGAAAAATATAGATCACTCTCCCTCTGGGACATATATTCTACCCAATTTTCTTTTTGGGAATCAAGTAATCTCAAGATAAATGGAGTGAATATATCAGTGATGAATCTCATATTGGAGTAAATTCCGAAATAAAATCAGTTATGATCCAAACATTAAGGTTTGATTAATATTATGAAAAGAATGGGAAATGTTGATGATTCATACAACATAAAATCAGAGAAATGTCATGAACATAATGAATGAAAGAGAACTGGACAACAAAATATAAAGTTTAATAGATCCATTCAATGATAGAATATATGAGGCGTAACCTTCACATTTTGGAGTATCTCTAAGAATTTAATAAAAAAAATACATATAAAAGATCAAACTATAATAAGATTTGATCAGATGAACTGTCTAAGTCAGCAAGAGTCTGAAGAGAGGTGTCGATTGAATGCTAAAGTGCCGCTCACCCTGCTTATTTTGTTTTCTCCCTAGGATAAAGAGCATAAATCAAATTAGATAGTTACTGAACTATTTTCTAGGTTGTTTATATCAAGGATGATGACAAAAAAAGATCATACTTTGAGAGATCTAGGATCTCCTTATATCACCATATCTTCATAGTCAAGATGTCCATTTGGGCTTATAGCTTAGATATAAACTGACGACTATATTCCAATGCCTCTAAAGATTCCTTTGTCAATTTTATAGAGGAATCCCCCTATCAATATCACATAATTCCCTCTCACTGGCATCCAATTCTTGCTGTGTTAGGATGATTTGTCACATGATTTCATATAATGATTGAATGTCAAGTCCACCCACCCCCTAATCATGAAATAACTGATGAATATGTTCCTCTTGGTCACTGAATATTCCCATAGAAGTATCAGTGATTAAGTTATGAATCTTCTTCTAGATTAGCCTGGGCCCTGTCTAATATTTTATGGATGATAGAGTAAGAACATAATATGGAGGAACAACCGACTGAGTTGATGAAGTGATAGGAGAAGAATCCCCATATATTATCCTCTCGGTAGGGGAATTGTTCATTGATTATGAAGAAGGAATAAATTCATCAACATATTTTTTCTTGCTGATGGGATGATCATCTCTAAGATGAGGATTCTTCTTGAAGATTATCTTGAAACCTGAATCAATCCCATCATTACTATGGATAGAGGAGTTAGTGAGGAAAATGGTTTGTCCACATGATGGACTGAATTGTTCAGTGCTCCACCCAGATAGGCCTCCGCCCAAGCTTGGGCATAGTCATGTGATAAAAATACATGGGTGCTAGTAGGAAGAAGGATGATATCAGCAATGGTGGATTCACACGCCATTATCATCTAGAATTGGTATATGATCCTGATGCGTCACTCTCTCCACACATTGGATGAAGGGAGGGGGAGACCCTTTGGATGCAGTTGTATCAGTGAGCAAACTGATAAGGGGTATATGGCTCGCAAATGACTAGATCATCCATCATGGCTACAAGAACCTTATCCTAAAGGGGAATCTTCTATTACCTTTCATTAAGAGATCCACTGCCATTATTAATGATAAGCCTAGTCAGTGTAGGATAAGTTGTGAAATCAAAGCGATTAGGTCAAATCAACACATCAGTAACCTCAAAAGGGCCTAATGACATGGCCTAAACCCTAGATATATTCACCAACCTAAAAAAAAAGTGACTGGGGATCCCAGTGGTATTGTAGTATCCATAGTAGTGAAAATGCTCCACTATCCTGCCAAAAAAACTAGAAAGGACCACTGATACTATATGTGATGATGCCCTTCTAAATTTTCCCTAAAACTAGTAAATACATTAAATAATTGGTACCTCTAGATTGATGTTTCATCCCTTTTCTATCCATGCTTCCATCACCAGCGTGTTGACCTGGATTCTTGAGTGTGCATCCCCAAATGGAAAAATCTACCCATTAAAGAACATGTCCATGATGCCCACTAGCATAAGGCTTTGTGACATCTTTACCTTCACTCGATATCCATATGAGGTATGGTCTCCAACTTCTAAAATGGACCAATATGAACTGGCACTATCAAAAACATGCTAGGAAGGAAACCCATGGGGGTGTATTATAGTAAGTCTTTCTCTTCTGTGATAAAAAAAATATGTTAATCAAATATTTTAAATAGATGAGTGAGCGCGTAGTCATATCCTTTCTTAACTTTTCCTTCGTGATGTTGAGAATTCCCCTTTCCAATACTGGAGTTTTCAAAGGGTTATCCTAGACATCTGTGGTAGGAAGGAACTCATCATACATCTCTCTAACAGGGGGTATCAAACCTAATTGATAGATATCCTAGAGTTTTATTCCTACCTTGTCATAGGAAAAATGGAATGAATTGGTTCTAGGACCCCAACGACTAATCAGTTCTCGAATAAGATCAGATTGATGATAAATGATGAACTGGGAAACCCATACAGATTCATAAAGATGAAAAATGGTTGGAAAACTTTAATAATCTATTCCTGACCTAGAATGGCCATACCCATTCATTAGAAAAGTTTCCACCAAGTCAATGATCCCATTTTGATCTCTATATTCCATCTAAGTTGTTTAGAGAATATATTAATATGCTTGAATAGCTTTGAGAAATGGGATGGTGAACGAAATCATAGCCATCTGGTCCTAGGGGATAATTCATTAGTATGTAATACAACCTCTGAGACCATTCTATAACCATCCAACCACCCTTATAAACCATTGTATGAATACATTGAAGATAATCTGATACCTAGAAAGATGATAGGTTGATGTCTGGAGAAGGGATGACAATGTCGTCTAGTAGGCTAAACCCATATAGAGGAAACTGGTGTGATGAAGGATAATTTTAGAGCTTGGATGGGAGAATCCTTTTTAGAACCTCATTTTTAGAGTAGAAAAGATACCAAGGGTCAAAATTACGATTCATAGCATTCATAACAATTTGGTTAGCTATGGATGAGGAAACACAACAAGAGCTAGAATCCATCTACATAAAAGCAAGTATCATATGTCAGACAGATAAAAAAATATTTTCAAAATAAATACACAACTCTAGAAACATCATGAACATCACATGAATCATCAAAGTGATTCTAAATTGCATAAAATATTCATGAATCACCCATACCATAAAATATCTTTTAGACCACATAAAAACATAGAAAATTGTGTGACTACACATGAATTCACGAGACTTGTGACCACATGACCCAAAAATTGTCACATGATATGCATAATATTTGAAGTGATCATGCAATCGATCTAGAAGATCCCAAAAAATATTTAAAGACAACCATGCAAGAAATATGGAAAAGGTTCACCCAATTACTGAAGATAAGTTCATGGTTGATTCGAACAATCTCCTAGGAAAATCAAGTCTTGTTAATTAGTTCTCATAAAATGGTCTTGCAGATAGGTCTCATGATCAGTTATCATGGGAAGGTCTTGTGAAAAAGTTACATGACAAAGACAGGTTACAATAGCTCTAAAATTTAGGTATATATTAAATGATTATCCCTCAAATCCCCATTTATAGGGAATTCTGTGGAATACCAAAAATTTCCTGACATACAGATTATCGCCTAAGATACTAATTGGAAAAGTGCCAAATCCTTAGGTAGGTATTTACATTCCTCAAAACTGAGCCCTTTTCCTCACATATGTCACTCCTGATAGGGTGGATTTGTTGACACCTTCTAGATGAGAATAAAAAAAATCCAAAAAAGGATAAATACTTGATATATGGGTATTATTTCCCCCACAAAACAAAGGAATAAAAGGTGACCAAAACTTGTGGATTGGGTAACCTGCCAAAGGATACATAATCTATTGACCTTTAGAAGGTCATGTGAATGTATCATATATAGCACATAACATAATATAAGATAATTAGGATTCCCTTTTTAAAATGCTTCCTTTTTCTTACGATGGAATCCAAGACATTCATTGATCATGCGACATCTTCCATATGAGCTCCCCTGAGTCATGTGAATTATCAATCGATAGATGCTTGAAAAATAAATCCAAAAATACTTGGTAAATAATGAGAAAAATATCCAAAAGTTAGGATCCTTTCATGGTCATAAAAGTATTGAAACACACCCATGTGGTTTGCGTTACACCACAAAATCTATGGAGACATATCCTTTTTGTCGTGCAAGAGCATGCATTCATGTCACCCTCATCAAACAAAATGTTTTGGAAATATCTTGGTGGTCATATGCTTATCCTTTGGATTCAAAGACAAAAATAAGGGGTTTTCTATGTTAATACCCATAGATCACCCTAGTAACCTTTTTTGGTCATGAAAAATATCACCGATGGGGAGAGTTATTGTTTTCGACAACACTCGTTCAAACTCGCGAGATACCCAACCTTGGTGAAATAAACAAGAAAATAAAAAGGGAAATGATGGGTGATTATTGTGAGGTGTATATACATTGATTTAATGTGAATAGATTTATATGACTTGTTAGATTACCATTGATTGTGCAAGCCCCCCCTTGATAAGTCAACTTGATCTCGTGAAGGCCCCTTGACAAGCCACCTTTTTCTTCTAGAAGACCCAAAACAGGCATCCTAATTTTGATAAGGTCCTTAGACATGTTGTCCAGACATTGTAAACACCCTTTGGTATGACCACATGTTTATAAAAGACGCCTTTTATTAGCCATAATCTAATAAATGGGGCATTGATGGTATGGTCTCGCGGTCACTGAAAATCATGCGACACCCCTTAGGATGACCTACGGAAGGACCTCACGAAATGCATGACACCAGAGACCTCCACCAACTCTAGTCTGGATCTGCATGATATGCACCATGAAAAGAAACATATATTTGGGGTGGTGAGGCCTATAAATACCCCAAACCATCATGAAAAAATCATCATTGGATCCACACACTAACTAACCCTGGAATCATAGCAGACTTCTCAAAACGACTGATTTCATGATCCCAAGATCTTCTACCAGGTAAAGATATGGTGAATAAGCTAAGGGATATCAAAGCATGCATAGACACTTCACATGATAACTTAAGATCACACAAAGAACTTCTATACTGGAAGTGAAATCATGTGAAGGACATCCCACATGTTGGATAGGCCACGCGAAACCTAAACAAGATAAAAATACTAAAAAAATATAAGGCACATCTATAATAGAATATGGAATAAAAGAATAAAAATAGGATACTCAAGAAATGAAAGGTATGATGATCCTAATATGCTTTTTATAATATAAAATTGTATATACATTTTAGATTCATTTATTTAATGATTGTTCAAGTTTTATTTGATAATGCACTAGGTACGTGTTGATTATTATAGAGAATAGGTTTCCAAAAATCCAAAGGAAAAGTTGAGAAAACTGGCCAAAAGTGAACATGACATGTTATGAATAACTTTTATGATGTGTAGTAATCATTTAAATCATGTCACAAGTCATGAAGAAATTAAAAATTATAAAAATATTACACAACATGAATCTATAATAGACATCATGTAAGATTCAAAGGCAACTTCCCGCTTAAAGTTCAACTCGTGAGAAGAAGCATGTCATGAGTTACAGTTACACATCATGAGATGAGTCAAATATATGAATCCTAATGATTCAGGCCTAGATTCTCACTAGACCCAAGATACATGGAGAAAACCATGGATTGAGATTACATGATGTGAGAAGTTTACATGTTGTGTAATTTCCAGACTATTTTCTTTTCAGAGAATACACAACAGTGCATAACTTTCTTCTCAATTTTCTCTAATTATATCTCATTTTCTCCTTTATCTTCTCTACCAAACTAAACTCTAAGAAATTCTTGTTACCATTTTTATTGAATCCAGGTTTCATTTATTGTATACATGTGTTCTATAATTCTTTTATCTCTGTTTACTGTTTTGACACCCTTCTACCATTTACGTTTCCATTTGACAACAGATTCATCATATGTTTTTTCTCGTTTATTGTTTCAAGTAAGTTTTTTATTGGTTTATTTCTTAATAAAATTTTGAACTTCTTAATTCTTGAAATCTTTCTTTCAAACTCTTATATGTCAACTATTTTATTAATATTTTAAGCATTTATATATTTGTTTCTTTAACCTTGATTATTACTTTCATGAGCGTCTAAACCACTTAGGGTAAGGGTCAAGAGTAAGGGTGTTCTAAACTTAATGAATCTCCAAATCATAACTTGGTAACCCTAAGGCTAGTAATCAGGTTACATAAAAACTATTTATTCAATTCTTTGAGTCATCCATGACCATGGTAAGTTTAAATGAACAAACCTGACCTGATTGAAGTAGATTAGGCTATAACCATTAGCCTATGACACTTTCAGTCATAAAATATAGGATTAATTCATCTAGATAGATATATCTAGACCAATGAATATTTTACTCTTAGATAGATCTATTTGGTTTGACTATAATCAACTAGTTCTCTATGCACCGCTATGCAGCCTAATCCCAAGGACTATTCCATGTTAGGATAAAGATTTTCCTTTTTACATAAACCCTAAAATTAACCTCGATCCCTACCTTCTTCTTGAATATTAAACCAAACTAAATATAATTAATTAAATCCCAAACCCAAAACAATTCACAAGGAATCCTACACAAAGGGTTCGAAGTCCTAGTTCCTTGTCTGTCAAAATTTTCTTGTGGGATTGACCTCGCACTATCACTATACTTTTTCATTTTAGAAAGTGTTGTTTGGGATAAAAAGAAATTTTAATCTGACCGCATCCCATGTGAATTAAATGATACTTTTGGGCATGTAAATTTTTTATGCTTTTGTCGAGGATCAATTTCATTATTATTAGGCACAAGAACCTTCATTAAAAAACTAGGATTACCTCACCTGTCCCCCTTTATATTTTCATTCTTTATTTTTTATACTATACACCACTGCATTCTTCCTATTTCTGGATAGTGAATGATTCAGGGCCCCATGACTCATTCAAGAATACTTGATTCCCAAGAAACACTTTCCTTCACGCCTTAAATATAAATGTACCTTTCTGCACATCGTCATTCAAGTATGGAAGACCACATCAATTCTGTAGGAGCCAACCCACCCAACATTAAATATGTGCTACCATCACCTCAAGTAGATCAACCCAATAAGAAACCAGAGTGCACCATTATAGACTAAGGCTTGTCATCAATCAATGGTACCAAACCTATAATTGTGAAACCTATTATCAAAGTACATATGTTTGAAATCAAACCTGGGCTCCATAGTATGATCTAGAACATGGGTCAGTTCAGCGAAGTTCAGAGTGAGGATCCTCATGAACACATCTCCAACTTCTTAGAATTCTATAATACCATTCACAACCATGGATTACCCTTTGATGCAGTCCAATTGCAAGTATTCCCATTCTACTTTAATGATATATCCAAGGATTGGATAAAAATTCAAGATCCGGAGTTGATCGCAACTTGGGATGAACTAGCCATGAAATTCCTAGATAAATATTTTCCACCAATAAGGACCTGGAAACTTTAGAACGGAATCCAATTTTTTTGCTCAAATAGATAGAGAATCATCTTGGGAGGCCTAAGATTTATTTAAGGAACTTACTAAGAAATTAACACATCATAGAATTGATGTGTGACTCCAACTGTAAACATTATAGCTAGGTCACCAACCTATCGCTCGTACAGATTTAAATAATGAATTTGATGGTGGACTAATGCTGAAAAACCCTGAAGTAGCCTGATCACCACTAGATGAGGTCTCACATAATGTAGACCTATGGTAGAGTGATCATGGACAACCTTGGCACAGAATACACCAAGTTGAGGAAAACACTTTTCGTCTAGCTACACAAGTAGATGCACTAAATAAGAAGTTGAAATCCTTTAAACTACCTACTACACCACCTCCCCCTCCTTCTCTTGTAATTATGATTCAATCCTTCAAAATGTGTGGAATCCTTATCTTATATCAATACTACGGGGTAGGAGTTGATGAAAAACAAAACCAATATTTTAATTATATTAATTACAATCAGAAAAACCAACAATACCAACATCCACAATAATATTATCAATAGAGGTCGGCTCAACATCTGTAGAAAAACAATCAAGGGAATTACTAGTAATGAAGTGGTCAAGAACCACTCAGGAACTAGGTACCACCTATCTATACACCTATTAATCATGTTTCTATTCCACCCCAAAAATTAACCCAACAACCCTTTCCTCTTAGAGGCCAACAAAAATTTCAACTGGCTTCACAAAGGCCACCATAACCAGCCACGCCTCTTCAATCAAATTTGAAGAATATGCTCATCGCCATTGTTCAAAAGGAATATAAGAGGATGAACACTCAAGAAATAAAAATGATAAATTAAAGTGCTTCCCTAAGAAATCTCAAACATCAAATGGGTTAAATCTCAAAAAACTTTTTAGATAAATATCCAGGTACAATGCTTGGTAATACTGAGACATACCCATAGTAGGAGGCAAAGGAAGTGGTATGAAGCAGTAAAAATTATGGGATTTTCAGAAACCATGAAGAGGATAATAGAAAAATTCTAAGGAACCTAAGAAACCCACAATAGTAATTGAAGAGGATGACAACAAAATAGTGAATCAAATTGATCAAGAAAAACCTCTAGAATTACCACCTCATTCAACAGATCCAAAATAAGGGAAACCCAAAGAGTGTATCTACATTTTACCACTAGCCTATAAACCACCTCTCCCCTTTCTAGAAAGAATGAGACAAGGAACGATCAAAGGGAAATATAAGAAATTTTTGGTGATGTTCAAGAAATTACACATAAATATCCCATTTGCTAAATCTATTTCCTAAATTTATACCTATAAATATTTTCTCAAGGAACTAATTTCCAACTAAAGGGAGATGGAATACCTAGGATTAATTTCCCTAAATGAAGAGTGATCTTCAATTTTTCATCAGAAAATTCCACAAAAAATGGGAGATCCTAGGAGCTTCTCAATTCCATGCACCATAAGAGAATGCAACTTCAGAAGAGCCTTGTGAGATTTAGGAGGCAACATTAACCTTATACTAATGATTGTATTTCGCAAGCTAGGAATCTAGGAACTCAATTCAACTAGAGTGACACTCTAATTAGATGACTGATTATTTAAGTATCCCCAAGGTCTTCTTGAGGATGTTCTAGTTAAAATAGGTAAATTCATTTTTCCAGTAGAATTCCTCATTTTAAACATGGAAGAAGAAGGACATGTTCCCATTATCCTAGGCCGACCATTTATATCCACTGGTAATGATCTAATTTATGTGAATCATGAGATAATTGTAATCAAATTAGGTTTTTAACAAGTTGTGTTCGACCTAGTGAAAGCTGCAAAACAAACAAATGATTCTTTTGATTGTCAAGCTATCTTTCTCACTAAAGAGAAGAATGACTACACGACCATTAAGGATGATAATGGTGAACTATCTCCAACTGAAAGGGAGTAGTATGAACTTGATTAAACAAACTATACAAAACCTATTACAAGGGACACTATCATAATGTTTATACTATCAGTTATTCAGACACCTATGCTAGAGTTGAAACCTCTCTCAAGCACACTCAAGTATTCTTTTCTAGAGACTACAACTACACTGCCAGTCATCATTAACTTAGAACTGACCTAGCTATAATAGGACATGTTGATCAAAGTCCTAATAAGACATAAAAAGTCAATTTATTTTGGGGTGTGTGACATCAAAGGGATTATCCCCACATTATACACTCATAATATTTTATTATAAGAAAGTGAAAACCCCAAACATGAGCCCTATAGATGACTCACCCCACCAATAAAGTAGGTAGTAAAGAAATAATTATTGAAACTTCTAGATTTTGGAATAATTATTTAAATATATGATAATGAGTGGGTTAGTCTACTATAAGTAGTTCTAAAGAAAGGTGGCCTCATAGTTGTAAATAATGATGAAGATGAATCGATCTCAACTTTCACCATCACAAGATGATGAGTATGTGTGGAAAACATAAAATTAAATATAACAACTTAGAAATATCACTACCCCTTTCCTTTCATAGATAAAATGCTATAGAGATCACAAGACAAAAATTTTACTCTTTCTTAGATGGATATTCAGGATACAATCAGATTGTAGTTGACCTAGATGATTAATCCAAAACAACATTCACATGTCCAATCGGTACCTTCACCTATAGATAATGTAATTCAGTATGTGTAATTCACCAGTGAAATTTCAAATTTATATGATACATATGTTCCACAATATGTAGGAGGGATCCGTGAAAATTTTTATAGAGTGTTTTTTAGTTTATAGAAGATCCTGTAATTTATGCCTAAGCAATCTTGAACTATTCCTGCAACACTGTAAAGAGAATTGTTTAGTTTTAAACTAGGAAAATTAAACTTTATAGTTCAATGAGGCATAGTCCTTAGACAAAAAATCTCCAAGGATGGCATGGAAGTTGATCCCAAAAAAATCAAGGAGATCAAAGATTTACCTAATCCCTAAACTGTTAAAGGCATAAGAAGATTTCTAGTCCATGTAGGATTCTACTGCTGCTTTGTGAAAGATTTTTTGAAAGTTTCACACCCTATGAAACAATTATTAGTAAAGGGTACCCCCTTTTGAGATCACTAAAGAGTGTTAGAGGGATTTCAATATTTTAAAGAAAATCCCAGTAGCTGATCTTGTTATCATTCCACCATATTGGGAAAAAGACTTCGAGTTAATATGAGATGCAAGTGACTTTTTTTTGGAGATGTATTTGGATAGTGGGTCGACCATATTTTTTTGTCACATATACTATTCTAGTCACACCATTAATGGTTCTCATGTAAACTACACAACTACCGAAAAATAACTCCTGGTAGTTATCTTTACTTTTGAAAAGTTTAGATCCTACTATGTTTTTTCAAAGGTGATTATGTACATTGATCATGCTTCCCTGAATTATTTTATGAGTAAAAAAGATGCCAAACCAAGATTGATATGGTGGATAATATTGCTACAATAAATTTTCATCATCACCAAAGTCACCAAAGGAATGTATAATGGTGTCACTGATCATCTATCCAGGCACCCACTACCCCTCATTAAGGAAGATGATAATCTGAACATCGAGGTCAAATTCTCTGATGAAACTCTTTTCATCCTAAAAAAAGGAATTCTAATGGTTCTATGGAATTGAAAATTATATATCCATGTGATCCCTTTAACCAAACCTCTCCTACCAATAGAGGAATATATTTTTATTCAAGACTTCACATTACTACTAGGATGATCTACTAATTTTTAAGCATTGCATAGATGGATTAATGTGACGCTTCATCCCATAAGAGGAGATCCAAAGTGTGTTAGACACATTTCACACTTTACCAACTGGAGGGAATCATGGGCTAAAACACACAGTATAAAAAAAACCTACAAAGTGGACTCTTTTGGACCACACCTCACCAAGATACAAAAAATTATTTTCAGAGATGTGATCGATTCCAATGAACTGGCACCATTGAGAAAAGAAATGAAATTCACCAAAACTCAATCATGGAAGTTGAAATATTCAAAGTGTGAGGAATAGATTTCCTGGTGCCATTACAAATTCGCATGGAAAGTTCTATATCTTTATTAGTTCTGACTACATCTTGAAATGGTATAATGTGAAGCTACCACTCATGAAACCAAAAAAGTGGTCATGAATTTGTTACAGAAAAAAGTGTTTTCAAGATTTGTATTTCCCTCACTACTCATTAGTGATTGGGGAACACATTT
This sequence comes from Viscum album, assembly GCA_963277665.1. Taxonomy (NCBI): domain Eukaryota; kingdom Viridiplantae; phylum Streptophyta; class Magnoliopsida; order Santalales; family Viscaceae; genus Viscum; species Viscum album. Next base: position 1,514,287,910 of record OY728150.1, read on the forward strand.
TACCAACAATTTTATTAAAGTACTCCTAGGAAATTACAAAATCCAATATAACATAGAACTCTCTACCACCCACAAACAATCGGGGAAATTGAATTTTCATATAGAAAAATCAAAAAAATCCTTGAGAAGACTATGAACTTGAACCAAAATGACTAGAGCCTCAAGTTATATTATGTACTCCGAGAATACCACACTTGGTAAAAAACACCCATTGACACCACCCCATCCCAATTTGTGTACGAAAATCCTTTCCATTTGCCCGTAGAACCATAGCATCACTCATACTGGGAAATTAAGAAGTTGAATATGAATTATCAAAAAGATGGGGAAGTTAGGATACTGAAGTTGGATGAAATAGAGGATATAAGAAATTATTCATATGAAAATTCAAAGATTTATAAAGAGAAAACCAAGAAATGGCACAATCAGCACATTGCGTGATGATTTTTTTGTACCAGGGAATAAGATATTATTATTCAACTTGTGATTAAAACTGTTCCATGGTAAGCTAAAATCAAGATGGTCAGGAGCCTTTGTGGTCATACAAGTATTCACCTATGGTACCATCAATGTTAAAAAAGGATGATAACCCCCATTAAAATTCAATGATAAAATATTGAAGATATATCAGGAATGATTACGTGAGGGGTGAATAATCACCTTGAAATTCATCTGAGCACCACCGAGTCAAGCTCTCGATATTAAATGAAGCGCTGACTAGGAGGAAGACTAGGATAGGTCATCATAGGCTAGAATATTATAGAATAGGTTTTAGGGTATCTTTGGGAATTCTAAGAGAAAATGGTAATAATTTGGTTCACAAAATTGAAAAAATCCCGAATTACACATCATGTAAGAGATTACACAATGTGTACGATTCACAACTTGAAAAATTTTAAATTCAAGAATTACACATTGTGTGCTAAAATACATGTCATGTAATTTCATGACTTATTTATGTCATGAACCTAAGGTTCAGGATGCTCAATCCATCACCCCTCCCTCTCCCACTGCTTGTACCTGCTCACCCCACCCCGGACCGCACATCTCCCTCACCTCTCCCATCACCACATCCTCCTCCTTCATCTTTCTCAAATCCATCCCCCTCCTCCTCTTCCTCCTTTCATATTCATTATGCTTATAATGACACACATGAAGACAGTGAACACTCCTCCTATTGATCCCATGATTCAGCACAACAATCCACCTCCAGTCAAGTGATAAAGGGTTCCCACACCTCCATCACCCCCACATCATCCTCCTCCACATTCAATTTAGCCTTCATAGTACCATTATCCACCGATGACTCCCACTCAATATCCAAAGTTTCTAAAAAAACTTTTTCCCCCAACTTTACCCCATCCTTCATTTTTCCAACCCAAATAACCATGTAGTGTTGATCTGTCTATAGGAGAAGCCTATGCGAACCAACAAAACTTTGGATTTGGCCGTCCTCGCATGCCTACATATCATCCAAGAGGTTCTCTACCTCCTTGATCACCTGCACATCTCTGCCATTTTCTATGTTCATGAGGATACTTTTAGGGAGATATCCATAAAGTTCTTGGACACTTTAGAGGTGGTCGTTTATAGACTCTACTTCCAACAATGTGAAATAACATATGAGATATCCTTTACATATTTTGGCATCAGGCTAGGTATTTATTCTGATGACTTCGCCACTAATGAGGTATTCCTAAATTTGTATCTCGATCCATGAAAGTCAGAGGAAAAATGACTCTAGAAGCTGATTTCTTGAGACACTCAGAGTGAGCACAATACTCAGATTATGAAATCCACACAACTTAGAGGTGAAGCGATCCAGATTCTTCATCGGGCATTGACTCATGCCTAGTTTTCTTAAGAAAAGTCTCACAGTAGTGTCATCTAGTTACAAATACTCACCATTTTTGCTTCCATGGGCAGCCCTAGAATTAAAATGGAATCACAATTTTCATTTTAAATTAGGGCGCATGCACATTAGACATGAGGTATGCTGATGGGTGGGTCCTTCATTACTCATTTGGCCTGACATCTCAACATATTAAATATCTCCCTTCATGTCACCTCTCTTAGCCTGATGGAGTGGATCAACTTCCTCCTTATTCACAAGATACAACTACTCATAAAGGACGATGACATTTATCGTTGGGAACTCTGATGCTTTGAGGGTGCTAACGAGGCATCCAAAGATCATGCTTCCAACCCAGCAGCTACTTCTCCTACATCTATTCCTTCCCTTGATACTAATACCATCTCAGCCTGTACCTCCATTAACACCATTCCATCTCCCATTCCTACCCCTACTCACACCCACTTCACTTCCCCATCCACCACTACCATACCCACCCCACATAGCATTGATGACCTCAAGATTTATCACTGGTATATTCTAGTGAACCTTCAATAGATATTCTGACATCATCCTTTAAATCCACTTAGACTCCACCTCTAGAAGGCCCTTCATACTCCACCATTACTACACCCACCACCACCTCTACTTACCCACCACCCGATCTGACAGATCCTGCTGCCTAGTAGTATTTTCTAGTAGAGCATGCTCATAGATTCAATAGCACTACTACAACATCATCTTCTGAGGTACATTTCCTCAATCTAGATACCAGATACATAGACACAATCATGATCGGTTCCTCACCACAGCCAACCATTGAGATAACTTCCAACACCATGACACCCCCTCTGGAAATTGATCAGTCATCCCTTTCCTCCATTGTTGTTATTGATCAGGTAGGAAAGTTTCAGGAACCCTCTATTTAGGAGAGGAATTTAGATGAGTAGCTTGGAGATTTTTATTACTCTTAGTATATCCCAGTCCTCCTCTTTTTTTGTACTCTTTTTTTGGGTGATTATATTTTTGTACTATCTCTATTCCATCTCACTAATGTACCATTGCAATTATTATATATACATGGAATGCTTATTTTACCTCACTATTTCTTGGATTATTTTTCATTTCATTACCATGTTATAATATCAATTTAAAGCACTTATGCCTCTTATATAGTCATTAATGCACTTGTTTCATCACCATATACCCTCATACTATGGATGAATCGTTATCTGGTTAATGTCGAGCACAATATTGAGGGGCTTTCACAAGAGATACATGATCAGTAGTGGCCACCACAATGACAAGAAAGGATACTATTCCTTCCACATCAGATTCATTCTTAGTATACTCTTGAGGTGGTTAATCTCACCAAGCATCCACATGAGCTCGATGACATAACCACCAGTTCTTGTAGGCGGAAGAAGAATTCTAAGTAGATGGACCACACTTTATTGATTATTTTTTCCATCCACTTGGATGATGATGGCTTTGTTAACAATTTATGGGAGGAAACCCATATTTCATTTTTTTCTTCATTTTTATTCTTGTACATTGGATTTTATGTTTTTCTTTTGGTAACATTTTTGATGAAATGTCTCTTTGAACAACATTGTACCCATATATCTGCATGTATCTAGGATGTCTATAAATGATATTCATTATGTGCACCTACCCATATTACTACTTCCAAAATATTGAAACCCTATGGAGTAATTTTTTATCTAGTGTAGGGTTTTTCTTTCTAATACCTTATGTAGGTTTCATAATTTCACATCAAGATTCACAAAGTTTCACCGTGGTATGACAATCATTACATGGATCCCTCGATTCCCTGATATTCATTTTAAAATTTCCATTTCATTTTTATATACTATATTTTTCATATCTCTCCCATGGTACTCTCTAGAACAGTGTTAATACTATCTTATTTTAAGTGTGGAGGAGTCTTTCTTAATAATCATTGTCAATAAACTTGGATTTTATTTTGTTTTCATTTATCTATGATACATTTTTCATTGGAAGCATGATTTAAACCAGAAAAACCATTGCACCCATTTAAATAAAAGATGATGTTAGGTTAGAAATTGTTGAAATCTATTTTTTTCTCATGTTTATATTTTTAGAATGATTTCTAAGTTTAGAAATTTAATTCAAGTTCAAAATATTTGAAATTTATTTTTATTGACTTATTACTTGATTTTATACCCTACGTGATTGCTAGTTTTTCTTGTATACTCTAATTTATGAGATAGTTATGAGCCTGCAATTTCATTTTATTTTTTGAGCATATTTCTTGAGTGCACATGGGACATGTAAACCTATCATAAATTGTATTGATATCTTATTGAGGATATGACTAAAAAAAAATAAAATCATAATATGATTGAGGAAATCTTTTTTTATCCAATTTTTCCTTAGACCCACCTTACATTTTTCCTTCGTTTAACCCATAGTTTCCATGAATGACCTATTTAGGATACAACTATTCCAAGTCGATTATCCATTCCTACTCTGCTCTTGGTTTTATGCATGATTATAATTTGAACAAGTGTGGGGGAATTTTCAATCGAATGACATGGGATGTTTTTATTGAGAATATATATTGTGGTACTTTACTAAAATGATTTTTTATTATCCATGTGTTACTTTTGAAATTTTATGCTTACCCTATTCCTTTGAAAAATAAAAAATAAAAAAAGACAATGATTTTGGGTTATGTATCAGGAAGGTCAAAAATCACCATTTCTATACCGACGAATTCCCTGAAGGGCTATATGTAGTTAGGTTATGGACATCAGATCTTTCTTAAACATGAATTTCAAAAATTAAATAATAAAAAAGAAAAGAAAAACAAAGCAACATGGTACATTTTTTATACATACTTGACACACTCATTGATCCATTTTGAGATGATTGGAGTATGGACACTATTTGATCTTGGAGTATCCACATTGCTACACTTTTACTACTTATCATGCGTTAAAATTTAGAGCTTACCTTCCTTTTGAGCCTGATTTTCACTTTTTAACCACCTGCCCTCGGCCTGAGATTCATTTTCACCTTATTGCTGAATCCCTCATGATTAATTTTGTGTTTATATTTATGAAGTGGAGATAATAAAACCAATGCAAGCCTATGGTTAAGAATATGTATTCAAGGTACGATCATAACTCCAATTACATTTTACCCTGAGTGATGAGATAAAATTCATTTTGATGTAAATTGAAAAAATGGGTATAGAATTTAAGAAACAATTTTGAGATTGTTATTAAAAGATTAAGAATATGAATAAAGAACTCAACTATGAGGAATGAATGATTTTTTTATAGGATTAGTTCTGGAAGACTGACTTTTTCTGCTTATACTTAGTTTTATTTTCCTAGTTGTAATGAATGTTTCTTGTTTTTAAAATTGTTTCTTTTGAAATTTCTATTGACATGCTTTTTTCTTGAGGAAAAGAAATTGTTCAAGTGTGGGGGAATTTGATAATATAAATTTTATATAAATTTTAGATTCATTTAATTTATTATTATTTATTTTTTATTTGATAATGAACCAGGTATGTTTTGATTATTGTAGAGAATAGGTTTCCAAGAATCTAAAGGAAAATCTTTGAAAACTGGCTAGAAGAAAACATCATACATCATGAATCACTTTCACAATGTGCAGTAATCATTCATAGTATGTAAAAATTCATGAATTAGGGATTGAAGAAATTACAAGTCATGAAAAGATTACACAACATGAATCTCTAATACACATCGTGTAAGATTGAAAGACCACTTCTTGCTTAAAGTTCAATCCATGAGAAGAAGCATGCCATGAGTTCCAGTTACACGTTGTGAGATGATTCCAATATATGAATATCAAATATTTAGGATGATATTTTTTCTAGATCCAGGATACTCAATGAAATCCACAGATCTAGATTACACAATGCGAGAAGTTTACACATTGTGTAAGTTCATGACTATTTACTTTCTAGAGCTTTCACAATAGCACATAACTTTCTTCTCAATTTTTTATCATTATCTTTCATTTTTCTACGTTATTTTCTATCCCAACTCAAATCTAAAAAATTATTGTTACCATTTTTATTGAATCTAAGTTTCATTGATTATTCTATAAACATTATACATATCTTTCATCATTGTTTACCATTTTGATGTCTATATAACATTACCATTTCTATTTGACAACGGCTTCTCCATATGTTCATGCTTGTTTACTATTTCAAGTAAGTGTTTGATTGGTTTATTTCTTAATCTGATTACAAACTTATTGATTCTTGAAATCTCTCTTTCATACTTTTGTATTTCAAATGTTTTCTTAATCTATGAAGCATTTATATATTTGTTTCTTTAACCTTGATTATTACCATCATGAGAGGATAAAATTATTAGGGTAAGCATCGAGAGTAGGGGTGTTCTAAACTTAATGAATATTTAAATCATAACATGGTAACCATAATTCTAGTAATTAGGTTACATAATAATTGTTTATTCAATTATTTTAGGCATCCCTGACCATGGGAAGTTTAAATGTATGAATCTGACCTTATTGAAGTATATTAGGCTATAGCCATTAGCCGATGACATTTTCTACCATAGAAGATATGATTAATGTATCTAGGTTATTAGATATATCTAGACCAAGTAATTGTTTCATCTTATATTGATCTAGCTGGTTTGACCATGATCAAATAGTGCTCTATGCACCGCTTCGTAGGCTAAGCCCAAGGACTATTCAAAGTTAGTACCAAGATTATTATTTTTACCTGAACCCTGAAATTGACCCTGATACCTACCTTATTCCAGATTATTAAACCAAACTCAATAGAGTTAATAAAATTCCATACCCAAATAAGTTCATGAGGACTCTCACACAAGGGGTTCGAAATCCTGGTTCCTTGTATACCAAACATTCCTCACGGGACTTGCCCCACACTATCACTATAATATGTCATTGTACAAATTGTAGTTTGGGATAAAAATAAATTCTAATCTAATGGTAGCATGTGTGAATTAAATGACTTGTGTGGGAATGTCAGATTTGCATGACTCATCCATATCATGCGACAACATCAGTACATGTCGAATGAATTAGAAGATTTTCCTTTAACATACTATTTGGATCACATAATATCCTTCATACATGTCAAATAAAGTCACATGGTTCTCCCTAGGCATGTCTCCTGAGTCTAGTGAAGCCCTATGGGATCACGATCTAGAACTTACAATGTCCCCAGATAGGTAGCCCAAATTATGTGACAGTGCCAGTGTGTATCATCCAGGTTTTTTAAAGGTTTTTTGGACTTACCAATCAGGTCATGTGATTCTATCCAAGAATGTTAGGAAATTATCACAATGGTACCGGGGTATGTCAAATGGATCTCACAACGTACTCTGGACAAGTCAGCTAGATCATGTGACGTGCACCAAGCATGCCAGCTCAGATCTTACGATGTCTTTTAAACAATTCAGCTAGATCTCGTAGCACACTCTAATCATGTTAGCTGATATCATGTGATGGACTCTAGGAAAACTCATATAGGTCTTGTGATATCCTCTGAACAAGTCAAACTTGATCATGTTATGGTTTCCAAACATGCCATTCAAATTATGTGATGTCCCTACGATAAGTCAACTAGAACATGTGATTGTCTTTGGACAAGATATCCATATATCCAAGCATGTCTGGACATCCTCAAACATGTCAGACAGACAATAAAGTCATGTTAGATAGGCTATCAAGAAGGCAATATATGTAGCTATGCTAGGTCAAGTAGGAGCCCCTAGACATGATAACTTTATACTACCTCTATATTAGGATAACCTTAGTGTATAATACACGATCAGTGGAATGATATGAATGCCTCCATATTAGTGAAACCTTATTGTGTAATACTCAATTAGTGGAATGACATGACTACCTCCATATTAGGGAGACCTCAATTTGTAAGCACCAATCAATGGTATGATATGATTGCCTCTGTATTAGTGAAACCTCTGCTTGTAAGCCCTAATTAGTGGCAGGATATGACTACCTCCATATTAGGGAAACCTCAGGGTATAAGCCCCAATCAGTGGTATGATATGACTACCACCATACTAGGGTAACCCCAGTGTGTAATCCCTGATCAACTGAACTATGAGAACTCTAATTCCTTCTATAACCAGGATACATAGGACACCTTTCTAAGGCCCAAACTCAAATAAATATCCACTTAGGTGTATGTTTCCACCATGTATCCAAAATTTAAACCATTTAGACCCACTCTCTACCATGGGATGATCTTTCTTCCACATAAAACAACTAACTAAGACCCCCAATTGAACTATGATAACTCTGATAACTTATATAACCAGGATACATAGGATGCATTCCTAAGTCCCTAGATCCAAAATAAAAATCTAAAGGGATATCCGAGCACATAATTCCCACACCCATATGCAATGAGAGTAATTACTTTATATCCTTTGTTTCTCACATTGAGCATGGATCACATGGGCTTAGGGATTTAAAATGGCCATATCATTCACATCATGGGTCTCCACTAGTCAGGGATACCTCAGTGTGTAATCATCAATTAGTGGCATGATATGACTACCCCATACAAGGGTATCCACCTTAGGGTTAGTACCAAGGGAATGATTTAACTATGACGACTCTGATTCCTACCATAACTAGGATATATAGGATGTCTCTTTGAGACACAAGATCAAATACTCGGTGCCTAAGTTCTCACATATATGTCCTCTCTACATGATGTTAAACTAAACAAGTTTAAAGAACTATGTGGGTTTTGATTCCTATTATAAAACAAGATATGCATGACACCTCATAACTGCTCAATACCATTCCAGACATATTAAAATGAATCCCTACATGGTAGTAAATTTTAATGTTCCTTTCTATACATTCTTCAATATATAAGAAGTTTCCCATCAACGAGAAATTAGGGAAGAACCTTAGATACAAACAGATGAATCCAACAATAATTTTCCCCTTTTCTTATTAAAGTTTTTAACCTATGATCATTTTGTTAGGGTAAAAAGTTTCATATCAAGATTAGGAAGAGATTCATGAAAATATCATTAATCTATAAGAGAGACCTAGAGTAGGCAATAATTCCCCCTCAAAAGGGTATGATAATCCAGAACTCCCATCCTCTCGACCAATGCGAGTTCCTAAGTTCCATTGGGTATGAAACCCTAATTGAATGTATGCCTTTGAAAAGAAGGACTATACCTAGTTATGGATATAGGAACCCTTGGGAATTTCTATGAAAGGTAAACGTGAATGATCACCATTAACATGACCCATCTTTCCAATGAAACATCTCTACTACAATTGGCCTTCTGAGAGTCCTATTTCCAGTATATTCTTCAAGAGAATTTTGAAACATGAAATGATCATGATTTATAGTATACAATATTTGATAATATTCATACTCACCCTTATGAGGCACAATTAATCTCTTTTCCCAAAGTTTTGAAGAAAACACAAAAAAAATATTTATTTACCATTTTCTGAATGGTATCTCTTTTATTTATAGAAATGAATTATATATGGGCATAAAACTCTTTAATTAATCTTGGATAAAATATATTACCATTATCCATGAACCATTAAATCTATATTTTCCTTTTAATAAAATTCTAAAAATGATTTTCTATACATAATACATTTTGTATCGACTTTATTTTCAGCATAGATAGGTCAGTCAAACAAATGAGGGTTGTGAGACTTACTATGTGCTACCTCAGTACTTAATTGTTTTCTTTGGAGGAAGAGATCCTGTATGAGATTTGGAATAATGGTATCTTTTTATCTTTGGAATTTTTCACTACAATTCAAACTCCATGGGTTCGTATTCGAGTTAAAGAGAAAGAAAAGGGGTTCAAGAAAGAGGGTTTTGAGAGAGTGAGAGTAGATAGGGATTTCAAAAAGAGAGGATTTTTAGGGAAGATATATGTGACAATTTTTATTCTAATTTTAAATATATTCAATCATTTAGTGATTAAAATAATAATATAGTTAAATAAAATCCCTCCAAAACCACTTAAAAAATATTAAAACTTAAAACAATAACAGTAGGTATGCTGACTGTGCGTGAAATTGATCTCAGACACTTAACTAATCAAATGACCTAAAAATCATGATAGTTATAATGAATGAATGATCAAAATCTCATGGTAGGTATACTAACCTTATATTCATGGTAGGTATAGTTACGATATGACCAACTAGTCATGGTCACATAACTTACTGTATCAAAAAAAAGTTAATGGTAACTTAATTGATAGTGTTCATTAAACTTCACGGTTAATTAAGATAAAGTTTGATACATACAAAAGTTAAGCACTTATAATTAAGAACAAGAATTAAATAAGCACATGTGTTGCAAACTGAAGGTAGGATTTATGAACAATTGATCATTCCAAACTCATGTATGATATAATTCATTCACTTAATATTAAATGGATTTGTAAATATGTAGTTTACTGATGTTCAATTCCACTGAATTCAATATTAATATCACCCTTTTAAAAATGGTCTCTCAAAAAGTGGTTTTTTATATCAATATATTTTTTAATTGAATGAAACATAAATTTTTTAAAAATGTTTATAACACTTGTATTGTCACATTTTATAGGGAAATTTCAAAATTGATATTCATTATCCAATAATTTGTGTTTCATCCATAGAATTTGGGCACAATAATTGCTTGTAACTATGTAGTCAAATTTAGTAGTGGAAAATTCAACATAATTCTATTTATTACTACAATATGAAACTAGAAACTTTCCCAAAAAGTGACATCTTTTAGAGGTTCATTTTCTGTCTAACTTAAAATCACTAAAATATGCATCTGAATAACTAAGTCAAATTCTTGTCTGCTAGAATATAGTAATACTAAATTGGTTGTACTTTTGAGGTATTTAAAAATTATTTTCATAGAATTTAAATTAAATTCCTTTGTATTTTCTTGAAAATGAGCAAACATACATATCCTAAACATAATATTAGCCCGACTAGTAGTTAAGTATAATAAACTTCCAATAATACCTCTGTAAGTAGTTTGGTGCACTCATTTTCCAATTTCATCTAGATTTAACTAACATATTTCACTCATTAGAGTATCATTATCTTTGTTGATATCATACCAAAACAATTTAAAAGATCCTTGAACTACTTTTTTTGATTTAAAATGATTCCATCCATATTTTTAAAAATATAAAAAACCACGGATGAATTTTAACTCATCTATTAATATCATTTCAAATTCATTTTTCTTCGATTTTGAGAATTCGATCCATGAGTTTTTAGATGGATCAAAATAATATCTTCAATATAAATTTGAAATACCAAAAAATATTTGGAAATCCTTTTTATAAGTAAATCTGGATCAACTATACCTTTTGAAAAACATTTAGAAATTAGAAAGGATATGAGCCTATTATACCAAGCTCTAGGATCTTGTTTTAAATCATAAGGATCTTTGGTTAATTTGAAAAAATGATTTAGAAAATAAAGGTTTTGAAATATAGGGAGATGTTCTAAAAAACTATTATTAACAATATAACCATTAATAAAAGTATTCTTGACATCCATTTGATATAGTTTGAAATTCAAATGTTATGTGTAGACAAAAAACATTCTAATAGCTTCAATTCTTATTATTCATGCAAAAATTTATACATAGTCAATACATTTCTCTTGACTATATCCTTGTGAAACCGGTCTAACTTTATTTCTAATTTTTATACCAGACTCATCAACCTTGTTCCTAAAAATCCATTTAGTGTCAATGGTTAGGAGGTGTTTAGGTATTTCTACTAGTTCTCACACTTTTTTTCTTTCAAACTGATTCAACTCTTATTGCAGAACTATTACCTATAATTCATTATCTATAGATCTAGGGATGTTTTTAGGTTGAAGATGTGACAAGAAGGCTTGAATTCCAACCTAGTTTCTAATAGAAATTAGAGTTTGAGTACATCTATCTAGGTATCCAACAATACTATATAAGTATAGTATCTATGATTTCTAATGACTATAGGGATAGATGTACCTGATACGTCATTTTCTTCTTTATGATCTGGTTTAAAAAATTCCTCAAAGTTGAGTGATTTTTCTAAAGTAGGTTTTACAAAACCATCATTAGGATTGGTTGAGGTATTTATATTATTGTTATAAAGATCATACTCAAGGTTTTCTAAAAACAATTAGACTCATATTGATCTTTTTCATCAAATTTGACATATACAGATTTTCCGTAATTTTAGTATTTTTATTGAAAAACCTATATGATTTACTAGAGGTTGAATAACCAAGGAATATTCCTTCATCACTTTTGGATGAAAATATATCTAATATTTCCTTTGTGTTTCTAATAAAGACTTTTCATCCAAAAAACTTTTTAATTAAATTTTGGTTTTCTTTCATTCCACAACTCATATAGAGTCCTCTTTAAAAGTGGTAGAATAAGAACGCTATTGATAATATAGAAAAATTTATTAATAACTTATTCCAAAAAATAAATAGGTAGCTTGTACTCATTGGTTACAGTCTGAAAAATCTATTGAAGAACCATATTCCTTCTTTATACAACACTATTTTTCTAGGGAGTCCTAGGATCAGAAAAGTTGTTATTATAGACATGATGTGAGCATAAATTTTCAAAGTATTGAATTTAAAAATCATGACCATAATCACTTCTTAAAATCTTAATAGAAATTCCACTAATTTTTTCTACTAATTTTTTATATTTTGTAAAATAGGAAAAAGATTCACTTTTGGTGAGCTAAAAAGAATACCCAAGTGTATATCAAAAAGTTGTCTTTAAAATAATAATCAAAATGCTCCCCATTTAAGCCTAGAAACTATATAAGGTACAAAAAAGTATATGTGAACCAACTCTAGGGTTGGGAAGTTGAAACTAATTTCTTTGTTTTGAAATATATCTTATGTTATTTCCCTTTTTGATATGTTTTAAAAACTCTATCGTTTGGGAATTATAGTTTAGGAATATTATTAACTAAACCTTTCTTATTTATATTTCTAAGAGAGTCAAGGTTATAGTGACGTAGTATCCTATGCCATAACCAAGATTCTATATAAAATATAGTTAAGCAATAAATATTTCTAGAAAATAAAGAATCAAAATCTACTTCATAAACATAATAATTACATAAAGTAGTAAAGACTAAATCATGCTTAGAATCATAGATTTTGAAAGCATTGTTTTCAAAATTCATATGGTAACCATCATCTAATAATTATAAGATGTTGATATGATTATACTTTAAACCATAACAAAATAATACTCTCAAAATTGAAATTGAATTGGAGTTACAAATTTTCCAAAGTCCTATTATTTTCCCTTTAGTGTTTTCACCAAAAGTGACATGTCTACCATCAACCTTTATAAGGATTTTAAAGCTTGAGTAGTCTCTATTAATGTTTATTGATCATTAACTATCCAAATACAAAAAAATACTTACATGTACTCTTCAAACAAGTTTCCTACACACATTTAAATAAGAAATGATCATGGTACCCACACTTTCTTGTGTCTAGAGATGTTAACAATAAAATATTTTGGAATATAAATATATTTAATAGGTTTATAATAATAAGACTTAATAATTTTAAAAATAAAAACTTTATTAGGTCAATAAGAATATGAACTATTTACAGAGTTGGAAGAGTTTTATCTAGGAAAAAATTTATTTTTATAATTTATCCTTTGATCGGGTTGGTATCCAATCCTAGTTGTATACCTATGTGTAATCTGTTTACCAAGAATTATGGTCAAGGATTCTCTACCATTCGCAAAACATTTAAGATCCTTTCTTATTTTCTCATTTGACATTTTATGTTCATTTTTCTCTTTTAATAAATGATTTTTTTTCTTTTTCTATAGAAATATCATATCTAATATGAATATACAAAGAATACTATTTATATAAACTTTTATACTTATCTTTATGTCCATTGAAAGTTTACTCCATCATATTTCAATATTATAATAAATCTTCACTAGTCATATTTGTATCTTTATTTTACTTTTTAGAGAGACTAGAAATATGAATATTAGATGTAAATACAATATTTATTACCTCAGATGTGTTTGTCATGAAACATATGTTTTATCTATCCTCCATCTCTTCTTGGCTTGAATTAGACTCCCTAAAACTATCCTCAGAGTCACTTTAGGTTACTTTTATAGATTTTATTGGTCTTTTTCCTTTTTACTCATATATTATATTATACTTAAACAATAAACATTTAACTTTTATATGAAATTTCATCTTTGATTCAAAACAAGTCACTTCACTTGATTTATTTTCCTTTTTTAGTTTCATTTCATATCATACTTTCCTTTATAAATCTATTTCTTGAAGAATCTATTCTCTCTGTAGAAATTTTTTAATATTCTAGATAGGTGAGCCATTTCCTCATCACTATTATAGATTGATTCATCCTCACTCCAAATATGTTTTTTTTATTTTCTCCTTCATCTTTGACCCAATTTTTTTGAAAGAAATTGATTTTATTTTATTTTCACCATATTCTTTATTCAATTTCAATTATTCCTTATATATAATGAGTTTTTCAATAAGATCCTTTACTGGCAGCTTGATTATATCATATGATTCTTGAATGGAGGTATAAGTTCCTCTCCATCGATATAGTAAACATTTCATGAGTCTCATCACTTGATCTTAATCTTTAATTTTCTTCCCAAGTGAATTCATTATATTGATAATTTCATTGAACCTACGATACATGTCAAAAATTGATCCATTAAGTTTTATATTTAATGTATCATATTTAATATTATAGGTATTCAAGATAATTTCCATAACATTTGAGGTTCCTTCATGAGACACAATAAGTGTATCCCTAATTTTATAATTATCAAAACAAGAATAAATTATATTAAATTCATCTTCCCCTAATGAAAAATATATGAAATTCCCATATTTACAATTATAGTAACAAGTGGCCTAAGTTGCATCACTCAAATAATCTCTAGCAGCTTTAGGGTTTTTTTATTTTCCCTCTACTACAATCCCAATATCAAATACTATGTTCTTTATTTTTATTTTCAATTTACTCTTCCACTGAGCATAATTGGTACCATTAAAATAAGGAGGCTTGTTAGTAGCATTCCCCTAAAGCCTATTGTTATCCAAAAAGATATAAATTTAGAAATACCATATATTTTGATCTTTTGGTGAAAACTAGATCATAGTTAAAAGGTTAAATAATTAAATAAATTTTTTGATACCAAATGTTGGTCAGAGTGGATAACTCAAGAAGGGGGAGTGAATTGAGTTTCCAATTAAAATTTATATTTAAAAATATATTTAAATCAAAATCCTCCGATTTATAAAATACAACCCAATTAACTAAAACAGTATAAGCATATAATTTTTATATTTTTAGAAATATTGTCATAAGTTTGATTAGAATTTAGTTAAAACAATTTTTAAAAACTATTGTAATTTTGAAAAAAAAATCTTGTATAAAACACCATATATAAAACACTTATTAAAGAAAAACATCAAAGTAGTGTTTTTCTCTAATTTTTTTTAAAATAGGTCTGTTTTAAAATAGAGAAAAAAAATAAAACACAAAACAAAATAAAATAAGAGGTTCAGTATCATGTCAAGACCTAGTCCTCTCCACTTGAAAATCACCTGATGCCAGACAGTTTATTAAATAATAAACTGATTCACAATCTGGATCGGGTTTTTACAGATAAAAACTACACATATCATTCTAAAATACAAATATCCTCTTCCATAGTTATACATTGGATAACAGGTTAAAATAATGAAATAAAGAGTTTATAACACTCATCAATACAATAAAAGAGCCTATGTTAAAGAATAAACAGAGTGAATAAAACAAAAGTCTAAAGTAAGATAAAACAGAGAGATAAAAAGATGAGAATTGTGAAAGTTCGATGAAACTCAGTCTATTAGATTCAGTTGATCAGTTTTATTTAAGTCTATCCTTGAAAAGCATCACCCAATTGCTGCACTGAGAGTTCAGAAAAATAGAGTTTCATGGAAGCTCAATAGTCATCTTGATCAGTGTATCACTTTTTCACTACACACTTCGCTCAGGGATCCATTCATATATCCATGAGTGACTATACTTCTTAAATAGAGCACCATATCTAATTAGTCATTGGATGATATTCATAATTTAATCCTCATACTCATTGTATCCTTAAATGCATTGATTCTAAAATTAATGCTTCAAAATATAACATTTGGAGATTTTAAAATACCTCACTTATTTAATTTAGATTTATTCACTTATTCTTCACTTAATTATAGTTACTTTGGATCATAATTACTTTCTACTGTCACTTTCCATGGTCACTTGGTTTCTTCACGCGATCACTTCATTTGTTCTTGTGGTAACTTTATTAGTTCTTGCGATCACTTGATTTTTACACATGGCCACTTCATGTGGTTGGTTATTTTCTTTATAAGATTTCTTGACTTCTTATTACATTCACTTCACTTACTTCAGAAGGTTGAACCCTTCATTCAGTCACTTGAACTTTCAATGTGAGGAAAATTCAAGAATTGGAAAAAATTATCTCATCTAACACATGATTACTTCAGTTTTCATACAGTCACTTGGATTACAATGTGCGGTCACTTCCAGACAGTCAATTCACCTTTATGGTTAGTTTAATTTCTTCACACGGTAGGTTTTCACAACCACTTCATGACTTATCCATATTTTTGTCATTTTGGTCAAAAAAATAGTTTACTATCAAAAAATATAGAATTTATTTGTAGCATAAGAAACCTGATTTAGGATCATTAAAATAAGGATGTTCTAGACTAAACCAACATGGAAAATACATCATGTATGCAATTTATGCATAATGTAGTCTAGCTAACTGTGCATACGGTTGTCATGGTCAACATGTGATGTATTAAATGCACATCGCATTTAATAATTTCACACACTCTAAATTAATTCTTGAGTTATCTTGGTGCATTAGACATGGGTACACTATGTGTACCTGCATGCTAAATGATGTGTATTCTTATTTTATCCAGTCAACATTCTTGGAAAATTTGGATGTGTTCTTAAAATTTTCTTCAGTCATAATTTATCAAAAAATTTATTATATTTTTTAGAATAAAGAGGAGGAAAATGATATCCCACGATTCATATTTAAAGTATTATTAAAAAAAATAAAAACCAATGGTAAATTCATAAACAAATCAATGATATTTAAATGATTAAAAAGTATTATGATACTACTCAGATAAAACATGAAGGTTTCAGGCATAATGGAAGCACTGGCGGGGCATGCACAACTCAACCTTTTTTCATAATCAATGATTAATTTGAGATGTACATCGACGAAGAGCTCCATGACCAATAGAATTGAATCAAAGATTAATTGATATGAGAATTTTAGAACCAAACCCCTAATCATCACATAATTATTTATAATTAATATAAGTATTTAAAGGATTATCTTTCAATGAATTCTTTTTTGATTGATGAATCTAAAAACGTATCTATGTTGTATTGTCATTGTTTCAAAGGTATAAAGTGAATATTCCCTTCAGTGGTGATCCGTTCATGCTACCTTAACCCTCAATCATTTCCATAATAATGTACGAGTGTTATCACATAAGATCCTAACACTTCATCATTCATATTTGATCTCCATGAGAATCACTTCCAAGAAGGATTCTTCTTGATCTATCTAGAATCGAGAGATGTGGTGGAGGGTTGATCACCATTCTTATGAGTATTCTAGGAGAGGATATCTCTATGGGATGAGAGAATTATATGAAGTCATATACACTCAACAAATGGATAGCTGTTAGAAATAATATAATCAGGTTTAAATAGCGTTGGTGTTAGACAATAATTATTTCACATGCATCCTTATTATTTCCTCAACCCCCAAGTGTTGAAATAGTGGGCACCCTAAACCCAACTTGAAAAATATTTTTTAACTACCATATCATGTATATAGTGAGCGACCCATGATTTAAACTTACCATTAAAGTGTTTATATTTCTGAATCCACTATTTATAAGTTAATGTTGTTAAATTACTTATCGTATCAAAAGGTTATGGAAGTTCCCAGGCTATAATGAGAACCTTAAGATTCTATGACATTAATATTAAACATATGTCCTTTGGTTTAGAAACATCATACTTCCTAGACACAGATGATGTATGAATACTAAGTTCCAAAGACTCATAAGCACCAAGACTTCTTCTCATTAAGTTTTCACTTGACGATCTCTAGTAGATGGGATCATGAGGACTGACCCGCCAATCGAAACACCACAAATTTTACATTCCATTGGTAGTTCCTATCTGTGAACAGTTGTAATGGTCTCCTGAATTAGGATTATAATTAGCATATACAATTTTATCATTCAGTTTGATGTAAGGAAAAAATTATTCCATTTAAGTGGTAGTGATGTAGCTTGCATTGGGTGCGCCATTGGTGGTATGCCATTGATAGAATAATAAATATAGAATTTTTCACTTCTGAAAGGAAGTGATATCTCAAACCTAGCTAATCCGGATGATAGAACCTTCACTAAATTAATGGTCATGGTAGTAGAAGGTAAGTTTTTCTAGTTAGATAAATGATAAATAAATCAAGAAAGGATGATGACATGAAGTGTGCATCATACTTTATGAGATATCACAAGACAAAAATATTATATTACACAATGTTTTCACTTATAAAAGGTTGTTTTTTTTGATTTTCCGTATCTCTTTATGGGCCTTGATGGGTTACCATACTCTGCTCCTATTCTATGAATAATATTCACTCCTATCGAGATAATTTCTTAGAGTGCCACGCATTAAGCATATTCAAAAGTATACCCTATTATAATGAATAGGAGTATAAGACATGGTGGTCCCCAACAACAGGGTCCAAGAATTTTCCAAGAATTTACGATCATCATGAAATAAATAAATTCATATTATTCAAGTTCAGAATAATTGGAGTTGAATGTATTTATAAAATGAATTTACAATTATTAAATTAAATACTTGGAAAATATTATATAAACAAATATTATTTTAATATTAAAGATCATTGAATATTTTCAGAAATTTCGAGTCAAATTAACCGGTCAGTTTTATAATGTAATATATTAATTACAAGTGATAAAAATATAAATGATATTTTCGACCCATTTAGTTTGTTATAACACATCGTTTATGGCTTATTTAATGGGTAATACATATCTGGGGTACTGGAGAGACATTTTCGGGTATTTAGAACTTCACTATAAAAGGGATGAGGAGGCTATCACATGGATAATATTCATCCTATAATTTTGAGAGCTCCTCTCTCCTCTCTCCTCTCTCTTCTTCCTTGAGAGATAAATTCTCGATCCAAACCTTTGATCAATGTTTAGCTTCACAGATCAATGGATAGAAGCAACTATGATCACTGGGACATCGAAAGTGTCATCAAATTTCCATGACAACACTCGATATTCACCAATCGATGATTCTATAAACTTTAAAAGTGCATGTGGATGATCTAGAGGGATTTTACCTCAAATCCTTCAAGTAATGATCATCAACGATGATCATTAGTCATACATTCCATCAATCTGAACAAAGTAAATGTTCATTTTTTGTGTTTAATTAAATTCATGTGTGATCCTTAGATCTTTACTGGGGCTCGGATCACTAGAGATGAAAACGTCACATCGATTCGAGGATGAAAATTTAAAATTACCATCCCACTACTTTCTGTCGTGTTCCCCAATAACTCTAATTGGTATTAGAGGGATCGTGTGAAAATTTTAAGTTAAAAATAATTAAATTTGTAATAAATTAATGTAGAGGAAATTCAAATGGTCAAAAAATTGTAGGCGATGATTTAATTCAACATCGTATGATGAAGTTGTGGTCATCCAAAGTTTTAAATCAGATTAAATTTAGGTTTCCGAAATAGAATTTTTGATTATAGTATATTTTATTTGGTAAAATTATTTTTTCCTATTGGAGATCAGGTGTCCAAGCTGGCCTTGTTTTTATTATAATTGTGGAAAGTTTAATTATTATCTTTTCAAATTTCAAAAACCCTAAAATCAATAGGTCTAGAAATTTTGAAACAAAACAAAGATATTTACAATTTTAATAATTATTTGTGGTGTGGAAAGCTAAGATTCATTATGAGGACAATGAACTAATAAAAAACATTTGACAAGGTGGGTTGGGTATAGGGGTAGTGGGTGGATGACTTGGCTTATCTCATAAGATAACTACAGAAAAAATCAAAGTATCGGGGCCCCAATACTATGTAGCACCCCACCCAGCCGTCCCACCCTCTCGGTTATCTTCCATTCCACCTCACTAATACCCTAAGTGTGGCACCTTTATCTTTCGTTAGATACCCACTGGCACACCCTCTTCCCTCGACTATCCTCTGTCCAGATCCACCACCGGTGCCCGACTCCGGCATGCCTTTCCCACTTGCCTCACCGCATGGGTTCCCCTATCTAGTAAAGCATTACCCCACCATTGTTTTATTTACCCTCCTTCGTGCACTATTGTCCGCTGCCAGTCTAGGCCACTCTTCCCCCTAGCCAGATCATGTACGCCTCACCCCACTGGTCGACCTCACCACACCACAGCCTCCCTATAACAGCCTAAGGTTTTGAAAATAAATATTGAATGAATGAAACCTTG
The DNA here is from genome assembly GCA_963277665.1 of Viscum album. Classification (NCBI taxonomy): domain Eukaryota; kingdom Viridiplantae; phylum Streptophyta; class Magnoliopsida; order Santalales; family Viscaceae; genus Viscum; species Viscum album. Next base: position 1,514,308,506 of record OY728150.1, read on the forward strand.
AGTCCCTAAAAACCAACACATTTTATAATATATACTTTAAACATAACTTTTCCTCTACTATGTTTTAAATTTTGAAAAATGGTCATCTAGAGTTGCGATCAGTAAGTTATTTGGAGTCTGATAGAACCAACTTGATTTTTTTGGTGAATAGTAACATACCCTTATGAATAGTGATATGAATAGTAATATAAACCTTATGAATAGTAAATAATAATATTATTTTATTTTCTTAAGGTTATAATATAATGAGATCTTGATTAATTTGTCAATGTGATATAAAACGAATTATAGTTTTAAAATTGTTATTTTTCGAATAAACTTTTTTTTTATTTAAAAATTAAATTAATAATATTTAGAAAATTATTTTTAAAAAATGGAGTTCATTCTTGAATTCTAAATTTTGAAAAATGGTTAGGGTGAATTTTTGGGATTTTTCTGAAATACTCAAATTTTTGATGAATAGTAAAATACGGTAATTTACCATATATATACATTATCAATTAAATTAACTATTCTTAGCATCATGGATGATGTAATCACACTTAGTTAGAACTCACATTCACTTATTAATATTTGGGGTCAAATGAATCAGTACTATTGGTTGTCTTTAGAAAAATAATAAAATAATGATTAAGATATTCAAAATTCACTCCACTCCTCCACTATAACCCCCCCTCACTCCCTCTTCTCTTCAATACTCTAAGCCTTGAATATCCTCCAGATTCTTCCCAAATATCATTCCCTATTCACTCCCCATGTCCAAAAATATCTTGGTATTTCTAAAAGACCAAAACCTCTTCCCTTAAGGAGGTTCTCAAGGAGGTGGATTCATGAGGTAAATCCATATTCGTATTCTATTTCTTTCAATTTCATTTCAAGTTACTTTATATTGTTATCCTCTCCTCACCTCCTCTATCCAAATGACCATGATAAATCCAGTATCATATATATACTGGAATTATATCATGTGAATGTAATAACCATCATCAATATCCTTACTCTCTTTCTTTTATTTTATAAACAAAATCATCATCCGTAAGGTGCCAATTTACAACCTTCATGGACGACAAAGTTTTGTTCTTCAATTTATACTTCATTACTGGTCATAAAACCATTTTTATGGTTTAAAAAGACTATAATATATGTATTATAACCAATTTAATATTATAGAACCAGTATATGTACATAATATTAAATCATATGACCAAAATAGTTCCTAATAATCAAAATACTGCTAAAATAATCTAAGTGATTGTCATTAATATTTCATCTAATGATTCATCATCATTCCATGTAACCAAATGATGTAAATGACAATTAACACCTATGGATGTTCATAAATAATATGTAAATTCAATTCTGGATATTTACAGTCATTCCACACGATCTTCATTACATAAAAACAAGTGAACAGATTATGAAAATCAAGAAAATGAACATTATAGAATGACGAAATTCAATATTATAACATATCAATAAGGATATAAATGAACTAAAAAATTATGAAAAAATAAATACATGTCTAATAGGTTCTAAATTAAGTTAATGAGCCTAATTTCATATTCCAGGACCATAAGGTCAAGAGTGGAACATTCATACTTAAGGTAAGGGTTTTCCACCCGAACCTCCATTTTCATTCGAGTTACTTTTATTGTCTAATTACCTCAATAAAATTCGTAGGTATTATTATGAACTCCTCATAAATTTTGTTTTAGTGTTATATATATGTTTACCAACCATAATCCTTCCTTATTTTATGGGTAGTTACACATTTTAAAAGGAAATTTCAAAATTATTTCTGAGATACAAGCCCGATTCAAGGGAATTTCTCAAATTCTTACCTATTTCAAGGAAACTCTATAATATGTTTTTAGATAAAATTATCTTTATAAAATCACTAATTTTATTATGTAAATACCATCTTACTTTAGTTTGGTTTTTATACAAATAATTTTCCAAAAGAAATATTCTTTTCGAAATAAAAGAGTATTTATCTCAAGAATTACTCGATGATTTTATAAGAGTATTTTCATCTATTTCAAAAATCTTGTTGATTCTTATTTATTATTGGGATTAATATTTTATGATATCATTTACCATATTTAATTTTATGGTTTATGACTAGTTTTATTATTGATGTGATATCCTAAAACCATTCACCAATTTACTTATAATGGTTAGTGTTTAAGATTAATGTTCGGGGAAAGTTATTTACATTTCATATTTTAGTTTCAATATGACTGTATATGTTGTTTATGTTTATCCCTACTCATATAAAGAATGCATTAGACTTATTATATGACATGTGAGGCCCTCTATAGCCCCTATATACATCGGTAGGTCTTATGAGACAAATAGACATGGACTTGGCCGAGACCTTTCCCATTTTGAGATATGATTTTGGCTGAGGCCTTACTCATTTTTAGACGTCTTGGTCGAGGCCTTGATGGTATGTTTCATAATGTCTGGAATATGCACTTCCCTCATTATGAATCTAGTAATTTAAAGTTCATGTAGTTATTCGACTAGTATAATACCCATGATTATGTTTTATTTTGGAAATATTTACTCAACTCATATTTCTACCATATTATGTTAACATTTTTCATTTAAAGGCTTGTGTTTTCAATTATTCACCATGCTTAAGGTTTATGTTATATTTAAATGTATTTCTTACTCTTACTGAGTGTTTAAGTTCACACCTTTCTTATGTTTCTTTTTTCCAGGATACAAAGAAGTAATTTATGAATGACTTGAAAGCATAATCTAGGAGTCATGGATGTTTTTAATGGGTTAAATTAGTGTTGTTTTTTCCTTTCATTATGTAATGTTGAGCTTATATATATATCTTGTTTCAAAATATACTAAACTATTCATTCCTTCAGGATACAATTTTCTTGTAATCATTCCAATGTAATTTAATAAGGCACTGACTCCAAGAAATTGGGGTCAGGTATTTACAATTGGTATCAGAGGAAGTTTAGTAGACAACTTGGAAACCATATTTAGAAAACATAGATTAGAGAACAAGTCCCTAAGATAGTATTTGAGGATAAACATACAAAAACATCCTGGTATTTTGGTAAGTAATAGATTATGTGGATCTTTCTCTAAAATAAATCCTTGTATGGATACTACAAGTGGACATGGTTCTGTCACAGATGTACGTAGGATTGAAAACTCCAACAAGGAGTTTCGATCTTGACCTGGGGTATCCTGGTACATGACAACAAGCCTTATTGTGCACCTGGTTTGACACTCCTAGGGGATATGCTTAGGATAATTCACATTTTCTTTAAAAGACATTATTAAGGATTTAAGTTTAAATTTTTTCTCAAAGAAGACATTTTTGTGATTATGGGATTAACAATGCATAGGATTTCAATTTATGATAAGTATTTTTCTAAGTTAAGATTATACATTATGATTCATAACATAATCTAGTATATTCCATTATCTAGAAATGGCCCCTAGTGGATGAAATGGAAACTACATGAACATGCATATCCCATTTAGGTATTTCCCTCCGATGTAAGATAATGATGTTGGCTCTGGAGTTGAAACTAGTGCAAAGAAACTTATAACTATACTAAGACAACTTACTCAGGTTATGAATAATAACCTTACCCATATGGATCATCTAGATCCACCATGTGGAGGAGATTTATTAGACCACTTTATGCGACAATAGCCTCCATCATTCAATGGGACTATAAAACCATTTGTAGCTGAGCAGTGGATAAGTTCCCTAGAGAAGATATTTCTCGCTTTGGGATGTAAGAAAAGAGAAAAGTTTGTCATGGCAGTTTATCATCTATCAGGAGATGCAGATCAGTGGTGGTTGTTAATCCAAAACGAAAAATAGGAGGAATATAAAGAAGAGATCTAATGGAGGGACTTTAAGGAAATATTCCTAGAGAAATGATTTCCTCATGAACAGTGAGTGGATATCGAAAGGCAATTTATAAATTTAAGGCAAAAGGAAGATAAGAATATTGAAAAGTGTGAAGATAAATTCACAAGGCTAGCAAGACATGTTGTGGACTTCATACATAATCCAAGGAGAAAAATTGATCGATTATTTGATGGCCTAAATCCATTCCTCCAACGAGCATTTGTCTCTAAAAGTTTCTCATCATATGAAGATATAGTTTTGTGTGCTATCAAGATAGAAAAGGAATTATCTAAGTATTATGAATTTAAAGGAAATCAAGAGAAGAAGAGGGTTGCTAAAAACTTTGGAAAAGGAAATAAGGAAGTGGGGAAGAAGGGAAGAGTTGAATTTACACCCTATGATAATTGTGAAAGGAAACACCCAGGTGCCTACTTCAAAGGAAAAGGAGTATGGTACAAATGTGGATAGAAAGGCCATCTTTCTGGTGATTGAAAAGGGAAGAAATAATATATTAATGTTCAATTCTATAATTGTAGGGATATGGGAAAATATGCTAATTATTTTCTAAAGTGTCAAGGAAACATGCCACAGAAAATGCCAAGGGAGTAGGGACAAGCTTATGTGATCACAACTGCTAATATTGAAGTTCCTAATGATGTGGTGGAAGGTACTTTAATCATTTCCTCAAACTAATCCAATGATTTATTTGATTCCGGATCATCGCATTCTTTCATATCTTCCCAGTTTTCCAAGAAAATTAGATATTTCCAATTTGATTTAATAAAGGATTTGTCAGTCAAAACTCATAAGGGAAGTATCATTGCAACAAAGTTGTGTCCGGTAGTCCCCATTATGACATATAAATGTTATTTATCTTATTATCTTATTGTCATACCCATGAATGAATTTGATATAATCCTTGGTATGGAGTGGCTTTCGAACAATGATGCAAAAATTTATTGTAAGACACTACTGAAAATGGGGTCTTTCCCAATGGTTCTGAACCGTTGGGAAAGCCTGCAGAACCGTTGGTATATGTTATACGAACATTTTTTCAAACCGTAGAGAAGTAAGCCGTTGGGAAAACCTTTCCCAAAGTTTTACAAAGAACCATTGGTATAGGTTAGTAAAATTAACCTATGCCAATGGTTTGGAAAACTGCTGGCATAAGTTTTACCAACGGTTTACACAAAACTGTTGGTAAAACTAAGGAAATAAAATCTTTCCCAATAGTTTCTAAACCATTGGGAATAGTTTTTTCCAACAGTTCTCAATGAACCGTTGGAAAAAAATCCCTAGAAACTATTCCCAAAGGTTTGTAAACCATTGGGAAAGGGTTTTTACCAATGGTCAGAAGCCTATGCCAATAGTTTAAAACTGTTGGCATAGGCTATGCTGTGCAAATTGCACAGTAGCCTCTAATGATGTCCATTCTACTCCTTTAAAATTACTATAACTGCAATAAGAAACTAATACATACATATAGAGAACAAATTCATACAAATTTAACATATAATACATTTTTGAACTATACACATCCATAATTAAATCATAATTCATAACGTAATTATAAACATACATAATTAATTTAGAATTCAATTTAAAATTTAGATGAAAATTATATGTGGAATTCGTAATTCAATTCATAATTGAATACATACATAATTTAATTATCAATTATCAATAAAATACATAAAAAACTGAATAAGTATCAATAGAATCCGAATGCGTTTGTTCGTTTTTTCGTATACAAGTTGTTTTTACTAAAAATGATGTCCATTTTAAAAAGAATACATACACTTGGAGTGATACGAGCCACACCATGCCTAGAATTGAGGTGGGGTTGAATCATAAATGTTACATATGACACATAGATCGTTTTCCTAAAGTATCTAAATATTCCAAAAGCATTTGGTCGGTTTTCCGTATGTCAGTTATTGTTTTCACTTAAAATGTTGTTCATTTCAAAAAAAATGAGACAATTTGAGTGGTTACAGCCACACCATGCCTCAGATTAAGGCGGGGTTAACTCTTACACATCACATATGACTCATTGATCATTTTTCTAAAGTTTCAACAAATTCAGAATGTGTTTGGCTAGTTTTCTGTATGCCAGTAGTTATTTTCAATTAAAATGTTGTCCATTTCAAATAAATGTGAGACACTTTGAGTGGTTACGACCAAACTAGGCCTCTGATTGAGGAGGGGTTTCCTTGTACACTTCACATATGACTCATGGATCATTTTCCTAAAGTTTCAACAGAATCCGAATGCGTTTGGTCAGTTCTCCATAAGTCAGTTGTTGTTTTCACTTAAAATGATGTCATTTTGAAACAAAAGAGAGACACTTTGAGTGATTCCAGCCACACCGCGCCTCAGATTGAGGATAGGTTGATAAGTTCACATCACATATGACCCATGGATCTTTTTCCTAAAGTTTCAACAAAATAATAATGCGTTTGGTCAGTTTTTTGTATGCCAGTTGTACTTTTCACTTAAAATGTTGTCCATTTCAAATAAAATTGAGACACTTTGAGTTGTGTTGGCCACACTATGCCTCATATTTAGGCGGGGTTGACTCTTAAACATCACATATGACCCATGGATCTTTTTCCTAAAGTTTAAATGGAATCCGAATACATTTGTTCGGTTTTCCGTATATCAGTTTTTGTTTTCACTTAAAATGATGTCCATTTTAAACAAAAGAGAGACACTTTAAGTGGTTCTAACCACACCAAACCTCTGATTGAGTTGGGGTAGACTTTTACACATCACATATGACCCATGTATCATTTTCCTAAAGCATCAACACATTCATAATGCGTTTGGTCGGTTATCCATATGTCAGTTGTTGTTTTCACTTAAAATGTTGTTCATTTCAAAAAAATGAGACACTTTGAGTGGTTCCGATCACACCATGACTCGGATTAAGGCAGGGTTGACTCTTACACGTCAAATATGACCCATTTATCGTTGTGATAAACTTTCAACACATTCTGAATGCATTTGGCCAGTTTTCCATATGCCAGTAGTTGTTTTAAATTAAAATATTGTCCATTTCAAATAAATTTGAGACACTTTGAGTGGTTCCGGCCACACCAGGCCTCGGATTGAGGCAAGGTTGACTCGTACGCATCATATATGACCCATAGATCGTTTTATTAAATTTTCAATGGAATCCGAATGCATTTTCCGGTTTTCTGTATGTCATTTATTGTTTTCGCTTAAAATGAAGTCCATTTTAAACGAAAGAGAGACACTTTGAGTGGTTCTGGACACCCCATTCCTCGGATTGAGATGGGGTTGAGTTTTACACGTCAAAAATGACCCATTGATCATTGTACTAAAGGTTTAACAGAATCCGAATTTGTTTGGTCGGTTTTCCGTATGTCAGTTGTTGTTTTCACTTAAAATGAAGTCCATTTTAAACTAAAGAGAGACACTTTGAGTGGTGCCAGCCACACTGTGCCTCGGATTTAGGCGGGGTTGACTCTTACATGTCAAAAACGACCCATGAAACTTTTTTCTAAAGTTTCAATAGAATCCAAATGCGTTTGGTCGGTTTTCTGTATGTCAGTTGTTGTTTTCCCTTAAAATGTTGTCCATTTAAAAAAAAGAGACACTTAGAGTGATACCGGCCACACCACTCCTCAGATTGAGGTGGGTTTGACTCTTATACGTCACATATGACATATGGATCGTTGTTCTAAAGTATCAAAAGAATCCAAATGCATTTTTTTAGTTTTCCATATGCTAGTTGTTCTTTTCACTTAAAATCCTATCCATTTTAAACAAAAGAGACATATTTAGAGTGATATCAGACACAACAAGCCTCAGATTGAGGAAGTGTTGACTCATACACATCAAATATGACCCATATATATTTTTCATAAAGATTCAAGAGAATACAAATGCGTTTGATCAGTTTTCCGTATGTCATTTATTGGTTTCACTTAAAATAAAGTCCATTTTAAACGAAAGAGAGACACTTTGAGTGGTGTCGGCCACACAATGCCTAAGATTGAGGTGGGGTTGACTCGTACACGTCAAAAATGACCCATGGATCATTTTCCTAAAGTTTCAACAAAATCCAAATGCGTTTGGTCAGTTTTCCGTATGTCAGTTGTTGTTTTCACTTAAAATGAAGTCCATTTTAAACTAAAGAGAGACACTTTAAGTGGTGCCGGCCACACCGCACCTTGGATTGAGGTGGTGTTGGCTCATACACATCACAAATGACTCTTGGATCATTTTACTAAAGTTTTAACAGAATACTAATGCATTTGGTTAGTATTTCGTATGTCAGTTGTCGTTTTCACTTAAAATGATGTCCATTTTAAACAAAAGAGAGACACTTTGAGTGGTGACGGCCACACCATGCCTCAAATTGAGGAATGGTTGACTCTTACACATCACATATGACCCATGGATCATTTTACTAAAGAATAAACACATTTATAATGCGTTTGGTTGGTTTTCTATATGTCAGTTGTTGTTTTCACTTAAAATGTTATCCATTTAAAAAAAAGAGAGACACTTAGAGTGATACTGGACACACCGCTCCTCGGATTTATGTGGGGTTTAATTTTATACATCACATATGACAGATAGATCATTGTTCTAAATTATCAACAGAATTTGAATGCTTTTGTTCAGTTTTCCAAATGCTAGTTGTTCTTTTCACTTAAAATCCTATCCATTTTAAACAAAAGAGACACAGTTAGAGTACTATCGGCCACACCGAGCCTCGGATTGAGGAAGGGTTGAATCGTACATGTTACATATGACCCATGGATCATTTTAGTAAAGTTTAAATAGAATCCTAATGCGTTTGATCAGTTTTCCGTATGTCATTTATTGTTTTCACTTAAAATGAAGTACATTTTAAACGAAAGAGAGACACTTTGAGTGGTGCCAGCCACACTGTGCCTCATATTGAGGCGGGGTTGACTCTTACACGTCACAAATGACCGATGGATCGTTGTCCTAAAGGTTCAATATAATCCTAATGCGTTTGGTTGGTTTTCCGTATGTCAGTTGTTGTTTTCACTTAAAATTAAGTCCATTTTAAACTAAAGAGAGACACTTTGAGTGGTGTAGGCCACACCACACCTCGGATTGAGGCGGGGTTGACTCTTACACATCAAAAATGACCCATGGATTGTTGTCCTAAAGTTTCAACAGAATCTGAATGCGTTTTGTCGATTTTTCATATGTCATTTGTTGTTTTCACTTAAAATGTTTTCCATTTCAAATAAAAGTGAGACACTTTGAGTGGTGGCGGACACACCGAGCCTCATATTGAGGAATGGTTTCTCTTAAACGGAAAAAATATCCCATGGATCGTTTTGATAAAGTATCAATACAATCTGAATACGTTTGGTCAGTTTTTTGTATGCTAGTTGTAATTTTCAATTAAAATTTTGTCCATTTCAAATAAAACCGAGACAGTTCAAGTGGTACCAGCCACACCGGCCCTCAAATTGAGTTTTGGTTGACTCATACACATCAAATATGACCCATGGATCGTTGTCTTAAAGTTTAAATGGAATATTAATGCATTTGATCGGGTTTTCGTATGTCTTTTATGGTTTTCACTTAAAATGAAGTCCATTTTAAATGAAAGAGAGACACTTTGAGTGGTTCCGGACACACCGTGCCTCAGATTGAGGCAGGGTTGACTCATACACATCACATATGACCCATGAATCATTTTACTAAAGCATAAACACATTCCAAATGAGTTTGTTCGGTTTTCCGTATGTCAGTTTTTGTTTTCACTTAAAATGTTGTCCATTTAAAAAAAAGAGACACTTATAGTGATACCGAACACACTTCTCCTTGGATTGAGGCGGGGTTGACTCATATATGTCACATATGACAGATGGATCATTGTTCTAAAGTATCAATATAATCTGAATGCGTTTGGTCAGTTTTTCGTATGCTAGTTGTTTTTTCACTTAAAATCATGTCCATTTTAAACAAAAGAGACACAGTTAGAGTGATATCGGCCACAATGAGCCTTGTATTGAGGCGAGGTTGACTCGTAAACATCACATATAACCCATGGATTGTTTTCCTAATGTTTCAATGGAATATGAATGTGTTTGGTCAATTTTCTGTATGTCATTTATTGTTTTCACTTAAAATGAAGCCCATTTTAAAAGAAAGAGAGACACTTAGAGTGATACCAGCCACAACACACCTCGGATTGAGGTGGGGTTGACTCGTATATGTTACATATGATAGATAGATTTTTGTGCTAAAGTATTAACAGAATCCGAATGCATTTGGTCAATTTTCCGTATGCCATTTGTTCTTTTCACTTAAAATCCTGTCCATTTTAAACAAAAGAGACATAGTTAGAGTGATATCAGCCACACCGAGCCTCATATTGAGGAGGAGTTGACTCGTACATGTCCCAAATGATGCATGGATCATTTTTGTAAATTATCAACATAATATGAATCCATTTCACTGGTTTTCCGTATTCCAGTTGTTTTGACTTAAAATGATGTCCATTTTAAACAAAAGTGATACAGTTTGAGTGGTACCGGCCACACCAGGCCTCGGATTGAAGCGAGGGTTGACTCGTACACATCACATATGACACATGGATCATTTTCCTAATGTTTCAACAGAATTAAAATGAATTTTTCGGTTTTCCGTATGGCAGTTGTTGTTTTCACTTAAAATGATGTGCATTTTAAGAAAAAGAGAGACATTTTGAGTGGTGCCAGCCACACCGCGCCTTGGATTGAGGTGGATTTGACTCTTACACGTCACATATGACTCATGGATTGTTTTCCTAAAGTATCAACAAAATATGAATGCTTTTGTTTGGTTTTTCGTATTCCAGTTGTTGTTTTCACTTAAAATGATGTCCATTTTAAACATAATAGAGACACTTTGAGTGGTGTCGACCACACCGTGCCTCAGATTTAGGCAGCCTTTCTTGCCAAGTATCTCACATAGGGGGCCAGGTATCACCTGAGGCATGTTACTACCATCTTTCAAAATAGACATTTCCTCAGTTTATCTCCAATGGAACCAATATCACTCATGAGTAATAGAAACCATCCTAGTAGCCCTCACCTGGAAACCAAAGCATACATCATGGAATTTCAAGTCTAAATTCCCTAAGCATGACCAGTCCGTCCACAAGTCCTTAACATGTAACCCATGTATTATCCTAACAATTGAAAAGTAATCCAAATCAAACAAGGCATAATTCACATAACATGGAGAATGTACAACAAGGCTTTTATTCAAATTAAAGCATGTCATCGCATGCATTTGATGAGCATGATCTAATAAGATTACTAAGACATTCATATAGTTCAAGACATACAAAAATGAAAAAATACTAAATAACATTGCATGACCAGAGAAATAAAAAAGTCATGTGAAATCAACATACCTACATTTACATATCATCCATGAGGTATAACATTTAATCAACTTGTAATAGTTGTTTACATAAGTCATATGAGTCTCATTTACTTGCATACACAGTGGTACAAAAGTAAAATGTTATTCCTGTCTGGGGGGCAGTCCGGGGGATTGTCTAGGGTTCTTGGAGGAGGGTGGGGGTGTCTGGGGGGCTTTTTGGGGTCCAGGGAGGAGGGTGGGGGGGGGGCTGTCTGGGGGGCTATTCGGGGGGCTGTATGGGGTCCAAGGAGGAGAGTGGGGGGGGGGCTGTCCGAGGGGCTATCTGGGGACCAAGGTTTAATTTCATAAATTATAGACAAAAACATTTATTTTCCATGGACACATAAAGTATAGACAAAACATTTATTTTTAAATTTTAGATTAATAATAAAGTATGTCAATGATAACAACATTACTGAATTAAACTTGTGACTTATCTAACATTTTTATGGATGTCTACACATGCCAGCATGGATAGTGAAAAGCACCCCACCCTCATAAAAGTGAGTATTAGACAAGAAGGACAGGTAATATACAACGTACAATGAGAACCATATTTAATTGACCCTAAAGTTATATTAGTACAGTCATCTTGGGGGAAATGGAATATATGATCCTGGTTAACTGATGAATTCAAAAGCTCGCATTACATATGTTGGACACTATCTAAGGTAAGAAATAATGGGAGGATGGGTATAAATCATTTAATTTCTTACATGCTAGTGATAATGAAGGTTTGAATTAATGACATGAGTTCACTGATTAAATGAGGGTAGAGGTTGCATAGGCTGTGTAAACAAAATGATTAAATAAGGGTAGAGGTTGTATACACTATGCACGGTGGGGGAGTCTCAGCCGATTTAGAAACTAAAATAAATTCCCATCATAGGTATCAATAAGAAACATCAGAATAAAAAGAAACTCAAAATAAAACAGGACTAAAAACATCAAACACTTCAAGAATTCACTACTATACATGGTTTATCCACATGTTTAGCACTAATTATATGCCTAATCATGAACCACCTCTACAGCTCCCCGTTTTCACCAATAAACATATAATATCCCCCATGATCTGTAACATCCCAGGTAAATAAAGAATAAGACATATTTCATATTTATTAATATTTTTGAATTAAATATTAATTTTACTTTAAAAGGGTTGCTATGTTCAATAGCTTACCTGATACGTAACAACGTGTTTCTTTGAAATCTTACGTTGCACACTAATAATATAATATTATTATTTTAAATGGTAGTTAACTCATAGTCGTTGTATTGGTGGGAATGAACAAAACTAACTACAATATGATTATACATGTTTGTTAAATGTATTTACATTTATCTAATAAAAGTTATAGGCTTAAAATGTGAATAAATATAATTTTAAGAATAATTTACATTAAAAGGCCGATTTAAAGTCTTTTAATGGAGAACCATTTTTAAATATAGTTTTGGTCACTTTAATACATTCTATATGACCAAATAAAATCATTTTTTATAATGGGGATATCAAAATTTACTTTGGGTAATTTTTTGGTATTTTTCTGAAAAAGTCCATTTCTTAATGAATAGTGAAAAATATTGTATTTTAATTCAAAAGTGCCTTTTAATATAATTTATTTATATGGTTAGATTATCTTTATAGTTTGTTTTAAAGTGAAATTAAAATATATTTTTACCATTTAATCTAATTTTGGTCATTAGAAGCAATCTCACATTTAAATTATATATAATCAACTGTCAATCTCTTGATAGTTAATATTTCTTAAAAACACTCCTTTTGTTTTGACAACGGGAATTAATTTTAAATTAATTTCTGCCACTTATGTGTTTTCAATTTGGAGAAATTTATTCCATATTTGGAATCATGAGGTTCAAATTGTGTAAATAGGTAACTTTTATTTTTAGGCATTTTAAATATTTACCTCAGTAAATATTTTATTTACCGTGGTTAAAGAGTAAATCAGGTAAATAAGGGTAAAAAGATAATATTTATTTACCCTAATAGGTGTCTTAATCCTATTGGTTGATTCATAGCTGACCATGGGCATCCTTGGGTCGATTTGGGGACCCCATGGAGCCACTTAAAAGTGATTATGACACTTTATTTTAATTAACTTAAAGTAAAGGCAAAAATGACAAAAACAAATATCTTTTAGTAAATTAATTTTTAGAAGGGGTAATATAAATTATATTTTCAACTATAAATATTAATTTGAATTATAAAAATATTTCCTACATCATGGTATTTTTTTTATAATTTTTAAACATCAAATAAATTAAATTATTTATGACACAATAATGATGCAATATTTACCTCATTAATAAATGATTTAAATAAATAAGATTATAATGATTAAAACATTATCCAAAACCTGTCTAATTCCTATTGGATGATTTTATTTCGAATATGAGTCATCTTATCTTTGACATTAATGTGTTTTGGACCTCTTGAAACTGAATATAAGTTTATAATAAATTAACAGTTTCACACTTTCCTAAAGAGCCCCTCCTCTCCTTTATAAAAGGAGACCACTTCAATGCAATTCCTCACACCTCTCAAGCCATTTGGCTCGTCCAAACTCTGCCCAATTAGGCTCCCTACATCCATATCCTCCTCTTAAAATCCTTAACTTAGGCAGAAGGCACTTCAAGAAGTCCTTTGGTTCAAACCAAAGGGAGTTACCCAAATTAAATGATATTAAAGAACGATCAAGTCAAGTCGGACACGAGGTAAGGGATCCTACCTCTCTCTTTCTTTTAAGTAATCTATTTTATGTAACTTCTTTTAATCACCTCTTTATTATGTTGGGGGATGTTATTTTATATTACTCTTACTGTAATTTTTATTTTCATATGATGAGAGACCCTATTTGATCTCATCAATCCATTTTTGGAAGTTTTAAGTGGTGTCGTTAGACTGCCAAATTTTTGTAAGGGATTTCTTATCTCGCTTTCAAATACATGATATTTCCATTGTTCGACACTTATTTATTGAATGTGGTGTATGTACTGTCCATGAATGTATTCCCTATGTAATACACTTTAATTTATGGGTAATTACATCTTCATTTTATGATCCTTCTTTCATGTGGTGTATGTTTCAAAAGTTACCAAATCGGTAAGGGAACCTTTCACCCTCCTCTTTTAAAAAGACTTCTTTTTTTTTATGTATTTTAATTTACATATTACTATGTTTTTATATGTTCTTCTATATCCTTATTGAGGTAAAATTTATATCAAAATGATGATATTCTCTTTTTAATCTCATCAACTCATTTTCTGAATTTTAAAGTGACATCGTTAGACTGTCGAATTTTTACAAGGAAACCTCTTAACCCAATTTCAATTCTTTGGGTTCAACTTGTAATTATTGAATATGTCAACCTATGAATATGTTTTAATGACCTCTGATTTTTTTACACTTAATATCATCTTATATTGGCTGTATTTATATTGGTCACACATAATTATGTGATTGATTTATCCTTAATTTAAGGATACCATCTTTATAAGGGATTTTATCTCAATTTACATTTCCATTGAGACTTCATTGTTGTTATGCACCAATTCACTCTTATATGGTGTATATACTGTCCTTTAAAATATTATATCATGAATCCCTTTATTATCATGATATTATAATGTTCTGATTAAAATTTATTCTTCAATTATTTGTATTGAAACATCTCTCATTTTGTTAAAAACCCTTTAAATAAAATATCGTTTTAAATGTTTTAAATATTTATTCTTCTAAATATTTATCATCAATTTCCATGTTTTAAAAATGGTTGTGGGATTTATTTATATGGACATTAATGTTTTAAAATGTTGATTTCTTTAAAATCTTTAAAGTGGTATGGGACACTTTGATTCAAAAATCTATTTATTAAATGTTTTAAATGGTTATGAAAATGGTTTGATAAAGAATTGTCTATTTCAATATCTTGATATGATATATTGTGATTGGAATGTGGAAATGTTATCTTTCCTTTATGCTTGTTTTATGTGTTATGTTATGGTTATTGGCCATTATTTACGTATACGGGTGGTTTCGTGATAAACCTAGGGTGGGTGAGCCCGAGATAGCTCTCCAATGCATTGGGTAACATGACAGAGGTAAAAGTGAATGTTTCTCCTAAGAGATTTAGGGAATATACTGTGATGAGTATTCCAAATGTGACTCCCTATGTAGCTGTGATAGCTACAATGTAAGTTTGTTATGAATTCCGTAAGTTACCTTTATGATTTATGATTTATAGGTGTTATTCATAAATCATATGATTTATTAAGGTATGTTATGATTGAAAAGTATTGGTTTCATTGATTTGTAATTATTGATGGGATAATGTTTTATTTCCTTATTTTATGACCCTTACTGAGCTTTTTATGCTCATCCCAAGTTTTTGAAATGTTTTTCACAGGACTTAAAGATGAATGGGGTCAAGAAATGGATCAAGGAAAAGTCATGCTGTCTAAAACATGGAACTAGACGTGTTTTTTTCAATAGTTTTTATTTTATGATAAAATGGATACTGAGTAGTATTGTCTACATGTAATATTAATGTTTTTATGTATTAGTTATGGCTTAATCCTCTAAAACTCTAAACCTGAAAAGATCCTCAATGTGAATTATTCGTTTAATTCAATATTATGTAATGTTTTAAGGCCGGGTCCTTATAGTTGGTATCAGAGGTCGGTTTAGATAACTTTAGAGGTTAGGAAATTATTTAAGCATAAGTGACATTACCATAATGATTAGGATTTTAGAAAGAGTCATAGTTTTTTTTGATAAATCGAATGAGTTTAAGATAAAATGAATAATTATATCTTAGTGTTTACCCTCCTTATAAGATTTTACATGATGATTTTACTGATGTACTCACATTGACCTTTTTGGTTTTAGTAAATGGATGGATCTAGCAGTCACCAAAGTAATTGTGGATGTGAATAAAACTGTGACAGTTTTCTGTATGAGTAACTGAATGATATGGGAGCTGCAATGAGAACACTTGTGGTTATTCTCAACGAACTATCTGGAGTCATGATTGACCACCTGAATTTTAGTGATCTTTATAAGGAATCATATATGCGAGAAACAAATCCCTACGGATGTTCAGGTAATAATTATAAAGGTAAGTATATTAAAAAACCCATGTGTCAAAGATGTGGAAAGAAACACCTAGGAAACTGTTTCAAAGGGAAAAAAGATTCTATAGATGTGGAAATGAGGGTCATAAAGCAATAACCTTCCATGGAAAAAGGAAGCATCTAGTTGACTATAGGAAAGGGAAAGAAGTCCTTTCAGTGGGATCAATTTAATGTTTTAAATGTGGTGTGCATGGTCATTATGCAAACACATGTCCTATGAAGAAGTTTTGGGAATGGGATCACCAGGATCATACAAGCATTCATTTACCAATACCTAATTCCATTCCGATGGAGGATGAAGAAATGGAAAATGACTAAGGAAAGGTATGGTTTATTTCTTAACATATGTTTTCATATTATTTAAATCTTAGGATATGATTCATGATTTTTTTTGTAGGAAAGAAGTATTTCAGAATAAGTTGGAAAGGAACAGTTAATGGATCATGAAGAATGTTGAATGAGTAAGAAGTCAACATATAAGGGATTCAAGAGTTATGATAGATTTTAGGATGGTGAAATGCTTAAAAGTATTAAGGATCTTTTGATGATGGGAATTACATTAGAAGACTTTTTATAGTGTGTGTAACCCCAAAGTTTGATATATGAAAATTTTATTCAAGGAATAATTATATTTTCTTTTTTGGATATAGTTATAAAGAACCATTTGGGTTTATATGATCCTTGAATTTAAGGAAATTATTGGTTAATACATTTTTAGGATGCAAAATCAAAGTTATTAGAAAACCTTTGTGGTTAAAACATTCTATGGTTATTTTTGATAAATTTATCTCTTTTTGGGAATGTTATAAAATCATATAGTTTTTGAAAAGGGATAACACGCATACCGTGTGACAACCCGTCGTGTCGGATGAAGCTGCGGGAATCGAACCCACAACCAAAGTGCGACTGGTATTTATCGCCTACCACTGGACTACATGAAGTCCCTGGTTAGTTTGACTAATTATTTTTAGTTATATGATTTTATGAATTAAGAAAATTTGATCTTGGGTTATCTATGGAAATGATTAACCTATCAGGGAGGATATGTGACTAGGTTAATTACTTTTCAATATGAGACTTTAAGAGTAACTGATGTTATTTGGAGATAAATGTTATGATTTATCTTGGAAGACTATGTGATTAAATACTTCGAATATTTGGGATTAAATCTTAGTTTGGATTACTTTGAAGAATTTTATGGATAACTGTTTATTGAATCGTCTTGGTTGAACTTTGGGTATTATTTGACAAATTTTGGAGATTAAAAGTAGTACTTATTTTTATAAAGGATTATCCTTTTGGGGATTATCTGATCACGTACTAACCAATTTTGGTTTTGGTTAATGTATAAAGATAGGGGAAATATATAGTTCATATTTTTTAGATCATGTTATTATCTAGAAGTTAATTATAGTTCTTTCAATGTGAACAAGTCATCTGGAATACTTACCGTTTGGAGAAAACATGACTTTGTGGTAGAATTTTATTAAAGTATGACACTCTATATGACGAGTAAATATATTTCCTTATGATAATAGTATTTTTTTAATGAAATTATTCAACTCTATCAAAAGTATCTTGATGAAAAAATGATATAATCCCTCTTTTATCATCAGACTTTTACCCAACCACAAATTTATGGTATTGTGGTGGTTAACTTTTTGTGATCAAGTTCTCTATCACTCTCTATTAATCTATGAGAGTTAGTTTCTCTTCCATATCCATGTTTTCATGGAATCTTAGTATTTTTTGTCTCAGGTGACCTTTGTGCTTCTCTTTATTTCTTTTAAAGTGATAGATTTACTGACTCTTTTTCTGATGTGGGACTTTCAATGAAGTTTCTGAGCCTTTTTTTTAAATTGCGAGGACGCAATTCCCAAAAAGGGGGGAAGGATGTAACATCCCAGGTAAATAAAGAATAATACATATTTCATATTTTTTTTAATATTTTTGAATTAAATATTAATTTTACTTTAAAAGGGTTTCTATGTTTGATAGCGTACCCGATACGCAACAATGAGTTTCTTTGAAATCTTACGTTGCACACTAATAATATAATATTATTATTTTAAATGATAGTTAACTCCTAGTCGTTGTATTGGAGGGAATGAAAAAAACTAACTACAATATGATTATACATGTTTTTTAAATTTATTTACATTTATCCAATAAAAGTTATAGGCTTAAAATGTGAATAAATCTAATTTTAAGAATAATTTACATTAAAAGGCCGTTTTATCATCTTTTAATGGCGGACCCTTTTGAAATCTAGTTTTGGTCACTTTAATAAATTATATATGACCAAATAAAATCCTTCTTTAGAATGGGGATATCAAAATTTACATTGGGTAATTTTTTGGTATTTTTCTGATAAAGTCCATTTTTTAATGAATAGTGAAAAATATTGTATTTTAATTCAAAAGTGCCTTTTAATCTAATTTATTTATATGTTTATATTATCTTTTTAGTTGGGTTTAAAGTGAAATTAATATATATTTTTAACATTTAATATAATGTTGGTCATTAGAATCAATCTCACATTTAAATTGTATATAATCAACTGTCAATCTTTTGATAGTTAATATTTCTTAAAAACATGACTTTTATTTTGATAGCAGAAATTAATTTTAAATTAATTTCTGCCACTTCTGTGTTTTGAATTTGGAGAAATGGATTCTATATTTGGAATCAGGAGGTTCAAATTGTGTAAATAGGTTACTTTTATTTTTAGGCATTTTAAATATTTACCTTAGTAAATATTTTATTTACCGTGGTTAAAGGGTAAATCAGGTAAATAAGGGTAAAAAAATAATATTTATTTACCCTAAAAGGTGTCCTAATACTATTTTTTGAGTCATATCCGACCATGGGAATCCTTGGTTCGATTTGGGGACCCCATGGAGCCACTTAAAAGTGATTATGACACTTTATTTTAATTAACTTAATGTAAAGGAAAAAATGACAAAAACAAATATCTTTTAGTAAATTAATTTTTATAAGGGGTTATATAAATTATATTTTTGACTATAAATATTCATGGGAAAGATAAAAAGATTTCATACATCATAATATTTTTTTTATAATTTTTAGACATCAAATATATTAAATTATTTATGACACAATAATGATGCAGTATTTACCTCATTAATAAATGATTTAAATAAATAAGATTATAATGATTAAAATATTATCCAAAACCTGTCCAATTCCTATTGGATGATTTTATTTAGAATATGAGTCATCTTATATTCAACATTAATGTGTTTTGGAACTATTGAAACTGAAGACAAGTTTATAATAAAATAATAGTTTCACACTTTCCTAAAGAGCCCCTCCTCTCCCTTATAAAAGGAGACCACTTCAATGCAATTCCTCACACCTCTCAAGCCATTTGGATCATCCAAACTCTACCCAATTAGGCTCCCTAAATCACTATCCTCCTCCTAAAATAATTACCTTAGGCAGAAATCACTTCAAGAAGTCCTTTGGTTCAAACCAAAGGGAGTTACCCAAATTAAAGGATATTAAAGAACGATCGAGTCAAGTCAGACACGAGGTAAGGGATCCTACCTCTCTCTTTCTTTTAAGTAATCTATTTTATGTCACTTATTTTAAGAACCTCTTTATTATGTTGGGGGATGTTATTTTATATTCCTATTAATGTAATTTTTATGTTCATATGATGAGAGACCCTATTTGATCTCCTCAATCCATTTTTGGAAGTTTTAAGTGGCGTCGTTAGGCTGCCAAATTTTTGTAAGGGATTTCTTATCTCACTTTCAAATCCATGAGATTTCCATTTTTCACCACTTATTTATTGCATTTGGTGTATGTAATGGACATGAATGTATTACCTGTGTAATACACTTTAATTTATGGGTAATTACATCTTCATTTTATGATCCTTCTTTCATGTGGTGTATGTTTCAAAAGTTACCAAATCGGTAAGGGAACCTTTCACCCTCCTCTTTTTAAAAGACTTATTGTTGTTATGTCTTTTAATTTACATATTATTATGTTTGTATATGTTCTTATATATCCTTATTGATGTAAAATTTATATCCAATTGATGATATTCCATTTTTAATATCATCAACTCATTTTCTGAATTTTAAAGTGACGTCGTTAGACTGTCGATTTTTTATAAGGGAACCTCTTAACCCAATTTCAATTCTTCGGGTTCAACTTGTACTTCTTGAATATGTCATCCTATGAATATGTGTGAATGGCCTATGATTGTTTTAAACTTAATATCCAGTTATATTGGGTGTATTTATATTTGTCACACCTAATTATGTGATTGATTTATCCTTAATTTAAGGATACCATCTTTATAAGGGATTTTATCTCAATTTACATTTCCATTGAGAATTCATTGTTGTTATGCACCAATTCACTCTTATATGGTGTATATACTGTCCTTTGAAATATTATATCATTAATCCCTTTATTCTCATGTTATTATAATGTTCTGATTAAAATTTATTCTTCAATTATTTGTATTGAAACGTCTCTCATTTTATTAAAAACTCTTTAACTAAAATATCGTTTTAAATGTTTTAAAGATTTATTCTTCTAAATATTTATCATAAATGTACATGTTTTCAAAATGGTTGTGGGATTTATTTATATGGACATTAATGTTTTAAAATGTTGATTCCTTTAAAATCTTCAAAGTGGTATGCGACACTTTGATTCAAAAATAGATTTATTAAATGTTTTAAATGGTTATGAAAATGGTTTGAAAAAGAATTGTTTATTTCAATATCTTGATATGATATATTGTGAGTGGAATGTGGAAATTTTATCTTTCCTTTATGCTTGTTTTATGTGTTATGTTATGGTTATTGGGAATTGTTTACGTATACGGGTGGTTCCGTGATAAACCTAGGGTGGGTGAGCCCAAGATAGCTCTCTAATGCATTGGGTAACATGACGGAGGTAAACGTGAATGTTTCTCCTAAGAGATTTAGGGAATATACTATGATTGGTATTCCAAATGTGACTCCCTATGTAGTTGTGATAGCTACAATGTAAGTATGTTATGAATTCCATAAGTTACCTTTATTATTTATGATTTCTATGTGTTATTAATAAATCATATGATTTATTAAGGTATGTTATGATTGAAAAGTATTGGTTTCATTGATTTGTTATTATTGATAATGTTTTATTTCCTTATTTTAGGACCCTTACTGATCTTTTTATGCTCATCCCAAGTTTTTGAAATGTTTTTCACAGGACTTAAAGATGAATAGGGTCACGAAATGGATCAAGGAAAAGTCGTGCTATCTAAAACATGGAACTAGACGTGTTTCTTTTCAATAGTTTTTATTTTTTGATATAATGGATATTGAGTATTATTGTCTACATGTAATATTCATGTTTTTATGTATTAGTTATGGCCTAATCCTCTAAAACTATAAACCTGAAAAGATCCTCAATGTGAATTATTCGTTTAATTCAAGATTATGTAATGTTTTAAGGTCGGGTCCTTATATGATCACTGTATGACTTAACACCAATAGGTAAATATCTCAAAATATCTTTAAAACAACTCATTAATAGGCTCAAAACATAAATATAATCTTGAACCAACCATGGAATCTCTTTCACAACACATTCTCACACACCAGTTATCTCATGTGTCACTAAATACCAAACATAGTTACATAAAAAGTGTACTATAACAAAATACATTACACAAGCCTTATTAAAAAATTCCCATTTTAATAAAAAATTTCCTCAAGATTAAATCATTTCTGAAATATCTTTCAAAATCCTTTTTAAATAATATAATCCCTTTGATCATTTTTAACAAATATTTGGAGTATTCTCAAGGAACCCACATTTGGAAAAGTCACATTATATGCCCAATTTCCATGCCAAACCATTGAAAACAACTAAAATGGGACAATCATCAACCACAAATAACTTAACTGTTAATTAAAAAAACATAAACCAAATGCGATATAGAATTTAATGTTAAGTTAGGGGAAATGAGATTAAATCGATACAACAACATCATAAATGGTTCCAACATCATAACTTTTGATTAAAACCACCCATAATAGGAAGGGGAATGGCTCATACATCTAATCCCTAATAAAACAAACCAAATCCCCAATTAAAAACCATAAGTTTTTACAACACCGAATTTAGGGTTTCCACCTTCAATAAAAATGGATAAATATTTAAGAGAAGTGGAAAATGAGCAGGAATACATAAAGATTTGGACTTATCCCATCTAACCTAGTGGGGGAGTCTCAGTCGATTTGATGGAGGTTCCCCTGGGGCACGCGTGGGGGCTCTTGTAAATTGGGGGAGAACTAGAGAATGCAGGCACATCTGCTTGATTTTGCTGCAATTTTGGGGATCGTTTCCCAACCATTTTTAAAAACCGTTGGGAAAAGCTTACCTTTACCAACGGTTTGTACAAACCGTTGGTAAAAGGAGCAACCTATGAAGATTTCCCAACAGTTTTATTCAAAACATTAGGAAATCATCACTTATCTCAACCTTTACCAATGGTTTGATAAAACTGTTGGTAAAGGTCTCCTATACCAATGGTTTTGATGAACCGGTGGTATAAGAGCATTGGGAAAACCCAAATTTCCAGTAGTGAGAGGAAGGAGGTTACAATTTTTGAGGATGATGTGGAATCCCTTATATTTATGGTAAAAACATCATCATCTAATTATCATATAGATCCACCTCTAGAAGCTCTATTGAATTCAATTATTGGGGAGGAAGTGAATGCAATAACTATGGGTGAGAAAGGGAATGTTCAGATACAGGACGTACCAATTATTCAAGAATATGTTAATATATTTCCATAGGATTTACCCAGACATCCTACAGAGCGGGAAATTGAGTTTTCCATCGACTTAATTCTTGACTGAAGGACCATATCAAAGATCCCTTATATAATGGCCACTATTGAGTTAGTGGAACTGAATAAAAAATTATAGGAATTGAGTGATAAAGTATTTATTCACCCTCATGTTTCTCCATGGGGAGCCCCTGTTCTTTTTGTTAAGAAGAAAGATGGATCTATGAGGTTATGTATTGACTATAGAGAGATTAATGGTATAAAAATAAAGAACAAGTATCCCCTACCTCACATTAATGATTTATTTTATCAACTTCATGTAGCCCTATATTTTTTGAAGATTGATCTTTGTTATGGATATCATTAGTTGACTTTGAGGAAGGAAGAAATTCTAAAAATAGCATTTCGAACTAGGTATGGGAATTATGATTTTACAGTAATGCCTTTTGGACCGACTAATGCACCATTTGTTTTGATGGATCTAATGAATATAGTTTTCAAGGAATATCTTGATGACTTTGTGATGGTATTTATTGATTATATCTTTGGTATACTCTAAAATCTACAAAGATCATGAAAATCACTTGTGCACTATTCTGAAGACTCTTAGAAGAAATGAATTATATGGGAATTTTAGAAAGTGTGAATTTTGGCTTCAATTAGTCTCCTTTCATGGCCACATTGTCTCTAATGATGGAATATATGTTGATCCTATGAAGACAAAGGTTGTGCAATAATGGCCTACTCCAATGAGCATTACTAAGGTATGTAGTTTTATTGGTTTAGCAGGTTATTATCATCATTTTGTTTTGAAATTATCCCATTTAACCAACCCAATGAACATGATTACACATAAACAGGTTAAGTTCGTATGTAAAAAATAATGTGAGGACTTTTTTGAATAATTGAAGAGGATATTAGTGAATTCTTCATTTCTAACCCTACCATTAGGGAATAATGGGTTTATGATCTATAGTAATGCATAAAATAAAGGACTTGGTTGTGTCCTTATGTAAAATGATAGAGTTATTGCCTATGCATTAAGGTAGTTAAAAAGTTATGAACAAAACTATACTACTCATGATCTTGAGTTATCAGTAGTAATCTATTATTTTAAGATATTGAGACATTATATCTATGGAGAAAGATGTGAGATATATACATATCATAAGAGTCTGAAGTATATATTCTCATAGAAAGAAATCAACATGAGGCAATGACGATGGCTCAAACTACTCAAGGATTATGATGGTATTATACACTACCACCCAGGAAAGGTAAACAAGGTAACTGATGCATTGAGTAGAAAGGATCATGGACTTCTCAAAAAAATGGGGATTGACAAGGATCCTTTTTATATGGATCTAGTGAGGATGGATATGGGAATTATCAAAGAAGGAGAAACATCACTAATTTTTCAATTGGTTTCCAAACCATCTTTATTAGAAAGGATTAAAATATCTCAGCCTAATGATGAGAACCTAAAAAAGAGAATTAATGTTGTGAAAGAGGGGAAGTTCAATGACTTAATATGTGAACATGGGATTATAAAATTTGGGAAGAGGATTTGTGTTCCAGATATACCCAAGATACAAAGGGAGTTATTTGATGATGCCCATAATTCAAATTTCTCCATACATCATGGTAGCACTAAGATATTTAGAGATTTGAAGGAACATTTATGGTGGGATAACATGAAGAGGGAAATTACGGACTATGTATCAATATGTTTAGTCTGTCAACAAGTGAAGGCTAAATGACAAAATCCCAGAGGATTCATTCAAACTATACCTATTTTTACATGGAAATAGGATGACAACACCATGTATTTTATCACTATATTACCCAAAATTCCTAGAAATAATGATGCAATATGGGTAATTGTGGATCAATTTATGAAATCTGCACATTTCCTCGCTATAAGTGAGGATTTTCCATTGGAGTGCCTAGCAAGACTCTATATCAATGAAGTTGTGATACTTCATGGAGAACCTCTCTCAATTATGTCAGATCATGACCCAATATTTACATCAAAATTATGGAAAATTCTTCAAAAATATTTGGATACAGAACTTCGATTGAGTACTGCTTATCACCCTCAAATTGATGGGAAATCAGAGAGGATGATCCAAACCTTGGAGGACATGTTGAGATCATGTTAACTTGACTTTCAAGGTATGTGGGATCAATATTAAACTTTGGTGGAGTTTTTCTACAATAATAATTTCCATTCAGGTATTCAAATGGCACCATATGAATCATTTTTTGGGAGGAGATGTCATACACCAACTTGTTGGGATGAAGTTGAAGAAAGGAAGCTTGTGGGACCAGAGCTTGTGAAGGAAACAATAGTGAAGGTAAAGACTATTCAAGGCCATATCAAAGCAGATCAAAGAAGAAGAAAAAAAATCTATGTTGATATTTGAAGGAAGGATTTGGAATTTCAAGTGGGAGATCATGTTTTCTTAAAAGTATATCCATGGAAGGGAATTATAATATTTGGAAAGAAAGAGAAACTGAGCCCAAGGTACATTGGGCCTTTTAAAATTCTAGAGAGAATTGGAGTTGTTTTATATCATTTGGATATGAAACCTAGCCTATATAAGGTACACAATGTGTTCCATGTCTCATTTATAAGAAAGTACATATGAGACCCAATGTATGTCTTCACTTTTGAAGGTATAGAGTTGGAACCTAACCTATCATACTAATGTTACGCCTCTGAGGAGGCGCATTTTCAGGCAGTGCAGAAATGGTTTGATGAGGATCCTCACTCATCCCCTTTTTTCTGTAGAGATGTGTTCCCATTGAATTTACCATTCCTTTGTTTCGACCTTTTTGACATCATTATCCTTTAATGAATGTTGAATTAACCCTGTGGGAACTGTTGGCCCCAACGGGTGATTGCGTGGGGGTCAAGCACTCATACAATCGGTCCTTCTTGGATATAACTTCCTCGGATAGTCTCCAACAAGTTTATTCGTGGAGCCAAGAATTCCCAACAACCCTGGTATCCATGATTCATGGACCTACTTTCCAAAGGTAGGCATTCGTTGGCTGAAGATTTGGAAAATGACACTTAAGGACTCCATTGGTCAAGAGGATGGGAGGTGAAGCTCACCACACACTTATGGGGGAGGATTGTAGCCTATTCCGGGAATATATTATAGATTTAAGTCATGTTCATATGTTCTTTAATCCTTGGTTCATTCTTGATGAGTATTTCCACGGGCTACCCTTGGCTTGTAGGATCTTCCTAGGAAGGCATATATTTGATGTTATGGAGGTGATGCTGACTTGAGCCATATTATAAGGCAATCTGGAGTTTATCGTCATCTTGGGGGGGAGAAGGTGACTTGATGTTTGGATCAGACCCACAAAGAGGGAATATTATATATCCTCAGGAGAGGAATCAGAACTCATGTAGCTTAGATTGTGTGGGGATTATGCATATAAGATTCCCATTTGATTGGACATGATTGGGTGGACCCTTTTGGATGGGCACCCTTTTGAGCTTGGGCCTTCTGGAAGGCGTCCTATGTGTCTTACTTTGATCAGGAATCTGAGTTCTTGTAGTTCTTATTCATGCAGATGTTTTAATCATCACAAACCTCTAAGCCCACATGATTCATGCTCTGTGTGAGAAAAAATAGGATTTGAAAGATTTAACAATGCACATGCCTCCTCCCTTGTTGGTGGGGGAGGGAGAGCCTACAGAAGAAGAGGCTGGGGCGATTGTGGGTGAGGGCATAGAGTAATGAACCTTTCAATGAGAAATGACATTGAAGGTCACATGGCCCTACCTCAGAATATTGGGGACTCACCTCAGTGGGAGGGCCCTAAAGCATGTTCTGGGAAGGGGATGAGTTTCGTCCTTGTCAAAGGGGGAAGAGAACATAACCCCTTCAACTGATCACTATCCCTCATTGAATGGAAAATAATGTGATCACCCTTGATCCCTAGAAAGGGGAGATTCACATCGGCATCCCAAGGTTGGAATCTAGGTTACTGTGGGAATGTAGCCTCATAGGCATTCCCAAATCCCACACCTCTGTGGGGAGGACCTTCGTGACTTCGTTTACTATGGGTATGTAGACTCAATGGGGCATGCCGATGCACCCGATGGTTTGATCATACGGGTATGGTGGATTTGGAGGAGGCTTTGGCCTGATGTTGGAGGAGTGGTTAGTGGAGGGATCATGGAAGAATGGATGGTAATAGAGGGGTGAGGTTGGAACTGGAAGGAACAATACCTGAAAACTCCCCATTCCATGTTCTGACTTTTTATGTGGTATGGGGGAAGCTCCACATACCATAACGGTATGTGGTTAGAGAGGTCATCCATGTACCGATGTGGTACATGGTCAGTGGTATAGTCCACCACTTCTCAGAGTGGTACATGGATCTCCATGCCACTTTGGGTTGAATCCGTGTACTGAGGTAGTATGCAGTGCCGGGTTCTTTCCGCGTAGCGGTACGCTACGCGGAGCACCATTTTGAAGGAGGATCTGGTGGATCATCATTCATAGGGAGTTCATCCAAGATAATCCTTTGGCTCATGGTTCACCAGTTAGGTTCACAGTTCTATTATTATTATTCAATTCCACCATTTTATGGTTTGCGTCCAGCTGTACCTTTAGAGGGAGTGGTTCACGGTTCGAGCTTCACTGATGAAACAAGACGGAAGCCAAAGTGCAACCTATAAGTCTCCCTTAAGCTATCGTCATCCATCCTTCTATCTATTTGTCTCCCTATCTATGTCTTTTTTACTTATATTATTCTCCTTTTATAGAGCATCAGAGTAATAGTATCTATTGGTCACGCAACACCATTTGCGGAGGCCCGTTAAAGCAATATCTTGACCCGCATAAGACTCGGTCAACTGAGGTTTGAGGAGGATTTGGTTCGCGATAATGGTTCATGGATTCCTGCTCGTTCGCTTCATCCATGAACTGATGAGTTCGTGGTATAGTACACAGACGATCCTCATGCGGATGAATCCATCGACAATGTGGTTCGCGGTTTACCTCGTTCGCTGGCCATCACTTCTTGGGTCACCAGTTCACAGATCATTCTGCATACCTGGTGGTTCACGATCAAGATGGTCTGCATACCCTTCCTAATTATGGTATGCAGGCCACTTAAAAACCTTTAAAACTTAAATTCCTTCAAGTACCATCAAAGAATTGCAACTCAATTTTACTCTATTCATCTTTATAGACTTGTAAAAGTACTTTCTTGCTTCTACAAAGCGATCGTGGGGGTATTTTATTCCCTTGGTGGAATTTTTAGGACCCTACAAATGCCCCCCATTAGAATGGGATCTGTTCGAAATGAAAAGTAGACAATTCCGATATAGAAGCGGTCCTGAACTAAAATGTTTCATGATAGAATAGATGGACCTTATAGGGGGGACCACACCTATATATAGGGGCCCATGTCATTTTTCTTTTACCATGTCTCACAGTGAAAAGTGTTTTTAATCTCCCTATCTTCCTTTGCTCTTGCGTATCATGCTCCTTGTAGAAATCTCGTTCGCAAACAGCTTTGTACGTTTCACGAACCGATCTCTTCATCATTTGTCCGTCCGTGTACCGTATTTTGGATTCCGTGAATGAGACTATGAAGTTTTAAAACTTAAAATTAATATTTTTCATAGGAGAATGCTACTCAGCCAGCTGGTCCACATATGAAACTTGGATCAGTGAACCAGAATTTTAATAATATTAACAATCCGAACTTAAACTTTAACCCACCATTCTGAACATGAACTTAATCAAAGCCCATGTTCACGGGCCATCTTTCATGACCCTTTCTATTCACAGGCCAATGATCCTTGGGAAAATGCCTTGTGGTTGGTTCACGTACCATGGTTGTATGTGGTATAACATGACTGCATACTATAAGTTTAGGTGAGGTTACGTTCATGTATCATGCAGTATGCGGGATGTGGCTGCCACGTACCATTTTCAGAATCCATCTGCCGAGCTTTATATGGACATATTTTGAGTCCTTTAACCACTCTTCCATATCCTTTATCCAACAATTTTCTTATCGGACTGACTTTTCATCAGCTTCTGGATCTTACTGTGCAGGTTAAAATGGATGATTCACAGGCTGCCACAAAATCAACGAAGACAAGGAAAACCATGGCGAGGAATAGAGATGATCATCTTCAAACCCACATCATTCCTCGTGATAGATTCTTTATGGTATTCTTGACGAGCTTATCTATTATCTATATAGTTTCCACTTTATGGCTTTGGTCTTCCTGCCAACGTGCCTCTTCTGCTACCTGACCCTGACATCACTTTCATCCTCTTAGAGGAATCACAAGATCATGATCGTGCCAACATTTCCCTAATTAGAGAATTCATTTTTTTCTTCAATTTAGGAAAACGTCTTCAAACTGTGAGGATCGACATAGAATCAGGGAAACTTCAGGTGTCGTTATAGTGTCCCGAGACTAGATTCCCAAGAATACCCATCCCTTATTTGTATCTCCCTCAAAAATCCTAGCGGCGGGTAGAGCACCAAGTGGGATTTTTAGGCCAGAGTATGTTTCTATGATGAGCGGGTCTGGGCTTTCGGGATTCATCAGGCCTGTCTAGAGTCCCCCGAACAGTTGGATGCAATGGGCTTGCACCAGGAAGCCTGGGATTCTCAATTTGCAATTTTCTCTCTAGGTGAAATCATTCTGGAATTGTTGATCCACTGGTGTTTGAGCACCAACACCTTCAACCTACTATATGGGGAGGTGAGAATTAGTTTATGGGATATCTACCAGCTTAAAGGACTCCCTATTCTTGGAGAAATGTACAATGAGTTCCTCCCAACAGCTGCCACATGGAACGAAACTGATCACATATCTCCTTTGACAAGGAGCTTACTGGTCATGGTTGCGGGATCACTGGATCATCCACTTGAGGATCGTTCCCTCATTCCCTTCGAATCATGGATAAGGTTATTCCTACGGAATAATGGACCCAATACAAGGGATCACCACAATCGAACTCATCCTACTCGCTAGTCCCCCCAAACTCTAGGGTCATATTGTGCTACCCTTAAAGCAGGGAGATATACCACATGGGGATATGAGCTTCGGCTAGAGGTTTCACATGTACTTAGACTGGAAGGTTTATTTTCCATGTTTTTAAGTGGATGGATATTTCCATCCCATGACATATACACCAGGGTTCGAGCCTATACCTTGATGATGACGACTATGCTGGAGAAGGGTCGACCCATTAATTGGGACCTTCCTACCCTCACCTAGATTTATGAATTATTGGAAAAAATATAGGAAGGAAGGCCTCTACATCATCTCAGTGGACCATTCCAATTCCTATACGGGTGGATGGAAGAACACTTCCCCTCTTATGACTACCAATATACCACAAGGGTTCCCCATTCTTACTTTCATCCTACTCTTCTTAACATTTCTATTGTCTATCCCATGACTCTGAGTGTTACCGATGTGATTGGGCTGTTGAATGACATCTATCATTTCTCGTTCACTCTGCATCCTACCCCTCATGGATCATTGAGAGACGACAGGGGTGGCTCCTTGGATTAATGCTCATACCTCATCAATATTCAGGATGGGATACTCACTTCTCGTGTAGACCGAGTAGTTATTTATGAACCATACCTCCCCTACTAGTTTTCTATGCAATTCAGATGCCTTCAACAAACCGCACTACTTCTAGTTGTTCAATTAATGGGAGAATCTCATCCCGTGGTTATCCACCAATTATGGCTTTTGATGATGCATGAAGGTACTTCTAGGGATATTATCATTACTAACACGATGGTTCCCACCTTTCTATCGCTAAATTATCCCCAACTATGGACAAATTTTTACCCCAACAGGATGTTGAAAGAACCTGTTAGGTGGGTGTAGAAACCCTTGACCATTACCTGCCCCATAATTTCCCCAATGATAATGCCACACATTCCTTCTACCATGAAAAGTGAAACATTTTCACCTTCTACTTCCATTCATACAACAACCAAGGTGGATACACCTCCTGCTCCTGCTCTTGTGGTAAGAAGGAATTCAGTCCGTCGTCAAAAGCATCTGGGAGGGGTTTCAAAAGTACAACCCATTTCAGTGAGAAGTGATTTAGACTAATGCCCTCCTGTAGATATTTCTCAAGATCTTAATGATACTGGCACCATCCGAGTATCACCAATCTTCCTAGAGGCCGCAGTTAGTCTTCTGTATCTGGCTCTAGTGGTTGTGCCATCTGAGGGAAAGGAGAGTCTCCCATCCTGGGGGACCTGACTTTAGTCCTTCCCCACTCTTATAGCGATGCTTCCTGCTTACAGACATGTGGCAGCTGGGGAGGATCGAAGTGCTAGTGTTGTGGCAAGGCATCAGGCAGTGTGAAAAGAGGCATGGTGCCAGTTATGTGCTCTTGTCATGGAGAAACCCATGAATAATTTTTCTAATGAGGGTGAAAACTTTCAATGGTTATTTACTGAGTTGGGTTATGGTGGATTTTATTATCAGCACCTTAACCTCCTTATTTACCAAATCATCATCACCCAAGAAGACCTTTCCTCTTGAGAGGAGAAGCTGGCCAAGTTCAATTCTTCCCATAACCAGGTGGCGACCTTCCAAGATATTTCAGAAGAATTTTATTATCTGATGGATGAGTAAGTGAAGGCTCGTGATTTGGTTGTGACCCAAGAGGAAGAGTCGTGGGAGTATGAATCCCACACAGAAAGGTGGATTGAATAACTATCTTCCTTGCGTGTCAACTATGAAGCCATCCAGAAGAAAGGGAAGGACTTTAATGTTGTCCTGGAGTGGGTGCGTCCAACAGTCAAGGCCGAAAAGGAGGAAAGAGATTCTTTGGAGTAGACTATCGACAACCCACAAAAAGCTCTCTCTATCCTTTTGGAAAGGGAGAACTAAGCCCTATTGTAGTTTTTTCCCAAATCATGATGTGTACTCTTCCCCCCCATTTTGATAACTTAGAGAAACTCTGAATTGGGGATGTTCCTCTATTTTGTTTTTGAACTCAACAGAACTAATTTGGATTTTAAATATCTCTCTCTTTAACTTTTTCTATTGTGTCAGCATCATTTCAATCAGGAATTAACATTAAAACTATAACTTGAAATCAGTAAATTGAAATAATTAAACTAAGCTCTAATTTTTTCCTAAGCCATGGGACTCAGTGAGCATAGTTCAAATATTGCTGGGTTTTCATGGAAAACTCCATGAAATTTTGTGTCTCTTTTTTTTATATATTACACTAATTTTTTCCTAAGCCTTCTTGGTACAGGCTTAGCGGGCATAACTTGGATTTTTCTTAGTCCAACCTTTCCAAATTTTCGACCTAACAGGATTTACACCTCTTTTGATGGTTCAATGTTTTCCTTTTTTAATGAAAAAGTACTTGAATTTTTTCTTAGAGGTGCCCTTTGTGGATTTTTCCTCTAGCATGCATGACGTCTTTTTTGCTGGCAGTTCACTGTCTTGCCAATCAAACATGCTACCAATGTTGTAGGTCGAACAACTTTGACCAAACTTAACGGGGCAGGGACTTGGCTTGGAACTGTTAGCTGGGAATGTTCCAGTATTCTTCAGACATGGATTAGGGATTTTTCTTGACCCTTAATTTGTAAATTTTGGACATGCGTGAGGCTTGAGAGCTGCTTTAGGAATACAGAGGTAGGAAAGGACTCTCCTATGAATGAATTTTCCTTTGATTGACGGCCATTTTTGTGGGAAAAATATGCAGAACCACTGAGGCATAATGTGTATAGTCAATTAAAGGTGTCCACAAGGCACCGACCTTTCATTTCTGATGGCTTGGTGGTATTTTCAACATTTTGGATTTATTTTAATGTTGGGATCCACAATGGGTGGCTGGACTGAGTAGTGTTGTCTGAAAACATTAGTAACACTCGTATCGGCTTTGAGTGGGAAACTGTTCTCTCACATTTCTTAATTTCATGAGGGAAAGCTGGTAAATGGTCAATTTAGTTAAGTTTCCTTCTTTTTTTATGTTAGGGACACTTGTAAAGAAGGAGGTACATAGGCCATCATCTAAGAGTTTTCCAAATCCGGGGGTGTGACAAGACATGAATGTCATTTAATCATACAGAAGTTGGAGAGGACTCTCCTAGGGATGGATTTTACTTTGATTGATGGCCCTTTTTGTTGGAAACATATGTAGAGCCACCGAGGCATGATATTCATAGTCGATAAAAGGTGTCCATAGGACACTGACCTTCCGTCTCCGATGGACATTGAGGATTATGGAGATTTATAACTTTATAAATACGGCATGTGACCTTCGACAAGGGGTTCTCCTAAACCCAAAATGAGGAATTTTAACTGAAATTATTTGGGGAAACACTTAAACGAGTTGGGGAACTCTTCTTTGGTATGCTGATCAACTTCACACATACATATGGGATATCTTCAGAAACATCAAAAGGGACCAGAGATGAATCTGGCCCACATGTTCAGATATATCCAGGATGTGTGTACGCATGAAAATGTAAACCATGAATTTGAGGACCCTTGAATTAGGAGGGATGGAATGAGGCTTGGAAGCCATTGGGTATTCTGAGATAGGATATGACTCTCCTAAGGATGAATTTCCTTTGATTGACAACCGTTTTTTGTGGGAAACATATGCAGAGACACCAAGGAATAATGTGCGTAGTCAATAAAAGGTGTCTATAGGACACTGTCCGTCCACCCCATATGGCCTTGGAGGGATATATAGATTCAAGATTACTCAGATCATGAAGTTTGAAACATGGAAGGAGTGCACCCAAACATATTGGGGACATTTGGGCTGCGATTTACTCATGGAATCAAGTGTCCCTTGCATAGATATGACTTGTACATAGTGTGAGGTATTCATTCCATCTTTGGGATACATGGTTATTTAACACCACATGGCTAGGACATGGGGTTCCTCTTATGGGATGGAATTGTGATACTCCTTTTAGGGTCATGTTACTAGGACCAAATTCCTGGATTGTTTTTCCATAATTCCATGGTGGATCTCTCACTGAAATCCCTAAGATCACATGAGATATTCTTGGTGTGAGAAACAGGTGATTACAAGGATTCCATTTCATTGATTAGGAATATAAAAATCCACATTTGAGGGCACTTTTGGGCTTAAACCATTGTTATGCGGTTTAATATCATACGACAAGGATGATTTTGGCCTTGCAGTTTAACGTTGTGCGGTGAGGACACGAAGCTATACAGTTTAGATTCAGGTAGTGAGGATGTGATTCTATTAATTTTAGAGTCATGAAACAAGGATGATTGTACTTTCATAAATATCTTCAACAGTTCTAGGTTAATCGCAATCAGGATGTTCTGGCATTCCTTTGACGTGAGTGATGATAGAAGGTGTAAACCATAGTCTTGGGGGAAACTTGAATCAGGAGGGATGGAATGGGGCTTGGAAGACATTGGGAATATTGAGATAGAGATGACTCTCCTAAGGACGAGTAGAATTTGATTGACAAACATTTTTGTGGGAAATATATGCAGATCCATTAAGACATGATGTGCATAGTCAAACAAAGGTGTCCGCAGGACACTGGACTTCCACCCTGGATGATCTTGAATGATTATGAGGATCTAAGTTTTTTCAAGGTATGGAATGTGAAAAATGGGAAATATGTTCCTGGGAATGTAAGAATACCTGAACCATGATTAACCATGAACTACTTGGAGCTTCCATATAGGTCTAACCCATATGTATAGGGGGAAGCAAGATCTTTTGACTTCTTATGATTGAGAGGCATGTGTGGAACCTCATAATACTAAGGACTAGGTCCCACACAACTCTTGAATAATTTCTTAGTTTATTTTCATGCGATAGGACTTTTCATGGACTCCTCATACAAGTCTGACCTACGTATGGGGGAAAGGGGAATTTTTTGCTGGTGGCTGGGCCAGGATGCCGAATCTGAGTGTCACTACATATCCTGCGAGGGCAAGAATCAAGCCACACGTAGTTATGAATGTTCCCTACAAGAATTTTCTCGATGTGTTAGGGACACCTGAGGGAACTTTTTTGATTATTATGGTTGGACTGGAATCGAAGATCGAGGTGTCACTACGTATCCTGTGAGGGAAGGAATCAAGCCACACATAGTTTTGAAAGTTCCATGTACCGATTTGGCTTGGTCCATGTGTGAGGACATGTGAGGGCATTTTAGTTTCACTTGATAGGAGTTCTAGGCCTACCATATTCCCCTATGATTTAATGGCATAATAGGACCCCCACCACTTATCCTAAGCTCACATGAGTTATAATCGATGTGAGAAACAAGGAGTGGTCATAGAGTCTCCTTCGCAAGTGCAGGGAGGTAGAGAATATGATGGGGGAATTTTCTTTTTATTTCCTGGTGGGGTTGGGCCAAGATCAAGGATTGAGGAATCGCTGCATATCCTATGAGGGCAGGAATCAAGCTGTACGTAGTTCTGTATATACCCTGTACCAATTTGGATTGGTCCAAAGGGTAGGGGAATTTTCATTCTATCTATCACAGTGGCTAGGTCCATCATGTTACCCCATATTTGACTTTCATAAGAGAATATATACCACTATTCTTAATATCAAGTGAGTTATACTTGATGTGAGAAACAATGAGTGATTAGGGTTTCCCTTATGAATATGGGTAGATAGGGGGCATGATGGAGGCATTTTTTGATGTGGGGCTGGGCCATAATCGAAGATCGAGGCGTTACTACGTATCCTGCAAGGGTAGGAATCAAGCCACACATAGTTCTATGAGAGATCATGTAGTTTACTATAATGTTTCAAGGACCAGTTCCATACAGTTTAATCTCATGTGTAAAGGACAATGACTCATAGTTTAAGGTCTTAGAGTTTGAACCATAACAATGGGGGGAATTTTTCACTCGTAGTTTAGGGTTGTAGAGTTTGGACTGCAATGATGGAGTTTCATGACTCAAAGTTTAGGGTCATAGAGCTTGGACCTTGACATTGAGGGCATGTTTACTCATAGTTTAGGGTCATATAGCTTGGATCACAACACTGGAGTTTCATGACTCATAGTTTAGTGTCGTAGAGCTTGGACCTTAACATTGGGGGCATGTTTACTCATAGTTTAGGGTCATAGATTTTGGACCTCAACACTGGAGTTTCATGAATCGTATTTTAGGGTTGTAGAGCTTGGAACTTGACATTGGAGGCATTATTTACTCATAGTTTAGGGTCATAGAGTTTGGACCAAAACACTGGAGTTTCATGACTCATAGTTTAGGGTCGTAGAGCTTGGACCTTGACATTTGAGTTTCATGACTCATAGTTTAGGGTCGTAGATCTTGGACCTTGACATTGGAGTTTCATGGCTCATATTTTAGGGTCGTAGATCTTGGACCTTGTATTTTATATTACGAGAAGTATTTATTCAAGAAATTTTCATTTGTAGGAGCCGTGATGAGTTGTTAGTCCATTGATATCAGGTCGTATGCTCCATTGGAATAGACCCTTTGTATGACGTATGATCCTTCCCACTTTGTTTCAAGATTTGGGGGATTATTTTCGAGTATCATCGGGGTTATGAGTACTAACACCACTTATCATTTGAGGAAATATTGAAGGAAAACCTTTTTGTTGAAGGCTCGTGCAATCCAATTTTGGTAGATTTCCAAATTGTGCAGAGTGTGCATCCTTTTCTCATTTAGCTGCTCCAATTCATCAAACTGTCTTTAGGATTGCTCATCCATGGACAGTTGATCACAAATGTCCACATAAAGTAATGAAACTTAAATTTCAATAGGTAACACCACCTCTTCCCTGTATACTAGTGAGTACAGGGTTTCCTAGGTGGCAGTGCAGGTCATGGTCCGGTAGGCCCACAAAGTGTGAAGGAGCTTGTCTGGCCATGATTTCTTGTCCTTATCGACCATCTTTTTAAGTATGTCAGATAGAGTCTTGTTGAAAGCCTCTATCTGACCATTGGAAACCACTTGGTAACGGGAAAAATGGTTCTCTTTAATTCCATACTCCCTGTATAACTTGTCCAACTCAACAGAGCAGAAGTTGGTGCCATTTTCCTTCAGTATTGTATAAGGGACACCAAACCTAGTGATGATTTTGGCCTTCAAAAAGATGATGATGTTTTATTACCCGACTTATTTAAGGGGTATGGCTTTGACATATTTAGAAAAGAATTTGTTCATTGTGAGTATGAATTTTAACTATCTGGATGTAGCGGGAGGATATGGTCCCACAACATCCACCCCCCACGCGATGAATGGCCTGGAGTACTTGGCTGTGTGAAGTAAATCTAGGGGTCGGTGTATGAAATTATCATGAAATTGGTAGGGATGGAACATCTTAGTAAAAATGGAACAATCTTGTATCATAGTGGGCTATTAATACCCAAGCCTTAGAATTTGGTGATAGAGCTTGGTCATTGACTAGTGCACTCCACAAGCTCCGACGTGCACTTCTTTCATGATGGTAGTAGTCAATTCTCAATCAATGCACCTGACAAGGAATCTATCAATGACTCATTTATAGAGAACCTTTTCTTGGTTTACCCCATTGTATGAGGCAAAGTTTACTTCCCATCTTCAAACCTGCTCCCTTTCAGCCCTATCTAGTGGTTGTTCCCTATTCCGAAGGCAATTTTCAGTGTGAATCATCCAACTGGTGGTATGATCATAATGCTCAGGAACATGTCTAATTTCATCAATTTCCTCCGTATTTCTCTGGATGAATAAAAACACCATCTGGCAGTGAGAAATTCTAATTAATTTTCATCCTGGTCAGTATTGGACAAGGTTCTGGATATATTTTCCAAAGCGTCATCTTGATCATTCTGTGACCGAGGTACGTAAGTCAACGTTGGTTCTGATGGAAATTCTTCCATCAGTGCTTGAACATGGTTAATCAAGGGAACACATACTTCTTTATTAATAGCATAGTCACTATTGGCCTGTTTGATGACTATCTTTGAATCAATCTTTATTTTTAGGTGTTTTTCTTGCACCAAGAGTGTCAATTCTAGGCCTGCAATGAGGGCCTGATACTATGATTCATTGTTTGTACATCCTTCCAAAAGTAGGAAAGAGTAAGGTAGGACGACCTTTTCAAGAGATATGTGTATAACTCCTAGATCCACTTTTTTAATCTTGGGATCCTCCATCCTTTTTCCTTTTGGGCTTTGAGAAGAACCATCAAAGTACATTTCCCATGTCTGGGTGTCCTCTCGAATGGAAAACACTTCTTCGTCTGGAAGTTCAACATCCAATAGTGTTGTTTCTTCTGAGGGGTTATCGGCCAAGAAGTCTGCTAACACCTGGACTTTGATGTCCTTCTGGGGCACGTACCATATGTAGAACTGTTGTAGGATGACCGCCCATCATGATAGGTTCCCATTTAGCATGGGAAGTTTGAGGATATATTTGAGTGGGTTACAGTGGGAGACTATTTTGACCTTATGGTACAATAGGTAATGCCTGAGCTTCTAAAATACAAAGATTAGGGCTAGGAAGTTCTTTTCAATCTTCAAGTACCAAGTTTTGGCATCAATCATTGTCCAGCTAAGGTAGTAGAGGTTGTTCTCACTACCGAAATCATTCTTCTGCATGAGGAAGGTGCCTAATGACCATTCTAGGGTGATTACTTACAAAATGGGTGGTCTACCCTCAACTGGCAGCATAATCACCAGTGATATTAGGATATATCTTTTAATATTGGCGAAAACTTCTTGGAAATCATTATCCCACTCGTACATAACTTCTTTCTTCATGAGCTTGGTGAAAGGTAATCATTTACCAGTTAGGTTGGCTATAAAGCACCAAATGTAGGTGAGGTACCCCTAGAGACCTCTCAACTTGGAAAGCTTGCAAGGTGGGGAAATTCCAAGTATGGATTTTTTCTTCTTGAGGTCGACTTCGATGCCACGATGGAATACGATGAAGCTGAGGGATTTTCCTAAGGTAATGCCAAAGGCTCATTTAAGGGGATTTATCTTTAAACTATGTGGTCACAATTTAATGAAGATAGTTTCAAGATCATCCAGGTGTTTCGAGCACTACCATTATTTAATCACCAGGTCTTCGACATAAAGCTTAAAAACTTTTCCCAAGAAGGGATTGAAGATGCAATGCATGGCACGCTGATATGTGGAGCCAACATTCTTTAGGCCAAAGTATATCACTTTATAATAGAACAATTCCTAAGGGGCCCTAAAATAGGTAACTTCTTCGTCTCCTTGGGCCATCCAGATTTGATTGTATCTAAAATAACCATCCATGAAAGAGAGGGATTTATATCCAGTTGTCTCATCAATAAAAAATTATGTGATCGGGACCGGGAAGTCTTCTTTTGGGAAATGCCGATTGAGGTCCCTAAAGTCAATAAAGATTCTAATATGACCATTCTTCTTTTTGACAAGGACTATTTTTTCCAACCAGGTTGGATATTGGACCTCATGTATAAAGTTGGATTTGATAATCTTGTCAACTTCAGCCTCTATTTTGGAAGCATGCATTGGGATGGTCCTTATGACTGCCTTCTTATAGCCTCAATTATCCTCTAGTAAAACCTGATGATGGGTGGTGACCTCAGGATTGAGTCCTAACATTTTCGGGTAATTCTAGGAAAACACATCTTGATTATTATTTAGGAAGGAGGTATATGCCTCTTGCTCCTCAATAGGCATGACCACACTAATTAGAGTGGGCTACAGGTTGTTTTCAATGCCCAGATTTATCTCCTTAAGTTCATCAATTGTGGTGGAGACGCATTCTTTGAATGCAGGAGGGGAATATTTGAGGTCTTCTTCCTCCTCCACCTCTTCTTCATCATCTTCATCATCTTCCTCTTCTGATGGAGAAATCATTTTTGAGATGAAATCTACAATGTGGGTAGAGGAATCATCTTTTAACTTAGTGTGTGAGGAAAGGGTAGTTTGATGTACCAAGGACAGTCAGGGTGCATCTTTGATAGGGATTTCCTGACAACATGGGAGTCATCCCACTTTTCTGTGTCTTTGAACTTGGTGGTTGTAATAGATACCATGCAGAAAACTGAGTCTGAATTCGAACTTGAACTTACACATTCAACCTAGTTAATGAGTAGTACATATTCTTCCCCAAGCTGCTGGAGGGGGTCAGTAGGAACCATATGCAAT
Organism: Viscum album; assembly: GCA_963277665.1. Taxonomy (NCBI): domain Eukaryota; kingdom Viridiplantae; phylum Streptophyta; class Magnoliopsida; order Santalales; family Viscaceae; genus Viscum; species Viscum album. Next base: position 1,514,348,987 of record OY728150.1, read on the forward strand.
CTATTTGGGGCATTGATACAATCAACATCATTAGATGAAAGATGGTTTTATTCTGACTCATAGAACCCTGCATTGATATAGTGCGACTCGCAAAACTCAAATGGGGATTTATCGACATGCAACGTCCCGTTTTTTCCATTAGTGCAACATTTGATGCACTGATGGTACAAGGATGGAATTTCAGCATGATGATTCATCCAAGGCCTTCCTAATAGGACTTTTAAGTCCATACTTTGCTGTACCACCATGAACTCAGAATTTGATATGTGATCTACAAGTCAAGTTTTCATCTTGATTTGTTCCAATGGTTTCTCCTCACTTTTTTCGTATACCAGCAGAGATGTAATGCAGGGTTTCAAGTTGTCTTCATCATATCCCAATCGACAAAGCATCCATAGTAGGAAGAGGTTAAATCCAGAGTCGTTGTTGATGAAGATCCCCTGAACATCAATTCCTTTTATCATGTCAGACACATATAAGGGTTTGATGTTCCCTTGCATGATGGAATCTTCATCCCTGTCTGTGAAGGAGATAAAGGTGTGACATTCTTCAAGACTGGTCTCCATCCGATAGACTTCAGCCGATGCTACTTCAGCAAAAAACTTTTGGGGAATTAGTAGGGCTTCTATGAGTGCCTCCCTAAGATCTGCGGATAGACTTAATGCATCCAGGATTGACAGCTTCACTGGTACTGAAGCCAACTTCTTTAGAATATCATACTTCTGCTCTAAAGGTCGGTGCTTCCCGGCTAAAGGTGTATTTTTCATAGAAACTTTAGGGGTTTGATCTATGGATTTAGATGGTTCAGCCAGTGTAATAGGGGCTGGCAGTGTTGTAGTCCTTTCTACCTTTGTCCAAATTGGTCTTCCTGTATACCTTGGGCAGTTTGGTACATTTTCTTCCTCTGTTTGATACTCCATGATAACCGGTCATGGATTTTTTCTGATGGGGGTTAAGGAGTATTGTAGTTCTTGTGGTGTTTGTTGGAGGTTCCTTTCATGATTTTACATAATGTTAACAGTCTGACTTGTGATGTGGCCGAGAATTTGACTCTTTCCACGGTCATGCCTTCTAGGAAACCTCCGGACTCTGCAGCCTCTTCCAATGGATCTCAAATTAGGCATAGTGAATTCAGGTTCATGGCCATAGTATTCATCATAAAATGGGTCCATAAAGTGAATGACATTAATGGGTCAAAATATTAGTTCTTAACCTGACATTTTTTCTGTCTGACTATCTCCTTCTGATAGTGTCCTTTATTGGGGTGGTGCCTATTGAACCATTTGGAGGGGTAGTTCCCATTGAACCAATACTATTGGAATGAAATCTGAAAGTGCCAACACTGAATTTGGATTTGTTCTTATCTCATCTTCTTTCTCTTGATTTTTTCCCTTCTATACTTTGGAGGACCGCGGGGCCGAGGAGGATGGTGGTGATATATTATAAGCTTTTGGGGGCACAATTGGTTGTTTCAACTGTGCTTAGAAGATGCTATGGACTCGTTTGATGGTCTTCTGGGACATCCAGTTGTCAAAAAATTTATCCTTTTTACTGGTGACTATTTTCCATTCCTTTTTCTCTCTTGATTTTGAGGTGGAAACATAGGACACTTGTGCTAGAGGCGGGCCCAACTTAACTTGCCTAGAATCCACCATATTTTACAGGAGAACCTTGAAAACAAATCATTCCTAGATGGTGTGGCCTAGTATTTGGTGATATGGAAAATAATTTGGATGGTCTTCGAGACCCACTTCCTCAACTCACTTTGGATCTGGAAGCCAGAGAAAATTGCAATTCATGGTAGCTATGAAATATCCACAGACCTGGTCATCTCAGAATGAATAAAATTTATTCCTTCGTTCTTCGAAATAATTTCTTTTAGCACCCTGTCACTCATCTTGCCGAGGTGGGGTTGGTTGTTGTCATCCCGGGGGTCCTGTACGGTTTAGTGGGGGCCTCACAACTGGAGCTGGTTTCGGGGGTGGCTTAAGCGTGACATAAGCCTCTTCATCTTTTTCCATTCTTTTCCTAGGGGTTGATGGGGCCACTCGGGACTTAAGATTAGTCCTTTTCAAGGAGTCTTATATCCTTTGGGCAATGTAAGAGAAGTCTTTAAACCCACTGGTGTACTTCATCGGGATGAGCGGCATTCGAAATTCATCGTAAAGGTTATCGATGCACATAGAGAGAATCTCATCCTGTGGGAGTGTCTAGTTTAGGGAATATGTCAGGCCTTTCCATCCGGCAATAAATTCTAAGACTCTTTTGTTCTCTCATTGCTTGAAGTTCATGAGATCACTGACCAACGTCTTGGGAAGCATCGAACTAAATTTGAAGAGAAACTATCACTGGAGGACCTCCTAGACAAATTAGCTGGCAGGCTAGTATACCATACGAAAGACGAGCCCTGTGGGGTTTGTATGAAGCACCTGAGTTTTATGGATTCTTGCTACTCTGGGGTTCCCTTCATGGGGTCACAGTAAGAGGAATAATGCACCAAATTCTGTTTTAGGTCCCCTGATCCATTGAATACTGGGGATACGTGGTTCCCAAAGTTTGGTAGGGGTAGAACATTTCTCACCCACTCGAGGTAGGGTTTGCGCTCTGGTTGTATCGGAGCACACCGCCCCTCCATGAATTCTAGTTTAGCTGTTAGCTTCTTGATAGTGTTTAAGAGACCTTGATTCATATCTTATCGGGCTTGATCTTGGGCTGGTGCGGTAGGGGCCAAGATTGGGTGTGTCAGTGCAGCTAGAATTTGGGGTTGATACCGAGCCGGGGGCATCATTTGTGGGTTTACCTAGATATATTTCAGCTACCTTCCCAATGGGGGGAAGTCTTAATGTTCTTCTAGGGTTGGGTTGAACAAACCTTCTAACTTGGATTCATTTTCTGGGATGAGTGCCTGTGGAATGGGTACCTCTTCTGGGAGCACCTGCTGATGTTCCGTGGGGGAAACACACCAGGAGAGATAGATCCCTTGATGTAGCTCAATATTAATTCGCCCGAGCTCTTTAATTTCTTCCACCTTCTTGGAAAACCATTCCTCGAGGGTGAGGGATGCACTCTCAGGGGAAAAAGAAGGAAAGTCATATACGACCTTGGATTTATTTTTCTCCTTGTTGGGGTTCCGTATGGGGGTAATTTCGGATTGACTAAGGGGGAACCCAAATTTAGGACCACACTCTGGTTTCGAGTATTAACACCACCGGGTTCAGTGTGGTATGCCTCTGGGAGGGAACCATCTTCCTTCACATCCTCTCCTCCTATGTCATTTTCTGTGAGATCTATGGGGTTGAGGTTTACCACGTTCAATGAGGCATACCTCATTGGGGGTGGTTTGCTCAGTGCTGAATGGTAGGAAGACTTCTTGTTCTCTTTATTGGACTTTCTTCTTCCATTATGCAGTATTATTCGGGTTTCTTGGGGAAGATTAACCCAAATGGAGCCATGATCTGACCTCGTAACATGCCTTTTTCTCAGAGGGTGTGAACCACAAGAAGGGGTGGAATGGGTAACTCCTCTGTCCACCTTTCAACCTAGATGATGGAAGAAAAACATCCGTTGTGCAGGGATTTGAGGTAAAAATTCACCAGCCCTGCAGGCTGGGGTCATTCCCGTTCTCATGTCAATGTGCTATGGCTAGGATTTTTTGGTCTTACGGGGGCATTTTTATTTAAAAATTATTCCAGACCTGTAGGTTGGGGTTGTTCCCATATCTCGGTGGTAGCTACTATTTCCACCCTTTCAATTCCACGTACTCCCATGAGGGTGCAAGCTGAGTGTGGTATTGGGCCTGGACGAAGTCTATGGTCTTTTGAAGACATGATCACTACTTTCGGGTTGGATTCCCTTAGGCAAGAAGCATGATGGATGTTCATGGTTTCTCGAATCAGAAGCTTTTCGATGGCTTGATCTCTTCACTCATGACGCTTTCAAGACTTACTCTCGGCCAGTTTTTGTTGAGTATCCCGTCTTTCTTGAGAAGAGGTTTCATTTGATTGCTGCCTTTGGGTGATGACATTTCAGGATTTCATTTCCAATGGGTCTTGCTGGATGATATGTGGGGTGAAGTGCAAAGCTTCATGTTCTCCCCACCCTTGAATGTGAACTATATCTAGGGAATTTACAATGAGGTGAAACAATTTATGTAGTGCATGAAGGTAGGATAGTTCAAGGTTTTTCTTTCGCCTTTCTGATTGTGGTTGCCTTGTGGATGGGAGGGCTTCCAAGTTGATTATATAGAGAATCTCCCCTATCGTGTTGACATGGTCCGCATACCCTTTTTAGGGTAGGAATTTTTCATTCATGTTTCAAAGAGTTGTCCATATGTTAAGTAGAATGTCATGCGTGCATTCCCTAGAAAAATCTCCAGGTATATCTAAGTGATAAGTTTCCATAGGCCAATACATCACTGGTATATTATCCCTATCTATTTGTCTTATCACAATCATCATATCCTTCTGTTGTTCTTCCAGAGGCTCCTATACTTGATATTCCCAGCTCAACTACTTCTTAATAATTTCTTTCCAAGAAACTGGGATGGTGGGAGCCTTATTGATTTTCAGACCATGTGGGGGTGGCTCAGAAGATGATCATGGGCCCAGACCATCCTCCGGTTGAGAAAGAATATCACTTGTTATAGATGGAGTGCATGATATATCTTACTCCTTTCTGAGAACCTCAGCATAAGAGGACATTCTCATATTTGTTCCGATAAGGGGAGGACCTTCTTTCTAGTATGAATTTAGATTGAGGGGAGGACCTTCACAATTAGTGATGCAATGTCGAGGACTACTATTGCAACTTGATGCCCGACCACAGTAATTTTTCTAACAACATATACCTCAAGGAGGACCTTCAGGGCGGGATGTAGCAAGGGGAGGACCTTCTTTCTGCTTGATGTTGATGAGGGTATGACCTTTACAACAACTTTCATTGTGGGGAGGGCCTTCACAATGGCTATCATCATGGCGAGGACTACCATCATGACTGATATCTGGCTGCAGGGAGAATTTCTGCAGTGCACATCTTGGGGAGGGTGTTCAGAATGTACTTTAATAAGGGGAGTACCTTCTCGTTGCTTGGAGTTACTATAGGGAGGACCATCAAAGTAACTACCATTTCGGGGAGGGTATTCATAATGACTCTCATCATGGCAAGGACTACCATCATGACTTGATGTCCGACTATAGGGAGAAGCATATCTGCCGTGTATACCCTAGGAAGGACCATCAAGGTGAACGACAATAAGGGGAGGACCTTTTTAATGTTTTATCTTCAGGTTGAGGGGAGGGATACCCCGACACGCATCAAGAGATAGGCTCTCATGATCGATCATTTTTAACCACAAAGTTAGCCCCTATGGTTGATCTGTGGAGGACCTTCAGAGCAGCTGGTAGCAATATTGTGGGGGAGTACCTTCAGAACTGCTACTACCACTTCCATAATTTGTTAATGTGATGATAGGTTATTGAGCCTTTGTTGATATATGTTTGAGGGCATTAAGAACCTCAACTTCTTGTAGATCAAGATCATGTATGTGCTCTTCATTTTTCGGTCACCTTTGGAACTTTTCATTATTGGGAGCTCTCTTGAAGGTAACCAGGGCCATATGTTGTAGGTAATGGACTTTATATATGGTTCCCTATATTTTTGGGTCCCATGATTTTGTTGGGATACACCAATGGACATCTTGAGTTTTGGCAGGGATATATGCTTTCCCTGGAGTGGCCGCCACATTGGACCGATGTCCCCCAATTAGAATAGGTATTTTTTCATGATCTGGTTGTTTTTATGTCATGAGGTATTTCCATCAACCCTCCTAGAATAGAGTAAGGATGCATAACTATTCTGGAGTAACCAAATCATTTTGTGAGTGAGTCATTCTGTTTGAGGAAATTGGGTCATGGGCTCGATTTCTAGCCTTTTTCGCTGATGCAAGGAAATCTTGGCATGTTTGGAGGATATGGTCTAGAATATATGTCTGGTCTTCCATCATTTCTAGGATGTGATGAGATACATCTTTGGATGGAATGGGTATGAAGGCCCATTCTGATGTCGGGGCAGAATTTGGTGCCTACTCCAGTCCTCCATGAGTCGCTAGTAGATATTGGAAGTTCTCCTATGTCGAGATAGAGGAACGAGTTTTTCATCGGTTTTCTTCTCCGGTTGACACCATATTTGACTGGTGGTCTTCATATTCACGAGTGGGGATTTCTAGCCACTCTCTTTCCACTGTATTTGTCTCACAGGATTTGTATGCATCAGCGGGAATTTGACTCTGCTCATATTATTTTGCCGCCCTATTTGGATGGCGGGCTTGAAGTGCATCAGCAGGTGTTTGTGCCTGCATATAGCATGTTGCTGCCCTATTTGGATGGCATGCTTGAAATACATCAGTAGGTATTTGTGCCTACGTGTAGCAGAGTGTCGTCCTATTTGGATTATGAGCTTGTTGTGGCTTGATAGATATTTGCATCTGCTTGTAGTTTTCTGCTCTTTCTGCATAGCGAGACCAATGAACATTAACAGGAATGTGCATGTGCTCGTATTGTGCCACCCTATTTCTGTGGTGGGAATGAGTGGAGAGGGCATAGTTGTATGACTTCCCATTGAATGCAACCACGTTAGTATGACAGAGATTCACCTCAAGAACCAGGGTGATAGTGGGTTCTTGATTATATATTCGCCACCCTTGGTGGGATGCCTGAGGGGCTCGGGTCTCTTGGACTTTGGACGGTGCCCTCAGCATAAGGTCCTCCTTAGCGGGAGGAGACCTGGTCATCCGGTATTAGCGGTGACACTCTCTGGTGGGGCATGTAGGTAGGACCCCTTTGCAGTTGAGATGAAGTCCCCAACATTGAATTCATATACCTCCCCAAGGTAAGGGAGGTACTCATTGTCATGTTCTGGGGATAGGATTTCAAAATGTTTTGAGCCGACTATTGGGGCCGACTTGTGCTGGGGTGCTAACAGAGACTGAGGAGGTGGCTGGCGGACCTTTTCATACCGGAGGGCTTGTCTAATAGCCTCCAACATGGGAAGAGTACCATTTTTTTGGTACTCTTTGATCATCATATTGGATACCAAACATTGAAGATTCTAGGTAGGCAAGGGAGTCTTTCTCTTCGTAGAGGCCCCGGTCACCTGCGGGATCACTGATATGTGTGTCTACATGGGTCGTTGGGATGTCATTTAGATCGAAGGTCACTCTGTGGGAACTTTAAATATACATATATGACATAAAAACCACAAAACATCATCAAAGTATAATTCATTTAAACATATGAATATTTGGCAATTCATCTCAGCCCCCTTACCCTTTTCTTTTTCTATGCTGTGAAGGGGCCTGAGTGGGGGTAGAACCGCCACCTTGGTTAAGGATTCACATCAGGTTCACCATTTTTCTTCTGCCTCCGAGGTTGCGTGTTTTGTGCGTACTAGGGTGAACAAAATGGTCTGACATGTAGTATCATTTTGTCTTTTATCATTGGGTTAGAACCGCCACCTTGGTTAAGGATTCATGTTGGGTTCACCATTTTTGTTCTGCCTCCGAGGTGGCACGTTTCCAGGCAGTGCATAAATGGTTTGATGGGGATCCTCACCCATCACATTTTTTCTATAGAGATAGGTTCTCATCTAATTTACCATTCCTTTGTTTCTACCCATTCATAATCATTATCCTTTAAATAATGTTGAAATAACCCTGTGGGAACTGTTGGTCCCATCGGGAGATTGCGTGGGGGTAAACACTCATGCACTATATCCTTCTCAGATATAAATTCCTCATATGGTCTCCAAAAGGTTTATTCTTGTGTCCAAGAATTCCCAATGACCCTGGTATCCATGATTTATGGACATACTTTCCAAAGGTAGGTGTTCGTTGGCTGACGATTTGGCCAACGACACTTAAGTACTCCATTGGTCGAGAGAGTGGGAGGTGAGGCTCAGCGCACCCTTTCGTGGGAGGATTGATGCTTGTTCTGGGACTCTCTTATAGATTTAAGTGGTGTTCATATATTCTTGAATCCTTGGTTTATTCCTGAAGAGTGTGTCCATGGGATACCCTTGGTTTGCAAGAACATCGTAGGCATGCATATATTTGATGTTACGGAGGTGATGCTGACTTGAGAAATATTATAAGGCACTATGGAGTTTATCGTCATCCAAGGGGGACATAAGGTGACTTGATGTTGGGATCAGTCCCACAAGGAGGACGTCCTACGTATCCTCTGGAGAGGAATTAGAACCCACATAGTTTAGATTGTGTGGGGATTACACATTGAAGCTACCCATTTGAGGGGACATGATTGGGTGGACCCTTTTGGATGAGCACCCTTTTGAGCTCGGGCCTTCTGGAAGGCATCCTACGTATCCTTATTTGATCAGAAATCAGAGTTCTCATAGTTCATATTCATAAAAATTTTGTAATCATCATAAAAATATAAGTCCACATGATTCATGCTCGGTGTGAGAAGCAAGAGGATTTGAAAGATTCAACAATGCACATGCCTCCTCCCATGTTGGTGGGTGAGGGAGAGCCTATGACAGAACAGGCCAGGGCGATTGTGGGTGAGGGCACGAAGCAATGAACCTATCAGTGTGAAATAAAATTGAAGGTCACATGGACCTACCTCAGAAGATTGTGGACTCATCTCAGTGGGAGGTCCCTAGAGCATGTTCTGGGAAGGGGAGGAGTGTCTTCCTCGTCAAAGGGGGGAGCGAACATAACCCCCTTGACTGATCATTATCCCTCATTGGATAGAAAATCCAATGATCACCCTTGATCCCTAGAACGAGGAGGTTAATGTCAGTGTCTCAAGGTTGGACTCAAGGTTACCATGGAAATGTAGCCTCACAGGAATTCCCGAATCCTTCACCTCTGTGGGGAGGGACTTCAGGACTCCGCTTACCGTGGGTATGTAGACTCAATGGGGCGTGTTGATGCACCCGATGGTCTGATCATCCAGGTCCGGTGGATTTGGAGGGGTATTTTCCCTGATGTTGGAGGACTGGTTAGTGGAGGGATCATGTAGGAATAGACAGTAATGGAGGGGTGAAGTTGGAATCAGAAGAAAAAATACCCAAAAATACCCCATTCTACGTAATGGATTTTTATGCGGGATAGGGGAAGTTCCACATACCATAACGGTATGCAGGTAGAGGGGTTATACGTATACTGATGTGGTATATGGGAATGGGTATAGTCCACTACATACCAAAGTGGTACACTATTCACCCTGCCGCTTTGGGTTCCATTCGCGTACTGAGGTAGTATGTGGCGTCGGGTTCTGTCCGCATAGAGGTATGCTATGCAGAGCACTATTTTGAAGGAGGGTCTGAGGGATCACTATTTGCGGGGAGTTCATCCATGATAATCCTTTGGTTCATTGTTTAAAAGTTATGTTTTTGGTTCTATTATTATTATTTAATTCCACCATTTTATGGTTCGTGGTTGGCTGTACCTATGGAGGGAGTGGTTCGCGGTTCAGGTTTCACCGATGAAATAAGACGGAAGCCAGAGTACAACCTCTAAGTCTACCTTAAGATCTTGTCATCTGTCCTTCTCTTTATCCATCTCTGTCTCTATGTATTATGTACTTCTACTATGTTCCTTTTATATAGAATCAATGAAATCTTATCTATTGGGAATGAAACACCTTTTGCGGAGGCCCATTGAAGCAATATCCTGACCAACAGAAGACTCGGTAAACCGAGGTTCATGGAGGCTTTAGTTCGCTATAATGGTTCGTGGATCCCTGCCCAATTGCTTCATCCAAAAACTGATGAGTTCACAGTATGGTACTCAGATGGTCCTCATGCGGATGAATCCGTCGGTGATGCGTTTCGCGGTTTACCTCATTTGTTGTCCATCACTCTGTGGGCCAGCAGTTCGCGAATTGTTCCACGTACTTGGTGGTTCATGATCCAGATGGTCCATGTACCCTTCCCGGTGATGGTACGTGGGCCACTTAAAAACCTTGAAAAATTGAATTCCTTCAAGTTCCTTCAAATAATTTCAACTCAATTTGAGTCCATTCACCTCCTAGACTCGTAGGAGTACTTGCTTCCTTCTGCAAAGCGATCGTGGGGGTATTTTCTTCCCTTGACAGAATTTTCAGGACCCTACAACTGTGAAGAGCCTATCCGAATTTCGAACACTAAAGAAAAATTGTTGAGGAATCTGATGACTCATCTGGTAAAGATACTTTGGAGAAATCATAAAATTAAAGAGGCAATATGGGAGCCTTAGGAGATTATGATGAAGACCTACCCAGATATTTTTGTGAGGTAATATTCTGTGAATTTTGAGGATGAAATTTTTGTAATGAGGGGAGAATGTAACACCCCAAGGTTTTAAAAATTAATATTGAATGCATGAAACACTAAGTCCCTACAAAACAACACATTTTATAATCTATCTGTTAAACATAACTTTGCCTATACTATGTTTTGAATTTCAAAAAATGGTCATCTAGGGTTGCAATCAGTAAGTAATTTGGATTCTGATAGAACCAACATGATTTTTTGGTGAATAATAACATACCCTTATGAATAGTAATATGAATAGTATTATGAACCTTATGAATAGTAACTAATTATAATATTTTATTTTCTTAATGTTATAATATAATGAGATCTTGATTAATTTTTCAATGTGATATAAAATGAATTATAGTTTTAAAATTGCAATTTTTCGAATAAATTATGATTTTATTTAAAAATTAAATTAATAATATTTAGAAAATTATTTTTATAAAATGGAGTTCATTTTTTAATTCTACATTTCAAAAACTGGTTAGGGTGAATTTTTTGGATTTTTCTGAAATACTCAAATTTTTTATGAATAGTAAAATACAGTAATTTACCGTATATATACATTATTAGTTAAATTTACTATTCCTAGAATCATGGATGATTTAAGAGAACTTAGTCAGAACTCACATGCACTTATTACTGTTAGGGGTCACATGAATCAATGCTATTGGTTGTCTTTGGAAAAATAATAAAATAATGATTAAGATATTCAAAATTCACTCCTCTCCTCCGCTATAAAAACCCCCACTCACTCCCTCTTCTCTTCACTCATCTTGAATCTAGTAAAAGTTCTGCCTAAATACCCTTCTCTAGTAACTCCCCACGTCCAATAAGCTCTTGGTTTTTCCAAAAGACAAAAAACCCTTCCCTTAATGAGGTTCTCAAGAATGTGGATTCAAGAGGTAAATTCACATTCTATTTCTTTCAATTTCATTTCAAGTTCCTTTCTATTGTTATCTTCTCCTCAAATTCTCTATAGAAATGACCATGATAACTCTAGTATCATCTATATACTGGAATTATACCATGTGAATGGAAGAACCGTCATCAATATCCTTACTCTCTCTCTTTTATTTTATAAACGAAATCATCATCCGTGAGGTGCCAATTTACAACCTTTGTGGATGACAAAGTTTTGTTCTTCAATTTCTCCTTAATTTCTGGTCATGAAACCATTTTTATGGTTTAAACAGACTATAATATATGTATTATAACCTATTTAATATTAAGGAACCATTATATGTACATAATATTAAATCATATGACCAAACTAGTTCATAATAATCAAAATACCGCTAAAATAATCTAAGTGATTGTGATTAATATTTCATCCAATGATTCATCTTGATTCAATGTAACCAAATGATGTAAATGAAAATTAAAACCTACAGATGTTCACAAATAATATTTAAATTCAATTTTGGAGATTTACAGCCATTCCACATGATCTCCATTACATAAAAACAAATGAACCAATTCTGAAAATCAAGAAAATGAACACTCCAGAACAACAGAATTCAATATTATAACTTACCAATAAGGACATAAACGAACTAAAAAAATTATGAAAAACTAAATAAATTTCTAATAGGTTTTTAATTAAGTTATTAATTAGTCTAGTTTAATATTCCATGACCATAAGGCCAAGATTGTAACATTCATACTTAAGGGAAGGGTTTTCCACCCGAACCTCCATTTTCATTCGGGTTACTTTTATGGTCTAATTACATCAACTAAATTCTTATGTATTATTCATAACTCATCATAAATTATGTGTGAGTGTTCTATATATGTTTACCAACCATAATACTTCCTTATTATATGGGTAGTTACACATTTTAAAAGGAACTTTCAAAATTATTTCGGAAATACAAGCCTAATTCAAAGGAATTTCTCAAATTCTTACCTATTTTCAAGAGAACGCTATAATATTTTTTTAGAAACCATTATATTTATAAAATAAATAATTTTATTATTTAAATACCATATTACTTCATTTATGGTTTTATACCAATACTTTTCTAAACAAACTATTCTTTTCAAAATAAAAGAGTATTTATCTAAAGAATTACTCAATGATTTTATAAGAGTACTTTCGTCTGTTTCAACACTCTTGTTGATTATTATGTATTATTTGGACTAATATTTTATGATATCATCTACCATATTTAATTTTATGTTTTATTACTAGTTTTATTGTGTATGTTCTATCCAAAAACCATTCACCAATTTACTCTGAATGGTTAGTGTTTAAGCTTAATGTTCGGGGAAAGTTATTTACATTTCATATGTTAGTTTCAATATGAATGTATATGTTGTTTATATTTATCCCCAATCATATGAGGAATTAATTTAACTTATTATGTGTTGTTTGGTTCCCTCTATATCCCCTCGCTGCATCGGTAGGTCTCATGAGAAAAATAAACGTGGACTTGCTCGAGGCCTTGCCTATTTTGAGATATGGTTTTAGTCGAGGCCTTAATAATTTTTAGACATCTTGGCCAAGGACTTGGCAGTATGTTTCAAAATATCCGGCACATGTACTTACCTCATTATGAAGTTAGTAATTGAAATTTCATGTGGTTATTCTACTAGTATAATACCCATGATTATGTTTTATTATGGCAATATTTACTCAGCTCATATTTCTGCCATATTATGTTCACATTTTTCATTTAAAGGAATGTGTTTTTAATTATTCACCATGCCTGAGGTGTATGTAATCTTCTAATGTATTGATTAATCTTATTGATCATTTGACCTCACCCCTTTCTTATGTTTCTTTTTTCCCTGGATATGAAGAAGTAATTTATGAATGACTTGCTGGCATAATCTAGGAGGCATGGATGTTTCTAATGGATTAAATTAATGTTGTTTTTACTTTCAAGATTTAATGTTGGGATTATATATGTATATTGTTTCAAAATATACTAAATTATTTTTTCCTTTGGGATATGATTTTTTTTGTAATCATGCCAATGTAATGTAATAAGGCACCAGCTTTGAGCAATTGGGGTCGGGTCTTTACACTCCCCCCACATGAGTGATGGTTCCCCTGGTTGACCTTTCCATGATCGAACAGACCCAAAATGGGCTCAGTGGGTCTTTCCCAACCCAGAATAAGTCAATATGGGTTCTGCCTGACCCATCTGTCCCAATTAGGGTCTAGTTGAGTCCTGGTATCCCTATTAGGGATATTATCATATCATGGGTCACATGGGTCCTAAGAACAAAAGTATATATATAAATATATATCTAAATTAAGTTATAATTTTTGAAAAAAAAATTAAGTGAGACCAAATTATTAAGACTAAAATTAAAATTAAATGAATTATTTTAATTTATTTATTGTTCCCAGCATAAATTTATTGAAAAAATAATTTTATTGAACATTTTATTTCGCATTATTTGATCTTGAGCATCGACTAATCAATGTTTTTATGAGATTAATTTATTTAATTTATTATTAAAATTATATGCATTGTGAAATAATTAATTTAAATAATACGTTTTTTGTATCATTAGTTTTTATCATTTAATATGTATAAGGGATTTCGTTTCCACAAGAGCTGCATTACATGTGAATTATGAATTATCGAAACCCCCTCGACTGCGTGCATGTATTTATGTATTGTAACAAGGATGATATAAGACCCATACCATGCTGAGATGAGGTGGTATTATAGACAATATGGTAATACATTGGACTAGGGTGTGAGATGTGGTACGTGTTAGAGACGACTCATGTATTATACCCCTAGGGTCATAGTTTATTCATTGAAAGTAAATAAATAAATCAATACCAAATTTTCATAATCAATTGTGATATTTATTTAATTTATAAATTATTTATTATTTTTGTGAATATGCTTATATGCATGATCACATTAAAATAATAAACATATAATACATAGATTAAATCACATTAAAATGCGATGAATGTTTTATATTTACTACATAATCAGTTGTGAGTGAGATCACATAATACATTCATATCAGATAGAAAATGATTTCATTCATTAATAAATAATAAAACACCTCTAATAAATATTATGTTTTAATGCATTTTTTGTTTCAATTTGAACAAAAATGGATGTACGAGGTGATTTCTAGTCCTAATTGATGGTTCTTACTACTACTACAGAGTTCTTATGAAAGCGATAAGAAAAATTAACTAATGATGAAAGAAAAGATATAGTCATAGCTATCATTCTTCATATTTATAGGTAAAATCATTGAGTAAACCAAGTTTATGATTTTAGAAGTTGATACTTCACTCCATAGTTCATGGAGTCATTAGTCAATAATGTTGGTCAACTTAATGTTTACCTTGAAACTCTCAAAGTAGTTTTGTAGCCATAGATTGTATTATGAGGAGAAGTTTTATGGATATTTTCCACTAGAAAACTCTAGCACCTGGGTATTCCTAATATAATATTGGGGGCTACCAGGGTTTGATAAAATAGTGGAAGACATTTAATGATTTAATTGTTAATTTCTAAACCGGTAATCAAGATAAAATTAATAACATTCTAGTGCTTAATTTTTTAGAAAATGACAAGTAATACCACAAACACACTATGAATACTATTGAAAAAATAACATGTCCTTACCAGCATGATTTTACAAAGATCATTACAAGAGCTTGCACAAAGTACTATGATATAGAAAATTCAAGGTGCTAGAGTCACCAATACTCATCGATCTACCTCAGGAAGTGAGGGTGTAAAATATTATTATAGGAGACTCATGAATGATGAATTTTATTTTTACATCATAATGCTATAATTAATGTTTACTGTGTTATAATAACAACATCAGGATATAGATGATTTTATATGTTATCTTATCTCCAAGAAGATTATAAGGAGAAATTGAAGCGAGACATGAATGATATAATGATTACACTAGATACATGTTAATTAAAAGGTGGATCATGATATTTTAATAAATCCCTTTCTAATATTTTTATCACACATTAAATCCAGTTTTGTTTAGGATTATAAAATGTAAATTATAAAGAAAAGTGCTTCATTACCTTTGAGTATGGTTTGAAATGTTGATAAAAACATAAATAAATATTAATATTTAGTTATTATGGTGTACAAGTTGAAATACATGTTAAAAAGGCTAATGGAAAGTGTGATTCCAAAGGAACCTTCACAACATACTTCATGGAATAGAGGTTGATTACTAAACAAGTGGTTATTTTCTTTACGTGTTATGAGATAAGACTATGGAAGTTTAAATGATATGAACTGAATTGAAGAAGCAAGTATTTTCTTATTATTCATGTATATTAATCAATTTATGTGATTTTTATATCATACTTATTGGGTATTACATACAATATTCCTATAAAATATGTTTATTGAAATACAGTAACCAAGAAATGAAATGTTACAAGAAGTAAAGTGAATTCTCCAAGAAGCTGAGAAAGGGATATTATCATGTTAGTGGTGAGAAGTACACAATTTCTAATTTCTAAGTTAAGTGGTTCAAGTTGAACTTTTGTATATTATTACCCAAAAATTTATCTCGAGTGTCTGTTTCTGACACTTTAACCAAGGCACAACACCATCTTTCCACCTGGAGGATGACACACTATTTTCTTTGTTACCCTGCATTCCTACTTTACAATGGTAGAAAGATTTCACCACATTCATCGGTGATGTTTGTTCTTTAATCAAAACAGGATGATGGGATGTCAGTTCCTCCTTCCATGAATTCCTACTTGGAGCTTTTTTCCTAGTCAGGGTTTCCCTCATAGAATCATTATTATTCATAGAACTCATTCCCAACAGCATGTCCATGTCGACACTGGTTAATTACACTAATTCTGTCTCAACAGGGAAGAAACCTTTGGTCAGGGTGAGTAGTCATGTTGGGAACTTTCGGGCATGTGACATTGGGTATATTGGGAACCTGTAAATTCTTCCTCTTTTGGAGGGCATCTCATACGAGGAATCTTAGGCACAGAACCCTAGACATCTCGTGTCGATCACGAGGTAATTAACACCAGGAGAGTAAGTCTTCTAATGATTTTTACCTCAAGAATCCCCTGACATGGGGTAGGGACTTTAGGTCAGGCCACAAGTTCTAAATCCTATGGAGATAGATATGAACATCCTATTGAGAAGGATGAGATCACTAGATTAACGTCTTGTAGAGATGTATCTGAATGTCCTATTGAGATGGATCAATGGGGTGTTTCCCTAGGAGGAAATATTTCACACTAAGATTATAGATCATAATTCCCTATTGAGATATATTGAGAAATGAGTTTAATGTATTTTTGAGATGGATTAGAACATCCAATTGAGATGGATTGATGGGGTGTATTCCTAGGAGGTAATATTTCATACCATATTTATAGATCAGAACATCTTATTGAGACAGATTGAGGCATGAGTTTAATATATTTTGGAGAAAGATCAAAACATCCGATTGATACAAATCGATGAGGTGTGTCCCTTAGAGGGAAGATTTCACACCAGATTTACAGATCATAATGCCCTATTGAGGCAGATCAAGGAATGATCTTAACACATTATGGAGATAGATCAGAATTTCCTATTGATATGGGTTTATGGGGTGTGTCCCTAGGAAGTAATATTTCACACTAAGATGATGTTAGGATTGAACCTCAAGGAGGCATCCTACATACCATATTTAAGAGATAGGGATAAAAACTCACATAGTTCTATGCTGCAGTTTAAAGTCGTGTGACATGACTGATCTATGTTGTTTAACATTGTGTGATAAATATTCTTATGTCATGAAAGAATATTCAACAAGGGATGGTGTGGGGCTTACACATGGAAGCATCCCTTTATAAGAGGATTAATATTTGGGGAACTATAAGGGGCTTACATGTGGATGTTTCCCTTTGGAGGAGGATCATCCCATATTCAGAAAGAAGGTTTCATCCCATGATGATCGTACATGGGGAATCCTGTTTTTATCACATAGGGTAAGGCTACAGTTTTATGTAATGTTTTGAGGAATTTCGTAAAGACCTCAACCCTAGTATCCCAGAGTCAGTGGTTACTTTATTACATTGGCATAGGATACAAGTATTCAAATCCTAAAGGACTTTAGTTTATTATTCTTGGTAAACTAAATACATACTTGAAATTCACATTACATTTTAAATCATAAAATTTACAAATAATTTCTATGAGAAATCCATTATTCCCCTTAGTGTATCCCTGCATATCAATCACAAAATACTTCCTCATACCCTAGGGGAAAATGAAAAATAAGAAAGGGGTGAGCGCAAATTCTCAATAAGGGAAAGCGTACAACGAAAGTTATGAATAAATAAGGCATAAAAATATAGAGAGGTAAATAACTGAAACAAATTCCATTTAATCAATAATTTGTGTATAATATTGTAGGAAGAAAAGATGATCAAATATTTCTATATAAATAATCACATGATGATGAGACTTAACTAGAGAAATTATAATAATTTAATAATCACATGGAATATCAATAAATGAATTCATAATGATAGAATATGAAATTCCAGACATCATAAATATATCTTCATGGTTTTCACCAAGACACCATACATAAATGGGCAAGACATGAGCCAATACCCAAAATAGTTTTTTCTCATGAGACCTACCGATTCATCAAGGGGCTATAGTGTGACCCATATATCACCTAATAAGTCTAATTAATTCCACTTATGAAAGTGGTGAAACATAATAAACAAAAAAATTCATATTGAAAAACTTTCATACCAAATGTGAATACTTTCCTCAATCAATAAACATAACCATACACCATCATAGTAATATGGATAATGGTATCAAAATAGCACATCCACAGTCAAACTAATCATAAAACATCCAAAAAAATAATAAGGATGATATAAATACAATGTATTCCTTGATGATTATAAGTACAATAAAGGGTTGATGTCATTGATGAATAGAAATATAGTGAAAAGATCCTTAAAAACATTTTGAGGAAAATATAATTTTCCGTTTTAAAATAAAATTTAAAAAAAATGATTGCAAAACATTTTGAAAATAATTTCCTATGAAAATAACCTTGAAATATTTTTTTAAACAATGAGTGGAAAATTCCATTCAGGTCGTGCACTTTAAAACAAGGATTCCTTTCATATTTTCGGTAAAAGAAAAATGAGAATTATTTTGAAAATGACATGACGATTAATTTCAAAAAAAATTTTAAAAAGTAAAAATGAGTAAAAATGTACTTAATATATCATTTTGAAAATGTTTAAAACATTTTTAAAAATGTTATTTTAAGAAACATGGGTTTTGATAAAAAAAAGTTTTTTCGACCAAAGAGAAATAAAGTTAAATATTTTTAAAAATATTTTTCATAACAATTTTAGGTACCTGAGTGTGAAAAAAATGGTACTATTAAATGAAAAGTTCATGAATAAACAAATAATAATAAAATATATTAATTTTAATATATAAATAATTTCCCCAAAGGAAACTTAAATAAAAACAATCCCAAATAATGATGAGATTGTGAAATAAACTCTTAACAATTTATAATTAGTAAAATATGAAAGAATAACATTTAAAAAATTAAATATCTTGAGAATAAATAATTTCATGATATAACAGGTCAAATGAGAACTATATACACCTCATAAAATAATATAAGTGCATAACATCAAAATATTTCTCAATGAAAGAAAATTGAGACAAAGTCCCTTACAAAAATCATATCATTGAAGTAAGCATTAATAAAACGAATTGATTATATGTATCCACGATAAATCCGCATAAAAAAATTGTAAATACAACATAAGATAATAAAAATTTATTTTAAACTTAATATTATCATTACATAATCAATGAAGTAGAATTTTAACCCAATGAATGGAAATTGAGTTAAAAAATACCTTACCTTGCACTCATTTTTAATTGAACATGATTTAACCTCCTATATAATGGTTTAATTCATGTTATTAATTTATAGAAAAACCTTATTAATATTTATGATCTCATATATGATCCTCTTATAACATCTTATCACTCGTTTGTTAATAAAATTTTGATATTATCATTGTTTCGAGTGTTAAATACTTATTTTCCTATGCATGTTTTGTCATGTAAGTATCTGTTCTTGTGTATAGAATATAGTTCTATCATATATATAATGATATTAAGTTCATAAATTTCAGATTTATTCATTGTATATATTTTTTATAAGAAATATTGAATATTGAACATGGAACATGAATCGTATCGCCTCATGGAGACGGTGGGCCGTACATATGCACGAGCGATGATATCATTCCATTAATTGGTGAAATGGTAAGGAACTGGGTGATATATTAATTTTACAGAATCAATATCATGTCATAAGTACCATATAAATATATATATCCAATATTTCCATCATTATAACCATCCTTATAAAGTGGTGATGAAAAAAATATTATACCACTACGTGGGGATGGTAAACCATACATATGCACGTACAATGCTTTCATTTTTCATAGGATGGATAAAAGGTAGAATATAGTTGTTTCATAATCATAATAACATCTCAGAACATATATTATAATGGATTTATTATTTTATTATATAAACAATACATTAAGTGGAAGTAGAAGAAGAAATAAACTTGAAAGGGTTGATAAAAAAGATTACATCTCCTTTGGTGGGCTTCCTTTAGATATCTTCTTATGGGACTTTGGGTTAGTCTTTTGAGGATGATAGAACCTCCAAAACTTATATAATAAATTTTATAAAATTAATGGATAGTACTTGGTCAAGATATATGGCTTAATGTGGTGTCATAATTGAAGTAAGGAGTGCCCTTTTATAATTGAGGCGACATGCACTTTTGAAATTTCTTAAAATATTAATTTAATATAAATTAATTTTCAATTGAAAATAGATAAAAACATATTAATTTTGAAGAGAAGATGATTATGGATCTAAATACCCTCATCCAATAAAATTTATAAAAGTTTTGACTCAATTTATACCATTATCTTTTAGTTTTAACCTTTATTTAACCTCTTTAACTCTTATATTGACAACATGAATTTTTACTATTTGAGGGTTAGTATAGTTACTATAAAATGAAAAACAACCCATAAATGGATCATGGATGAAATTTTAAACCTTATACCAACTTTAATATTTTTATTAATGGGTGATACTTGATCAAGATAAATGGATTACAGTGTTGTAATAAGTGAAGGAAGAAGTTCCTTTTATAATTGAGGTGAGGGGCACTTTAGGAATTTCTTAAAATATTAATTTAATATAAATTAATTTTCAATTCCAAATAGCTCCAAAATTATTAATTTCAAACACAAGATGATTATGGGTCAAAATACCCTCATCCAACAAAATTTAGATAATTTTTGACTAAATTTCTACCCTTATCTTTTGTTTTTAACCCATATTTAATCTCTTTAAATCTTACCATGACAACATGGTATTTTTTTTATTTGAGGGTTAATATATTTACTATAAAATGACAAATGACCCATAAAGGGATCATGGATTATATTTGCAACCTTATCCCAATAAATTGGTTGAATTAAGTTTTTTAGGAATTTTATATCATTTAATAAAATATTATTTATTATAAAATATTCATAATGTCAATTTTAAGAACTATTCATTAAGTTGAATTTAATAATATCAATAAAACACTTATAATTCTAAAATATTATTTTATTACATCCATAACATGTCAAGGAATTTTAGAAAATTTGTTTATTACCTTAATTATCCCAAATTATATTGATTTTAATATTTTTAATATCATTTATTAGATTTTTCTATTAATTAAATAATTACTACACTAGAGCAGTTCAAGTTATTAAGGTAATTATTTCTTCCCTAAAAATTAAAAGCAAATTACCATGATTAATATAAATTATTTATATTTCCAATGACTATTTATATTCAAATATATCTTCTAGATAACCCCATATTAAAAATTTTATAGTGATTAATATCTTGAATGCAACATCATTTAATTTTCTTTAAAGAAAATATTATAAGGTTCAAAATAATTTCAAAATGAAAAAATGGTCATATATCTGAGAATTTAATGATTATGGAAAAACTTTACTCATCTAATAAAATTGGGGAAAGCGTTGGGGTCATTTTCTAGTCCTTATAATTTTATTTTTAACTCATATTACTCAATTTAACCTTTACTGTGGTAAGGAAAATTACCAAGGTTACTATTCATATTGAGAAAAAATAAAAGGGACCAATTTACTAAGTTTTTACCTTATTAATAAACAAAAGAAATCCATTTTTCAAAATAAAAAACACAAAATTTTTAGAATTTAATTTAAAATTAATTCCACAAAACGAAACAAAAAATAGTTTTCTAGAAAAGTGAATTTTTAAGAAAAAAAATGTACTAATACCAAAATAAGGTATAAGAATAATAACATTGATATTATCTTAAGGTTCTCATTATATATTGTAACAACTATAATTTTTTTATATGATACGTAATGTAAGGACATTACCTTGTAAATAGCCGATGTAGAAATATCAACACTATTATGGTAAAAGTAAACACATGTATATATCAAACTGTATACATGTAATGGTAATCAAAAGAACTGTTCAAGTTGGTTCTAGGTCACCCACTATTAAAATAATTTAAAAATACCCATTATATCTAATTTGAATTCATTAAAGGCTTTTGTAACATAGGATGCAAAAGGATAAGAAGAAGGTATAAGTACAGGTGGATTTGAAACAGATTGCCTACCACCAAACTCGCCTTCAATCTCTAAATGCTCTAAATGAATCTATGACTCATGAAAAACATTATCATACAACTCAAGAAGATCTATATGGTATGATCTAATAGGATCTGTATCGTTACATTTAAATGGTTCCTCAATAACTTTAGTAGGATTGGGACCAAACACATCTTCCAAAACTTGATCAATGGAAGATATGAGTGGGGACACATCAACTCTTACTTGAGAATCAATATTATCTATTAAATATCCTTACATATCTCTATGAATATAATGGAAAATATGTAAACCATTATTTTTTTGGATTCCCCCATCATCATCATCACTATCACCATCATCACCAGCATCTGATTCAGAGTAATCTAGGCATAGTACTGTTGATCCCATGGACTTCTTCCACTTAGAAGTTGCATCTTGTATACTAAGTCTTAGAGCACTTCCAATTATAGGTATTAGGGGAAAATATTTTTTCAGAATATTCTTCATACTCTTCAGTATCACCTAAGTTATACCACTTCGATTCTTCAACAAATCCACTTACTAACACTTCTGTATAAATAAGATCTTCATCTTATAATTCATCCTCATGAGAAGATAGAGGTAAAGGAGAGTCAAGAGGTCCAAAACACATTGTAGGTTAGGATTCCATAACATCCTCATAATCTTACCTAGCTTCCTCACTTAGGCTAGCCTCTAAATTATCATCTTCTTGTACTGACATAATAACATCATCATGATCATCAGAATATTCAACAACTCAATCAGTCTCCCAACCTTGATTCACTTAATCTCTTGGTATAACTAAATCTTTAATAGGTTTAAATTTCTCATATAACATTTTATTTTCATCCATACATTATTTTATCTAGGGGTTAAAATTCAATTTCATGTGATAAAATTTTTTATATTTAAGCAAAAACTATCATAGTAAATCACCCCTAGAAACTAATCCCTTAAAAGCCAATATGGTTGAGATGAAATTGGGATATAGAAGAGAATTAAATCTTGATGAGGGATTACACAACTCATACATATACCTTATTTCATACATTTATAAACTTACCTAAACCCCTTTATTAATAAGGAATAAAAAATTATTCTTGGTGACTCGGGCTACTAAAATTATCTTCCCTACGACTGATGATGTGTTGAATACACTTAACAAACAGTCAAAATTCTATAGTAATATCTACTGCAATAGGCCTTCTGGGAGTCCTATTTCCATTCAATTCTTCAATAAAATTTTGAAACTCAAAATTATAATAATTTATATGATACATGCTTTTATAATCTTCATAATCGCCCTTATGAGGCACACTTAAGCTCTTTGTACAGAGTTTTGAAGAAAACAAAAAAAACTCTCTATTTACTATTGTTTGAATGGTATCTATTTTATTTATAGTAATGAATTATTCATGGGAATACAAATATTTAACTAATATTAGATAAAATTTATTACCATTATCCTTGAACCCTTCATTCCATATTTTCCTTTGAATCAATTTCCACAAATGATTTGCTGGACTTAAGCCATTCCGTATCAACTTTCTTTTCGACATAGATAGGTCGGTCCAATAGATGAGGGTTGCATGAATTAATGTGAGATACCTCCATGTTTCATTGATTTCTTTGAAGGAGGAGATCCTATATGAGATGTGTAATCATGAGTTCATTTCATTCTCAACATTTTACACTGCAATTCGAACTTTGTAGGTTCAGATTCGATTTTAAGAGAAAGAAAAGGGGTTTGAGAAAAAGGGTTTTGATAGAGTGAGAGTATATAGGGATTTGAAAAATTGAGTATTTTTAGGTAAGATATGTGTGAAAATTCATATTCTAATTTGAAATATATTCAGTAATTTAGGTATTAAAATAATAATTTAGTCAAAGAAAATACCTGTAAAAAAACTTAATAAAGATTAAAACATAAAATAATCACGGTAGGTATAATGAATGCACATGAAACTGGTCACGATCACTTAACTAAAAGAATGACCTAAAACTCATGGTAGTTATAATGACCTCATGATAAAAATATCACAATAGGTATACTAACCATATATTCAGGGTAAGTATAGTAACTACATGACCAATTCTTCATGGTCACATAACTGACCATATATAAAAAATATCATAGTTAATTAACTAACTATGTACATTAAAATTCATAGTTACTTAAGAAAAAGTATAATACACACAGAAGTTAAGAACTTAAAATTAAGAATAAGAATTAAACAAGCACAAGAGTTGCAAACTAAAGGCCAGGTTTAGGAATAACTGATCATTCCTAACTCTTGTATGATATAATTAATTCTCTCAATATTCAATGGATTTGTAAATATATATCAAGCTAATGTTTTATACCACTGAATTCAAGAGTAATATCACCCTTTTAAAAATGGTCTCACAAAAAGTGATGTTTTATATCAATATATTTTTCCTTTAATGAAACATATATTATTTAAAAAAAATTATAGCACTTGTATTGTTATAGTTTATAGGGATATGTCCAAATTGATATTCATAATCTAGTAATATGTGTTTCATCTATAGAATTTGGGCACAAAAACTTCTTGAAACTATGTATTTAGTTTTAGCAATGGATAATGCAAAAGAATTTTTCTTTTTACTCTACTAGTAAATTAGATAATTTACCAAAAAGTTACATGTTCTAGAGGTTCATTTTCTGTCAAACTTAAAACTAGTAAAATACGTATCTAAATAACTAAGTCAAATTCATGTCTTCTAAAATATAGAAATCCTAAATTGTTTTTACTTTTTAGGTATTTAAAAATTCTTTTCATAGAATTTAAATTCAATTCCTTTGTATTTTCTTTAAAATGAGCACACATACATACCCTAAACATAATATCAGGTTAGATAGTAGTTAATTATAATAAACTTCCAATAATACCTCTATAAGTACTTTGGTCCACTCATTTTATAGTTTCAACCAGATCCAATTTATAGCTTGTAGTCATGGGAGTATCACTACCTTTGGTGCTATCATACCAAAACATTTTAAAATATCCTTAGTGTACTTTATTTGATTTAAAATGATTCCTTTGTTATTTTGAAAAATCGAAAAAACAAATAAAGAATTTTAACTCATCTACTAAACTAATTTTAAATTCATTTTGCATCAATTTTTAGAATTTGATACCCAAGGAGTTTTTGTATGACCCAAAAATAATATCATCAACATAAATTTGAACTGCCATTTTTTAAAAAATACTTTTTATAAATATAGTTCAATCTTTTATACCTTTTGAAAAAAATATAAATTTGAAAGGATCTCAGCCTATCATACTGAGATCTAGGAACTTGTTTTAAAACATAAATGTCTTTGGTTAATTTCAAAACATGATTTGGAAAATTAAGGTTTTGAAATCCAGGGAGATGTTCAACAAAAGTATTAAAAAAATATAACCATTAATAAAAGCATTCTTGATATCCATTTGATATAGTTTGAAATTCAAATGTACTACATATAAAAACAGCATTACAATATCTTCAAGTCCTATTACTGGTGAAAACAATTCTTCATAGTCAATAAATTCCTCTTGATTATATCCTTGTAACACTGGTCCATATTTATTTCTAATTGTTTTGCAAGAATCACCGACCTTGTTCCAAAACATCGATTTAGTGTCAATGGTTAGAAATTATTTAGGTCATTATACTAGTTCCCATACTTTGTTTATTTAAAATTGATTCAACTCTTTTTGTATAACCATTACCCATAATTCTTCATCTATAGATTCAATGATGTTTTTAGGTTCAAGATATGGAAAAAAGGATTAATGTTCAACCTGGTCTCTAAGAGAAACTCTTGTTTGAGTACCTCTATATAGGTCTCCAAGAATACCATCAAAAGGATGGCCTCTATGATTTCAAATCACTCTAGGTATAGAAGTACTTGGTACTTTATTTTCTTCTTCAAGATCTGGTTCAAACAATTACTCAAAGATGAGTGATTTTTCTATAGAAGGTTTTATAGAACCATCACCAGTCTTGGTTGAGGTATTTATATTAAAGTTATAAAGATAATTTTCATGGTTTTCTAAAAACGTTTTAGGGTCATATGGATTTGTTTCATCAAATTTTACATGTACAAATTTTCTACAATTTTTTTTATTTAACAACCTATATGATTTACTAGAGGTTTAATAACGTAGGAATATTCCTTCATTACTTTTGGATGAAAATTTATCTAAAAATTATTTTGTGTTGATAAAAAAATACCTAGCAGCCCAAAACTCTAAACTAATTAAAATTTTGTTTTCTTCTATTCCATAACTGTAAAGACCCCGACCCAAGTATCCCAAGACCAGTGCCTTACTTTGTTACATAGGTACTATGAACAAGTGTTTTTATCCCAAAGGACTGAATCGTTTAGTAGTTTTATAAAACCAGATACAAACATAATTTTTACATTACAACTTGAATGAAAAAAACATAGAAACTCTATAAAAAATCCACAAAACTCCTAGATTGTCCCTCCAAATCATTCATAATATATGTATTCACATCTTGGGAAAAGTAAAACATAAGAAAAGGGTGAGCTCAGATGCTCAGTAAGGGTAATAAATACAAATAAATCTATCATAAACAAGCATAAACAATTATGTAAAGGTGATTAACTGAAAAAAATTCCATTTAATCAATAACCTAAGCATAAAATGATAGGAGTAAAAACTGATTGAATGATGCAATATAAATAATCATATAATAATTAAACATAACCATGGATATTATACTAGTCAAATAATCACATGATTTATCAATTACTAATATCATAATGAGGAAATGAATAATTTGGAACATCATAAAAATATCATCAAGGCCTCATCTAATAAGTATATATAAATGGGTAAGGCCTGAGTTAAAACCTGATCTAGTTTGTCTCATGAGAACTACCAGTGCATTGAGGTGCTATAGCAGGCCCCACCAATCACTTACTAAGTCAAATGCATTCCTCATATTTTGAATAATATATTTAAAAAGATATCTTTAAATCAAAGTATCCTATACAACATTGAAATATTTGAATCATAATCATAAATGAAAATAATCTAATAAAATCATTGATAAATTCTTGAGAGAAATATCTTTTACTTTGAAAATAAGAGTTCTTTTGGAAAATCATTTGTATTTTTCATAAAATAGAATTGTAAAAATGAATATACCAAAAAATAAAAGGCATAAAAAATATATTTGAGTCATAAATGATGTCCAACATGTAAAAATAGTTTTTAAGAAACTTTATAATTGAGCCACTTTAGTGCGGTTTAAGAGAAAATATAAATGAGTCTTTAAAGTGGAAAATTAATAATTGTTTGTATAAATCCATAAATGAAAAAATATATTTTTCATGAAAAAATTTTAATTTTAGAAAAATATTGGTGTCTTAAAAAATATTATGGAGTGTACTTGAAAATGGGTAAGAAATTGGGAAGTTCCCTTTAATTGGGCTTGCATATCAAGAAGAATTGAGAAGGGAGCCTTGTGAAACATGTATTTCCCCATCAAATATAGATGAAAAGATATGGATAAATGATTTTGGACTATATGAATATAAAATAGAATAATTATATAAAATTAATGAATAATTACATTGGGGTAATGATAGAGAAACCATAACCCTAATAGAAAATGGTGGTTCGGGAATAAACCCATACCACTTTGCAAACTATCAAACCACATGCCCCATAAAATTAATGATCATAAAATAAGAAATTTAATACCATTAAGATAAATATATTAAGGATATGATACATAAATGGGTATTATACATACACCAAACACAATAAATAGTGGTGAATAAGGCGTATCTCACATAAATAAAAGTGATATGAGAAAACCCTTACCTTATGTCTGAAAATGTTCTGCACTTGTGCTTAATGACATGGATAATAAAATTAAACCTATTAATTAATTAATTAATAACCTTTTATACATTTATTTTATTTGGTATAATTTTATTAAGATCATTTATGTCATTTTGATGAGTTATAAGATTAAATTTTTTCGTTCAGAAGTGTTTGTTTCCTTTGTTTTCTTGATTGGTTCACTTGTATACATGTATGAAAGATCATGTAAAATGGAAATAGTTATCCAGAATTGAAATTATAAGTCATTAATGAAATTCCAGGATATTTAATTGTCTCATGTATCATTTATTTCCAGAAATGAGGATGATTCATTAGATAAAACTTTAATGATAATCATTTAGATTATTTTGGCATTCTTTCGATCATCACGAACTAGTTTTAACTTATGAATTACTATTATGTATACATACTTGTTATAGAACATAAAATAAGTTTTATTACATATATTATATTCTTTTTTAACCATAAAAATGGTTTTATGACCATCCTTGAAGATGGAATTGAAAAAAAAACACGTCGTCTACAAAGGTGGTAAATCAACACATCATAGACGATGTTTTCATTTTTAGAATAAAAATGGGAAAAGAAGAGAATTGATGGTTGATATTACATTAAAATAAAAAAAATTAAATTATATATAAGATACTGGAGCCATCATTCATGTTTGAAAAAGGAGGTAAGTAAATGATAAGAAAAGAAAATAAATTAAAAGAAAATTAAAAGAACGAAAGGTGATTTACCTCTTGAATTCTTCTCCTTGAGAACCTTTTTAAGGAACTTTGAAATGGTCTTTTGGTGAGAAAAAGAAGACTAGAACATGATATAGAGGATTTTGATAGTAAATGGAAAAAAATGGATAAGATTCAAGGCTTTGGAGGTGTGAGGAGAAGAGGTGGTGAGGGGTGGTATTTATAGTGGAGGAGATGAGCGTTTTTTTATTATTTTAATCGTTATTTTATTATTTTGGCTCAAGACTATGAATAGTTTGAAAATTATAACTAAATATATAAAAATATTTAATTAGAGTTCTATATTATTTTTTACATCATTCATGACTTAATGAATAGTGTATTTATCTTATAATGTATATATACTTTAAATTATTGTATTTCACTATTCACAAAAAAATCAACTATTTCAGAAAAATAAAAAAATCACCATAACCATTTTTTATGTGTAAAACTAAAAAATAAAATCCAATTTATAAAAATAATTTTATAAATATGATAAATTTAATTTTTAAATAAAATCATCATTTAATCAAAAAATACCGATTTTAATATTATAACCGTTTTTATGACACTCTGTAAAATTAATTTATGTTTCATAAAATTATCATATAATAATAATAAAAAAATATTAATTTATGAATATATTTTATGAAAATAATTTTATTTTACATCATTATATTAATTATAAAATTTTAATTAAATATTTATGGATTACAAAAAAAATAAACACTTAATTTATCATTTTTAAAACATTTATTTATTTATACCAAGATAAAAATTTATCATATTTTCATTTATAATATACGAAAATTTTATTTATATTTTCATAGGTGAGTTTTTTTTTTCTAATGTCCATATTACTGTTTCTAAAGGTCACCTTGTTATTCCAACAGTCACATTATTATTAATCAAAAATGAAACTTATCAGAAAAATAAAAAAATTAGCCAAAGTAAATTTTGATATTACGCTTTAAAAAGTAATCTTTATTTTGTAAAATATAATTTATAAAAGTTTCAAAATTTATATTTAAATTAATTTCTTCATTAAAAGGTGGTAAAAACCATGTTTATAAAAATATATCCTTTTACGTGTAAAATTTTGATTTATTCTTATCTTAAGCATATCAAACTTATTAGTTGAATTTAAAAAACATTATTGAATATGTAACATATAAGTTTTATTAATATCTTTCACCAATGTTTATTAATTCAATTTATTAATATAAAATACCATTGTGGTCATAAAAATATTTTTTTTATAAAAACAAATCTCTTATGTTCAATTGATTTTTATTTTCATTTCTAATTAATTAGAAACCAAAGAATTCATTTTACTAATATTTGTAAGATTTATTTTCATAATTTATATAATATCTACCATTCCCACCATTCTAGTGTCTAGGTGATAACTATCACAATATTATTTAATCTTTTGTTTAAACTCAGTATTCTCTGTAATGTATACTATCAAAGAAGATACATTTTAAAAGTGACATATCATAAAATCTTGTGGTGTTACAATAAATCATATAGATTCCTATTGAAAATTGGTATGACAAGAACCCTATTGATAACATATAATACTGTATTGACATCTTCTGCCCAAAAATAAATAGGTAGGTTATACTCATTGATCATAGTCTGGATAATCTCTTGAATTACCCTATTCGTTCTTTCTTAAACACTATTCTATTGGGGAGTCCTAAGAGTATAAAGTTGTGATTTTATCCATGAAATGAGCATAAAGATTAAAAATATTTATTTTAAAACTCATGACCATGATCACATTTTAGGATCTTAATAGCAATTCCACTAAAATTTTCTATTTATTTTTCATATTTTTCAAAATAAGAATAATATTCACTTTTGGGATCTAAAAATAATGCCCAAGTGTATCTAGAAAATCCATATACAAGAGCATAAGAAAAATTCTTCCCATTTAAGGTAGAAACTCTATAAGGTTCAAACAAGTCCATGTGAACCAACTCTAGGGTTGGGAAGTTGAAACTTCATTCTTTGGTTTGGAAGATATCTTATGTCGTTTCCCTTTTTGACATGGGTTTCAAACTTTATCATTTGGGAATTATAGTTTAGGAATATACTTAACTAAACCTTTACTAGTTATATTTCTAATAGAGTGATTCTTTTAGTGACCTAGTCTCTTATACCATAACCAAGATTCTTTGTGAAAGACACTTGAGAAAGAAATATTTTGAGAAAATAAAGAATCTAAATCAACTGTATAAAAATTATTATTATGTAAAGAAGTTAATACTAAATCAAGATCAGAACCATAGATTTTTCAAGAATTTTTTTCAAACTTCACATGGAAAACATCATCACATAAATCATATTATACGTTAAACCATCAATAAATAAGAAATTTAAAATTAAAATAGAATTGGAGTTACTGATTTGAACAAGCCCTATTATTTTTTACTTTGGTGTTGTCATTAAAAGTAACATGTCTACCATCCACCTTTATAAATATTTTAAATATTGAGTAGTATCCAGTCATGTGTCCAGATCATCCATTATCCAGATACCATAAATGCTTACAAGTACTCTTCAAGGAAGTTTCTTGCACACATTTAAATAAGAAATGATTGTGGTACCCACACTTTCTTGAGTCTAGAGAAGTTAGAATAAGAGATTTTGGAATTTGAAGATGTTTAATAGTTTTACCATAATCATAATTAAGAATTTTAGAAATAAAAACTTTATTAGGACCTCAAGAATATGAACTGTTTATAGAGTTGGAAGATATTGATCTAGAAATTTTTTTATATAAATTCTACTTTGACCAGGTTGGTATCCAATCTTAGTTGTGTACATGAGTGTAGTATATTTACCAAGTATTCTGGTCAAGGTTTCTCTACCATTTTTAAACCTTTAAAGATCATTTTTGAGTTTTTGATTTGACATTTTAAGTTCATTTTTCTCTTTTAAAAAACATTATTTTATTTTTATATAGAAAGATTATATTTAATATGAACAGATAAGGAATATTGTTTCCTTAAATGTTTATAAATATCTCTATGTTTATTGAAAGTTTCCTCTAGCATATTAAAATATTCAAATAAATCTTTACTACTCATATTTTTATCTTTATTTTAATTTTTAAAGGGATTATAAATATGAAAAGGAGATGTACAGACAATATTTATTACCTTAGATGTGTTTTTCATAAAACGCGTGTTTTATCTATTAGCCTTATCTTATTAGCTTGAATCAAACTCACTTGAACAATCCTCATAGGAACTCCATGATTCTTTCATATCTTCCTTTGGTATTTTCCTTTATCATAATATCTTTTCCTATTCTTAAACTATGTGAATGAATCATTGATATTAACTTTTATCTTACATTCATAACAATTAAATTCACTCGATTTATTTTCCTTTCTCTAGTTTTTTAACACCCCCGGTTTGAGGTATGTAGCCTTTATTTATGCCTTTTTATGTGTTTAAAGTGAATGGAATGTGTTGGGAAGAGGTTGGGAGAGTTTGGAATGGTTTTGAATAAGTTTGGAGGATTTTTTAAGGGACCACAGTTTGAGCATGGTTAAGGGAAACTGTACGGGTTCTCCAGGAAACTGTGTAAGGGGAGAAAGTAGGCTTTTCATAGCCTACGCACAGTTTGTAATACCATGTGAAGAAACTATGCGGACCCCTCCTTTTGAGACAGTGGCGTGCGCATGGTTAGCGCATGGTTTTCCAAATCGTGTGGACTAACCATGCAACCACTTAAAGGAAGGGTTTTTAAATTCAGGCTCCCTCAGGCTTAACCTATTTCACTCCAATTCTTCTCCCACCCAAGCCTAACTTGGGATTTTTAGTTCTCAAAGGTTTAAGGTTCTCTCCCACTCATTTTGGAAGCAAATCGAAGGGGTTTCTTGGTGGATTGAAGTCTATTCTTCTTGGGTAAGTCTCTCCTCTTGGTTTCTCGTTCGTTTTCTCTAGGTATTCTCTTCCCTATCTCTCAGTTTTCTAGATCTACATCTGTTGCATGTATATATAGTGTTGGGGATGCCTTGGGTGTTGATTTTAAGTATTGTGTGTGATAGGGAAGGATATCTAGAGTGGTTTTTGTGAAATGTTTTCCCAGATTAGGGTGTGATTGATTGTGGGTTGATTTCACCGGAACCCTAAAGGTAGGTAGCTTCTCTCTCGACTCAACTTTGTTAGAACTTGAATCTTGGTTACAATTAATTTATGTTTCATAAAATTAATTGAGTTTTTTATGTGTGAAATTGGTTGGAAATACCTTGGGTGATGTTTTGGGTTTTTTTTGGAAAAGGAGTTTTTGTGGTGAAATGCTCTTGTTGTGATTTTAAAATGGAGATTTTAAAACGGTTTTCTTTATTGGCTTAATTAAGATGTCTTGGGAAATGGGTTTTCCCTGAAGGTGTTGTTTTATTGAAATGGGAATTTGGCATGTAAAATGGTTGAATGGTGATTTCAATAAATGTTTGATTTATTGAAGTGGATTTACATGTAATGGAAATGGTTGATTGCATATTTTGTGGCCTTGGTGGGTCATATGCTTGGTTATGTATTATTTTAAATGTTGTGTGGAAGTGGGTGGGAAGTACCACTATAATAAGGGGATGGTTAGTGGACAGAAGGTACACCATCAAAGGATAAGTGGGTGGGAAGTACCACTAGTAAGAATGGGTGAATGGGTTGGACGAAAGATCCACCGTTTTGGTTTCCTTGTTGTTCATTGTGTTGCAATATGGAAATTTTTGCACTAAGAGGTAAGTGGTGAAATGGCTTGTGGCGTGTTTTTTTTGTTTTTCCCTTGGTTGCTTGTCTTGGGTGAGGTGGCTTGGTAAGGGTTATTGGCTTATGGTAATGGTTTCACTTGTGATTATTTTATATGAACTTCTCTATATAAACGTGCTAATGGTTTTATCCTAGTGGCGTGTGTAGGAAAGTCATTTGGGGAAAACCTACTGAGTACTAGTACTCACCCCCTTCTTTGAAACTTTGGTGATTTTGAAGGTGTCGTATTCTAGGACACAGTTAAAGGTAAATCATCTCATTGATATTGGTTCATGGTGATGCTTGGGAGATGTTGTGGTTCTTGGAGCATGGAGTTTGGTGTGGAGATGTGGAGTGCGTCTTGATTTATTTTAGGTCTCTTGTTTAGTCTTTAGTATAGTACTCTGATATTGTGTTTGGTTGTTTTGGCATGTGGGATCATTATGGATTAGTTTGTTGTATTTTGTTAATGTATGAGTTTGGTTGTTTTTTTGACATGAATCATATAGTTTGTGGATGGTTTGGTTGGTTTTTTCTTAAGGGAAAATTGTTCCCCACTTCATTCTCAAACCCCTCGACATTTATTGCCAGCCTTTGGTGTATTGGGAATGTCTCTTAAGGCCAAGTATCATTCCTCTGCCCTCTTAAGACAATGAGATGGGGTGGGATGTTACAAGTTTCATTTCATTTCATAATTTCCTCCATAATTTTATTTCTTAAATAATCTATTATTCCGGTAGAATTTCTAAAATCGTCTAGCCAGGTGATGTATTTCCTCATCATTCTCAGAGAGTGATTCATCCTCAACTGAAATATATTTTTTGGTTTTATCCTTCATCTTTGGCTCGGATGTTTTGAAATAAATTGATTTTACTTTAGGTTCATCATATTCTTTGTTCACTTTAAATTCTTCCTTGTACATCATGATTTTTCCAACCAGCTCCCTTACTAGAAGTTTTCTTATATCGTATGATTATTAAATAGAGGTAAATGTTACTCTCCATTGATATGGTGACAATTACATGTGTCTCATCACTTGATATTTATATTCAATTTTCTTCCCAAGTTCATGCATCATATTGATAATTTTGTTAAACCTATGATACATGTCAAAAATTGATCCCTCAGGTTTTATCTTAAATATATCATATTTAATAGTATAGTTGTTCAATGGAATTTCCATAACATTTTAGGTTCCTTCAAGAGACACAACAATTGTATCCAAAATTTCATAAGAAATAGAACAATCATAAATTCTATTAAATTCATCTTCTCCTAATGAAAAATATATGAATTTCATAGCTTTGAAATTAAAGTGATGAACAACCTTACACTATAACAAAAGAGGCCTTTAACAATGCTAGAATATTCCTTTATCAGTGCTAAGAAAGCACTAAAAACCAAAGCACGGTTAAAAGCCTGAATCTTTTATCAGTTCTGAAAAAGTGTTGTTAAAATTCCCCCTTTAACTATGATAAAAAGGTGTTGTTAAAAGATCCTTTTAAAAGAACTTTTTAGCGCTATTAAAGGGGGCATTTAACAACACTTTTTTAGTGCTAATAAAGGCAACACTATAAAAGGGGATAAAATTATATTTTTTATAACGTCCATGAGGCCGACCCCTTTATCATCACTTCCAAAATACCTTTAACAGTGCTCCCCCTAACTTTATCAATGATTTTCACACAACGACCCCTTTTATCAATGCTTTACGAATTTCGCGCCTCATGCGCGCCCACCTGGATTTAAACCCTACACATATCCTTCAAAGATGGAATGCCTTTACCTATACACCATGTTGTTTTTTGCATGTTTAATGATATTTCTATTTATTTATATATATATTTACATATATTTTTTTTATTCATATATTTATATAATTATTTTTAAATACATTTATACAATATATGTTTGTGTGTGGTATATATGTACTTATATTTATTTAAATATATTATAGATTTTATTTATTTACATATACTAGAATATAATATAAATATATATATTTATTAATACAAACATATATGTATATATAAACATTATAAATATATTTGTATAATGTAAAAAATGGTTAGATTTTGTTTTAAATAGATTTTAGAATATGTATTTATTTACTTATATTAGAATATACATTTTTATGTAAATATATTAATATTTTATTTATATTATGATTTATTATAATTGAATATAATAAAAAATGAAAATATTTAAATATAAATAAAATTATGTTGTGAAAAAAGATAAAATTTTAAAACTATAATTTCAATATGAATGTTATACTTGGGAATAAATTCAGTTCCCACTAAAAAAGGGAAAAAATAACCTCTTAAACGAAGCTAAAAATCCATTGAATGTTAAAAAAATGGGATACCTTGACTAAAAACTTAGTTTTGGATGCCTTCTAGGCCTTTTTCGGCCTTGAAAAATGTAATAGAGGTTTTCCTCTATCACCAAGGGCATGGATCTTGTAACAGGATTGGATTTGATATGTGGTAGAACCCAAACAGAAAACTGGATCAAGAGTTATGACCGTTTGAAGTTCGAGTTATGTTTTCAACTTATTTTAGATCTTTTATTGATTTTTTGATTTTTTTTCTTAAAATTGATATTAAATGACTATTAATCACTAATAATAAGAAAACTATTAATTAAAAATATCTTTTTAATTATTTTATAATCCATTTTCACTAAATATCTTATATATTAAGTGAAAATTCATATTTACCTTATCTAAAACATATTTTAAAAAATATATATTATATTTATATCAATATAAACATATTTATATATTAATATATTATTTTTAATGAAATATAATTTTTTTGAAGTATACCATTATTAGTGCTACTAAATAAACATTGATAAAAGACCTCATTTATCAGTGCTTTTTTAAAAGCACTGATAAAGGGTGGGACTTTATGAGTGATTGCAAAAAACCACTAACAAAGTCCCCCCTTTAAAAACTCTTTTTAGCACTATTAAAGACCCCCTTAAACAGTACTTTTTTTAGTGCTGACAAATTGGGTCTTTACCAACATTTTTAGTTAGTGCTAGATAAACCTAGTTTTTAGTAGTGTAAGTGGCATCACTCCAATCATCTCTAGCAGATTTAGTTTTTTCATATTTTTCCTCTATTATAGTCCCAATATCAAATCCCATGCTCTCTATTTGTATTTTCATTTCAATCTTCCACTGAGAATAATTAGCACCACTACAATAAGGAGGCCTGATAGTAGGAGTCCCCCAAGCCTATTATTATCCAAGAAGATATAAATTTTTAAATAACATAAATTTTGATCTTTTTGAGAAAACTAGATCATAGTTAAAAGGTTAAATAATTAAATAAAACCTCTGATACCAAATGTTGGTTGGAGCGGATAACTAAGGGGGGATTGAACTTCCAATTAAAATTTATATTTAAAAAATATTTAAATCAAAATAACCCAATTTATAAAATAGAACCTAGTTAACTAAAATAGTAGATGTATATAATTTTTATATTTTCAAAAAAATATTAGGTGTTTGATCACAATTCAGTTAAAAAAAGTTTTAAAAACTCTTCAATTTTTGAAAAAATTTACTTTTATGAAACACTTTAGATAAAACACTTATTAAATCTAACTATAAAATTAGTGTTATTCTCTACAGTTTTGAAAACTAAAATAGGGTTTATTTTTAAAAATAGTAAACAAAAATAAGAAAATATATAGTGGAATAAAACAATAGGTTTAGTCTCAATTTGATACCAAGTTCTCTCCACTTGAAAATCACATACTGGAAAATAGTTTATTAAATAATAAACTAATTCACAGCCTGGATCAATTTTTTACAAATAACAACTGCACACAGCAGTCCATACTACACATAGCCACTTTCATAGTTCTATATGGGAGATAACACATAAAAATAATGAAAAAAGGGGTTTCTAACAATATTAATAAAATACAAGATCCTATGTTAAATTATAAACAGAGTTATGTAAAAAAAACTCAAAAAAGAAGATAAAAAAGAGACAAAATTATGAGAAGAGTGAAATTATGATGCAGATCAATCTGATTAGCTTTAGTTGATCAATTTTCTTTAAGTATATCATAGAAAATCTTTACCCGACTACTGTATTGAGAGTTCAGAAAAATAGAGTGTCATGGAATCTCAATAGTCATCCTAATCAATGTATCAATTTTTCACTACACACTTAGCTTAGAGATCCATGCATATGTCTAGGATTTAATCTACTTCTTAAAGAGATAACCATCTCAAATTAACAGTTGGAGGATATTAATAATTTAATCCTCATACTCATTGTAGCCTTAAATTCACTGACTCTGTAATTAATGCTTCAAAATATAGCTTTTGGATATTTGAAAATACCTCATTGCTTTAAGTTATAATCGGTCACTTAGTCTTCTCTTAAGCATAGTTACTTTGGATCACAATTACTTACATGGTCAGTTTTCATAGTCACTTGCCACGATCACTTGGTTTATTCATGTGGTCACTTCATTTTTTCTTGTGGTAACTTCATTATTTATTACAATCACTTGATTTGTACACACATTCACTTCATCACTTAATGTGGTTGGTTCTTTTACTCATATGATAGATTGACTTCTTCTTTTTTCCACTTCACTTATACTTATGGAATTCTAAACCCTTCATGAGATCACTTGAACTTTCAATGTGCATTCAATTCAATACTTGGAAAAAATTAGGCCATATTACGCACGATCACTTGAGTGTTCTTGTGATCACTTGGATTACAACATAAAGTCACTTCCACATATTCACTTGACCATCATGGTCAGTTGAATTTATGCATGTGGTAGGTTATCATGGTCACATCAAGACTTAGCCATTTTTTCATTTTGGTCAGAAAAATAGTTTATGTCATAAAATATAAAATTCATTAGTAGTATAAGAAACCTGATTTGGGATCTTTAAAATAAAGAGGTTTTTAACTAAACTAACCTAGACTACAGATCATGAACACAAGTTACACGTTGTGTAGTTTGGCTAACCATGTGCTAGGTTGGCCTAGTCAACATGATGTGTATTAAATACACATCCCATGTAATAAATTTACATGCTTCAAATTAATTTTTGAGTTTTCATGGTGCATTAAACATGGGTACATGCTATGTACCGATGAGATATGTGATGTGTACTCATGATCTATCCATTAAAAATCCTTGGCACATCCAGCTGAGTTCTTCAAATGTTCTTTGTTCATAATTAATCCATTTTTATGAAAATGAATAGGAGGAAAATGAGATCCCACAATTATAATTTAAATAATGATTAAACTGAAATTAAAAAACTAATGATAAATTCCTAAATCAATCAATGATATTAAAATAATTATAAATTATTATGCGACCACTCTAATACCACTTGAAGGTTTTAGGTGCAGTGGATACACTATTGGAGCATGAATAACTTGACTTTATTTCATAATCAATGATTAATTTGAGATGTACATCAATTAAGAGCACCGTGACCAATATAATTGAATCAAAGATTAATTGAAATGATAACACTAAACCCAAACCCAAGATCATCACATAATATTTATAATTAATCTAAATAGTTAAAGGACTATATTTCGATGAAATCATTCTTCATTAATGAATTTAAAAAATCCACTATGTTTTACAATCTTTGTGTTACAGTAATAAAGTGTAGATTCCCTCTAGTAGTGATCTACATGTGCACCCTAAACCCCCTGAGCATCAGTATAATAATCTCTGAGTGTTAGCGTGGAAGATCCTAAAACTTACGTCTTTTGTCTATGATTAATATGAGAATCACTTCCAAGAAGGATTCTTCTTGATCTCTTTAGAGTCAAGAGAGGTGGTGGAGGGTCACTCACCGTTATTATGATCATTCTACAAGAGGTGATTTCTAGGGGTTGAGAGAATTATCTGAAGTCATATACACCCAAAAAATGGATAGCAATTGGAAAGAATATTTTTAGGTTTAAATAGTTTTAAGGTTAGATGATAATTATTGCATATTTTCCCTTATTATTTCCTTAACCCCCGTGGTTTTGTAATAGTGGGTGACCTAGAACCAACTTTTTAAACACTTTTCAATTACCATATCATGTATACAACAAGTTATTCATGATGTATACTTAACATTATACTGTTAATATTTCCACACACACTATTTACATGGTAATGTCCTTAGATTACTTGTCATATCAAAAGGTTATAAAAGTTCCCATGCTATAATGAGAACATCAAGTTACTATGACATTAATATTATACATATGTCCTATGATATAGAAACATATTACTAACTAGACATAGATGATGTATGACTATGTGGTTTCAGGGGCTCATAAGCATTGAGACTTCTTCTCATGAAGTTTTTACTAGGTGATCTCTAGTAGATGAGATCACGAGGATTGATCTTCAAATAGAAACACCACATTTTTTATGTGACATTGGTAGTTCCTATCTGTGAGCATGTGTAACTGTCTTCTTACTTGATATTATTATCATCATATGCTATTTGATCATGTACTTCGATGAAAATAAAAAACTATGTAATTGAAGTGGAAATGAGGTAGATTTAATTGGATGTAACGCCCTGACCCCAGTTACCCAGAGTCGGTGCATTATTACATAACATTGGCATGATCACAAGAAAGATCAAATCTCGAAAGACCGATTGGTTTAGTAGCCTTGGAAACACTAGATATATTCATAAGTTTTACATTACATCATAAAATGAAAAACTACTACAATAACATAATGTCTCCATAATCCACACTCATATCCCCACATAATATCTCTGCAGGTCATTCATAATTTACTTCTTCACTTCCTGGGAAAAATAAAACATAGAAAAGGGGTGATCTCAAATGCCCAGTAAGGATAACAATATAGCGGAAACTTTCATAAATAAGAATAAACATTTAAGGCAATGTATAACTAAAACAAAAGCCTTTTAAATATGAACTTTCAACATGGTATGGCATAAATAAAATGAAATAATGCCATTTACTTATTCACATGGATATTCTACTAATCGAATAATCACATGCAAAAATCAATAACCACTTTCATAATGTTGGAATGCATAATGCCAGACTATCATAACCACATAGCCAAGGCCTCGTGCCAAGACTACAAATAAGATTTTGTCAAGGCCTTGTGCCAAGACACTAGTTTGTCTCATGAGACCTACCGATGCATCGAGGAGCTATAGCGGGCTCCACCCGTCACTTACTAAGTCCAATGCATTCCCATATGAAAAGGTTTAAACATAACATAAACATTCGTATTAAAACTAGCATACGAAATGTCAATAATTTCACCATAAACTATGAATGGTATAAAAATAGCACATCCACAGTCAAACATATCACAAAACCTTCAATACAATATAGAAGCTTTGTATTACAATAAATCAACTTCAAATAAGCGTAAAATCCATCAAAGGATGTTGACATAGATGAAATCAAAATTCTTTTTAAAGAAATATCTCTTTTTATTTTGAAATCATTTAAGATCCATATAAAATAAAACATTTTCTTTGAAAATATTCTTATAAGCTTGTAATGAAAGCTTTGAAGATTTTATAACGGCGTAAAATAACCGCACCCGCCGTATAAGTTAAAAAAAACATTCTTACCTCAATTCTGTCGAAAAGGTTAAAAAGGACCTTGTTTTGAAAACGACCGAAAGATTCCTTTATAAACCACTTATAAAAGTCAAAAAGGGTATAAATGACTTTAACTCATATTCTAGTAAATAGTAAAAATGTTTTGAAATGCATTTTTAAGAAACATGGATGTGGATGATAAAGAGATCCCAGTAGATTATTACGTATAAACAACCTTGGATAATGAAGAGGTTGTAAAGTAAACCCTTACCTTGTACTTTTCCTTGGTTGGGGTAGGTTAACCTCCTGTATAATGGTGAAATAGTTGTTATTAAATTATACAAGAATCATATATATTAATATGATATCATATATGATCTTTTAACATTGATTTGTTAATAGTATCTTAGAATTATCGTTGTTTCGGGAGTTAACTTACTCATTATCTTTTATATGTTTTGTTACATAAGCCATGGTTGTTGTATCTTATTCATATCCAGAATGATATCCAGTCCTTAAACATCATTTTTAAATCATCAAATGATAATTATACTTGAATGGATACGATGGAGAATGAATCTCATCGCGTTCGTGGAGACGGTAGTCCGTACGTACGCACGAGCGACAATATCATTCTTTTGATATTAAAATAATATATAAATGGATGGTATATCATATATACAGAATCATTAACATGTTATATTTATTATTTACATGAGTTACACATCATTATTATACCCATCCAAATAATATTATATTGAATAACAATTACACCAAGACGTGGAGACGGTAAGCCGTACGTACGCACGTATGGTGACATGTTATTCAAAGGGTGGATAGAATACTGAATATGATTGTACCATATTTATAATAACATAACAGTATATGTGAGATACTGGAGTTATTATTTTAGAATGGTAAGAACAAAGGAAGAAGAAGTGGAAGAAGAAATGAACTTGGAGAAGGGTGGTGAAATCATTACCTCTTCTTCGGGTTCTTTCTTTTGATTTGATCAAAAGGGCTCCTTAGGTTGGCTTTCTGATAAAACTAAGGCCTCTAGGTTGTAGTGAGGTATGTTGGGAGAGTATTTGGGCAGAGTTTGGCCGAACCAGAAGGCTTTAGAGGTGTGAAGAAATGGGAAGGAGGAGTGCCCTTTTATAAGAGGGGTGAGGGGCACCTTTGGAAAAGCTAGAAATATTAATTTATAATAAATTCATATTCGGTTTCTAATGGCTCCAAAGTTGATTATTAAAAGGTTAAGGTGGGGATAGGTCGAAAACCACTCAACCAATAGAATTTAGACAGGTTTGGGTACTTATATTAACCTTATCTTTAAGTATTAACTCTATGTTAATTAGTTTCACTTTTACAATGTCTCTTTGTATTTTTATATAATATGGTTAATAAACTTACTATATATATCCAGGAGACCCCCAAGTGGTACATTAATGATGAACCTATCATGATATAAGTCTCTTGGCCGAACCTTAGATTTTTAGGAATTTAATATCAATTAATAATATAATATTTGTTTTAAGAACACTTTTATGTCAATTTTGACACTATTCAATAGTTGATTTTTTTGAAACTCATAACAGATTTATTACTTCGAACAAATTAAATTAAATCAATCCTAATATATCATATTATCCTAGAAAATTAGTTTAATTCATTAAAAGTTTCATATTATATTTATTTGGGTATTTATAATATCAATTATTTTAATTTTTCACTATTATAGTAATTACTACATCATCATTGTGTCATAAATAAAATAGATTATTTGATGTCTAAAAATTATAAATAAAATATCATTATGTAGGAAATATTTTTATCTTTCTAATTAATATTTATAATCTAAAATCCTACATATA
Source organism: Viscum album (assembly GCA_963277665.1). Classification (NCBI taxonomy): domain Eukaryota; kingdom Viridiplantae; phylum Streptophyta; class Magnoliopsida; order Santalales; family Viscaceae; genus Viscum; species Viscum album. The sequence goes on from OY728150.1 coordinate 1,514,391,929, forward strand.
TAACCCTATGTAATAATTGTTTTGCTAAAAGATATATGCTTGTGTCATTTTTGTATTCATTTTAACTTAATTAAAATAAAGTGTCATTATCACTTACAAGTGGATCCATGGGGTCCCAAAATCGACCCAATGATGCCCATGGTCGACCATGTATCAAACAATAGGGTTAAGACACCTTTTAGGGTAATTTAGTATTATTATAATATTATTTTTTAACCCTTATTTACCGGATTTACCCTTAACCATGGTAAATAAAATATTTACCGCAGTAATTATTCAAAATGTCTAAAAATAAAAGTTACCCATTTACACAATTTGAACATCCTGATTACAAATATGTAATCCATTTTCCTAAATTCAAAACACAGAAGTGGCAGAAATTAATTTAAAATTAATTCCCGTTGTCAAAACAAAAAGCGTGTTTTTAAGAGATAATAACTATCAAAAGATTGACACTTGTTTATGTTCGGTTTAATTGTAAAATTATGTCCAATGACCAACATTATATTAAATGGTAAAAATATATTCTAAATATACTTTAAAACCACTCAAATTAATAATTTATCACTATTAATTATTTTGATTAAAAAAGTTGTTTTTAATTAAAACTTAGTAATTTTCACTATTCATCAAAATATGAAAGTTATCCGAAATGTACCAAAATTTCACCTTAGGATAAATTCGATATTCCGAATCCAAAAATGAAGTCCATTTTGAAATATAAAATATATATAATTTCAAAAAGTAGGTATTACTATTCATAACGGCTGGTTTGATTGGTTGTGGTGTGTGTTAGAACTCGAAGTTGCGTACAACACACACTACTGTATTATTCAAAGGAAAGCGTACCGTGGAAGCTTGGGATGTTTCATTTTAATTTTTTTTTGATGTCCCCATTTAGTCAAAAAGTTTAAAATATTGTATTTAAAAAGTTTTCACTATTAAAAGTTGATAAAAGTGCAATACTGAAAATGAATCTGTTCTTGCATTATGTCTAAGAAACTCATAATATGGATTCTAAAATTTAAGGATTATATAAAGTTTAAAATTTAGTTAATACTATTCATAACCCCTTTTCAATGTATTTTTTTTGTAATTCATGGTGTGATTGAACTCGGTGTTGCGTGTAGTGCAATTTATTGAATTATTTTGAAGAAATAACACACTATGAAATCTTGGGGTGTTACATTCTCCCCTCCTTCAATAAATTGCATCCTCGCAATTTGAAATTGTTCTTCAAAAATAAAAGGTTGAAAATAGAAAATATATTTTTTGGAAAACCCACATCGGAAATTGGGTTACTAAAATTTAGTCTTAATATGAGGAGAAGAGAAATGAAAGGGTCACCACCAAATTATGATCTCGATTAGGAGAACATTGGTGGCAATTAGAGACATATAATTGGAGGGAAAACGTAAATATTTATAGGTAGTGATTGAGGTCATCAATCACAAACAATTATAAAATTGAGGTCCTTAAACTCATCAATCTATGATGATTTGAAATACCATCGGTTCAACAAAACATAGGGTATTAGGATAACACATTTTTGACGTTTCAAAATATCTTAGTTGAAATCCCACATCGAAAAATGAATTAATGAAGCCTCTATTTAAAATAAAGAGTCGAAAGTATGAAGATTACCGAAAATAACATATACTAGGGTTCCATGTAGGAAAATATGGATATGGAAGAGAAATCTAACCATCAATTATCTGATAGATAGTGGTAGAGAACATGGCTATGAAAAGGCCAACAATCCCAAAGCCATAAATTAGTGATGATTTAAGGTACCATCTAGGACAACATTTTTGTTCTAAGTTTCTTTTATTAATGTTGAGGATTTTATTTATGAGATTGGCTAAGATCATAAGGAGATATACATACTTTATAATTAGAGTTTTATCCATTAATAAATTTCTACCACAAACTCATCTTTCACTCTAAAAGATAATAGAATGTAATTTTTTTTCTATTTATACTATTCGTACAGGGTTCCAAAATAAATGAATTTATAATTCATCTACCAGATATTTTAAAAAAAAACTACATTATTTAATCCAGGACATCTCGTGGGCCAGTGGTAGGTGATACACCCTTGTCACCCTTCGGTTGCGAGTTCAAGTCTCGCAGCCTTGCCGGACGCGACGGGTTGCCGCCCGACCTCCGGGTTGTCCTTTTATGGCAATCCAAAATAATCCAAACTAGAACTATCCAAAATACTTCTGTCCAAACTCACAGTACAACATTTATAAGGAAGGTAAACATAATGTAGATCCTTTTTACCCCGTAATAGAATATGAATACCTTCATCATGTATTCTTTTAATATACTGAAACATCCTGAATTACCATATTCCTTATTGATTACATTCATGCTCCCTTATTCCATATAGAATGCTGGATATACTTCATTAATCCAAAAATGTTTTAAACCCCAACAATGATGGAATATACAAATCATTAATCAGTTCCAAGGTAGTCAAGAATATCCAATTTAATTTATCCAAAACAATCATGTATTATTCCAAAATCACTACCTCAGTATCAGAACTATATTATGATTTATCATTCTCTCAACCATATATTTTCCAAAAATTTATCCTGCTATTGAGTCACTTTTCTTTGTTCCACATAATCTCAAGTCCTTAATGAAATAGTACTGCAGTACAATCATTATATACTCCATAATTATTATAACAAGTACATTGTTGATACAACACTCAATTGATATAATCAACATAAGAACTCTAATCATTCCTCTTCATCTATGGTAGTATCATAACTTGATTATTATCCAATAGCATCATTTGCGGCATAGTCTGATGACTGGGGCATAGGTTCGCGTAGTGTCCAAACTCCTTGCAAATGAAGCATTGTACATTTAAAACCATTTTCTTACCCTTGCAGTCACGTACTTTGTGCCCTTTTCCTCCACACTTATAACAAACTCCCATTCCTTTCAGGAAAGTTCCAGGGTGTTTCTTTCCACAGTTACCACATATGGGAAAATTCTTCTTTTCCCTCTTCCCTTTATCCATCTTTCTCTCTTCCATCCTTTTCTTCTCTTGCTTCCCTTCAAAGCCATAGGACTCAGTAAACTCTTTACATATCTTATCAACACATGATATTATTTCTTCATATGATGATAATACACGGGAGACTATTTCTCTTATAAATTCTAGCTTAAGACCATGAAAGATATGATCATTCCTTCTCTTTGGATCATGTGCATTTCCGGAGTTCTCATTCCTTCTACTGGGTGCCATTTCTATACCATGGCATAAACTAGATCAGTTTATGAATCAAAACACATAATCCCATACTTATAAAACACTTAACATAAATTGAACTATTTATGGATATAATCCATAATCATAAAAATGTTTTCTTTGAGAAAGTATATACTCATAAACCCTTCATAATGATTTGTAAAGAAAATGAGAGTTATCCTAAGCATATCCCCCGGGAGTGTCGTAACCAAGAGTGCAGCAAGGCCCGTTGTCATGCACCAGTTCCCGTTCGAGTCTAGCTCAAAGCAGTGTTTTCAGGTTTTACCCCTAGGTACATCTGTGCCAGAGCCGCCTCTACCTGCTCGTATCCAGACAGGGATGTATTGCTCGGGAAACTCACAAAATCTCTACAATACCAAAATTCTAGGAAGTTCTTCTATACTAATCCTCAAAGTTCATCTTAGGTCTACGTGCTCTAATCAGAGTTTATCTAAATCTAGCTTCCAAGGTTTGTACTAAACTTCCTCTGATACCAACTGTAACGCCCCGACCCCAGTTACCCAGAGTCGGTGCATTATTACATAACATTGGCATGATCACAAGAAAGATCAAATCTCGAAAGACCGATTGGTTTAGTAGCCTTGGAAACACTAGATATATTCATAAGTTTTACATTACATCATAAAATGAAAAACTACTACAATAAAATAATGTCTCCATAATCCACACTCATATCCCCACATAATATCTCTGCAGGTCATTCATAATTTACTTCTTCACTTCCTGGGAAAAATAAAACATAGAAAAGGGGTGAGCTCAAATGCCCAGTAAGGATAACAATATAGCGGAAACTTTCATAAATAAGAATAAACATTTAAGGCAATGTATAACTAAAACAAAAGCCTTTTAAATATGAACTTTCAACATGGTATGGCATAAATAAAATGAAATAATGCCATTTACTTATTCACATGGATATTCTACTAATCGAATAATCACATGCAAAAATCAATAACCACTTTCATAATGTTGGAATGCATAATGCCAGACTATCATAACCACATAGCCAAGGCCTCGTGCCAAGACTACAAATAAGATTTTGTCAAGGCCTTGTGCCAAGACACTAGTTTGTCTCATGAGACCTACCGATGCATCGAGGAGCTATAGCGGGCTCCACCCGTCACTTTCTAAGTCCAATGCATTCCCATGTGAAAAGGTTTAAACATAACATAAACATTCGTATTAAAACTAGCATACGAAATGTCAATAATTTCACCATAAACTATGAATGGTATAAAAATAGCACATCCACAGTCAAACATATCACAAAACCTTCAATACAATATAGAAGCTTTGTATTACAATAAATCAACTTCAAATAAGCGTAAAATCCATCAAAGGATGTTGACATAGATGAAATCAAAATTCTTTTTAAAGAAATATCTCTTTTTATTTTGAAATCATTTAAGATCCATATAAAATAAAACATTTTCTTTGAAAATATTCTTATAAGCTTGTAAGGAAAGCTTTGAAGATTTTATAACGGCGTAAAATAACCGCACCCGCCATATAAGTTAAAAAAACATTCTTACCTCAATTCTGTCGAAAAGGTTAAAAAGGACCTTGTTTTGAAAACGACCGAAAGATTCCTTTATAAACCACTTATAAAAGACAAAAAGGGTATAAATGACTTTAACTCATATTCTAGTAAATAGTAAAAATGTTTTGAAATGCATTTTTAAGAAACATGGATGTGGATGATAAAGAGATCCCAGTAGATTATTACGTATAAACAACCTTGGATAATGAAGAGGTTGTAAAGTAAACCCTTACCTTGTACTTTTCCTTGGTTGGGGTAGGTTAACCTCCTGTATAATGGTGAAATAGTTGTTATTAAATTATACAAGAATCATATATATTAATATGATATCATATATGATCTTTTAACATTGATTTGTTAATAATATCTTAGAATTATCGTTGTTTCGGGAGTTAACTTACTCATTTTATTTTATATGTTTTGTTACATAAGCCATGGTTGTTGTATCTTATTCATATCCAGAATGATATCCAGTCCTTAAACATCATTTTTAAATCATCAAATGATAATTATACTTGAATGGATACGATGGAGAATGAATCTCATCGCGTTCGTGGAGACGGTAGTCCGTACGTACGCACGAGCGACAATATCATTCTTTTGATATTAAAATAATATATAAATGGATGGTATATCATATATACAGAATCATTAACATGTTATATTTATTATTTACATGAGTTACACATCATTATTATACCCATCCAAATAATATTATATTGAATAACAATTACACCACGACGTGGAGACGGTAAGCCGTACGTACGCACGTATGGTGACATGTTATTCAAAGGGTGGATAGAATACTGAATATGATTGTACCATATTTATAATAAAATAACAGTATATGTGAGATACTGGAGTTATTATTTTAGAATGGTAAGAACAAAGGAAGAAGAAGTGGAAGAAGAAATGAACTTGGAGAAGGGTGGTGAAATCATTACCTCTTCTTCGGGTTCTTCCTTTTGATTTGATCAAAAGGGCTCCTTAGGTTGGCTTTCTGATCAAACTAAGGCCTCTAGGTTGTATTGAGGGATGTTGGGAGAGTATTTGGACAGAGTTTGGCCGAACCAAAAGGCTTTAGAGGTGTGAAGAAATGGGAAGGAGGAGTGCCCTTTTATTAGAGGGGTGAGGGGCACCTTTGGAAAAGCTAGAAATATTAATTTATAATAAATTCATATTCGGTTTCTAATGGCTCCAAAGTTGATTATTCAAAGGTTAAGGTGGGTATAGGTCGAAAACCACTCAACCAATAGAATTTAGACAGGTTTGGGTACTTATATTAACCTTATCTTTAAGTATTAACTCTAAGTTAATTAGTTTCACTTTTACAATGTCTCTTTGTATTTTTATATAATATGGTTAATAAACTTACTATATACCTCCAAGAGACCCCCAAGTGGTACATTAATGATTAACCTATCATGATATAAGTCTCTTGGCCGAACCGTAGATTTTTAGGAATTTAATATCAATTAATAATATAATATTTTTTTAAGAACTCTTTTATGTCAATTTTGACACTATTCAATAGTTGATTTTTGTGAAACTCATAACAGATTGATTACTTCAAACAAAGTAAATTAAATAAATCCTAATATATCATATTATCCTAGAAAATTAGTTTAATTCATTAAAAGTTTCATATTATATTTATTTGTGTATTTATAATATCAATTATTTTAATTTTTCACTATTATAGTAATTACTACATCATCATTGTGTCATAAATAAAATAGATTATTTAATGTCTAAAAATTATAAATAAAATAGAATTATGTAGTAAATCTTTTTATCTTTCTAATTAATATTTATAATCTAAAATCCAACATATATAACCCTATGTAACAATTGTTTTTCTAAAAGATATATGCTTGTGTCATTTTTGTATTCATTTTAACTTAATTAAAATAAAGTGTCATTATCACTTACAAGTGGATCCATGGGGTCCCAAAATCGACCCAAAGATGCCCATGGTCGACCATGTATTAACCAATAGGGTTAAGACACGTTTTAGGGTAATTTAGTATTATTATAATATTATTTTTTAACCCTTATTTACCGGATTTACCCTTAACCATGGTAAATAAAATATTTACCGCAGTAATTATTCAAAATGTCTAAAAATAAAAGTTACCCATTTACACAATTTGAACATCCTGATTCCAAATATGGAATCCATTTTCCTAAATTCAAAACACAGAAGTGGCAGAAATTAATTTAAAATTAATTCCCGCTGTCAAAACAAAAAGTGTGTTTTTAAGAGATAATAACTATCAAAAGATTGACACTTGTTTATGTTCGGTTTAATTGTAAAATTATGTCCAATGACCAACATTATATTAAATGGTAAAAATATATTCTAAATATAATTTAAAACCACTCAAATTCATAATTTATCACTATTAATTATTTTGATTAAAAAAGTTGTTTTTAATTAAAACTTAGTAATTTTCATTATTCATCAAAATATGAAAGTTATCCGAAATGTACCAAAATTTCACCTTAGGCTAAATTCGATATTCCAAATCCAAAAATGAAGTCCATTTTGAAATATAAAATATATATAATTTCAAAAAGTAGGTATTACTATTCATAACGGCTGGTTTGATTGGTTGTGGTGTGTGTTAGAACTCGAAGTTGCGTACAACACACACTACTGTATTATTCAAAGGAAAGCGTACCGTGGAAGCTTGGGATGTTTCATTTTAAATTTTTTTTGATGTCCCCATTTAGTCAAAAAGTTTAAAATATTGTATTTAAAAAGTTTTCACTATTAAAAGTTGATAAAAGTGCAATACTGAAAATGAATCTGTTCTTGCATTATGTCTAAGAAACTCATAATATGGATTCTAAAATTATAAGGATTATATAAAGTTTAAAATTTAGTTAATACTATTCATAACCCCTTTTGAATGTATTTTTTTTGTAAGTCATGGTGTGATTGAACTCGGTGTTGCGTGTAGTGCAATTTATTGAATTATTTTGAAGAAATAACACGCTATGAAATCTTGGGGTGTTACATTGGATGTATCATTGATGGTATTTAATTGATCAAATAATCAATATAGAATTCATCTCTTTTGAAAGGAAGTGATATCTCAGGCCTAGTTGATAATTATGGTAGTACCTTCACTTAATCAATGGCCATGCTAGAAGAAGGTAAGTGTAAAACCATGACCATTTTTGGAGATGACTCAGGATCATTTATAGGTACTATTTTTTCCTTTTATTGAGTAATTTTCATTTTTATTTTACCTTGGGGTTTGTTTGGGTGAAAATTTGAGAAAAATGGAAGAAAGTGGGAAGTTCACGGTTGGAGCATGGTTTTCCCTAACCATGCGCCATGACCCAACAAACTGTGCAACCCTGGAAAGAGTGGTTTTTCATGGATGGTACATGGTTTGTAAAACCATGCACCCTAAAATGAGAAATTGTGCACCCCCCCTAGAAGAGTCACATGGTTAAGGAACATGATTAGGAGAAACCATGAACCCTTAGTAGAAAACTGTGTGTATGAGATTTTAATCCCTCAAAAATTAGTTTTAAAATATTGTAAGACCCCATTTTAATCCCCAATAAGAACTAACTCAACCCTTAATGGATTTTTTAAAATTTTAGAGTCTCTCAGACAGACTCTAAGCCTTCTTGACCTCCATTTTTTGAATTTGAAAGCCTGGATTGAAGATCCTCACCCCTCCCAATAGAAGGATCTTATCCTGTGTGGTTTCCTTCTTCTTTCTCATCTCCCCATTATCTTTTATAGGGAAGTTATCCTTTATTTCATTGGATCTAGATATAGTATTTTTGGATGTATATCTAGGATTGTGGTATCTTGATTGTTCAATCTTGAATTTGTTTAATGGATCTAGATCATGTTCTTTACTTTAATTTTGATTGATCCTCTTCAAATTGGGGATTTCTGTTGGGTGATAACTCATCAACGAATTGAGGTAGGTGGTATATAATTCAAATCCCAAAGTCTTAATTACAATTATATGCATTTGATTGTATAATTTTTATTATATGTTTAACAATTGATGTATTTATTGAATTAATAATGAGATATTGAGATTGTTGATTTTAGTTAATTAATAGTTGAATTAATTATGGGATATTGATTTTTTGGATATTGATTAATTAATTAGTGAATTGATTAATGTGACTAGTGTGACTAATTAATTTGGGAATTAATTAAGGGGATTTATGTGATGGTATAATTGTTGAATTGGTAATGAGATTGATATGATTAATTAATTGTTGAATGAATTAATGGAATGAAAATTGAAATGATGAATGGTAACAATGGAATTCATAAGTGAATTGAGGTAATGAATGGTAAAAATGGAATTTATGTGCAAGTCAACACAATGAAGGGTAACAATGACATTCATGTGTGAGTTTACATAATTATTGGAAACAATGGTATTCATATGTAGATTGATATAATGAATAGTAACAATGACATTCATGTGTTGATTGAGATAAAGAATGGTAACAATGGAATTCTAAAATATGATATCCATTAGGGATATTTTAGACTTCAGCAAGGGCTAAAGTAGGTATTGAGAGTTTGAGTGTCCTTGAGAACTAAAGGGTTTATACAGTTAAATAAAGAATAATTAATAATGTGACAACTATTTACTTATGCATTTTATTTATTTAGTTATATAATTACATAAACTAGTTGACTGGATATTGTTTTAGACGCTGTTGGTGGTGGCCTACTGAGTTGTAATCTCACCCTACTCAGACTACCTAATCAATACCTAAACATATTTCATAGTTGTAGGACAGGATAAGGGCAAAGGCTTGGTGTTAGATGGCTGAGTTGGGATGGAGCATGAATGAGGGAACCAAACATGGTTTGGGACCTGCTTGGGAGTTTTCAGCATCTTTAATTTTATGTTACACTTTTACACTTAGAAAATACCTTAGCATGGAATATCTATTTTTTAGTTTGATATTGTATTTTCTATTTTGGTCATCCTGTGTTACTATTATTTTTTGGTTATGATTACATCATTTAGTTATTGTATATTTTATTTTCGGCTAGTGTATTGCTCTGATAAAGAGGGTATAGTATCCCCTTGAATAATATTAGACCATAACTACATGTTTGAACCCTCTTGCATATGGAGAGGAATGCTTGAGGTCATGTGAATGAATGAATTGGGGCACTGATGTGTGGAACCTGGGTAAGTACATTACAAAGTGGTATCAAAGCCTGATTTTATTTTCTTTTATTTTGTATTAATATTTGGGAAATGTAAATAGAAGCCTAAGAAGAGTTGGGCCTTGGTTCTGAGATTTTTCATGGGATTATAAAACCCATGTATGGGGGAGAACTCAAGTACCCAGGGTTGGACTATTGTTATTTTTGTTTGCTGTTACAGTTGGATATTATTTCACCTTGGGTGACGCACTTGTGCTGTGATGTGATAATTGTTTTGAGATTTTCTGATATTTGAATCATGACTCGGTATGAAATGAGAGTTGAGTATGTATGAATCATTATAGGCACTCAGGATTATTTTTGTGACATGCATCATTTTAGTCATACATGAGAAAACAAGTTATTGTTGAACTTGAACTTTTTTTCCTTACTTATGAAATTGAACAGAAATTGTGCCAAATATTAAACTGATAATTGTAAAATGATGCAAGATGCGCTACTACAAAATATGCCTTTAATGACACTTTTATTTTTCAATGCTAGAAGAAAACACAGATAAAATACATATTTATCAGTTTTAAAGAAAGGGATGATAAATTTAACCTTTTATCAGTGCATTTATTTTAGCACTAATAAAGGAAACCTTTATCAGCACTTTATTTTAAGTTCTAATAAAGGGTATCCTTTATCAATACTTTATTTTTAGCCCTGATAAATTTTATCCTTTATTAGGGATTTATTTTTATCACTGATAAAGGGTAGGTTTTTTTATCCTTTTTGTTTAGCACTGATAAATATTTCTTTCATCAACGCATTTTTAGCACTGATAAAATAAAATAAAATACTTAAATAAATAAAAAATAAAAAATGTGTTTATTAAAAGAAATATTATAAATATTATAAATTAAATAATTATTGATAAAAATGAATCAATTGATTATGCATTATTAAATATTAAACATTTTATTAATTAGATAATTATGATAATTAATGTTATTAAATTGTATATATTAAATATATAGATATATATTAATGTATATAAATATTATTTATATATTACAAAATATTTATGTGCTTTACATTAAATTGTCGTATATTTATTGAATAATGGTATATAATTAAAAATTAATATGAATTAAAAATATTGACTAATTGCATAGTACTCATCATATAATTGAATGTTGTTTGATTTTTAAATTTAATATAGATCAAATATGTGTTATATTTATTTCAAATATGAATAATTAATTCATTTTTATATACAATATGCACACACATAGAACTTATCCATTTTTTCAATATTGTTAAAATGTACATATATTCTTAATTTATTCAATTTCACTCATTTTGTACATATATGCATGCACTCAAAATTAGATATTCATTAATAATGTTAAAAATATATTTGTAAAAAATATTTATAAATGTTTATTCACTATATTTATACAACTATATATTTATAATTATAAAAAAATAAGTATTTCTCTAAAAGTATTTATATAATTATAAATAAATAATTGTGTGTATTTAAATAATTATTAAATTTATAATAAATTTACTTAAATAATAAATATATTTACAATATTTATATTTATATATATTTATTAAATATATATGTATGTATAATTATATAAACATATATAATAATAGAAATAATATTTTTTTTAAAAAAAAAATTATATAATTTTAAATAAATATTTGTAAAATTATAAAAAATATATTTAAAAAGGAATATATTTATATATTTATTAAGTATTTATAAATATTAACAATTATTTTATTTATAATTATAATTATAAATCCTTTAATAGCGCTTTAGTAATAAGCATTGATATAAGAATCTTTATTAGCGCTTTTTTATGCTGATAAAGATGAGTATTTATCGACGCTAAAAAACACTGATAAAATGAACATTTATTAGTGCTAAATAAGCACTGATAAAAGTGTCCTGATCTATTTTAAAAACCCTAACCATTTTTGAACCCATCGCGATATAGAATCTTTCCACAGAATCCACCTACTGTTGGCGCTCCTCCTCAGTGAATTGAAGTTCGAATCACACCACTCGACTTCCTCTGAACATCTAGTCTGACATCTGAAGAGGGTCTTAGATTTTCTTCGACTTAGCGAGGTAGGCCTTCTGATCTTATTTGTGTATTTTTGGTTTTGTTTTTGATTTCTTCTTCAACAATTTGTTTATGATCCATTTTTTATGATCCGTTGTTTAGGATTTGTTTGTGATTTTTTGTTTAGGGAACAATTTGTGATCTGTTGTTTGTATTGACTGCCAATGTATGATCTGTTGTTTATATCTGACACTGAACCTTGGATTTATTCATTTTCGATTTATTACTATGTTTTATATCTATTTACTAAATGATTTTTTCATATATGTATATAAATTTGTAGAAATTTTCATGTATATTTTTGTTTATTGACTACTGATTTGAGGCACACTGGTGGTTCCCTAATGATTATATATACACTAACACCTTTCATGCACACCTCAGGGGACATGCAGCTTCAGATGCTATTTTTCAAGAACCAAGTTAGTGGAGTGATGTATGTTCCTCTATTGGTTATATGTATCATAGGATCTAGTTCCTCTTAGAATTCACTATGGTCCTTAGTTTTCTTATGGAGAATATTCAAAGGGGCCATCCCCAGTTAAGCACATGAGGTTTTATCACATCAGGCCTTCACTTTTTGAATAATTATGGTTCCTTTAGTTCATGTTATGTTTAATATCCGGTTTTAATATATTTTATATTTATTATAAACTATAAGTGAGTGAGTTTTTATATTGGTGTGACATGTATGTGTGTCTATATATATATATATATATTTCATCATTTATTTTCATATTTTTTTGTCTAACAGGTATGCCTATATCGGGAAATGATGATTTTGGGTCTACATGTCCATTGACCCCAAGGGTGATGCTAGAATTTTGTTCAACCTATGGTACTAATTGTTTCTGTTTAGGGTGGGTGGGACCACCTCCCATTTATGGTTTTTTACACCCAAATTTTAAACCATCCTTTAGTGAATTTGAGGTGTGTTATAGGTCATAAGATGATCTGACCTGGAGTTGTTTAGGTAATTAAGGATAGGTTAATTACACTATCCATCTTTCAGTTTACACCTATAAAGTTTAGTGATAATATCATTTATTATATACCTTTATCTCCCTCTATTTTTTCAAATTCTGATATCCATTATTATTGGATTTGGAATATCTAGACACTTAGATATTCTAGTAGAAATGATCCATATTTCCCTGATTAGAATGGTCTAAAACTTTCACTTTTGATAATGAATATCTTATGTGTATTTATTTATATATTGTATAAAATCAATCTTTTATAAACCCACTAGAATGGATATGAACTAAAAATGTATTCACACTAATTTTTTAACAAATGAATATGAAGATGGAGTTAAAGAGTTCATCAAGTTTGCAAGAGAGAATGCAGACAACCCTTCAAAAATCATTCGTCCATGTTTACATTGTTGTTATTCAAGACAAATTAGTCTGGAAGAGTTGTAAGAACATTTGATTTTTCATGAAATAGATCAAATATATAAATGTTGGACTAAATATAGGGAAATTATGAATGTGGACATTGATTGGTATGATACTGCGGTTTATGAATCATTTGATATGAATACCTTTGTAAAAGATGATGTAGATCACATGAAAGAAATAAAAATGGAAATTCAAGATTAAATTCATGATTTTACAAAGTTATTTGAGGAGTTAAATAGTTTTTCCAAGAAACCATTGTATACCAGTTGTACTAAATACACAACATTATCAGCTGTATTGATGTTATATAATTTCAAAGCTGACAATGGATGGAGTGACACCAGCTTTACAGAACTACTTTTTATTCTGAAAGATATGCTAACAGAAGAAAATGAACTACCATGTAAAACATACGATGCTAAATTAATGTTACATTCAATGGGTATGATCTCTAAAAAATTCATGCTTGTACAAATGATTGCACATTTTTTCGTAAGGACCATGAATCACTCATCAAATTCCTTAAGTGTGGCATAGATCGATACAAGAAAAATGAATCAGGTCCTTAAAAATATGTATGGTACTTTCCTATAATTCCACGATGTGGAAGACTATATGGATTTTAGAAAACCATAGGAAAATTAACATGGAATGCCGATAAAAAAATTAAATATGGGAACCTACACCATCCAACAAATTCTCCTCTGTAGAAGAAAATTGATTACAAGTTTCCTAAATTTAGAAATGAGTTGAGAAAATTTTGTCTTACATTATCTACAGATGGAATAAATCATTTTTGTGTATAGAGAAATACTCACAGTACATGACCTTTCATGTTGGTAAATTATAACTTTCTACCATGGTTATGTATAAAGAAAAAATACATTATGTAATATTTTCTTATATCTGGACCAAAGCAACCCAATAATGATATTGATGTCTATTTGGCTTCATTGATCGAGGATATGAAATTGATATGGGATACATGTGTTACAATTTATGATTCCCTTAGAAGAGAAAATTCACATTGAGGTCCATGTTGTACGAAATGATAAATGACTTCCCTGCTTATGGAAATTTACCAGGCTATAACATTAAAGGCATGTTGGGGTGTCCCATTTGTGAAAAACACACATACTCAATTCGGTTGAAACATTCCTCAAAGACTCCATTTTTAGGACATCAAATTTTTTACCTCAATGACATAAATACTTATCTTGGAAGAAAACGTTTGATAAGAATATAAAACAAGAAAAAACACCATCTCCAGCAATGGGTGATCAATTGTACAAAAAATTAAAAAATATTGACATTGTTTTCAGTAAACCATTTTCAAAAAACCATACACAATCTATTTGGAAGAAGAGATCAATTTTATTTTAATTACCATATAATAATTGTTTGTCTTTAAGACATTTTCTTGATTTCATGCATCTAGAAAAAAATGTATTTGATAGTATTATAGGCACATTACTAAATGTTCCTGAAAAAATAAAATATGGCATCAGGGCTAGGTTCAACTTTATTGAAATGGGAATAAGGGAAGAATTGGTACTAGTGAAGGGTGAAAGGTATATTTTTCTTCCTCCAGTAGCTTACACTCTATCCAGATATGAAAAATTGTAATTTTTCCTTTTCTTTATGAGTGTAAAAGTTCCACAGGGGTATTCATAAAATATCAAGAATGTCATGTCAATGACTAATTTGAAGTTATAAGGAATAAAATAAAATGACTGTCATGTTTTGATACAATATTTAATACATGTTTCTTTCCATTGCATTCTATCTCAAAATGTATGAAATACATTAATCATAATCTTCTTCTTTTTTAAAGCCATATGCAGTAAAATTGTAGACCCAATGAAGTTTCCCATCATGAATAAGAATATTTAAATCATATTATTTGAATTAGAAATGTTCTTCCCACCATCATTATTTGATATAATGGTCCACCTAATGGTCCACTTGGTCAGATAGGTTCAACTATGTGGTCCTATCCATTATAGATGGATGTACCCCTGTTAAATGGTATACGAAGATTTTGAAAGGGTATGTCAAGAATCAAAGTCATCCAAAAGGTTCTATTGCTGAACAATATATTGTTGAAGAATATATTTAATTTTGTACTGGTACCTATCAGATGTTGAAAGCATCGATCTCCCAAAGTCTTGTCACAGTGATTACCTTATGGGTGAAAGGATTTCTAGAAGAGATGTTGTACCTTAACATAGCAGGAGAAAGAATATATTTACATATTACAAAATAGTGAATATTTTGATCCATACATTGAATCCCAAAAATAAATTCTTAGAGATTTGAATCCATCAAGGGCTGAAATATGGATATCAGATACACATAATCAACAGTTTCTAAGATGGTTCAGAGATCAAATTCATAAGGATTTATCTAAAAATATGAATTCAATTGCCGAACAACTTCAATGAATAACCAGAGGATTGAATGGAAATTTTATATCTTACACTGGGTTGGTAATAAATGGTTATATGTTTAAAAAAAACAACACAATGAATTCAGTACGATGAAAAACAGTGTCATTATGCTTGTGGCTGAAGCAATGCACATATCTAGTTCCAAGGATAGAAATCCAATTTATGAAAACATGTCATATTTTTTAATTATCAAAAATATATATGAGTTGGATTATACAACATTTCAAGTGTTTCTTTTCCGTTGCAAATGGGTTGACAATATCAATGGAGTGAAAGTTTATGAAATGGGATTTGTGAAGGTGAATTTCAGTGTAGAAGGGGAAAAATATGAGCCATTCATAATGTAATCACAAGCAGTGAAAGTATTTTATGTCTCTGATCCAACAAACAACAATTGGCTGATTGTCCTACTAGTGAATAAAATAAATTTTGAGTTAGATGAAAATTAAATTTAGGATGACCCTTTCATTGGGACATCATAATTAGTTCATGTTGGTCCCAATGTAGACAATGTCTTGTATGTTAGAGGGGACCATAAATAGGGGATTTGGATTCTCAAAAGAAGAACCAAATTATTAAAACATTTAAAAAAATAAATAGAGTTCAATGAGAAGGTAACAATATTTTTTAATATATTATGTTTTTCCTCATAATATTATATGTTCTCTACTACATTAACATAATATAAATTTAATGTCTGACTACTAATGAAGAAAATTTATTCTTAACATGATGAAGTTACCAATCCCTCAGAAGAACAAACTATAATGAAGGAAACCCTTTAGATATATGAAAAGGTAATGTTATGATATACTTTCTCTATTTTACTGAAAATTTATATAATGGAATATTGATTTAATTTTCATTATTCCTTTCCAAGTTTGTTTATTTTAGAAGATTTATAACCATGTGTCATGCCTTTGCAAGAAGAAAAATAATGTTTTCTCTACTCAATAATAGAGGTAATATTGATGTTTGCATAGTAAAATCATTGTTTATAGAATTAATGTATTTTTTCATATTTATGTTTAATTTATTTCTTTTTAGTATTACTCATATAATAATTTTTTTCTTATACAGGTGGATTATTTTGTTTGAGTTGGGGTTCTCTGTCCAACTTTCATGCTCTTTCTCCCTTAAAAACTTTTCACCCATGTTGTGGTGCATTTATCACTTTATATCAAGTTACCTCCACTGCCTTTGCAAGAAGAGAAACGATGTTGTCTTTGCTCAATCACAGAAGCAATATTGATGTTTTCATAGTAAAATCATTTTCTATATAATTAATTTATCTTTTCATATGTATGTTTAATTATTTTTTTTAGAAATAATCACATAATAATTGTTTTCTTATACATGTGGATAATGTTTTTTTGATTTTGGGTGCTTTGTCCAACTTTCATGATCCTTCTCCCTTAAAATATTTTCACCCCTATAGTGGTGAATTTATCACTTTGTTTCAAGTTACCTCAACTACCTTTTATTGAAGAGAAATGATGCTTCCCCTGCTCAATTATAGATGTAATCTTTATATTTTCACATTAAAATCATTTTCCATATAATTAACGTATTATTTCATATATATGTTTATTTTATTTATTTTTAGTATTACTTAAATAATAATTGTTTTCTTATACAAGTGTATTATTTTGTTCGATTTTGGGTGCTCTGTCCATCTTTCATCCCTTTCTACACCAAAACCTCCACAAAATTCTTATCTCACAAAACCTTTCACTCCTATAGTGTTGACATTTATCACTTTCTTTCAAGTTCCCTCCACTACTCAATCAAAGTGGTAATCTTGAAATTTTCACAATAAAATCATTGTCCATATAATTAATATATTATTTCATATTGATGTTTAATTTATTTATTTTTAGTATTTGTTCTATTATAAAGGTGGATTTTTTTTGAGTAGAGCTGGTTTGTTCAAAACTACTAATGCAATGTTGGAAGTTCGACAAATAAAGTCAATGGAAATTGTGGTAACATTGAAAATTATAATTATTTTTTATGTATTTAATAATTTTTATTTATACAATTGTATAAACCAATGTTTTAAATGTCTATAATATAGTGTTTCTTATGGTATGTGTTTTGTAAATTTAATTTCATTTAAATTATGTATTGGTACTTGTTTTTGTTGATATCTGGTGTGTTTCTGGTGTGTTTCTAGTACTACAGTGTGCTATAACAGCATACTATAATATGACCCTTTATCAGTGATTTTAAAAGTGCTGATAAAAAATACATTTATCAACGCTTCTAAAAGTGCTGATAAAAGGACTTTATCAACCCTTTTATAAGTGTTGATAAAGGGTTAATTTAGTGGTTCTAAATTAAAACCCTGATAAATGGTTCTTTTATCAGCACTTTTAAAAGCACTGATAATGGTCCTATATATTAGTGCTTTTTAGCACTGATAAATGAACCCTTTATCAGTGCTTTTATAGCACTGATAAAAGTCCCAGGCTTTTAATTTCACTCAGGTTGTCAGTTCTTTTCTATCACTAATAAAGGCCATTTCTAGCGCTCTTAGATTCCATTTTCTTAGTAGTGAAGAGAATAAATGGGTGTCTAATGAGAAACTTGATATGATAATGAGTTTACCCTTTTTTAACCATGACCTAGATGTATTATGGTTATGGGTAGTGATAGATCTTTGGTTTTGACCTTGTGGTAGGGTTTGGGGAAAAATACTTGTTGTGAATTGTTGTGTTTTCTTCTTACATAAAAGTGATAAAGTGGTGTTATGTGTTCTGAGATGTGTGTTTGAAATTTTAGAGATATTCTTATATGATGAAACTTTTTGAGATGATGAAATGAGGATATGGCTAGAGATGATTTACCAATAGTGGAACATGAGGCACCAATAGTGCCAGGTGAGGATGCAGGGGAGAAGTTCCAAGAAAACTTTTCTCGCTTCATGCAGTTTATAGAAAGAAGCTTAGATCGGTTTGCAAGGAGTATATTTGTATTGACAAGGTAGTTCTAGTTGTACCACCCTCCAACTTTTACTAGAGATGGTGGACCTGAGAAAGTTGAGTTCTGTATTGATTCTATCGAGACTATACTCGACCATTTAGAGACTCCTTCTAAGAGGGGAGTCATGTTGGATGCTTATATGCTATGAGGATAAGTGAAGCGCTGGTGGGATGTTTAGTCTTAGACCAAAAAAGCAGATGGTATGTTATAGAAGGACTTTTTGGAGAAGTTCTTGGAGCACTTATATCCAGAGACACTAAGGTAGGAGATATTAGCTGAGTTAATGTGGTTGACTTAGGGGAGTATGTTTGTGATGGACTATGCTGGATGATTTAAAGATTTGTAATGATTTTATCTAGTGTTAGAGGGGATGAGAGAGCTTTGGTGATGTGTTTCCAAGATAAACTTAAATTTGAGATTAAGTCCTAGGTTAACCTATTTAGACTAAAGAAGTTTTTTGAGGTGGTGGATCTTGTCCTCGTAGATGAGGGGAACCTGAGAGAGGCTTCTAGTTTAGGATATGTGGTTTCTGCAGGATGATCATGAGGTACATGGTTTGAGAGCAGGAATCATCTCTATAAGGGTGTTAGTTAGGGGGATAATAGGAAGAGTGTCTAGGGGGAAGGGTCGGTCACAGAAGACCTTACCCGAGTTATATGTCACTAGTGTGGTAGGAAAGTCCACTATGATAGACACTATCCCCAACCACCTATAGAGAGCCGATATTATGGTAGTATGGGAAATCTGTAGAAGTTCTATAGGAAACTATGACAGATGAGTAGTGATGGAAGAGTTGGATGAAACCAGGGTGTGAGAAGGGAATCTTTTGCACCATATTAGTCTGGTAGCTGAAGTTCTACTGGCTGAGGCGGTATAGACAGTGGATGTGGTGTTTTTGGGAAAAATCACCTATATTAGTAGAGTCGTGTAGTACAAGTGACTCAGGTTTCATCATAGGTAATAGGGGAAGGATAGTTACATACTATATAACATACACCTGTGTATAACAAGGCTAGACTGTCGATGATGAGAAGTACTATTCTTATAGCTTATATGATAGTTAGTTCTATATTTGATACTGGTGTCTCTCATTACTTTATTTCTTTATAACTTGCAAATTATTTGAGCCTGATAGTGGAGTTCATGAGTGGGGTGTTGACGATAAACACATCTCTCGGAGTAGGGTTGAGAGACATTTTATTCTACAAGGGATGTTCTCTCGAGGTTAGAGAGTATATATTTATTTGGGATCTCTATATTCTTGACATGCCAGGATTTGACCTAATTATGGCTATAGATAGGTTAGTAGCATATTGAGCCGAAAAATATTGTTACCATATGAGAGTGACCATTTCATCTCCTAAGGGTGATAGTTATATTCACCAAGGAGAGTGGGATATCTAGGTAAGATGATCAGGGGAAATTACTCTGCAACTTGGAGACCTCACAACCCAAGTTTCTAGTTTTTTTCAGATTAAGGGAGTGTAAAATAGTATGTCCTTCCACCTATAGTATATATATTTAAGGATTTATTTTCTAAATATTTATTAGTGTTTCCACCTGATAGATATGTGGAGTTTATTATTGAGCTTATGCTTGGGGATGAGACGGTTTATATTCCACCATACAGAATGGAACCAATAGAGCTTCAAGAGCTCAAGACTTTACTGGAAGAGTTGGAGAATAATGGGTTTATTTTACCGAGTATGTCACCTTAGGATTCTCCTATGTTATCTACAAAGAAGGATGATTAGACTCTAGGATTATGTGTTGATTAGAGAAAGTTAAACCAGATGAACAAGAATAACTGGTATCCTCTTCTGTGTATCGATGATATCTTTGACCAGCAGAGGGACCTTGCATCTTCACAAATATTGACTAGAGATTGGGGTATCATCAGTTGATATTTCACGCTTATTATATACCTAGAACTGCTTTCAGAATAAGGTATGGATTCTATGAGTTTTTTAAAATACCATTTGGGTTGATGAATGCACCAACAGTTTATATGGCCTTGATGAAAAAAATATTCCATCCGTACGTAGATCAGTTTTTTGGTAGTGTTTGTGGATGAAATCTTGGTGTACTCTAAGACTCATGATGATCATTCCCAATATCTTGACATCATTTTGAGTACCCTGAGAGAACATTGGATATACACCAAGCTATCCAAGTGTCATTTTTGGATTGATCAGGTACACTTCTTGGGTCACATAATCTTGGAGGAATGTGTGTCTGTGGACCTATAGAAATTGTAGGTAGTGGTTTCTTGGTATCAACCCAAGAACGTATTCGATATCTGTAGCTTTCTAGGGTAAGCTGGATATTACCGGAGGTTCATTTAGAACTTTATCTATTTGGTAGTGCCACTTTTGGGATTTACCAAAAAGGATAGAATGTTTGACTGGTTTGAAGCATGTGATATTTCTTTCTCGGAGCTAAATAAGCGCTTGACATCGGCATTGATCCTGATCCTACCTAATCTATGTGAGGAGTACATAGTGTTTTGTGATGCTTCTGGGATAAGACTCAGAGCAGTGTTGATGCAGGGGGGTCAAGTTTTGGTGTATGGGTATCGATGGTTGAGGCCACATGAATTGAACTACCCTATGCATGACCTCGAGTTACCAGCTATGGTTTATGCCTTGATGTGTTGGTGGAACTATCTTTTGAGTGAGAAGTTTATTATGTATATTGATTACAAGAGTTTAAAGTATATCTTCTCCTAATAAAATTTAAATCTTTAGCAGAAAATATGGGTTGATTATATGAAGTCATTCGATTTTGAGCTAGTATATATACCCGAAAAGGGGAACAATGTTGTTGATGCTTTGAGTTGAAAAATGTAGAGTCGAGTAGTTTAGGAGTCTAGTGCTGAGTGGAAAATGATGACTTTACTGGCTGAGTTGCATGTTGTGGTTCAAGAGAGTCAAAAGAATATTTCTTTGTTGGTCGGACTAGGACACTCAAGAGGGGGTGAATTATGTTCCTATAAAAATATCTGTTAAAATGTTTATTTAAAATATTCCCCCAATTTAAAGCTTAACAGGCCAGTTAATCAAAGTAGTGAATTTATAATAGTCTAACTGTTCAACTAATTTCTCAAAAGATTTATTATTTCTTATTTGTAACAATATGAGATATTGATACAACTTTTGAAACTAATATAATAAGCCAAAATAGTTATAAACACTATCCAAGACTAACTATCAAAGTGAAATTCAGTTTTCTAAAATAGAGGTAAAAAATAGAGAAAAATAAATTTGAAAACACATAAGATATAAAACAATAGGTTCAGTCTCAAGATGATACTTAGTCCTCTTTACTTTGTGATCACCTTTAACCAAGTAGTCTATATAGATAAAGGTTTTGATCCACACCCCGGAACAGGGTTTACACAATAGTTTACAACTATCTAGGTCACCTGACCTATACCACAGTTTTACATGGGAACAAAATACAACCAGGTCACACTGGACCTCTACCACAGTTCTACATGGGATAAACTGGTGTAAAAAGATAGTTGTGTAAGGATATCTAGTATCCTCTAGTTTAGTGTAGGAGAAATTATGTGTTTTACAGATAGATGCACACACTGATCGAAAATGTAATAAAAATCACACAACTGAGTAGGGAATAGAGATATAGAGTTTAGAAGGATCTGTGTGTTGTGAAATACAGGTCTCGACTCTTTGGATGTAGAAGATGTGAAGTTTGAGTCCTCTTCTGAAAACAGACACTAAAACAGAGTGTTGTGGAGCACTGTGTTCTGTCTTCCATGAAGATGAGATGTTCTTCTCTTTAGGTTTAGTTGAATACTGTAGAGATGTTGGAACATTGGTGGACAATAGTTCTCTAGTTCACAACAAGCATGAATGAAGAGTTACTCAGGTGTTCTTCCTTTCAGTATGTTGCTCGTGTGTGTCTGTTGTGCCTACACATATCTTTTTATATCTATTTCATACGCCTCTTTTTTTTCTCGATACCTTTTCTTTTATATTATTTTATCCCGACAATGTGCATTTTTGAGGTAGGTTTTTTACCTCGTACTTCTGAAATACTCATTACAGATGTCTGCAAAAGGCATTAAATTAATCAGTCACATTAAAACACTAAAAATATGACTGTTAGAAATAGTATTAAATAAAAGGAAATTTAAACCTTCTATCAGTGACTCCTTTGTCAGTGAATAATTCATTAGTGACTCATTCCATCAATGATTCCTTCTATAAGTATCAATGTCTCATTCTATCGGTGTCTCATTTTATCAGTCTGTCCAAGCGTCAGTGAGTCCTTGCATTGGTATCACCATGTATCGGTATAACCATGCATTAGTAGAACCATGTTTTGGTAGCCCCATGCGTCAGTAGGTCAGTCCTTCTATCGGTGATACAATTTAACTGTCAGTGACTCGTTTAAACTATCGGTGAGACATTTTGTTTGTCGGTATCGGTGAGTACTTTGTGTTATCGGCATCGGTGACTCAATTTTCTATTAGTTTCAGCTTCTCATACTTAGGAAATATTCTTGTTTTGACTATCTTACAATATAAATATTATCAGGATGTGTTAAACTTATATGTGACCATAGATAGTAATAATTACACATATTGAAACCTAAATAAACATGATTGAAATGATTAGACATGGTTAATTATATTTTATGTGATTAATAATATTTGACATGATTAATAATATTTGACATGATTAATAATATTAGACAAGATTTGTGATTATTAAAACCAGAGAGGGTGGCCAACAATCTTCTATTGTCCAATAATATCCCCTATTTCAATGATCACAAATCATGGCATTATAAATTACAATAATTTTATGTGTAATATAATCATTCTACTTATCATCTCCCATTACTGATGAATATAGATAAGGTTCATAGGTAAAATAAATAATAATGGCAACAAAGGAAACAAAAATAATGTTATCAAAGACTAATGACTTTTCTTCCCATATGTAATCAGAGGTAAGGAAAATATGATACATAATACTAGTATTAAAAGAGGTAAAATAAATAAGGATAATACCAAACTGTTCTCCCCCTTTTGGAATTATCAAAATGTGAAAGGTTATCAAAGGATAAAATCAATAATGAAATGGAATCAAAGGAAGAATCAAGAAGGAAACAGGTAGCAAAGGAACAAGATGTATTAGAGAATAAGAGATATAACAAAAATAGATGAAAAGAAAGAACATAGAATTCCATTACATAGTTAAGTATAAGGTATTACAATAGTCAGTGAAAAAATAACAAAAGTACAATACATCATCCCTATAAAACAAATCATCCACCCTACTTCTTAGGGTTAAGAGGGGATTTCCCTTTCTCGTAGGGATCAATCAAAGGTTTAGTAGAAAGTAAAGGCTGAGAGGTAGGAGGGTCTGAATGGATCTTCAGTGGAGGTAGGATCACTCTTTCTTGAACATTAGGGACAATTATAGGCTTGTGCTATGACAACACTCGAGATTAGATATTCTCCTGGATCACTGGTCTGATATGAGTCAAGGCCTGAGCAACTAGAATCTAAGGTGGAGGAACTAATCAAAGAGGTCCAATAGGTGCAGTAGAAGACACCACAATTGCTTCACTCTACACATGAAGGTATGGCTTCAAAATCTTGATGAAATCCTCAATGATTTCACCACCATACTTCATATATTTCTCAAAATTATCGTTATTTTCCATGAAATTTTCAATAAGAGGTGTGTGGTCCTTCAATTTTTGAACTTGATCCTTAAAATCTTTTATCACTGGAGGCAATTTCAAATTATCCATCAAATATTTAAAAAGATTGGTCATCTAATGCTTGGTAATTATCTTAATGAAATAACAATACACCTTCTCTGTAATCTACGAATTGTCATTCTCAACACTCTTGGAATAGACTATGACTATATAATGAACATGGTCACTATTATTCTCATTTTTTTGCAAGGGCGACCAATCCAGAAGCACCAAATAGAGCTTTAAACTATTCTTTAACAACATTTCTAACTGCCTCAATGTCCAAGTCCTGAGATGTATGTCCACAGGTAGAAGTAACAATAGGAGCTAAGGTGTGGTCCTTAAGAGATTTAAACACTATCTCCAGATATACTTTATACTCATAGGCCAGATGATTTATTTCAGAGACAATCCCACTCATTTATTTTTTCAGTTTGGTGGTGTTTGAAATAATTGTTTCAACCATTTTGATTAAGTTTTGTTGAATATCATCTATAAACTTCTATAAAACTTTAACTACAAAAGACTCACTCACACCAACTGCCTGAACTAGAATAAGAGAAGATTACACATACTAATTCATCTATTATATTTAATATTTGAGAGAGTGTAATTCATTACTCAGCTGAGTGTTTTCCATTCTAGATTGTTTAATCTCATGAACCATCTGAGATTGAACTGATACTCTCACAACTGAACAAATTTCCTCTTTAAACCTTTCAAAGTCAGCTGTAGTGACAGAGTCACTAGGAAGGGTCTCAACCATGGATTCATTATAAATAGGTACAAACACATCATCATCTGAGTCTTCATAGTCCAAACCAATTTCTACATATCCAAGATTCATTCCCCTTTCAAACATAACATCATCATCCAAAGGGATTAGAGTGTCAAGTCTCACTCTTCCAGATTGATACTCTCCCTCAATTTGTTCTCTCCTCAATGGTGTCTTAACCTTAACATGAGGTAACCTTCTTTCATACACTAACTGAGGTGCATAGATTACCTGAGCTTCCACTTTTCTTTTAGTTTCAACTACACTTATTTCTTCAACAAAAACTATATAAGGTTCTTCTAACCATTCATGAAACACAACTTCATCAACCTGTATATTTTCACCTTGATCATCATCATGATGGTCATTATAACTAAGACATTCACTTATTTCACAACTTCTTTTACTGCCTTCATCATCATAATCTTATCCATTCTCTTCACTTCTACTTCCATTAGCATTCTCATCATCTCATCTTTCACTGCTTGAACCAAAACCACTTTCACTACCACTGTTATTTTCATCACTTCTAGTTTCATATTCTTCTATATCTTCTTCTTCTACTACTTCTGATTCAACTTTAGATCTACCAGACTTGCTAACATAATCTACACTGCCTGAGACATTTGTCTCCTAATCTCCATTAGTTCCAAGAGTGGGTTCATCTGAGGGTAAATCATGTGGTGGACTTAGAGGTACAAAAGAAAAAACCTTTATGAGCTTTAGTGGTGTTAGGATCACTCATATCATTGATAGGTGACCCTTGATCTCTGACTAGTGTTGCAGGATCTTCTTCCTCATCTAAAGAGTAAACCACATTATCATCTAGTCCAAGGCTTGTATCCACCATATTCCTTGGCCTAACAGGGTGGTCCACTGGGTTGAACTTATCATATAATTTCTCCTCATCCCTAACCTATTATTTCTTCCACAGGTTCCAATTGATTTTCATCCTTTTACATATTTCTTTACTTAGGAAGATCCCACTAAACTTTAGAAACAATCTCATCAGTATTACTAACACATCCCTTCTCTTTCAATATGGATGAGATCATACTAGGGTAAAAAAAGAGTTGGTCTTTCAAGAAGGATTAATCATCTCACTGATATGAACCACGAGATATCTACATAGGTTTACCTTAATTACCTTCTTCAGCAGATAGATCAAATAAACATCTTGATAATTTAATGAAACAAAGTCCCCTTTCCTAGGATATATTTGGTGATGAGTGAATTTGAACAGAATTCGGAACTCCCCATCTAATTATGTAACAATTGGCCTCATGTGCTCATATTTTCCAGTAAACTCCTTGAGAACTGTCTCAAAGCATAAAATTTCACTTTTAGGTAGAGAGGTACCCTAGTAATCATAAAACACTCCCCCCATGAGGGACCCTATGACATTCGTCTCACTACCTATATGAGAAATAAATTCTCTTACCTTTCACTACGGACTTAATCCAAGAAACCTCACTTCCTTCTAGTAGAAACTCCACATTCATATAAAACTCGTGAAACATCTTGGGATAATTTTTCCTTTCATTATTTGCAAACCATTACAGTTAGTCTTGATCCTATGTCACCTTCAACATCAAGTATTTTATTTCCAATAACCATTCATCCAATACTTCCTTTTCTGGTGTCACCACATGACTTATAAGAGCAGCATTTACAGGCACAAACTTGCTCGATTATCCCTTTAGCTTCTTAGAAGGTTGGGACTCATCTACAGATCCTTCTTCAAGGGTGCACTTCATCCTTTCCATTTCAGATGGTTCAATTGAAGGTTGGAATGTGAAGGGTTGAAGCTAAGAAGAGAGAAACGACTGAGTAAGTGTAAGGGTAAAGGAGTAGAGTGGATCAACTCGGTTTATATCATATAGGGTATTTGAGATCACAAAATTAAGAAATTGTGAACCCAGTTCAAAAAAATCACTGAAAAAATGTTGTTTTGATTAAAAAACATAAAACAGATAAAAATAGCGAGTCATCAGTTTCATCATGACAAGGCACCGGTATAAAAAGTTCACATAAAATTTTCAAAGGAATAACAGCACAAGGTCCTATATATTGATCATTCCTAACTCATGTTTGATACAGTTCATTCTTTTAGGGTTCAATGGGTTAGTGAAAATGCCAGCAAGATTATTTTTAGTGCCAATGAATTCTAATGTTATATCACCTTTTTGATAATGATATCTCAGAAAGTGATGTCTTACATCAATGTGTTTTGTCCTAGAATGTGAAACAATATTCATAGAAATATTAATAGCACTTGTGTTATCACAGTTTATAGTGGCATGTCTAAATTGATATCCATAGTCTAGTAATGTGTGTTTCATCCAAAAAAAATTGGGCCCAATAACTACCAACATATATTTATTTAGCTTCAGTAGTAGATAATGCAATTTTTTTTTGTTTTTTACTACACCATGAAACTAGAGACTTTCCCAAAAAGTGACATGTTTTAGAGGTTCTATTTATGTCTAACTTATATCCACCAAAGTCAGTATCTGAATAACTCACCAAATCAAAAGGATTTACTCTAGGATAGAACAATCCAAAATTAGTTTTATATTTTAGGTATTTAAAAATTATTTTGATAGCATTTAAATGATATTATTTGGGTTTTTATTGAAAACATGCACACATGCACAAACTAAACATAATATCTGGCCTACAAGAAGTTAAGGAGAGTAAACTCCCAATCATTTCTATATAAGTGGTTTGATCAATAGATTTATTATCTTCATCAAGGTCCAACTTACAAGTGGGACTCAATGGAGTGTCACTACTCTTAGTGATTTCAAATCCAAATATTTTTAAAATATCCTTAGTATATTTACTTTGATTCAAAAAAAATACCTTTTTTATTTTTAAATATTAGAAATCCAAGAAATAATTTGAGCTCGTCCATTAAACTCATTTCAAATTCACTTGGCATAATTTTTCAAAAATCAACAAATAAATAATTTTTAAAATATACAAAAATAATATCATCTATATATATTTGAATAAAAAAACATCTTTGAAAATTCGTTTTATAAAAAGGGTAGGATCAACAATACCTTTTGTAAAACCTTTAGAATTAAGAAAAGTGGTGAGCCTATCATACCAAGCTCTTGGATCTTTCATTAAACCATATAAATCTTTAGTTAATTTAAAAACATGATTTGGAAAGTGGGGATTTGTAAAATCATAGGGTTGTTCAAAAAAATCCTCAACTATATAACTATTTAGGAATGTACTCTTAACATCCATTTGATATAGTTTGAAATATAGATTTTTTGTATAGGCAAGAAGGATTTTAATGGCTTCAAGTCTATAAACTGGTACAAAATTTTCCTCATTATCAGTCCCTTCTTCTTGACTATAACCTTGTGTAACCAATCGAGATTTGTTTCTAATTATTTTACCAACTTCATCTATTTTATTCATAAACACACATTTAGTGCCTATAGTCAATGTGTATTTGGGTATATCTATAAGTTTATATACTTTGTTTCTTTCAAACTGATTTAACTCTTCTTGCATATCCATCACCGAGAATTCATAATTGATAGCATCATTGATGTTCTTAGGTTAAAGGTGTGACAAGAAAGCTTGATGTTCATCCTGATTTCTGAGAGAATCTCTGGTCTGAGTTCCTTTGTCTAAATCTCCAACTATAGCATCTAAAGGATAGCTCTTGAGAGTTATAATAGGTCTAGATAAAGAAGGTCTAGTCACATTAGGTTATTCTATAGGTTCAGGTTCATCATGACTAGAGTCTGGAGAATTTCCAAAATTGAAAATTTTAATATATTCCTTAACAAGATGGTCAAAATATTTAGTATTGATGTCCAAATTTGACATATCATCCTCAAGATTTTCTAGAGAGGTCTTTAAATCATGTGGATATATCTCATCAAACATGACATGTATAGATTCTTACACACATTTGGTTTTCTTATTTAAGGCTCTATAGGCTTTACTAGAAATTGAATAACCTAGGAAAATTCTTTTATCACTCTTGGAGGAAAAGTTTTCTAGATTATCCTTAGTGTTAAGAATATAGTATTTGAAACCAAAAACTTTGATGTAGTTAACCTTGGGTTTTCTATTGTTCCACAAATCATAAGGAGTTGTCTTAAGGATAGGTCTAATCAAGACTATATTGATTATATATCATGTTGTATTGAAAACTTTTTTCCAAAAGTATATAGTTAGGTCATATTCACTAAGCATGGTTCTAGTAATTTATTGCAGGGTTCTATTTCTTCTTTCTACAACTCCATTTTTATGGATTGTCCTGGGAGCAGATAAGCTATGATTATATCTATTTTGTGATCAGAAGGATTCAAACTCTTGGTTCTCAAACTCATGTCCATAGTCACTTTGTAAGGTTTTAATTCTAATACCACTAAGATTTTCTATAATCCTAGCATACTTGGAGAAATAATAGAAAGATACACTTTTGTGATCCAAGAAGAAGGTCCAAGTATATCCAGAGTAGTCATCTACAAGAACATATACATAGGGATTCCCATTTATAATTGAAACTCTATATAGTCCAAACAAGCCCATGTGAACCAACTCGAGAGGTTGGGAAGTTGACACTTCTTTCTTTTGTTTGAAAGAGATTTGTTTCTGTTTACCTTTTTGACAAGGATTATAGAATTTGTCATTTGGAAATTCAATTTTAGGTAGATCCTTGACTAAGACTTTTCTAGTAATCTTTCTAAGTGAGTGTATATTACAGTGTCCTAATCTCCTATGCCAAATCCAAGATTATCTATGAAAATCATTTAAACAAGAAACATTTTGAGAGATTAAAGAATCTAAATCAAAAGTATAAACATTTTCATTTCTAAAATAAGAAAATACATACTCATTTTTAGAATTAAAAACAGTGCATGAATCATCCCCAAATTTAACATTAAAATCGTCATCACATAACTGAGAGATACTAAGTTGGATTTATTTTAATCCATCAACAAAAAGTACTTTAGAAATTAAAACCGAGTTAAAGTTACCAATCTAGACAAGGCCAATTATTTTTCCTTTAGCATTTTCATGAATGGTGACATTATCACTAAATATTTATCAGATTCTTGAAGCATGAGTAATCTCCTATCAGGTGTCTTGAAAATCCACTATCCAAATACCATAGACTTCTACAGGAGCTCTTCTAACAAATTTCATACAAAAATAGATTATATAAGAAAATATTTTGGTACCCAGATTTGTTTGGGTCTGGTAACATTAGTAATAAGAGATTTTGGAACACACATTTGATTCATGGGTTTCCTATATGCAACATGTAAAGTATTTTAAAAATAGACTTTATTTGGGCCATAATAACTTAACACAACAAAATATGTTTCATGGATGAAAGTTGCATAAAATTTTATAGAACTGGTCATAGAACTAGATTTTTTAGATTTTGATAAAAAATTGGTTTTTAAAAAATTTATTTTACCAGGTTGGTAACCTATTCCAACAGTATATTTAGGAGATAATTTTTTACCAAGAATTTGAACTAATATTTCTTTACCATTGGTAAAATTTTCTAAATCCTTTTTCAATTTCCCATTTGATAATTTAAGATCATTGTTTTCCTTAATCAGTTGAGAATTTTTCTCTTTTTGTATATTAAGTTCAAATTTAACAATGGTAGTAAAAGAATTTTGTTTCTTTAAAGATGTGTATTTATCTTTTAATTCATTACAAGTGCCCTATATAATTTTTCAATATTCAAACATTTCCTCATTGGTCATATTTTCATAATCACTTCATCTCCAGAATAATAAGCATTATGTTTGAGAGAGTTTAGTGTTACCTTAGACGTGTTTGTCATAAAACACATATTTTCCTTATTATACTTTTCATCATGATAGGATTTTGATTCATTTGAGATGCCCTCAAAAGAACTCCATGTTTCCTTCATGGCCTTCTTGAATTTACTATATTTTTTTATCATACTTTGTTTTATACTTTATTTTGGGACAATAAACATTTA
This sequence comes from Viscum album, assembly GCA_963277665.1. Lineage (NCBI taxonomy): Eukaryota > Viridiplantae > Streptophyta > Magnoliopsida > Santalales > Viscaceae > Viscum > Viscum album. The sequence continues at coordinate 1,514,423,416 of OY728150.1, forward strand.
CATGTCCCTTTCATTAGCACTCATAATAGATTATATCATTTAAGGTATCACCACTTTTACAATCCTTTTTACAATGGCCCTTATGATCATATTTTTCTTTGTAGTTGGGATTTCTAAATAATTTCTTCTTTATATATAATTTATTGAACCTTCTGGATATCTGAGCCTTATCCTCAACACTGTATATTGATGATTTTTCATCACTTGAACTTTCAATTTCATATTGAGCTTCGTACTTCTGTTTGGATATAGTGGATTTGAAAGAAACAGATTTTATTTTGGGTTCGTCATCCTCTTCTTTGTTTACTTTTAGTTATTCCTTATACATCATCAACTTTCCTATTAGCTCCTTTACTGGAAAAGTGTTGAGGTCACATGATTCTCTTATTGATACAGAAGTCCCTCTCCATCTATCTAGTAAGCATCTGAGTATTCTCATGATTTTCTCCTTGGCTGTAATAGCTCTTCCCATGGAAATCATAGTGTTCAAAATTTCATTAAACTTGAGATACATGTTAGAAATAGGCTCATCAGGGTTCATCTTAAAATCATCATACTTAATAGTATAAGTGTTAAGTTTCATTTTCTTAACATTATAAGTTCCTTCATGTAAAATGGATAAATTGTCCCAAACTTCATAGGCATATGTACAATAAGATATTCAATTAAATTCTTTATAAACTAGTGCACAAAACAAAGCATCCATAGCTTTAAAATTGTTATTATATGAAGTCTTTATGGCATCACTACAGGTATTCCTAGCAGTCTTTGGTATTTCATATTTATCTTCTATAACTATCCAAATATCAAATCACATACTTTCTAAATGCATTTTCATCTTAATCTTCCACTGGGAATAGTTTTTTCCATTAAATTAGGGAGGTCTATTTGTAATATCACCTTACAATATATTATCCATACTAAAGAAAAGATTTTTAAAGAGCTAAAAATTTAGAAGTAATAGAAATTTTTGAGATCTATAAAACACAACTAAATCATAGTTGAAAATATTAGAAAAAATCCTTTTAAATAACTTTCCTCTGATACCACATGTTGGTCGGGGTTGGACACTCAAGAGAGGGTTAATTGAGTTCCTATAAAACTTTCTGTTAAAAAGTTTATCTAAAAGATTCCCCCAATTTAAAGATTAATAGGCCATTTAATCAAAGTAGTGAATTTATAAAATTCTGACTGTTAAACTAATTTCTCATAATATTGATTATTTCTCAGTTGTAACAATATTAGATATTGATAAAACTTTTGAAAATAATATAATAATCAAAATTAGTTATAAACACTTTCCAAGAATAACTATCAAAGTGAAATTAAATTTTCTAAAATAGAGGTAAAAACATAGAAAACTAAATTTGAAAACACAACGAATATAAAAAAAGAAGTTTAGTATCAAGCCGAGACATAGTCCTCTCTAATTGGTGATCACATACCACCAATAAATCTATATAGATAAAGGTTTTCGTCCACACACTAAATCAGGGTTTACACAATAGTTTACAACTATCCAGGTCACCTGACCTCTACCATAGTTCTACGTGGGAACAGAATACAACCAGGTCACACAGGACCTTTACCACAGTTCAACATGGGATAAACAAGCATAAAAAGATAGTTGTGTGAGGATATCTAGTATCCTCCAGTTTAGTATAGAATATAATGTGTGTTTAATAGACAGATGCACATTGTAACGACCCAATGTTTTATCAATGGAAATTCCTTTTTTATAAATATGTCATATAATCACATAAAATCACAACACAATGAACTACTAAGTACTATGTGACCTTTAAACATAATTTTTTCACCTCTGTGATTTAAATTTTGAAAATATGACATACACAGTTGCGATCAGTAAGTTGTTTGGAGTCCAATAAGAAAAAATTAATTTTTATTGAATAGTAATTGACCCTTATGAATAATAATGTTACCCTTATGAATATTATATGACCCTTATGAATATTAAATTGGCTAAAAGAATAGTAACCTCACCCTTGAATGTATAAATAAAATTTAGGCATCTTATAAGTGATAATATGATCATAGTAAAAGTATTGGTATTTTTGTAACTGCTAAATAATTAATTACGATTAATTAATTAATTTTAAAGAAATTTTATTTTTTAAAAATGTTTTCATAAATTTACAATTTTATTTTTTATGGTTTTAAGATAATTTTATATGACCTTATGTAATTTTTGAATGCATTATAAAATCAGGTATAGTTTTAAAATCTGTATTTTTTAAGTAAATTATTATTTTAATTAAAAATTAAATTAATCATATTTAGAAAATTATTTTTAAAAAATTGAGTTCATTTTTGGATTTTATACGTTGAAAAATGGTTAGGGTGATTTTTTGGTATTTTTTTGAAATACCTGAATTTTTAGCAAATAGTAAAATACATTAATTTACTATATAAATATATTATAATTTAAATCCACTATTCCTAACATCGTAAGTTATGTAAGCACCCAAATATCAAACTCACATGAACCTATTACTATTTTTGGTATGATAATCATCACTATTGCGGGTCTTGAGGGAAATTAATAAACTAGTGAATTAAATATTATGAAAACCATCCTCTCCTCTACTATAAATACTACCCATCCTTACCTCTTCTTTTCACTCCTATCAAGCCTTTTACCTTGCCTAAATTCGGCTCAAATATCTCCCCAATATCCTCACCCATTTACAAAATCCCTTATACTCTTAAAAATACCAAATATTCTCCCCTTAAGAGGCTCTCAAGGAAGATTGTTTCAAGAGGTAAATTCCTCTTTTCAATTCTTTTACTTTCTTTTCAAGTTCATTTGTTTTCTTTTCTATCCATACCTCTCCTCATCCAAATGTTATGAAAACTCCAGTACCTTAAATGTACTGGAATTTTTTTATGATACTGTAATAAGTTATTATTATCTCTCCTTTCCCCATCTTTTATACGAAATAAACGAAAACACCATCCAAGATGTGTTAATTTATCACATACAAGGACGACGATTTATCAATTTAGATTACCATATTCTATTCTGGTCATGAAACCATTTTTTTTGTTGAACAAGAATATTAAATATTTATTTTATCTTATGTTTTGTTCTGGAATCTTTTTTCACAATTTATTTAAAATAATAATCCAAAACAAGTTGATTACGAGAAAAATCGCCAAGTTAATCCAAGCGTTTATCATTAATGTTTTATAATGATTCACCTTCACTCCAAATAACCAAATGAATTTTATAACCATGTAATCATCAATAAGTTCACTAATTTTATATAACTTTAATTCTGGACAACCTCCTTCATCATACATGTGTATCTGAACATGAATATAAGTGAACCGATCATTAAAACCAAGGAAAGAAACGAACCCAAACAATGAAATTGAACGTCATAACCAATCAAGAAGGTTATTAACGATCTCAAAAAGGTTATAAAAAATAATTTAAATGTAAAATAGGTTCTATAATTATTAATTAATGAACCTAATTTGATTATTCAGGTCATTAATATCAAGTGGAGAACACCATCATACTTAAGGTAAGGGATCCTCTCTATATCACTTTTATTCAAGAATGTCCTCTCTGTTATTCCCTTTTATGAATAATCCCTAATTATGGGGTATTATTTCGCACCTCCACCATAATATACTCATTATTTATAAGTTATTATAAACCCCTTTATCCCTCATTAATCCCTCTTATGTACACCCAATACCATGCCGATAATCTGTAAGGGATTCCACCCAAAACCCCTTTGTTCCTTCAGGTTGCCTTGCCATCTTTTTACCAAAATGAAGTTGTCTTATCTTTTTATTTGAATCTTATAAATGTTGTGTACATGTACCAAATTCCTTTATCAAGAACCTTTCATCATTATATTTCAGGGATATACATGTTTTTAAATGATTCCCTCCCCAATAATTCTCAATAAGAAAACCTGTTTTAAGGGAAATTCCTGAATTCTTACCCAATCTCAAGTACACTATATGATATGTTTTAAGAAACCATTATTTTTATAAAACTTATATTTTTATCATGATAACATTCTTGGTTCACTTATGGTTTTATATAAAATATTACTCCCTTTTCTATTTTAAATGTTCGTTAGTATTTTCCTTTAAACCGCACTAAAATGTTTTAAAGCTAAAATTTATTAAATACTCTTCTTTCTTGTTGTAAATTCTATTTGACATCACTTAACATGATATATTATTATTTTATCTTATTAATTTCCATCTATGTTTTAATTAATTTTTTTCATGAAAACTTGTATGATATGCCCTTTTCATCATGCTTTATGACATGATTATGATACCCATTTTCCTTACATGGCTACACTTATGTATATGTATGATTGATTATGTATGGTTATTAATGTGTAAAATATATTCACAAACATGCTAAGATGGGTGAACCCAGATAGAGCTAAAATTATTTGGGTAAAGTTGACTCTCATGAGATGTTATGTGTGACGGTCTTGGCGGTTAGCCTTGGCTTGTGCTACCATGTGCGACGGTCTTGGGAGTTAGCCTTAGCTTGTGATACTATATGAAACAATCTTGGTGGTTAGCCTTAAATCATTCTAAACTTATATTTAATGTTTCTTCCACATTATTATGACTCCATGTTTATATTATTCCATGTTTATGTGTTATGATTCACATGTTCTGTGCCATGTAATATCATTATTCCATGCCTTCTAGCCCATGTGTTAAAGCATTATTACTAGGTTTTTTCCCTTACTGATCTTTTAGATCATCCATTTGTTCATGCTATTCCTATGTTATACTATGCAGATGTATGAGCACAATGGAAGATAATATCTCATTATGGAGTTTAAATAAAAAGATGGTTTTATAATTATGTACCTAGTCTTCCAAGACACTATACTTTACAATCCTTGGATTGTACTCTAATATATAATTATGCTTAAAATCATGTAATGTTATATGTAAAAGTCTAGGGTCTATATACACACACTGCTCAAAAATTTAATAAACTGAACACAACATAGCAGGGAATATAGAGATAGATTTTAAAAGGCTTGATGTGTTTGAAATGAAGCTCTAGACTCTTTGGACGTAGCATATGTGAAGTTTGAGCCCTCTTCTGAAAATAGACACTGAAACAGAGTGTCAGGGAGCACAGTGTTCTATCTTCCAAAAAGATGATATTTTCTTCTCTATAGGTTTAGTTGAATGCTACAGAGATGTTGGAACTTTGGTGGAAAATAGTTCTTTGGTTCACAACAATTAGGAATGAAGAGTTCCTCATGTGTTCTTCCTTTCTGTCTGTTGCTTGTGTGTTTCTTCTACTGTGTCTATATGTATCTTGGTATATCTCTTTTATGCTCCTATTATTTTTTCTTAAGTAATTTTATTTTATATTCTTGTATCCGTACAATGTGCATGTTTGAGGTAGGTGATGTACCTCGTACTTCTGACATCCTCATTAAAGATGTCTGCAAAAAGCATTAAATTAATCAGTTGCATTAAAACACACAAAATTTTACCATTATAAATAGTATTAAATAAAAGGAAATTTAAACAGTCTATCAGTGACTCCTTTATCAGTGAATAATGCGTCGGTGAATCATTCCATCGGCGAGTCCTTCTGTCGGTATCAGTGTATCATTCTATTGGTGTCTCCTTCTATCAGTTTTTTTCATGAGATGGTGAGTCCTTGTGTCGGTAGAACCATGTGTCAGTAGCACCATGCATAGGTAGCACCATGTGTCAGTATCACCATGCATCAGTAGCACTATGCGTCAGTAGGTCATTACTTCTATCAGTGATACAATTGAACTTTTAGTGACTCGTTTGAACTATTGTTGATACATTCTATCTATTGGTATTGGTGAGTCCTTTGTGCTGTCAGCATCGGTGACTCAATTGTCAACCAATGTCAGCTTCTCATACTTAGGAAATATTTTAGTTTAGACTGCCTTATGACATAAATATTATTAGAATGTGTTAAACTTATATGTGATCATAGATAGTCATAATTACACATATTGAAACTTAAATAAACATGATTGAAATGATTAGATATGATTAATAATATTTGAAATGATTAATAAGATTTGACATGATTAATAAGATTTGACATGATTTGTGATTATTAAAACCATAGAGGGTGGCCAATAATATCTCATGGGCCAACATTCTCTCATATTAGTTTCAATGGATTCTGCACTTTTGATATGGATCAGAGACACGTAGTGTGAGGGTTTAGAGTGTTTGACCTTGAGGTAAAGCCTTGAAGGTGGGGAGTCACCTTCTGATTGGACCATAGATGGGGATGAGTTCATCTATGTCAGGAATCAGGTTTTTGTTACTACAGGTATGTGGGAATAGATGATGTGTGAATTTTATGACTTGAAGTGGGAGGTACACCCCAGTGTGACCAAAATGTTCCATGACCTATGACGACAATTTTGTGACCGAGAATGAAAAAGGAGATAGTGGGGTTCATGACATGATGCTACACCTTTCAGTAGGTGAAAGCTAAGCATCAATGACCTAGTACTTTACTATATATTTTTTCTATTCTGGAATAGAAGTGGTATGATGTTACCATGGATTTTGTGGTGGGTCTCCTGATGATGCCTCATAAGAATGGTGTTATTTGGGTAATTGTGGATAGAATGATGAAGGTAGAACATTTCTTGACTATATGAGATACTTTTTCCATGGAGTAGTTGGGAGAACTGTTTGTTTGGGAGATAGTCCATCTGCACAGGGTTCCACTGACTATTGTTTCAGATTTTGATTCATGTTTTACTTCATGCATCTAGTAGGTCTTATAGAAGGTGCTTAGCACATAGTTTTTATTGAGTACAACATTCAACCCACATACAGATGGGAAGTTGGAGTGTCCTATACATTTGCTTGAGTATATTCTTTGAGCATGTGTTATTGAATTTGGAAGGAATTGGGAGAAGCACCTAGAACTAATGGAGTTCACCTATAACAATAGTTATTAGGAAACTATACAGATGGAACCTTACAAGGATCTTTATGGTAGGTTATGAAGATCACCTCTATGATGGATGGAGGCTAGTGAGTCTGAGATATTGGGATTGAGTCTCATTTAGGAGAACTCAGAGTAGGTACAACTGATTCAGAAATGTATCTTTATGGCTTAGAGTAGACAGAAATCATATACTGATAGATATCGATGACCCCTAGAGTTTATAGAGGGTGATTGTGTATTCCTTCAGATGTCTCCTAGGTTAGGTCCCTGCTTGATACATAGACATGGAAAGTTGGCACCCAGGTTTATTGGAATATTTGAGGTTGTGGAGAGAATTGGGATGATGGCATACCAATTGACTCTTACACATATATATAGTGTTATGCATAATGTTTTCCATGCATCAAAACTTCAACAGTATCACCCCGACCCTTCTCATGTGATTTATGTGGATGATGTTGAGCTTGAGATAGATGCATCCTTTGAGGATCATCCAATATATGTGTTGGATCATAGTGAGAAAGTGTTTTGGAGAAATACCATGTTGATAGTTTGTGTATTGTAGAAATATGGCCATGTTCCGGAGGAAACATGGGAGAGAGAAATAAGTATAAGGGTTCAATAGAATAATCTTTTTGACTTTGAATCTTAGAGATTCTTGGAAGTATAGCTTGAGGACAAGATGTTTTAAGGTGGGGAGATTGTAAAACCCAAACCATTTTTAGAAATTTATCAAACTAGTTTGTAGGTACTATTTTTCTATCTATTGAGTACTTTTCATTTGGGTTTTACCTTGGGGTGTGTTTGGGTGAAAATTTGAGAAAAATGGAAGAAAGAGGGAAGTGCACGGTTGATGCATGATTTTCCCTAACCGTGTTCCATGGACCAAAAAACCATAAAACCCTAGACAAAGAGGTTTTTCATGGCTGGTTTACGGTTTGTCAAATTGTGCATCCTAAAAGGAGAAACATTGCACCCCCTAGAAGAGGCATATGGTCAGGGGAAACCATTCACCACAAGTATCAATCCATGCATATAGGATATTAATCCCCAGAAAATTAGTTTTAAAATTACACAAGAAGCTATTTTAAACCCCATTTAGCCCTAACTCAACCCTGAACACCTTTTCGTGATTTTGGAGCCCCTTAGATAAATTCCAAGACTTATTGACCTCCGTTCTTCGTGATTCAAATCCCGAATTGAAGACCCTCACCCCTCTGGATAAGAGGATCTTATCCCGTGTGGTTTCCCTCTTCATTCCCATCTCTCCTACATCTTTTAGTGGGAATTTATCATTTTTTTCATTAGATCTTGATGTTGGATTTTGGGATCTTGATTATTCGATCTTGAATTAGGGTAAAATATATAGATCGTGTTCTTCACCATGTTTTTGATTGATCCGATTCAGATTTGGGATTTCTGTTAGGCGATCGTTCATTAAGAAATTGAGGTAGGTGGTCTATAATTCAAATCCCAAAGTCTTAATTGCAATTATGTGTATGTGATTATATAATTTCTATTATATGTTTAGAAATTGAGTTTTTGATTGAATTAATTAATTTGTTGAATTAAGTAATTGAGAGAATTTTTAAATTGGGGATATTGAATTGATAGAATCAGATACCTAATTATTGAATAAATTATGAGATATTGAGAACTGTGAATTTAATAATTAATTTTTGAATTAATTATGAGATATTGAGATTTTGGAATTGAATAATTAATTGCTGAATTAATTATGATATATTATGATTTTTGAATGATAAAATTTATTGTTGAATTAATTATGAGATATTGAGAATTTTGAATTGAATAATTAATTTTTAATCAATTATGAGATATTGAGATTTGTAAATTGGATAAATAATTATTGAATTAATTATGAGATATTGATATTGTTGATTTGAGATAATTAATGGCTGAATTAATTACAGGATATTGAGTTTGTGGATATTGATTAATTAATTGGTGGAATAATTAATGGGACATGTGTGCCTAATTAATTGGGGAATTAATTAAGGGGATTGATGTGATGGACTAATTGTTGAATTAGTAATTAGATTAATATGATTAATTAATTGTTGATTAATTAATGGAATGTGAATTGAAATGATGAATGGTATTAATGGAATTCATAAGTGAATTAAGGCAATGAAAGGTAATAAAGAAATTCATGTACAAGCTAACATAATGAACGGTAACAATGAAATTCATGTGTGAGTTGACATAATGAATAGTAAAAATGGAATTCATGTGTAGATTGAGACAATGAATGGTAACAATGACATTCATGTGTTGATTGAGATGAAGAATAGTAAGAATGGAATTCTGAGATATGATATACCTTGGGATAGTTCAAACTCCGACATGGGCCGAAGTTGGTATTTAGAGTTCGGGTATCCTTAGGAACTCAAGGGTTTATGTGGTTAAATAAAGAATAATTGATAATGTGAAAACTATTTACCTATGCATTGTATTTATTTCTTTATACAACTGCATACATTGTTTGAATAGATATTTTTTTAGACACCGTTGGAGGTGGCCTACTGAGTTGTACTCACACCCTACTCAGACTTTTTGATTGGTGATAGAATATATTTCATGGTTTCAGAATAGGATAGGGGAAAAGGATCGGTGCTAGATGGTTGAGTTGGGATGGAACATGGATAAGTGAACTATACGTGGTTTGTAACCCACTTAGGAGTCGTCAGTGTATTTACTTTTGAGTTTCACTTTGACACTTGGCATGTACTTTAGGATGGCATATCTATTATTTAGTTTGATATTGTATTTTCTGTTTTAGTCATCATGTGGTACTAGTATTTTTTGGTTTTGATTATATCATTTGGTTATTGTTTATTTTATTTTTTATTGGTGTATTACTATGATAAATAGGGTATATTCTCCCCACGACTAATATTAGACACTTGCTACTAGTCGACAGCCTTAGGAATATTGGGAGGTGCACTTGAGGTCATGTGGCTGAATGACCCAGGGCAACGGTGTTTGGTACCCAGGTCAGGATGTTATAATAAGTTTTTCCAATTAGATAAATGGTCAATAAAGCAAGAAAGGATTATGACATGAAGGGTGCATCCTGCTTTTATGTGAAATAGTGAGATAAAGATATTATATTACACAATTTTTATTGGTATGAAAGGTTGTCGTCATTATGATTTTCACTTATCGATTCAGTGCCCTTGATGGGTTTCTATATACTACTCTTAGTCTGTGAATAGTATTCATTTCTATAGAGATAAGGGCCTAGAGGGTCACACACTAATCATATTAAAAAGTCCATCCTATTCTAATGAATAAGAATATAAGACATGGTGGGCCCCAAAATTAGGTTCATAGAATTGTCCAAGAATTTAAGATCATCATGAAATAAATAAATTCATACTATTTGAGTTTAGAATAATTTTTATTGAATTTATTTATTAAATGAATTTACAAGTATTAATGTAAATACCAGGAAAATATTATATGAACAAATATTATTTTAATATTCAATATTCGATTAATATTTACGGGAATATAGAGTCAGGTTAATGTCTTAGTTTTATCATGTAATATATTTATTACAAGAAAGTTATAAGAATATAAATGATCTTTGTGACCCAGTTAGTTGGTCATAACACCTTGTTTATGGTTTATTTAGTGGGTAATAAATATCTGGGGGAAAGGGCTTATATCCATTTTTGGGTATTTAGAAATTTACTCTAAAAGGGAGGAGGAGGCTCTCATATAGATATTATTCATCCTATGATTTTTAGAGCTCCTCTCTACTCTCTCCTATATCTTCTTCCTTGAGAGAGAAAAACTTAATCCAAACCTTCGATCAATGTTTAGATTCATGGTTTAATGGATTGATGCAACGATGATGGTCGGGACACAAAAAGCATCATAAAATTTTCATTCTAGCATAAAGGATTCAACAATTGATGCTCCCATAGTATTTCATAGTGTATGTGGATGATCGAGAGGGATTCGACCTCATATCCTCTGAGGGAAAATCACTAATGATGAGCGTTAGTCATACATGAAATCAATCTGAATAAGGTAAACATTCATTTTTATTTTTATGTTTAATTAAATTCACTTGTGACCATCAGACGCTTATCGGGTCTCAGATCACCAAAGAAGGCAAAGTTACGTCAATCTAGTGATGAAAATTTGAAATTTTGATCCCACTAGCTTCCACTGCATGCCTTGATACCTCTAATTAGTATCAGAGGGATTGTGTGAAATTTTTAAACCAAGAATGTAAGAACTTGATTCTTCCTTTGAGGTATGGATTCTTTCTTTTTAGTTTTTACTTAAGAAAATGGGGGGAAATAGGTCAAGGGGCTGGTTTCAAGCCTGTTGCATGATGTGACTAGGAACTACACGTCGTGTACTTATAGGTACACACTGTGTATAGAAGGCTACATGCCATGTAATCTCGGTACACGACCACATACTGGCCAGGCCTGAATTTTTATGGACATGAAATGTAGTCTCAATTACATGCTGTGTAATTTCTTTAATTGAAAAATCGGGTAGTAGCATCATTTTTTTGAAAATAGGCAGGTGATCATCTGGGTTCACAAGCATCAACGTTGAGGGATATTTTCCTTTCTGATTGATCATCCAAACCCCGATTCTTTCACCATCAATTGTGTTTGAACCTGATCACTGAGATCTTGATTCTTTTTGATCCATTATTCATGATTTTTCTATCTCAAATAAGTTATTTAAGGTTGAGAGTATATTATCATTTTTTAGATCTACATCGATCTATCTTGAATTGGTGGTTAAGGTTGGATGAGGAGAGTTGCACTACGACGAGGTAGTTGGTCTTCTGCCTTTCGATCAATGTCGAGTTATTTATATGTGTTGTATTTCCATTCACCCATGTTTAGGGTATAACCTTGAATGTAAATTGACCCTTGATATTTCCTAATGATGATTGGTTAATGAATTAAATTAAATTAAGCATGTTTGAGTTTGTTGGTTTGATTAAGGGTCACCTTATGTGTGTGTTCCCTTGGAATGCCTATTTATGGTCGTTTGGATAAGGTTGCCTATGAGGCATTCCTTGTTTTTCCTTATTGGGTTATTAAGTATGAATTACAGTTATAATGAAATAGAAATCATAGTAAATTATGATTTTTTAATTAAAGGTCTTGGGATTAGTGATTTCCCCTTTGCCCCATGATATGCCAATTATCATTTAAGCTTGTGATAGTTTAATTCACTTGATTATTTATATAGATGATTCCTATGTGATTTGGCATATGTTAACCATGTAATAGTGAAATTTACATGTGTTGTTTATTATACTAAAATGATGGTATACCTGGATTGACCCTGATTGATTTGTTATGCCTATGGGTGAGGATTTGTTATGCATGTGGATGAGGATTATTTATTCCTGTGGGAGAGGATTTGTTAGACCTAAGGGAAAGGATTTGGTTATGACTATGGGAAAGGTTTTTCTATGACTAAGGGAAATATTTTGAGTTGAATATTGAAATTTAATTACTTATGACATGTCTTCCAAGTCAAATAACATGCTTGGATTTGGTCTTCACTTTAATTGATTAAATAGCCTTCTGAGGTATCTGTTGATTATTCTTTATACTGGGGATTGAAGGGCTTAGTCTGGATCTCAAAACTTATATAATTCAATATAATTTAATGGTTTAATTGAACATAATGAATGAAAATGGAAAACATGACCTATAGTATTGTTTACATTTGAGTAATTCCTAGTTTACTACTTTTCTTTTTTGTACACTACTTGTTGCATATACTCACTGATAGATAGACACAAATATTGGGTGGTTGCTTATGGGGATTTATTTCTCACGCCATATTTGAGTTATATTTTTGGACCCAAATAGATTATATTTTTGCAGGATTTGATAAGGGAAAGCACCCTTCTACAAGTACTTGAGATACTGTTTAGGAACTAGAGAGCATGGGACCAAGACAAGGCTTGCGATTCTTCTTAGTTTTTTTTTCTTTTGCTTTTGGAACATATATTGTGGATTCCTACAGTGCACCTATTTTACTATTTTATTAGAACATCATATGCTGCTTCATCTTGTGTATATAATGATGCTTGATTATTTATCTTATCAGTCTTACACCTATGTTTTCAGGGGATGGTGGATGATAGGATGTAGAGTCATGGATGGATTTCATTCTTATGATCTTCGAGCATCGGGAGACGCCTCCTGAGAGGGGGGTCAAGCTTGCAACTTATATTTTGCGTGATTCATCCAAGAGGTAGTGGGATGTTATCACAAAAACAGAGCATCATCGGGACATGGCATGGGTATATTTTCAAATGGTATTATATGGCTACTATTTCCCCAAGACTTTGAGGGTTTATAGAGTCTGGGAGTTCATGAAACTGGAGAAGGGTGCTATGTATGTGATGGACTACTCTGCCTATTCCACTGAGCTTCAGAGATTTGAACCTATTTGGATGGGTGACGAGACATAAAGGGATAATCAATTTGAGGATGGTCTAAGGTATAAAATACGATCACAAGTGAGTGTTTTTTGGTTTCGTTCTGTATATACCATCGTGAATCAGGTGCTGATTACCAAGCGTAATTTGTGAGAAGTTAGAGGTGAGAACCAAGGGAGTTAGACATCAAAATCTAGTACTATCTCGACCAGGATAAAAAAGTGTCGTATGGAGCTTTCTCATGGGGATATGATCAGTTAGAATGTTTCTTTCAGTATCCAAGTGAGATGCTATCAGGGTGGCAGATTTGGGAATATGAGACCACAGTGCCCGATGTACCTATTTGAGTGCTGATATTGCGGCAGGATGGGCCATCTACAATGCTACCGTAGTGTGTTTCCACTAGAAACTAGTGAGATAGGTTCTACACAAACTCCACATTCAGAAGAAGGGTCAACAGCTTCTCACCAGTCAGGGAATTGGAATATTTCAGGTCATTCAGGTTGAGGTGTTGGTCGTGGCCATGGTAGCCAAACCCTAGGATCTCAGTGACAGTAGGGAGGGTCAGCTCAGTGCATCCAGGTAGTATCTTAGGGTTGCAGTACAGGTCATACTTATGTAGTGCAACAGACCCAGTAGGAGTAGGATTCCAAAACTTCTATTGTCAATGGTACTATTCTATTCGCCTCTATTTTATCTTCTACACTCTTTGATACATGGGTTTCACATATTTTTATATCTATATCCATTTTAGAGATCCCTGAGCTCTGTGTTTTCTCTTATAATGATGTTATGACACTAGACAATCTATTAGGGATAAGGATGGTATGTTTGCATCTATGTAAAGAGTACACTCTTGAGGTTAGTGGGTGTTACTTCTTTTGGTATCTCTATGTCTTAGAGATAATAATATTTTATTTCATACTTGGAATGGACTATCTAGCCTCCTTTAAAGCCTTCTTCGATTGTTATCAATGTAGGGTGAGTTTTACATCACCAGAAGGTGGATCGTTTTTATAGAAGGGGGATTGGGATATCCAAAAAAGATGAGCTGGACCCAAGGATCATCTGTTGAGTGGGATGACAGCACAGATTTATCGTTTATATCTAGATGACTGGGGAATGCATCAGATAGATTTCCCTCCAGTGGTTGATCATTTTAGGGATGTTTTATCGGATGAAATTTCAGGATTACCTCCAGTAATAGAGGTGGAGTTCTCTATAGAGCTAGTGCCAAGAGCACCACCAGTATCCATCCCTTTATAGGATGGCTACAATGGAGCTGTAGGAGCTCAAGAGGAAACTAGAGGTTTTATAGGGAAAGGGGATTATTTGACCTAGTACTTCTCTGTGGATTTTGCCGGTCCTTTTTGTAAAGAAGTCGGACAGTACCCTTGGGCTATTCATGGACTATCTAAAACTAAACCAGATGATTATTAAAAAATAATATCCCTTTCCATGGATAGATGACCTGTTTGATCAGCTTCAAGAAGCCCGAGTTTTCTCGAAAATCAACTTAATGTCAGGATATCACCAGGTACATATTCGATCTCCAGACATACCTCATACCATGTTTTGTAGTAGGTATGTTCTATATGAGTATCTGGTTATTTCATTTGGTCTCACAAATATGTCAGAAGTTTTCATGGCACTGATGAACCGAGTGTTCAATCCTTACTTGGATTCTTTTATGGTGGTTTCATGAATGATATCTTAGTGTATTCTCATACCCGACAAGAAAATACCACCCATATTGAGTTTGTTTTGAGTAGACTAAGAGAGAATAATTTATATGCTAAGCTCACAAAGTGCCACTTATAGATGGATCAAATTCACTTCTTGGGTCAAATCATCTCAGAGACAAGAGTATCATGGACTCAAAGAAGGTGAGAGTAGTATTTACCTGGGATCATCCCAAGAACGTATTTGAGTTGAGGAGTTTTCTAGGGCCGGATGGTTACTACAAGAATTTCATATAGGACTTCTTACGCTTAGTAGCATCAATGATGGGATTTACAAATAAGGGTGTGAAGTACGTATGGTCAAATTCTTGTGAGACAATATTTCAAGAGTAGAAAGGGAGACTAACATTAGTATCGATACAGATTTTTCTAGAGAAGGGAAGGGGTTATACTGTGTACTATGATGCATCAGGTATCAGGATGGAAGGAGTGATTATGCAGGGGGATGATTCATTTCATACGTGTCTCGACAATTGAGGCCACATGAGAGAAACTATCCAACACATGATCTCAAGTTAGTTGTGTTTGTTCATGCCTAATGTTGTTGGATACATTACTTATTGGGGGAGTGTTTTGTGGTGTAAAAAGACCACAAAAGTCTCAATTACATCTTTTATCAGCATGATCTAAATTTGAGGCAGTGAATGTGGGTGGATTACCTCTAGTATTTTGACTTCGAGCATTCCTACATGCCTGGAAAAGGCAATGTAGTGGCTGATGCACTAAGTAGGAGGAATCAGATGCAGGCAGTGAAGGGGGCCTGTAGCGAGTGGAAGCTTATGGTATTATTCTCTGAGATGCACTTGGAGGTGCGTGATAGTCCAAAAAAGACTTTCCTTTATTCTTTATCTATGAATTCTACACTACTGGATAGAGTGAGGATGAGATAACTATTATATTCGGAGGGCTTAATCCTATGGGAAAGTGTAACAGTTAAGGATCCACCTCTTGGTTGGACGGTGGGGGCTGATGAGATCTTGCGGAACTATGGACGTGTATGGGTTCCAGTGGACATACATGAGGAGTTGATGTAGGAGTTTCATGCTTCATCTTGGGCAGTGAATCCCAGAGATACCAAGATGTACTGTGACTTACACTGTCAATACTAGTGGTCGGGTAAGAAGAGAGAGGTGGTTGGTTTTTTTATGAGGCGTTCCACCTATCAGCAGGTGAAGGAGGAACATCAGTGGCTAGCTAGGATTTTACAATAGTTGCCTATTATGCAGTAGAAATGAGATGATGTCACATTGGATTTCATTATGGTTTTACCAAGGTCACCTCGAGGTAATGATGTAGTTTGGGTGCTGGTTGAAAAACTTATGAAGGTCTCTCACTTCTTGCTGATCAAGGATACCTTCGGTGTTGGTGATCTTAGGAAGATGTATGTTCGTGAGGAGGTATGACTTCATGGGGTCCCTTGTTCTATCATTTCAAATAGGTATGTCCAATTTACATATCATTTTTGGAAAAAAAATTTAGTGGGTGTTGGGTACATAGGTGCTTCTGAGCACAAAATACCACCCTCAGACTGGTGTCCAGTCAGAGCATATAATACAGGTACTGGAGGACATGCTGCGATCATGCGTCCTAGAATTTTGGGGATCTTGGGAGAGGAATATTCCCCCGGTTGAATTTTCTTACAGTAACAGTTTCTATGTGACTATAGAGATGAAACCTTATGAGGCTTTGTACGGTAGGCCATGTCGATCACCCCTCTTCTGGTTAGAGGTGGGTGAGGCAGCTTTACTGGGACCACATCTCGTACATGAGACTTCCGAGAAGTTCTAGCTAATTCAGAAGAGGATGGATACTATGAAATCTCTTCAGAAATCTTATGAATATCTCTACAGATAACCCCTAGAGTTCTAGGTTGGGGATTGATTTTTATTACATGTTGCACTAAGGTTGGGACACAAGAGAATCAGGAGATAGGGTAATTTTTCGCCGAGACACGTCGGTCCATTTGAGATTTTGGAGAGGTCCAAGTCGGTGGCATGTCAATTACAATTTCCTTATAGGTACAGGTCTATGCACAACATCTACCAAATTTCTGAGTTGAAACATTACTTTTTAGACCCATCTCACACCTTTCAGCCCAAGGAAGTGGAGTTGCAAGAATATGTGTCCTTTGAGGATCATCCCATTCATATTGTGGATTGTAGCACGAAGGTTCTCCATGGATGGTTTGTTCTTTTGGTACTGGTGCTATGGAAGCACGACTGAGTGAAAGACAAGACTCGGGAGAGGGAGGCCAATGTACGATCACAGTGGTCGGAATTCTTCTCAGATTTTTCTTCATCACCCATGGAAGGTCAATTCAGGGAAAAATTTATTTAAGGGGGGGTTTCGTAAGAACCCGGTTCTTCCTTTGAGGAATGGATCCTTCCTTTTCAGTTTGTACTAAAGAAAATGGGGGGAAAGAGGTAAAGGTGATGGATACAAGCCTGGTATATGAAGTTACTGGGAACTACACGTTGTGTACTTATAGGTACATGTTGTGTATGGAAGGCTACATTCCATGTAATCCCGGTACACAGCCATGTAATGGTTGGGGTAGAATTTGTTCAGAAATGATGTGTAGTCTCAAGTACACACCATGAACTATTTTTAATTAATTAATTGGTAAGTATCATTATTTTTGTGAAAACTGGTAGGGGATTTTCTGGGTTTGCGAACAACAGTGCTAAGTGTCGTTTTCTTTCCTGATTGATCATTTGAACCTTGATTATTTTGCTGTCAGTTTCATTTGAACCCGATCGGTGAGCTATCAATTCATATTTATCCATTATTCACAATTTTTTTTCTCTCAATGAAGTTATCTAAGGTTGATAGTTTACCATTATTTTGTATATCTACGTCATTATAGTTTAATTATAGGTTAAGGCTGGATGAGGAGAGTTTTAATATGACGAGGTAGGTGGTCTTGTGCCTTTCTCTCAATGTTGAGTTGTTTATATGTGCCGTATTTTCATTCTCCCATGTTTATGGTATAACTTTTAATTGAAATTGACCCTTGTTTTTTCCTAATGTTGATTAGGTCATGAATTAAATTAAATTAAGCATGTTTGAGCTTGTTGGTTTGACTAAGGCCCACCTCGTGGGCACGTTCCCTTGGAATGCACATTTATAGTCGTTTGGCCAAGGTTACCTATGAGGCATGCCTTGTTTCCCCTTATTGGGTTGTTAAGTATGAATTACAGTTATAATGGAATAGAAATCATGGTAAATTGTTATTTTTTTGATTAAAGGGTTTGGGATTAGTGATTTCCCCTTTTCCCCATGATTTTCTAATTATCATTTAAGCCTTGTGATAGTTTAATTCACTAGTTGATTAATATGGATGATGCCCATGTGAGTTTTTATATGTTAACCATGTAATAGTTTAATTTATATGTGTTGTTTATTATGATGAAATGATCATATACCAAGCTTGACCCTGATTGATTTGTTATGCCGGTGGGTGAGGATTCGTTATGACTGTGGGAGAAGATTTGGTATGCCTGTGGGTGAGGATTCGTTAGGCATGAGGGAAAGGATTTGTTTATGCTTGTGGGTAGGGTTTTTCTATGCTTGTGGGAAAGATGTTGAGTTGAATATTGAAATGGAATGACTTATGATGTGTCTTCCAAGCCAAAGCACAAGCTTGGATTTGGTCTTCACATTACTTATTTAGATAGCCTTCCGAGGCATCTATTGAGTATTCTTTATATGGAGGATTGACAGGCTTAGGACGGATCTCAAAACTTATATAATTCAACATAATTTAATGGTTTAAATGAACATAATTAATTAAAATGGAAAACATGACTTGTAGTATTGTTTACTTTTGAGTACTTCCATGTTTACTAATTTTCCTTTTTGTACACTCTACTTATTGTATTTACTCACTAATAGATAGGCACAGATATTTTGTGACTACCTACTAGGATTTATTTATCTCACCCTATTTGGGTCATGCTTTTGGGCCCAAACAAATTATAATTTTGCAAGTTTAGATGAGGGAAAGCACCCTTTTAAAGGTACTTGAGATATTGTTTAGGAACCAGAGAGCATGGGACCGAGCAGAGGCTTGTGATGCTTCTTAGTTTTCCTTTTTTTTTTGGAATATATATTTTTGATTCTTGTAGTGCATCTATTTGTATGTTTTCTTAGAACATCATATATTGTATCATCTTTTGTATGGAGTGATTATTGGTTATTTATCATATCAGCCTTTCACTATTTGTTTCGGATGTATGTTGTTTACTACTTCTGCTATTGTATTATTATTTATTCTGCTGGGTTACACTCTACCAATGAGGACATAGTTTCCCCACTATCACACCCTAGGTCCTCACTGCTAGTCGGTAGCCTCTGGAATTTGGGGAAATACGCTTGAGTCCATGTGGCCAACCGGGTACATGGCACTAGTTGAGTGGAATTCGGATCCAGGATGTTACAAAGACAAATTAAATTTGTAATAAATTAATGTAGATGGAATTTTTATGGTCCCAACACTGCAGGTGATGATTTTATATGAAATCGGATGATGAATTTGTGGACATCCAAAGTTTTAAATCAGATTAAATTTTGGTGGTCAGAATTAAATTTTCTGCCTAAAGTATATTTTTCTAGATTAATTGTTTTTCTATTAGATCTCAGGTGGATGAAATAGTATTATCTAGTTGGCCTTGTTTTCCTTATTATTATGGAAAGTTTAATTATTTAAAAAAAATAAAACACCCTAAAATCAATAGTATTTGAAATTTTTGAAATAAAATAAATATATTTAAAAAATTTATAATTATTTATAGGGTGGATAGATGAAATCCATAGTGAGGACAAAGACCTAATAAAAACGCATTTCATAAGGTGGGGTGGGAATAAGGTTAGAGAGAGGATGGATTGGATTCTCTCACGAGATAACTAAAAAAAATCAAATTACAGGGGCTTTGACACCGTGTAGCACCACCCCTTGACCATCCACCCCCCCAACGACCATCATGCCAGCTCACTAATAACTTGAGTGTGGCGCCATCATCCTTTTTTGGATCCTCACTGGCGGACCCTATTACATAGAACGTCCTCCATCTAGTGACACTGATAAAAAAAATTATTGAATATTTTATTGATAATAAATGATAATGTTTCCTCACATTGTGTTAAATATGTTTATTTATAAAATATTTGGGATTAGATCATTCATTTGAAAATTTGATGGAAATTCCAGTTTAACACTTTATAGTGCACTGTAGTATTTCAAATATAAATATTTTTATATTCATTATTTGAACTTGAAATTTTGTAACTATGTTCTTGAATTATTGGTATACAACTTTTTTTCAGGACATTGGAGGTAAATCGTGCATTTGGTTGGACTAAATGGACCATGAAGTCAAAGGTGGGATGGACCCGGAAGATTGGACATTGGTTCTTTATTTGGACCATAACTCCTTCATCCGAGCTTGGACTGGGCCCAAATTTTTAGAGGATCTCTTCAACACAAGTTTCAACAGATAATTGTTCTATAAAAACAGATGGTTCATGCGTGTTTGAGGCCAAATGGGCGGTTCATGTTGCATTAAAATATTTGGCCGAGATTCCCCATTCACACTCGAAACCTCTTTAAACCTAGCCTCCCCTCCTCTCTATAAATTAGCTTTTTTCGCATTTGGAGGGGTTGGTACATGAATTAGGAAGTTTGGGGAAGAGGATAAGAGGTTACAATCCAATTATCCAAGTAATTCAATAAGGGTAGCTCTTGAAGAAAGGATCCCTTCGTCGAAGCCATCTTCTTCTTCTTCATGTTGTAATGTTTTTGTTTTCATAATAAACTTCTTTGTTATTATTTTATTTCTTATCTTTTATTATATTTTCTTCAAATTTATTATTCTCTTAATCCTCATAATTGGTCTGGAATTAAGAGTAGAAACTTCATTGGGTTCTACCCTTTCTAAACCATTGCACATGCAAATGTTTCTACGATGACTACACTGTCCATGGAAGAGTAGTTCTTTTTAGTAATCGATCTACCTCTAACCATATTCACTAATTTATTTTTAATCAATGAGATAATGTAATTCAATTAATATGATCTATTAATTGAGTTTTTAATTTAAATGAAACTAATCAAGCAATTGAACAATTGACACAAAACACATGCGAGGTTGGAAGTTGTGTAAATTGTGAGAGTGAGATCTTAATCGGTAATACAAGACCACATGGGATAAATTTGTAGAGTTAAAATATAATCCCTAAACTCAATTAATACTAATTTCCAGAATGGATATGTTCTTAAAATAACAAATGATCATAAGCTAACCTAATAACATCAATCAAAGTAGGGTGTTGCGATTGCATGTTCTGAAGCTAGAATAGGGTTTAAGTAATTTCATCTTTGTGGTTAAGTTAACTCCCGTAGGGTTTAAGGGTTAGAAAATTAGAGGATTATAATTAAGTGGATGTTGATTTAAATGATAATGACAAATAATTAAGTGAATAGGTAGAGTAATATCTATTACTCCTTTTAAAATATTTTCTAAAAAAACATCTTCTTGTTGCGCCGAATTTCATTTCAAAATTAAAAACAAAAAATTGAAATATTCTTCCAGAAAAATTATTCTAGTTTTATAAATGATAAACAAACCTCATCCTTTTGAGTAGTGTTTTTATTATATTATATTTTATTTTTATAATACCTGTAATAAGTTGTTTTAATTTACTTCCTCCTTTGAGAGACGTCCTTGGTCATCCACTATACTACACCTAAGTAATACAAAACCGAACATCATTTGAAAGCACCCATGATAGTGCATGTAACACCCCAAGCTTCTACGGTACGCTTCTCTTTGAATAATGTGATAGCGTGTGTTGTACGCAACATCGAGTTCTAACACACCACAACCAATCAAACTAGCCGTTATTAATAGTAATACCGACCTTTTGAAATTATACATATTTTATATTTCAAAATGGACTTAATTTTTTGTTTCAGAATATCGAAATTATCCTAAGATGAATTTTTGGTATTTTTCTGAGAACTTCCAATTTTTATGAATAGTGAAAAATACTTAAAAACAACTTTTTTAATCAAAATAATTTATAGTGATAAATTATATTATTGATTGGTTTTAAAGTATAATTAGAATATATTTTTACCATTTTATCCAATAGTGTTCATTATAATTAATTTCACTTTGAAATTGGACCTAAACAATTGTCAATCTTTTGATATATATTGTTTCTTAAAAACATGCTATTTGTTGTGACAGCGAGAATTAATCATAAAATTAACTAATGAAACTTATATGTTTGGAATTTTGTAAAATAGACATCATTTTTGAATTCAGAATATCAATTATAGCTTAGGGTGAAATTTTGGCACTGTTCTGAAAAACTTCAATTTTTTATGAATAGTGAAACTACTATGTGGTAGTTAAAAAACTGAATTTTTCATAAAACTTAATTTTACCGCCTCTGTGAATGGAATTTCAAAAATCTGAGAGACACGGTTAATATCAAGAAGTAAAATGTGGTTCAATGAGATGAAAATAATTTTTGGTGAATAGTAACTTTTTACTTTTATTTACCACGGTTAAAAGTAAATAGGGTAATTATGGGTAAAAATGATATTAATATTACCCTAACACATGTCATAATTCTATTGGACAAGTTTATATTTACAAAAAACAACCTTAGGATTAAAATATTATCATTTAGGTCCACTTGGATTAGATTAGGACATTTATTATTATTTAATTCCAAGAAGAGTTAAAAGAGTTAAAATCAAAGTTTATTTACTAAAACATTTTTAATATAGGGTTATACATAAGATAAATTAGATTGTAAATATTCATTAGAAATATAAAACTATTTAATACATAATTATATTTTATTTATAATTTTTAGACACTAAATAATTTAATTTATTTATGACACAATGATGATTCAGTAATTACCATAATAGTGAAAAATTAAAATAATTGATATTATAAATAAACAAATAAATATAATTTGAGACTTTTAATGAATTACACTAATTTTATAGGTTAATATGACATGTTAGGATTGATGTAATTAACTTCGGTCTAAGTAATCATTCTGTTATGTGTTTCAAAAAAATCAACTATTGAATAGTGTCAAAATTGACATAAAAGAGTTTTTAAAAAAAATATTATATTATTAATTGATATTAAATTCCTAAAAATCTAAGGTTCGTCCAAGAGACTTATATCATGATAGGTGTATCATTAATGGACCACTTTTGGGTCTCTTGGATGTATATAGTAAGTTTATTAACTATATAATATAAAAATACAAAGTGACATGGTAAATGTCAAACTAATTAACTAAGAGTTAAAACAAAGAGATAAGGTTAATATAGTAACCCAAACCTGTATAAATTCTATTGGTTGAATGGTTCTCGACCTATCCCCACCTTAACCTTTGAATAATCAACTTTGGAGCCATTAGAAACCGAATATGAATTTATTATAAATTAATATTTCTAGCTTTTCCAAAGGTTCCCCATACCCCTCTTATAAAAGGGCACTCCCACTTCTCATCACTTCACACCTTCAAAGCCTCTTGGTTAGGCCAAACTCTGCCCATGTACTCTCTCTACTTCCCTCAATACAACCTAGAGGCCTTAGTTTGATCAGAAATCCAACCTAAGGAGCCCTTTTGATCAAATCAAAAGGAAGAACCCGAAGAAGAGGTAATGTTTTCACCACCCTTTTCCAAGTTCCTTTCTTCTTCCACATCTTCTTCCTTTGTTATTACCAATCTAAAATAATAACTCCAGTATCATATATATACTGTGATGTTATTATAAAAATGGTACAACCATATTCATTATTCTATCCATCCTTTGAATAACATGTCACCATACGTGCGTACGTACGGCTTACCGTCTCCACGTCGTGGTGTAATTGTTATTCAATAAATTATTATTTGGATGGGTATAATAATGATGTATAACTCATTTAAATAATAAATATAATATGATAACGATTCTGTATATATGATATTATATCCAATTATATATTATTTTAACATCAAAAGAATGATATTGTCGCTCGTGCGTACGTACAGACTACCGTCTCCATGAACGCGATGAGGTTCATTCTCCATCGTATCCATTCAAGTATAATTATCATTTGATGATTTAAAAATAATGTTTAAGGACTTGATATCATTATGGATATGAATAATATACAAACTATCCATGAAAAACATGGCTTACGTAACAAAACATATAAAAGAAAACGAGTAAGTTAACACCCGAAACGACGATAATACTATGATATTATTAACAAAGAAATGTTAAAAGATCATATATGATATCATATTAAAGTATATGATTATTGTATAATTTAATAACAATTCTTTCACCATTATACAGGTGGTTAACCTACCCTCAATCAAGGAAAAGTACAAGGTAAGGGTTATTTCACAATCTCTTCATTATCCGAGGTTGTTTATACGTAATAATCTACTAGGATCTCTTTATCATCCACATCCATGTTTATTAAAAATGTTTTTCAAAACATTTTTACTATTTACAATAATATGGGTTAAAGTAATTTATAACCTTGTTTGACTTTTTATAAGAGGTTTATAAAGGAATTTTTCCGCCGTTTTCCAAACAAGGTGCTTTTTAACCTTTTCGACAAAATTAAGGTAAGAATGTTTTTTTTAACTTATACAGCGGGTGCGGTTATTTTCCGCCATTATAAAATCGTCGAAGCTTCCCTTACAAGATTATAAGAATATTTTCAAAGAAAATTTATTATTTTATAAATATATGAATCTTAAATGATTTCAAAATAGAATGAGATATTTCTCTAAAAAGAGTTTTGATTTCATCTATGTCAACATCCTTTGATGGATTTTACGCTTATTTGAAGTTGATTTATTATGATACAAAAATTATATATTGTATTGAAGGTTTTGTGATATGTTTGACTGTGGATGTGCTATTTTTATACCATTAATAGTTTATGGTGAAATTATTGACATTTCGTATGCTAGTTTTAATACGAATGTTTATGTTATGTTTAAAACTTTTCATATGGGAATGCATTGGACTTACTATGTGACGGGTGGAGCCCTCTATAGCTCCTCGATGCATCGGTAGGTCTCATGAGGCAAACTAGTGTCTTGGCACAAGGCCTTGGCAAAATCTTATTTGTAGTCTTGGCACGAGGCCTTGGCTATGTGGTTATGATAGTCTGGCATTATGCATTCCATCATTATGAAAGTGGTTATTGATATTGCATGTGATTATTCGATTAGTAGAATATCCATGTGAATAAGTAAATAGAATTATTTCATTTTAATTTTTCCATACTATGTTGAAGTTCAAGTTTAAAAGGTTTTTGTTTTAGTTATACATTGCCATAAATGTTTATGCTTATTTTTGAAAGTTTCTGCTATATTGTTATCCTTACTGGGCATTTGAGCTCAGCCCTTTTCTATGTTTTGTTTTTTCCCAGGATGTGACGAAGTAAGTTATGAATGAAATGCAGGGATAGTATGTGGGGATATGAGTGTGGAATATGGAGACTATGTTGTTGTAGTATTTTTTCACTTTATGATATAATGTAGAACTTTATGAATATATCTAGTGTTTCCAAGGCTACTAAACCAATCGGTCTTTTGAGATTTGATCTTTCTTGTGATCATGCCAATGTTATGTAATAATGCACCGACTCTGGGTAACTGGGGTCGGGGTGTTACAGTTGGTATCAGAGGAAGTTTAGTACAAACCTTGGAAGCTAGATTTAGATAAACTCTGATTAGAGCACATAGACCTAAGATGAACTTTGAGGATTAGTATAGAAAAACTTCCTAGAATTTTGCTATTGTAGAGATTTTGTGAGTTTTCCGAGCAATACATCCCTGTCTGGATATGAGCAGGTAGAGGCGGCTCTGGAACAGATGTAACTAGGGGTAAAACCCGAAAACACCGCTTTGAGCTAGACTCTAACGGGAACTGGTGCACGACAACGGGCCTTGCTGCACTCTTGGTTACGACACTCCCGGGGGATATGCTTAGTATAACTCTCATTTTATTTAAAAATCATTATGAAGGGATTATGAGTATATACTTCCTCAAAGAAAAATTTTTTATGATTATGGATTATATCCATAAATAGTTCAATTTATGTTAAGTGTTTTATAAGTATGGGATTATGTATTTTGATTCATAAACTGATCTAGTTTATGCCATTGTTTAGAAATGGCACCTAGTGGAAGAAATGGAAACTGTATCAATGCATACACTCCATGTAGGGATTTCCCTCCAGCTCAAGATAATTATAGTGGAGCTGGTGATGCAACTGGTGCTGATCAGAAAATCACCATACTGGGACAACTCACTCAGGTTATGAATAATAACCTTACCCGTATGGAGCACCCTGATCCACAGCATGGAGGATCAATGCTAGATCGATTCATGAGGCAAAAACCACCAACTTTCAATGGGAGTACAAATCCCTTAGTATCTGAGCAATGGATAAATTCCCTAGAGAAAATATTTCAGGCTTTGGGGAGTATTGAAAGGGAAAAAGTTATCATGGATGTTTACCGACTCACTGGAGATGATGATCAATGGTGGTCATTGATTCAAAACACGAAGGAAGATGATGAAGTATCAAATATGGAATGGAGGGAGTTCAAAGATATGTTTTTAGAAAAATACTCTCCTCGCGACCATCGAGCATATATCGAAAGGAAATTTCTGAGTCTGAGACAAAAGGAGGATGAGAATGTCACAAAGTATGAGGCTAACTTTACAAGGTTAGAAAGGTATGCTGGAGATTATATACATAACCCAAGAAGTAATATTGATCGTTTCTTTGATGGGTTAAAACCATTTCTTCGTTGAGCATTAGTCTCACAATCCTTCTTGTCGTACGAAGACATTGTCTCATGTGCTATCAAGACCGAAAAGGAATTATCTAAGTCTTATGACTTTAAATCAAAGCAAGAGAAGAATAGACCTGATGATCAATCTGAAAATGGAAATAAGGGTAAGAAGGGAAAGGTTGAATATCCATCCTGTGGTAAATGTGGGAAGAAACACCCCGGTATATGCTTGAAGGGAATGGGAGTCTGTTACAAGTGTGGTGAAAAAGGCCACCAAGCTCGTGATTGCAAGGGGAATAAGGAATCCACCAATGTTCAGTGCTACAATTGCAAGGAGATGGGGAATTATGAAAATGAATGTCATAAGCATCAGGAGAACTTACCTCAGAAAAGGCCAAGGGATCAAGGCCAAGATTATGCTATCACTACTGCTGAGGTAGAAGCTCCGAAAGACGTGGTGGCAGGTAATTTAATGGTTTCCTCAAGTTTAGCAAATGCATTATTTGATTCTGGATCATCGCATTGTTTTGATATCTTCCCAGTTTTCTAAGAAAATTAGATATTTCCAATTTGATTTAACAAGGGAGTTGTCAGTTAAAACTCCTAAGGGAAGTATCATTGCAACAAAGTTTTGTGAATCAGTCCCCATTAGATCACATAAATGTTCTTTATCTGCTGATCTCATCGTCATACCTATGATTGAGTTTGATATAATCCTCATTATTGACTGGATTTCAGACTATGATGTGAAGATTTATTGTAAGAAGAAAGAGGTTACGATTCTTGATGATGATGATAAGGAACACCTTATCTTTAGAGCAGAATCGTCACCGCCTAATTCTTATCTATATCCACCCCCAGTAGCTCAAATAAATTCAATTATTGAGGAGGAAGAGAATGAAATAACTGTGGGTGAGGAAAGGAATGTTCAAATAGAGGATGTACCTGTTGTGAAAGAATATGTAGATGTATTTTCGGAATATTTACCTAGACATCCTCCAGAACGAGAAGTTGAGTTTTCCATTGATTTAATTCCTGGATCAAGGCCTATATCGAATACCCCTTATAGAATGACCACTATAGAATTAGTCGAACTAAAGAAACAACTAGAGGAATTGATTAAAAAAGGATTTATTCTCCCTAGTGTTTCTCCATGGGGAGCCCCTGTTCTTTTTGTTAAAAAGAAAGATGGATCCATGAGGTTATGTATCGACTACAGGGAGATCAATGCTATAACAATAAAGAACAAGTATCCCCTACCTCGCATTGATGATTTATTTGACCAACTACATGGAGCTCAATACTTTTCAAAGATTGACCTTAGATATGGATACCATCAGTTGTGTGTGAAGAAGGAAGACATTCTGAAGACAGAATTTCAAACCAGGTACAGGCATTATGAGTTTACAGTAATGCCTTTTGGATTGACTAATGCACCCTCTGTATTCATAGATTTGATGAATAGAGTTTTCAAGGAATATCTCGATGAATTTGTGGTGGTATTTATTGATGATATCTTGGTATACTAAAAAATCTACGAAGATCATGAAAATCACTTGCGCATTATCTTGAAAACTCTGAGAAGACATGAATTATATGGGAAGTTTAGCAAGTGTGAATTATGGCTTCCAGAGATTTCTTTTCTTGGCCATATTATTTCTAAAGATGGAATCTCTATTGATCCTTCTAAGACCAAGGCAATCCAAGAATGGCCAGCACCTATGAGTATAACTAAGGTACATAGTTTTATTGGTTTAGCATGTTATTATCGACGTTTCGTCCAAAATTTTTCCCGATTGGCTAACCCATTAACGAAGCTCACACGTAAAGGGGTTAAATTTGTTTGGACAAAAGAGTGTGAAGAATGTTTTGAAGAACTGAAGAGAAGATTAGTCAATGCTCCTATATTGACTATACCATCGGGGAATGATGGGTTCGTTATTTATAGTGATGCATCGAAGAAAGGACTTGGTTGTGTCCTTATGCAGAATGATAGGGTTATTGCCTATGCATCACGACAGTTGAAAATTCATGAACAAAACTATCCTACTCATGATCTCAAGTTAGCAGCTGTGATCTTTCCTTTGAAGATATGGAGGCACTACCTCTATGGTGAAAAATGTGATATTTATACTGATCACAAGATTTTGAAGTATATTTTCTCACAAAAAGAACTCAACATGAGGAAAAGGAGATGGATTTAATTACTCAAGGATTATGATTGTACGATAAACTACCACCCGGGGAAAGCAAACAAGGTGGCAGATGCTTTGAGCAGAAAAGACCATGGAGTTTTGAACGTGATGGGAATTGAAAGGGATCCAATTTTGATGGATCTAGTGAAGATGGACATGGGAATAACCAGGGAAGGTGAAACATCAATGCTTTTTCAAATGGTTTCCAAACCATGTTTACTAGAAAGGATTAAGAGTTCTCAGACCGATGATGAAGAATTTCAAAAGAAGATTAAAGCTGTGAATGATGGGATATTGAGAGACTTTGTGTATGAAGATGGAATTTTGAAATTCGGGAAGAGACTTTGTGTTCCCAATATACCTAATCTAAAAAGGGAATTGGTGGATGATGCTCATAGTTCCAATTTCTCTATACACCCTGGGACCACCAAAATGTATAGAGATTTGAAGGAACATTTTTGGTGGGACAACATGAAGAGGGAGATTGCTGATTTTGTGTCAAGATGTATGGTTTTTCAACAAGTGAAAGCTAGAAGGCAACAGCCTGGAGGAGTCATGCAACCTATTCCCATACCGAAGTGGAAATGGGACAATATTACGATGGACTTTGTCATGGGGCTATCAAAGACTCGTAGAAGGAACGATGCAATATGGGTTATTGTTGACCGTCTTACCAAGTCAGCACATTTTCTTGCTATAAGAGAAGATCTACAACTAGAACGTCTAGAAAGACTATATATTAATGATGTTGTGAGACTTCATGGAGTACCCCTATCGATTGTTTCTGATCGTGGTCCCCGTTTTACTTTAAGATTCTGGAAGAGTCTTCAGAAATCCCTGGATACTGAACTTTATTTGAGCACTGCCTACCACCCTCAGACAGACGGACAATCAGAACGGACTATTCAAACCTTAGAAGACTTGTTGAGATCTTTCTCACTTGACTTTTAGGGTATGTGGGATCAATATTTATCTCTGGTAGAATTTTCCTATAACAATAGCTTCCATTCAAGTATTCAGATGGCACCATATGAAACGTTATACAGAAAGAGATGTCGTACACCAACCTTTTGGGATGACGTTGGTGAAAGAAAACTTGTAGGCCCAGAACTGGTGGAGGAAACGATGGAAATGGTGAAGGTAATCCAAAATCACATCAAAGCAGCTCAAAGTAGGTAGAAGAGCTATGCCGATAATCGAAGGAAGGATTCGGAATTTCAAGTCGGTGATCATGTTTTCCTGAAGGTATCTCTATGGAAGGGATTCATATGTTTTGGTAAGAAAGGTAAATTGAGTCCCAGGTACATCAGACCTTTCGAAATTCTAGAACGAATTGGGGTTGTAGCTTACCGATTGGCAATGCTACCAAGTCTCTCCAAAGTTCATGATGTGTTCCACATATCTCTGTTGAGGAAATACATGCCTGACCCAACTCATGTACTCACCTATGAGGAATTAGAACTGGAACCCGATCTGTCTTATTGCAAAGAGCTCATCAGGATTCTTGATACGAGAGAACAAGTACTGAGAAACCGAACGACGCGTCTGGTAAAAGTTTTGTGGAGAAACCATAAGATGGAAGAGGCAACATGGGAACCTGAGGAACTTATGATGAAGAACCACCTGAGTCTTTTCATGTGATAATATTCTAGAAATTTTGAGGACGAAATTATTTGACGGAGGGGAGAATGTAACACCCCAAGATTCTACGGTACGCTTCTCTTTGAATAATGCGATAGCGTGTGTTGTACGCAACATCGAGTTCTAACACACCACAATCAATCAAACTATCCGTTATGAATAGTAATACCTACTTTTTGAAATTATACATATTTTATATTTCAAAATGGACTTCATTTTTGGTTTCGGAATATCAAAATTATCCTAAGATGAATTTTTGGTATTTTTCTGAGAACTTCCAATATTTATGAATAGTGAGAAATACTTAAAAACAACTTTTTTAATAAAAATAATTTATAGTAATAAATTATATTATTGAGTGGTTTTAATGTATAATTAGAATATATTTTTACCATTTTATCCAATGGTGTTCATTAGAATTAATTTCACTTTGAAATTGGACCTAAACAATTGTAAATCTTTTAATATATATTGTTTCTTAAAAACACGGTATTTGTTGTGACAGTGGGAATTAATCATAAAATTAATTAATGCAATTTATATGTTTGGGATTTTGTAAAATATACATCATTTTTGAATTCAGAATATCAATTATATCTTAGGGGTAGATTTTGGCATTGTTCTGAAAAACTTCAATTTTTTATGAATAGTGAAACTACTAAGTGGTAGTTAAAAAACTGAATTTTTCATAAAACTTAATTTTACCACTTCTGTGAATGGAATTTTGAAAATCTGAGAGACACAGTTAATATCAAGAAGTAAAATGTGGTTCAATGAGATGAAAATAATTTTTGGTGAATAGTAACTTTTTAATTTTATTTACCACGGTTAAAAGTAAATAGGGTAATTAAGGGTAAAAATGATATTAATATTACCCTAAAACATGTACTAATTCTATTGGACAATTGTATCTCGACCAAAAACAACCTTAGGAATAAAATATTATCATTTAGGTCCACTTGGATTAGATTTGGACATTTATTATTATTTAATTCAAAGAAGAGTTAAAAGAGTTAAAATCAACGTTTATTTACTAAAACATTTTTAATATAGGGTTATACATAAGATAAATTAGATTTTAAATATTCATTAGAAATATAAAAAGATTTATTACATAATTATATTTAATTTATAATTTTTAGACATTAAATAATTTAATTTATTTATGACACAATGATGATGCAGTAATTACCATAATAGTGAAAAATTAAAATAATTGATATTATAAATACACAAATAAATATAATTTGAGACTTTTAATGAATTAAACTAATTTTATAGGTTAATGTGACATGTTAGGATTTATTTAATTAACTTTGGTCAAAGTAATCGTTCTGTTATGAGTTTCAAAAAAATCAACTATTGAATAGTGTCAAAATTGACATAAAAGAGTTTTTAAAACAAATATTATATTATTAATTGATATTAAATTCCTAAAAATCTAAGGTTCGTCCAAGAGACTTATATCATGATAGGTGTATCATTAAGGGACCACTTTTGGGTATCTTGGATATATATAGTAAGTTTATTAACTATATAATATAAAAATAGAAAGTGACATGGTAAATGTCAAACTAATTAACTAAGAGTTAAAACAAAAAGATAAGGTTAATATAGTAACCAAAACCTGTCAAAATTATATTTATTGAATGTTTATAGACTTATCCCCACCTTAAACTTTTAATAATAAACTTTGGAGCCATTAGAAACAGAATATGAATTTATTATAAATTAATATTTCTAGCTTTTCCAAAGGTGCCCCTCACCCCTCTTATAAAAGGGCACTCCCCCTTATCATTACTTCACACCTTCAAAGCCTTTTGGTTCGGCCAAACTCTACCCAAGTACTCTCTCAACTTCCCTCACTACAACCTAGAGGCCTTAGTTTGATCAGAAAGACAACCTAAGGAGCCGTTTTGATCAAATCAAAAGAAAGAACCCGAAGAAGAGGTAATGTTTTCACCACCCTTTTCCAAGTTCCTTTCTTCTTCCACTTCTTCTTCCTTTGTTATTACCATTCTAAAATAATAACTCCAGTATCATATATATAATATGATGTTATTATAAAAATGGTACAACCACATTCAGTATTCTATCCATCCTTTGAATAACGTGTCACCATACGTGCGTACGTACGGATTACTGTCTCCACGTCGTGGTGTAATTGTTATTCAATAAATTATTATTTGGATGGGTATAATAATGATGTGTAACTCATGTAAATAATAAATATAAAATTATAATGATTCTGTATATATGATATACTATCCAATTATATATTATTTTAATATCAAAAGAATGATATTGTTGCTCGTGCATACGTACGGACTACCGTCTCCACGAACGCGATGAGATTCATTCTCCATCGTATCCATTCAAGTATAATTATCATTTGATGATTTAAAAATAAGGTTTAAGGACTTGATATAATTATGGATATGAATAATATACAAACTATCCATGAAAAACATGGCTTACATAACAAAACATATAAAAGAAAACGAGTAAGTTAACACCCGAAACGACGATAATACTATGATATTATTAACAATGCAATGTTAAAAGATAATATATGATATCATATTAATGTATATGATTATTGTATAATTTAATAACAATTATTTAACCATTATACAGGAGGTTAACCTACCCTCAACCAAGGAAAAGTACAAGGTAAGGGTTATTTCACAATCACTTCATTATCCGAGGTTGTTTATACATAATAATCTACCGGGATCTCTTTATCATCCACATCCATGTTTATTAAAAATGTATTTGAAAACATTTTTACTATTTACAACAATATGGGTTAAAGTCATTTATTCCCTTGTTTGACTTTTTATAAGAGGTTTATAAAGGAATCTTTTCGTCGTTTTCCAAACAATGTGCTTTTTTACCTTTTCGACAAAATTAAGGTAAGAATGTTTTTTTTAACTTATACGGCAGGTGCGGTTATTTTCCGCCGTTATAAAATCATCGGAGCTTCCATTAAAAGATTATAAGAATATTTTCAAAGAAAATGTCTTATTTTATAAATATATGACTCTTAAATGATTTCAAAATAGAAATATATATTTCTCTAAAAAGAGTTTTGATTTCATCTATGTCAACATACTTTAATGGATTTTACGCTTATTTGAATTTGATTTATTATGATACAAAAATTCTATATTGTATTGAAGGTTTTGTGATATGTTTGACTATGGATGTGCTATTTTTATACCATTCATAGTTTATCCTGAAAGTATTGAAATTTTGTATGCTAGTTTTAATACGAATATTTATGTTATGTTTAAACCTTTTCATATGGGAATGCATTGGACTTAATATGTGACGGGTGGAGCCCGATATAGCTCCTTGATGCATCGGTAGGTCTCATGAGGCAAACTAGTGTCTTGGCACAAGGCCTTGGCAAAATCTTATTTGTAGTCTTGGCCCAAGGCCTTGGCTATGTGGTTATGATAGTCTGGCATTATGCATTCCATCATTATGAAAGTGGTTATTGATATTGCATGTGATTATTCGATTAGTAGAATATCCATGTGAATAAGTAAATGGCATTATTTCGTTTTACTTTTGCCATACTATGTTGAAGTTCAAGTTTAAAAGGCTTTTGTTTTAGTTATACATTGCCTTAAATGTTTATGCTTATTTTTGAAAGTTTCTGCTATATTTTTATCCTTACTGGGCATTTGAGCTCACCCCTTTTCTATGTTTTCTTTTTTCCCAGGATGTGAAGAAGTAAGTTATGAATGACCTGCAGGGATAGTATGTGGGGATATGAGTGTGGAATATGGAGACTATGTTGTTGTAGTAGTTTTTCACTTTATGATGTAACGTAAAACTTTATGAATATATCTAGTGTTTCCAAGGCTACTAAACCAATCGGTCTTTCGAGATTTGATCTTTCTTGTGATCATGCCAATGTTATGTAATAATGCACCGACTCTGGGTAACTGGGGTCGGGGCGTTACAATGCATTTCAAATTAGCGTCATTTCCATGGAGGCAAGTAATTATTTAAACAAATTAGAGGTATTTATTTTATTTTTCATTTTATTCTATTCTTCTCTTCTTTCTTTCTTCTTTACCCAATATGTTTTTTTTCATTCTTCTTCTTCTATTATTTTCTTCTTCTTTTTGGACCATCAACTCAAACTTCTCATTTTTATTTTACAATGGTCCACTTTCCTTATTTTAATTTTTATTTGATTTATGACATGAACTAATCCCGAGGATCTCTTAGATCTTGACCATGAGATTGAATGCAGCCTTAGGGCTAGAATCAGACATTCTCATTCTACGGGAAGTTTCAACATTCAAACAGTTTGAGAATTTCTCCACTCCAAGAACATTGAAATTGGAAACACTTCAAATTCAAACATAAAACAAGAAACAATGGCTGAAAATAATGGAAATGAACTTAATAGAACCATTTGAGAATTGGTTTCACCTGATATTAACTATCAACCAAATTGTATTTCATACCCGAATCTCAAATTGGACTTTGAACTAAAATCTGGATTAATTCACCTTCTTCCAAAATTTCATGGATTATCTAGTGAGGATCTAAATAAACATTTAAAAGAATTTAATGTGGTTTTCTCAACCTTAAAACTAAGAAATGTTTCTGAATATCAAATCAAACTAAGAGCATTCTCGTTCTCACTTGATGGAGCTGCAAAGGATTGGATGTATTATTTACAACCTAAATATGTAACTTGTTGGAACGTTTTGAAATGTCTTTTATTGCAGATATTTTTTCCAGCATCAAGGACCACATCCATTCAAAAAGATATCACGGGGATCAAGCAATCACGAGGGGAGTCAATGTATGAGTACTGGGAGTGATTCAAGAAGTTGTGTTAAAGCTTCCCACATCACCAAATCAGTGAGAAACTCCTCATCCAGTACTTCTATGTAGGAATCACACCTATAGAGAGAATCATGGTGGATGTCGTAGATGGAGGGGCATTGTTGGACAAGACACCAGTAGCTTCATGTGTGTTGATCGACAAGATGGCACAAAACTCCCAACAATTTGGCGATCGAGGTACACCGCATGTTAGGGGAGTATATCAGTTAAGTCATTCCTATCTTGAAAATCATTTGATCGATACTAAGTTGTAAGAATTGACCACTATGGTGAGGCAGATTGCTTTGGAACAAAAGACATCCCAACCCCCTCCTTCAAGGCCTTGTGGCATTTTCACTGAGACAAGCCACCCAACTGACTATTTCCTGTAACTACAAGATATAGTGGATTGCGTAGCAATCTTCCCAAGGAGACCATATCAACAGCAACAATAGACATATCCACAAAAGAAGTTTGATTCATTTTCTACAACATACAACCAAGGGTGGAAGGATTAATCAGACATGAGGTATGGCTCTGGAAAACAATAAAGGCCCCATTTTCAAAAAAAACTTCCAGCAGCCTCCACCTTACCAACAGGGTTTCCAACAACCAAAAAGGAGATTTGAAGCCCAAGCATCAACAATCAAACAACAAGGTAATTCTCAACCAAAGGTATATTCTAAAACTGATGATATTTTGAATCAAAATTTTCTTAATCAATAGAATGAGCTGAAGAGTCAAGGTTCGGAGCTAAGGGATTTAAAGACTCAAATGAATCATATTTCTACTGCCCTCCATGAACTAGTAAGTAAAAATTCTGGAAATCTACCTTCCCAACCTACTCCAAATCCTAAGGGGGATGTCATTACCAACACATTGAGAAGTGGGAAGCAAGAAAATGATGTATCTGCACATATCATTCCACCGGGATTCACCTCAACTCTAGAGAAGCCTCATTTCGTACCAACTAATGAGAAATACAAAAGATAAAGATAAAGGTAATAAAGAGATTGATGATGTTCCTCCTAAACCCCTTCCATTTCCAAACAGAGTTTTACAAACCAAAAAGATGGTTGAAGAGGCGATGCGAAAAGAAGATTTGGATACATTCAAGCATGTGGAGATTAACATACCTTTTCTTGAATCCCTTAAGAAAATCCAAAGGTATGCCAAATTTTTAAAATAACTTTGTACCAATCGAAGAGGGATCAGGGGAAATGAGAGGATAAATCTTGGAAAGAATGTGTCAACACTCATTACACCAACTCTAGCAATGCCAACAATGTGTAAGGATACGGGTACATTCACCATCCCATTCAACATAGGGGAGTTACACTTTTCATATTCTCTTTGTGATTTTAGAGCTTCCATAAATGTGATGCCTCACTCTGTATTCTCCTCTTTGCAGGTTGGTGAGTTGAATCCCACAAGAGTAGTGGTGTAGTTGGCGAATAGAGCTATGACATATCCAGCGAGAGTCCTTGAGGACGTACTTGTCCGTGTAAGAGACATGATCTTCCTAGAATATTTCTACGTGCTTAACATGGAGGAAGATCATGTAAGTTATCATGCTCCCATTATCTTAGGTAGGACCTTCCTCAAAACTGAAAAACAATCATAAATGTCCATGAGGGTACACTTTCAATGGAGTATGGAGATGAATTTGTGATATTTCATGTTATGGACTCCATGAAGTACCCCTCAAAGGACCATTCTACGTTTCTATCTCCCATTTTGAACCACCAAATAAAAACCCCATGGAATTTGATTGTCCTATGCTTAGGGATATTATGAGTATTGGTTCTATTTTAATGTCTAAGAGTACTTCCACACCTATTTCTAATGTACAAGACTCTCTTAGATTTGATTTTGAAATGGATTCATATTTTGATTTTGATCATATGAACTCTAATTATGACATGGCCGTTGAGTATGCTGATGGATTTGATGAACTATTCTCCGATTTTGATGATGTATATTCTGATATTGATGTTTATTGTGTACATATTTCAGTTCCATAAATTTCTCCATCCATACACCACCCCCTACACTAGAACTCAAGGCATTTCCACCAAATCTCAAATCTCAAATACTCATACTTGTTGAGTGGTGAGAAATTACATGTTATCTATCGAAGGTGGGTTCTATAATTTCTTGTTATCTTAAGGTGTGTTTAACCATGGTGTGGGTTGATTTCAGTTTTACTGGGTTCTTAGGGTTTGTGGGATGTGGTAAATGGTGTAATCAGTTTTAGATTATTTTATTCTCATGGGTTTCCCCTATTTTATGTTTTCTTTTCAGTTGGAAATCCCCTCTGTTGTGCACCTCTCCTCTGCCACAAACGCACCTCTGTCATGTGCTTAACGAAACCTTTGCGGTGAGTTTTCTCCTGTTACTCATTAGTTTCCTCGTGTTTTCATGTTATTACTGTTTGATATTGATGGTTATAATGTGAAATGTATGGAATAAATGCCCCGCTGAAAATCATGGTCTTTGGTGGTTCTTATTTGCGCACAAAATAAATTGCATGTTGGTTGGTTCTTGTTGAAAATTTGAATATAAAAATTGGTAATTTTTGTATACTTGACTTATGAATTAACGCCCCACGGTGATAAAACTTCTGTGATAACCCCTGAATTAACAAAAAAAAAATTGAATAAGGGATGCTTTGTAAAATCTAAAATTGTGATTGTTTGGTTTGTGTGGTGTTGCGATTGTGAGCATGATTGTGTTTTTGTATGGTGTTGCGGTTTTTGGCATGATTGATATTACATTTGTTTTCCATGTTTTAGTTCTTACACCATTGAATATCAATCCAAACATTACCCATTTCAATGGAACCACCACTTTTTTACTAGTTCAATTCCATTGAATCCTAGAAAACCACTTCTAGAGGACTCTATGAGACACTTTATGGTGTAAAGATGATGTTTTTCAGATTCTATATATATTTAAAATACATGGTATGTAGTCTTGTTTAATGGAACATGCTTCACCATACATGGATTTCATATATATTTTAATGCCACACAACATTTATCTCCAAAATTTACACCCCATGACTCATCTTCTGACTCAAACATTGAATAAGTTTCATTTTAAATGTTACATGTCATGTGAACCTAGGTCACACACAATGTATCTCCAAGACATATACTTCAGCATGAAACCATGTACATGCCATGAAATAATGGTAGAACCATATGATATGTGTTTTACTTCACTCACACCATGTATAGATACCATAGAAACATTATGTGTATAGACTATACACCCCTAGTGGTCATGTAAGGACTACACACCATGTATTCCACAAAAATTTGATGCATAGCCGGCGAGGTGACTCAGTATGTATCTAAGGTACACGCCTTTAGATCAAGTTGTTCTATATGTCATGTATTCTCAAAGGCATCATGCAGTCTATGTAAGATTAACTTGGAATTAATTTGATATAAACCAGATTAATTCAGGAATCTTATCCCTACACGATGTTCACCCTACTGGACACACCATGTATATGGATTTCACATGAGTTTAGAAATGGTAGTATACAACCAACCTAAACCTAGAACCCTACACATTGTGTATCCATTGAAAAAATTGTGTGCTATGTTATTTTCATTATTATTATTTATTTTTCACTTAGATGATAGTATTTAATGTATAATTATCCCATTATAAATATCTTATCATGTAGATCAAAATAGTATGATTCCCTCATTCATTGTAAATTTCACACGATGTGGTTTGGATATTCTAATTATCTTTACTCTTCTTGAGAGTTGACAAGTGACAAGTGATATGTTTAAAGAAAATATGGAGTATGGTACTCCCCCATGTTTTGGTGAAGACTCCTCCATGTATAGGTTTTAGGTACTCCATGAAGATATACAAAATACAGGGCATAGTCCCCTGTATATAGATAGAGTTCAAGTACGTTCACATGTTTTGGGGTAGGTTCCTCTATTTCATTGTAGAGGCATTTGTACCATGATTTTTTTTATAAAACCCAAACAATGCTACTTGATTAATTAAAACATAATATTAGGCAAGTTCTAGATCGAACCCATAAAGACGATGAATATGAATAAAGAATGGATGAATGCCAATCAGTTGAAAAAATAGTATAAAGATGGCATGAAAGAGTTTATCATGTTTACAGAAGATCATTCATGTGACCCTTCTCAAATATTTTGTCCATGTTTATTCCATTTTTATTCAAGAAAAATTAGTCCAGAGGAGTTAGAAGAACACCTGATCTGTCACGGAATATATCGAAGTTATACATGTTGGAATAAACATGGGAAAAACGAATGTAGGTAGTGGCTTGGATAACACGGCGTTTTATGGATCATCTGATATGATTACAAGCGTGAACAGTGAATCTGATCGTATGGAGGGTGTGATTATAGATGGGAATGATGATGAAGATCCTATTGAGGAAATGACAAGAACAGTTGAAGATAAACTTCATGATTTCCCAAAAAATTTTGAGTAGTTAAAGAGTTGTGAAATTACGTAATTGTATGCTGGTTTCACTAAATATACACCATTTTCAAACATACTGAAGTGATATAATTTGAAAGAAAGCAATGGGTGGAGTGACACTAGTTTTACAGAACTACTTTCTCTCCTGAATGAAATGATCCTAGAAGATAATAAACTCCCAAGCCGAACATAAAATTCCAAACGAATGCTACGATCGATGGGTATGATCTCTGAAAGAATACATGCCTTCCCGAATGACTGTATATTATTTCACAAGGACCACAAATCATTTAAATAATTCTCAAAGTGTGGTGCTTCTCGATACAAGAAAGATGATTCTAGTCCTACAAAAGTTGTATGGTACGTTCCAATCATTCCAGTGTTTAGGAGCCTATATGTAAGTGAGGATATTGCAGAACAATTGACATGGCATGTAGATACAAGAATTAAAGATGGGAAACTATGTCACCCGGCAGACTCTCCTCAGTGGAAGAGAATTGATCACGAGTATCCTGAATTTGGAAACGAGCCAAGAAACCATCGTCTGGCGTTATATACAGACAGAGTGAATCCGTTTGGTTTTCAAATCAGCAGTCACAATACATGGCTGGTTATGTTGGTAATTTTAACTTACCACCATGGTTATGCATGAAAATAAAATACATCATGTTATCTATGCTTATATCAGGACCAAAACAACCAGGTAATGATATTGATGTTTATTTGGCCCCATTGATCGAGGATTAAAAAATATTGTGGGATTCAGGTGTTATGTTGTATGATGCATACAAAAATGAAGATTTCACTTTGAAAGCCATGTTGTACGGGACGATAAATGACTTTCCTTCTTATGGAAAATTTTCAAGATATAGTATTAAAGGAACTCAAGGGTGTACCTTTTGCGAACAAGGTACGCAGTCAATTAGGTTGAAACATTCATCGAAAACCGTGTTTCTAGGACATCGCAGATTTCTACCCCGATGGCATAAGTACCGATCCTGAACGACATCATTCGATGGAAGTTCAGAAGAACGAACAACACCGTCTCCACCAATAGGTGATCAATGTTTTGATAAAGTAAAATATTTTGAAACTACTTTTGGTAAACCATTTTTGAAAACCCTTACGAAAACTGGTTGGAAAAGGAGATCAGTTTTTTTTGAATTACCATATTGGAATTGTCTGTATGTCATACATTTTCTTGATGTTATGCATGTTGAAAAAAATGTATGTGATAGTGTCATCGAAACATTGCTAAATGCACCCATCAAAACAAAGGATAAAATTAAGGATAGATTGGACATGGTTGAGATGGGAATACGAGAAGAGTTGGCACTAATGAATGGTGAAAAACAAACATTTCTTCCTCCTGCTGCTTACACTCTTTCCAGGCAGCAGAGATATCAGTTTTACAACTTCTTGAATGACGTAAAGGTTCTAGAGGGGTATTAATAAAATATCAAGAACATCGTGTCAATGAGGGATTTAAAATTAAAGGGTCTGAAATCACATGACTTCCATGTTTTGATGCAAGATCTAATTCCAATAGCTTTACGTAGAATTTTTCCCAAGAATGTCCTCCATACATTAATGAAGCTCAATTTCTTCTTCAAAGCTATATGTAGGAAAGATATAGGCCTGGTGAAATTTCCATCTATGGAAAGAGAAATTGCCATCATATTATGTGAATTGGGAATGTTCTTCCCGCCAACATTTTTCGATATGATGGTTCATTTGATAGTTCATTTGGTGAGAGAGATTTGACTATGTGGTCCTGTAAATTATAGATGGATGTACCCCATTTAACGATATATAAATATTATGTAAGGGTATGTCAAAAATCGAAGTCGTCCAGAGGGTTGTATTACGGAGAAATATATTGTTGAGGAAGTCGTTGAATTTTGTACCGAATACCTGTCTGGTGTGGAAAGCATTGGCCTACCGAAATCTCATCACACTGAGCGGCTTGAGGGTGAAGGAATTTCTGGAAGAGAGGTTGTCACAATCAATATTACAGATCGGGAGCAGGCTCACCTTTACATTTTTCATAACAGTTTCGACGTTGACCCATATGTTCAAACCCAAAAATAAATTCTTAGGCGTTTGAATCCATCTAGGGCTGAAAAATAGATATCAGATACACATAATCGATAGTTTATAGGATGGTTTCAGGACCATATTTTAAGCAGTTAGATGAAAATACAGGCTTAATTTCAGAACAACATCGATGGCTAGCCGGAGGAGCAAGTGTGTATGTATTATCTTACAATGCCTATGCAGTTAATGGTTATACATTCTATACTAATGAACATGATGAAAACAGTACCATGCAGAATAGTGGAGTTACACTTGTGGCTGAGGCGATGCATGTTTTCGGTGCTAAACATAGAAACCCAATTCATGTGAATATATCATACTTTGGCATCATCAAACGAATATGGGAGTTGGATTATACGAAATTCCAAGTGCCTATTTTTCGATGCAAGTAGGTTGATAACATGAGTGCTGTTAAAATAGATGAATTAGGATTTGTGAAAGTTGATTTCAGTAAGGATGTCACGAACCAAGTCAGGTCGCCATCCCATCTATGCCCGACCCGGTCCGCGACAAGTCCCGAAGGGATTTCCCGATCCCCATGGTCTGGCACAAGTGCCCGGGTATCAAAATAATGCTTTGGGAACGATTTATCCGATTATGAAAAACATGCCCAAAACAACAAACAAACAAAAAAAAGACAT
Source organism: Viscum album (assembly GCA_963277665.1). NCBI lineage: Eukaryota > Viridiplantae > Streptophyta > Magnoliopsida > Santalales > Viscaceae > Viscum > Viscum album. The sequence continues at coordinate 1,514,466,378 of OY728150.1, forward strand.
GCCAAACCAAAAATCTCAACCAAGCAGGTCCTTACCACAAACTAGGATCTTATCTACAAGTTTAACACCAAACCCAATCAACTGCAAAACATGGTGGCCAAAAGCCAACTCAAAAACCACCCTTGGCTGGAGGACACCACCCTCTCGCTATCTCCACAACACCACGCCAAGGTTTCAACTAACAACCTGAACGACCACTTCCAAAAGCCTTACCCTTACCTATATTAGACAAAACCAAATCTACTTACACCCAAGGGTGTAAGTAGAGTGTGAGAAACCCTCAATAGTATGTCACCAATAAGATATTCCACATTTAAAGATTAACTGACAAAACAATTGCAAGTTTAATCCAGGAATAAAAATAAAATCTTAAACAATTTTAAATAAAACAATTTGAGAAATGAAAAATTTAAGGGAAACGGGTTAGAAATAAAAACAAAACATTTATTTTTTTTATTACACCACAAAGGTGATGCCATGTATCGTTGTCAAGTGAGATGTAATCCAAGATCACCAAAGTGGGAGAGGCCCTATAGGTAATAGCACTGAAAGGGACCCTAGAACATCATGTCTCGGTGAACCAAGGAATAAGAACCACAATAACATACTCTCTCGTGGACGAGCCACTAGTAGGGAAACACATTTATAACCTTATGGTCCCCAAACGTCACCCACAGTTTTGTTAGTGTTGTAAGCATCAAACCAGCTAAGTGAATCCGGGCCGAGTCCACTTCCGTATCACTAGCGCACTAGTCCTATTCCACCCACCTAATACCCAGGATTCCCATTTTGTGCTCAAAATTTCCAAGTTCGCGTGCTTGTTAAAGTCAATTCACAAAACATAGGATTATTATCTAAATTTTGCGCCACACTATCACACACAAGTAAAAATCCATTTAAAAACATTATGCACATCAAAGATTTTCCAAAACTCAACCTGCACTACTCACACAGTCAAATAAATAGCTACAAATTTTTTTTAAAGACCACACTACAATTATTTAACACTATAAAATTTTGTCAAACATTTTTTTTGTAAAATGCATTGCACGACTCAAGGTTCCAAAACCCAGACAAAAAACCCCTATTATAACCTGACTCATACTGATGCCACCACAAAACACAAGCCACAGCTCCTGCATATACTAACAGACCAACTGCATATTTTTTAACAAACACTAAAAAAAATTTACAGACACACTACCATCAGAGCAAAGACACTTTAAGTTGCAAACCAAAAACCAATTGCGCACATTAAAACTAATTAATAAATTTAATAAACAAATTAAACAAGCAATAGATTTTATCAGATGATCCTTACGTGCGGAACCACCTACCAACATGTAGAATATTTCACAAACTCAATGCGCAAAGGTCGTTGCACACCCACTGTGCCTCAAGTAGACCACAAGGAACCCTAAAACAATGTAATAAATTAATCGCGTCAATAATGGACCACTCAGAATACAAAACTTGCCCGAAAGAGAAGAACATCACCGAATGAAAAGAAGAAGAAAAAACAAAGGCTGCAATGGTTCAGCTGAGAGGGAGATTTGCACCGGCTGGAATCACTAGAAAGAGGTGCGGTCGAGAGAAGGTGGAAGGGTGTGGCACGGTCGGTGCGATCGGTGTAGCTAGGTAGGGTGGGAGGGAGGTGCGGCCTGGCATGACGGAGGAGGAGGAAGGAGGGAGGGTCGCGGATGTCTGAAGGGGGATGGAAGGTGTGCGATGTGGCTCGGCTTAGTAGGGGGTAGTGAGGGAGGCCGGGCCGAGGATGTGGGAGCTGATCCAAAGAGAGAAGGAAAACCAGACGGCTGCTAGGGTTCATGAGGACCAGGTGAGGGGGGGCAGATGAACAGTAGCACCGCGAGGGAGAGAGAAAAAGAGGGAGAAAAAATAATAAAAAGAAAATAGAAAATAAAGGATAATAAAAAAAGAAATAAAGAAAAAGGAAAGAAAATAAGAGGATAAAAAGAAAATAAAAGAAGGGATAAAATAAAATAAAAATAAGGAGATGGGTAAATAAAAATAAATTAAAATCTAAAATGAAAATCTAACCTAAACTAATAAAAATAATAATAATACTAATGATAAAAATAACTATAATTATAATAAATTTTATTTTTATTCGGTTATTTAATCATTCACGCACCGGGCAGGTCACGCGTTAAACTAGCGAAGCCACACGGCTTCGCCTGTGCCCTGCTCGCACGTCGAGCAACGTCAAGACAACACTCACTTATCAGCGCCAAAAGTGAAAAACTCACATCAGGTTCGGCCTGCCCTTCAACCAAACAATTTAAATAAAGGCAAATAAGATTACGAGATAAAAAATAAAAATTAAAAACATACCTCAAATGAAGTCTGGGTTTGACAATTCTCCCCACCATGAAAACTTTCCACCCTCGGAAAGTCAGTTCGAAGCCTGATCAGAGAATATAAATGGGTACTCCTGCTCAACCCAAGACTTCCGCTCCCAAGTCTCATGCTCGTCATTCCCATGCTGCCAGAGAATACGAACCAAAGGAATGGACTTTCCATGGAGAATCTTCTCCTGAGAATCCACTATCCGCACTGGGCGCTCAAACACTGATAGGGCGGGCTCTATCTCCAACTCCTCCCAATTCAACACATGTGACGGATCAGGATTATACTTTTTCAGTTGGGAGACATGGAATACGTCGTGAATCGATGTCAACTGTGAAGGAAAAGCTAACCTGAGTCATATCATTTAGTCATTTAACACTTTATCATTCTGGGGTGTTACAATCACCCCCCTAGAGCATAATGTCCTCGTTGTGGGCCCTACATCTCAACCCAGGTAGTGCACCGCACTTAAGGTTGGGTACCACCTATGATACCAAATGTAACAACTGGGCCCCGGTGACAGCACAACCACCCTACCTTAACATGGTCATCGGGTCCTGGCCTGTCAGGTACCACTAGTTGCCCCAAAGACATGTGGTCCCCACACTGGGGCCCACCCTCGTTCCCGAACAGGTCATCTGACTAATGAAAGTTCCCACAAGACAACACATGTCCTTTCCAGTGTGCTTTGTCCTCACTCACACACACCCTAGGAAACTTCCCAGAAGGTCACCCATCCTAATCACTACTCCAGAACAAGCACGCTTAACTGTGGAGTTCTAATCAGGCATGCTCCCGAAAAGGAAGGTGCACCTTGTTTACATGAGTCAAAATGGTATCAAAATAATACTTTGGGAACGATTTACCCGATTACGAAAAACATGCCCAAAATAACAAACAAAAAAAAGACATGCCAAACCAAAAATCTCAACCAAACAGGCCCTTACCACAAAGTAGGATCTTAGCTACAAGTTTAACAACAAACCCAAACAATTGTAAAACATGGTGGCAAAAAACCAACTCAAAAACCACCCCTGGCTGGAGGACACCACCCTCTCACCATCTCCACAACGCCACACCAAGGTTTCAACTAACAACCTGAACCACCACCTCTAAAAACCTTACCCTTACCTGCATCAGACAAAACCAAATCTACTTACACCCAAGGGTGTAAGTTGGGTGTGATCCAATACTCAATAGGATGTCACCAATAAGAGATTCGACATGTAAAGATTAACTGAAAAAACAATTTCAAGTTTAATCTAGGAATAAAAAATAAAATCTTAAACAATTTAAAATAAAACAATTTGAGAAATGACAACTTTAAGGGAAACATATTAGAAATAAAAACAACAATTTTTTTATTACACCACAAAGGTGATGCCACATATTGTTGTCAAGTGAAATGTAATCTAAGAGCACCAAAGTGGGAGAGGCCCTATAGGTACTAGCACTGAAAGGGACCCTAGAACATCGTGTCTTGGTGAACCAAGGAGTAAGAACCACAATAACATACGATCTCGTGCATGAGCCACTAGTAGGGAAACACATCCATAACCTAGTGTTCACCAAACGTCACCCATAGTTTTGTTAGTGTTGTAAGCGTCAAACCAGCTATGTGAAATCGGGCCGAGGCCACTTCCGTATCACTAGCGCACTAGTCCTAGTCTGCCCACATAATACTCAGGCTTCCAATTTTGTGCTCAAAAGTTCCAAGTTCACGTTCTTGTTAAAGTCAATTCACAAAACACAAGAGTATTATCTAAATTTTGCGCCACACTATCACATACACATAAAAATCCATTTGGTAACATTACGCACATCAAAGATTTTCCAAAACTCAACCTGCACTACTCACACAGTCAAATAAACAGTTACAAAAAAATTTTAAAGACCAAACTACAATTATTTAACACTATAAAAATTTTTCAAACAATTTTTTTGTAAAACGTGTTGCATGGATCAAGGTGCCAAAATCCACTCAAAAAAACCCATTGTTATTACCAGACTCATACTGACGCCACCATAAAACACAATCCATAGCTCATGCACATACTAATAGACCAACTACATAATTTTTAACAAACACTAAAAAAAATTACATCCAGCAGAGAAAAGACACTTTAAGTTGCAAACCAAAAACCAACTACATGCATTGAAACTATTTAATAAATTTAATAAAAAATTTAAGCAAGCAACAGATTTGATCAGATAATCCTTACGCGCGGAACAACCTACCAACGTGTAGAAGATTTCAAAAACTCGATGCGCAAATGTCGTTGCATGCCCACCGTGCCTCAAGTAGACCACAAGGAACCCTAAACCAATGAAATAAATTAATCGCGTCAAGAACAGACCACTCAGAATACAAAACATTCCAGAAAGAGAAGAACATCACCAGTCGAAAAGAAGAAGAAAAAGGCTACAATGGTTCGGCCGAGAGGGAGATTTGAACTGGCTGGAATCACTGGAAAGAGGTGCGGTCGAGAGAAGGTGGAAGGGTGCAACACGGTCGGTTCGGTTGGCATGACTGGGCAGGGCGGGAGGGAGGTGTGGCCCGGCACGATGGGGGATGAGGAAGGAGGGAGGGTCGCGGCTGTCCGAAGGGGGATCGAAGGTCTGCGATGCATCTGGGCTTAGCGGGAGGTAGCGAGGGAGGGCGGGCCAAGGATGTGGGAGCTGATCCGAAGAGAGGAGGAAAACCAGACGGCTGCTAGGGTTCGCGCGAACCAGGTGAAGGGGGCGAATTAACAGTAGCTCTACGAGGGAGAGAGAAAAGGAGGGGGGGATGAATAAAAAGAAAATAGAAAAGAAAGTATAATAAAAAAAAGAAATAAAAAAAGAAATAAAGAAAAAGAATAGAAAATAAGAGGATAAAAAGAAAAGAAAATAAGGGATAAAATAAAATAAAAATAAGGATATGGGTAAATAAAAATAAATTAAAACCTAAAAAGAAAATCTAACCTAAACTAATAACAATAATAATAATACTAGTACTAATGACAAAAATAACTATAATTATAAAAAATTTTATTTTTATTCGGTTATTTAATCATCCGTGCACCGGGCAGGTGGCGCGTTAAACTGGCGAAGCCACACGGCTTCGCCCGTGCCCTTCCCGCGCATCGAGCAATGTCAAGACAACACTCACTTATCATCGCCAAAAGTGAAAAACTCACATCGAGTTCGGCCCACCCTTCAACCAAACAATTTAAATAAAGGCAAATAAAATTACGGGATAAAAATTAAAAATTAAAAACACACCTCAAACGAAGTCTGGATGTGAAAAAGGAAGGGGAGAAAGACGAACCATTTATAATGGAATCACAGACAGTACAAGTATTTTATGTTCTAGACCTCACAAAATGAAATTGGTCAATTGTTCTGTTATCGACCAAAACAACTAAAGGGTTAGATGAGAGTTCAACGGAGGATGACCCTTTTATAGGGACTTCACATTCATTTCGTAGTGGTCCCGTTGTAGATGGAGTTTTGTATGTTAGAGGAGACCACAATGAAGGGATTTACATAGTCTATATAGTAGTCAAATCTCTTTATCCTTTAAAGAAAAAAGAGAGTACAATAATCAGGTTATTTGTTTATTGTAATATACATTGTGTTGCGTTATGTTATTATCTGTCCGTTGTTGCTTTTATGTAATCTAAATTAAATGTTAAACCAATTCTGAAGATAATGAATTCTGCACCTGCTGATGCGCCCAATCCTGAGGCACAATAGGTCTCTCAACCAGCTGCTAGTGGTCCCAGTGTAGAGAAACAACAGGTTTCTCAACCAGCTGCTGGTGGTCTTAGTGCAGAGCAACAACAGGTTTCTCAACCTTCTGTTGCTAGTCCCAGTGCTAAGGTAAAACAGGTTTCTCAACCTGTTTCTACTAGTCCCAGTGCCGATGCTAGTGCTCTGGAGGAACATATTGATGATACTTTTGAGGAAATTGTAGGAAATGAAACCCTTCAAGCGCAAAAAAAACAATAGCATTGTAGTTTGACAGTGTTAGCCAAAATCCTTAAGGCAAAAGCAAAAGGTATCAAATTTGAGGTGGGATAGAATAAGTGAGGCCAACATGTTAACACCAACATAGCCATCTTTAGTGGCTACATTGGAATCATCACTCGGCAATGCTTGCCGATTGATGTACAGTCGTGGCACCATGTTGTCACCGGGCTGAAGTCACTAATGTGGGCAGAGATTACTGTAACATTATGATATCATTTTTTTAATTTATTAAAATAAAATACCAAAACATTGACTTACTCTTCATCACCCATTTTAGAGTGAATTTATAGTAAATCCCTCACACAAGGAATATGTATTAAGAGTTTCAGGAAGGATTTATAGAGTTTTCCGAAATTTTTTAACAAAATATCATCTTAAAGATGCTGAAGGGAAATCAAGCCACACCCACCTCCTCTTTATGCACACTTGATATCCCAAGGAGCATGGGATGTGTTTAGAACAGTCGTGGGGAGAAGAATTTTCAGGTACATTGTGTGGGGTAATACGTTGTTTGACGTGCTTATATTCAACACTTTGATTGATAGTTTTTTATTTATGAAACACCAACTAAGTGCTAAAAATAAAAAACAAACAACAGAACCAGCGTACCCTTACCGTAAAGCAAGGATGGGGTACTCTTCACTTGAGAAAAAATTGGTACGTCTTTTAAATCTATTATACTACTTGTATGTGACATAAAACGACACCATAACCATGTTTCTCTATTTATATGCTAATTGATGAATCGAAATAGAAATCCATATCCATACCAAGCCATGTGCAATGGAAGGAGGCTCGTGTAAATAAAGAGGGCATACTGATAGATGAAAACACATAAAAAGTGTGGGAAACATTTGTAAGTATGAAATAATATAAATTTGATTTTCTTTAAATCACTATTACATTACAATGACTACTTATTTTTCTATATTTTCTATCTGACATAGTCACAGGAATCAACAACAACTGCACCAGATGCAGACATACTTTCAGCAGCCTTAAAACAGCCATAACAGTATGACCGCATCAAAGGTGCGGGTTTTGGGGTGACACCCCGAACATATTTTCAAAAACAAAAACAAGCGGTGGATCAAAATGAAAAAATGGAAAATCTGCAGAAAAAATTATCTACTTTTCAAGAAGAATGACAATACCAGAGAGAGATGATAACAACATTGATGGGGGAGAGGCAAAGAGAAGAAACAACTCAACAAAAACTCATGCGTGACGATTCCGCCCCACCCCCACCAGCTTTGAGGCGAGCCATTCCCCTAAAAAACCTGATTTAGCTGAGGTAATCAATGTTTTAATAATTGTTTCTATGAAATGTGATTCACATAGACACTGATACCTTTCCTGTACTAATATTATACAGGGTGAAAATGACTATGATTTATATCTATCAACTCCCACCTATGGCCTTGTAGCGAGGGCTACAGTGTTCAATACACAGAACGACATGATACACAACAGACAACATCCAAAAGATCATCTCAGAGTGTCAATTAATGTAGCTAATGAGCCGAGTGCTGAGCTACCTATTCCAAATGAAGATGAAGGCATTCATATGGTTGAACAAGATATTGTAACATTCATCGCATGGTTGGAAATTCTTTTAAAAAACATGTTGACAATGAGGTATCCATTTCCAATTTATTTTTCAAGTTGGACCTTTAACATTTAATGAAAAAAGATCTGAACCGATGAATGTTATTACATAACGATAAAGAGAAGGGGGTGAAATGAAATATCATCTCAAAACTATCTCAAGGGTCAACCAACAAATTGAAACAGTCTACTGAGAGAACCTTCACCCCGCCCATTCTATATCCACAGTTAATATCATTGCAAGCTCATGTGGATACAAAGTTGATAGACATCAATGCTCACACAGTTGATTTTGAAAAAAAATATATACGGAGAGAAAACATCAGATTTCATTAGTGTTGAAAATGTAAATGAAATTTTCAAGTATTAATGGCTAGGAGACTCAGTTATAAATGTATACATGAGGTATGTTTTCATGATTTTATTTTACAAAATCTGATATACTCTAATAATTATGAAAAAATACATTTTATATATTTCGCAGGCGTATATATGAAAAACTATTGAAGGTATTTCCCCATGAACAAAATGTTGGACTCGTTAGTCCTCACACAACCTCTTCAAAAGACGAAATAGATTCTGATAAAGAGGCTGCAATAATGTCATCCCTGCTCAAATCATTTGAAAAAAAGTATGGATGATAGACTCTTTTTAATACCAACGATGCAGGGGTAAAACTCTACAATTTAATCACATCAATTAGGAATCACTGGATGCTGATTGCAGTCAATTTGGATACTCTAAGGATTTATTTTCTGGATTCAATGCATGGATATCCAACAAACCGACCACGCATGATGGCATTTGTTAATTTTTAATACACTAGATCCAACTTTTTAAAACTAAACATCTAGTTATATAATTTATTTTATCTTTTAATGAGGATTCTGTTATGACAGGGCGGTGCATCAATATCGTCTAATGCATGGAATGAATCCAGGGCCTAAGTATAAGAATGCCTACAAGATCTACAACTGGAAAAGTATCATAGTATATATAATAACATTGCACTATCCAAACACATATAAAAACAAATTACTTATTGTTTTTGATGTTTCTGCAGTATCCAAAACAAAAAAACAGAATGGAATGTGGTTATTATGTTTGTAAATTTATGAAAGAGATCGTATTTCATCAACAAACTAGCATCCCTGACGAGGTATTTCTGAGAATAATTACGAGTTCATTTAAAATATTTATTAATCATTTGTGTATTTATATTCTTTTAGTACTACCATGACTATCTGAAAAACTCATATTTAGAAGATGATATAGATGTTTATAAATGACTGGGCAACATACCTGATGGAAGATTGCACACAAATAGGATTAAGGTGAATTACTACTAATTTTATCCATATATGATCATTGATATATCCCTTGTTTACACTTATTGAGCATATATGATCATCCTTTATTTTGTTTTATATCCTTAGGTTGTGAAGAATGGTTTTAGAAATGATTTTTCTTTCTAGTAAAGCATAACTCATTGGACTACAATGGTCAATAGTGTGGAAGTCGACTGATGCATAGTCATTTAGTCCACCCATGAGCATCTTAAAATCTTGATGGGAACCGATATCTTGTATTTTCAATTTTCTAATTTTAGTTTCCTTTATATGTGGGTGGGGGTTTCCAGGAGGAAGGGGGTGTCCGGGAGTGGGGGGGGGTGTCCAGGAGGGGGTGTGTCCAAGAGGGAGGGGGTGTCTAGGTGTGAGGGTGTCCAAGAGGGGGGGGGAGGGGGTGTGTCCAGGGGGGGTGTCCGTGAGTGGGGTGTCTAGGAGGGGAGGGAGGGGGTGTGTCCAGAAGGGAGGGGGTGTCCAGACAAAGATCCATTCAATTCCATTCAATACTGATAATATAAAATGGTTAGATCACTTATAGAGTAGCCTGAAGTGGGTCCGTTGTGAGGCATCAAAAGTTCCAACCAACCAAACCAATTCCAAGCCCATGAAAAGGCCCAAGAATTAAATTCCAGTTCAATTTGAGTCCCAATATATCTTATTTAATGTCATAAAGACCCAACATATGCATCATTTACCTTTCTCACATTAGATTTATGTGAAATTTCATTCCTATTCCTCCAATATATTTTTTGTTTGGTGTTTTTCCATGATTTGTTGAACTGTATCTCTTCAAAATATATATGATTTTATAATTCATATTATTTAATGATGGTGTATGATTAATATTTATTCCATTATCAAATAGATGATGAAAATATAGTTGGATAAAGAATCTTATTAATGGGTATACACTAAATAACTAGGGGGAGGGGGTATCCAGGAAGGAGGGGGTGTCCAGGTGGGAGGGTGGGTGGGGGTGTCCAGGAGGGGGGGGGGGCTATCCAGGAGGGGAGGGGGCTATCCAGGGGGAGGGGGCTGTCCGGGGAAAGGGAGGGGGCTGCAAGGGGAGGGAGGGGGATTGTGTAGGAGGAGGGAGGGGGGTTGCAGGTGGGGTGGTGGGAGGGAGGGGGCTGCAATGGGAGGGGAGGAGGTTGTCCAGGGGTAGAGAGGGGGATATCTAGGGGGATGTCTTGGGGAGGGGAGGGAGGGAGTTGTCCAGGAAGGAGGGGGCGTCCAGTAGGGGGGGATGTCCAGGAGAGGAGGGGGGTTGTCCAGGAGGTGGGAATGGGGCTGTCTAGGGAAAGGGAGGGCTACAAGGGGAGGTAGGGGGTTCCGTCTAGGGGAGGGGCGGTGTTGTCTAAGGAAATATGGACATGTAAAGGTTGTAACAAGTTACAATTGATATTTTATTAATGTATTCTTTCATATTAATGTTTAATTTATTTCATTATTGTATTACTAACATAATATTTGTTTTCTTATATAGGTGAAATCTTTTTCCTGAGTTCGAATGCTTTGTTCAGCAACTAATACAATGGACGAAATTTTTTTAGAGCGGATCATGGATGAAAAAAGGATGAAACATCAATGTTTTTTAACTGTTTGTTGGATAATTTTAATTGTAAACAAATTAAACATTATTTGAAATGTATATAGCAGTGTGTTGTTTTGTATTCATGATTTCAAGTATATGTATATAGAATTTTTGTTCTTTTGTGCTTTGTGTGTGGGTGTTGTTTCTGTTGTGTGCAGGTGTTGTCATATGTGTGCAGGTGTTGTGTAGGTTCTGTGCAGGTTCTGGGTTTGTACATGCAATTTGGCCTTTATCAGTGCTAATTAAGCACTGATAAATGGATAATATATCAGCGCTCAAAATAGCGCTGATAAAGGTAGTATTTATCAGCGCTATTTTCAACGCTGATATATTGTCCATTTATCAGTGTTGAAAATAGCACTGATAAATACTACCTTTATCAGCACTGAGAAAGCACTGATAAAGGCCCACCTTTATCAGTACTTTTTTAGCACTGATAAAGGTCCCCTTTTATTAGTGATATGTTTAGCGCTAATAAAGGGGGACCCCCTTTATCTTCGCCGAGATTAACATCGCTTTTTTTAGCACTGTTAAATGCGGTTTTTAGCGCTATTATAAGCCCTATTTGTAGTAGTGATATAACTATATACACTGTTTGAATGGATATTGTTTTAGACGCCGTTGGTGGTGGCCTACTGAGTTGTACTCACACCCTACTCGGACTACCTGATCCTTACCCAAATAGATTTCATGGTTACAGGACATAATAAGGGAAAATCCCTAATATTATATGGATAATTTGGGATGGAGCATGGATAAGGGATCTAGACATGGTTTGGGACCATCTTGGGAGTTTTCAGTATCTTTACTTTTGAGTTACACTTTGACACTTGGCATGTACTTTAGCATGAGATATCTATTGTTCAGTTTGATATTGTATTTTCTATTTTGGTCATCATGTGGTACTAGTATTTTTAGGTTATGATTATATCATTTGGTTATTGTTTATTTTATTTTTTGCTGGTGTATTACTATGATAAAGAGGGTATTGTCTCCCCGTGACTGATATTAGACACTCGATACTAGTTAGCAGCCTCAGGCATAGGTGGAGGTGCGCTTGAGGTCATGTGACCGACCAACTCAGGGAACTATTATGTGGAACCCATGTTGAGATGTTACAGAAAGTTTTCCCAGTTATATCAATGGTAAATAAAGAAATAAAGGATGATGACATGAAGTGTGCATCCTGCTTTATGAGAAATAGTGAGACAAATAGATTATATTACACTGTGTTTGTTCATATGAAAGGTTTTCATTATGATTTTTCTTTATCGATTTAGGGGCCTTGATGGGTCTCTAGACTCCACTCTTGGTCTGTGAATAGTATCCATTACTATAGAAATAAGGTTATAGAGGGTCGCACACTAAGCGTAGTCAAAATTCAGGCCTATTATGATTAATAGGAGTATAGGACATGGTTGGCCCCAACACTAGGGTTATAGAATTTTCCAAGAATTTACAATCATCATGGACTAGATAAATTCATATTATTCTAGTTTATAATAACTAGTATTGAATTTATTTATTAAATGAATTTACAAGTATTAATGTAAATACATAGAAAATATAATATGAAAAAAATATTATTTTGATATTCTAGATTTGTTTAATATTTGTAGGAATATCAAGTCAAGTTAATGTCTTAGTTTTATCATTCAATATATTTATTTCAATAAAGTGATAAGAATATAAATGAAGTTTGTGACCTAGATAGTTGGTCATAACACATCGTTTGTGGCTTATTTAGTGGGTGATAAATATCTGGGGGTGGGGGTGGAGATCCATTTATGGGTATTTATAACTTCACTATAATAGAGATGAGGAGGCTCTCACATAGATATTATTCGTCATATGATTTTGAGAGCTCCTCTCTCCTCTCTCCTCTCTCTGCTTCCTTGGGAGTGAAACTCTTAATCCAAACCTTCGATTGAAGTTTAGCTTCACTGATCAATGGATTGATGCAGTGATGATTGTTAGGACACCGAAAGCATCATCAATTTTCCATGCCAGCACCCAAGATTTGAAATTTCATGCTCCCATAGGCTTTCATAGTACGTGTGGATGATCGAGAGTGATTCAGCATCAGTTCCTTCAAGTCACAATCGCTAACGATGAGCGTTAGTCGTACATGCCATCAATATGAATATTGTAAACATTCATTTTTTTGTGTTTCATTAAATTCACGTGTGATCCTTAGAACTTTTTTGGGGGATCAGATCATCGAATAAAACAAAGTTATGTTAATCCGGTGATGAAAATTTTAAATTCCGGTCCCATTGGATTCCGCTGCGTGCCCTGATACCTCCAATTGGAATGAGAGTGATTGTGTGAAATTTTTATACCAAGAAAAATTAAATTTGTAATAAATTAATATAGAAGAAATTTAAATGGTCCCAACGCTGTAGATAATGATTTAATCCAAAATCGGATGATGAGGTTGTGGCCATCCAAAGATTTAAATCGAATTAAATTCTGGTGGTTGGAATAGCCTTTTCTGGATAGAGTATATTTTTCTAGGAAAATTCTTTTTCCGATCGGAGATCCGGTGGCCGAAATGGTATTTTATGACTGGTATTGATTTCCTTATAATTATGGAAATATTAATTATTATTATATTTAAAATTTTAAAAACCCTAATATCAATAGTGTTTGAAATTTTGAAATAAAATAAAGATATTTAAAATTTTTATACTTATTTGTGGGGTGGAGAGATGAGATCCACACTGAGGAAAAAGACCTAATAAAAAAAATTTGATAAGGAGGGGTGGGTTTAAGGGTAGCGAGCGGATGGCTTGCATCCTCTTAGAAGATAAGTAAAAAAATAAAATTAGAGGGGCTCTGCCGTCTCGATCGTCTGACCTTCCCGATCGGTCACCACACCACCTCACTAATAACCTTAGTGTGGCACCTTACTCTATTGTTGGATCCTCACAGGTGCACCATATCCCACACACCAGACCCCACTAGTTGACCTCATCATACCGAAACCTTCTTGTGTTGTTTCCGCATGAATGATAGTTCCCCTGCTCAACCCTATCTAGAATGGGTCAAGAGAGGATTTTTCCCAACTTGTTTGGCCCAATTCGGGTCTAATTGAGACTCGATATCCCAATCAGGGATATTACAGGGTGTGTGAGGGGCTTGATAAAAAAATAATATATATTTATATATATATATATATAATTAAGTTATAATTTTTGAAAAAAATTATGTGAGACCAAATGATTAAGATTAAAAATTAAATTAAATGAATCATTTTTATTCATTTATTGCTCTAAAAATAAATTTATTACGAAATTAATTTTATTGAATATTTTGTTTCACATAATTTGATCTTGAGAATTTACTGATCAATGAATGTTTTTGATTAATTTATTTAATTTATTATTTCAATTATATATTATATGAAATAATTAATTTAAATAAGACGGTCAGCGCATCGTTAGTTCTTATCATTTAATATGTATAAGGTCTTGTGTGTCCACAGGAGTTGAATTGAATGTGTATTACAAATTTCTGATACCCCATCACCTACGTACACATATTTATGTATTATGAAGAGGATGATATAAGATGTGGACCATACTGAGATGAGGTGGTATTCTAGACAAGATAGTGATACATCGATCTATGGTGTGAGTTGCGATATGAGTCAAATATGACTTAGTTATTATACCCATAGGGTTAAAGTTGATTCATTGAGAATAAATGGATCAATAAATACCAAATTTGGAAGATTATTTGTGATATTTATTTAATTTATGCTTAATTTAATATTTTTGGGAATATACTTGTGTACATGATCACTTTAAAATAATAAACAGAAAATGCATAGATTAAACCAGATTAAGACGCGATGAATATTTTCTATTTACTACATATTAAATTGTGAGTATGATCAAAAAATACATTCATATCAAATATAAAATGATTTCATTTGTTGAGAAATAATAAAACCCCTCAAAAAAATATTAAGTTGTAATGTCTTTTTTTGTTTGAATTTAAGAAAAACCGGGTGTACGGGGTGCCTGTCAGTCCTAGTTGATGGAGCCTCCTACTATTGGGGAGTAATTATGAAAGTGATGGGTCAACTTAACTAAATATGGAGACAAATAAATAGCTATAGATAGTTTTTCATCTTTATAGGAATTTTTTTTGAGTAAATCAATTTTATGATTTTAGAAGCTGGGACTTCACTTAACAGTTTAAGGAGTAATGAGTCAGTACTTTTGGTCAACCTAACGCCTACATTGAAACTCTCTGAGTAATTTTGTAGCTATATCTTGGATTATGAGGTGCAGTTTTAGGGATCCTTTCTAGTAAAATACTACAGATACTGAGTATTCGGAATATAATAGTGGGGGAAACTAGGGTTCAACAAAATAGTGGGATACATTTAATGATTTAATCACTAATGTCTAAAATGACAATCAATATAAAGGTGATAATACTCTAATGTTTAATTTTTTAGAAAATGGAAAGTAACACCACAAACACACTGTGATTACTATTGGACAAAGAAAATGTCCTTTAACAGTACGAGTTTCCAAAGAGCAATACAAGCACTTGAACAAATATAGGGAATTCAAGGTGCTGGAACCCCCAATACCTGTTGAACTACCTCAAAAAGCAAGGTCGTAAAATATACTTATAGTATAATCATGTATTCTGCATTTTATGTTTATATCATACAATTATCATTAATTTCCAATGATCTGTGGTAACAAAATTAGGACATAGATGATTTCATATGTTGTCTTGTCTTCGAGAAGCTTGCAAGGAGAAAGTGAAGAGAGACATGAATGAGGTGATGTTTACACTAGATATATGTGAATTGAAAGGTGTATTGTGATCATTCAATACATCCCTTTCGAATAACTTCATCACCAATTTAATTTAGTATTATTTAGGATTAAAAAATTAATAGTAAAAAAGAAAATTTCTTCATTACCTTTGGGTAAGGTTCACCAAGTTGATAAGAACTTAAAGAAAGATTAATATTTAGTTATTATGGTGAACAAGTTGAAAGACCAGGTGAAAAGGCTAATGAAAAGTATGATGCCAAAGGAACCTTCACAACTTCCTTCATGGAACAGAGACTGATCACTAAACAAAGGGTTATTTTCATCGCATGTTACGAGATAAGTATATGGAAGTTTAAATGCCATGACCAGAATTGAAGAAGTAAGTAGTCGCTTCTTATTCATGAATATTAATCAATGTATGTTATCTTTCTATTATACTTGTGTATTACATAAAATATTCAAATCACATATATGTATTGAAATATATTAACCAAGAAATTAAATGTTACAAGAAGTTAGGTGAATTCTCCACGCGGCTGAGAAAAGGTGATTCCAATGTCAGTGGTGAGAAGTAAACAACTTTTAATTTCTAAGATAAGTGGTTGAAGTTAAAATTTTGTTGCGTATTACCAACACATTTATCTTGAGTTCTTATTTTTGATTTTTTTCTCTATGGAACAATGTCATCCTTTTTCCTAGAGGCTAACACACTGCTTTATTTATTTCCCCAAATTCATACTTTTCAAAGGTGGGTGGATTTAATCACTTTCATTGATGATGTATTATCCTTTATCAAAATGGGATAATGGGATGTTGGTTCCTCCTTCCATAGATTCCTCTTTGGAGCTCGTTTCCTAGTTCGGGTCTCCCTTATTGACTAAGTCATGTCTATGGAACTCATTTATGGTGCCATCTCTATGTGGATGTTGGTTAATTGCATTTCTTTGGTCTCAACTAGAAAACAACCTTTGGTTAGGTTTAGTGGTCACTTGAGAACTTTTGGGCATATTTGAACATTGGATATATTGGGAACCAGTAAATTCTTTCTCTTTTGGAGGACATATCATATGAGGCATCTTAGGCACAAAACCCAATGAATCCCACATTGATCATGATGTAATTGATTATAGGGGTGTAAATATTCTGAGGCTTTTTGCCTTAGGAATCCCATTTTTATTGCATGGGATAAGGATTTTGGGTCTCATCACAAGTTCTACGTCCTATGTAGACAAATCTGAACAGCCCGTTGAGACGGATTGGGTCATAGGATTAATGTCTTGTGGAGACAGAACTGAACGTCCTGTTAATATCATTCAATGGGGTGTTTCCCTAAGAGTGAATATTTCACACTAGGATGAGTGGATTAGAACATCCTATTGATATGGATTAGTGGGGATGTGTCTCTAGGTGGGAAGATTTCACACCAAGATTACAGATTAGAAAATCCTATTGAGACAAATTATGGAAGGAGTTTAACATCTTTTGGAGATGGATCAGAACATCTAATTGAGACAGATCAATGGGGTGTGTCCCTAGAAGGAAATATTTCACACCATATTTATAGATCAGAATGTTCTATTGAGATAGATCAAGACATGGGTTTAACTTCTTATAGTGACGGATAAGAACATCCTATTGATATGGATTGATGGGGTGTGCACCTAGGTGGGAATATTTTACAATATATATACAGATATGAATGACCTATTAAGACAAATAGAGGCACGAGTTTAACATATTATAGATATGTATCAGAATTTTCTATTGAGATGTATTGACGGGGTGTGTCCCTAGGAGGGAAGATTTCACACCAGGATGATGTTAGGATTGAACCCCAGGGAGGCATCCTATGTACCGTGCTTAAGCGATAAGGATCAAAACCCATGTAGTTTGATTCTATAGTTTAAGGTCGTGTGATAGGACTGATCCATACAGTTTAACATCTTGTGGTAAGGATGCTCATATCGCAAAAGGAGTGTCGATGAGGTATGGTGTGGGGCGTAAGCATGTAATTTTACCTTTGCAAGAGTATCACTATTTGGGGGACTGTATGGGGCTTACTCATGGAATATTCTCTTTTGAGGAGGATAATACCATGGTAGGGAAGAAGGTGGCATCCCATGATGATTGTACACGGGGGCATCCTATGTTTATCACATAGGGAAAGGCTACAATTTTACATCATGTTTTGAGGATGTTTGTAAAGACCAAAACCTCATTATCCCAGAGTCAATTGTTACTTTTTTACATTTTCATAAGATACAAGGAATCAAATCCCAATTTAATGATTATTATAGTACTCTTTTTAAACTAGATACATACTTAAAATCCACATTATATTTTAAAACATAAAATACACAAAGAATTTATTTGAGAAATACATTATTACCTTTAGTGTATCCCTTAATATCAATCACAAAACACTTCCTTATATCCTGGAAAAAATGATACATAAGAAAGGGGTGAGTTCAAATTCCCAGTAAGGGAAATCATACAGTGGAAGTTATAAATAAATAAGGTGAAAACAATATGAAAATGTAACTAAATGAAACACATGTCATTTAATCAATAATTTGAGAATAATATGAAATAAATAAAATATAATCAAATATTTAAACATAAATAGTCACATGATAATGAAAGTTAACCATGAATATTCTTATAATTGAATAATCACATTAAATATCAATAATTGAATTCATAATGATGGAATGCATAATACATGACATCATAAACATATCATTAAGGATTCAACCACAACACCATACATAAATAGGTAAGACATATGCTGATACCCAAAATAGTTTGTCTCATGATACCTACTGATAAATCAAGGGGAAATAGAAGGCCCCACTCATCACTTACTAAGTCCAATTCATTCCTCTTATGAAATCAGTGAAACATAATAAACATAAACATTCATACTGAAAAACTAGCATACAAAATGTTAATATTTTCCCTAATTGATAAACATAAGCATAAACCATCTAGAGTAATATGGAGGATGGTATCAAAATAGCACATACATAGTAAAAATGATCATAAACCATAAAAATAAATAATATGGATGATATTAATACAACATATTCCTTACTGATTATAATTACAATAAGGGGTTTATTTCATTTATGAAAATAATTATCATGAAAATATCATTAGAATTTTTTTGAGGAAAGTATCCTTTTCCTTTTGAAAATATCCTTTATAAAAAGTTTAAAAACATTTTTTAAATAATTTCCTTTAAAAATAACCTTGAAATAAGTTTTAAAATATTTAGTTGAAAATTATATTCAAGTTGTACACTTTAAAACAAATATTTATTTCATATTTTCGATAAAATATAAACGAGAATTATTTTAAATATGACATGAAGATTCCTATGAAAATATTTTTTAAAAAGTAAAAATGGCTAAAAATATATTTTATAAATCATATTGAAAATTTTTCTAATATTTTTAAAAAATTATTTTAGAAAAAATGGGTTTTGATCAAAAATAATTTTTGAACGAAGATAAATAAAGTTGATTTTTTAAAATACAATTTCATTATAATTTTAAGAATAAAAGAGTGAAAAAATAGTAATATTACATGAATAGTTCATGAATGATCAGAGAAGAAAAAATAGATTTATTTTAACATAAAAACAATTTCCCTAATGGAAACTTAAAAAACTATCCTAAATAATGATGGGGTTTTGAAATAAACTCTCACCGCTTTATAATCTATGAAATAATATACCCCATGAAAGAATAACAATTTAAAAAACATTAAAGATCATGAGAATAAATAAATTCATGATATAAAATGTCAAAGGGGCACTATATACACCTTATAAAATAATATATGTGGATAACATCCAAATACCCCTCAATGAAAGAAAATTGAGATGAAGTCCCTTACAAAGATCATATCACTGAAGCAAGCTTTAATCAAATGAATTTATTATGTGTATACACTCTAGATAAACATAAAAAAGTGTAAATAAAAAATAATTTAATAAAAAGTAATTTTACACCTAATATTAGAATGAAATAATAAACAAAGTGGAAGTTTAATCCTATAAATGGAAATTGAGTTAAGAAATACATTACCTTGCTCTTTCCTTTAATTGAACATGATTTAAAATCCTGTATAATGGTTTAAAACTTTCTATTAATTTATACCCCCCTCCAATGTCCCGAAGGCCTTCATTTTTTATTGATTTTTTATAATCCACCTTTCAAGGGGTGAGGTGGAACCTTTACAAGGCCCTTAGGCGTAAGTATTACATGGCCCGTAGGCTTTAGAGGAATTTAGTGCCCATAGGCTTCAAACATTACATACAACCCATACTAACTACTTGGAACTTCTCCTCCCCAGCATCTTCATCGTGAAATCAGCTCTCCACCTTTGCGTGGCTATTTTTCTAGGATTTCCTGTGCACGCACAGTCTTGTCCCGATAGTAGGTGCCATACCCTCTCATTCTTGCAATTCGTTTAGCTTCTGCACTGGTGAAAGCTCCTTGCTCATCCTCCTTCTCAAGCTTGCTCCTTGTAGGTTTTCTAGATTGTATCTGCACTTAAGGTGTCCCGAAAGCCTTGAGGTGTCCCGAAGGCCTTACTAACACGAAGGTCTGGGTGGCCCGAAGGCCTTAAAGGGCTCAGGGACCAAATCGGTGGCCCGAAGGCCCAAACGGAGGAATATTCCCAGCTGCTACAGTGCCAAACAGTGCCTGTTATAGTTTCCTCTACAGTAATTGCTACAATACTTCACAGTTCCTGCTATAGTATATGCCACAGTACTGCATAGTCCCTGCTATAGTACTGCACAGTTCCTGCTATAGTACTGCTATAGTACCCCCGAAAATTAGCCTCCGCTTGGTTTTGATCCCAGGTCACTTGGATGCACTTAAGGAGTCCTCATCAACTGGGATGAGGCTCATGTGCTCTATTAATCTATACCATAACCATATTAATTTTTATGATATCATATATTATCCTCTTATATCATCCTATCACCCATTTGTTAATAATATTTCGTTATTATCCTTGTTTCGGGTGTTAACTGTTTCATTTTCTTATGCATGTTTTGTCATGTAATTCCTCATTACAATGTATAGGATATAGTTACATCATATATATAATTATATAAAGTTCATATATGTAACACTTATGCATTATATATATTTTATATAAGAAATCATGAATGTTGAATATGAAAAATGAATCACGTCACGTCGTGGACATGGTAGGCCATACGTACGCACAAGCGACAATATCGTTCCATTAATGGGTGAAATGTTAAGTAAGTTAGAAATATATTAATTTTAAATAATAAATATCATGTCTTAATTTCCATATATATCCACTATTTCCATCATTATAAATATCCTTATAAAGTGGCGATGAAAGTGAATTACACTGCTATGTGGAGATAGTAAGTCGTACGTACGCACATATGATGCCTTTATTTTTCATAGGATTGATAAAAGGTAAAACATAGTTGTTTGATAATCATAATAAAATCTAAGTATATATACTATAATAGAGAAATTATTTTAGTATGTAAACAAAACACGAAGAGGAAGTAGAAGAAGAAATAAACTTAAAAGAGTTGATAAAAATGATTACCTCTTCTTCGATGGACTTCCTTTAGATCTATTCTTAAGGGACTTAGGGTTGGTATTTTGAAGAGACTAGCACATGAAGAACTTGGATAAGAAAGTTTATAAAAGTAATTGGTAAGACTTTGTCAAGTTATATGGCTTAAAGTATTGTAATAATTTAAGGAAGGAGTTTTCTTTTATAATTGAGGTGAGGGGCACTTCAGGAATTTCTTACAATATTAATTTAATATAAATTAATTTTCAATTAAAAGTGGATCAAAACTTATTAATTTTGAAGATAATATGAATATGGGTTGAAATAACCTCACATATTAAAATTTACATAAGTATCGACTAAATTTATACCCTTATCTTTTGGTATGAACCCTTATTTAACCTCTTTAACTCTTACTATGATGCATATATTTTTACTATTTGAGGGTTAATATAGTTACTATAAAATTCCAAATGACCCATAAATGTATAATGGATGACATGTTAAACCTTATCCAAATAAGTTTGACAAAATTAATGTTTTTTATGAATGGGAAGGACTTGGTCAAACTATATGTATTAAAGTGGTGTAATAAGTGAAGGAAGGAGATCCCTTTTATAATTATGATGGGGCACTTTTGGAATTTATTAAAATATTAATTTAATATAAATTAATTTTCAATTATTAATGACAAAAAATTTATTAATTTATAAAATAATATGATAATGGGTCTAAATACCCTCATCCAATAAAATTTAGATAAGTTTTTACAAAATTTATACCCTTATCTTTTGGTCTTAGCCCTTATTCAACCTCTTTAACTCTTACCGTGACAACATGAATTTTTACTATTTGAGGGTTAATATAGTTACTATAGAATCCAAAAAGACCCATAAATGGATCATGGATTAAATAGTAAACCATATTACAATTATATTTTTTGAATTTAATATTTTTTATAATTTTATATCATTTAATAAAATATTATTTACTATAAAATATTCATAATGTAAATTTTAAGAACTATTCATTACTTTGAATTTAATAATATCAAGATAACAATTATAATTAAAAACCCAATTTTATTACTTCCCTAACATGTCAAGGTAGTGTATAATTTTTTTATCATATTAATTATCTCAAATTATATTTATTCTAATATTTTTAATATCATTTATTTGATTTTTTTATTAATTAAATAATTACTACATTGGGGTTGTGCAAGATTTTAAGGTAATTATTTACTCCCTAAAAATTAAAAATAATTACCATGATGAATATAAATATTTTGACTTTCCAATTAATATTTATAGACTAAGATATCCTCTAGATAACTACATATTAAAAATGTTATATTTATTAAAATCATGAATGTGACATCTTCGACTATTCTTTTAATAAAATATTATAAGGGTCATAATCAATTCCTAATAAAACAAATGGTCATATATATGAGACTTTAATTATTATGGAAGAAAAGTTTTCATCCAATAAAATTGGGGAAAGTGTTAGGGTCATTTTTTAGTCCTTATAATTTTATTTTTAACCTATATCACCAATTTTTCTCGTTACCGTGGTAACGAAAATTACCAAGGTTACTATTCATGTCTTCCAAAAATAAAAAGGTCCGATTTACTAAATTTGTAACTTCTAAATAAAAATATGAAATCCATTTTTTTAAATTAAAAACACATAATTTTGAGAATGTATTTTAAAATTAATCTCGTAAAATGAAACGAAAAACAATTATCTTGAAAAATTCATTTTTAAACCCAAAAATGAACTTATACCAAAATAAGGTATAAGGATGATTAATATGAAATAAAGTAAATCATTTATAACTAAATAGTAATTAAGTTACATTGATATTAAGTTCAAATCCTAAATATTCTTTTAGTATAAATAAATTGATAGTTTTATAAAAAAATGGGCATTTTCACTATTCATTAGAAAATCAATCTTTTTAGAAAATTCCCAAAAAATCACCATAATTAAATTTTAATATTATTATTTTAAAAATTATATTAGTTTTATAAAATAATATTTATGGAATTTATATAAATTGTTTATAATATTTACACATAAAATTCAAGAAAACCATTTATGAAGAAAACACATTTTTTGAAGAATAAAATGATTTTACTAAAAAATAAGTGTTTTTTTCACAAAAAATTATTTGATAAATTAACTATTTTATGAAAAATATTATATTTTATAATGGGTTTAATACTATTCAGTCCTACCAATCTAACAACTAGGTTATAATGATCATATAATAATACTTCATTATTCGTTTAAATTGGGTGTTGTGTGCAATGTAAGATGTCAAAAAGGATAAATTTAAAAATATACATACCATAAAATCTTGGGATGTTACATTATCACCTAATTCAATAAATTGATTCCTCTTATTTTTAAATTTCCCTTCAAAAATCAAAGGTTGATACTTGAAAATTTATTTGTGGGAAACCTACATCATAAATATGGTTAATTAAACATCCTTTTAGTAAGAGGGAAAGGAAAATGTAAAGGTCACCACAAAATCAGTACTTAGAATAGGATAAAATTAGAGATAAGTAAAAATTATTAAGATATAAGAGAAATATAACTATCGAGTTATGATGGAGAGTGATATAGAACATGGTCATTAGAAATTTAATCGTTACAAAACCATAAATTTGTGAGGGGTTAATAAACTATTGATTTCTTATTAAGAAAATTAAAAAAGTATTTTTTTGTTCCAAAATACTTTTATTATAGTTGAATGATTCTTTTACTATCCTAATAAGAATTTGAGAAGATAAACTTACTTTATTTTTTCCATTTCATAAGCATAATATCATCCTTAGTTTATGCTTTTATCTATTTTCACTTTATCTATTACGCCAGAAAATGGATGTTCAAGATGAATTTTTCATTCTTGAAGAACTTTAATGAATCATAAGTTCCATAAGTAATTCCTTAAACCTGTAAAGGTTTACTAAAACCAAAAATGGATAGTACATGTTATCAACAAACAAAAATATTCAAAGCTCAACTTAATATATTTCATAAGTAGTTAATCTTAAGAATCATCCAAAATATGTTTGTCTAAATTCAATGACAAAATTTTTAAAATAATGGTCACTAAATTTAAAAAATCAACTTAAAATCATATTTCCCCCCTAAAAAATAATGTATATCTTATTGTCACATACCAAATATATGAATAAACCTTAATGAAAACATTCATGCTTCAAAAAATAAAATCTTCGGTTGCTGAATGTATTCCTTAAATCCAAGCATCTAATTATCCCAGAAAAGATAACATAAACCGTCAAATCACTAACCACCTTAATGGTCACCGATACAATCCCATAAACATATCTTTATCATTATTATCTCAACATCAATAACATATTAAGGTTATCTTCTCCAAATCATGTGTTTTACAAAAGATCAACTTTCCACAAAATCACTTCTCTTGGTTACTAGTACTATTTATCTCTATTTATTCCCACAAAATTAGCACTGTAAAATTCATATGGTAAGAAATACCTAAATATGGGTATTATTTTCCCCGTAAAGAAAATGAAGAAGAAGGTGGTCAAAATCACGCAGATTGTGTGAACCCCCAAAAGACGTGCATTTGTGAGACCTTTAGAAGGTCATGTGAAGGAGTGATGCACAATTCATAATCTATGGTATATCCCTCATAGACCCTTTGACAAGTCCTTCTCTTTCAATGGTTTCCCAGATAATCGGTGATCACGCGGCAGCTACGAGACAAGCACCCCCAGGTCACGTGAATTGTCAAGAGACAAGCACCTGAAAAGCCATCAAAAAATACTTAGAAAATAGAGAGAAAAATATCCAAAGGTTGTATCCTCTTGTGGTCATAAAACTCACACAAAACACTCATGTATCTTGAAAGACACCGCAGAAGCCCCGGTAACATGTCTGCTTAGCTGTGCAAGAGCCCACAGGAATATTACCCCTGTTATGCGAAGGGCTTCTAATATATCTAGGCGGTCTCACGACCCCCCTTTGGCTCAAAAAATAAGTAGAATGGTTTGTCCATGGTAATGATTTTACATAACCATAAGAACTTTTTTTTGTCACAAGATACATAACTGATGACGATAATAATTATCCTCGACAACACTCAAGCAAACTTGTGAGAACCCATGCCATTTTATAACAAAAAAAGGAAATAAAAAAAGGAAAAGGTGGGAGATACTTTCAGTCATAAACATCATGTGATGCACACCTAGTGGTTCACAAGATACCACAAACCCCCAAATACATGTCCACCTCACCACGTGAGAGCACACTAGCATGTCACCCTTGCCATGAGAAGGGATTCAGACATGTCTAAGCAGTAATGTGCTCACCATTCAGCTCCATAAAGAAAATATAAGGTTTTTTCCATGAAATGATCGTGCATCACCATAGGACGCTTTTTTGGTCACATGACATATCACCAGTGGAGAGAGTAATTTTATTTGGTAATACTCATGTAATCTTGAAATATCTGCAAGCCTTTGATAAATAAAATAAAGAAATAAAAGAGAAATGACAAGAGCCTTTTGTTATCGTAAACTTCATGCGACATGCTCATTCACTCTACAAGAACTCGCAAAATCCCTTAGACCCGGTGACCTAATCTCAAGAAGTCCCCCTAGAAATCAATCCTTATCTCGTGAAAGGTCATCGAAAATCCATATCAAATAACGAAAAATCCTTTCAGCAAAATCCTAATCTCATGAAAGTCCTCAGATATGTCAGACTAACAATATGGAAGTCCCTCGGTATGTATGCATGATTCGAAAAGATCCCTTTAATTGGACATTATCCAGTAAATTGGGCATTGATGATATAGTATCACGGTCACTAAAAATCATGCGATGACCTCAGAATGACCACTGACAGGACCTTGAAAAACACATGATATCAAAGATATCCACTAACTCCTACATGGATTTACATGATATGTGTCATGAAAAGTGGAGAATAACTTGGGTGGAAAGGCCTATAAATCCCCCACCCCAGCATAAAAAAATGAATCTTTCGATCCTCACACCAGCACACTCATGCATCAAATAAAGTTTCACAAAATAGATGATCTCATGATCAAAATGGGTTTTTAGAAGCTAAAATATATCAAACCACCTAAGAAGGTCATGAGACATTTACAGGAACATCATTTGATCACTCATAGATAATGTGAAGGAATTTAGGTAGCTTATATGAAGGAAATCCCATATACATGATCAGTCATGTGAGACTTAAAAAAGGTATCATGAAACAAATCTAATGAATATGAAATAAAAGTATGGAATAAGGAATAAAAGATGAGAGACTTATGTGAAGAACATATACGTTGATCCTCATGTTCTTCGCATGAACCACCCAGGTCATGTGACATCACCAGGACATGTTTTCCAAATCACACGACACTCCTTTGGTGTACTATTTGGATCATTTTATGTCCTCTGAACATTTCAGAGAAAGTTATATGGTTCCCTCTAGGCATGCGACCCAAGTATTTCAAAACTCTCATGGATTTCAATCCCGACCTCACGATAACCTCTAGACATGTTATCCAAATTATACAACGACACCGATGTATGTGAGCTAAGTCTTGTTATGGAATCAAGATATGTCAACTAGAACTCACAATGTTCTCCAGACTAGTCAGGAAGATCTCATGATTCCCTCCAAGTATGTCAGCTAGATCTTGCGACATCCCCCAGACATGTCAACCAACTTTCACGATGACAACCAGACAAGTCATCCAGGACATGAGACACCCTCTTGAAATGTCACACTGATTCTTATGATTCCCTCCAAGAATGTCATTCGGCTTTTGCAATGACACCAAGGAAAGTTGTATGGATCATGCGACGACCTCCAAGAATGTAATATGAGATCATGCGATGGATTCTAGGATCTACCAGCCAGGTCTTGTGATGTCCTCCAGAAAATTAAGCCTTGGTCATGCGATGACATCCATAAATTCCATCTAGATTATGTTATGTCCCTTGAAAAAGTCAAATGGATCCTGAATTTTTTTATGCATGTTAGGTAGATATCCTCTAACATGTGAAGAAAACAATCAAGGAATGATAAGAATATAATCAATGCATGCCAGAAAAACAAGAAGACTAGGACAAGATGACATCCAAGGACTTGATAACCTTGTCCAACCTCCATGAAGGGAAACCTTAGTATGTAAGCCCTAATTAGTAGCATAATATGATATGTCCAGTGTATAAGGGAGACCTTGGTGTGTAAGCCCTAATTGAATAAACTATGAGAACTCTGATTCCTACCTTAACTAGGATACATATGACACATTCTTAAACTAGAGATCCATATCAAACCTTCAAAGTGTTGTCTTAGTGCGTAAGAACTGCATCCATATGCAATGATCCCGATTACTTGTTATCCCTTGTTTCTTACACCGAGCATAGCTCACATGGGTTTAAGAAGTTTTAATAAGCACATAATTGGTATCATGAATCTCCACCAGCAAGGGAAACCTCAGTGTGTAAGCCCCAATCAATGGAATAATATGATATATACCTCATAAAATGGTGACCTTAGTGTGTAATATCCGACTGAACAAACTACATGAACTCTGATTCCTACCATACTAGGATACATAGGATGCCTTCTTAAGGCTCGAACACCATATAAAACCTCCAAAGGGATGTCCCAATGCATAAGCCTCACATCTATTTGAAACAAGTCTAATTACTTTTTATCCATTGTTTATCACACCAAGAATAGGTCACATTGTCTTAGGGAGTTTTAATAAGAACAAATTTGGCATCATGAATCTCCAACAGCTAAGGAAACCTCAGTGTGTAAGCCACAATCACTAGCATGGCATAAATACCCCAGATATAAGGGTATCTACCTTATGGAAATTCCTATGGGTGTGATTGAACTATAAGGACTCTAATTCCAACTATAACCAAGATACATATGATGCCTTCCTAAGGCCTAAGCTCGAATGTGAATCCACTTCGGTGTAAGTCCAACCATGTCATTGACATTACAACCATCAGGACCCAATCTCTACCATGGGTTGATCATCATTCCTCATCAACCAGTGGATTGAGAAGTCAATGAACTATAGTAAATCTGATTCTTTCTATAAATAGGATACATAGGATGCCTCCCTAAGGTTCGATCTCAAATATCCAATACCCCAATTCCCACATATATTTCCTTTCTGTACAATGTTAAACTGCACAGGTTTAACAAACTATATTGGTTTTGATTCTTTTTATAAAATAGGATATGCAGGGTGCCTCATAATGGATCAATCCCATCCTAAAAATATTAATCGTATCCTTTGATAACAACAAACATCTAGGTGCATTGTTATACAACTTCAACATATAAGTAGCTACCCACCAAAGTTAAATGGATGAATAACCTCAGATGCATATAGATGGATTCACCAAAAAAGCTCCCCCTTCCCTCTATATATAAATAAACTTAACCAATGATCTTTTTGTTAGGGTAAATAGTCCCATATCGATATTAGGAAGAGATTGTAAAACATATCTTAAATCTATAAGAGAATCTTAGAGTATGAAAAAATTCCCCCCAAAAGGGTGTGATGAGTCTGGCCTCCCATTCTCTTGACCAATGTGAGTTCCTAGGAGTCATTATGTTTGAAACCCAAACTAACCATCTGCCTTTGGACAACAAGTCCGTACCCAGTTAGGGATGTAGGAAATGTTGGGAGTTTCTGTGAAAGGTTAACAAATAGTGAGCCCAATATGAATGATTGTGCAGAACATTGACCCCCACCCACCATCAAACCATCATATGAAAGAAACCCACATATTTATGAGGAAAAATAGTAAACCCTATGTGAATTCATTAAACTATGACATCTCCTTCACAATATAAAAATGATAGACATCCTAGTTCTCATCAGACCATTTTGTTATTATCGCATGGGTGGTCCTCCCACATCTTTTTGAAGAAACAAAAATGGTGAACCCAATGTCAAATTCTCAAAAAGAAAGATGATCAGTTGAACATGACATGAATCTTATAGTTTTTCCTCTCTAACCGGGGTTCTTATGAAATAATTCCATCCTCACTTTGACAAGTCCATGCAAGAAGAATGGATAAATCTAGAATAAAAGGAAAATTGTGTTAACCATTTATATAATTGATCATTCATCATGCATACAATATTGAAATAATCATTGAGCTTGTTTATTGGTGTCTGCATGATTAAATATACTGCTCTCATCAACAACACCCTAATACGAGAGAATGTCTTCATCCAGTGACCGTTCTGAAAAATCAGTTATGGATACAAACCTAACAGTTCACAAAATGACCTCACCTGAATGACAACTTCAATGTTAGCTTATGAACATAATATTTTGGGAATTCCATCAACATGGTATGATCTTGACCATCAAGTCTTCACACAAGTGTCTTCAAGTACTGAAACTGATGAGTCTGCATCATCAAAAGAAAGCTATATTAAAATTAGTGGCCCTCATTGCCACATCCAACTACTTCAGAAGTTGATCCCTAGAGAATGAAAATCACCACCTTCAATATTTGATGAAGGTGGATCAAGGGGCCAACTATGGATCCCTTATAGTTTATGGGCCAATGGGGTGGGATATTTTCAACCACCATCGTCAGCACCATCCCACTGGTTCCCATCAGTCATTGTTGAAGGTACCACCCAACAAACTTCCACCACCAACACCCATGCACGAGTAGTAAAGAAGACACATCAGGTGTGGAATCCTCTGGATAATCAGGAGTGGGATTATATACCCTCTCCTTCTAATGATGTCTACCACTATATTCCAATAGTGACCAGTGAGTAGGATCATATCCCTACTCACGCAAAAAAAGTCTGTGGTAATATTCCTATAGGAGGCATGGGGGAGGCACATATCTCTATCCCCGTGCATGAATTCCATCAACATATTCTAGTGGCACAAGGAGTAGAAAAGTGGGCTCATATCCCAACTTCAATCAAATAAATATTCTAATATATAGTAGAGATTGAAAATGTGTAAGTTTATATCCCTGTTCACACTTTTCTAAAATGCCCTTACATATTAGTAACAGCTGAATAATTCTACTGGAATATTTCGGAACAAGTATAGATACAGGGAAAAATGCATATTTTTATCCCTATGACCAGGGAAACTCAACACTATGATCATTAAGAAAAATCAGTTCCTCCTGATCAAGCACACAATCTTTCTCCTATCCAAGTAGATTATCGGAATACTCCGATAAATGATGAGGCATTGGATGGGGATCATATTTCTGTTCCAACCAAGAATCACCAGGTAAGAGAGACACATGCCTCGGGACATGGGAACATGCCTATCAAAAAAGTCCAGTGGCATATTCCAAAGGCCTAGGATCTGGCTCAAATCCCAATTCTAGCTGGGTCTCACCAAGTGAGAGGGGGACGTTCCTTGATACATGATCATATTCTTGTCGAAAAATCCAAGTAGCATACTATAAAGGACTAGGATCAGGCTCATACCCCCATTCTAGTCAGGGCTCACCAAGTGGGAATAACACAAGCCTTAGGAAAGGTCATATTCTTATTAGTGAATCTACCTATCATATTCTAGTAGATCATAGAAGCTATAAACATATTCCCAATTCCTCTAATGAATGACTACACCAACATCCTTTTGAGTCAATATAAGTGGAGGCTCATATCCTTTCTCCTATTTTGTAGGTCAATCAGCATATTATAGAGGGGAATTCATTTTTGGATTGGGATCATATTACTATTCCAAATAGGGATCACCAAGTGAGAGTGAAACATACCTCGGGGCTAGCTCATATACCTGCCAAAAAAGACCAATAGCATATTCCAAAGGCTCAGGATCAAGATCATACTCCCGTTCTGACTAAGGCTCACCAAGTGAGAATGTAATATGCCTTGGGACAAGCTTATATTCTTATCAATAATGATGAATCTCAATGGAATATTCCAACATCTTTTCAGTAGCAGGCTCATACTCCCTCAACAAAATATGATTATAAATAAGTTCTGACAACCATAATAAAGCATGATAATATCCCTTTACAATTATAGAAGGTAGGTTGGAATATTTCGTCCATGACATAGAATAAGGCTCATATACCTAATATTATCAATTCCAGTGTCCTTGAGGTTGTTCAAGACAAATTCTAAACACCCCAATTATTCATAAACTCTTCAACCGAAGTAGAAGATAATAATGACCATGATATTCCTCATCATGGTAGTGTAGATATGGATCACGGAGACTCTACTCCTAATATCCCTCTTGTTTAACCTCCCCATAGTGATATCTCCCACAGACAAGGAAATACTCCCCTTTCCCATACACATTCATATAGAGAGGTTTTTAAAACTTAGATGCCTTCATATAGAGAGGTTCTAAAAACATCAGGGTCAACCACATATTATTCTATATCAAATTCTACCAGTACTTCACTCTAGTTAGCAGGTGTCCCCAATAAGTACCTTTTATGTTCTGATTAGATAGTGGCATGTATGTCTGATGTGGAGGAGGATGAAATTGATATATGGAGAGAGTTATCAGGAAACAACATCCCCACCATGTTCTGACCCCCCGCCACTTCTAAATACGAGGTCCTAGATGAGGTAGAAAAGGAGTGAATGCCTTATATACACAAAAATAGGTGGGATACTCATCAGCGAAAGAAGGCTAGACATATCCCCTATCTAGGATATGAGTACCACCTTTAGATCATCAATACACTCTGTTGTCAGCTGGATATGACCTCCTTTTTTGTGCCCTGAATCCCAGGAGTGGAAGAGCCTAAATGTTTTTTACACAATGTGTCTCAACACCATGAAAATTATCCAATGACTAATTTACAAAGCATTGATAGATGTTAATATCCATGGATGGGAGAAATATGGAGCATTGAACTTCACTATGTCCCCATACCAAAACAACCCTTCATATACTGTGTCCTATAATGTCATAACTTCAAGATAAATTAGGGGACTAGGTTACGTGCAAGCCAGTAGATCAATATAATTGAATGTACCCTCTTCAAAGATGCCTGAATGTCGTGAATAAAGGAATAAGATAGTTGAAATGACTTTAAAGTAGGCCCCTCAAAGCAATGCGAATGCATTTCAGAAACAAAATCTGAAGTTTCAACCAACCAGAAAAATTCTTCTAAGGAATGATTCCCATCATGGGCCACCATTACACCCAGCTCCTACACAAGAAAAACTATTCCAAATCAATGGGTTTTAGTAGCTTCTTCCATAATAATCATCTAGGAGAGAACCCACCCCACTAGGTTGGGGGAATAACTACCACTTCTTCCACCCCTCAGATCATAAATTCCTGATAGGATTCAAGATATATTCAGAACAACTATAAAAAAAACCCATCCCATTGGGTTGGGGGAATTTATATCTCAATCACCATCACCAGGTTCATAATCCCTTAAAAGGGTCTTGGGGAAATTAACAATGATTCCAGATAAACCCTAGCCCATTTGGAAAGGGTCATTTATATCTCAATTCTCATCCTAGGAGTCATCAAATCCTTAATCAAGAAGCATCAGATCCTCAAAAAATAGGATCAATAAATGTCAATTGTTGCCCTTAATAACCCTAATCCATAGGGCTAGGGAAATTCTCATCATCATCAATACCATATGGAGAATCAATCTTCTCCAGGTATGTAGGTAAAAATAAATGGCTGAAATTCCATCCATTCCTCCCACTATGATACAAAGTTATTCGATTAGGGGCCTATTTGGTAATCATGATTGGGAACTCCCTCAAGTTCATTACTCATATCCAAATATAATAGGAGAGTATGATGAAAGAAATCAGACCTCATCAGGGTCACAAGCTAAAAAAGGCCCAATATGGATAGGGGTTCAAGAAACAAACCTGGTGAAGGTAGTGTAGAATCATCCTGTTGCATTGAAAGTAATGAAACAACCATTATTTCCCAATACACATATATAAATGTCATTAATATCAACAAAAAAAATATTATGGATCTAGATGAAAATACAGAGGGCCATAATATGGAAAACCTAACCTGAGAAGAGGGTGATCTGGATGCACTAACCAAGGATGCACACACCCAGAACCAGAGGAGGATCTGAAATGGGAATGCTCAAACCCAATATTATGGTCACATCCCCATAGAAAACATATATTCATTTTATAACTATGGTAAATCACTTCAAAAAACCCCAGAAAATACATGGAGGTGTCCTAGAACCCTCCAGCGGTCATCCACGACCAATTTTCCCGCAATACATCCTAGTGGGGGTACGATTATCTGATCATACCAAACAATAGGGAAGGTCATCACGAGCCACACCACTGGCATAAAATGATCCCTAAATATCTAAAAAAGCACCAGGACCATCCATCTAAAATGCCTCAGATCCTAAACCACAGGTCAATGAGAAACCCCACCTTGAGAAGTGCCAAACTATGGCACAAAATTATGAAATTATAAAACAATTTGTGGTTATCCAAAACAAGATCTTAATTCTCAATGTGATCCATCATTCGAAATAATTTAGAGAGGTTCTCGTTAAAACCCTTAAAATCCCACAGGAATTTGAGACTGAAGTTGTTGCATCTGAGGTCTATCAAATGGAGACCATGTCATCTGAATTCCACGTCGCCATATCATTCACATAGCATGATCAAGAATAAGTCATCCAAGGACACGTTAGACCCCTATATGTTTCAGGTAGACTTGATAATTTTTATATCCAATGAGATCTAATTGAAAATAGCTTCGGGATCAATCTCATCCTAATTCAAACCCTTCGATGTTTGGGATATAGTGAAGGGGATTTTTCTCCCACAAAGATGACCATTAAAGGGTATGATAAGCATGAGAAGAGACCTATTAGGAAGATCAAGCTCAAATGTCAGTTTGGGGATCTCACATCTGATGCTATGTTTATGGTTATCCAACAAGACACTATATACAATGTCCTACTCATATGGCCACGGCTCCACAACCACGTGGCATTACCTTAAATATTTCATCAGTGTCTAGAGTATACCACCGATGGAAAGGTCAACATACTACACGGTGACAGTGCCCCCATTGAGACTTTCAAATCCACATATTCTAAAGTAGGTTTCTACAAAAGTGGAGTCAAACAACCCATGGTGGATGATGATATATAGGATGCAGCCCCCAAAGTCTTGGGGACTGCCCCTGAAAATCCCTAGACTATGCTTGACAGTGACTATGTGCTCCCCAAAAATCTAGTTGAGGAAATAGACTTGGCCCTATAGGTCCAATCCCCTCCTATCCCTAGTAGAATTATAAAATACAATCAACTCTGGAATCTCTTTGAAATGACTTAGGTAGTAGGGGATGATAATGTATCTTCTCATGACCCCTCTCACCTCAACAGTGATAGTGATTCCCCATGATCGTTGTCTCTATTTGAGAATGCTTCCATAGAATCAGGTGGAAGAATATGAGGATGACCTCAGGAATTACACTTCCACATATGAGGAAGGTGTCTCCACCAACATCAATGATATTGGGTAGGTAAATCTATGAATATAAGAAGACCCATGACCTATATTGATTAGTGTCACCATGCCCCACAAAGAGAAAGATATGTATATAAAATTTCTAAAGAAATGCTAATATGTGATCACTTGGAACTATAAATAAATTCCTAGACTAAATCCAGATGTGGATACACACTATCTCAGCTTACCAGATGAGCATCGGGTCTTCGAGAAGGCATCCGAGATAATGCACCTCTCTCATGTTACCAATGTAGAGGTGGAAGTTGAAAAAATTATCAAGGACAACTTCATCCAAGAAGTGAAATACCCAATATGGATTTCCAAAATTTTCCACGTCAAGAAAAATAATGGTAAAATTAGGGTTTTTATCAATTTTAGATACCTTAATCGACATTTCACAAAGGATGAATTCCCATTACCGATCACAGAACTCTTGATAGATGAAACTGTTGGTTTCCAAGCTCTTTCCTTCATGGATGGGTATTTAGGTTACAATTAGATAAAGATGGACCCTAAATATAAATAATACACTACCTTTAGAGAGCCCTAATATATGTTTTTCTATCAGGTAATTCCCTTTGGGTTAAATAATGTTTGAGCTACTTATCAATGCACCATTAATCATATATTTAATCCATTATTGGGAAAGATAGATGAATGTTATGTCAATGATCTGGTTGTCAAATACCAACAATGACGTGATCACTTCACAAATCTTAAAATATTATTTAACAATCTTTGAAAACACAGTATGAAGATGAATCCAATAACATGAAATTTTGGGTAACATCAGGGAAGTTCCTTGGCTTTGTGTTGCATCACCACAATATCGAGATCAACCCAGAGAAGGCTATTGTTATTTTAGCAATGTCACCCCTATAAATCTCAAAGTATTGAGGGGAATCCAAGATCACCTCACCAAAATTTGGAGATTCATATCCAATGTGATCATAAAGTATCTACCTTTAACCAGGATAATGAAGAAGAGAATATCCTACCAATGGGTTGGGGACTACCAATAATCCTTCAAATGACTCAAGAAGTATCTACTACACCCTCTGGTCCTGATGCCATCGGTGGAGGGAAATCCAATCATCTTAAATGTTTCCTCCATGGAATGCTCACTTGGATCCCTCCTATCATAGAATAATGATGTGAGAAGTAAGAAAAGTCTCTATTACCTTAGCCGGAAAATTCTAGGTATTGATACCCAATATAAAGATGTTGAGAAGAACCGCCTCACACTCATCTTTGTAGTGCGGAAGACGAGGCATTACTTTCAGCACCATGAAGTCCATATAGTCTCTTATATTAACCTTATTAAGTAAATACTTGGATTCCCTATGCCAACTGGGTGTTTTTCTTGATGGGTGTTCATTCTACAATAATATGACATCTAGTTCATGTCACAAAAGGTGGTGAAATGTAAGTCCCTAGAAGATTTTCTTACAGCACATCCAACCCGAGAAAGTATACCGGTAGACACCAAACTCCTAGATGATGAGGTTTTATATTACCATGACACTCTTAGGACATGAGAGATGTATTTTGATGGTGCCTCCCAAATTCCTATTGAAAAAAGGTTGGAAACCCCAAAGCATAATCTGGCTGGATTAGATGTTGTATTTATCTCTCAATAAAAAGTAGTTTTTCCCTACTCTTTCTCACTATTTTATGGCTGCATGAATAATGAGGCTTAATTCCAAGCCCCCATCATTGTCTTGGAACTACTTGTACAACTACAGATATCCTACCTAAATATCAAATGGGATTCAAAACTAGTTCTAAAGTTGATCGATGGAAAATATGCCATCAAAAGGAAGAATTAGACCCTCTCACTAGAAACATTAGGGGACTAATGATGAAATTCCCCTTTGATCCAACATTTCATCATATTACCCAATCTCAAAATACTCGCACCGATGCATTGGATAATGCATCCATAGTCCTGGCTGACCCTAATCGGTAGGAAGCAATCTTCCTTATCACGCATCGGAGAATAGTCTCATTGATCATTGTCTGTGATATAGAATAAATCAAACAGGTTAACACCACCATGAGCATGATAAATTTATATCCACCCCTGGATGGATGGATCCCATAATCAGTTATCTCTAAAACGGGACACTCTCAATAGATCAAGATAGAAGGGAATAAATTTGGCACCGTGTAGTAAACTTTACCCTACAGGATGACCCAAATGATAAAAAAATCCCTCTAAAAGTGAGGATTTGATTGAATCATTCTCATATGCATAGAAAAAAATATATTCATGCTGTCATGGAAGAATTATATGTAGGATCATACATCGCTCATTAGTCTGGGACCAGGCTCTCCCACCATATCAGGAGGTTGTATTCTTACTGAAAAACCATGATACAAGACTTTGTGGAATTCACCAAGAAATTCCATGCATGCCAGATCTATGAAAACTTCATTCATAATCCCCCGAAATTGATAAATACAACTAAATATTCCTGGCCATTTCACATTTTGGGAAAGGATGTTGTGAGGCCATATCCACCAGCCACAACTAAGAAGTTCAAGTACATCCTTAT
The DNA here is from genome assembly GCA_963277665.1 of Viscum album. Lineage (NCBI taxonomy): Eukaryota > Viridiplantae > Streptophyta > Magnoliopsida > Santalales > Viscaceae > Viscum > Viscum album. Next base: position 1,514,503,817 of record OY728150.1, read on the forward strand.
TGCCACCGAATTCTTCTCAAAATGGGCCAAGGAAATACCCCTAAAGAAGGTCAGGATGAAGAATTTCATCAAATTTATAAAGTACCATATCATCACTAGGTGCAGGGTCCATCACATTATATTGATAGAAAATAGTACCAAATTCTATTCTATATAATTGAAGAAATTATACCAGGAGTACAACATCGAGTCTAATCAATCATCCCAACATCATGTAGTGAAAAATAAATAAATAGAGGCCTTCAACAAGACTCGGTCAAACATACTCTAGAAGATGATGAAAATGACAGGAAGTCCTAGCCAGAAAAGATTCTATAGGATTTATGGGCCTACCATACCACCACCCATACTGCTACATAAGAAACACCATGTTCATTGGTGTATAGGACCGAGAAAATGTTTCCCATAGAATTCCAGTTTCCCTCACTTCAAATAGCCATATGTAGAAAACTTTAAAATGATGAACGATCACAAAATTAGTTGTATGATATAGAAAAAATTGATGAGAATAGGTTGTGTACATTGTAAAACCTTGAATTCCATTAGAATAAGATCTCATGGGCCTTCAATTAAAAGATCTGCCTCTGTTCATTCCTTCAAGGGGAACTGGTGTTGGCTCTCAGAACCCCAATGAAACTAGAGAAGCAGACTATAAATATTGAACCCAAATGGTAAGGACCTTATATCATACATAAGTTCAATAATAATGAAGCCTACTAATTGGACACAACGGACGGGGAGTGTGTCACACCCCCCACCAATGAGCGATTTCTCAAGAAATACTTTTCATAGCTATTATCAAGCGCAAAGCCTTGGAAGCATGAATTTAAAATACATGATGTATCATGTCCTGACCACACGATGTTAAACTATAAGGATTTATCCTAGTTGTATGATGTTAAACTTCACAATGAAGTCTTGGAAGCAAGAATTTAAACTTCACAACATTTCACATCCACACCCCATGATGTTAAACTCTATAGGGGTTTCCCAGTTGTTTGACATTAAACTACAAAAATAATTCATGGTAGAAAGACTTTAAACTATACAACATCTCTCATCCTGACCACATGATGTCAAACTGTGCAAATTTTTCCCGATTTTATGATGTTAAACTTCACAAAGAAGTCATGACACCAAGACTTTAAACTGCACATCATCTCACATCCTGACCACATGATGTTAAACTGTATAGAGTTATCCTAGTTTTATGTTGTTTAAATTAACAAATAAGTCATAGAAACAAAAATTTAAACTGAATATCATCTCACGTCTTGATCACATGTGTTAAATTGTACTGAGTTTTCCTGGTTGTATGACGTTAATATACAAAAAGAAGTCCTAGAAATAAGACTTTAAACTATACAACATCTCACATCCTAACCGAATGATGTAAAATTATACATAGTTTTCACAGTTTTATAACATTAAACTACACAAATAAGTCTTGGAATAAAGACTTTAAACTGCATAACATCTCACATCCAGACCACATGACATTAAACTATATAGATTTGTCTCAATCATATGAAATTAAACTATGCAGGCATGTCCTAAACACCTGATGAAAAACTATATGGAGTGCATCCTCACCACATCAAATTAAACTACATAGATCCCCAATGGTTCATCTTCATTCATATCAACTGACTGAAGTCCTAGAAGTAAGACATTAAACTACATAGTATCTAACATCCTAACCACATGACACTAAATTGTATAGAAATAGGTCCTCACTGCATGAAGTTAAATTTCATTTAATATTTATTCACTACATGACATTAAACTGCATGGGAATCACCATATCATTGACGATTCATCACATCAAAAGCTATATCTGGGTGAATGAAAGATGAAATTACCCGGTCCATGTGTGAGAGTCAGATCCACATAAAGAATCTCTTACCCAATAACTATATATGGATTTATTCCTACAATAATAGGATATATAGTGAAACCTAAACCTATATTCTTTGGACCAACTGTAATATTCATTTTCTTCCACATCGAGTGATCCTCATCCTTACTGCATAATGTTAAACTGTATGACATATATCCTTACTTCATTACGCAAAACTACACAGATCCACAACATTCATCCTCTTCCATATCAAGTCACCCACGTCCTTACCACTTCATGTTAAACTTCATGGAAAATGTACTTATCACATGATGTAAAAATTCATGAATCCACAACATCCATATTCATTCACATCAGTGGAACCACATCCTTATTTCATGAAATTAAATTGCATTGCTGATGTCCTTTCTGCATGACACTAAACTACATGGGTTTCTAGAACTATGTACAACTTGATTCTCATTTACATGAAATATGTAGGGATGTCTTGATCCAGTATCTTGTTTTATCCAACATGTGATGAAAAATTCCCCTATCTTATCCTTAATCACCTATGTATGGCGAGAGGATACCTTTTCATTCCTTATTTCTCACACTGATCATAGCTCATGTGAACTTCAGAACTTCAGTAAGGGATTCTACACACAAATAAGTCATAACAGCTTATGATAATAGAACTAGAAAATTCACCTATGACCATAATTTGGAATTGTGGCCGTAGGCCTGAAAACTGTGGCAATAGCATATGGCCACAATTTTGGAAAAACATGGCCTCTATCTCTGTGGAAGTAATGGCCTAGTGCCATAGTTTAACCATGACACTAGGACTCTACTTACACTATTAAAACTATGGTGATATTATTCATATGGTATAAAAACATTTAGTTCCCCCAAGTTCCCCACCCCCACTTACAGTTTCCCCCTTTCCCCCCTTGCACCCCCACCCCACTACTAGTTCCACCCCACCCCTTGCACCCCTCCCCCTGTCAGTCCCCCCTTCCCCTGCCAGTACCCCTACCCCTTCCAGTCCCCCTACCCCTACCCCTAACCCACCCCACCTTGTCCTCCCCCTGCCAGTCCCCCTACCCCTGCTAGTCCCCCACCCCCTACCCCTGCCAGTCCCCCAACCCCTACCCCTGCCAATACCACCCATTTATATGGTATAAAAAAAAAATTCAGTTTCCCCTAGTTCCCCAACCTCACTACCAGTTTCCCCTCCCCCTTTCCCTCCCCCTTGCACCCCACCCCCTACTAGTCCCCCCTACCCCTTACACCCCCTCCCCTCTGCCAGTCCCCCTTGCCCCTGCCAGCCCCCTTTCCCCTGCCCCACCCCCTTTCCCTCCCCCTTTCACCCCACCCCTTTCACCCCTCCCCTTCTAGTCCCCCTGCCCCTGCCAGCCCCCTACCCCACCCCCATTTCCCCCCTTGCACCCCCACCCCTTACACCCCCTCCCCCTACCAGTCCCCCCTCCCCTTATATTCCCCCTAGTACCCACCCCCACTAACATTTTCCCCTCCCCATTGCACCCCCACCCATTCCCATGCCCCTTCCCCCTCCCCTACCCCTTCCAGTCCCCCCCTTCCCCCCTTGCACCACACCCCCCATTTCACCCCCACCCCCTTGCCCTACCCCTTGCACCCCACCCCCTGCTAGTCCCCCCCCACCCACCTACCCCTTTCACCCTTTCTATTACCCCATTTCCCTCCCCCTTTATCCCCCACACCCTACCCCTAACCCTTCCATTCCCCCCCATATTGTTAATTAGATAATAAATCAACACACTAGTTAAGAGTGAGTGAACCCATTCACTTATTGGTGGTGATCAAATAAATTGATCCGATTGTGATGATCCACTAAAATTTAAACCTCATATGTGATGAGATAAATAATTCAATCACCTTCCTAGATATAGTTATATTTCATAGTTCTCTATTACATGTATTTAAACTATTAATTCATTCAACAAACAAACCACTATGAAATTAGCATGGATGGTGTTCACCCCACTGAGCCGACATGTTATAAAAAACAAACCAATATGGTTAATAGGAAGGATTGAATGAATATTTTTTTTAAAACCCCAAGGATCAAAATGTTTTATTTATAAAGAGAATCATGTCTTAGAATCAAGGAAATATACCAATTTTTAACATGGGGAGACATGCTAAAATAAGGAATATCCCAATGCACTAAGAACTACACACAGAAGATTTTTTATTTCATCGTAACTACCATGGAATCAAAAAAATTGAATACAATATTTACCTTTTATGATTGGATATTATCAAGGTGCACATTATTCCTTAATTGGAAGGCTTCTGGCCTATATCTACCATCACCTTAGATAAATTCTCATGTGAAGCTCTCAAAAACATTCAGATTCAGGTGAAGTTCTATCAAATAGATCACCATATCAGGTAAAAATTCACATAGAAAGGGACTTCAGATCAGTTATCAGAGTCTCTAAATTCATAAAGGCATTTAAAGTCATCTGTTCTATCATCTCAGTAGCACATTGTAATGGAATATCATTATTGAGCATTCAATTAGCAATCCGTAAATCCAGATTGAAGATCACATTCAGCATGTTGCACCGACATCTTTAGTATTGGGAGATCCCGAACTATAAGGTTATCCATAATGAATCATCAAATAATGTTTACCTATTTTATGATAACATAAAATGGATGAAATGAAATAGTTTTTTATTCTAAAAAATGAAATAATTCATTGTTTAAAAAAATGACATCAAAAATGAAAATTTATGGAAAAAATAAATTAATAAAATAAAATAAAACATGGAATAGAAATAGGTAGCATGCAGCGGTGGAAATAACTTAGGTATGATACCATAAACGTGTCAGGTATTTGGTTGTAATTCAGTTGAGTAGATGAATCTTATAATGAAGTTCAATTTTAGTAAATATTTATCTATCTTAGATTCGAATTCTATTTCTACCAAGACTAAGATAAACAAGAGAAAACAACAGATAAAAGGATGAAGAAGTTATCCCTCTTGAAAAAAGAAGAAAAAAGACCAGTTTCTATATTATAGGATACTGAAGAATTTATAACTATCTTATAAGGTTAATAAAGAGTGGTTGAGATAACTACCGAGGTGTTTGAAAGTCCTAAAACCTCTATTTAATTAAGGGATCCATGTGAAAATGAGGTAAGTGAAGATTATTTGTCAAAATATCCCAAAGAAGACCCAAGAATAATTGGGAGTGATTGCACATTTTATAATTAACAAGATATATCTTTTGTAACATTAAAATATATAATGTATTGTTTTCTCAAAGAAATTATTGCTTTTATTTGTGAAATTTTTGAAATTTCATAGGAAGAGATCACTCAGTTTGAAGGTGAGGCAAATAATTTAGAGAAATATTTAAGATAAAGAGCTATAACTTGCATAAATATCTCTAAAAAAGTTAATTTCAAAGAAGATATGAATTAGGATATTAAAAAAAGATACTCAAAATTTGAAGAAGAGTGGCTCAAAACCATCCATGAAAAGGAAGATCTCACTAAAGAATTTGAGAATAAATTCAATAAATTTGAGGAAGATATTTCCACTAAGAATGATCAAATTGATGTCAAAGACAAAAGAATCAAGGATTATGAAACTTTGTTAAATGATAATATTAAAAACTCATGATGAAGAAGTTGGAATAATGAAAAAAATATATTAAAGTAAAGTGTAATTAATTAAAGAACCGAAGAATTCTCTCAATATAAATTTTGTAGAATTGAATAAAACTAGCCAATCTAGTAATGACACATATTAAGTTTCCATAGTTTAAAATTAAAGAATCTACACTAAAAATTGTTCTAATGAGTACACTGGTGTTGAAATGATTCCATTATATTGAAATAATATCATTGTGTCATCTAATGGTAATTCTCAAGTAGACCTAAATAAAAATGTGTCATCCATACCTTAATGTAATGATTTTTCTAAATCTATTTTCATAGAAAGTGAAGGTTTGAAAATAAAATCTATAAAAGTATGGTTGAATCAAAATGAACATAATATTTACACCATGTTTATAGTGGATAGTGTAATGTGTGTGGAATCTTGTTCTATAAGAAGAACCCAACTAGTGATAAAATAATCCCAAAAACAACAAGCTCTAAAATCTATAAAATCTGAACAACATGTTGTAAATAATAGAATATTTAGGTTTGTTGGAAAATGATTGTAGTGTAACTGGTTTGGGAATTTTTCATTGGATTTCTCAGTACAATCCATCAATACTTGAAGAAAAAAGGAACAAAATTTCAAGGGGGGTTAGGCTAGAGAAAAAGAAACATCCATAGTATGAAAAGAATTTATTTACATCAAACCGATTTGGAAAGATTGAAGAAATTTATGATGTTTTCAATGGTTGTGGTCACATAAGTGATTCATGTTCATATCAAACTTCTAAATTCTTTAAATTTCATAAATACAAATTCTATTACACAAAAAACTTAGAAATAGGTTAATAATTCTAGAATAGTAAATAGAAAAAGAATAATTCAAGAATAGTAAATATATAAATTAATAGTAAACAGATTAAACCATGAATATCAGAATACCAAATTAATTATGAGAATTATATTGAAATATAAGCCATGAAATGGTAGTGAATAATAGTTAATAGGATTCCATAGCCTCAAAGTAGTTGACAATAAACAAAAACTCCTTCGGTGAACTCCGCCTGCAATTGCAAACTCGCGAATCAGAATGAATACTGCAAACTCCTCCTGCAAATACAAGGGATCCAAAAAATAGGTTAAAAATACTAAAAATAGAAGGAATATTGAAAATAAGAGCCAAAAAACAGAATGAAGTAAAATGGTTTGACCAACGCACAAAATTGAAGAGTAACGACCTAAGAAGGGTATGGAGGAGGGGAGGAAGGCTTCAGCTGATGCACCGAATGGTGGAGGAACACCCGAAGAAGGGTATGGAGGAAAGGATGAGCATGAGAGGGATAGAGGAACCCCGAATGGAGATGTGGGTGAGGGAAGGAGAACCACAAATGGAGAGGCCACAAATGGAGAAGTCGTACCACGAATAAAGGAACCATAATGAGGGTTAGAGGAACCGAAGAAGACAAGGATGAATGAGAGAAAAGTATTCGGTCGGGCCATGATTGGATGAAAGCCATGAGGAAGAGGAAAAGTGTTTCAAGGGAGATTCCCTGAGCGAGATAGGAAATCTATGAGGGATGATGAATTTCTATGGATGAAGCCACTATTTTTTAATAACTGTGGTGGTTTCATAGGATATAGACATGTTTTTTTAAACAGTGGCTATATAAGTGTGGCTATATCTTTAATTTCTAGTAGTGCAGGTTTATCATGATCTTGAATGTAAGACCTTAAAAGGAATACCATGAGTCCTCACCTCATGATGTTAAATTTCATGATTCATGTCTCTTGTACGATATAAAATTTCAAATTCCTGTGGACCTCACCCGAGAGGACCACTATTGTTGGTGTTCTTCTCCTACCACACCTGAATTCAAGAAATATGTATGGATTGATTCCTATTACCATAGGATACATAGTGACGCCTAGACTTCCATCCTTGGATCCAACAACAATACGCCATTTCATGTTGGGAATCATGCATCCTTACTGCATGATGTTAAACTACACGGTTCCTTCAGCACTACCTGTGGCTTGATTCTTGTCATCACATGATACATATTAAAACAAAAATATCTAATCCTAGGCCCATCTATAACAATAAATGTAAACAATTACCACCTCTATGTATGGGTCAGACCTGTATAGAGAGTTTCCCATTCAAGAACTATGTGTGTCTTGATTCCTGTCAACATAGGATATGATGTGATTCCTATATCTCCAATCTTAGGTATAGATACAATAACCTATAAAAAAATTCACCCCAACTACATATGGGTTGATCCATTAAAGACCATTTTAATATATATGAGTCAGATCTACATGAGGCCTTCTTTTTCTTGTAATATAGCTTGAAAAAATTTCACGACGGTTCTCATGTACTTACAACATGAAGATAAAAATATTAAGAAAGCATCCTAGTCACATGAAACTAAAAATATATAATAAATAAAACCTTATGAAATGAAGTTAAACTAAAAGTAAAATTTCTTTATTGAATGACATTAAAACTACATGAAAGAAAGTATATCCCTACCACATGATGTTAAACTATGCAGAACTTTGTCCATTACAATCCTTTATCAAAGGAACATAAGATCCATACCCTGGTCATCTATACTACGAGGTGCTTCCTCTATCTTTTAAAAACCAAAATATATAAATCACACTTCATTTCATTATCACCTAAAGTTTCCAAAAACATTTCATGGGCCTTGTAAAATGATACTTGGATTCAAGGGACCCTTTTTTTTTGACTATTCGTGTATGCCTATGGATCTTGAATATATGCCTATGGTCATCAACCAAATGCATCACTCTACAAAAGGGATTTTTGATCCTTGTGAGCCCTAATGTCGCCTTGGTAGAACTTAGCACCTCATTGTGTTCTGGGCCATCCCCGACATGATTGTCCCATATCATTACTCATGACACGAGAACCTAGAGTAGTGATTTAAAACATTTTCATATCTCACTCAGAAGGATTTTGAAGTGATCTCAACCCTGGGTATCCTAATTGGGATCTTGTGTACTATCCTCCATATTTGGTCCACATGCATAACAACCTTAAACTACCTGAACTTTGGTCAAATATGCACAACCTTAATATCTATCCCATAATGATCCAAATTGAAAGACCTTATACCACTGAAGAAATAGACACAAAACTTATTAGGTTGAAAACCTGACAATAGTGGCCGATGAAAAAGTCAATTTTTATATCACTAAACTCTTCATCTCCAAAGTTTAGGCAAAAATTAGGAATCAAATAAATAAGGAATAAATCTCATGGATCCTTCTTTATAGCTCAAGTAAAAGACAATCTATGATTTCTAGACCCCCTGGTTCAAGAAAAAATTAAATTAATCATTTTTCACATCTCCTCGCCATGATAATATGTTATATAGGTGGTGAAACAACTTTTAGAGTGTTCAAAACCTTATTAGATATTACACTTTCCACAAATCACACTTTAAGAATTGGGCACTTAAGATCACCATAAAACTTACATGGCCCTTGGGAAAGGATACCTAGCTTCAAGGGGCCTTTTTTTACAATGAATTTATTCCCATGGATCTTACATATGTTTCTATGGTCATCAATAAAATGTGTCACTCTATAAAAAGTGATTTATGATCCTTGTGATCCCTAATGTCAACACAACACAACTTAGAACCTCATTGTGTTCTAGACCATTCCCCATACGACTGTTCGATATCATTATCCTAATTAGAGCACTTTGGACCATGATTTACAATCCCCATATTAAACTATTTGAGTGGATTTGATGTCCTCGATGTTAGATCACTGTGTTTTTCACCCTTTCTCAATGTAGGAATGCAACACTCCATTCCTAAAACTTTTATGGCCCAAACCACATTATTAAAAACCACATGTCATAGGGATTGAGCTTCAAAATTAAGAGATAAACTACCCTAAAATTCTATAGCCCTTCCTGGATATCTTTCCTTTATATCCAACCACATCATCTAGACATTTTAGTCTTCAAGAATCATTCACGTCCCTCAGAAAGGAGTGGAGATCATCTTTTATTGACCATTCTATCAATACATTAGGGATTTGACCTACCAACTAAAGGTGTATCCTCTTTAAAATAAAGGATCTTCAATCCGTGTGAGCCTTGGAAATACCATGGTGGAACCTAGGACCTCAGGTTGTTTTGGGTCTTCCGCGGAATGTCTTCCCCATTCCATATTCACTGACTCAAACTTTTGGTTTATGACTTATATCACCCATACCCTAAGTATCCAGGTGGACCTAGCTTCCCTAGTAGTTCTCCCTCAACCAATAATATCCCCATAAATCTTTCTTAAACATTTGAAAAGAGTATAGACACCTCTATTTGAAAATGATACCAACACATAAGTGCTTTAACCTACCAACCAAATACACCTCCTCTATGTATGAAAGGAGCTCTAATCATCTTGAGCCTTAGTAACACTATGGTAAAACTCAGCATCCTAGAGTGTTTTGATTCATTCCTAACATATCTTCACTATATCCCATAATCATCAATTAAGTCTGGGTAGTAAGACTTTAAACTACATGGAATCCTAAGGTCCCATCTAAAAGACCCTAAAAATATAGTGATAGAAGGTCATAACTAAGAGACCCTAAAACTAAAAAAATAGAAGGTCCAAGCTAAAATACCCTAAACTACGGTGATAGAAGGTCCCAACTAAAAGACACTAAACTACAGTGATAGAATTTCTGAGCTAAAAGACCCTAAAATACTATGATAGAAGACTCGAGCTAAAATAACCTAAACTACAACAATTAAAGGTCCGAACTAAAAGACCCTAAACTCTAGAACAATAACGATTTAGTTTGTAATAATGGGAAGAACTTGTATGGCCCGCCCTATGGAATTCTAAAAAATCAAGCTATGATATCCAAGCCTATTAAATTCATAAAAAGAAAGAGAAATATCACTATAGGGAATATTTTCTACCCAAATTATCCTTATATGAATCAGGTAATCTCAAGATAGATGGAGCATACATATCAACGAATAATCTCATGATGGTGGGAATTCATGAGAATTTCTCAAGAATAATCAGTTAGAATTTCAACATTCAAATCTAGTAATTTATGTTTACTTGATATTATAAAAAGGATAGGTATCATTGGTGATTCATATAACATCAGATCAGTGAATTTTCATGCACATCATGAATGAAATAAAAATTAAAAAAACATAGATGTTCATAAAATCCACTCATTGATAGCATGTAATAGGAGGAATCTCCACATCTCAAAGAATATCCAATAATCTCACCAAAAACATAATTCATGCCAACGACTGAACTATAGTAAGATTTAATTGGATAAACTGAACAAGTTGGAAATAGTTCGGTGAGAGAAATTGATTGAAAACTTAAGTACCACCCACCCTGCCTCTTCTACTTTTTCCCTAGGACAAAGAGTCTCGACTAAATTAGTTAGCTTATTAACTCTTTTTTGAGCAGTTTCCAATAAGGATAATGACGCAAAGAGGTAAGAACTCAGGAGAGCTATGATTTCCTCATGTCTCCATATATTCATGGTCTATGCATCCATCTAGGGTTTAAAATTAGATATATACTATAGAATTCACTCCAATACCGCCAAGGCCTCCTTCATCTATTTGGTAAAGGGAGCCTCATATTCAAGATCCTGAAATCCCCTCTCATTGGTAGCCAAATCTTGAAGAGTAGGGATAATTTTTCTAATGATTTCTTATAGTATTTGGTGATTAAATCCATCCACCACAAATTCATTAAATTGTAGATGAAGTCATTCCCCTCAGTCAAAAAATGTTTCCAAATGAGTCTCAGTAATCAAGGCGTGAATCTGTTGCAAGATCATCCTATGCCATGTCTGAGCTTCTGTGACTGATGGGATGAAAATGCCAAAAGGAGGAACAATTGGCTAAGATATCATAGAAATAGGAAAGGAGGTTCTACAAATACTCCCCTAAAAAAATGCATCGACCTTTTCTTGTTCCAGAGGGATTATTTCCTCAATAGATTTTGTCCTGCTATTGGGATGGTCATCACCGGGATGGGGGTGCTTCTTTGACATCTTTACCAAGTTCTGAATCAACTCTATTATTGCTATAAACAGAGGGGTTGGTGAGGAAAATGGTGTTCCCACATAGAGGGCTAGTATATTTATCATTCTACCTGGGTAGGCCTCTACCCAAGCCTAGGAATAATCCCAAGTAAGAATGTATGGAGCATAAAAAGATAGAAGAGTGATCTCAATATCGATTTCTTCACATGATAACACCATATAAAACTGGAAGATGATTCTAGGGTGTTTCTCTCCTCACACATCGACTAAAAGAAGAAGAGAGACCCAATGGGTGTATCCAAACTGATGATAAAACTAATAAGGTGTATATGGATTGCATATGATCAAATCATCTATCATGGATGCAATAACCCTATCCTAAAGGTAGAACTTGTAAAACCTTTTGTCGATAGAGCCACTACCATTATCAATGATTGGCCTAATCAGTGTATGATAAAGGGTTAAATACAAGCTATTATATCAAATCGACACATCGGTAACCTCAATAGATCCTAATAACATGGCCCTAACCCCAATTATGTTCAAAAACCTGGGATGAGATTAGGCATTGAGGATCCTGGTGGCATTATAGTATTCATAGCAATGGAAATGCTCCCCTATCTAGCCGAATAAAATCTAGAAAGGACTAATGTTCTTATAAGTGATTTATCCTTGATGAATGTGGCCTAAGAGTTGGTAAAGGTGCACAAGGGTCGGCACTACTATATTAAGACATCTTAACTTTGATATCCATGCTACCATCACCAGCGTACTAACCTAGATTCCTGAACATGCATCCCTAGATAGAAAAATCCACCCATTCAGGAACATGTCCATGAATCCCTCAAGATTAAGACTTGTATAGATCTATAGATTCACTCACTATCCCCATGAATTATAATTATTGGCTTCTATAATGGACCAATATGAATTGGAACTATCTTGAAACTTATGGGAAGGGCACCAATGGGGGTGTATATCAATCGGTCTAACTCCACTGTGATAGAGGAAACTATTGATCCAATATTTGAAAGAAAGAAGAGAGAACATTATAAACTCCTTTCTTAAATTTTCCTTCACAATGATGAGCATGTACCTTTATAATACAAGAGTTTTCAAAGGGTCATCCTAGACATTTGCGGTAGGTAGGAACTCATAACACATCTCTCTGAGAGGGTGTATCCCCCCCTATTGGTATATGTCCCATAGGCTAATTCCCACCTCACCATGGGATATATGAAATTAATTGGTTCTAGGAAACCAACGACTAACCATTTCTCAAAGAATATTGGGTTGGAGATAAATAATAAATTGGGAAATCCATACTGCTTCATATATATGTATGAAATATAACTGGTCAGTAACTCTAATTAGCTTTGGAAGACTCAGAATAGACACATCCATTCATTATAAAAGTTACCACTAGGATAGAGATACCATTTTGATCTACATCTACTTCCTGGGTTGTTAATATAATAGATGAATATACTTGAATAACTCTGAGTGATGGGTTGGTGAGAAAAATCACAGTTGTCCGAACCTAAGGGAGAGTTTTTCATAATATTAGACAACACATGAGATTGAGCTATGACCAGTCAGCCACACTCAACAATTGTCTTCTGAATATAGTCAAGAGAAGTTTACACCAAAAAAGATGGTATATTATAGTCTGAATAAGGAATTAAAATTTCATCCAGCAAGCCAAACCCATATAGAGGAAGCTGGTGTGATAAAGTATAATTATGGAGCTCGGATGGACGAATCTATTTTAGAATCTTATTATTAGAATTCACACAGTATCTAGGGTCAACATTTTAGTTTCTAGAAATCATGCCCTTTTACTAGCTACATCATAGGAACTATGATAAGATCCAGAAGTCATATGAACAAAATTATGTAGAATATGACAGATAGATAAAATAAAGAAAATCAAAGGAATGACATAAAATTTCATTAGATTCATGCACATCGCTTGAATCAGCAGGGAATTAATGAATAAGATAAAGGATTCATTAATCACCTAGTTTAGGAAGATCTCATAAACTAAATAAACCTACATAATATTGTGAAACTATATGACCCCTTAGACTACTCATGATCATGTGACCTTGAAATGGTCACACAAGCCATAAAATAGTTGAAAAGGATAACGTGATTGAGCTAGAAAATCCTAATAAACCTTAAAAGGCATCCATGCATTCCTTTGGCTGATGTTAAAGAAGTTATAGAAGTTTAGTTCATGGTTTATTTGAACAAGTTCCTAGAAAAAATAGATACCGTGAAGCCGTTCTCATGAGAGGGTCTCGCGAATGGATCTCATGATCGGTTCTTAGGGAAGGGTCATGTGAATGGGTTATACGATGGAGTCAGAGAAAAATAGCTATGATAAGTAGTGTAGATGATGAATTAATCAATATCCACTCCCCTATTTATAGGCCATTCCTCAGAATACCAAATGTTTTCTAGAAAACCAAGCGTCACCCAAGATACCGATTAGAAATGACACCAAAGCCTCAGGAATGAATTTACATTCCTCAGAAGGGAACCCTTATCATTATGGTTGTCACTCCTGATGGGGGGAATTTATTGATGACCTCAAAATGAGTGTCAAAAAATAAAAAAGGGAAAAAATACTTGAATATGGGTATTATTTTCCCTAAAAATAAAAAGAAGAAGAAGGTGGTCAAAATCACGCAGATCGCATGACCCCTCAGAAGGCATGCGGTCATGAGACCTTCATATGGTCACACGAAGGATCCATGTGCAGTGCATATCCTAAGAGTGTTCCTACATATTCTCTTTGACATGTCCTTCTACTCTTGTGAGGGTGTCCCAAACAATTGGTTATTATGTGGTGGCTGTCGAGAAAGTTCCACCAAGTCACGCTAATTGTCAAGTGGCAGGCGCTTGACAAGAAATCAAAAAATCCTTGTAAAATAGGGAGAAAATATCCAAAGGTGGGAGCCTCTTGTGGCCATAAAACTCATTAAATGCACTAATGCAGCTCACAAGACACCTTGGAAGCCCCGATGACATGTCTTCTTGGCCGCACAAGATCTCACTGGCATATCCCCCCCATTACGTGAAGGTATTCAGATATGTTCAGGTAGTCTCATACTTTCCCTTTGGCTCTAAAAATTTGTAGAAGGGTTTTTCCATGATAATGCTCACGCATCACCATAGAACTGTTTGTTGGTCATGGGATGCATCACCAATGAGAATAATTATTGTCGTAAAAAACACTCAAAAAAACTTGTGAGACCCCATGCCCTTGTAAAATAAATAAGGAAATAAAAAGGGGAAAAGGCTGGATACTATTGCAGTTGTAAACATCACATGATACGCCCATGGTAGTTTGTAAGACACCTAAAACCCCGGAAGACATGTCCACCTCACCACAAGATAGCCCGCTAACATGTCACCCTCACCACAAGAAGGGCTTCAGACACGTCCAAGTGGTCCTATGCTCTCCCTTTGGCTCCATAATGAAAATAGAAGGGTTTATCCATGAAATTATCACACATCACCACAAGACCTTTTTTGGTCACGTGATGCATCACTTATGGGGAGAATGATTGTATTAGACAACACTCATGCAAAATTTCAAGATCCCCAAGCCTTCAAAAAATAAAATAAAGAAATAAAATAGAAAATATGGGAGACTCTTGTAGTTGTAAACTTCATAAGACATGCTTGTGTGCTCCAAAAGACCTCAGAAAAGACCTTAGGCATGATGAACTTATCTCACAAAGACCCCCTATAAATCCATCCTTGTCTCGCTAAAGGCCCTAGACAAGTCATCTCATATCACGTGAAGACCTTTCAACAGGCATCATAATCTCTTGAAAGTTCTTAGACATGTTGGTCTAACAATATGGAAGTCCCTCGACATGTATATATAATTCAGCAAGTCCCATTTAATTGGACATAATTTAGTAAATGGGGCATTGACGGGATGATATCACAGTCACTGAAAATCAAGCGATGCCCCCAGAATGACCTATGATAGGACCTCACAAAATACATGACATCAAAGCTCTCCACTGACTCTAAACAAGATTTTCATGATATGAACCATTCAAAGCAATGAATAATCGGGTTAGAGAGGCCTATAAATCCCCCACCACAACATAAAAAATTTAACCTTGGATCCTTGAACTAGCGCATTTAGGTATCATATGACATTTCTCAGAGAAGCTGATATCGTGAACGAAAAGGTTTTTTAGCAGGTAAAATCCATGAAACCGTCTAAGAAGATTATGCAGAATGCAGAGGCACTTCACGTGATCACTCATAGATCACATGAAGGACTTCAGGAAGATTATGCAAAGGAAATACCATATACCTAACCAGTCACATGATACTTAAAAAAAATTAACACTAAAAAAATAAAAGTCATATGAAATAAAAGGCTGAAACAAAGACTAAAATATGAGAGACTTATGAGAGGAACATATACACTGATCCTCATGCACTTCACATGAACCCCCCAGGCCATGAGAAAACACCAGGATTTGTCACCAAGATCATGCGACACTCCATTGGTAAACTATTTAGATCATGAAAAGTCCTATTGAAGTGTTATATTAAGTCATATGGAACCCTCCGGGCATGCCACCCAAGTCTCAAAAAACCCTCTAGGCTCACCATCCAGACCTTGAAATGATCTCTAGACATGTCACCCAAATCATAAAATGACACCAGAGTACGTGACCTAAGTCCCACGATGGCATAATGACATGTCAAATAGATCTCCCAAAATCCTCTGAAAAAGTCATCCAAATATTGACATGCCCTTCAAGTATGTCAGGTGGATTTTGCGATGTACCCAAACATATTAGCTGGCTTTCACGATGACACCAAGACAAGTCATCTAGGACATGCGAAACCCTCCAGACATGTCACACCAATTCTCATGACACCCTCCATACATTTCACATTGATTCTCATGACACTATCCTAAAATTCTATCCATATTTCACAATGACACCAGGGAAAGTCAGCTGGATCATGTGACACCTTCCAAGCATGTCAGTCGATATCATGTGATGGATTATAGGATCCACCAGCTAGGTCTTGAGATGTCCTCAAAACAAGTAATCCTTATTCATGAAATGACCTCCAGAAATTCCATCCAGATTATCTGATGTCCCTTAGACAAGTCAACTGGATCTTGTGATTGTTTTTATACATATTATAAAGATATCTTCTGACATGTCAATCATACAATCAAGGCATGTTATGTAGACAATAAAAACATGTCAGGAAGAGAATAATAATAAGATAAGTGGGCATCCTGAGACATGATAACCATATCTAGCCTCCATGAAGGGAAACCTCATCATGTAAACCCTGATCAGTGACATAATATGATATATACCATATATAAGGGAGACCTTAGTGTGAAATCCCCGACTGAATGAACTAAAAAAACTATGATTTCTACCATAATCAGGATACGTAGTATGTGTTCCTAATTCTTGATATCCATACCAAATCTCTAAATGGTTTTCCTCGTGTTTAAGCCCCACATTCATATACAATGAGTCCGATTTCTTGTTATCCCTTGTTTCTCAGACCGAGCATAGCTCACGAGCTTAAAAAGTTTCAATAAATATATCATTGGAATCATGAATTTCCACCATCCAGGACAACCTAAGAATGTAAGACCTGATCATTAGCATAATATGATATGTCCTACATATAATGGTGGCCTCATTTTGTAATCTCTGACTGAACAAACTATAAGAAATATGATTCCTACCATAACCAGGATTTGTAGGACACCTTCCTAAGGCTCGAGATCCATATCAAACCTCAAAAGGGTTGTGCCAGTGCATAAGACTCACATCCATATGAAATGAGGAAGATTACTTTTTATCCCCTGTTTCTCCCACCGAGCACAACTCACATGGGATTAAGGAGTTGTAATAATCACATCATTGGCATCATGAATATCCACCAGCTAGGGAAACTTCTGTGTGTAATTACCAATCAGTGGAATAATATAAATACCCATTATATAAGGTTATCTACCTTTGGGAAAGTCATAATGGTGTGATTGAACTAAAAAGACTCTAATTCCTACCATAACCAAGATACGTAGGATGCCTTCCTAAGTCCCAAGCTGAAATGGGAATCCACTTCAGTGTAAGTCATAACATGTCTTTGATATTCCAACCATCATGACCCAATCTCTCCCATGGGTTGGTCATACTTCCTCATCCACCAGTGTATTAAGAAGTTAATAAACTACGATAACTCTAATTACTACCATAACTAGGTCACTCAGCACTCCTCTCTAAGGTTTAAGCTCAAATATCTACCAATGTGAGTTCCTAAGAATCATTGGGTTTGAAACCCCAACTAACCACCTACCATTGGAAAGAAGGTCCATACCCTATTATGGGTGTGGGAATTATTGGGAGTTTAAATGAAATTTTAACAAATGGTGAGCCTAATAAGAATGATTGTTTAGGAAATTAAACCCTACCACAATCAGACCATCAGACAAAATCCACCCATATCTTTCCAAGAAAAAAATGGTGAACCCAATGTGAAATCATTCAACTACGAAATATCCTTTACAATATAAAAAAGACAGAATACCTGGTTCTCATCAGACCATTTTGTTCTTGTCTCATGGGTGGTCCTCCCGCATCTTTTGGATGAAACAATCAAATACCTTAAAATCCTTAAATAAATGGTACTATAGTAAAATCCTTATAGGTTTTATGATTCTTATAATGAGAATATCAAAAATAATTTTACAACATATTTATTGGATCTAAATACACAATCATAATAATCATTACACTTTGGCCATATCAATAACATAAGATTGACCCTGATCCCTTTTATTATTATAAGATATATTCCCTTGATTCTTGGTAATTTATTTATGTAGTGCCCCATATTATTATAGTGGACGCATTTAACATTGGAGAATTATTTCTTACCCTTGAAATCATGATCATGGTGGCTTCTTTCCCCACAATTGAAAAAAAATCCATTTTATTTTAAGCATATACCAAGGTGTTTCATTCCACAAGTATCACATATTGGAAAATACTTCTTTCCCTTCTTCCATTTATTCATCCTTTGCTTTATCTTCCTCTTCATATATTACTTCACTTCTAATTAATAAGACTTCGAGAAATATTTTTCTGTCTTATTATCACATGATATTATTCCCTAATATGATGAGAATGTTTGGGATACTAGTTCCCTTTGAGATATTGGCTTTAACCCATCAAAGAAACGACCATTCTTACTCTTTGGATTATGTACATTGATACATTTCTCATTCCTTCCGCTAGGTTTCATTTCTAAAAAATGCCATAAACTAGATTAGATCACAACATTATTAAATATAATTTATAATCTCAAAACTAGTGATACACTTAACATAAATTGAAAATTTAGCTATAACTAATCTCTAAATCACAAGATTAGTTTATTTGGATATATCTCCAAATTCTATCATAGGGTTTTGTTATCTAATATATGTTTTCCTAAATCTAGCTCATAAGGTTTCTACTAAACTTTATATGATACCAACTGTAATGACCTCATCCTTTGTAGCATAGATTCGGTGGTTAATTTATTACATTGGCATAATATACAAGGAATCTCACCCCAAAGGACCAAATTGTTTAATATTCTTCATAAACTAGATACATATTTGAAATTTAAATTACATTTTAGAACATAAAATACACAAATAATTTCTTTTAGAAAACCATTATCACCATTAGTATATCCTTGTGTATCAATAATAAAACACTTCCTCATATCCTAGGAGAAAATAAAACATAAAAAAGGGGTGAGCTCAAATTCTTAGTAAGGGAAAGAGTACTATAGAAGCTATGAATTAATAATGCATAAAAAAAATGTAAAGATAAATAAATGAAACACATGTCATTTAATAAATAATTTGATCATAATATGTCAGGAATAAAATTTGATCAAATATGTACATATAAATAATCACATGATTATGAAACTTAACCATGGGTATTCTACTTATCAAATAATCACATAGAATATTAATAAATTAATTCATAATGATGGAATGCATAATAAAAGATATCATAAACATACTATCAAGGCTTTGTCCAATACACCATACATAAATAGGTAAGACATCAGCTAATACCTAAACTAGTTTTTCTCATGAGACTTACTGATGAATCAAGGGGATATAGTGGGCCCCTTCTGTCACTTACTAAGTCCAACACATTCCTTTTATGAAAGGGGTGAAACATAATAGAAATAAACATTCGTATTGAAAAACTAGAATATAAAATGTGAATATTTTCCCCAATAAATAAACATAACCATAAAACATTCAAATTAATATGGAGAATGGTATCAATATGGCACATCCACAGTCAAACTAATCATAAACCATCCAAATAAATAATAATAATGATATCAATACAACATATCCCTTTCTGATTATAATTATAATAAAGGGTTTATGTCATTGATGAATATAAATACCATAAAAACATCCTTAATAACACTTTGAGGGAAATATCTTTTTTCCTTTTAAAAATAAACTTTTAAAACAAAATGTTCACAAAAAAATTTGAAAATAATTTCCTTTGAAAGTAAGTTTCAAATAAGTTTTAAAATATTGAGTGGAAAATTCCAATCAAGTCATACACTTTAAAAATAAATATTCCTTCACATTTTCAGTAATAGAAAAATGAGAATTTTTTTTAAAATGAAAAGAATATTCCATTTAAAAAAATTAAGTAAATAGTAAAAATGAGTAAAAATGTATTTGATAAATTTTTTAAAAAAAGTTTAAATAATTTTTAAAAAAATACTTATAGAAAACATGGGTTTTTATGAATTTTTTTTTCAACTGAATATAAAAAAAGTTAAATTTTCTTAAAAATACTTTTATAATAATTTTAAGTACAAATGATTGAAAAAAATGATACTATTACTTGAAAAGTTAATGAATGACCGGGGAAGAATAAAATAGATTTATTATAACATATACATAATTTATCCAAAGGAAACATAAAAAAACAATCATAAATAATGATGGGGTTGTGAAATAACTCTTACCACTTTATAATCTGTCAAATCGTATGCCCCATGGAAGAATAAAATTTAAAAAAAAAATTAAATATCAAGAGAATAAATAAATTCATGATAAAAAATTTCATAGGGGAACTATATACACCTCCTAAAATAATATAGGTGCATAACATACAAATATTCCTCAATGAAAGAAAATTGATATGAAGCCCCTTACAAAGATCGTATCATTGAAGTGAGTGTTAATCAAATGAATAGATTATGTTTATATACTATAAATCCGCATAAAACAAGTATAAATACAACCTAATATAATAAAAAGTAATTTTACACATAATACTATCATGATGTAATCAATGAAGTATAAGTTTAACCCAATGAATTGAAATTGAGTTAAGAAACCCCTTAAGACGTGCTTTCATTTAATTGAACGTGCTTCAACCTCTTGTATAATAGTTTAAAGAATGTTATTAGTTTATAAAATATCCATATTTATATCTATTATATCATATATAACACTATTATAACATATTATCACCCATTTATTAATAATATTTTGTTATTACCCTTGTTTTGGGTGTAAACTGCTTCATTTTGGTATGCATGTTTAGTTGTGTAAGTCCCGATTATTGTTTATAAGATATAGTTACATAATATTCAGAATGATATTAAGGTCATAAATGTCATATTTATTCTCTCTCTCTCTCTCTATATATATATATATCTTTATAAGAAATCTTTAATGTTGAACATGAAAAATGAATCGCATCACGTTGTGGAGACGGTAGGCCATATGCACGCACGAGCGATGATATCATTTCATTAAAGGGTGAAATGACAAGTAAGTGGGTGATATATAAATTTTAAAGAATAAATATCATGTAATATATACCATATATATCGACTATTTCTATAATTATAACCATCCTTGTAAAGTGGTGATAAGAAACAAATAACACTAATATGTAGAGATGACAAGTCATATGTAGGCACGTGCGGTGCTTTATTTTTTCATAGGATGAGAAAAAGGTAAAATATAGTTTTTAATAATAATAATAATAAGATATATGTATTTATATGATAATTTATTTATTATTTTAGGATGTAAAAAATACATTAAGATAAAGTATATAAAGAAATGAACTTGAAAGAGTTGATACAAATGATTACCTCTTCTTCGGTGGACTCCCTTTAGATCTCTTATTAAGGGACTTAGGGTTGGTATTTTGAAAATAATGGAACAAAAAAACTTGGATAAAGAATTTTATAAAGTTAATGAGAAATAATTGGTTTATATAGATGGATTAATTAATGTGATGTAATAAGTGAAGGAATGAGTCCCCTTTTATATTTGAGGTGAGGGGTAGTTTAGAAATTTCATAAAATATTAATTTAATATCAATTAATTTTAAAATAAAAATAGCTCAAAACTTATTAATTTATAATATAAGATGATTATGGGTATAAATAACCTCATCCAATAAAATTTAGATAAGTTTTGACTAAATTTATACCCTTATATTTTGGTTTTAACCCTTATTTAATCTCTTTAACACTTACCATGACAACATATATTTTTACTATTTAAAGGTTAATATAGTTACTATAAAATGAAAAAAGACCCATAAATGGATAATGGATGAAATTTTCAACCTTATTCCAATATTTTTTCCGAATTTAATTTCTTTATGAATTTTATATCATTTAATAAAATATTAATTACTAAAAAATATTCATAAAGTCAATTTTAGAAGTATTCATTACTTTGACATTAATTATATCAATATAATACTTATAATTAGAAAAAAGATTTATTACATCCGTAAAATATTAAGGTAATCTATTAAATTATATTTTGAGATTAATTATCTCTAGTTTTATTTATTTTAATATTTTTAATATCATTTATTTTATTTTTCTATTAATTAAATAATTAATGCACGAGAGTTGTCAAAGCTTTTAAGGTAATTATTTATTCCCTAAAAATTAAAAAAAATACAATGATGAAGATAAATATTTTATATTTCAAATTAGTATTTATAGATAAATAAATTCTATGGATAACCCAATATTAGAAATTTAATAATTATTAAAATCATGAATGTGACATCTTTGACCTTTCTTTAAATAAAATATTATAAGGGTCATAATCACTTCCTAATGACAAAAAATGTACATTTACCAGAGTGGTATGTTGGAATATGAACGGATGTATGGTATGGAGGATGAATGATTTGCTTTTGGAAAATGAGGTTGTTTTGTTTTGGATTTGATATTCCTAGGGGTGCTCACTTGCATAGTGGTATGTTCAAATATGAACGGATGTATGGTATGACGGATGGATGCCCAGGGCGGCACAGATACATGCATGTGAGTGAGACCCTAACGAATACTAATGATGAGGGTTTAACCCACCAAGATTGTTTTAAATTAAAGATGTTTTCAAAAGGTAAGTTTTGATGTTATGATGGCTCGTTTTCTTGTGTTTAGAGCCTGTCATATATGAAGTGTTTGTTTTTAAGGATTTTTATTTATTGAGTTGGTCTTGATTGGGTTCTTTACACTTTTTGTTCTATGGCTTTTCCCTTGAATCTTCGATGGGTGATCGTCGTACGGTTGATCAACCTAAGGATTTTATGCTTGAGTTTCGAAAGCTAGATCCACCTCCCTTTTATGGTCAAGCAGACCCTTCCGTAGCAGAGGAGTGGATGCGGAAGATTAAAAGGGACTTTAACCTCATCTAGTTTCTCGAGTTGTTGAAGGTTAAGTTTGTGACCTTCATGCTTGAAGGTTCACCGTTGATGTGGTGGAAGTCAGTGTCTCGAACAAGCCCCGTCAAGAGATTACATGGGAGTTTTTCAAGGATTTGTTCATTCGTCAGTATTTCTATGATGAAGAAAGGGTGATAAAGGGGATGGAGATGTGTTGTCTATAGCATGGCGACAGATCCGTGTTGGAATATTTCTAGTGCTTTGTGGAGATGGTCCCTTATGATTCAGGGCATGCCACTGATGACCCCATGAAGGCTCGACACTTCAAGGTGGGTCTCCACCCTGATCTATAGTTGAAGGTGTCAGAGTCCAACCTAACTTCTTTTTTCGATGTGGCGAGACAATCTTTTCATGTCGAAGTCGCGATGGAAGGAGTGCCCAAGGTAGTCCTCCCTCCTTCAATCCATATGAGCGGTGGTGAAGATTCTGAAAAGAAGATGAGTAAGCGATCAAAAGTCGATGGAGAAAGTTGTAGTATCAAGAGGCCTCAGGATCTTTCATCAACCTCTTCAGAGTGAGAGATCCTCGTGTGTTATCAGTGAGGAAAGCTAGGTCACAAGAATCCGTCATATCCAAGTGCTCCAAAACCCTTCCAGGCATGTGGACGCCTAGGTCACTTGCAGAGATTCTGTCGGGGCATTGCTAGAAAGCGTCGCGGAGGAAGTTCTCAGAAGTGATGTGTTGTTGGGATTTTGTTTAAAGTTATTTGTGTAAGTTTCCTTTCAGTGTAAGGGATCTCTTATCGTTGTAGTGTACTGATAGTGTTTTGGGTTCTGAAATGTGTGGGAGTGTCGTGTGTCTTTTGATGAACTACGGTTTTCAATGTCTGTGTGGCTTTTATTTTTATGTCTTGTCTAATATTTTTTCAAATAGAAAGATTAATGTTTCTTAAAGGGATTATCAAAAACTGACTGCGAGGCATGAGATACTTAATCCATCAGAGCTCCAGCCAAAAGACCTCAGATTGAAGCCGATACGTAGTCAGGAACCCCGTGGAATTTTAAGGAGTCTGGTTAAGGTCCTGCCTCTATCATCGCGGTGAGACAATTTTAGCGCTTCTCCTGTGGTTTCTCTGTCATTGTAAATTCTCTCTCATTGCAAAAACGGTGTGATAGACTTATCCCTCACACAATGTTAGTGATAGTGCATTTTTGAGATATCAGTCAGCGATTAGTGCCCTCCCATGGACCACCGATGTGAATCGGTTATAGCTTTGGTTTGTGTCCATCACAAAGTGTTGAGCCGTGAGTAGTTGTATGTCTTAGTTTCATTGATCTAGTCCTTGGGCCCTCCCTGCCCGCTCATGGGGTTAGGTTTTTTGGTTCGTATGGAGTTTTTTATTCAACTCTTATCCCATTCAGACGAGTGTGAGTGGTTTAAATTTCCTTGTTGTGATATTTCTATCTTGATTAAGTCCTGGTACAAGTCTAAGTTGGATTTTCGTTTGGTCGTTAGTGGGTTGGTTCTTTATGGTGGAGAGACCCACCATCTCTTTGAGTTTTCTATTAAGTCGTTATCAGATGTTAGTTGAGTTCTTATGGTGGGGAGTCCATTCAGACCTCCCCTCCACTGGTGATCTATTTTAGGAAATGAAGTTGAGTCCTGTAGGTGGTTGATGGAATGTCCTTGGATTAAGAGGTTGGATCGTGTTTTTGTGGAATCCTTTGGTGTTGATCAATCGACTGGATAGTGTCAGGGCTTTCCAGGGGCAGAAAGCGTTATGGTGGGGAGAATTGTCACACCCCAACCCATGTTATCATTTTATTTTAATTATTTTATGGCCTTTATATATTTTTGTTGTGGTCCAGGGTGAGTCACAGATGAAGTTTTGAGTTTGTGTTAAGAAAAATGTGCTTTTTATATTCGATGTTGTTTGGAGCACAAGAAGAGCGTGTTTTATAAACCCCGCGTGGGTCCAATCGAGTAACAACGCGACCGCCCGTTCTCAGAAAATGAAAATAAATGATTTTGTAATTAAAGAAAAGTTTAATTTCATCGTTTAAAATTTTTATTGCTAATATTTTTATGATTATTAAAATGAAATAAATATTTTTATTATCTTAATTTTAATTGTCGTGATTTTATTATTATAATTATTCTGTATTACTGTTGTTATTATTATGGTATTAGAAGTTTTGGTTATTATTATTTATTTATTTATTTATTTATTTATTTATAATTATTATTACAATTTTTTTGTTTTATTTTATCTAATTTTTCTTTTTTTCATACTTATTTTTTTTCCTCTTCTTTTTTAGGGTTTCACCATGTTTTTCTGGTCCCTCCTCTCTCCTCGCATGCAGTGCCTGCCTCCCTTCTGGACACCTCCTTCCCCTCCCGTACGACAACAGCTCGACGCCCCTCCCTCCTGGCCGCCTCTTTCCCCTCGTGCACAACAATATCATGGTCGGACTCCCCCTCTGGCTCATGTTTAGCCACCCCGTCGCGGACCCCCGCCGACCTCACCCCCACCGGCTCCCATTCGACCACCCCATCACAGACCCCCGCCACCTCCCGTTCTGCTCACTTGCGCCCTGCTTGCACCGGACGCCTGCACCAGCTCCTCCTACTCGACCTCCTATCCGACTCACCCACGCCCAACGGCCTCCTGTCCGCAGCATCCCCCTTGCCTCCGCCTCTTTCTTTTCACACTCCACCCAGTGACCTGCCTTCTTCAACGCCTTCCCATTCAGTGATCATCAGCCTCAGACATGCCTCCTTGCAGTAGCCCAAGCCCTCCAGCGCACTTCCAATCCGTTTTTGATGGCTTCTTCCCAGCGCGCACAACCCCTGTCAGTGTGTGCCCAACCAATGACCTCTTTTTAGACATGTGTATCCTCTTCAGTATATCCCTTTTATTTTTATTTGTGCTTTTCCTTAATTTATGTTGGGAGTTTTTCACTTTACGGGTATGTTTTGGGTGGTTTAGGATTTTTGAAACCCTTAAGAGGTAGTGTCGGGTTTGCGTCATCATCACACTTTAGTTTCAAGGTGAGTGTTTCTTACCGTTTCTTGGTTTGACATACTTTAAATGGGGTTTATGTATGTGTTTTAAGTCCTTGATATTTATTATGTAGGGCATTGGACTTTACAGCGTGTTTTTGAATGCACGTCATTTCATTACGTCGTGTATCTGAGGTAGTATTTCCATGCACTATTTTTTATATTAAGAATCATTAATTTTATGATTTCTGCACCATATATGATTGAGATGTGCTAATGTCAAGCTCTAGTTCAAATTGATTTTTGTGCGAAAGCATTGTTTTAATCCCGTTTCATGGTTTTTTCTTTTGTTTTTGTGAAATAGCGCACACTGATTGTACGGTCCTATTGCGCTTGAAATTATAATTTTGGGTTCACCTATTTATTCATGTTCGCTCTTTGTCTAGGTGTTAATTTTTCATTTTGAAACATTTTATTGACTCAATTTTTTTGAAGAATGGGTAGATCTGGCCTTGTGTCATGGAAATGGCATCGTCCAATTATAGTTTTCCACGTTGTTTTCTTCAATTAAATGTTTTGTTTTTTACGCACCTGATTCTTGAGTTTTAGAACCTAAATTAGCATTTTAAATATGTTTCTAACATGCGAAATGGGTGTTTTATGACTTCGTGAGTGGCTACTGAAATTTTTTTCTAAGAATTTCATGTTTTGTTTTCAGAATGGTTCCCGGTTGGCTTTTAGGTGTCAAAAGTAATATAAAATATTGTGTTTGTTTTTGTTAAAGTTTTGGATTCATGCGAAATTAGGTTTTGGGGTCTTTTTATGGATTTACAAAGTGGTTTGGCTTTGATAAGAAGTGTTTTGCTTGTGAAATAATGGATTTTGGGGTTCATAATTCTGTGAGTGTTAAATTGAAACTGTTTTATTCAACAATGCATACCTTGTTTTCTTTATAAAATGCCCGTTTGGATTTCAGAGTAAAGTGTGACGTAAAATGAATTTTTGGAGTTTATAAATGTATCATCAGTGTGCATAATAATTTTTTTGGTTCTTTCTGTGGTTTTCCAAGTGGTTTGGATTTTACAAAAGTGTGTATTGTGTTTTAGCATGTTTTGGCTTTTTATTAAAAATGGTCGGGTCTTGAGTGTGTAGCCTAAATATATTAGAAAGATCTTTATCAATGTTTGGGTGTGATAAATGATGTGTTTACACCTTCCTTGGAAATGTGAATTACTTTTATAAGTATAGATTGTGATTTGATGCTCGATGACATCTGTTGACTCAGCTCTTTTTTTATAAATATACTTGCGACATACGAACCTGAAATATTGAGAGAATTTTCTGAGATGAGTACTGCACTGGTAGGTTATAGTACTGACCAGTGGCCCATATTAGGTGGATATGTTTGGGTTTATTGCTATTGGATTTTCCCTCGGCCTTCCTGAGAAAGGATGATCGAGCATTTTGGAGCATTAGATTTCATTGTATGTGGAATGCTACTGTAGATGGGGTCACCGGTATTAGTGTTGTCTGGATTATTCTGGATCTCTCAGGTTTGCCTATGTCTAGTGTAACTTTTATCTATTGAACTATTACGATGATAATATCACACATATTTACATTCTCCTTGTCGTATCTACCTTGGTACCCTTGTGTCGTGTTTTTCATGAAAAGTGACATTTTGGTTTTCCAAATCCAATGATAATGTTTTCAAAAGAAAATGTGTTCCAAACCCTTTTGTTATGGTTTTTAAAATGACTAAGGTAAATGGTTTGTACTTTGTTTTCAAATAAAAATTATAGAAATGCATATTTTAATACATTGTTGTTCAAAATTAGAATTGATGTTTCTTAATTTTAATGGAAGTGCATTGGGAATAGATATCGGGCTAGCCTACTGAGTTTTAGTACTCATGCCTATAGTTATTTTCGGTTTTTAGTGATTGTGCAGGCTACAAATTGAGTGCGCTCTCCTTAGGTGGCACTTGATCGTTGAGCCAGAGAGTGACCCGCAGGGTCACACAGAGTTAGTTTGGACATCGAGTTTGGTTAGTTTTATTTTATTTCATTCTTGTTTAGTCACTTTACCTAGTTTATTTATTCTATGCTACTCTGTATTACTTGTGTTGTTTTATTTATTTGTATTGGTCAAAATGGTTCCCACGATCTATGTTGGTGCCCTGGCGCTTGTCGCCAGCCCGGGAGGATCGGGAACGCCTCTCGGGCTATGTCATGGATCAGCTCGAGTGATCGGTTTAGGGTTGAACCGGGTTGGTTATTGAAAAAATGGTATCAGAGAAGGTCATCTCTTAGCCGACCTCACTTTTCAGAGCACCTTTTGTTATTTGGGATGTCAAGGTAGATGGATTAGGATTTTAGGGACTCGAGGGGTAGGTGCGGGAAGAGTTCCACGAACTTTTTCTCATTATGATTCCCAGGTTTCCATGGGAATTCCAATTAAATTAGTTTCTTTGGGTTTTTATGGAAATATTTTGAGATTGGGATATGAAAAAGGGAGTTGGGATAATAGTCCCCCTAAGCTGCATGGTCTGGAACATAGCTAGGGGAATGGTCTAAAAAGGCTCTCTGTGTTGGTGACGTGTTTGGCATATGGCCACCAACTATATGGCCAAGTCACCCACCGACACTAGTTCCCTGTTTGAGTTGTTTTGGGCCTCTTCTGACTTTTGGAAGTTTTTTGTATCTGAAAAAAATTGGTTTTGAAAAATGGTTTTTTAAAATGAAATTTAATTTGAGGGTTGTTTTAAAGGAAATGAGAAGAATGATTTGCTTTTGGAAAATGAGGTTGTTTTGTTTTGGATTTGATATTCCTAGGGGTGCTCACATGCATAGTGGTATGTTGAAATATGAACGGATGTATGGTATGGTGGATGGATTTCTGGGGCAGCATAGATACATGCATGTGATTGAGACCCTAATGAATACCAATGACGAGGGTTTAACCCACCAAGATTATTTTAAATTAAATATGTTTTCAAAAGGTAATTTTTGATGTTATGATGGCTCATTTTCTTATGTTTTGAGATTTTCATATATGCAGTGTTTGTTCTTGAGGATTTTTATTTATTGAGTTGTTCTTGATTGGGTTCTTGACTCTTTTTGTTCAGAGGATTTTATCTGGAAGCTTCGATGGGTGATCATCGTATGGTTGATCAACCTAAGGATTATATGCTTGTGTTTCAGAAGCTAGATCCACCTCTCTTTTATGGTCAAGAAACCCCTTTCATAGCAGAGGAGTGGATGCGGAAGATTGAAAGGTACTTTAACCTCGTTGAGTTGCCTGAGTTGTTGAAGGTCAAGTTTGCGACCTTCATGCTTGAAGGTTCACCGTGGATGTGGTGGAAGTCAGTGTCTCGGAACAAGCCCCGTCAAGAGCTTACATGGGAGTTTTTCAAGGCTTTGTTCATTCATCAGTATTTCTCTAAAGAATAAAGGGTGAGAAAGGGGATGGAGATGTGTTGTCTGCAATAGGGAGACCGATCCGTGTTGGAATATTTCCAGCACTTTGTGGAGCTGGTCCCTTATGATTCAGGGTATGCCACAGATGACCTCATGAAGGCTCGACGCTTCGAGGCGAGTCTCTGCCCTGATCTACATTCGAAGGTTCCAGAGTCCAACCTAACTTCTTTTTTCAATGTGGTGAGAAAATATTTTCATGTCAAAGCCGCGATGGCAGGAGTGCTCGAGGTAGTCCTACCTTCTTCAATCCATTTGAGCAGTGGTGAAGATTCTGGCAAGAAGATGATCGAGCGATCGAAAGTCGATGGAGCAAGTCGTGGAATCCAAAGGTCTCAGGATATTTCATCAAAATCTTCAGAGCAAGATATCCCCACGTGTTGTCAGTGTGGAAATCTGGGTCACAAGAATTTGTCGTTCCCAAGTGCTTCGAAACCCTTCTAGGCATGTGGATGCCTAGGTCACTTACAACGATTCTATCGGGACATTTCTAGAAATCATTGCAAAGGAAGTTCTCATAAGTGATGTGTTGTTGAGTTTTTGTTTAAAGTTCCTTGTGTAAGTTTTCTTTCAGTGTAATGGATATATTATCGTTGTAGTGTACACATGGTTTTTTGTGTTCTGAAATGTGTGGGAGTGTTGTGTGTCTTTTGATGAACTATAGTTTTCAATGCTAGTGTGGCTTTTATTTTGAAGTCTTGTCTATTATTTTGTCAAATCAAAAGATGTATGTTTATTAAAGGGATTATTAGAACTTGACTGTAAGGCAGGAGATGCTTTATCCATTAGATCTCTAGCGAAAATGCCTCGGAGTGAAGCCAGCGCATAGTCAGGAACCCTGAGGAATTTTAAGGAGTCTGGTTAAGGTCGTGCCTCTATCATTGCGGTGAGACAGTTTTAATGTTTCTTTTGTGGTTTCTTTGTCGTGTAAATTCTATCTCATCGAAAAAAGGGTGTGATAGACTTATCCCTCACACAATGTCTGTAATGGTGCATTTTTGGGATGTCAGTTGCCGATTAGTGGCCTTTCATGGACCACTGATGTGAATCAGTTACGGCTTTGGTTTGTGTCCATCCCGAATTGGTGATCAGTGGGTAGTTCTCTGTCGTAGTTTCATTGATCCAATCCTTTGGTCCTCCCTCCCCGCCCATGGGGTTAGGGTTTTTGGTTGGTACAGAGTTTTCGATTCAACTCTTATCCCATTCATATGGGAGTGAGTGGTTTAAATGTCCTTGTTGTGATATTTCTAGCTTGAGTAAGGCCTAGTGTAGGTCTAAGTTGGATTTACGTTTGGTCGTCAGTGGGTTGGTTCTTTATGGTGGGGATACCCACCATCACTTTGTCTTTTCTATTAAGTCTTTATCAGATGTTATTTGAGTTCTTATGGTGGGGAGTCCGTTCAGACCTCCCCTCCGTAGGTGAATTATTTCTAGAAATGAAGTTGAGTCCCGTAGGTGGTCGATGGAATGTCCTTGGATTAAGATGTTAGATCGTGTTTTTGTGGAATCCTTAGGTGTTGATCGACTGACTAGACAATGTCTGGGATTTCCGGGGGAAGAAAGCGTTATGGTGGGGAGAATTTTCACACCTCAACCCATGTTATCAATTTATTTTAATTATTTTCTGGCCTTTATATATTTTTGTTTCGGTTCGGGGTGAGTCTTGGATGACGTTTTGAGTTTGTGTTAAGAAAAATACGCTTTTTATATTTGATGTTGTTGGGCGCAGGAGCGGAGAATGTTTCGGAAACCCCATGTGGCTCCGCCCGAGTAACAGCACGACCGCTCATTCTCAGAAAATGAAAATAAATGATTTTTTAATTAAAGAAAACATAAATTGCATCATTTAAAATTTTTATTTCTAATATTTTTATTATTATGAAAATGAAATAAATATTTTTATTATCTTAATTTTTATCATCATGATTTTATTATTAGAATTATTCTGTATTACTAATGTTATTATTACGGTATTAGAAGTTTTGGTTATTATTTTTCTTTAATTCTTTATCATTATTTTTATTACTACTATTTTTTTTGTTTTTTTTTGTTTTATTTTTTCTTATTTTTTTTCCTTATTCCTTTTCTTTCATCTTATTTTTTTAGGGTTTCACTGTTTTTTTCTGGTCCCTCCTCTCTCCCCGCATGCGGTGCCTGCCTCCCTCTTGGCCACCTCATTCCCCTCATGCACGAAATCCGCCTGATGCGCCTCCCTCCCGGATGCCTCCTTCCCCTCATGCCCAACAGCAGCCCAACCATCCTCCCCATCCAGCTCCTGTTCAGCCGCCCCATCACGGACACCTGCCAACCTCACCCTCACCGGATCCCGTTTGGCCACCCCATCAGGCACCCCCGCCGCCTCCTATTCTGCTCACTCGCACCCTGCCCGCAGCAGCTGCCTGCACCGACTCCTCCTGCTCGACCTCCTATCCGTCTCACCCACGCCCAACGACCTCCTGTCCGCAACATCCCCCCTCACCTTCGACTCCTACTTTGTGCACTGTATCCAGTGACCCGCCTTCCTCATCATCTTCCCTTTCAGCGAGCAGCAGCCCCGAATGCGCCTCCTTGTAGTATCCCAAGACCTCCAGCGTGCTTCCCATCCGTTTTTGATGGCTTCTTCCTGACACGCACAACCCCTGTCAGCGCAAACCCTGCTAGAAACCTCCTTTCAGACATGCGTATCCTCTTCAGTATAGCCCTCTAATTTATATTTTCTCTTTTCATTCATTTATGTTGGGAGTTTTTCACTTTGAGTGTTTGTTTTGAGTGGTTTAGGATTTTTGAAACCCTCAGGAGGTAGTGTCGGGTTTGCGTCGTCATCGCGCTTTAGTTTCAAGGTGAGTGTTTCTTCCCACCACTTGGTTTCACATACTTTAAATAGTGTTTATGTATGTGTTTTGAGTCCTTGATATTTATTATGTAGGGAATTGGAATTTACCATGCATTTTCGAACGTGCGTCATTTCATCTCATTGTGTATCCGAGGTAGGATTTCCATGCACTATTTTTTTTAAATTAAGAATCATTAATTTTATGATTTCCGCACCTTATATGATTAAGATTTGATAATTTCAAGCTTTTTTTGAAATTGAGTTTTGTGCGCAAGTGTTTTTTAATCCTATTTCATGGTTTTTTCTTTTTTTTTTTGAAATAGCGCACATTGATTGTACGGTCCTATTACGCTTGACTTTCTAATTTTTGGTTCACCTGTTTATTCTTGTTCTCTCTTTGTCTAGGTGTTAATTTTTCATTTTGTAACATTTGATTGACTCACTTTGTTTGAAGAATGGGTAGATCTAGCCTTGTGTCATGGAAATGGCATCGTCTTGTTATAGTTTTCCACGTTGTTTTCTTCAATTAAATGTTTCGTTTGTTCCGCACCTAATTTTTGAGTTTTAGAACCTAACTTAGCATTTTAAATAAGTTTCTGACATGTGAAATGGGTGTTTTATGACGTTGTGAGTATCTACTGAAATTTTTTTCTAGGAATTTCATGTTTGGTTTTAAGAATGGTTCACAGTTGTCTTTTAGGTGTCAAAAGTGATATAAATGTTTTGTTTGTTTTTGTTAAAGTGTTGGATACATGAGAAATTAGGTTTTGGGGTATTTTTTATGGATTTCAAAATTGGTTTGTCTTTGACAATAAGTGTGTTTCTTGTGAAATAATGGATTTTGGGGTTCATAATTTGGTGAGTGTTAAATTGAAATTGTTTTATTCAACAATGCATACCTTGTTTTCTTTATAAAATGCCCATTTGGATTTTTAGAGTAAAGTTTGATGTAAAATTAATTGTTGGAGTTTATAAATGTATCAGAAGTGTGCAGAACAATGTTTTTGGTTCTTTCTGTGGTTTTCCAAGTGGTTTGGCTTTTACAAAAGTGATTATTGTGTTTTAGCATGTTTTGGATTTTTCTTAAAAATGGCCGGGTCTTGAGTGTGTAGCCTAAATATATTAAAAAGAGAATTATCAATGTTTGGGTGTGATAAATGATGTGTTTACAAATTCTTTGGAAATGTGAATTATTTTTATAAGTATAGATTGTGATTTGATGCTCGACGATATCTGTTGACTCACCTATTTTTTTATTATATATACTTGCGACATACGAACCTGACATATTGAGAGAATTGTCTAAGACGAGTACTGCACTGGTAGGCTACAGTACTGACCAGTGGACCATAGTAGGTGGATATGTTTGGGTTTATTGCTATGTAATTTTTCCTCGGCCTACCTGAGAAAGGATGGCTGAGCGTTTTGGAGTGTTAGATTTCATCGTATGTGGCATGATACTATAGATGGGGTTGAAGGTATTAATGTTGTCTGGATTATTCTCGATCTCTCAGGTTTGCCTATATCTAGTGTTACTTTTAGCTATTCAACTATTATGATGATACTAGCACACCTATTTACATTCCCCTTTTCGTATCTGCCTTGGTACCCTTGTGTGGCGTTTTTCATTAAAAGTGACATTTTGGTTTTCCAACTCCCATGATAATGTTTTGAAAAGAAAATGTGTTCCAAACCCTTTTGTTCTAGTTTTTCAAATGAATAAGGGCAATGGTTTTTAATTTTCTTTCAAATAAAAATTATAGAAATGCATATTTTAATACATTTTAGTTAAAACATAGAATTGATGTTTCTTAATTTTAATGGAAGTGCATTGGGAATAGATATTGGGATAGCCTAATGAGTTTTAATACACGTTCCTGTAGTTATTTTATGTTTTTAGTGTTTGTGCAGGCTATAACTTGAGTGCGCTCGCCTTGGGAGATGCTTGATATTTGAGCTGGAGAGTGACCTGCGGGGTCACACAGAGTTAGTTCTGACGTCGAGTTTGGTTAGTTTTATTTTCTTTTGTTCTTGTTTAGTCACTTTAACTGGTTTATTTATTTTTCACTACTATGTATTACCTTTTCTGTTTAATTTACTTATATTGGGAGAAATCGTTCCCACGATCTCTATTGGTGCCCCGACACTTGTCACCTACCCGGGAGGATCACGAACGCCTCTCAGGCCATGTCGTGGATCAGCTCGGGTGACCGGTTCAGGGTCGACCCAGGTTGGTTCTTGACATGTTAGTCATTTATAGTACATTCCTGGCCACCTTTCTTAGTGGATGGCTACTTCCAGTCAAATATGCATGCATGGTCCTACACCTATGGACACTTGTGATCGCAGTTGAAAATGGGGTGAATCTTAGGGTACCAGTGATAGCCTGACTCTATAGATAGTTGGGACATGCGGTGAGGGGAATCATTACTAGGAGGATCTGTGGCCCATTCCAGTTCCTACAAGGATGGATCACAACACACTTCAGAGGCTATGAGTTTCCAAATGTTGTCTCTCACCAAATGGTGGTATGGGACTGTCACTACTCAGAATATTCAAGATCTAGCTAGTAGAACTTAGCAATGTAAAGATCACAATTGACATAAAAAACTATGCAAACTTCAACTCCCACCTATTCTCAACCCCTATTGGTTGGGTTTTGGACAACTCGGAGGGAATTATGGAGCATTGGGAGTACCCAAATACCTTCCAAGGTCGAGTACTAATGGAAAAGACGGAAAAAACACATCATGTGATCCATACACTATTTCTCAGTTCTCTCAATAGTTCGGATGCTTCTAGTAGCTGATGAAGAGAATCTACATGGGGGTCCATGAGAAGCGACATGTAAATACCATGACCCTAGTTACTCAGGGTTGGTGCCTTATATTAATACATTGGAATATATTTAAGACTATAATCCCAAAGTATTTAATATTTTATTTGTTTTGGTAAACTAGACAAAAAAATGATTTTTACATTACATCTTGAAAGGAAAAACAACGTAGCAACTACATTGGAAACATCCATAACTCCTAAATTGACCCTACATGTCATTCATAATATAAATCTTCTCATCCCAGGGAAAAAATAAAACATAAGAGAGGGGTGATATCATATGCTCAGTAAGGGTAAACAATACAACATAAGATATCATAAACATAAAAAATAAGGCAAAGTGAACAACTAAAACACATACCAATAAAACATAATCTCGAGCATAATATAGAAGGCATAACAAATGAATAAATAATTTCATAAAAATAATCACATGAAATGTCACCATGTATATTCTAATAGTCGAATAATCACATGATTTATCAATAACTAATATCATAATGAGGGAATGAATATTACATACATCATAAACATACCATTGAGTCCTCAACCAAGACTTCTAAAAATAAATGGTTAAGGCCTCAAACAAAATCCATTTTTGTTTGTCTCATGAGACCTACCGATGCATCTAGGGGATATAGAGGGACCCACATGTCACTTACTATGTCCAATTCATTCCTCATATGGAAAATAGTGAATTTAAAAATATTAAATTAAATAAAAGTTCACCATACCACTTTGAAATGTTTGAATCATAATCATAGATGAATGTACTATAATAAAATCATTGATAAATTCTTGAGAGAAATTCCCTTTTTCTTTGAAAAGAATAGTTCTTTTGGAAAATAATTTATATTTTTCAAAAATTTAGGTTGTAAATATGAACACCCCAGAAAAGAAATGGGATATAAAATGAAATTATGTTTGATGTATAAATTATGTCCAATAGAAGTGAAAACATGCAAAAAGAGTGTTTAAGAGACTTTAAAGATAAAACATTTTAGTGCGGTTTAAGGAAAATAATAGAGATAATTTAAATCAGAAAAGGAAAAATATTTTTCATAAAACAAGAAATGATCCAAACAGTTTTTCATGATTAAATGGCTGATGTTAGAAAAAAATGGAGGCTTAAAATAGATTATTGAGTTCACTTGAGAATGGGTAATAAATTGGTATGTTCCCTTTAATCGGGCTTCCTTATCGGAAAAAATTGAGAAGGGAACCTTATAAAATATGTATTACCATAAAATAAGGATGAAATGATCTGGATAAATGAGTTTGGAACATATAAACATAATGTATAAGAATTATATAAAAATAATGAAGAATTAAATTGTTGTAAATCGAGAGAAAGTGTAACCTGAATGAAAAATGGAGGTTCAGGGAGAATCCCTTACCTCTATGAAAACAGACAAACCATATGCCCCATGAAATTAATGATCATAAAATAAGAGATTTAATACCATGAAGATGAAAATATTCATGATATGATACATCAATGGTAAATATACATAAATAACACACAATAAATAGTTTTGAATAAGGAATATCTCACAGAAATGAAAGTGAGATGAGAAAACCTTTACCTTATGTCTGAAAGTACTATTGACTTGACCTTAATGTTCTGGATAATCAAATTAAATTATTTGATTAATTAATTCAAAACCTTTTATATATTTATTTTATTTACTATAATTTTATTAACTTCATTTATGGCCTTTTTGACGAGTTATAAGATACAATTTCATCGTTCGAAAGTGTTTGTTTCCTTGGTTTTTATGATTGGTTCACTTGTATACATGTATGAAAGATCATGTGAAATGAAAATAAATATCCAGAATTGAAGTTATATGTTTTTAATGTAATTATATAATATTAAATGGTTATATAAGTAATTTGGTTATTTGGGGTGAGGATGAATCATAAGATAAGACATTAGTGATAATCATTTAGATTATTTGGTAGTTTTTCGATCATCATTGTCTAGTTTCATCTTATCAATTATTATTATGTATATACACAGGTTTCAGAATAGTAAAAAATTTGTAATACATATATTATAGTCTGTTTTAACCATAAAAATGTTTTTATGACCATCCTTAAAGGTGTAATTGAAAAACGAAAACACGTCGTCCATGAAGCCGGTAAACCGGCCCCTCACAGACAATGTCTTCATTTTTTGAATAAAAGGGAAAAAGAGAAGAGACTTGATGGTGGATTTTCCAATAACATAATAACATTACACTTTATATAAGATACTGGAGTTATAATGTTCCTTTTTATTGAATAATAAAGGATAGAATAATAATAATATAAATTAAATGAAATTGAAAGAGAATGAAAAAGGATTTACCTCTTGAACTCATCTCTTTGAGGACGTCCTTAAAGAAATTTATTTTGGTCTTTTGTTGAGACCAAGGGATCCTAGATGTGGGGTAGAGGTTTGGGAAGAGTATTTGGAAGAAATTTTAAAATTATAAAATCTTTAATGGTGTGAGGAGAAGGGGTGGTATTTATAGTGGAGGAGAGGGGTGTTTTTTGAATATTTTATTCATTTGTTTATTATTTTGGATTAATATATTAATATTTTTAGAATTATTATAAAATAAATTAAAATAATGAAGTTTAGTAAGATATTATGTTTATTACATCATCAATTAATAAAGGAATATTTTATTTAACTTATAATGTATTTATACCGTAAATTACCATATTCTACTACTCACAAAAAAATAAACTCGTAGAAAAGCCCGAAAAATTCACCCAATTTTTTTTCAAGATGTAGAATTAAAAAATGAACTCCATTTTATAAAAATAATTTTCTAAATATTATAAATTTAATTTCTAATTAAAATCATCATTTACTAAAAAAAATACTGATTTTAATATTATTACTATTTTTTTAACACTTAGAAAAATTAATTAAGGTCTCATAAAATTATATTATAATAATAAGACAACAAAATATTAATTTATTATTATATTTTATGAAAATAAATTCACTTTTAAATCATTATATTAATTATAAAAATGTAAATAAACATGTCTGTTTCACAAAAATACCAACACTTAATTTATCATTTTTAAAACATTTATTTACTTATTTTATGATATAAATATAGCAAATTTTTTTCATTAGATAAAAAATTGTATTTACACTTTCATAGGTGAACTTACTATTCTATTGGTTATATCACTATTCTTAATGGGCACATTACTATTCATAAAAAATAAAAGTTATCAGAAAAATACCAAAAAATTAACCAAAGTAAATTTTGATATTAAGATTTCAAAAATAATATTTATTTTGTCATATATAATTTATGAAAGTTTTGAAATACAGTTTTAAAACAAGTTCTCCATTAAATGGTGGTAAAATTGGCTTTTCAAAAAATATAGCTTTTATGTTTAAAATTTGTTTTATTCTTATCTTAAGCCTATCGAACATGTTGAACGAATTTAAAAACATTTGATTGAATTTTTAGCATATAAATTCCATTAATATCTATCTCTAATTAGTGATTAATTTAATTTATTATTATAAAATGTCATTGTGGACATAAAATAGTTATTTTTATAAAAAGACACATATTTTATGTTCAATTGTTTTTTATTTTCATTTATAATTAATCGGTAACCAAATAATTAATTTTATAAACATGTGTAAACTATATTTTCATAATTTACATAATCCCTTTCATTCCCTAAATTCTAATGGATAGGTGATAACTATCACAATTAATAATAATATTTACTCATTTATTTAAACTCAGTGTTCTGTGTAATGTAAAATATCAAAGCAGATAAATTTAAAAAAAGACAAACTGTAAAATATTGGGGTGTTACATTCTCCCATCCTTCAAAAAATTGCTTCCAATTAATTTTAAATTGTACTTAAGAATTAGAGGTTGATACTTGAAAATTATTTTGTGGGAAATCCACATAAAAAATAGGGTTAATAAAATATCCTCTTATTAAGAGAGAAAAGGAAAAGAGAAGGTCACCACAAAACAAGGATTTTGAGTAGAAAATAATTTGTGGAAAGCAATAACATGGAAATGGCAGAGAAATATAAATGTAGAGTGATAGTGAACATGATCATTAGAAAGTTAACCATCTAAAAACCATATATCTTGTGATCAATTAAAAGACCATTGATTTCTCAGAAAGAAAAGTAAACGGTTAATGTTTTTGTTCCAAAATCCTTTTTTCCTAGAGTTGAGGGATTATTTTAATATCAATATAAGCACCCAAGAATATAAAATTACTTAATTAATTTCCATTGCTTAATCATAATCTCATAATTTGGTTGCTCTTCAATATATTTTCACATCATCCTTTATAACCCAAAATTAATGTTCAAGATGAATTATTTACGCCTAAAGCACTTTTAACGAATCATATAGTCCTTAACTCATTACTTTAACCTTTAAATTCTTACTGAAACAAAAAGTTCAGAAAATTTTATCAATGAACAACAATTTCTAAAATTTAACTTGATCCATTCTATAAGTAGTTAATCTTAGGACTCATTTAAAACATTTATGTCCATATTCAATGACTAATTTTTTTTAAGGAAGGATGCTAAATTCAATAAGATTTCTCTATATAATTTAGATCTTATTTTCACATGCTAAATATATGAATACCTTAATATCCTTTAAACCTTTATGAAAACATGTAATCTTCTAAGAGTAAAATCTCAAGTTGTTTAATATATTCCTTAAATCCAAACATGTAATAAATCTTGAAAAGATAGCATAAACCATCAAAACACAAACCAATTTCTTGGTCACTATAATTTCCCATAATAATACCTTTTTTAATTATTATCTAAGTATTAGGAACATAGTAAGGCTTATCTTTCCTTCAACCATGTATTTTCCCAAATGTTCCCCTTACTATTGAATCACTTTTTTGTACCATTCAATATATGATGTGAAATCCTTAATGAAGAAGAATTGCAGTATAATCCTTATATATTTCATGATTCCTATAATTGGAATATCATAACATAATTCTCGAATCCAAAAGCACAGATATATTAATCATTTCTCTTCATTTGATGTAGTATCATAATATTTCACATGATTGTTTATCTTCTTTTGGGGTATATTCTTTCAACACTTGAGTCATTGATTTTCATAGTGTTAAATCTCCTTGCGGTTGAGTAATTTCAAATTGGAAAACTTTTTATTACTCTTGAAATCACAAGCATGGTGGAATTTCTCTCCACACTTTTCGAAAACTCCCATTCCTTTTAAGAATATATAAAAGTGTTTCCTTACACAATTATCACATGTGGGAAAATACTACTTTCCCTTCATCCCTTTATCAATATTTTTTCTAGTTTTCCTCTTATTATCTTACTTCCTTACAAAGACAAATACATAGAAAACTCTTTCTCCTTCTTGATAAGATATTATCTTCTCATATGATGATAATGTTTGATAGACTAGTTCCATTAAAAATATTAACATAAAATAATAAAAGATATGATCCTTATTACTCTTTAAATCATGTGAATTGATGTATTTCCCATCCATTCTTCTTGGCACCATTTCTAAATGATGAATTAAACTAGGTTAGATCCTAACATTTTGAAACGTAATGTATAATCCCAAAACTAGTAAAATACTTAACATAAATTGAAAATTTTATGTGTATCTAATATCATAATAATAAACATGGTTTCTTTGGGTACATATTTACTTTTAAATTATCTATAATTATTTCTAATGAAAATGTCAATTATCCTAAGTATATTCCCTGGGAGTTTCAAACTAGGTGCATAGTAAGGCCTGTTTTCATCTACCGATTTACCCTAAGTTAGGCTCAAGACACCTTATCAGAGTTGTTAACCCTAGGTACATATGTTCCAGAACCAAGTCCACTTATTGTATCCACATATTGATTTATTTTAAAAAATATGCACATAATCTCTACCTTTCCAAAATTCTAGGATGTTCTTCTATTATTATCCTCAAAGTATATCTTAGGGTTATGTTCCCTAAATTATATTTTATAAATCTAGTTTTTGAGATTTCTACTAAACTTTATCTAATACCAACTATAAATACCCTAACCCTAGTTACCCAGATTTAGTGCCTTACATTAACACATTTGCATAGATACAAGACTCTAATTCCAAAAGACTAAATAGTTTAGTAGTTTTGGAAAAATAGATACAAAAATAAGTTTTAAATTACATCTTGAAAGGGAAAATAACATAGAAACTCTATTGGAAACATCTATAAGTCCTAGATTATCCCTAAAATCCATTCATTATATAAATCTTTAAATCTTGGGGAAAAAATAAAACATAAGAAATGGGTGAAATTATATGCTCAGTAAATGTAAAAAAAATATAGTGGAAGCTATCATAAAAATAAAAAATAGGGCAATGTGAATAACTAAAACACGTGCCAATAAAACATAATCTTGAGCATAATATGGTCGGATTAAAAGCTAAATAAATAATTCCATATAAATAATCATTAAAATTAACCATTGATATTCTAATAGTTGAATAATCGCATGATTTATCAATTACTAATATCATAATGAGGGAATGAATGTGTCATAAATCATAAAAATTTCTGTGAGGCCTCAAGCAGGACTTCAAAAAATAAATGGTTAAGTCCTTGACCAAAATCTATTTCAGTTTTTCTCATGAGACCTACTGATGCATCAATGGGCTATAACGGGCCCTGAACATCACTTACTTTGTCCAATGCATTCCTTATATGTAAAATAATATATTTAAAAATATAAAATTAAATCAAAGTGTCTCATAAAACTTTTAGATTTTTGAATCATAATCATAGATGAAAGTACTATAATAAAATCATTGAGAAATTCTTGAGAGAAATACCCTTTTTATTCGAAAATAATAGTTCTTTTAGAAAATAATATGTATTTTTCATTAAATTAGTTTGTAAACATGAACATACTATAAATTAAAAGGGAAGGGAAATAAAATTATTTTTTATTTATAAATTATGTCCAACTGAAGTGAAAACATGTAAAAAAGAGTGTTTAAGAAACTTTAGAGGTGAAACATTTTAGTGTGGTTTAAGGAAAATAATAAAAAGAATTTAAATAAAAAAGGAAAAAATATTTTTTATAAAACTAGAAAGGAACCATATTAATTTTTCATGATAAAATTAGTGATTAAAAAATCAATAGATTCATAAAATATATTATTGATTTCACTTTAAAATGGGTATGAAATGAGGAGGCTCCCTTTAGTCGGGTTTGCTTATCATGATAAATTGAGAAAGGACCCTTATAAAACATGTATTCCCATCAAAGAAGGATGAAATAATATAGATACATGATTTTTTAATATATAAATAGAATTTATAATAAGTATATAAAAATAATAAAGAATTTCATTGGGGTAAAGAGAGAGAAATCGTAACTCCATTGAAAAATGGAGGTTTAGGGAGAATCCCTTACCACTTTTCAAACAGACAAACCATATACCCCATAAAATTAATGATCATAAAATAAGACATTGAATACCATGAAGATAAAAAGATTTATGATATGATACATCATTGAGAGGTATACATAAATCACACACAAGAAATAGTAGTGAATAAGTCATATCCCACAAAAATGAAAGTGATATGAGAAAACCCTTACCTTATGTACGAAAGTGTTTTGTACTAGACCTTAATGTCGTATATAATAAAATTAATTAATTAAGAACCATTTATAAATTTATAAATTTATTTTAATTTTATTAATTTAATTTTTTTCCTTTTTTATGTGTTATAAGATACAATTCCAGAGGTCATAAGTGTTGTTTCCTTGGTTTTCACAACTGGTTCAATTGTATACACGTATGAAAGATCATGTGGAATGGAAATAAATACCCAAAATTGAGGTTATAGGTTATTAATGAAATTAAAAAATATTAAATGGTTATATAATTAATTTTTCTATTTTGGATGAGGATGAATCATTAGATAAGACATTAGTGATAATCGTATAGATTATTTGGTGGTTTTTCGATCACCATGAACTAGTTTCATATTATGAATTAATATCATGTATATAAACTAGTTATATAATCTTAAATAAGTTTTAATACATATATTATAATATTTTTTAACCATAAAAATGGTTTTATGATAATCCTTTAAGGTTTAATTGAAAAACGAAAACTCATTTTCCACGAAGGTGGTAAATGGGAACCTCACAGATGATGTTTTCATTTATAGAATAAAAGGAAAAGAAGAAGAGTCTTGATGGTATATTTTCCATTAACATAAAAAAATTATATTATATATAATATAGTGGAGTTATAATGTTACTTTGTACGTAATAGGTAAGGATAGAATAAGAATAAAATAAATTAAAAGAAATTGAAAGAGAACGGAAAATGATTTACCTCTTGAATTCATCTCCTTGAGGAGTTCCATAAGGAAATCGATTTTGATCTTTTGTTTAAACCAAGGGATCCTATACACGGGGAAGAGTTTTTTTAAGAGTATTTGTTAGAAATTTTATAAGCCTCAAATCTTGTAAGGTGTGAGTAGAATGGGTGGTATTTGTAGTGGGGGAGAGGGGTGTTTTTTGAATATTTTATTAATTTGTTTATTATTTTGTCTCAAGACCATGAATAGTTTGAGAATTATCATAAAATATATTAAAAAAATTAAGGGGGGTTTTATATTAATGTGATTACATCATCAATGACTCAATGAATAGTTTATTTAACTTATAATGTATTTATATCGTAAATAACCGTACTTTACTATTCACAAAAAATTCAACTATTTTTGAAAAATATCAAAAAGTAACCCTAAACATTTAAAAAAATGTAGAATTAAAATATGAAATCCATTTTATTAAAATAATTTTATAAATATGAGAAATTTAATTTTTAATTAAGATCATCATTTACTCAGAAAATACGGATTTTAAAATTATAACTGTTTTTCTGACACTTTGAAAAATTAATTGAGGTCTCATAAAATTATATTATAATAATAATACAATAAAATATTAATTTATGATTCTATTTTATGAAAATAAATTCTATTTTAAATCACCATATTAATTATAAAATTGTAAATAAATATTTATGTTTCACAAAAATACCAACACTTAACTTATCATTTTTTAAATCATTTTTTTTTATTACAGCATATAAATATAATATATTTCCATTTATAAGATAAATAAATTTTATTTACAATTTACCTGGTCATATTACTATTCGTAATCGTCACATTATTATTCCAACGATCATGTTACTATTCATCAAAAATGAAAGTTATTAGAAAAATACCAAAATTTAACCA
Source organism: Viscum album (assembly GCA_963277665.1). NCBI lineage: Eukaryota > Viridiplantae > Streptophyta > Magnoliopsida > Santalales > Viscaceae > Viscum > Viscum album. Next base: position 1,514,548,631 of record OY728150.1, read on the forward strand.
AAGTAAATTTTTATATTACTATTTAAAAAATAATTTCAATTTTTTCGTATATAATTTATAAATGTTTCAAAATTTATTTTTAAAATTAGTTCTCCATTAAAAGGTAGTAAAATTGGATTTTCAAAACATAAAATGTTATGCTTAAAATTGGTCTTATTCTTATCTTAAGGCTGTCAAACTTATGGAAAGAATTTAAAAACATTTGTTTGAATATGTAACATATATATTTCATTAATATATTTCTATAATTAGTTATTAATTTAATTTGTTAATATAAAATTTCATTATGGTCATAAAATAGTTTTTTATAAAAAACACATCTTTTATGTTCAATTGATTTTTATTTCCATTTCCAATTAATTGGTAACCAAATAATTCATTTTATAAACATGTGTAAACTATATTTTTATAATTCACATAATCCCTTTCATTCCTGTCATTCCAACGGCTAGGTGATAAATATCAAAATTAAATAATAATATTTATTCATTTTTTTAAGCTAAGTATTCTTTATAATGTAAAATATCGAATAAGATAAATTTAAAAAGAGACACAATGTAATATCTTGGGGTTGTAAGATGGAATACCTGTATCCTTCATTAGTTGTGGTGAATGTTAATAGGTGAGGGAACATGTGAGACTATCATGCCTCTGCTGAACAATGTCAATGCTGGCTTATCTTAGGATTGTACTGGCAATTGGGTAGCGGCGTACCTCGGTGTAATTCTGCAGCTGTGTGTGAGGGTGTCCACAATAGTGAGAGAGGTACCATAGAAGCAAGATGATATAAGGGATGCTCTTATATGGGCTATCCAAACATCGGGGGAAGCTCAATGTCGAGTTGTAAAGGGGGATACGAAAGGCAATGTTGCATCTCGGCCTCCTGGAGGGGAGGACCTTCCCTAAAAGTGGTCGTGGGAGAAAGTAGGGGGTTGTAGGTTAGAACTAGAATAGCTAGGGTGCCCCCCCATAATAAGTTGTGATATCTCATAGAGACAATCACTGATGCTTATTTACCCATTCTTTAGAAAACCTGGGGAATTATGAGGATGAATATGATAACAGAGTAGCTATAGAGGATGTTGACTTAGGAAGGGATCAGGATTCTAGATGTGGGGCATGCTAGGATCACTGATGAGGTTCACTTCTATAAAATGTTCAAATCACTATGAAAAAAGACAGTTAGTGGTGGTTATTTAGTGGTCTAGTGGTGGTTTAAACCACATCCAAATTTTTTATTGGTGGTTCATAAAACTTCTATGTATTTCATGGTCACAAATCAGTTAGCGATGATTTATTTTATTTCACATCGGTCTTTTATAGTGTCATTTTTGGACAATTTAGCAGCGGTTTGTTGTTAATTACAAAAACTTCCTAAATTATAAAAAATATGATGGGAATATAAATAAAATTAAATTAACCATTGTAAATCATTTAGCAGTGGTTAATCTGAACTGTTTCTAAATAAATTTGATAATATATGTTTAACAGAAGTTATAAAAAAACTCTGCTAAATATGTTTCGATTTTTATAAAAAATATTTAATAAAAAACTATAAATATACAAAAACTTAAATGTTATAAAATCATACATAAATATATGATAAACCCATCATTCATATATAACACATCCACAATCATACAAAAAACTATAATCATCATAAATTATGTCTTAGTCACCCCATACATCAACCAATACCTTGGTCATCAATATATATATATATATATATATAATATGTCGAAAAATAACCCATGACCAATATATATCCATGTCATGACCTCCAGTATTTATTTCTTCCTCCACATCATTTCATCAACTGAAACTGACCACATCATCTTATTAACTGTAACAAAAAATGAAACAAACATTAAAACTAAACATAAAAAATTAGTTTTATAGTAGAATAATTGATAAAATTTTAACACACCATGGAAACTAAGAACCATCATGACTGCCTTCTGAAAAACTTCATGGATCAGAATGGTCAAACTCAGCTTACTACCAACATCTTCCACATATAATGAAAACCATAAAATTTAGGAAAATAAATGTGAAAGACAAAAGATATAGAATATATTCAGAATTCTACACATGAAATTACTTATTTTTTTAATCAAAAAGAATAAATTTTAACACAAAATAAATAATATATAATTCAAAACACTTTGAAAATAGAAACATACCTATTTAATATAAGATTCAACTCTTGAAACTGAAAAGGGATAAGTAAATATTCTAATTTATTTTTAAAGAGACATACAGTTTGATTGAAATTTATTTAATAAATTTTTTAAAGATTTTGATATCAAATAATTTCATACAATTTAAAAACAACTAAGTAGTGGTTGTCCCATGATTTCACATCAATATGAGGTCATTTTCTATGATTTTGACTGTTCTATGCATGTTTTTGTGTTTTAAAAAACTAAAAATAAATTTATGATCATAACGGGAAACCCGTCATTCGGAATGATGTGCCTTAATTTCCTACATTTCACAATTAAATATATGATCATTGTCCTCTTATTATAGGACACTCTGATGTTTTTTTTCTGGTTTTGACCATTCCACACACGCTTTAGTGTTTTAAAACACTAAAAACACATTTACAACCCTAATAGACAAACCATCACTGAAAATTATGTACTGCCCATTACTACATTTCAAAATTAAATATAAAGTGGTTTTACCCCAATTCCAGGACAATACGACATAGTTTTCATGGTTTTGACCATTTCATACATGTTTTAGTGTTTTAAAACAATAAAAAAATGTTTACGACAATAACGGGAAAACCATCATTCAGAATGACATACTTCCAGTTACTAAATTTCAAAATTAAATATATAGTGCATGTCCCATTATTTCACAATAATCTTAGATTTTTTCCTAATTTCAACCTTTCCATGCACATTTTAGTGTTGAAAAACACTAAAAAATGTTTATGACCATAATGGAAAAACTGTCATTCAGAACGGCATTCTATCAGTTCCTAAATTTCATAATTAAATCTAAGGTCTTTCTACCCTGATTTCAGGATAATTTGAAATCATTTTCCTGGTTTTGACCATTCCACGCACGTTATGGTGTTTTAAAACACTAAAAACAAGTTTACGACCATAATGGGGAAACCATCATTTGAAATGACGTGTCGTTAGTTCCTATATTTCACTATTAAATATATGATGGTTTCCCTCTAATTTTAGAATAATATGACATTGTTTGTCTGGTCTTGACCATTCCATGCAAGTTTTAGTGTTTTAAAACCCTAAAAATGTGTTTATGACCATAATGGGCAAACCACAATTCAGAATGATGTCACCTTGGTTTATAAATTTAAAAAATAAATCTAAGGCTATTTTCCCATTCTTTGAGGACAATCAAATATTGTTTTCCTATTTTTGACTATTCCACGCATGTTTTAGTGTTTTAAAACACTATGAAAACATTTATAGCCATAATGGGAAAACTGTCATCAAGAATGACATTAAATTGGTTCCTACATTTCACAATTAAATCTATAGTGGTTGTCCCATGATTTCACATCAACCTGAGATCATTTTATTGGTTTTGATTGTTCCATGCATGTTTTAGTGTTTTAAAACAAAAAAAATTATTTATAGCCATAATAAGAAAACTGTTATTGGGAATGACATGACGTAAGTTCCTACATTTCATAATTATATTTATAGTCATTTCCCCCTGATTTCCCGACAATTCAACATTGTTTTCCTAGTTTTGATTGTTCCACACACGTTTTAGTGTTTTAAAACACTAAAAATGTGTTTACGACCATATGGGAAAACCATCTTTCAGAATTACGTGCTATCAGTTCTTACATTTAAAAATTAAATCTATAGTCATTTTACCTTGATTTTAAGTAAATACAACATTTTTTCTAATTTTGACCCACTCACACTTATTTTTAAAGGATTTTGTACCTTTCATAAGTGTTTTCCGACTAATTTTGATCACATCACACATCGTATTGACTGGTTGTCTATGCGTACACATCAAAAACAACTAAGTGGTGGTTATACCTTAATTTCGGGATAATATGACATCTTTTTCTTGGTTTTTATTTTTACACGCACGTTTTAGTGTTTTAAAACACTAAAAATGCATTTATAGCCATAACAGGAAAACCGTCATTCATAATGATGTGCCGTCAGTTACAATATTTAAATATTAAATATATGGTCGTTTTTGCTTTATTTTAGGATAATATGAAATTGTTTTTCTTATTTTTACCATTATTTTCACATTTTAGTGTTTTAAATTACTAAAAATGTGTTTACGAACATAAGTGTTTAACAAGTCAAAACCAAGAAAGAAAGCTCAGATTATTTTCAAACTTATGGATAATGATTTATAATTTATTTTTGACATGTAGGAATTGACCTCACATCAGCCAAACACAATATGTGGTTGACATAAATTGAAATTCATGTTTTCTATATAAAAGTGTCATTTTAGTTTTTTATGGATGTTGTATGTGTTCATTACAAATTCCATGGGTGTGAAATAGAGTCATGTACATCAAAATGAAAAAAAATAGAAACAAAAAATATAACACTTTATAAGTTTATTACAAAATTTCCTAATGTATTTTAAATTAGTTGTCAAGGAATATAAAATTAATATTACCTTTACATGAGTATCAAAGACCTCATTTTTCCAAGCTATAAGAATATGCCTCCAATATTTATAATTAATGGGAAAGCTCAATATCTCGCAAGCAATCTGCCCAAGAATATGCCCATATATTCTCTACATCCATGCATTTTAAATGGTTAAGGTATATTAAGTATATAAAAATGAAAAACGAAAATCTTTTCACAAAAAAAGAAAAACTAGAAAAATGTATATATGTACAAAACACTTATGAATGAGAACCTGTAATATAATATCATTACTAATTTATACATTCAATTATATTTATCTTCATTATCTTCATTGTTATCAACCTCCATTGTGACAATTCCTTCATTTCAACCCTCTCTTGAAAGTTCTACCATTTAGATATTGTCAGCAAAAAACTGTTTAATATATTTTGGTTGATGAAGGTTATTATCATAAAGCACCAATTGATCTTAATCACCCATATAATATAAGTCTCTATACTTTAAGTGTACAAAAAAACTCCAAGATTTGTGTATTTCATTATCTGCATAATAAACCATCTTTTATTATGAATACAACATAAATGGATCATGAATTGTACACTCACAAGTATCCATTAAACTAGAGAAGTTTATAGAAGTAAAATGTAATGAATATTTCATTATACTCCTATCAATGTTTACCAAATTTCATTTGAATAAGAAAACTAAAAATTTCCCATGATAGTTTAATTGAATTATATCAATTATCTTCCCATAGTATCCCACATCAGAAAATGAAAATGCACTAGTATTTTTATTTTTCAAGTATTCTTCACAATAAATTGTATAAAATCTGAAGCCATGAATATTGTAGGCATCAAATATCTTATCCTTACTTAGAGGACCTCAAGATAAAAACCTCAAATAAATCTATATTTTAACTTGATTATCAACATTCATTATCCAAAAAAATAAGATATTACTTTTAACATAGGAAAAATAAATATACATAAAAAATATGAATATGAGTATATACTTACATGATAAGAAAACCATTTGAAAATATCCTTATTAATAGATTTTATTAATTCAATCTCATTTAAAGATCTACCCCTTAGTTGCCTCTTTGTTTCCTATCATAATTATTCAATAAATGGATCTAAATTAAACTATTGAGTAGCACATATCTATGTTCTTGTAGAAACTGCATTTCAGCCTTTATAAAATTTGACCCCTTTCCAATTGGTCATAAAATAGTTGTAAATACCGATGAATTATTTTCAGAACTAGAATTAGTGGAGATGTCTTTAGCATGTCCATCATGAGTGAATATAGTCTCCATCCAATCCAAATACCTAGAATAGAAGGCCAAACACTCTTCATCTATGAATCCTTCAGCAATAGAGCCTTCTTTTTGAGATTTATTAATCACATATGATTTCAAATGATCTAAGAACCTCATGAAAAAAAGAAACATGTTAAAAAATTTCACGCTATGATTCAATAAAATTGAATTCACTAATAAAAAAAAAATATCAACATACCTATCAATTGGATACATCCATCGATACTGTACCAATCCACCAAGTTTAGCTTCTTCAAAAAAATTAATAGTCAAATAAGTCATTAATGTGAAAAATTAAGGGGGAAATAACATATCCAAATTACACAATGTCAAAATAATTCTTTCTTGAAGTTTATAAAGCTTGGTTGGATTTAGAGTTTTTCCAAAAAGACCTCTAAAAAGGTAAAAAATTCAACCAGAACTATAGTTACTTTTTTAGGTAAAGTATTATGCAAAGCCAATGAAAAAAAAATTCTCCATTAAGATATGTGAGTCATGACTTTTTAATCCATGTGACTTTCGATGTTTCAAGTCAATGCAACTTGATATGTACCTTGAATATCCATCTAGAACATTTACATTCTTTAAATTTTGAAGGAACAAATCTTTCTTATTATTTTTCATTATAAAAATATCAAGAGGATAATTTCCATTATCATTTACCAAAAAACCATTATTTATATTCATTAACTCCAAACCCTTAGGAGCATTAAGGTGATCCTTTGATTTACCCTGCTCATTAAGCACTGTAAAAAATACATTGTCACAAAATTTATTATCAATATGAATTATGTTAATATTATGATGTAAAAAATTAAAATACCAATAAGGAAGTTTAAAAAATATACTATTTTTCTTCCATTGTTGTGTTCTAGCTTCTTCAGATACTTTACCTCATGCTCTTTCCCCCCATTCTTTAAAGTGATGAAATTTTCCAAATTCTTCAGTGACATTCATTAATTATCCCAAGATTTATAAACCAGATAACACCTTCAATGACTTTCTCATTTTAATATCTCCATTGAATCTTATATTATTAAACCTAAATTTATGATAATCATCAAGAAATTGATGATTAAATATAAAACACCATTTTCTTCTATAAGGTAATCATTGAGGTTCAAAATTTAAATTACCAACTGGAAAATCCAAACCAATATGAGTGTTCTAACAAGATGAATTTCCTTGTCCAGAAAAGTCACTAATTTTACAAATTAAAGAAGAATGAATTTTGAATATTTTTCCCATTGAAGAACTATATGTTTCCATGCCATCATCCCATAATTCTTGTAATTATTTGATTAGAGGTTGAAGGTATACATCAATGTAATTTCTATAAATTTTCTTTATAGGAATAATTACAAAAATAATGAAATAAGTCTTCTTCGTACACATCCATGGATGTAGATTATAGGGTATCAAAACAACAGGCCAAATGCTATAATTAGCACATAAAGTTACAAAAGGGTTAAAACCATCATAAGCCAATCCCAAACGTACATTCCTATGATCCAAAAAAAATATGGATATAGAAAATACAATATCTTCTATGATGTTGAATATTTTTTATGTCTCATCAAACCATCATTACTTTCCTGATAATTACACTTTATGTTGCTTGTAGTCTTAGATAAAATGAATAATCTTTGCAAACATGGTTTCAGAGGAAAGTTACACAATATCTTTGTAGGATTTTTCTTCTCTTATTTCTTCTCAGGGTTGCATTGATTTATACTCTCACTATTCTTCATTGACTTCCATCTACTTTTTGACATTTTTCTCATTCTACATTATTAGTATTTTCTCCCCATTAAATTATTCAATCATTAGGGCATGAATGTATATTTTTATAATCAAGTCCATGTTTTTTGATGTCTTTATTCATCTCATAGAATGGTGAAGGGATATTAGATTTACTTAATTCAACATGAAGAAAATATAAAATCAAGGACATTTCTTTGTCATTAATTCTATATATACACTGGATATGATACAAATTATATAGAAAAGAAAACTTTGAATACTTGGGACACCCTTCATATAGTGTTTGTTTTCCTTCTTCAACTAATTCAAAAAAATCATTTTTTTGGTCACTGAAGTTCTGAGCAATATTAAACTGCACAGGATCAACATAAGGTTCTATTGATCTATTGAAATATTTTACATTGTATTCTATAAAACCAAATTCATAATTTAAAAAATTTCAAACTGAATTCTCCTCTATTGTGTATCTTTGTATTTTAATTAAATTATTATCAATATTTTAACTTTCCAAAACACTTGATTCACCATGAAAAATACAACATACATATTGATCAAGAAACTATTTCAAAATCGAATTCTCATATACTTTTTATCTATTCAACAATTTCTTGAATTTACTATTAGGACACATACATTTTATTCTACCATCTACGAATCAGTTTGAAATTTCATAATCTAAAAATTCTTCCAAACCCTTGGCATATCAAGGTGTGTTTTGAGGTAAATTAATCCAAATTTTATCCATAGTTATTGGATTTTATTCTCCCTACCATATATAAATATATAAATGTTTAATCAAACAATTAAAATCAAAAATTAAATATAACCCAACTGTGCCATTGAATTTTTCATAACAACTATAAAGGTAAATGTTATAAATAAAATAATGAAAATTTTATTGCTAAACTTATAATATAAAAACATGAATCAAATAAATTATTCTTTCTCACAAACATAGATGAATTGGATGAATCAAATAAAAGATAATGGTGTATTTTAACATAGTTTTGTAACTGAGCATTTGTTCCATTGAAAAATTAGCTACATTGATCAATGTACGAACCATTTTCCATGATCTAACTAACACTAAGATCACCCCTTTAAAAATATGAATGAAAAGTATACTTTATTTAGATATTATGATATGTCATGCATACCCAAAATATTCAACTCTATATGTCTATATTTTATTAAACTAGTTTAGTGGGACTTCATGTTGTTCCATGAATTATATAAATCAACTATGTTCACATAACATCAAATCAGATGTTCCTTTAATTGGATCTAAACATAAAAACATTATGTTAACATAAATTTGAATAATTTCTATTTTATTTTCAAATCAGTTGATAAAAAATTATTCAGTTGACTCAATAAAAAACAAACAACACACTATAATTATTTTTATTAAAAATATTGCTAGTTAAAATAAAATCAATGAAACTATATTGGCGTTTCTAGTTACCACAATAAATAATTGATTATCATGAATGTAAAACATAACCCAAACTACTCTATCATTATTCAATATATCTTATTAAACTAAATGATTCATCACAAATGCATAAAACATGAATTATTTGAATAAATTTAAATAGGTTCTAATATCTCGTTTTCAAGGCCATTATTCTTAGAGACCTTTCCAGGGTTAGTGATAAATCCATGTGTGACCGCAAACTGTACCGCCAATTGGTCAGGAGTTGGAAAATAGCCTCAATTATGTATCTGTAAAAAATTGGAGGCATTAACATATATAGAACAAATTTAAATTCATTAATATCAAATACAAACCATGAAGTTGTGAATGATCTAGATTCTATAAACGACATATATCATATATATTTTTTAATTTAATGCAACATAAAAAAATTAATGATTATTATAACTCCAAAAAACTAATTGAAAAATCCAAATAACACATTATAAACCAAAATTACATATATAATTAATGTCCAATGAATAAAAAACAAATTATATAATATTTTTTATCACCCATTATTGTTTATCTAATGCTAATAAATAGTAAAATTAAGGTAATGATGATGAAACATTTAGGGGGATCTGCATTATCACTGAGAAGGGGATTTAAGCAAAGTAGAGGGATCTAGGAGGGGGTCTGCATCGCTGCCAAATAGGGTAACCGAGTCAGGGTGAGGCAGGTCACGGGGGTGGGGGGGGGGGTGTTCGTGTAACTGATGAGTAGTCTAGAGAGGATGTTGATGGGGGGGGGGGTCGTGGGTGTCAGGGTCATATGGGTTTGAGGTCATGAGCTTGGGGTGAGGGAGGTCATGGGGGTTGGGGGTCACTTTTGGGGAAAAGAGAGGAGGATTTCATGGGAAGGGGGGTTGGAATTTCATAGAGGGAGTGGGGGAGGGGGAGGTATTAAGGTTTGTTTTAAAAGTATAGGGGTGGTTTAATTGAAAACACTAATAATTAAAAACATAAAAAAATATCACGACGCTTTTGTAAAACCGCTGCTATATTATGTTTTTTTAAATGAATTTATTTTGCGGCGGTAACCAGAAATATCATGAATACACTGCCAGTAACCATCATTTTTTTAATGAATACATGGCATCCATGGTTGCCTTTATCTATCAACATGGGGCGCCTGATCTTCCCCTGGCCCTATGTGAGTGATGTTTGGTGGAGATATTGAATATGAGGAGACACCACCTAATGAAGATTTAACTGAGGATGCATGGACTTGTGATTATTTTAAAGGATCTAATGATGGAGAATCCTAAGGGTTGGCTTCTGATTATGGAAGTTCCTGGGAGAGAAATGAGGTCACCCCTTCGGATGATATCGACTTGGTCAAGCTCCTTGTGGTAAACGTATTGAATTTTTTGTCTCTTCCAATCCTTCTACTATTTTTTAGAGGACCTAATAGGGACTTTTCTTATGTAGGAGAAATCCAAATATGGGAAAGAGGTACCTATTGGAGAAGATGAGGGTGCTTCATCGAGTGTTGGAGAGAATGCTTCGGGAACTGTGCCTGAGGTTTCTACAACTAGAGGGTCCATCAAGGAGGTCTAAGTGGAAGCCTTAGATCCCTTGATATTCCCAGTATTCTATAGGGGACCATGCCTTGGCATCCTAATGGAGGCTTCTACCACTGTCAAGAAGGTCACTCAAGGTGGCCCATTATCGAGATCCCTCTTCCTCAAGGTAAGACTGAATCTGAATCCACCTGAATGTTTTCAAACTTTTATAGAGAGTTTCTATCAACGTGTGTGTTTTTTTCTAATGAAGCTCCTATTCAGCCTATGCTAGGGGGTATGGTTCCAGATGTTGAGGTGATGACCAGTGTAGAGGGGTCTTCTATGGTGGAGCTCCCAATAAAAACTCTGAGACCAATTCTTTCTTAGTCATTGGGCCTCTTTAAGTCTTTCTCTCTTACATGAGCTTTGATTTCCCAACTCATTATAATTGATCAAAATGACTAAAATTATATTATTTTAGGAATTGCTCGAGAGAGCGTGCTCCCACCAAGAGACTATGGATGAAGGATCAAGGGAAGATTCCCTAATGGTAGTGATATCTCTTGGGGAGACAGTCATCCAAGATGACCTAACCTTCATCCTAATAGGGAAGCCTACTGCATTTGTGAGTGATGCCACTGGAGGGGAAGATATTGTGTCTACAAGAGGTGGTGCTTCTAATGAAGGGTTAGAAAAATATATTTTACCTGTTAGCATAGAGATATAACCCACCAAGAGGATCCTAGAGGAGGACCCTACCACTTCTATCCACGCAATATTCCTAGAATATGAGCCCACGCTACTCGAGGAGCTAGAAGACTATGTATAACACTGCTGAAGAGAATCACATTTTCCAATGTAGGGAATGAAGGATCACATGAAATTTCATCACCTAGACTCTAGAGCCATACCTAGTAATCTGGATGGTGTCCCTACCCATTAGATGCACATCCTGTGTATCAGAGGAGAGTATTATCTCACTCTCCTTTCACTGGTTCACGATTTCCTTACCGAAAGGATGTGTGTAGAGAGACGAAATTCAGACATTTCATGGAACAAGGAGAAATATAATATCACCAGGAAGATCCAAAAGGCTGATCAATAAATTGAACATCTAGAGGATAAGGTGAATGAGAACACATCCTTTCTCAATGCTCAACCAGAGGTTATTTTCTAGTTGAAATTTCATTTAGTGGTGACTGAGTATCATGATAAAGAGGTCGTATTTTAGATGGTTGAATACCAGTATGATTAGGGTCAAGTGTGGATCAGGTATGATGAGATTTTTATAATATATAAGGATGAGGAAGCATAATTTATGGGGCTACAGTATGCCCTGGAGGCCATATACCAAAGGATAGCAGTATTGGATCTCTCAATCAACAGGGTGGAGCTGTAGGGGTATTTTTTCTGAGAAATAAGAGAGGTTCTAGTGTGTGGATGAACCTCTCCAACTACTAAAGTTTTTATGTTTTAAAACATCTAGCATGAATTTACATATTTATTTTTCTACCATTTACTATCGTACTGAAATCATAATCATAAGACAACCAATGGCCAATACTTGAGCTCACGTGAGTCATAATTAGTGTGAAAAAAGGGATGACTATATGATTGTTCATTCATATGAGAGTTTTATATGAACATTGAGCCCTCAGGGTTTTCATTTGTTGATTGACCACTGAGAGTGTTTGGGATGAGAGGGAATTTTTCTAGAGAATGGGGCTCTATGAACAACCCGATTTATTTTCCAACATGTTTAAGTGCACGAATGGGGTAATGTCGGGGGTGTTGAATTCTATTTGAAAAAAGGGGAATGGAGACTATGAATCATGATTCCTATTATTTGGAATACAAATGGGGAGGTGTGATAATGGATGATAACTGATAACCATGTTCAAAACATACCATCTATTATTTCATTACTGAGGATGGAACCAGACAAATTGAGGGTTGACCACTGACCATGTTCAAAACACGAGAACAATCTAAAAAGGTCATCCAAAGTCCTATAGGGTGTGTGCCTGAGACGGTAGGTGAGCTAGTGTGTCATGGGACCATTCCATCAAGGGGGATCCATTCAGACATGGAGGAGGATGAGGATCCAAATAACGGGACATGCAAAGAATGAAAATGAAGTGAAAGAATGTTAGATTGAATTTAAAACCTCTTAGAATTACACCATTGTGGATTTGAACACATTATTAGGTGTATCAGTCTGAACAAAGGTCAAACCCATCTTCCAGGTGGAGAATCGCCTCCGATGTTGAGTGACGGTCGAAGAATATGAATGATATAGTTGGTGATTGACACCGAAGGGAAAGGATTCTTGAACAGGGGCCTAAGATGCCTCATAGTTTTATGACTTACAATGAGGATGATAGAAATGCACTTTAACATCATAGAGTGAGGATATTGGACACATAGTTTAAATTCATAAGGTGAGGATGATGGACATGTGGTTTAACATCATGAGGTGAGGATGTGGAGTCACACAGTTTAACATCATGTGATTGGGACATGGGATAAAATAGTTTAACATTGTGTGATCGAGATGTGGGAATCGATGTGAATGAGACCTAGTTAGCCACAGTGGAAAGGAAAGTAGGAGGGTAAAGTAATGGGGGAACCCCCTAGAGGGCCCTATAAGGAAAAGGGGATCTTAGAAGACCCTACTCCAAGAAATGGGGTGAGTCACACACTGTTTAATGTCGTGATACTCAAGAAAAGGGGGTGTATGTATCAAAGGGGATATGTGTGGAATAGGGAAGAGGAAAACTGACATCAATGAAGAGACTAGGATTCCTTACTACATAAGATATCCTAGATACATATTGTATGCACACAGTTTAAGGTCATGATGCTTGGACCATGAATCTTAGTTTTAAGGGCTTAGACCTTGAACTATAAAATGAGCATTACAAAAGTTTATTTTTAGTGTGGCAGATTGAAAAATCATCATGAATTGAGGTCCAAGAAGACCTAACACCACACAACACGTTCCCAAGGAGACTTTAACACAATTTAATGTCATGATGCTTGGAATCAAGATCCTAGTTTATGGTAAAAAAGTTTAGACCATGGTCTCTTAGTTTAAGATCATAATGTTTAGACCATGGTCACCCTAAAGTTATTGTAATGTCATGAAAGAGTAGAAAATAATGTGAAAAGAGGGATAGGGGAGGCCCTATGCCGCAAAAAACATAAGGGGAAGGATAAAAATAGTTTAAGGTCATGATTTTGGGACAGGGGATCTTAGTTTAAGGCTATAAAATCTGTACCAATGGAAAATGTTTTAAGGACATAATGCTTGGGAAAATGGATTTGTGTCTCGAAAGAATGTGTGAAAAATCAAAAAGGTTACCCAACATAAAAATGAGGTTCCTAGGAGGACACATTGATACAACTTTCACATAGTTTAAGTTTATGATTCTTGGACCATAAATCTTATTTTATGGCTATATATCTTGGAATATAGGGTTACATGTCTCAAAGAAACATATAAGACATTAATGTAAGGTTACCCGTTGTGAATGGTGGGGCCTGAGAGGTCACTCGATTCCATACAAAATGTATCTAATACAATTTTCCCACATTTTGAGGTCATGATTCTTGGACCAACATATCAAAATAACATTTGTAGTTAAGAAGAGTGATACATCCAATGTGAATTGTGGTCTAAGGAGGAACAATGCCACAAATCACATTCCTATGATGATTTTTATATGGTTTAGAGTCATGATTCTTAGACTTGGACTCCTAGTTTAAGGTCACAGAATTTGGACTATGTGGTTCTCACGGATCTCAACCTTGCTTGAGAAAAACATCCACCCAACCACTAAGACTGCATGAGCCATGCTCAATGTGAGAAACAAGGAGTAGTATGGAGTTCTCGTTTCCAACAAGGGAGAACACAATGAGGGGTGAAAGTGATTGAAAAACCCCATGAGGGTGATTGTGACTTTTATAACCAAGATAATGAAAGGGGAATAACTAACAAATGGGAAAAAATATTGACCATGTTCGAAACCCAAGTTCTATACCTGAGTTAGTTAAATATGGGGTGAACGAATGCAGAATTGATGATTGAATAATTTCAAAATACAAGATCTTATATTTGTCTCTGAATATCCTTTGAGGCATGATCCCAGGATGGTATTTGAGAAATTAAATCAGTAAAATTTGATAGAGAGATTGTCAGATTGATAGGATGACAATTATCCAACTTAAAGAAAGAATAAAGTACAAAAGTGGAAGTGGGGAATGTCTTGAAGGGAAAATTGGGTGTCCAAATATCTATCTATCTAATATATAGATTAATGTGTGGGTAAGAGATAGTCAATCTCAGTCCTGTAGGTAAATAACTTGAGATGATTCGATGGAAGGGTTGTGCCTGAGATTAAATATGTAGGTGTCACTACATATCCCATGATAATGGGAGTCAAGCCACACATAGTTCTTGTACATGGTGTGATAGAAGACTAACATTGGTGGAAGGATCCTCTCTAATGGGGACACAGAATCATCCCATATTAGGATATCACCGGTGGAGGGATGTATTCTCAAGTGGGGAAACTAAATCATCCCATATTAGGATATGAGGCATCAAAAATTTACATGAGGTGTTTCCTGACATTCCATACTTATCGTATGATTTATTTTGATTTCATATGGGGTAATTATTTTTTTCCATCATCCCATGCATATCGTATGAGAAAACTAGATTTTTTTTCATAACATAAGGATACAGTTTGTCATTGTGTGCTAAGAACATTGGTCTTGGTTGTTTAAAGTCATACAAATCAGACTAGGGATATTATTAGTTTAAAGTCATAGAGCTCAGACTATAGGGGTATTTTCTGATTTAAGGTCATGTAACTTTGACCAAAAGGGGGAAAGGGTGTCCAAAGGGTGATTTTGTGGAAAAAAAGAGTGATGAACCAATGTAGAAGGAGGGACAAAGGGACCCTTTTCCACACAAAAACTGACATACGGTACACCAGGTCAACCTCATGTTTCTAGGGAAGATAAGACACTATAATGAGTCGAGGAGAGGGATGGGACCAGTTTAAAATATATGGGTGTTGCTACATATCCCATAAATATAGGAATAAATCTTCACAGAGTTATGGAAAGTGGAGTTGTAAGAGACCGATGACAGAAGAAGATACCCCCTTCAATGAGGATATTGAATATTCTCATATGAGGATATGAGGCATCCAGAATTTATATGGGGTAAGCTAAAATTTAATGTTGTGTGATAAGGATGGTTGTGTTTTTTCATCCCATACTTCTCATATGGGGCATCCTAGTTTTTTATGTGGTAAATTATCTCTCATGAAGATGCATCCCAATTTTATACAAGATAGGGCTACAATTTAATGTCATGTGTTGAGAACATTGGTGGGACCTGTGAAATAGGATACCCATTATTTTTTTTACTCATATCAGGTTATGAGGAAATCTCAGCTCGCTAATGGGATGAATAATATAAAAAATGATTATGCCTAGAGAGGAGGCCCATCATAGAATTTTGGGGTGATAGAACCACAAGTAACAGATGGTATTGTGGTGAATTTGTGGTTGTGATTTAAGATAGGATGTCTAGGAATCACTAAGTATCCTAGGAGGATGATAATAAAGTCACACATAGTTCTGGAAATAGGTGGAGTCATGGGATTTCTAGAACACTTGGGATGAAGAAAACCATGGGAAAGAGGGAGAATTAAAATAGTTTAGGGTCGTAATTATTGGAAAATGGGTGTGGTATTTGAGGATTCTTGTGTGGTGAAAAGGAGTTAAAACCTAATATGAAAGGAGCCAAGGAGGCCTTAAAACACATGGAGTAATCCCAAAGATGGTTTCACATAGTTTAAGGTTGTACGATATTGACCACAACAAACAGTTTAAATTCAAGATTCTTAGACTATTGAAAAATAGTTTAAATTCATGATTCTTGGAATAGGGGGAATTTTTGTTTCGAGGGTATTCATGAGGAATGAAAGAGGTAAGACCCAATTTGAAAGGAGGGAATATAGGCCCGTGTACCACAAAAATACCTTAAACAATATACATGTAGTTTAAGGTCATAATTCTTGGAATGAGGTGAACATGGAAAAAATATTAAAGTCATGATGTATGGACTAGGAAGGTGTTGGTCCCAAGGGTAACTATGTGGTGTGGAAGAGGTAAGAACCATCATGAAAGGAGCCAAGGAGTCTCGTTCACCACATGCACACCTTGAGATGAGCTATACACAATTTAAGGTGTTAATACAGGTATCATAAATGGGGCCAAGGGGCCGAAGGTGTAATGGTCTATTCCCTTATGGTTTTTAATTTTATCTAGTTTTGAGTGTTAGAGGTGTTCAAGGGAGATTTTTGGAGTTTTTAATTGAAGATGGAGGTGAAATAGAACTGCAGTAGGAGTAACACATCGTGTAAGTGGATTAAATGATGTGAAATTTTGCTTCATGATTTATCTAGGGATGGTTCATGACATGTGGGTTTTTTTGGGTTAAATAATATAAAGGTGCCATGTTTTGAAATGAAACTAAACCTCAGGGATTACACAACATTGAAGGGGATTACATGTCATATAAACCCCCAATCCAGTGCAGTTTTAAAATTATTTTCCAGCCTAACCCTTATTCATTCATCCATGGTTTCTTCTTCCTCTCGTTTTGGGAATACCCTAGGTTCCCCAAGGTTTTCTTTGTGGCATTCTCCTCCCTATTTGATCTTTTGATCCAAGTGGTTGGTTTTTGATGATCCATAGTTAATCTATGGTAAGTTATTATCACTTTCTTGGTTGGTTTCCTTCTTTTATTCTCCTAGGGATCCACTAAGGTGGTGTTTCATTGGTTTGGGATACATTTCAATTGTGTTTTTAACCACACTTTGGTGCAGTGTAGGAAGATTTGAAGGTTTCTTATACAATGGTGGTTTCTGGGTGATTTCTTATTTTACCCGTGGTGTGCAGTGAGTTGAAAAAACTTATTAAGGTGGGGATTCCATCAGTTCTATTTATTTCTTTATCATGTGGGATGTCTTTAATTTTATTTTTCTATGGATTATGCTTGTGATGGATTAATCAAATATAAATAATTGGATAATTAATATTGAAGTGGTAAAGGAGTTTATCCACCTGTTTTTACAGATTTGATATTATTGGGATATTGTTATTTGTTTGGGCTTGATGCCCCACTAAAAATTGTGTCCATTGGGGTTTTTTTTGTGCTGAATATATGTGATGTGATTGATGATTTGGCTGTGATTATTGTGAAATCACCCAAAATAGAAATTGGATAATTACTTATACTTGGATAATGAAATGGTTACATAAGGATTATGGATTGTTGGATAATTCCCCTAAAATAAAGTGGAATGTGATAAAAGCCCCTTTATAAATCTGAAAAATGCTCTTGATGTGTTGTGATGTATGGTCATGCTTGTGGGATGACAATGTGTGGTTACAATGGGGTGTGGGGAAATATGTGGTTGATTGGCAGTACTTTTGGGGTGTCAAGGAGGTTTTTTGTTGGACGTTCTTTTGGGTCAATAAGGAGGTGGTTTTTTAACCTTGAAGTTTTGGGTGGTGAGGTGATAATATGATGGGGATGTTGATCTGTTTTCGATATTAGGTTTCCATGTGCTAGATTCCTTAGTAGTGTTGGAATAAATAAATAAATTTTTAATAATTTTTGAAATGGTGTGGGTTGGTTTGGTTAATGGGATAGAAATTTTTTAATAGAAAATTAATGATGGGTTGCATGATTAAATGTGGTTGATGCGAAATAATAAAATGAATGGGTGTTAAACATGGAGGAAATGTGAAGCCACTTTAGTTTATCTGGGATACTCACCTTCTAAAATGACTATGGCTGATAAAAATAAATGCATTTAGAGGTGGCAGTAAAGGTGACAATATTGTGAGTTCGTTCTTTTCCTGAAAACCCATAGGTTGGGCTTGATTGTTTGATACTATATATATATATACTGGTATATTCTTGTGATTTCTATACACACCCACTCATGTTGATAACTATGTTTTGAACACCTGTATCATCACATGGGGGTGTATTTCTCAACATCCTGGTGGGAGGATGGATGGTTGGCCACCCTCTCTTCTCTTCTCCCTCTTCCAGGAAAGGTAGGTATTGCATAGGCTGTGATGGATGGAGGTATGTTAGTGCATTGGATGGTGGTTGTGATGTGGTATCCCAAGTGTCTTTAGGATGATATGTGATGTGGTATCCCAGGTGTCTTCGGTCTGATATGTTATGTGTTTTCCAAGGTTTCCTAAGGATGATATGTGTTGTGTTGTGAGGCCCAGGTGTGTGTGGGTGGGATGTGTTGTGAGGCCCAAGTGTGTTTGGGTAGGATATTGTGTGAGGCATGGTTGTGTATGGGCAGGATTTGTTATGAGGCCCAGGTGTGTTCGATCGGGATGCGATGTGGTATATTCGGAAGAGTTGGGAGAGCCAGGACATTTGTGTTGGGGTGTGAGTGGATAATCAGTGGGAAAGTGGTGCGATGTACCCTATCATCGACGTGATTTACTTTATATTCTATTACTTGTCTTGCATTATTTTGTGATCATACCTTGGTGAGGTAGGGATGGTTAGTATGCCTATTTAGGTTCTTTTTGGTTCTGCTATTTTTTCATGGGTGCATTAGTATGCTTATTTCATATGTGCACAAGAGACTTTGGTTTTCCTACTCATTATACTTGTATGCTCACCATATGTATATAATTTTTTTTATGGTTTCCTGGAGGATTATATGGATTTTGTTGGAAATTACAAACTTGGACCTTTGGATAATTGTTGTGTTGTTTCCTTAGATTTTCTTTTGGGTATTTACTTTGGAGACTTGTATTGTATCTATTTCATTTATACATGCATGTGTTATGGTTTTGGATTTATTTTATATTATGTCTTGGAGTTTTATTGTGGATGATTCATCTTTTATCTCGATCTTATTTCTTATAAAAGGGTAATGCCTCCCATATTAAGATATGTGTACACCCTTGATGTTAGTCACTAACCTGGGGCCTACTGAAGGTAGGAATCAGGGGTCATTATTTCCCTTTCTACATTGTTATCCCAGGAGTGGTATCTTTGGAGGGAGGGGTCATGAAAAAGTTGTATCAGAGCTGATGGTTGAGAGATAGGATGAAGTTTAGAGTCAGGTACTATGAGATTTGCATGAGTTGGTATGAAAATAGTGCTAGTTGTCCATGGTGCATGACATAGGATAGAGAGACCAGATAGGAAATAGGATTTTAGGGCCCCCATGATCTAGTGCATGGACTCTGAGCCTATTTAATGACCAAGTAGGATGGACCTTCTTGCAGGGTAGAGACTTAGGAAATGTTCATGAATCATATTTAATTGTGTTCCTATTTAAAAATTTGGTTATTTTGGGATGGTTAAAATGGATAAATAAAAGGAAATTAATTAAAATAAATCTTAATAAAATTACATACAACTCAGGCTTATGAAATATTTGTTTTCCTTTTAGTTGTGACTCTGGTTCATTGTTCATGCGTGGCCCAGGAAGTTGAGGTTTAGTAGGGTGATCCGGCTGATTACCATAGGGTTTATCTAATTTTAGAGGATGATTAGTGGAGATGAAAATGTGTTCTTTCTATTAGTAGGGTTTGGGGAAGTACAAGGGAAGTGTTCCAGATGTGGAGACAAAGATCTGGCTAGAGGAGCTTGAAATTGCTTTTAGTATAATCCAAGCCATGAAAGAGTACTAGGTCCCTTTATTAGACAGTCAAATGTGGGGATCTACGTGTTAGTTGTGGATGTTGTATCTAGGAGAGAGTAAGGATTCAAATGTTTTGTGAGTTGAATTCTAGAAGGAGTACTGGGAAGAGTTCATTTCTTTAACCATGAAGGTTGTTAAGAGGTAGGAGATTCTTTCTCTTCAGTTGGGGGGCATGTGAGTGGGAGAGCTTGGAATCAAGTTCAAGGACCTTCTTCATTTTACCCAGATCTTTTTCCAGATGAGGAGTCTCATGAGAGATGTATTGAGGAGGCCCTAAATCCTTCTATCCAATATATAGTTACTCCCTTTATGTTTCTGATGTATCTAGTGTCTTAGAAGAAGTAATATGTGATCGAGATGATGAACTCATGAGGAGGTTCACCATAAGAGGGGATTCAATATGGTTCCTTGAGGGGCATAGTTGGCAGTGGAAGGTCTTAGGCACCAGGACCTTGTAGGTTTTGACACATAGGGATTCCACCTAAACAGATTCCTTTTCAGCCTTTTGGGGCCAGTTTTTTGTGTGATTTTCATAAGAGCTTTGTTCCAGTGTGTTTTGGTTGTGGGGTTTTTTTCCATCACCAAAACTAGTGACCATTTCTTCCCTGATATTAGTTTGGTGGAGGCAGGCAGGTTCAGTACTAGACTGAGCAGCAGTTTCCAGTGAGACAGTTTCATTAGTAGGGGAAGCAGGATTATGCTTTCCCAAGGGGAGATGGAGAAGATAGAGGCAAACCTCAGGATGTTCTGTGTGTTCAGGGAGCATAAACTGATCATGGACATAGTGGTGGTCATCAGTAGAGAGGTAGAGGAGTTGGGTGTGGTAAGTTGCACATAATGAAGGCAGTATTTTCGGAGGGGCCTGAGACTATCATAGGTATGATAAATTTGTTTAGTACTCTTGTTTTTGCCTTGTTTGATTCAGGATCTTCACAATAATTTGTTGAAACTACTCTATCCCATGATCTGGGACTATACTTAGGGAGGTTTCTCGTACCCCTAGTGTTGACTACTCCTGACGGAGGCTGAAATATCTTTTTTGATGTGTGTCGGGGGTGTAGACTGATTATGAGGATACATCAGTCCTCTGGGGATATTTTCTTGATACAAATGTAGGCATATGATGTCATCATCTACATTGACAGGTTGTATTCCATAGGTGTTGTTATTTACAAATTTCGTATTAGAGTCATGTTTTCAAATGTAGATGGTCAGTATGTAGTTTTCTTCGATAAAAGGAGTTTTTAGGTGTGCAATCGGTGTGTAGAGCCCCTTATTTCCTTTTTGGATGAGTTTTCAGTGGAATCAATAGATGCTGTGATGTTAGAGGTTTGCATGTTCATTGAGGAGTTCCTATATTTTTTTTCCCAAGGAGGTTGTGACAGTACCCCCTCAACGTGATGTTGAGTTCGGGATAGACTTGCAACCTGGTGATTCTCTGTTTTTGATAACTACTTATCAGATAACACCTTCTAAGTTGTGGGATTTGAGGATTCATATAGATGATATGATGTAAAATGGTTTTATATAGCTTAGTGTGTCGTTATGGGGTGCTCTAGTGTTGTTCTCCCTGGAGGCGAATAGAAGTATGAGGATGTGTATAGACTACTAGAGGTTGAATCAGGTGATGGTCAAAAACGGTTACCCTATTCTAGGATAGATAGTCTTTTCAACCAGCTGATAGGGGAAAGTTAGTTTTCTAAGATCGATCTATGGTATGGATATCACCAGTAGAAGGTGAAGGAGGGTGATATCTAGAATACTGCCTTCAGATGATGGTATGAGAACTTTGAGTTTATAGTCGTGCTATTTGGTGTTATGAATGCACTAGCTATGTTCATGGGGATCATAAACTTCATTTTCCATGATTTCCTTGATAGATTTGTCTTTATATTTATTGACGATATCTTAATATACTCAAAGTCAAAGGAGAAACACTCCGAGTATCTCAGAACTATCTTACATGTTCTTCAAGGCCACCAGCTCTTTGGAAAGTTGTCCAAGTGTAAGTTCTGAATATGATAGGTTCATTTTCTTGGGTATGTGGTGTCTTATTAGGGTGTGTTAGTTGACCCATCGAAGTTCAAAGAAATTTTTCTTGGGAGGAACCCCATAATGCGACATAGTTTCATAGTTTTCTTGATCTTGTAGGCCATTATCGGAGGTTTGTGCTATATTTCTATCGATTTTATGTCCCATTGATAGCTTTATCCAAGAAATACTAGGATTTTGTATGGATTTATTAGTTCCATGCAACATTTGGTTACCTAAAGGTAAATTTGGTTATTTCTCCATTTCTCTAGTTTCTTAAGGAAGGGGTGACATTTGATATGTTGTGTGATGCTTTCCATATTTCCTTGGGATGCATGATGATATAGCAGTAGGTGGTGATCTCTTATTGGTCTAGGAAGTTATGTCCCAATAAGAATAACTATGCCAACCATGATTTGGAGCTAGCTGTGGTTGTGTTTGCACTAAATTTGTGGAGACATTACATCATTGGGGAATGCTTTGTGGTCTTCACAGATCACAAAAGATTGAGGTATATTTTTTCCTAGTGTGATATGAACTTGTGACAACGGGCGTGGATGAAGTTTCTTTAGGATTATTATTTTGAGATCTATTAAACCTCAGGAAATGGGAATGTTTTTTTTGATTCTTTGAGTAGGAAGTCATGGAAGGTTGTTGTTTAGGAGTCTGGGGATGCTTGTAGAGTAATGGAGGAGTTGTTAGTCTTGCACATAGATGATAGAGTGGATAAAGGTAGAGGTTGTTCATTTTAGATGACATTTTAATATTGTTTGATGTAGTAGGTGGATGAGTCTTAGTGGGGAGACTTAAAGGCAAAGGTGATACACAATCGTGTTGTCCACGGTGATACTACAGAGGGATTGTTGGAGGATGGTTAGAACCAGATGTTGTTTTCCTAAAGGCTATTTGTACTGGTAACAATGTACAATGGAGTCCTTTTCGAGTTTCATAACGCACATTTGGTAGTACACCCAATATTTTCCAAGATGTACCATGGCTTGAGGATGCAGTTGCAGTGGCCCAGGATGAAAGGGGCAGTGGTGAAGTTTGTGGTGAAGTGCTAGGTTTTCCTTCTAGTAAAGGCTAAGCATCGTGTTCCTGGTGGTTTATTGCAACCCTTGGAAATTTCTGAGTGGATGTGGGATGACGTCTCAATGGATTTCATCACAGGGTTACCCAGGGATCAAGGAGGTTGTGATGCTATTTGGGTGATATTGGATCAGTTGATGAAATTGGTCCACTTCATTGCGATCAAGAAGTCGGGCACAATGGATGTCTTAGCTAAGAGTTATATGGATGAGGTGGTGCGAATTCATGGATTTATGAGGTAAATTGTGTTGGATCAGCATGTGAGGTTTACCTCACAAGTTTGGAGGGGATTTTTGCATGATTTTGGAACTTAGTTACACCTCAACACTGCTTTCCACCCACAGACAGATGGGAAGATAAAACAGACTATCCAGATGTTGGAGGATATGTTGCGGGAATGCATCTTGGACTTTGGTGGATCTTGGGTACAACACCTCCCCTTGAAAAAGTTTGATAATAATAATGGTTATCACTCTTCCATTGGCGTGACTCAGTTTCAATATATGTATGTAAGATCATTTCATTCTCTATTATGCTGGACAGAGGTTGGGGAGATAACTATTCTTGGTCCCGATGTGTTGTAGGGAATGACAGAGAAAGTTTATCTTGTTCGTGGGATGATGAAAGCAGTGCTGAACTGGCAGAAGTCTTATGCCGATCAGAGGAGGAGGCTCTTGGAGTTTGAGTTTGGGTACCACAAGTTCTTGAAGGTTTCCCCTTGACATGGGTAGCATAGGTTTGGTAGAGGAGTAAGATTACTCCTAGGTTTATTGGGCCCTTTGAGGTGTTGGGATTAGTTTAGTAAGTGGAATAACAATTAGAATTTCCACTATGGTTGGAGAGGATCAATGATATCTTCCATGTCTCTCAGTTTCATCAGTATCTTCATGATGACTCTCATGTCATTGACTATAGATATTTGGATATCAAGGATGATGCGATGTTTGTGGAGTGTCCATTAGAGATCCAATATCACCAAGAGAAGGTGTTGTGTGGATAGAGAATTCCTTTGGTTCATGTGTTGTGGAGGCATGGTGTCTAGGAGGAGATTTCTTTGGAGAAATAGATGCAGATTCATGCCTAGTACCCAGAGTTGTTTTGAGTTTTTCATTACTCAGTTTTTCTTTGTAATGTGATGTTTGGATCCTTTTTGTTTTATGAGATGAGTTATTTTCCTTGGTTTGTGATATGTGTGGTATTATCTGTGATAAATTTTTGACATTTGAAAAGGGGAGGAACCAATTACTAATCGATACACATTAATTGTGATGCAATTAAACCTGTGAGGGTGAATCAGTTTTCCTAGAGCATATAGTAACTTGACATAGAGGGTGGAATTCCCTGATTCGTGTGTTCGAGATGGAATGGTTTGTTGGTTGTGTAGTAGTTGTGTAAAAGTGTGGTTGTGTGAGAGGAGATAGTTTGTAGTTTTGGTTCCATGGTGATGATGTTGTGTGGGACGTTTGTGGTAATTTGGTTTAGGGTTTTTGGTTGGTGGTAACATTTGAGGTATGATTAGACTCTTGAGAGGTATCTCATGGGGTGGTTGTTTAGACCCCTTTTCTTCTTGGATCAGTTTTGGATTCTTGATGGGGAGAATCATTTGATAGGTATCTAATGTAATGGTATTTTCCCTCCTGGTCTATTAATTTCTAGTTTTTATTATTGAAGGTGTTTAGGGGAGGTTCTAAGAGTTTTTGGTGGAAGCTGGAGGTGCAGCAGAACTACTGTAGGATTTACACATCGTGTTAGTGGATTACACGATGTGAAATTTTGTTTCATGTTTTTTCTAAGGATGGCTCATGAGGTGTGGGTTTTCGGGGTTAAATAATAAAAAAGTGACACATTTTTTAGTGAAACTGAACCCTAGGGATTATACAACGTGAAAGGGGATTACACATCATGTAAATACCCAATCCAATGTAGTTTTAAAATTCTATTCTAACCAAACCCTCATTCATTCGGCTGTGGTTTCTTCTTTCTCTCATTTTGGATGAACCCTAGGTACCCCGAGGTGTTCTTAGAGCCCTTTTCTTCCCTCTTTGATCCGTTAATCCTGGTTGTTGATTGTTTATGATCCGTGGTTGATTCAAGGTAAGTTCTTCTCCCTTTCATTGTTGGTTTCCTTCCATTCTTCTCCTAGAGATCTGCTGTAGTGGTGTTTTTTGGTTTGGGGTGTGTTTGGGTTGTTTTTTTGACCTCCCTTTGGTGCAGTGTAGGGAGATCCACAAGTTTCTTGTGAAAAAGTGGTTTCTGAGGGGTTTCTTCTTTGCCCTGTAGTGCATAGTGAGTTGTAAAAACCTTTTAAGGCAAGGATTCCGTCGTTTACCTTTTTTGTGTATCATGTAGGAGGGGTTTACTTGTGTTACCTAGGGATTATGGTTGTGCCGACTTAATAAAAGATAAATAATTGGATAATTCAAATTAAATTGGTAAAGGGGTTTGATCTTCCTGTTTTTACAGCTTTGATATTATTGTGATATTTTGGTTTGTTTTATCTTGATGCCCTACTGAAAATTGTGGCTATTTGGGGATTGTTTTGCACTTGATATATGTTCTATGATTATTTCTTTGGTTTTGAATGTTGTAAAATCACCCTAAATGGAAATTGGTTAATTACTTATACTTAGATAATGAAATGGTTTCCCTGGGATTATGGTTTTGTGATAACACCTCTAAAATAATGTGGAAAGTAATAAAGGCCCCTTTATAAATCTAAAAAATGCTCTTGATATGTTGTGATGTGTGACCATGATTGTGGGATGATGATGTGTGGTTTCAATAGGGTGTGGGGTGATATGTGGTTGTTTGTCTGTTCTTTTGGGGTGGTAAGAAGGTGGTTTCTTGGTCGTAATTTTAGGGCAGTAAGGAGGTGGTTTGTTGGCCATGATTTTGGGGTGGTGAGGTGATTGTATGATGGGGATGTTGAGGTGTTTGTGATATTTGGTTTCCTTGTTATATATTCCCAAGTATTTGTGGAATAAATAAATAAATGTTTACTAATGTTTGAAATGGTGTGGGTTGGTTTGGTTAATGGGATGAAAATTTGTTAATGGAAAATTAATGATGGGTTATATGAATAAATTTGGTTGTTGCTAAATAATAAAATTAATGGGTGTTAAATATGGAAGAAATGTGAAACCAATTTAGTTTATTAGGGATCTTCACCTTCTAAAATGACTATGGATGATACAAATAAATGAATTTAGTGGTGGAAGAAAATGAGATAGTATTGTGAGTCGATTGTTTGTTTGAGAACACATAGGTTGGGCTTGAGAGTTTGATACTATATAATTATATACTTTTATATTATTTTGATTTCTATATGAACGCCACCCAAGTTGAGAATTATGTTCCAAACACCCACATCGTCATGTGGGAGATGTCTTTACCAATATTCCAGTTGGAGGATGGATGGCTGGCCACCCGCTCTTCCCTGCTCCCAATTCCAGGCAAGTAGGTTTTTCATAGGCTATTATGTATGGAGGTGTTTTAGTGCATTTGATGGTGGTTGTGATGTGTTATCCCAGGTGTCCTCAAGATTAGATGTGATGTGCTTTCCCAGATGTGTGTGAGCGGGCTGTGTTGTGAGGCCCAAGTGTGTGTGGGTAGGATGTGTTGTGAGGCCAAGGTGTGTGCGTGAAGAATGTGTTTTGAGGCCTAGGTGTGCATATGAGGGATGTGATGTCAGATATTTGGAATAGGTGGGTGCTCTAGGACGTTTTCCTTTTGGGTGAGAGAATCTAATCAGCGGGAAAGTGGTTCAGGGAACCCAATCATCGATGTGGTTTACTTTATATTCTATAACTTGGGTTGCGCTATTTGGTGAGTGTGTCTTGGTGAGGTTGGTATGGTTTTTATGCATGTTTAGGTACTGTTTGGTTCTATTGTTTTCTCACAGGTTCATTAGTATGATTCTTTCACATGTGTACGAGAGGATTTTGTTTTCCTACTAAGTATACTAGTATGGTCACCCTATGTATATAAAATAATTTTTAGTTTTCTATGGGGATTATGTGGACCGTACTGGGTATTAATATCTTTGACCTTTGGATAGATGTTGGGTCGTTTCCTTAGCTTTTCGTTTGGTTATTTATTTTGGAAACTTTTATTCTATATATTTCTTTTATACATGAATGTGGGATTGTTTTGAATTTATTTTATATTATGTCATGGATTTTATTTTCGATGATTCATCTTATCTCCCGATCTTGTTTCGTATAAAATGGTAATGCCTCCCATATTGTGATATTTGTACACCCTTGGTGCTAGTCTCCAACCCGGGGCCTACTGGATGTGGGAATAGAAGGTCATTATCTCCCTTCATTCATTTCCAGACCAGAATGGGTATATTTGGAGGGGGGGTCATGATAGAAGGGTTGAAAATTTTGTGGCTGGACCTAGAGAAAGGTGGTCTAGGAATCACTACGTATCTCATGAGAAAGAGAATCTAGCCCTACATAGTTTTGGGAAGCCGTACGGTAGAAGATTGACATTTGAGGTTGTAAAATCATCTCTGAAGAGGGAATACCATGTTCATAACCTAGGGTATGGATACAATTTAGCATTGTGTATTGAAGAAGTTGTCTTTGGTTCATCTCATATTATATGAGGCATCCTGATTGAAAACATGTTAAGGTTTTTGACTATGTCATACACATTGTATGGGTCATCCTGGTTGTATACGGGGGATGCATTTTTAGATCATCACATACTTATCTTATGAGGCATCTCTATTTTATATGGGGTAATAATTTTCATATCATCCCATACTTATCATATGAGGCATCCCAATTTTATATGGGGTAAGACCGTAGTTTAACATTTTGCACTGAGAACATCAAGATTTGTAGTTTAAATTCATACAACTCAGACTATGGATTCTACTAGTTTAAAGTCATAAATATCAAACTATATCGGATACAAATATTTTAAGGTCATAATTATTGGACTGATTACAATCAGTTTAATTTCATACTGTTTGGACCAATTGAAAATAGTTTAAGGGAATACTGCTTGTACACTTGAAAATAGTTTATGGTCATGTTTCATGGACCAATTGAAAATAGTTTAAGGTCATATTGTTTGGACCCTTGGGAATATTCAAGTGAAGTGCTACATGAGAAACATGGCGTTGGTGGGAGATTTGATACACTCTATATCCATGGTGATCAAAGAGTATGCTCTGCTGGAATAGATCATATGGATGATATAAGGTCCTTCTTATTTGGGTTCCAACTATGGTGTATTTTTTTCCAGGCATCATTGGTGTTCTGAGAGCTAGTACCATGTCACCCTAGAGAAAGGAGTGGAGGTGAACCTTCTTGTTGAATGATTTCTCTATCCTATTTTTGTTCCTCTCTAGATTATCCATGGTTTGGAACTTATTTTCTTTGAGGGATTTCAATTCAGGTAGATGAACTTATACCATTATTTCTGGCATCTTCTTGTCATAGACAGCTGTTCGGATTGATGGAAATTGAACCTCGATGGGAAATATTGCTTATGTTCCATATACCAAGAAACACAGTTTTACCTGGGTGGAATTCCGAGTCATCACTTGATAGGCCCAAAAGGTATTGGGGAGATTTTTTGTCTAACTGTTTTTATTTTGGCCCACCATCTTCTGCCAAATGTTAGAGAGTTTTTTTAAACACCCCAATATTCCCATTTTTCTATTCATGTTAGTGAGAAGTATGGTTAGACTAGTTGTTTTAATTTGTGTACAATTTCATCATCTCATAAATATGGAATTTGGTGTTGTTTTTGGTCAAAATAGCATGGGGAACTCTAAATTGATGGATGATGTGGGAGCTCATGAACTTGATCATGGACCGGGCATTGACTTCCTTGATGGGAACTACTTCCATCCATTTGGAAAAGAAGCCAATTGTGGTCAAAATGAACCTACACCGAAGAGCTATCGCTGGAAGGTATAGCACCACAATGTCGAGTCCCCAAACTATAAAGGGATAAGAATAATTGGTGGTGTGGAGAACCTCTGGTGGTTGTTGAATTTTTTTAATAGATCTAACATGCATGATACCTCTTTTAAAACTCAATGCAGTCATGGAACATTGTGGGCCAAAATTATCCCAGCCTCCGAATCTAATGAAAGAGCTTCAAACCCTCCTGATGGGAACCACATGACCTCGCATAGACTTCCTGTTTAACCCAAGGGATGTCATCTCCTCAAATGATGTCGAGGATAATTCTATCAAATCCACATCTGTAGAGGGTTGGGCCAAGGTTAGTTATAATCTGTAGTTTGAATTGTATTGCAGGCTCACAGATTCTCTCATGCCCAGCTCAGTCTAGTGGTAGGATTCCATGCGGGAGATAATAGATGAAGGGTGATCTCAAATTTTTCATTTCTCTCACTATGGGGGGACCTGAGGGACCTGAAATAGAAGCACCGTGAACCAGTTGGTTTTCCTATTGGTCACCATCATCTGAAGTGGTAGGGATGATGACCCTATGATGTTCCACATAAATAACCAGGTCATCCTAGCCAGGTTCCTCAAGAGATGCAACTAAACTAGACAAGGCATCATCTTAACTATTCCGTGACTGGGTAATGTGAGTTAATTCCAACTAAGAATGGAACTGGTCCATC
This sequence comes from Viscum album, assembly GCA_963277665.1. Lineage (NCBI taxonomy): Eukaryota > Viridiplantae > Streptophyta > Magnoliopsida > Santalales > Viscaceae > Viscum > Viscum album. The sequence continues at coordinate 1,514,578,840 of OY728150.1, forward strand.
AACTGAAGTGTATGATCCAATAGGGTCACAATATATTTCTTTCTGAAAATGTAGTCACTATTTATATGTTTTCTAGTACTCTTGGTTTCTGGTATGTAACCCTTTCTTTATTCTTTTCAAGAATATAAAATTTAAGGGTGAAGGTTGGTACTGTTTGGAGAACGTTTGGAGAGTTTTGGGGCTAAAGGGAAGGCACACGTGATGCACACGGTTTTTCTAAACTATGTGGAATCCTTGGAGAAACTGTGCAGAGTTATGTAGATGTTAGAAAATAGCTTCGACATGGTGGGTGCACAGTTAATGAGGTCGTGTAAGGAGGTTATGTGAGGGTCTTCCCGGGTAGAATCTAACACATGTTTAGTGCATGGTTTGTCTAACCGTGTGACTAAACCATGCACAGGGTTTAAGTGAGATTCTAAAAAAGTGTATCTCACACATTTTTTACTCTAAATACCTTTTTTTTCATTCTAGGCCTGAATCATGATTATTCTCCATTTAAGGTTGGATAACCTCTCCCAAAAAATTGGAATCAATTTGGAGCCTTTACTTGTCATTTAGAAGCCTGGTTCTTGAGGCATGTCATTGTACTTCTTTGTTCTTGTCACATTTTCTTAGATCTACTTAGATATACTTCTCCTATCCTCTCCTATCATTTTCTCATATCTATACATGTTATGGGTAGATCTAGGATTGTGGATTCCAAATATTTTGAGATTTTTTCTTCTTGTTGATATAAAAAGAGATCTAAGGCGTTTTTGTGGAATTCTTACCCAGTTTCTTGAGTGTTCTTCATCTATTTTCTATTTTCACCAAAACTATCAAGGTAGGTGGCTTCACTATCAACTCCTATTAGTATAAAAAATTGGAATGATTTCAAATTGAATATCTTGTGATGGATTGATTGTTAATTAGATGTTTAGAAATTTTTTAAAACCCTCTTTAGTGACAGTTAGGTAAATTGTGGAAATATGGAAACTTGGTGTCCTTGAATAAATTGCTTTTATTCTTGATTTTAAAATGAAGATTTTAAAAGGGGTTTTTCTGGAATTGTTTTAATTGTATTTGATTAAAGTTTTTTCAATAAAATGAACATTTTTATTGAAATGAAATTTTTGATTGGAATAGGTTTGTTTAATGGGTTTTAATAAAAGAACGGTTTTATTGAAATGGTATGAATTGGTTTATTTGAATAGTTTTGGAATATATGGGTTGTGTGAGTTCATGTTCAATATAAACCTGAATAAGGGATGTGTACCATTGGGTTACAAGGTGTGTGACCCTAGATCAGGGGCACATGTTAGTGGGACACAAGGTAATTGGATGAGAGACTGCTCATGAGTATGGAACTGTTGAAACGAAGAATGCATGGTTGGGTGTGTGAAAAATTGAAATGGAATGGTTATTCCAAAATGATATTGAGAAATGGTTTTAAATAATTTTTTATTTTCTTTGTAGAAATGTGAATTGCTGGAAAATTGGTTGAAAATAGAACTTGTTTACTCTTGGTTATAATGGTTTTTGGAACTTGTTTATATTTAGTTATAAAGTATTTTGCAGAATTGTTTTATATAATTGTTTCTAACTTTTCTATCCTATTGTAATGAGTAGGGAAGTCATTGGGTAAATAATACTGAGTTTTATACTCACCCCTTCTTTGGCACTTTGGTTCTTTTACAGATGCTATCTTCTGAGACAAGGGTAAAGATAATGTATCACACGTATTTAGCACCACCTCGTGATACTTGGGTTGTTTGGTGATGCTGGAACATAGAGCTTGTAGAGTATGGAGTCTTGTGGTTGTCTTGGAGTTTCATGTAGTTATCTTTCTTTGTTTAGTTTGATATTTACTTGTCTTCCACTATAGTACACTTTGGTGTGGTTTTGATATAAATTAAGGGGTTGAGTTTTCTTTCATTTATTCATGAATCATATAGTGAATTTTTTGGTTATGGTTCCTGGGTTAATGGTTTTAGTTTTTAAAGGATAAATCATCCCCCACTTGAATTTGAAACCCTTCGGCATTTATTTCCATCCTTTGGTGTCTTGGGTATGTCTCTTAAGGCCAAGTAATGATTCATCATATTCTCAAACCAATAAGAATAAGTGGTTCATTACAAATGGTATCGGTTTGTTCGATCCAAAATCTTGTTTGAGATAAGTGGTATCAACTTTTTCCTTTCCTTGTGGAACAAGTAGTCATCTATTTTCTTGGTCTTGGAGCTAAAATTTGTTCTTTTCTATTCCTTGGGTTTTGATCTTAGAAAGGAGTAGTATTTTTGGGACTTGAAATATAGATCATAAAAAGATGTAGCTAACCTTTTAATGATGAAATTCAAGTTACCTAGGATTTGGGTACATAAGTGTTTTGGATACACTTATAGGTGTTGGAACCAGGTTCTTCAAAGCATGATTTGGTGTATGGTTTGTGTTTGTTGTCAATCCTCAGTGGAAGTTCAGGGTGTATACCAACAAAGTGATCATACCGTTCAAGCAGAAAACAGTAGTGAAGGTGGCGCTGTTTCCCAGTGTTTGCCAAATTTTTGGGCCTAAAAATCGGCCAATAAAGTAAAGTGTTTTTGGCAAAGGTACTTGCGCGCCGTGCTCTTGGAGGATGAAATACTTGCGCGCCATATGATTTTGAGGATCAGAACATCAAAATTTGGCTAAGGCAAGAAGGTCGCGCAAGTGTTGGTTGGGTCGCGCAAGTGAGTTGCGCGACAGAGTTTATTGAAGACAAGACTTGCGCGCCGTCGAGGACTTGCGCGCTGCCGCGTAGGGGGTCCAGTTTGCCTATAAATACTGGACCACCCCTCCTCATTTGTAACGAAGTTCAAGTCCGAGAGATTGTTCGAGCTCTCGTCGCGCAGGTGGTTGAGTCGCGCAGGTGGTTGTTTTGTCGCGTAAGTAGAGCTTGCGCGCCGGTGTTTGGCTGTGCGCCCAAGGTGGTTTGGAAGAGAAAGGAAGTGGACCGCGCAAGTTTGTAGTTTGGGAAGGAAGAGTCGCGCAACTGTGTTGATGACACTTGCGCGCCAGTGTGGACTTGCGCGCCGTAGTGGGACTTGCGCGACTGTCTTGGAGAAGCGCGCCTGGTTTTGCTGAAGTCCACCGGCGTGTTCGGAGCTGCACGAAAGCCGAGAGACTACTCAGTTCATTCGAGGAAAAGTGATATTCTTCTTCTGGTGAGAATCAGACTTTAATAGAGCATCTACATACAACAAAGGATGCACTCTTATGAAAATGAAGAAGAGACATTCACGTCTATAAACTGAGTGGGACTTCACCAACGGCAGTGAGCCAGGGGGAGTCAACGGGAGTGACCCGAGGGACGCAGTGAGCTATCCCTGAACTATTGTAAAGGCAGTGAGCCTGGGACAGAGTGTCTGTACCCGAACTTTTGTATTCGCAGCTAGTGAAGCATAGTGGATTTAGGTACGACCGGAAACCTGTCGGCGTATGCTCCTTGGACGTAGCCCTTAGTGGTGAACCAAGTAAAAATGGCTGTGTCTTCTCTGTGCATGTGAATGTTTTCATTTTGATCATAATCATCATACAGGTTCAACAAGTTCCTACCAACGTGGGAACAAGATCCAATACATTAAAAGAAAAAGTGGTCACCCTGATTCACCCCTCCCCTCTCAGGGTGTCCCGGGGTCCTTCAAGTGGTATCAGAGGGTAAAGGTTGCTGGCGTTGAATCTGACCTTCTTCGTCATGGAAAACGCGATCAATGTCAGGGGAGTCCCTCACTTCGATGGAAGCAATTTCCAGATCTGGAAGAACAGAATGAGATCTCATCTAAGATCTCTTGGAATGGAAGTTCTTTTTTCTACTGTTCAAGGAATACATGTCACTGATCCAACAGGTCTGGCTATGACTGAAACAGACAGGAAACTTCTTGATGCAGATGCTAAAGCACAGAATGCTCTCACTGCAGCCCTTTCTGATCAGATTTACCTGAAGGTGATGAATTGCACCTCAGCAAAATCTATGTGGGATAAACTTGAGAATATTTATGAAGGTGATAGCAATGTGAAGGAGGCGAAACTACAAGTGCTACACAATCGGTTTGATGATCTGAAGATGTATCCAGACGAGAATGCAGACTCTTTCTTCAATCGAATTACTGAAGTGGTTGGAGCAATTCGGGGTCTAGGCGAAGAAATCAAAGACATTGATATTGTAAAGAATATATTAAGAAGAATTCCACCTCTGTATAATGCGAAGGTGTCATCTCTTGAGGAAAGAGATCTTTCCAAACTTTCTCTAGATGACCTACTGAGCAGTTTGGTAGCTTATGAAATGAGAGTCAAACCAGAAGATGCTACGACTCAGGTGAGCAAGGAAATGACATTCAAGGCCATGGATAAATTGAAAATCTCAAAGGATAGTAGCGGTGATGATGACGAAGAGAAAGAAATTCTTTCTCTCATTGCAGAGAAGTTCCAGAAGGGGAAAGGGAAATTCAAAGGGAAGTTACCTCTCGCATGTTTCCGTTGTGGAAATGTTGGGCATATTGCTTCTCAGTGCTTGAAGAATATCAATGATGATGACAGTGAAGATGAAAACTTCAAGAAGCCTCAAAGAAGGTTCTTCAAAAAGGGAGACTTCAAATCTGGTAAGAAAATGCAAAAGAAGAGTTTTGTCTGTGAAGAGGAAGAAGATGACAATGAATTCTGTGATGAAGAAGAACCAGAATTCAAAACTGGGAACCATGCTTCTATGATGGCCACTGTTGAAAAGTCAGAAGATACTGATGGTGAAAAACAACTGAGAACTTGTGTAGATCCTGAGGTGCAACTTAAGGATGCAGTTAGTAAGCTTAAGATTAAATGTAAGAGCTGCAATAAGTGGAAATAAATTGTGGAAGAATCAACTGAATATGTTGATCAACTTGAAGCTGAAATTGAACGACTGGAAGAATTTGTGAAGGTACAGTCTAAAATAATTGAAAGCAATGATGATGCAGTTGATCTGAAGCTGAGAATTGAAGAGCAAGCAAAGGTCATCAATGACCTCACATCCAGACTGGATGAAAAATCCAAGACTGTTGAGGGTCTTGAGGAGGAAGTAGTTACTCTAAGGAGTAAAATGGAGACAGAATCAGTTCCAAAAGAATCGAGGAAGAAAATACAGTTCGGAAGATTCTCAGATGCAGAATTACTTGCAAGAGCCAAGTGTGGTTCAGATGGGGTTGGAAAAGTCTTGAGTGATCAAAGACCTGCTTGCATGGGAAAGAGTGGAATTGGCTGTGAGGCTGAGTCATCAACTACTGGAAGTGAAAAGATCCAAAAGAAAGACAAGATGAAAGTTGAACATGATGAAATGTTACCTAGAGTGCTGAAAAAGGAACCCTCAATCCAAACTAAAAGGAGACCTGAAAATTATCCTCAAACTTTCAAAAATGGCAGACAGTCTTACTATTCTCCCAAGGAAGAAGCTATAAGGAGAAATTCAAGTGAGAAGACATTTCCTCTCATGAAGTGTCAGTTCTGTGGCTATCTGGGCCATACCATGTCTTATTGTGAAGAGGCAAGAAGCTATCTGAATGGAGAAGATATAGATGCTCAACAAAGGAGAACAATCTCATATCCTAATTCTCATAGAAGAAATAATTTCTATGGATATTGTTTTTGTTGTTCTAACTTTGGTCATAAGGCCGTTAATTGCAGGCAGAGAAGAGACATAGACACCTCATACCGAAGTTCAAGACAAGTCAAGTCTCGTCAGCAAGACAGTGTTGCTCCTTTAAACAGGTTCTCACCTCTCACAGAAGACTTTGACTATGAAGAACCTGGGTATGCGGAAGAGATAGTTGAAAGGCCATCAGTCCTATATACTCAATCTAATGTCTCATGGAAGGAAAGGAAGAAGATTGAGAAATCGAACCTTGCAGAGGTAGCCCTCAAAGCTACAAAGAACAATAGTACCTGGATTCTGGATAGCGGTTGTTCATCTCATATGATGGGTAATGCCGGCCTACTAACGAATGTCATAAAGAATGTTGATGGTACAGTAAGATTTGGTAATGATGGGGCTCTGAAAATCAAAGGGAGTGGAAGTACCCAATTAGCTAATGGAAAACTAAAGAAGACTGAAGTCCTTTACGTAGATGGCCTACGCCATAATCTCCTTAGCGTGAGTCAACTCTGTGACTCAGGACTTATAGTTACTTTTAATCAGAAAGGCTGCACCATCAAGGGAAAAACCGGCAATTCACTTATGAAAGGATGCAGAACAGAAGGCAACTTGTATCAGGTTGATAGTGAAGAAAATGTATGTTACATGACTGTTGAAGAAGAAAACAATTTGTGGCATCGGAGATTGGGACACATCAATCAACAAGACATGGAGAAAATATCAAAATTGAGAATTGTCAGGGACATCCCCAACCTGAAGCGTGAGCATGAAAAATCCTGTGATGCTTGTATTCGTGGGAAGCTGGTCTGCAGTTCATATCGGCCAAAGAAGAAAAAGGCATCTCACCTTCTTGATCTGATTCATACAGATGTTTGTGGTCCAATAAATGTTGCTGGAACTCATGGAGAAAGGTACTTTGTCCTTTTTATAGATGATTACAGTCGAATGGCATGTGTGATGGTCATTCACCGGAAACGACATGTCCTTGATTGCATGAAAACATATCGGCGAATCGCCGAGAATGATACTGGACGAACAATCAAAGTGTTGCGATCTGACAATGGAGGAGAATACACGTCCATTGAATTTGAAAATTGTCTGGAGAAGCATGGGATACAACATGAGGTAGCTTCTGTGAGAACTCCACAACAAAATGGAGTTGTTGAACGAAGGAATCGACAGGTGAACAACATGGCACGAACTATGCTGATTGAGAGTCGTATTCCACGACATTACTGGAAAGAGGCTGTTCAAGCTGCAGTGTACATTCAGAATCGAACAGGACTTTATATGGGTGAGACGAAGACACCATATGAATTGTGGCATGGACGGAAGCCTTCTCTAAAATAATTTCGTGTCTTTGGAAGTAAGTGCTTCATCAGGAACAAAGAAGGAAATCAGGGGAAATATGGTGACAACGCAGATGAAGGAATCTTCCTCGGTTACTCAATGAACAGCAAAGCCTACAAATGTTTCAACAATCGTTTGGGAAGGATTGTGGAAAGCAATGATGTTAAGATAATTGAAGAGAAAACCACAAATGCTTCACGGACGTCATATGCTGATGTGATAGAAAGTCATGAAGAATGTGGACATGAAGAAACTACAAATGCAGAAATAGAGGAAGCTGTTCAAAACACTCATCAATCACATAATGATGTTGACTCAGAAGAAGAATCTGAAGAAGAAACTATGGTTGAAGAGAATTCTACTGAACCTCTCAGGAGAAATCGAAGAGCTGAGATTGATCCATCCAACATAATTGGGGATAGGAGTGCACCCACTCAAACCAGAAGGATGAGGAATACCACGCAATCTGCATTTCTATCAGTTGTAGAGCCATCCTCATTCGAAGAAGCTGCAAAAGATGAATCTTGGGTGAAAGCCATGAATGATGAATTAGATCAGACTGATAAGAATCAGACATGGGATCTTGTCCAGAGACCCGAAGGTCACAATGTGATTGGTACCAAATGGATCTTCAAAAATAAGTTTGATGAGCATGGAAGTGTTATCAGAAACAAGGCACGACTGGTATGTAAAGGATACTCCCAGATTGAAGGTATTGATGTTGAAGAAACCTTTGCTCCAGTTGCTAGACTGGAATCAATCAGGCTTTTCCTTGCCATGGCACTCCAAAGAGGATATAAAGTATATCAAATGGATGTTAAGATAGCATTCTTGAATGGTGTACTTGAAGAAGAAGTCTACATTGAACAACCGGTGGGGTTTGTCTTGGGTACCGATGAAACAAAGGTCTGCAAACTAAAGAAAGCTCTATATGGTTTGAAGCAGGCACCACGGGCATGGTACTCACGACTAGATTCATATCTCAAGAAGTTGGAATTCAAAAGAGGAGGAGTTGATCACAATCTCTATGTGAAGAATTCTCCAAAAGATTAGTTCATGGTTCTTGTCTACGTTGATGATATCATTTTTGGTGGCAGCAGGCAGAAATAAGTGGATGAATTTTCCAACCACATGAAATCAGAATTTGAAATGTCTATGATTGGGGAGCTCACATATTTCTTGGGGTTACAAGTGATTCAAAAGAAGGAATACACTTTCATTTCTCAGGAAAAATATGCAAGAGAGTTGCTGAAGAAGTTCAATATGCAAGACTCCAAACCAATGTCAACTCCGATTGCTGTTGGAACTAAACTTGGAAAGCATGAGGATGGGAACTCTGTTGATCCCACCATGTACAGGAGGATCATTGGAAGCCTACTGTATCTGACAGCGACAAGGCCAGATATTGTCTTTGCAACATGCCTTGCGGCCCGCTTTCAGAGTAATCCAAAGGAGGAACATATGTCAGCAGTAAAAAGAATCATGAGGTATATTCAAGGCACACATAACTTCGGGTTATTTTTTGCTGCAGGCAGGGACAGTGAATTATCAGCGTTTTCTGATGCTGACTGGGCTGGGGATGTAATAGACAGAAAGTCCACTAGTGGTGGAGCTTTCTATATTGGGCATAAATGTGTTGGCTGGTTGAGCAAGAAGCAAGAAAGTACTTCTCTTAGTACTGCTGAAGCTGAATATATCTCCGCCACAAAAGAATGCACTCAACTTCTTTGGATGAAGCAGCAGCTAACAGATATGGGTGATAAGGTGCAGCAACCAATGGTGATTTATTGCGATAACAAAAGTGCAATTGATCTTACGAAGAATCCGGTTCAACATTCTCGTACAAAACATATTGAAATACGGTATCATTTTATCAAAGAAAAGGTTGAACAAGGAGTGATTAAAATGGATCATGTTGGAACTAATGAGCAAGTGGCTGATATCCTAACCAAGCCATTGTCCGCGGCTGTGTTCGAGAAGCATCGGTTGAACCTCGGTGTTCGACCGCCTCCTACTGCATAAGGAGGCACTGGAAGTCCCCTCTCCCCGTTTGTTTTAACTGTTTTTATCTGCTTATGGCTGTGATGCAGGTTTTTGGGGGAGATACTATCCAGGGGGAGTATGGCTTGAGCTGAACGTTGAACAAACTTTTCGGTCTTTGGTTTTATTGTCAATGGGGGAGAAAGGCATAAATTCAAGGCAAGAAATTCTTCTGTGATGAGAAGTGTAAGATTGTGATGAGAAGTTTAATAAGGATAACATCGGGCGTCATGGAGAATTTCAAAACACTAAGACCCAATTCAAGCTTTCTCTCTTGTTTTCTACACCGAGCATTGCTCACGTAGACTTAGAGTGTTGGCTGAGTTGATTCTTGCGTTTTGGATTTGCTCATGGTTGGAGATCTATTGAATTTATTCTGATTGCCAACAAACCCAAAGGGGGAGATTGTTGGAACCAGGTTCTTCAAATCATGATTTGGTGTATGGTTTGTGTTTGTTGTCAATCCTCAGTGGAAGTTCAGGGTGTGTACCAACAAAGTGATCATACCGTTCAAGCAGAAAACAGTAGTGAAGGTGGCGCTGTTTCCCAGTGTTTGCCAAATTTTTGGGCCTAAAAATCGGCCAATAAAGTAAAGTGTTTTTGGCAAAGGTACTTGCGCGCCGTGCTCTTGGAGGATGAAATACTTGCGCGCCATATGATTTTGAGGATCAGAACATCAAAATTTGGCCAAGGCAATAAGGTCGCGCAAGTGTTGGTTGGGTTGCGCAAGTGAGTTGCGTGACAGAGTTTTATTGAAGACAAGACTTGCGCGCCGTCGAGGACTTGCGCGCTGCAGCGCAGGGGGTCCAGTTTGCCTATAAATACTGGACCACCCCTCCTCATTTGTAACGAAGTTCAAGTCCGAGAGATTGTTCGAGCTCTCGTCGCGCAGGTGGTTGAGTCGCGCAGGTGGTTGTTTTGTCGCGCAAGTAGAGCTTGCGCGCCGGTGTTTGGCTGTGCGCCCAAGGTGGTTTGGAAGAGAAAGGAAGTGGACCACGCAAGTTTGTAGTTGGGGAAGGAAGAGTCGCGCAACTGTGTTGATGACACTTGCGCGCCAGTGTGGACTTGCGCGCCGTAGTGGGACTTGCGCGACTGTCTTGGAGAAGCGCGCCTGGTTTTGCTGAAGTCCACCGGCGTGTTCGGAGCTGCACGAAAGCCGAGAGACTACTCGGTTCATTCGAGGAAAAGTGATATTCTTCTTCTGGTGAGAATCGGACTTCAATAGATCATCTACATACAACAAAGGATGCACTCTTATGCAAATGAAGAAGAGACCTTCACGTCTATAAACTGAGTGGGACTTCACCAATGGCAGTGAGCCAGGGGGAGTCAACGGGAGTGACCCGAGGGACGCAGTGAGCTATCCCTGAACTATTGTAAAGGCAGTGAGCCTGGGATAGAGTGTCTATACCCGAACTTTTGTATTCGCAGCTAGTGAAGCATAGTGGATTTAGGTACGACCGACAACCTGTCGGCGTATGCTCCTTGGACGTAGCCCTTAGTGGTGAACCAAGTAAAAATGGTTGTGTCTTCTCTGTGCATGTGAATGTTTTCATTTTGATCATAATCATCATACAGGTTCAACAAGTTCCTACCAACGTGGGAACAAGATCCAACACATTAAAAGAAAAATTGGTCACCCTGATTCACCCCTCCCCTCTCAGGGTGTCCCGGGGTCCTTCAATAGGATATTGGGATCTAATTTTCATGAGTTTAGCCAATGAGATGAGCATGCCATGCATGGTAGATAAATGAATTCCCATTAGGATTTCACATTTCATTTTGAGTAATTATTTATGATTTTGTGAAAAGGTGGATTTTTTTGAAAAATGTTTCAATTGTTTTCAAATGAAAGATTTTGAAACAAAAATAGTTGATGCATTTTGAAAATAGTTTAATTTTCAAAAGAATGAATGGATTTTTCAAAAATAGTTAAACTTGGAAAATATTTTTTTTGGAAAAAATTATGTGAAAGTTGATGTGATATAATTTGAAATGTTAATACTTTAGTTTCTAGAGATTGAGACTTATAGATTTTGTTCTCAATTTAGAAAATGGAACCTGGTAGATGTTGTAGAAACCAACTAGAAGAAGTTGCAGATAATGTGGTTAAATCTGAACCACAAATGAACCAAGAGCTCATTTAGAGTATCGTCCAATAACTTTAAGCTGTGGACATAGGAAACTAAAGGGATGAGCCAAGACATGTGGATCATTCCATCAGGTTCATGAAGAAAAATCCACCCATCTTCTTAGGTGATTTTGAACCCGAAAAGGTAGAGGTTTGGCTGAATAGGATGAATCATATCTTTTATTTCATCAACACATCAGTGGAGTTGAAAGTTAAAATGGAAATGTTTATTCTCGGGGATCATGCACACAAGTGGTGGGATATAGTGGTGCAGGCTAAACTTTATCATGGACTTATTTGGAAGTATTTTGATGAATTGTTTAATAAAAAATTCTATCCTCACACATTTAGGATCTAGATAACGACATGCTTCTTCAACCTAAAGTAGGAAAATCTATCTATCAACGAGTATACGGATAAATTATTGAATTTAATTCAATTCCAACCCCAAGTTGAAGTGAGTGCGGCCTTGAATGAATACATCTTTGAATCAAGGATAAGGTAGGAGATTCTCTCAAATATTATGGTGCTATGTATTATGGATTATACAGAGATGGTGAAGAGAGATACAATGACTGAACATGATATCTAAGGAACTATGGGAGGAGGAAGTATGATGATACCCATGAGAAATGGTGGGAAATTGAATGTCAGGAGAAAGCAGAAGAGGGACAACTATTTCCAAGGTGGGATTGGGAATTAGAATCAAACATCTAGATCAGTGAACCATCACCCATGACCTAAGAGGAAAGCAGGTTGTTTTTAATGTCGTTCATTTGACCATATAAAAAGAAAGTGTACAACACAACCTAGAGCATGACATAACTGGAACCAGATGGAAAATCATTTAGGCTATTATTGCAGTGCTTTGAGGTCAGGTGCTTGAGACACTTCTTAGGTACACAAGAATCATATGCTTCGACAGGTTAAGGACAACTGAATCAAACTCATCTTTAGAATAGGGCTAGCCATAGTGATTCTAGGAACACCGAGACTCCTTAAAAAGGGGAATATCCTTAAGGCAACAAGGATAATAGTGCAGCAATGAATAAATTGTATGGAGATGAGTAAGTTATTGTGGATGATCAGGTTGGACCATATATAGTGAGAGGTATGATTATTTTGAATTCTACCCTTATGCAAGTGTTATTTGATACCAGTGTATCATATTAATTCATTTATTCTCATGCTTTTTATTTTCGATATTTAAAACTTGAGATGATTCCTTCTGTGTTAAAATATAAAACTCCTCACGGTAAAAGAGAATGTTGAGCCTTTGTGTGTAGAGTATGTTCTATAATCATTAATGGAGTTGAGTTGAAGTGGGACTTATTAGTGTTGGAGATGGATGTATTTGTTGTAGTCCTGGGTATATATTGGTTGACAACATTCAAGCATCACATCAAATATTATAGAAGAACGGTTAGTTTTACAACTGAGGATGGTGTCAACCGTCTCTTTATAGGAAAACGGGTTGTAAAGACATGTGAAACCATTTGGTTGGAACCAGAAGTGGGAACAACATCTTACCAGTTGGTGGTGTTGACCTTGGAATCAATAGAATAGATCTATGATAGAAGTTTTATGCTAGTTGTAGGTAAATTTCAAGATGCCTTTCCCACGGACTTATCAGGGTTACCACCTATAAGGGAAGTGGAGTTTACAATTAATCTACTCCTGGAGACCAATCCTATTTCACTTTCATCTTATAGGATAACACAAATAGAGTTAAGGGAATTGAAAGTGCAGTTAGAAGTGCTGGAAAGCAAAGCTTTCATTCAGCTGAGCACATCTATATGGGCTGCACCAGTCTTGTTTGTGAAGAAAGAAGATAGAACTCTAGGTCTGTGTGTGGATTATCGTAAGCTTAACCAAGCTACAATAAAGAATATGTATCCACTTCCATGAATTTATTATTATTTTTATCAATTGAGAGGATCCCAGTGGTTCTCTAAAATTGACTTGAAATTAGGATATCACCGATTACAAGTTTTGAAGGAAGATATTTCCAAGAAAACTTTCATAAGCAGATATGGACACTATGAATACATATTCATTCCTTTTGGTCTTATGATTTCACTAGAAGTCTTTATGGAATTGATGACTCGAATATTTTAGAGATATCTGGATTCTTTTATTACAGTGTTTGAGAATGACATATTAGTGTATTCAAGGACAAGGGCTGATCACGATAAACACTTGATGATAATATTGGAAATCTTAAGAGATCATCATTTTTATGATAAATTGTCAAGGTGTGATTTTTTGATACAAGAGGTATGCTTTATAAGCCATATAATTTATGAAAAAGGTGTTTTTTTGGATTTATAGAAGATAGAAGCTATTATCTCTTGGAAATCATCGAAAAATGTCTTTGAGAAATGAGTTTTTCTTGGTCTAGATGGTTGTTAATGATGCTTTGTGCATGAATTATCATGAATATCCTCACCAATGAAAGTTTTGAGAAAGAATAATTCTCTATTCTAGTGGACTGAGGAATTCTATAAGTCTTTATAAGAGATTAAAGTTTGTCTTACAGTATCACCTATCATGATTTTTCTAGAACCATGATAGGGGTACGTGGTGTACTATGATGGTTCATGATCTGGGTTGGGATGTTTTCTCATGCAAGGAGACCACTTGGTTGCTTATAGTTCAATTCATTTGAGAGTGCATGAGAATAATTACCCAACACATGATTTGGATTTAGTTGCGGTCATCCATGCTTTAAATACCTGCCATAACTATCTATTTGGTGAGAATTTACTTTGTTCACGAATCATAAGAGCTTGAAACATATTTTATCACAACAGGATTTGAATCTGAGGAAAAGAATATGGATAGAGTATCTCTAAATGTTTGAATTTGATTTTATATATAAAAAAAGAAAACGTAATTTAGTGGATGATGGATTAAGAATAAATCCATATGCTCAGTTGGTGAAATAAGCCTCAAATGAATGGCAGTTGATGTCAGTCATAGACAACATACATGTATAATGTAAAGATCTAGGTGAAGTTGCAGTCTTATTTTCAATTTCTATGGTTCTTGATTTAGTAAAGATGGTTAAAGAGGGAAAAACATCGGATATATAATGCATGATTGTGAGTTCAACACTCAATGGTGGGGATACCATTGAGGGATGTAAACTTTATGGGAGTTCAGTTTTGTGGTTTAGAGATCGGATGGTTGTACCTATGGATTTTCAAGAACAAATTCTTCTTTCTTACCACCATTCTAGATGGGTTGTACATCTAGGTATATAGAAGATGTATAAGGTGTTGAAATAGTAGTTTTGGTGGATTATAATGAAACATGAAGTGGTTGAGTTCATTTTAAGGTGCTTAACTTGTCAACAAGTTAAGGAAGAACATCAACGACCAGCAGACATATTGCAGTCTTCACCTATTCCAACGTGGAAATGGGCATAGATAGCCATGGATTTTATTACAGGTCTCCCAATTATGGTTTAGAAACATGATTCCATATGGGTGATAGTGGATCAACTCACGAAGTCAACTCATTTCATCTCTATTTGTGAAACCCATATGGTGGAGGATCTATCCAAAATCTATATCCAATAGGTGGTTAAGAGACATGGAATACCAGTTTGGATAGTCTCAAGTAGAGATCTAAGGTTTTCATCTCATTTTTGGAAATACTTATAGAAATACCTTGTCACTCAGTTGACTATGAGTATGTATTATCATCCTCAGAATGATGGGAAATCTGAAAGAATGATATAGAAATTGGAAGACATGTTGTGGGATTCTGTAATGTATTTTGGTGTCTCATGGAAAGAGAGTATACCCTCAGTGGGTTCTCATATAATAATTGCTATCAGACCTCGATACATATGGCTCCTTTTGAAGCATTTTATGGGCTTCCTAATTGTTCTCCACTTTTTTTGGGTGGAAACAGGGGAAACTTGCAAGAATTTGGTTCTTATTCTTGAGGTACGAGTTTCTTATTTTCCTCTTCATTAAGTGTTTTTGAGAAAAAAAAGGGAAATGCGGGAATATTACCAAATTTTTGGGTACACGTTGTGTAATTTTGTACACACTCCATGTACTTTGGCTATGTGGGATGAGAATACAGGGTGTGTAGGCTTGGGTGTAAAAACTAAATACACGTCGTGTAATTTTTTACACACGCCGTGTACTTTGGCTGTGTGGGAGGAGAACAAAGGGAATGTCGGATTGTTGGTGATTAAGGGTGTAAAAACTAACCACATGATGTGTACTTAGTAATACACTCCGTGTGATCAGTCAGCAGATAAACAGTGAGGCGGTGGAAAGTAGCTTCCAGAGGAACAGTTAAAAAAATAGTACACGCCGTGTACTTGAAAGTACACACCATGTAGTTATGTTTTTTCATTGAAAATAGGCAGTAGTCTCCTCATTCGGAAGAGGAGGTAGAGGGATCACTAGGAGCAGCGAGAGAGGAGGCCAAGGCTTCGAGGAGCTCCCGATCGTGCATCGAGAGTCCGATTTTTCTGCCGTCGATCTCGTTTGAACCGCGTGGGTAAAGTCCCCTCTTCTTGAATATTTCCTTCCAATTATTTCATAAAGGGAAGTTATTTAGGTTTGAATGGGTAATTTTTTATCTCATATTTACATCATTCTTGGTTGTTTCGGGAGGTACCTTTCACATATATCGATCAGAGGAGATCAAGGTGGGTGGTATTGTGTTTAATTCCAATGGTCAAGCTGATTTTGAGTACCATTGTGACACGCGCCCATGTTCGGGGTGTCGTAAGGATGAGACTTTTACTGTTGAGATTCCTAAAATTGCATAGGTAATCTAATGAATAAGTATAAAATACTGTTTGGGATCGTTGCTTTGATCCAGGGCCACCCCAAAGGTGTGTTTCCTTTATTTAGCCATTTGTCTAGGATACCCGTGGGTATGCCGTGATTATAGAATATTTTGAGTTTTCTTGAGAGAAAAAATTTATAAATATCTTGCTTATACATTGGGCTCAGCCTGGTTATTTTCTTTTCCTATGGAAGTCCCAAGGGTAGTGTTTTTTTAGCCTGAGTGTAAGGTTTTGTTTAGCCTTAGGGAAAGGTTTTGTTTAGCCTGAGGGCATGGTTGTGTTTAGAATGAGGGAAGGGTTTTGTTTATCCTGAGGGCAGGGTTCTGTATAGCCTGAGGGAAAGGTTTTTGTTTAGCCTAAGGGAAACATTTCTTATGCCTGAGGGTAGTGGTTGTTTAGCCCAAGGGCAAGAGTTTTGTTTAGCCTGAGGGAAACGTTTCTTATGCCTGAGGGCAGTGGTTGTTTAGCCTAAGGGCATGGTTTTGTTTAGCATGAGAGAAACGGTTCTTATGCCTGAGGGAAATATTCGTTATGCCTGAGGGCAGCCACCTGAGGGTTTCGTTTATGTTTTCCTGAGGTTAAGGACTTACATGTTTGAGGGAAATATTTACATAGAATATTCATTGTGATGATTTCTTATGTTGTACTTGCCAAGATAAAGCATAGGCTTTGTATTATTATTATTTTTTACTTGCTAGATAACTTGTTGTGGTTTCTGCTGTGGCACTGGTATAAGATATTTTCAGTTGAGGCCGAGTCTCGGAAAAACTCAGAATTCAATTATATTGAATTGTTAAATGATAATTAAAATGACAATGTAACTGGTAGAAATGGTTACTTTTGAGTACTTCCTATTTTTCTGCATTTTATTATTACACACTGCTATTGCACATTTTCACTAACAGTTGGGCACGGGCATTTATGTGGTTGCCTACTGAGATTTTTTTCTCACACTCTGTTTGGGTCATGTCTTGGGCCCAAATAGATTATATTGCTGCAGGTGTCGATAAGGTAAAGGGTTATTACATAGGTACATGATTGTTGTAGAGGAGTATGAGATCATGAGACAGAGCTTAGTCTTGCGATGTTGCTACGTTCCTGTTGCACTACTTTGGTTTTGTTTGTTGTACTTTGTACCTTGTGCTGTATTGTATCAAATTGTTGTGTATCCTATTTTGGATGCTTTCTTAGAATTAGAGACATGTTTAATCATCATATATATATGATTGTTTGTTATGTTTTACTTCAATTCCATTTTCCATTTCAGGTCTATATTATTTATTGCTTCCTCTTTTGTATGTTTATATTTATTTCCGTTGTGCTACACTTTGACAAATGAGGGAATAGTTTCCCCACTATCAGTCCTAGGCCCTCGCTGCTAGTCAGCAGCCTTTTGATTTTTGGGAAATTCACTTGAGGTCATGTGTCCAACCGGGTTTGGGCCACCTGTTGTATGGCACCAGGATCCGGGACGTTACAAAGTGGTATCAGAGGCAAAGGTTCTTTTTGTTGACTTACTGTTTGGAGCCTATATCTAGAGATAGGATCTAATTACTACTTGGTAATAAGTTGTGCCTGGGATTAGCAAACCCATGTACATGGAAAATCCAAACTACCTCATTTAATTACAATTTTTTATGGTTTAAAATTTTAGTGTTGATTTGATTTTCACCTTTGGGTGACACACTTGTGGTGTGCTGTTTATATTTTATACCAGGGATCTATTTAGTTGCAACATGATGATATGAGGGTATTCCATCTCATGCATCATTTAGTCACATGTTAGAATCACATGTCATGCATAATTTCCATGCCATGTAGGTGCATTAGAAATTTCATGTTGTTGTGATAGATGTTGTGCTAGAAAATGCATGATGTTGTGATAGGTACCTTGATAACTATGCCTACTATTTATAGGGTATTGGTTGTATGAGGTTTTGTTTGAATTAATTCCAAACTTTGGTTCTTGAGGTGTTATGGGCCCTCATTGACCAAAATTTGGTGGATCATTAACTTTTTTACCTTGTTATAACATGTCTAAGATTCTAGGCTTTGATTTGCGGGGAGTATGGTCCCTAAAAGATCATAATTTGGCACTTTGGTGTTCATTTTAGTGATTTATGGGCTCCAGAGTAGTTTCTAAGGCTTAATATCTGGAAAAACCCAGAATACATGCCGTGTAGTTTTGACTACACGCCATGTGTTCTTTTGTTTGGTAAGAAACTGTTTTTATTAAGTACATGTCGTGTAACTTATGTACATGCCGTGTAGTCTCTAGCCATGTCATAGGCCGTGTGGGTAGATACACGGAATAGGGAAGTTCTTGTGGGAACACGCCGTGTACCGATTGTACACGCCGTGTAGATTTGACCTTGTTTCAGGCCATGTAACTAACAAAACAGGTCGGTGTTACCTTTCTACTACATGCCATGTACCTGTGGGACATGTCGTGTAGTCTTTACCGGTGAGATACCGTGTGGAATTGGCCATGTGGATGGGGAAATACGGTGGTGTACACGCCGTGTGTGGGTGTAACACGTCGTGTACCTAGGGTTGAGACACGCCCAGGCCGACATCATAACACGACCATGTGAGGGATTAAGGGTACACACTGTGTAGAATTTATTCACACTGTGTAGTCTCTTTTTTCTAGTTCTTGTGGATCTTTCTTTTTTTCATTGGAACTCTTAATCAGAAAAAAAAACCTCGACAATAAATTAAACTAAGGTGTGCGTTTGATTTGAAGATTCATGCCGCCAACACGACCATGAGTTTTTTTTTCAAGAGAGTGGCGAAGATTATACTCCAGATATGGTAGACCATGGGCTACCGATGGATCCTCCAATAGTGCTAGATGCGGTGTCATCCGTTATACCAGACGCAGGTGAGGATGCATAGTTCTGTGAAGGCTTCTTGCGGTTCATGCAGACCTTCCAGAGAGCACCACCGGTTGCCACATCTATGGTAGAGTTGACACGTATATTCCATCAGCAGCATCCACCTATGTTTTCAGGGGATAGAGGAACATAGGCTGTGGAGTCATGGCTGGGTTCTATGCATACGATCTTCAAGAATCTAGAGATGCCTCCGGGGAGGAGGGTCAAACTTGCTGCTTACATGCTGTGTGATTCTACCAAGAGCTGGTGGGATGTTACCACCCAGACTGAGCAACACAGAGACATGGTGTGGGAAGATTTTCAGGCAGTCTTCTATGAATTTTTCTTTCCAAATACTCTAAGGGAAGATCGATCTTGAGAGTTCATGAATCTACAACAGGGTGCCATGTCAGTGATGGACTATTCTGCCCGCTTCACCGAGCTACAATGTTTTGCACCTGTATTGGTGGGTGATGAGATGTTGAGGGCTAGACGCTTGGAGGATGGTCTTCGATATGACATCTGGGCACTGGTGAATGTTTTCAGGTTTCCTATAGTGCATGCTATTGTGAAGCATTCATTGATTACTGAGCATAACCTGCGGGAATCTAGTGGCGCGGACCAAGTCGGTTCAACAACGGTCTCTGGT
The DNA here is from genome assembly GCA_963277665.1 of Viscum album. Lineage (NCBI taxonomy): Eukaryota > Viridiplantae > Streptophyta > Magnoliopsida > Santalales > Viscaceae > Viscum > Viscum album. The sequence goes on from OY728150.1 coordinate 1,514,598,340, forward strand.
ACTATTTCTACTGGAAAGAGGAAGAGGCAGATAGATTTCTCTCATGGTGGCAGTACTATCTAGATGAATTCTTCAGGTGGCTAGATAATGTTCTACCAATGTGGTAAAGAGGGGCACAAGAGACCTAAGTTTCCACGTGACCCAGTAGAGTATTGAGCTTGTGGCAAGATGGGCCATCTTCAGCGTTTTTGCAGGGCGTTTCCACCAGTGACTAGTGAGAGGGGTTCTATGTAGACTCCACATGCAGGAGCGGGGCCAACAGCTTCTTACCAGTCAGGGAATTGGAATACGTTATGACGTTTAGGCCGAGGTGGTGGTCGTGGTCGTGGTATCTAGACACCAGGATCTCAGGGACAGCAAGGAGGGTCATCTCAGGGTAGCCATATTGTGTTGTAGGGCTGCAACACTGGGCGTACATATGCAGTGCAAAAAACCTAACATGAGCAGGATCCCGGACCTTCCACTATCATAAGTACTATTCTAGTTGCTTCTGTTTTATCTTCTGTATGTTTTGATATACATTCTACACATAGATTTATATCTATTCCTGTTGTGGAGATCCTTGGGCCTTGTGTTTCTTCTTATTCGTATATCATGATTCTAGACACTCCGTTGGGAATTAGAATGGCAGGTGTGCGTCAGTGAAAGGAGTTCCCCTAGAGTTTGGTGGGTGTCACCTTCTATGGGACCTCTATGTCTTAGATATGACAACCAATGATGTCATTATTGTGATGGATTGGTTGGTACCCTTTTAAGACTTTTTGGATTGCTATCATCGCAGGGTGAGTTTCGCGTCACCATAGGGAGGAGAGTTTCTATACAAGGGTGAATGGGATGTCCAGGAAAGCTGAGATGGACCCGATCATCGTGGGTGAGGTGGAGTGACAACCCAGATTGTGAGTTTATATCTATATGACTGGGGAACTTGTCTGAAGGATTACAATTTAGTGGTTAATCATTTCAGGGATGTCTTCCTAGATGACTTTTTAGGTCTACCTCTGGAGCGAGAGGTGGACTTCTCTATTGATCTTGTTCCAGGAGCGGCACTGGTGTCCATTCCTCCTTATAGGATGTCTATGCCAGAATTACAGGAGCTCAAGAGGTAGTTAGAGGAGTTACAAGCCAAGTGTTTTATTCAACCCAGTATTCCTCCCTGGGGTTCGCCAGTCCTCTTCTCTAAGAAGGCAGATGGTACCCTCAGACTCTGTGTAGATTATCAGAAACTGAACCAGTTGACAGTTAAGAACCGATATCCCTTACAGAGGATTGATGATCTTTTTGATCAACTTCGAGCATCACGAGTGTTCTCGGAGATTTACTTGAGGTCCAAATATCATCAGTTTTGCATTAGACCATCAGACATACCACTTATAGCCTTTCGGAGCAGATATAGTCTATACAAGTACTTGGTCATGCCGTTCAGACTCAAAAAAAGCACCAACAGTTTTCATGGATCTAATGAATCATCTGTTCCGCCCATATATGGATTCTTTGGTGGTAGTATTCATGGATGATATCTTGGTTTAATATCACACTCGACACAACCATTCCACCCATATTGAGATCATACTAAGTACACTGATAGAGCATTAGTTATATGCTAAGCTCTCAAAGTTCTACTTTTAGATGGACCAGATTCACTTCCTGGGTCATATTATCTCGGAGGCAGGAGTTGCAGTAGACCTAGAGAAAGTGAGAGCAGTAGTTTCCTGTGATCAGCCTAAGAACATGATTGAAATATGAAGTTTTCTGGGGCTGTCTAGTTACTACAGACACTTTACACAGGACTTCTCTCACTTAGCAGTGTCGTTGATGGGTTTGACTAAGAAGGGTATGAAGTTCATTTGGTCTAAAGCTTGCGAGACAACCTTTCAGAAGCTAAAGGGAAGGTTGGCATTAGCACCAGTCCTGATACTTCTAGAGAAAGGTAAGAGCTATACGGTTTACTGTGATGCATCAGGTATTGGGTTGGGAGCAGTGTTGATGCAAAGCGATCGAGTATTCGCTTACGGCTATCAGCAGTTTAGGCCACATGAGAGGAATTACCCGATGCATGATCTCGAGTTGGATGAAGTTGTTAATGCGTTACACTGTTGGAGACATTATCTCTTGGGAGAACATTTCTTGGTGTTTACAGACCACAAAAGTCTTAAATACATCTTTACCCAGTGTGACTTGAATTTGAGATAGTGAAGGTGGGTTGAATACCTACAGTCCTTCGACTTTGAGCTTGCCTATACACCTAGTAAGGGTAACATAGTAGCTAATTCCCTGAGTAGGAAGACTCAGATACATGCAGTGCAGGAGGCTATTGGTGAGTGTCAACTTATGGATTTGTTCTCTGAGATGCATTTGGAGGTGCACGATAGTCAAGGGAGAACCTATCTTTCATCCTTAGCTGTGAACTCTACCCTCCATGATAGAGTGAGGATGAGACAACTATCATATTCAGAAGGCCTAGTTCTACGGGAGTCGGTGGAAAGTGAGGACCCTCCTCCTCGTTGGATGATAGAAGATGACGAGGTACTGCATATCCATGTATGAGTGTGGGTTCCAGGGGATATACGTGAGGATTTGATGCAAGAGTTCCATGCTTCAGCTTGGGTAGTGCATCCTGGAGTTACCAAAATGTACCGTGACTTAAGACGATAGTATTGGTGGTCGGGTATGAAAAGAGAGGTAGCTGGTTTTGTTACGAGATGTTCCACCTGCCAGTAGGTGAAGGTGGAGCATCAGAGGCCATATAGACTATTACAACAATTACCAATTCTGGAGTGGAAATGGGATGATGTCGCGATGGACTTTGTGGCCGGGTTTCTGAGGTCACCTCGAGGCAATGATGACGTATGTGTTGAGGGTCGTTTGATATTATAGAGAGATTCAGGCTAGTAGCCTATCAATTGTTGTTACCACAGAGGTACCAGTCCATGCACAACGTCTTCCACGTATCTCAAATGCGCCGTTATCACTCCGACCCATCTCAAGTCCTTCAGCCCAAGGAGGTTTAACTTCAAGTTGATGCATCCTTTAAGGAGCATCTGATTCGTATTATCAATAGGATCAAGAAGGTTCTATGAGGCCAGTCAGTTCCTCTCGTACGGGTGCTATGGAAGCATGGTCGAGTACAGGATGAAACCTGGGAGTGGGAGACCGACGTACGTTCTCAGTGGCCAAAATTGTTCTCATCTTTATATTCACCACCCTTGGAAGGGAAATTTGGGGAAGAATTGCTTTAAGGGGGGGAAGTTTGTAAGAACCTGGTTCTTATTCTTGAGGTACAAGTTTCTTCTTTTCCGTTTCCTAAAGTGTTTTTGAGAAAACAAGAGAAATGTGTGAAAATTCCCAAATTTATGGGTGCATGCCGTGTACTTTTGTACACATGCTGTTTATTTTGGCTGTGTGGGATGAGAATACAGGGCGTGTGGTCTTGGGTGTAAAAACTAACTACACACCGTGTACTTTTTGACACACGCAGTGTACTTTGGCTGTGTGGGAGGAGAACACAGGGCATGTAGGCTTGTCTGCAATTAAGGGTGTAAAAACTAACTACACACCATGTACTTAGTAATACACACCGTGTGATCAGTCAGCAGATGAACAGTGAGGCGGTGGAAGGTAGCCGCCAGAGGAAAAGTTAAAAAAATAGTACATGTCATGTACTTGAAAGTACACGCCGTGTAGTTATGTTTTTTCATTGAAAATAGGCACTAGCCTTTTAATTCAGCAGAGGAGGCAGATAGCTCACTAGGAGCAGCGGGAGAGGAAGTTGAGACTTCGAGGAGCTCCTGATCGCACACCGGGACTCCAATTCTTCCAATTTCAATCTCGTTTGAACCAGGCGGGTAAGGTCATCCCTCTTCTTGAATCTTTCCTTACCAATTATTTCCTTAAGGGAAGTTATTTAGGTTTGCATGGGTAATCTATTATCTCATATATATGTCATTCTTAGTTGTTTCGGGAGGCGCCTTTCACGTATATCGATCAGAGGAGATCAAGGTAGGTGGTCTTGTGTTTAATTCCAACTGTCAAGTTGATTTTGTGTACTGTTTTTCCATGCGCCCATGTTCGGGGTGTCGTATGGATGAGACTTTGATTGTTGAGATACATAAAATTGAATAGGTAATCTAATGAATAAGTATAAACTTCTATTTGGGATCATTGCTTTGATCCAGGGCCACCATGAGGGTGCATTTCCCTTGTTTAGCCATTTGGCCGGGATACCCATGGGCATGCCGTGATTATAGCATGTTTTGAGTTTTCTTGAGAGGAAACATATAAAATTTTCTTTCTTATGCATTGGGCTCAGCCCAGTTATTTTCTTTTCCTATGGAATTCCTAAGGGAAGTGTTTTGTTTAGCCTGAGGGCAAGGTTTTGTTTAGCCCGAGGGAAAGGTTTTGTTTAGCCTTAGGGAATGGTTCTGTTTATCCTGAGGGAAAGGGTTTTGTTTAGCCTGAGGGAATTGGTTGTTTAGCTTGAGGGAAAGGGTTTTGTTTAGCCAGAGGGAACCGTTTCTTATGCCTGAGGGTAGTGGTTGTTTAGCCTGAGGGCAAGGATTTGTTTAGCCCAAGGGAAATGGTTCTTACACATGAGGGAAATATTCGTTATCCCTAAGTGCAGTCACCTAAGGGTTTCGTTTCTTTTTTCTTAAGGGTAAGGACTTACATGTATGAGGAAAATGTTTACATAGAATATTCCCTGTGATGATTTATTATGTTTTACCAGCCAATCTAAATCACATGCTTTGTATTATTATTATCTTTTACTTGCTAGATAGCCTGTTGTGGTTTCTGCTGTGGCACTGGTATAGGAGATTGTCGGTCGAGGACAAGTCTCGGAAAAAATCAGAATTCAATTATATTGAATTGTTAAATGATTATTAAAATGAAAATGTAACTGGTAGGAATGGTTACTTTTGAGTACTTCCTAGTTTACTGTATTTTATTATTGCACACTGTTGTTCCACATTTTCACTGAAAGTTGGGGATGATCCTTTAGGTGGTTACCTACTGGGATTTATTTCTCACACCCTGTTTGGGTCATGTCTTGAGCCTAAATAGATTATATTTTTGAGGGTGTTGATAAGGGAAAGGGTCCCTACACAGTCACATGATTGTTGTAGAGGAGTAGGAGAGCATGGGACCGAGCTTAGGCTTGCGATGCTGCTGTGTTCCTGTTACACTGCATCAGTTTTGTTTGTTGTACTTTGTACCGTGCACTGTATTGTATCAGATTGCAGTGTATCCTATTTTGGATGATTTCTTAGAATTAGAGACATGTTGCATCATTATATATATGACTGTTTGTTATCTTTTACTTCAGTTTCATTGTCCATTTCAGGTCTATATTTCTTACCACTTCTGATTTTGTATGTTTATATTTATTTTTGCTATGCTACACTTTGATAAATGTGGGCATAGATTCCCCACTATCAGTCCTAGGCCCTCACTGCTAGTCGACAGCCTCTCGCATTTAGGGGAATGCGCTTGAGGTCATGTGACCAACCGGGTTCAGGGAACCTGGATCAGGGACGTTATAGAACTTCACTAGTTGGGCTGAGCCTTGTCCATGAAATAGTGGATAAGATTCATTTGATCAATAAACAAATGGAGATGGCTCAAAGTCATCGAAATCATATGAGGATCATCATCAAAGACCATTGTTGTTCATAGTGAGTGATCATGTGTTCTTGAGGATTTATCCAAGGCTTGGACATTTTCATTTTGGGAAGTATGGAAAATTATCTCCCTGATACATTGGACCTTTTGAGATACTGTAATTGGTTGGAGAGGTGGAATATTGGTTGCCATTACCACCATGGTTTTGTTTGGGGCATAATGTGTTCTTTTTATCTCAGTTGAAAAAGTATCAGCCTGATCATGAACATGTGATCAGATTGGATCACATTTACCTAGATCTGGATGCTTCACTGGTATATATCCTTATGTGGATTATGGATAGGAAGGATAAAGTATTTCATGGAAAAATCATTAGTTTAGTATGAAATTTATGAAAATAGGATCAGATTCAGGAAGATACTTAGGAATGCAAGAAGGAAATGAAAGAGAAATGGTCAGATTCCTTTTAGGTCAAGGATAGTTTTATAATTTCTGGGGACAGAAATACCAATGGAGGGGAGAATGTAGTACCCCTAGTTTTTGATAAGTAACCCTTTCTATATGATTTTCTTTAATATAAATTTTATGGGTGAAGGTTGGGAGAGTTTGGAGAATGTTTGGAGATTTTTGGGGCTAAAGAAAAGGTGCATGGGATACACATGGTTTGTCTAAACTGTGAGGAATCCTAGGAAAAAACATGTAGAGTTAAAGATGTTGGATAGTAGCTTCATAACGGTGGGTGCATGGATAAGTAGGTTGTGCAAGGAGGCCATGTAAGGGTCTTCCCAGGCAGTTGCTAACACACAGTTAGTGCACAGTTTGTCTAACCGTGTGACTAAACTGCGCACAGGGTTTAAGAGAGATCCTAAAAAAGTGGATCTCACACATTTTTCATTCTAACTCTCTCATTTTTGTTCCTTTATGGCCCTAACTCAGAATTATTCTTTATTGAAGGTTGGAGAACCTCTCCCAAATGACTTGGAATCAATTAGGATCCTTTCCTTGGAGTTTACAAGCTCGATTCTTGAGGTGTGTCATCATTCTTGTCACATTTTCATAGATCTACTTAGATCTACTTAATATCTCCTATTGTTTTCATAGATCTACACACGTTATGTCTAGAACTAAGATTGTGGATGCCAAATATGTTTATATTTGGTGTCATTATTGATAGGAGAATAGATCTAAGGCAGTTTTGTGGAATTCTTACCCAGTTTTGTGAGCGTTATTTGCCCGTTTTTTGTTTTCGACAAAACCATCAATGTAGGTGACTTCACTCTCAACTCCTCTCTGTATAATTGATCAGAATTATTTCAAATTTAGTATCTCATGTTTAATTGATTGTGAATTTTATGTTTATAAATTGTTGTAAACCCTCTTTAGTGAAGATTTGGTAAATTGTGGAAATCTGGAAAATTGGTGTCCTTGAATAAAGTGCTTTGATTATTGATTTTAAAATGAAGATTTTAAAATGGATTTTTTCTAGAATTGTTTTAATTATATTTGATTAAATTGTTTTTAATAAAATTAATGGTTTTATTGAAATTAAATGGTTGATTGGAATTGTTTTTTAATGGTTTTCAATAAAAGAACGATTTTATTGAAATGGTTTGAATTATTTTATTTGAATGTTTTTAATATATGTGTATTGTGTGAGTTTATTCTAAACATTACCATGAATAAGGTATATGTACCATTGGGGTACAAGGTTCATGACTATAGATCTAGGGCATGTGTCAGTGGGACACAAGGTAATTGAACGGGAGATCAATCCTGAGTATAGAACTATCGAAATTAAGCATACGTGGTTGGGTGTGTGAAAAAGTGAAATAGAATGGATATACCAATATGATATTGAGAAATGGTTTTAAATCCTTGTTTGGTTGCTTTCTAGAAATGTGACTTTTTGAAAAATTGGTTGAAAATAGAAAATTTTTACTCTTGTTTATAATGTTTTTTTTGGAACTTGTTTATATTTAGTTATAAACTATATTGTAGAATTGTTTTATATAAATGGTTTCATATAAATGTTGCTAACTTTTATATCCTAGTGGAATTAGTATGGAAGTCATTGGGGAAAGCCTACCATGTTTTATACTCACCCCTAATTTGTCACTTTGGTGCTTTTCAGATGTTATCTTCTGGTACATGGGAAAAGGTAAAGTATCACACATATTTAGCACCACCTCGTGATACTTGAGCTATCTGGTGATGTTGGAACATGGATCTTGTAGAGCATGGAGTCTTGTGGTTTTCTCGGAGTTTCTTTTAGTTTTCTTCATCTATTTACTTTGATAGTTACTTATCTTCCGTTGTATTACACTTTGGTGTGGTTTTGATATAAATGAAGTGGTCGAGTTGTCTTTCATTTATTCATGCATTATATAGTGAGTTTTTTGGTTATGGTGCTGAGTTAATGGTTTATTTCTTAAAGGATAAATCATCCCTCACTTGCATTTGAATCCCTTTGGAATTTATTTACAGCCTTTGGAATCTTGGTTATGTCACTTAAGGCCATGTAATGATTCATTGTATTCTCAAGTAAATGAGAATAAGTGGGTCATTACATGTTTGATAACTAACTCAGAGTATCCCTTGACATGAAATTAGAGGACATCAATTTCCAGGTCTAACTCGAGACCAGTTATAAGGGACTGATACTCTACTTCATTGTTGGTGTAACCTTATAAAAATAGGAATGACTATGGTTGGATGACCTATGTTGGAGTATTGAAGATGATCCCTAGGCATACTCTATTGAGATTCGGATTGTTGAGCCTTCTACCATTTGGGCTCAAGGATTCACCATTGAAATTAATATGTCAACATGAAAAAACCCGATCCCCTAATAGGATAGCCTCATACAAGAAATTAACATATAGGGGTAGTTCTTGAGGGGTCATATGGGAGTCCAGGAAGTCTTCCAATTCCTGAAATTTAAGGAACTTCTAAGGGAAGAACCTGATTTCAAATTTCTGGAAAATCAACGGGTCCACTTGGGACCCCAGCTGTATCTCATGATGTTGTAGATAATTCTGAAATTTATGCACTAAGAAAACTAGAGTGAGGTATCTCTTTTATATAGGGGAGTATCTTGTCTCCATGCTAGGGAGAATACGACTGAGATATTATAAAATGTTTTCTGTACCCTCATTATTTTTATGGTCTAGAAGGGTGTTGAGGGACCATTCCAAGGTGGTCACATAGAGAACTATAGGCTTTCCCAAAATAGAATGCATTAGAACCAGAGGCTATAGTAGGTACGAATTTATATCCTCGAACACTGTTTGACACTCCTCATCCCATTGGTAAATGGTTCCCTTCTTTATGATCCTCAAAAAGGACCAACACTATCCATCTAGATTCGAAATAAATCAGTGTATGTAGGCTATGTGGACTTGAAGGCCCCGAAACTCCTGGAGATTTCTTGGAAGAGGAATTTTTTTGATGGAATTGATCTTATCTGGGTCAATCTTGTTGCCTCTGTACCATACAATGAATCTAAGAAACTTATTTGAGGTATCCTTGAATGTACACTTCAAGGGGTTCATCTTCAAATTCTAGGAATAGAGTAATCCACACACTTTTTCAAGGTCTTTAAGATGGTATTGAAACTGTTGAGATTTAAACACCAAGTCTTCCAATTAGAATTCCACCAATTTCCCAAGGATTATTTTAAAGATGTGGTGTATAGACCAATTATAAGTGTCTCCTTCATTCTTCAAACCAAAGGGAATCAACTGATAATAGAAATACCCTTAGAGAACCTTGAAGGTAGAAGAATCCTCATCCTTATTGTCTATCCGGATTTGGTTTTACCTAGAGTATCCATCCATGAAGTATATGTCCTAGAACCCTAATGTAGCATCGATCAATAGCTCTATCACTGGAAGGGAAAAATCATCCTTCATAAAGTGGTGGATGAGGTCCCAAAATTTGATATAGAATATGATCCACCCATTCTTCTTCTTTTTTGGGATTATGGGTATTGTAATTCCTTGAAAAAGTTGGACTTTATAAGATTTTCAACATTGGACTTCAACATTGGACCATGAGAGGGGTGAATCTTTCTGGGAGGCTTCTAAAATCCACAATGACACACCATAAGACCAAGATGGTGAATGGAAACCTGAGGGTATAGCCGTAATTTCTCAATATAGCTCCAGAAAAAGATATCACAGTGCTACTAGGAAGGGCACATATTGTAGTTTCTCCTCTGTAGGCATGGATTCATTGATCAGTATTTCCCTGAGATATTCCCCAGTACTAAGATTCCCCTAGGTTAGCTCATAGAAGGTGGTGGATAAAACCTCGTCAAATTTAGGAGGGGTGTCTTATAAGTACTATTCATTGTTTGATATAAGGGAATCATCAGGAAGTGGAGGATTTCCTATGATATATGACTCAAAGGAAGCACTAGTGCATTATTTGGTGGATATAGAATCCTCACTAAGGTGTTTCCATTCTGCTAAAATTGTTGTGATAGAATCTTTCAAGAAAATTCCCTCCAGCCTCCAACTTTGAGGTCTATTATTGATGTTAAAGTAATGGAGGTGATTCAAATTCCATCGATTCATCCCCGCTCTACCGAATAGGAAGGAATTCTGAGGATTGGTAGTTATAGGGTAGTCTTCTCGATACTTCATAGGATTCACAACATCTGGTATCACCCGGGCTTATCCAGTGTAGATTTATGAAGTAATATATAGGTGATCCTCTATATTAGGGATGCTAAAACCATTTTTCTTAGAGAAAGAAAAAAATCCCCCATGTCTGGCATTGTTTCCTCTAGTCAATGAATCATGAGGATGAAGTTGTTATTCAATTCTTCACATGGATTGATCATGGTGCATTTCATATCATTGGCAGAATTGATGTTATCAACCTCATCAGTATGAACCTACTTTACTTATCTCTTGTAGTATTCATCATCTAGATGGTGATATTTGAAAGAGTCAAAGGGGGAAACATCACCCTAGAGTACCCCTACTCGACCATTAAGGGAGTACATGAGGCACTGGTGATATGAGGAGGGGACCACTGTGTGAAAATGAATCTAGGGTCTAGCCATAAACTCATTGTAGGTATTATCATGTTAGACTACCATGAATTTGGTAATTGATATCAAGGCACCAAATTGGGTCTTCAACCGAAACTTTCCATGTGGTTTCTGTTCACTCTTTTCATAACCCTGAATTTTTAGTTTTGAGGGAGTCAGAATTACCTCTGTCAGTCACAACTTGTTGAGCATCTGGGTTGGGATGAGGTTTATCTCAGAGCCAGTATCCACCAGGTAGTGGTAGATTTCTACTCCATTGAACTTACTAGTATTATATAGATATCATATGTTCCCATGCATGATGAATCCCTCATCTTACCTAGAAATTATATGATGGATTGGCATTCCTCTTGCTCAACCTCATCTGTATAATAGGTCTATGTAGTAGCTATATCATCTTCGAACTAGAGAGTGATTTTAAAAGATTATTCAAGGGCCTCATGCATTTATTTTTACAAGAAGAGATCCTCATGGATCCAATTCCTTGAAAGTATGCCAGTAAGGTTCTTTAACACAACATATTTCCATGCCAAGGGAATGTTTTCTCCCATAGAGGGTCTCTCCTTGGTAGAGGGTGAAACAGATGCTACTGAATGAACCAATGGGGTCTAGATAGTACTAGAAATATACTACTTCTAAATAGCTAGCCTACTATGAACGAATTTTAAATAACTATTAGTCAGATGAGGTCAGGCTCTAGCTATACGCGACTGATCATGGTTTGGTCATGGCTGAGCTTCTCGATCCACTAACATAGTTGGATGGAGAGGCTTAACTGATAGAGTAGGGTGGGGGGATAATTTTTACCGAGATCTATAAAAAACCTTCTTCCTGATATCGGTATCAGGAATGAACATGTTTGAGGCACTATCATGAGAATTTTGGATGCTCACATGTCCTCGACCTTCTCTTCAATGGCATCAGCCAGAGGCACCCGTGGAGTTTTCTATGAATTCCTCACTGTCGGTCATCGTGAAGTAATATAATAGCTCGAAAGTGTTCACATAGGAATACTCATACTCATCATCAGTAGGGTAGTCTAGGGTTGGGCGGACCCTAGGCCTATCTCCCAAATCCGGAGGCATGAATTCTCAAGGAGTGTGAAATGGATTTGGCACCAGAAAGGGTCTCTGATTTCTCTTATATCATCGGTGCCTATTCTTCTAAGACATGAATGGATTTGACATAGATGTGGAGGTAGTGGAAGGATGGGGCATAGTAACGATAGGAGGTTATGGATTTCTCAAATGTGCATGGATGAAACCAGGAGCATGAGCGACTACCTTGTGGGTTAATCAGTCATCATATTTCTATTTCCCTTGGATGGGATCCTACTTCCATTCTTCAGAACCTTCACTATCACTTTTAGGGTTTGTGAAGACACACTTAACCTATTCCGGGACATAATTCAACATAAATAGGCCACAATATTCTTATTACTATATATAATCTTTGAACATGAATCATTCCTTAACGATGCTTCCAAGGATTCCATGGTATGGGTAGTGGTCAGAATGACCAATGAGTTTAACCTCATAGGGTCTCATTCACTCTGTCAGTTTTAGAATTCCCTTCTATAGGGAACAGATGAAGTATCTCAGGTCCTACGAATCATTAAAGAAGTAGGTCTAGTTTCTTCTATCTAGGTTCCTAGAATCTACTGGGGGTTGGAGATATATTTTCTCAACAAGGCACCTGTGCTTGGTGAGGAGGTTCCTAATAGGGCTATGCAGGGAGAGGTTGTGCCTGATAGGGATGCACTCAGCGAGGCTCTTCTGAAAAAGGACAAAATAAATTCATTGAATTAGGAACCTCTATATGCATAGTGAAAATATTCTTTAATTTTGCAGGTCTTATCATGAGAGATAGAAGAGGCAACAATCATGACTATTGTCTGGTCTACTACAATGCTTCTTTTATATGCTGATCATTTTTGATGAACTCCTAGAATCCACCAAGGAAGTTATGGGTGATGATTGTAGGGACCAAATCACTCTTAACATTCTCCACACACATCATAAACAGTTGTTCTAATGACAATGACATGTCAAGTGAATATGTGAGGCCTTTCAACTAGGTGAAAAAATCTTCAAGTTGCTCATCAGGCCTCTATTTTCATATGAAGAGATCATAAATACTTGTATTATACATGATAAAGTTGAACTGACATAGGAACAGTAAGATCCCGATCTTTGGAAAGGTACTTTTTTTGTTATGTTTTTGTTGAATCAATTGTTTTGGGCTTCAAGGGAAGTCTTCTGAATGTGTGAGAGGCCTTGGGGGTGTTCCGGGGGATCGGTGAATGAATGAAAGGAAATCTAGGCAAGAGAAGCCAGGGCACATGACTTTCGCATGGCCAGGGAAAACCGTGCGGCCTACCCAGGAAAAACCATGTCACCCTTCTCCTCCAGGCAGTAGCATGCACACGGTTTGCGCAGGGTTTGTCAAACCATGCGGCTAAACCATGCGACCACTTAAAGTTGGGAAAAATTAAAAGTTTGCCACTCCGGCCTTCTAAGCCCCAACTCGGGATTTTCCTCCATTCATCCCCTCTCAACCCTAGTGACGAACTTGGCTGACCCAATCTTCCCAAGGGTGGTTCTCCTTCGATTCTTGTCCATGTAGAGCACCGTTGGTTGCAGATCAAAGCTCCGGGTAAGGCTAATCCCATCCTTGCTTCTCTTTTTGGTTTAGGGTTTATATCTTCTCTCCCTCTTGTTCCGAAGCTCTAAAACCCTATCTTTTGGGTGAGTTTGAGGTTTAAGCTCCAAAGGTTGGCCAGATCGAGGTCTAAGGACTCGATTGAGAGTGCGTTCAACCACGGTTTCGAGGTAGGTGGTATAAAAGTGATATCCCATAGTTATTTGGGTATTTGTGCATGTTTAGTTATGTTCTTGTTTCTCCTTGGTAATGTTTTGAATAACCTTGTCTTGTTTGGTAATAATGATGTTTAAAATGGCAAATGGGAACCCTCACGATCCCTGTGGGATGTGTCGGGATTGAATTGACCCAATCTAGGGCCATCCATGGGGTGTGCTGGCTTTTCCTGGACTTATAGATTGATATTAAACAAGTGACCTTGTTGTAATGAATTGTAGAGCCTTGATAAACATGTTGGCATGAATGGTTGATTCATGGAATGATGAACATGTTAAATGGGTTAATGTGTAAACTGATTTAAGACCATAATGGGATAGGTTATGGGTTTAATGTTGAATGCTTAATGAGATAGTCATAACACATGAGAATTGGGTGAATGGTTAAATGATGTGAAATGGTAATGTGTTGATGGGTTAAGGCATAATGCGAATTCCTAAGTGGGTTGTTGTGAATAGTGTTGCCGAAGGGAAATGGTTCAGATGGTTGATGGTTACTTATATATATAAGCATGTGTACATGGCTTGGTAGAGTGGGGTATGAATTGAGGATCTACGCCCACTGGTTGAGCTAAGACTGAGGTTCTAAAGTCCACCCTAAATGCACGGGTTAGGAAAGGGGATTGAGGGTCTATTCTCTTAATGGTTGCATCCACCCGGACTGAGGCTTCGAGGTGAGGTTATGGTTGAAATTAGGGGGTTAGTCCTAGTGAGATAGGATAACGATGTGTTTACCCTCTTGCATGTGATTGTTGGCCTTAGACCCATGTAACATAATGCCTGTGATTAACACATGGAAATGTGGTGAAATGGTAAGTTATGATAAATGGTGTGAAAGAATGGTATGGGAAATGGAAATGGCTTGACTCTGAACTTGTTAATGGCAGCTTAATTAATTACTTGGAAATTATCATTCATATTCCTTTTGCAGGCACTACCTGTTAATATTGGATATTTTGTAGACACCGTTGGTGGTGGCCTACTGAGTTATACTCACACCCTGCTCGGGCCGCCATTGGGTACCCGAGTAGACTTGATGTTTTCAGGTCAGGAGAAGGGAAAAGGTCCTTGCTATATAGTGAGTGGACATGGGTATCACTTGGTGGAGGATCCGAACTTGGAGTCGGGACCATTTTGGGATTTTGTCTGTTGTCTTTATTTTGGGTTTTGTTCACTCTTGAACTTGTAGTATGGCATGGCATATTTATTATTGGAAGTGGTTGTTATACATGCTCTGTGTTTATTGGTTGTTGTTTCATCTATTTGGTTTATTTCTGTTGTGGTTTACTCTGATAAAAAGGGGGCATAGTCTCCCCACATGACTCCATAAACCCCCACTGCTAGTCGGCAGCCTTTGGTATATGGGGAGGCATGCTTAAGGTCATGTAACCACCCGGCTCGGAGCACCGGTTTAATGGCTTTTGGGTCAGGGACGTTACAAAGTTGTATTAGAGGAGGTCTTTATTATCCTTCTCTGAGGTCTTGTTGTTTGGGATTGGTAGCCGGGGGTTAAGAAGTGTCGGGCCTTGGTAATGAGCTCATGCTTGGGAGTTGCTAACCCATGTACGAGGGAAAACCCAAGTCACCCTGGGTGGTAAATGTTGTTCTTGGTTGTGTGATGTTACAGTTGATGATATTTCACTGTTGGGTGATGCACATGTGGTTTGATGTGACTGTTTTATGATATTTGGCTTGTATCCTTAACGACACAAGGATTTGCATTCATGCATCATTGTAGGCACCTAGGGAGATAGGTGACATGAATTGTGTTATGCACACGCACGAGGTAGGTGTGTGAGGAAGGAATGTAGGGTGCATCATTCATTTCATGAAACCAAAAAATAATGAGAAGAATGAAGTAAAAACAGTATGTTGTTGTAGCTAGTAAAGAGTTTTTGATGAAGTCGTGAGAGTTTTATGGTATGCGTGCTAAATCTCGTGCTTGGCAATGTAGAGAAATGCCACCATGACGTCGGTTACTAGTTGGGAAACGGGAGGATGTTGCTGAGAACACTCCTCCGGTAGAAGAGAAAGAAAATGTGGTGATCAATGAAGGTAGAGAAGACCAGTTCTGGAAGAACTTGGCTCGCCTTATGCAGATGATGGACTGGGACCCAGGGCGGGTTACACCGAGTATGTTTGAGCTGACTAGGGAGTTCCAGCTGCAACACCCTCTGAACCTCACCGGAGAGGGTGGGCCAGAGGTAGCGGAGTTCTGGTTAGAGTATGTCCAGATGATACTGGACCATATGGAGACCCCTGTTGAAAAGCGAGTAAAGCTGGTTGTTTATATGTTGCGGGGCCATGCTAGGAATTGGTGGGAAATTCAGGCTCAAATCGAGCAGGTTGAGGGAGCATCATGGAAGGTTTTTCAGGAAATGTTTCTGGAGCATTTCTACCTAGAGACTTTGTGGTAGGAGTGGGGCATATGCGTGGTCAGTGTCCTTGAACTCTAGTTGAGTGTGATTCGTGTGGTAGGATGGGGCATGTGCAGAGGTTCTGCAGGAACCCTCAGCGGGCGGGTGAGTATGATGGTGAAATGCTAGTGCCAGGTACGGGAAAGGGACCAGTTTCCCCATATCAGGAAGGCAATTGGAGCTCCACAGGCCATACTGGCAGGGGCGGTGGACGTGGAACTCCAGGGAAAGATCTCTCACACTAACAGGGTAGTCTGGCACAGAGTACTCAGGCTGGAGCCTAGGGTAGAGGGGCATGTCAGCTTCAGGAAGTTCTGTTTGCGCCTGGTGATGGCAAGGCTGGACCATCGACTGTTCGAGGTACGATCCTTGTAGCTTCTACTTTTTCTAGTGCGTTTTTTGACGCAGGTTCCACACACTTTTTATCTCTGCTCAACTTGTGGTAGTGTTGGGTTTACCTGTGGAGAGTGTGTCTGGAGTTATGTCAATTGACACTCTGTTGGGGGTGCGGGTTGAGGATATCAAGCAGTGTAAGGGATGTGCCTTGGAAGTTGGTGGGTATTGTTTTCTGTGGGACTTGTTCATTCTCGAGATGTCAGGGTTTGACCTAATCTTGGGAATGGATTGGTTGGTGTTGTATCGGGATCACATAGACTGTTATCAACGCAGAGTATCGTTCAGGTCGCTTGAGGGTGATGCTTATGTCCACCGTGGCGAATGGGATATTCGAGTAGGTCGTGCAGGACCGTTTGGTCAGCGGTTGAGTGGAATCACGGCTCGAGTGACATGTCTCATGCTAGATGACAATGAAAGAGGGGAGCAGTCTATTTTCCCTCCTGTAGTGGATTTATTTCAGGATGTGTTTCCTGATGATTTCTTGGGGTTACCCCCTGAGAGGGATGTTGAGTTCATGATCGAGTTGCTGCCGGGAGCGGAGCCAGTTTCTATTCCACCATACTGAATGGCACCGACAGAACTCCAGGAACTAAAGGTTCAACTTGAGTAGTTGGAGCGTAAGGGGTTTATCTGTCCGAGTACATCTCCTTGGAGATCTTCCGTGCTTTTTCCAAAGAAGGTCGATGGGTCGTTAAGGTTGTGTGTTGACTATCGAAAGTTGAATCAGATGATGGTGAAAAATCAGTACCCTCTTTCCATAATTGATGACCTGTTTGATCAATTGAGGGGTGCATCGTTGTTTTCTAAGATTGATATTAGGTCGGGTTATCACCAGTTGAGGATGAGGCCTTCTGACATACCGCAGACAGCTTTCCCAAGTCGGTACGGGTTGTTTGAGTTTGTGGTAATGCCTTTCGGCTTGGCCAATGCACCGACATTGTTTATGGCTTTAATAAACCAAATATTTAATCCCTATCTAGATTAGTTCGTGTTTTTCTTTTTTGAAGATATCTTAGTGTACTTGAAAACTCACGATGATCATGCCCAACATCTAGACATCGTCTTGGGTATGCTAAGAGAGCATCGAATATACACCGAGATATCAAAGTGTCAATTATGGATAGGTGAGGTGCATTTTCTTGGTCACATCATCTCGGAGTTAGGTGTGTTAGTGGATCTAGAGAAAGTGCAGGTATTTGTATCTTGGGAGCATACCAAGAGTGTTTCTGATGTTCGAAGTTTTCTGGGTTTGGCCGGGTATTACTGAAGGTTCATTCAGGATTTCTCTCGTATGGAAGCACCACTCTAGAGCTTAACCAAGAGAGTAATCAGGTTCGACTGGTTTGGGGCCTGTGAGAATGCCTTTCAAGAGTTGAAGAAGCGGTTGACGACCAAACCTATCTTGATCTTACCTGAGCCGGGTAAGAAGTACATCCGGTTTTGTAATGCGTCCAGAATCAGACTTGGGGCTGTGTTGATGTAGGAAGAGCGGGTTGTGGATTATGGGTCGAGGAAGTTGAGACCCCATGAGCAGAACTATCCCACTCATTATCTTGAGTTGTCTGCAGTAGTATACGCCTTGAAGTGCTAGAGGCACTATATGTTGGGAGAACAGTTTACCGTGTTTACCGACCATAAGAGTTTAAAGTAAATCTTCTCACAATGGGATCTAAATCTTCGGTAGTGATGTTGGGTTGAATATCTTTACTCTTTTGACTTTGAGTTGGTGTACATGCTGGGAAAGGGAAACAATGTTGTTGATGCTCTGAGCAGAAAGGTTTAGAATCAGGTGGTTCAGGAGTCCAACACCGAGTGGAAGGTGATGGATTTGTTTGCATAAATGCACCTATAGGTGCAGGAGGAGAGTGGTCAGGTCACTATTACTTCCTTAGCGATGGATTTCATGCTTTTGAGTCGAGTTAAGGAAGTTCATCTTGATGATCGTGGGTGTTTGATCATGAAGGAAAAGCTTAAAGGTGGGGAGCTAACTTCTGGCGGGGTCGTCAGCATGGACGGTGTTGTTCGTGTTCGTGATCGTGTGGTTGTGCCAGAGTGTGTGCGGGAAGAGTTGATGCATGAGTTCCATGCATCAAAGTGGGTAGTGCATCCTGGTTTTACCAAGATGTATCGTGACCTTCGAAGGTAGTTTTGGTGGCCTATAATGAAGAAGTAAGTTGCGGGCTTTGTGGCATGGTGCCTTACCTATCAGTAGGTGAAGGCTGAGCATCAACACCCAAGTGGTTCGTTGAATCCATTTTCCATTCTGTAATAGAAGTGGGATGATATAACAATGGATTTTGTCATGGGTCTTCTGAGGATGCCGCGGAAGAATGACGCAATCTGGGTAGTTGTGGATCAGTTGACGAAAGTGGCTCATTTCTTACCGATTCAGGAGATCTATACAGTCGACCAGTTGGGCGAGCTGTATGTTTAAGAAATAGTGTGGTTGCATGGTGTTCTGTGGACCATAGTTTTAGAACAAGATCCATGTTTCACATCACGTTTCTGGAAAGGGTTGCAGAAGGCGCTTGGTACGCAGGTGTTTTTGAGTACGGCTTTCCACCCGCAGACGGATGGGCAGTCGGAACATACGATCCAAGTGTTGGAAGACATGTTAAGAGATTTTGTCTTGGACTTTTGTGGTTCTTAGGAGAGGAACCTATAATTAGATGAGTTTTCCTACAACAACCGTTTTCAGGATAAAATTCAGATGGCACCATTTGAGGCACTCTACAGGAGGCCATGTAGATCTCCGTTGTGTTGGCTAGAGGACAGTGAATCTGAGTTGTTGGGGCCATGAATTGTGTAGGAGACTTCAAAGAAAGTTAAGTTGATCAGGAAGCAGATGGATACAACTTAGATTAGGTAGAAGTCATATGCAGATTGGAGGCATAGACCCCTTGAGTTTGGGGTGGGTGATAAAGTGTTCCTTTGGGTGTCGCCAAGGTTGGGTCACCATCGGATTCGGAAACAGGGTAAGTTGGCACCCAGGTATGTGGGACCTTTTGAGATTGTGGAGAGGATTAGACCAGTGGCTTACCTATTGGTTCTTCGACATCGGTATGGTGGGATGCATGATTTTCTTCATGTGTCGCAGCTTCAATGGTATCACCATGACCCATCTCATGTTGTTGATGTTGAGGATGTGGAACTTGAGGCTGATGCATCCTTTGAGGAGCATCCAGTTCGTGTGGTGGATTGTAGTGAAAAGGTCTTGCGAGGTAAGGTTGTTCCATTAGTGCGAGTACTATGGCATCATGGGAAAGTTCAGGAAGAAACTTGGGAGCAGGAATCAGATATGCGAGCTCAGTGGCCCGAACTCTTCTATTCGGTGGATCAATGAGGCTTGGAAACTTGGCTTGAGGACGAGCCGTTATAAGGTGGGGAGGTTGTAAGATCCCGGTCTTTGGAAAGGTACATTTTTCATTATGTTTTGGTTGAATCCCTTGTTTTGGGATTCAAGGGATGTCTTCTAAAGGTGTGAGAGGCCTTGGGGGTGTTCTGGGGGCTCGGGGCATGAAAGAAAGGAAATATGGGCAAGAGAAGCCAGGGCGCACGGCCTGTGCACGGCCAGGGAAAACCGTGCGGCCTGCCTAGGAAAAACCATTCGAACCTTCTCCTCCAGGCAGTAGCATGAGCACGGTTTGCACACAGTTTGTCAAACAATGCGGCTAAACCGTGCGACCACTTAAATTTGGGAAAAATTACAAGTTTTCCACTCCGGGCTTTTAACCCCCAACTCGGGATTTTCCTCCATTCATCCCCTCTCAACCCTAGTGATGAACTTGGCCGACCCAAGCTTCCCAAGGGTTGTTATCCTTCGATTCTTGGCCGTTTAGAGCATCGTTGGTTGCAGATCGAAGCTCTAGGTAAGGATAATCCCATCCTTGCTTCTATTTTTGGTTTAGGGTTTGTATCTTCTCCCCTTCTTGTTCCGAAGCTCTAAAACCCTATCTTTTGGGTGATTTTTAGGCTGAAGCTCCAAAGGTTGGTCGGATCGAGGTCTAAGGACTTTATTGAGAGTGAGTTCAACCGTAGTTTTGAGGTAGGTGGTCTACAAGTGATATCCCATAGTTATTTGGGTATTTGTGCATGTTTAGTTATGTTCTTGTTTCACCTTGGTTATGTTTTGAATAACCTTGGCTTGTTTGGTAATAATGATGTTTAAAATGGAAAATGGGAACCCTCACGATCCCCATGGGATGTGTCGGGATTGACTTGACTAAATCTAGGTCCATCTATGGGATGTGCTTGCTTTTAATGGACTTAGGGATTGATATTAAACAAGTGACCTTGTTTTAATGAATTGTAGAGCCTTGATAAACATGTTGGCATGAATGTTTGATTCATGGAATGATGAACGGGTTAAATGGGTTAATGTGTAAACTGATTTAAGACCATAACGGGATAGGTTATGGGTTTAATTTTGAATTCTTAGTGAGATAGGCATAACACATGGTAATTGGTTGAATGGTTAAATGATGTGAAATGGTAATGTGTTAATGGGTTAAGGCATAATGCGAATTCCCAAGTGGGTTGTTGTGAATAGTGTTGCCGAAGGGCAATGGATTGGATAGTTGATGGTTACTTATATATATAAGCATGTGCACATGGCTTGGTAGAGTGGGGTATGATTGAGGATCTACGCCCACAGGTTGATCTAAGACTGAGGTTCTAAACTCCACCCTAAATGCACGGGTTAGGAAAGGGGACTGAGGTTCTATTCTCCTAATGGTTGCATCCAGCCAGACTGACGATTCGAGGTGAGTTTATGGTTGCAATGAGGGGGTTAGTCCTAGTGAGATAGGATAACGATGTGTTTACCCTCTTGCTTGTGATTGTTGGCCTTAGATCCATGTAACATAATGCGTGTGATTAACCCATAAAAATGTGATGAAATGGTAAGTTATGATAAATGGTGTGAAAGAATGGTAATGGAAGTGGAAATGGCTTGACTCTGAACTTGTTAATGGAACCTTAATTAATTACTTAGAAATTATCATTCATATTCCTTTTGCAGGCACTACCTGTTCATATTGGATATTTTGTAGACAATGTTGGTGGTGGCCTACTGAGTTGTACTCACACCCTGCTCGGGCCGCCATTGGGTACCCGAGTAGACTTGATGTTTTCAGGTCAGGAGAAGGGCAGAGGTCCTTGCTATATAGTGAGTGAACATGGGTAGCACTTGGTGGAGGATTTGGACTTGGAGTCGTGACCATTTTGGGGATTTTTTCTGTTGTCTTTATTTTGGGTTTTGTTCACTCTTGAACTTGTAGTATGGCATGACATATTTATTATTAGAAATGGTTGTTATACATGCTCCATGTTTATTGGTTATTGTTTCCTCTATTTGGTTTCTTTTTGCTGTGGTTTACTCTCATAAAAAGGGGGTATAGTCTCCCCACCTGACTCCATAAACCCCTGCTACTAGTCGGCAACCTTTGACATACGGGGAGCCGTGCTTAAGGTCATGTAACCACCTGGATCAGAGCACCAGTTTCATGGCTTCCGGGTCGGAGATGTTACATGAACTCTCTATAAAGGTACTCCCAACTAGAAATTGACCATATAGGCAACTGGCTATACTAGACGAACATGGGTCCTTCTAGTTTCTGATTAAAAAATTGGATCTTGGTAGCCTACAATAGTTATGGGGTCCCCAAAATAGGTCCAAACGTCAAATTAAAGTGGGATAGGTGTTATAGAGGGCCACACATTCCATTGAGTGGGGTGATGCTGAGATTTATAAACTTCAGGGGTCCTCGAACATTGTCCACCCACACCAGGTATGACTTTCTGTCAGGTGGGATTTCCCCCTATCATGTCTCTGGGGATTGAAGGCATGATATAAAAGTTTCTATCAAGTCATGTTGATGATGATATCTGTCCAATAATGTGTTGAAAGGATCATTGAACTAGGGAGAGGGATCATCGACTCAAGGAGAAGCGGGACCCGTATCCCAAGGTGTGTAATTACGTTGCTTAGGAAGATTCCATGAATGATACCTCAGGCACTTTCCATATCCCATGTATTCTACTCTAGATGGATTCTTGGGGTTAGCAAGATCAAATAGGGGTTCATGTCCAAGGAGGATCTAATTCCCCACAGAAGAAGATATGGGGTCCCTTAGGGCATTTCAGTAATCCAGGCGTTGTTTAGAATGAGTTTAGTAGCAAACCATTGGTATTCTTCAAGCTATTGGATAAAGGTAGATATTGTGGGTTCCATATATGATTTTAGTGAAACCTAAAATGAGTTATAAGTATTGATATGTCCCTTGAGTTTTTCAATGTTCCAATGGGGAGGCAAGAGGGACTCATTAGGGGGGACTATGAGGCCAAGTGCATGTATCAGCTAATGAGTGAGGAAACTTGCTAGAGGTTCTACCCTATACTGAATCACCACTTAGGGTGGGTCTTCCCTACAATTCCTTAATCTAGTTAACCTATCCATATGATTCTATATATGGTCATGGATTTACATATTTACCATGGTGGTAGCTAAAGGGGAAATTTCATCGTCGATGGATAAGTGGGACTGTCGTAAGATAGGGCTCAAATGAAGAGAAATATACTATCCTTAGCCTCTGAGATACGCATGTGGGAACAATTCTTCCATGAAATAGTGGAGCATAGTTATTATCTTGAAATAGGTCTAATGAAGGGTCTAGTGGTAGCCATATGACTTTGGGAATTGTGCTACCAGGAGTGCTGTAATCTCAAACTTTCTTGCACTACAGGTTGATGGAATTGACATGCTCGTGGCTCCCTAGGTAGGCCAAATGATGATCTTAGAGGTGGTAAAACATTTCCTAGATAATGTGGTAGAAACACACTTCTTGGTCCTTTGTAAGGGACTCCTAGATGTTAGTTTTTGAAGCTGTAGGTAGCCAGAACGCCACTGATTGCTGGTCGGCAGGCAAGAATTCCCACAGGCCCTCCTATTCAGAGGAAGGCACAAGCTATCAGTCAGCCCAAACCCCAACTAGCACTCGTCATGATATTTGTGGTGGAACTGATATATAACTGTTATGTGGTAGGATTATAAGTAGAGGAGTTATTGTGTAAGTCAAATTTCTGCTGCATGTTGGAACATCTCCCGAAGGTGGTGCGAACCTCATTATCACATCACTGTAGGATGGGGTGTTCATCACTACCTCATGTGTGAGGTTGAAGGAATGAATCCATGGCTTAGTTGAGTGATCACCATCTAATGTCACCAAACCAAATCTGGAAATCTCTCCAAAATCTCATGTGGAGGTGGAGAGGATGGAAACTGATGGTGATAATGATGGTTGAAATGTGAGCCCCTGGAAGGGGGATAAAACATCCTTCACCTGCAAGTACTTGTGGAGGGATCTAGGGATCTTTTGTACCTTATATTCTTGTATTGTGAATCCAAATTTCCAGTATCCTACCCAAGACTTTGGTAGGCGAGATGAAGGATTCATTATTGATTCGTCCATCACCTCATAATCTAAGAGGTCAATGAGGTCATTAACAACATGGCGCTTCCCAATATTTTTCCTTTACTGGTGATTGTTATCATTTCTGCCATGGGACAGTTCTTCATGGGTAGATTATGTCTTTAGAATAGAAAGGACCTCCGTACTAGTTGGTGTTGGAGGGGGGAGGACCTCCACTTTGATCAATAGTGACATGGGGAGGACATCCTTGTTGAATGATGGTAGTATCATGGGGAGTACCTCCATAATAGTTGATATAGAAGGTAGGTCCTAGGATTTGATCCATGAGAGCACAAGGAGGACCTCCATGTCGGTTGATGGAAGTATAGGGAGGACCTCCACTTAGACTGGTGATGGCATGGGGAGGACTTCCATGCTGATTGGTGGGAGTATTGGGAGGAACTCTATACTAGCTATTGATGGAGTGGGGAGAACCTCCACTCTAGTGGGTGATAGTGCAAGGAGGAACTTCACACTGATTCTCCTCATCACGAGATAGGATCCAATGAATGTATGTGGTGCTAGAAATTGGGAGATTCAACTCAGCCTTCCTATGAGGTGACTGGGGTCTCGATCCAAAATGGGAAAATAAGGATACATTCTCACCTATTGTAGGTATCTGGAGGGATGCACCTATGGTGGTAGGGGCCACAGGAGCTATAGAAGGCGCTTCTTGTCAGTATTCATCCTATGTATTCCCCCGACATCATAACCAAATTCATTGGATCAAGGCTAATAGATTAGGTATGAAATCAACCCATTCATCAGCATGTGTGACTAGTTGGTGATGGCATTGATGAGGCCTGGTAGGAGCCCTCCTAGGAAGTACCCATGCGGTAGTCACTGAAAGTGTGACTTGAACATCCCCTAACTCCATGACATAGGGGAGTGAGTCATTAGAGCTCTCCGAGGAGATACTATCGAAGTGGTTCGTCCTTAGAATGGGGGAAGGATTCCCCCTGTGCGGCCCATAGGGGGTGTAGTGTTAATGAGATGTTGATGCCTCCATGTCCTGGAAGGCCATATCCCTTGAGGGAATGGACCCATTCTTTTTGTATCAGTGCACCATGGTGTTGATCACTCTCCTATGGATGATCTCATAGGGTGATATGGGGTGTGGATGCATGGTAAAAGATGGTATGGAATAATTCATGGCATAGGTGTAGTTGTGTAGGATTCCCACGTCAATATTTCTATTACCTTGGTGTCTATGAGCACCATATTGCTAGATTCATGAAACTTGAGTCCTGTAAGGAATGTGTATTTAGCCTTCATTATAGGTACAAGGAAAGTGATGACCAATTACCAACATCATGCAATATTATAGGGATGGAGGAAGGATCCACATCGATGATGTTGCAAACTGAGGTTTCCAAACACTAACTTCCCCAATTTACAGGTTAGTTTCATGATATTCCCATAGTTATCTTAGTGGGACCTAACACCAGATGTCTGAATCAGATGACATAAAAATTTGTTGATTCCACAAATGCTACCAATCCCCATGACTGAGGAAAAAAGATTCATGTTGTCTTCAACATTCTTTTTTTCGATGATTTCATCAAGGTGCAGCACCATCCTTTCTCCTGGAGGCTGACGTGCTACGTTATTTGTTTCCCCACATTCCCAATTTTCAATGGTGGGAAGATTTCATTAGTTTCATTGAAAATATATTCTACTTGATTGAAATGGGATTATGGGATGTCAGTTCCTCCTTCCATGGATTCCTCCTTAGAGCTCAATGCCTTGTTTGGGTCTCCATTATAGATTAAGTCATGATCTTGGAACTCATTCCCAGTGCCATCTCCATATGGATGATGGTTAATTATACTACTTCTATCTTGATAGGTCAAAAACCTTTGGTTAGGGCAAGTAGTCATGTTGGGAACTTCTGGGCATGTATGGATATTCGGTATATTGGGTGCATGTAAATTATTCATCTTTTAGAGGGAATATCATTTGAGGAATCTGAGGTGCAGAACCCAAGGTGTCCCATATTTATCATGAGGTAATTAATGTTAGGGGAGTAATACTTCCAAGGGTTTTTACCTTAGGCATCCCATGTTTATTGCATGTGGTAGGTATTTTGGGTAATGTCAAAAGTTCTACATCCTATGAAGATAGATTTGAACATCCTGCTGAGATGGATCAGGTCATAGGATTAACATCTTATGGATATAGATCTAAATGTCCTGTTGAGACAAATCAATGGGGAATGTCCCTTGGAGGGAATATTCTGCACCATGATGAGTGGATCAGAATGTCTTTTTGAAATAGATCAATGGGGGTGTGTCCCTAGGAGGTAATATTTTAAACCTGGATTAAAGATCATAATGTCCTAATGATATTGATAGAGGAATGAGTTTAATGTATTATGGAGATGGATCAGAACATCCTATTGAGATAGATCAATGGGGTGTGTGCCTAGGAGGGAAGATTTTACACTAGATTTATAGATCAGAATATTCTATTGATAAAGATAAAAGAACGAGTTTAAATACTTATGGAGATGGTCCAAAACATCTCATTGAGACAAATCGATGGGGTGTGTCCCAAGAAGGTAATATTTCACACCATATTTAAAAATCATAATTCCCTATCAAGGAATATCAATGCATGAGTTTAACATCTTATGGTGATGGATCAGAATGTCTTATATAGATGGATCAATGGGGTGTGTACCTTAGAGGGAAGATTTTGTACTAGGATAATGTTGGTATTGAACCTTAGAGATGCATCCTATGTTCCCTATTTAAGAGATAGGGATGAAAACCCATGTAGTTCAATGTTGTAGTTTAAGTTTATGTGACATGACCTATCCATGAAGATTAACACTGTGAAGTAAGGAATCTCATGTTGAAAAAGGAGTATCGATGAGGGATGATGTGGGGCTTATATGTGGAATATTAATTTTGCAATAGATCACTCTTTGGATGAATTTATGGGGATTACATGTGGAAGATTCTCATTGAAGGAGGATCATACCATGTTGGGGAAGATGGTTCCATACCATGGTGATCGTACATGGGGCATCCTATGTTTATCACACATGGTAAGACTATGGATTTACATTATATGGTGAGTATGTTTTTGTGTAATTTAACATCATAAGACTAGGATGTGGAACTAGATTGTTTAAAGTCATTCATATTAGACATTGTGGGGATCACTTATCAATGGGGACAGTATCAAGGAGATAGAAATATTTGACATAAGGACCTCATTCAAAGATTGTTTCACAGTTTCCGTCAAAGATTCCACCCCTAGGGTTTATGTGACCACTTCTCATGTTCCTATAGGTGGGAAATTATTTTGGAACATTCATGAAGGAGTGTCCACCAAGAGGCCCATTTTTAGGGTCCCTATTCTTAGGAGAAATGGGCATTAGGGTACCTATTCTTAGTAGAAATAGTTATGGTAATGGATGCACTAAAAGTATAGGGAACATCGGGTAGGGGACTATGAGGTTATTGAGTGTAACTTTTTTGTGTTGCACACAATTGTTTCATGAGAAATGGGATCTAACACAAGAGGAAAATTATGGATTAAAGCAGCATAATTGTGCACAATATTTGGAGTTGTGTGTAGATTTGGGTTTCATGAAGGTAGATTCAATTTTTGCAAAACTAACCATACTTAGGATTAATTTCATGAGGATCACTCTACCACAAGCCAAGTGATGTTTTTCCCACATGAGGTCTATCACATAAGTGATCTACCTTTAAGGGGACATTATCTCTGGTGTTTCACACTGTCATGGAAGAAAAGGATTTGCACATAGTGGAGAATAACTTCATTTTCCAGATATCCCCCCTATGGTTTGGAGGGAGGTTCAATTTATAGATAAAATTATTAGATGTCAGCATGAAACTTCTTTAGAGTGGAACTGGGTTGTGCACTTGTCCATCCTTTTTCATTGGGGCTTGGATGCATAACAATTTTGGTTTGATGTCAATTTTTTTCACGGAACTAGATGGTTACATGAAAAGCTTGCGTGCAACATTTTTTTACTCAAATGCAACACACCTTTCTTTCACACATCAGCCTTGGGATGGATTTTGGAGTAAGGGTACCCAAAGAACTCCTAATCTCCTTTGGTGTGAATTTTTTTTCATGCAATTGTATCTTTGTGTGCACCCACTGAATCTTATGCTCAACCTTCTCCTCGATCTCGGAATGGTCCTTTGGGGTGGGTCACATGTTTGGTTTTTCCAAAACTGACCATTTAGGGTATGAGTTGAGATTTCATCACCAAAAGTGTCCATTGGAAACAAAGAAACATTATTCCATTTCAAATGGATATTTTTTTTGGTGTATAATACTCAACTAATAGTTCAAAAATACTTGAATCCTTGTAAATAACCGATGAATATAAAAATGTAAGACTCTAATACCCAGTTATGAAATGATAATTATTCAAATAGAAAACTAAACATAGATGTCAAGGATATACCTATTATGATATTTAAACTCTTTGAGTTAAATGACTTAGTTATTATTGACACATTTACTTATCAGTTTCAGATAAAGAACCCTTTAAAAATAATGGTAGTCTATAAAGCTCTCATAATTTGTTCAGCTAGGGAGATTGAACTATTATAAGGATAATCTATTAGAAAATAAACATTATAATATTCATTTAAATTTTATTAAGGAATTTTAAAATGAGTTATGAAAGATGAATAATAAAAATATATGAGTTTCTTCATGACCATGTGCTAAATATATTGACCAAGCATTCATTGATCAATATAATGTAGTGTGCATTAATTTATAAACACACGTTACCTTATACACATCAAAATTATGTTGTTGAAAAGAAGGATCGATGATGAGTATTACATGAAAATATCGATCATTCAAATGTAGAATGGAGTAATTACTAAACACACATTTCTTTATGCACATAATATTCATGATTTAAGTAAAAGTAGCATCAATTTTGATATTCATATGAATTATAGAAACTTTCCCTTATTTTTTGAGATATGCTTTGGAAATATTGATGTTATCCCATAACCATATTCAAACTATAATGAAAAATGGATATCAGATGAGTTATATTATGATATAAGTCCATTATTTCATAAGAACATGTGTTTAGAATCAAATAGTTTTTAATATATAATCAAGCTTGCATCAAGAAAAACAAAATGTTCATCTAAAGTAATTATCCTAATGTTTTGTAAGTATATTATAGAAATCACTATGATAGAAAAGTTATAGTCAAGTAAAAGACTATATTTCTATTAAAGGGTGAACATATCTATTTCAGATAGTGGGATGAAGATTGACTTGGGTTAATCCAAGGTTGTAGATGCACAAGTAGTTGGTATAGGAAAAATCTCCACAAGAGCTTGTGTAAATCTAAGGTTCCAAAGACATATACTGTGTTGGAAGGCTGAAACCATAGTACTGGTTTTATATTCCCCATGACCATTGATACATTATTCATTGAGAATAATGAATCTCCTAAGAAGTATATGAAAATTAGTTAAGATTTAAAAGATCAATTAAAATTAAATAATGGATTCCATGTATTAAAGTATAGGGAATAATTATATTGAATACTATGGTAGGTATTCAAGTGAGACTATACATGAGTGATACAATCATGGTACCAATAAGTATCGATTGGTAATACAAAGTTATTATTCCTAAACCCATTATTATTATACTTTTAATAACTTTATAGGATCATTATACTGGGATTTGGATGTCAAGACCACCAATTTTGGAAGGGGTCTATATGACACAACCAAAAAGGGCCGGTGAAACCATAAAATTTTAATAAGTGGTGAAAGTTATTGAAGCCCCATTTTGGATTGAAGCAATCAATAAGATTATAGAATATTCATTTAGAATGAATTTTTTCAGCTGTCTACAAGATTTTATTGTGATAATCACTATTTTCAAGGGAAAATATGTTTGAAAACATAAGGAAAACAACTATTGGTCTTAGAGTTAGTTAAGAGAATAATAAAAGATACTCACCAAATATTGACTAAAAGTAGTAACCTAAGTTTCAGGGAAAAATATATACTAAGTTAGATCTAGTTACTTTCTCAGACCAAGTCAAAAGTACCCATAATGATAGGGTATTTAAAATACAAGTTAGAACAATTCAAAAGAGAATTGTTACTAATTTCACATCACATAAATCTCTCCTAGAAAACATGCATGGGGATTAAGAGGAGATTAAAGTATAAATTAGAGTTCCAAAAACTTCTATGATGGATAAATGAAAAATTCCATGTTATGTACTGAAAATTATATTTCCAACATATAATTTTTAGTAGTATAATATCAGTTATATCTTAGAGATCTACACAAGATGTAGTTAGAACTATCCAATTGTACTTGACGAAGTATAAAGGATATTTACCTAGTATTTGGAGTGGAAGGGAAACTAGTTTAAGGGGGACACAAACTAGTCTTCATTTAGATAAACATGGTATAATATTGTAGTCAAGATATATAAATGATAAAGTAAAGCTCATTCAAGATTATGGTATCCATATCAATAAATATAGAGTAAATTTTGGGTTTTGATAATGCTAAATAAGTAGTTTAAAATTAAAAAAAAATCTATTTTAGTTCTTAGAATCTCATATAGTATGTGATGTAAGGACCTAGATCCATTTAGTTTGTCCTTTTTCATGTTTCTAAGGCTTGTAATGGGTGATGGAGGGCTAGATGTGTTTTTGAGGTAATTGGATTCCAAAAGCTATAAGAAGGGAGAATTTGTGGCATAAAGATATGTTTTATGAGACAAGTGAGTTTTACTATCTAAAAAGGTTTTACAGATTTTGTGGCTAAGATTGTGGAAGTTATATCGTAAAAATAAAATTTATAATTTAAATTAAATACAGGAAGACTTAGAATTCGACCCATTTACAATGTAAATAACTAATTTATGTCGTGAATCTCCACCAGGAGGTAAAATTTATAACCTATAGTTCCATTCATTTCTCCAAACCCTATTACCTCTTTTCCCAATCTCTATGTGTCCAACACCGTTATTTTTATGCATTTTGGTAACCATTCAACAAGGATTGATCCCAGACTTCTATATTCAATTCATGGTGATCAAAGGTATGTTCTACCTCTTATATCCTTGATCTTCAATCTCATTTTCTCTCAGTTTATTATTTCCATGAAATTGTGGTTTCTTATCCATGTTCTGAAGAAGTTTTGTTGTTGTTTTCATGGTTTTTGTGCAACATACTTGGAGGGATGTAGAATTATTGTGAGAGGGGTGATCAGGATATGTGTTGGAATTTCATTTTGTTTCAAGAACGTTTGAATCATTGAGGTATGGGATTCATTGATTCTTTATTTATTTACATGAAATCATAAATTTATCATGATTTTTACCTTTGTATGATAATGGAATTAATCAAATAAATATTGATCCATAATAATAAATAAATTTTCTATAATGATCACATGTCAATGTTTGATTCCATGATAATAGTTTGCCTCTTGATTTTCTAGATAGTGTTCTATCTAATATATTATTGTTTAAATTTTTTTTATTCTTTGTATAACATGAATAAATTTATGGAAATGTTAAAGAACATAAATCCAAAATTAATTGATTAATTTAAATAAGAATTAAATAAGAAGCATGTTTGTAATTTAGTGTTTCTTATGATTTTATAGTAATAAAATTGATGAATGTTGGCATGTTTAATTGAATGTGTAATTCCATGTTTTAATTAAAATTGATAAATAACATATATAATGTTAATGAATTTTTGATTATTAAAATGGAAAGTCATGTTAAATGATAATGGTAATTCTCTAGGTTTGTTGAAATCAGAATTAATTCTAAGAACATTTTTTAACTTGTGATAGATAGTTATAGCTTCACACCTTAGGTTTTATGTATTTATAACTTGTGAATTATAAATCATTTAATTCAATATGAAATAAAACTTGATGTTTTATAAAGATAAATCTTTTATCTGGGAGAGACTATTTGTTTATAAATCCTGGATGCCTTGAGTTGGGGGTCATGAGCACTCGTTTTCAAGTGAAGGAGAAATGCCTTCTTTAAGGGACTAGTTTCCCTATTGATTATTTTTTTCTACCTTATTATGTGATCTGGATATGATCCTTGTGATGTGATAGGAGTTTGGTATGGCTGAACCTGGGGTTGATGATGACATATGGGCATAGAGACTTGGATGATGTGGCATTAGTTAACACCCATGATGATTGGATGCATGGGAATATGCATGTTGGTGTAGGGTATGAAACCATAGATTTTGTAATGGGTTGAAACCATGCTTACCCATTTATGGGATTAATGTTAGATTCTTTCTTGATATGAATCTGTTAATGGATGATAGTGGGGTTTCTTTTTTATCTGTATTCCTTTCCCTACTGCTTGAGGAAGCTGGATGTTCTTGGTTTCATTTATCTTAGTGGTAGATTAGGATAGATTTCCTAGAGTACTTTTAATTTGATTAATTATGTTAATAATGTTTAATAAATGACTTAACCAATTATATTTGTGTTTTTGGAATGAAAATGAGATAATCTTAGAAACTAGAGACTCAGTTTAGATTATTCTTGGAGAGAAATAATTTCACTTTGATGTTTGTTTTAATGTATCATGGAACAATGTTGAGGTTTAATTAATGCATAATGAATTAATTAACAAAAAATTAACTATAAAATGAAAATAAGTAATTTAATGTAGCTTTTAAAGTCATGTTTTCTTATAGGATACCGAGTTCTTAACAGTGACAATCGAGTGTCAGAGCGATGATAGATGAATTTGAGTATAGGGCATAGTTATACTCATAGTGTGGTTGTGAGATATATTATATCCTATAAATTTTGTGATTTTATACGATACCCTACCCATGTCAGTTAGGGATATTGACACCTAGTGGAATTTTGGAGGGTTTTTTCCCCAACATTCAGTGGGATGATGGATGGATGACTGCCCCCTCTGGCCTTTCTCTCTTATATTGGTAGTTATATGCGATGGTATGAATGATGGTTAGTTTTAAAAAATATTTGTATAGAGGGATGTAATGGATTTTGGTAATTTCACACATATGTATCTCTATATATATTATCAAAATGTATTATTATAGGAATGACATGTATAGGATTTGATGGCTTCAGGTTCCTTACTCAGTGTATGGGATGTGATGGATTGAGGTATCATACCCGATGTATGATACACGTAATACGAGATGTGGTGGCTCCCAAAAACTACTTGGTAACTATATAGTGATGTTATATGATATGATGTGATGATGTTATACACAAGGTGTGTTTCTTGATATTTATCCTATATGTTTGCGGGATGGATTTTTTTTGGAGAGAGATGAATCAAGGAATGTGACATTGGGGAAGAGAAGAAAAATAGTGGGGAAGCATGAGAAGGGTAACCTTGTTGATTTATTATATTATATTCTATATTTTATGAGATACTTAGTGAGAGATATCCATGATGAGGCTAGGAACTTAGTATACCTATTTAGGTGCCAAGTTAGTTTCACTTGTTTACTGAGAATTAGTTTTTTTCCATTATCTTTTTCATGAGATGCTCCATGGAGGATTCTACTAAGTATACCGTTATTCTCACCACATATATATATATATATATACTATTTTTAGATTAACAGGATCTGGTTGGAAATTGGGTTGGATTTTACTAGTTCATGATTTCATAGGAGCTATTTGGGCTTTGTGGTCACTGCCAAGTTTACCTTTTTAGTACTTGTAGTTTCATTTTAGTTGTTTTAGTTCTGAATGAAATTACATATATGAAATTGAGATTCATTTTATACATTTGAGTAGGTGTTGATTGGTTTATCTATATTATATTTCTCTTCTGCATGTTTTTTTATAGGGAAATGTCACCCATTGTATATATGATATACCCTTGATGCTAGTTGTTAACTCAAGGCCTATAGGAGGTGCGACTCAGGAAGTCTCCATCTCCCTTATCTCATTGCTAGACCAAGAAGGGTACTCTTTGGGGTGATGGGGTCAAGACAAGTAAATTTTTATCATAATATAAATTATAATAATCCTGTTACTAGTACTAGCCAAGATGTCATGTTATAAAAGTGTAAAAAAGAATATACTTAGGGATATCATCTCTTTAGTATTTTTACTCAAGGAGGTGAAGTTGAAGATAATAGAATAACCATGCAGCAGAGACATGAAATACCCATAACTAATTTCATAAATCAATAGAAATGTGATCTTATCAAGCAAGATCTAACAAGGATTGTTAAAAAGTTAGATCTAGTGAAAATGGGAGTGTTGTAATAGTGGGTTCCCTATAATCAACTTGAACAACACTTTTTTATTACCATATCATGTATACAATTAGTTTTTCATGATGTATACTTACCATAATAGTGTTGATATTTCAGTATCAACTATTTTCATGGTAATTTACTTAAATTATTTGTCATATAAAAAGGTTATAGAATTTCCCATATTATAATTAGAACCATGAGATACTAAGAAATTAATCTTAAACATATGTTGTATGGTCAAGTTATATCATACTGATTGGATATAGATGATGTATGACTATTAGGTGCTGGGGGATCATAAGAATTGAGACTTCTTCCCATGAAATTCACACTTGGTGATCTTGAGTAGATGAGATCATGATGACTAATCTTCTAATAGGAACACCACACATTTCATGTTTCATTGGTAGTTCCTATGAGTGACCATGTGTAATGGTCCCCTGAGTTGAGATTATTATCAGTGTATACTATTTGATCATGTACATTGATGTAATAAAAAAACTATGGCATTGAATTTATAGTAATGTAGCTTTCATTGGGTGCATTATTTGTGGTATGAAATTGATTGAATAATCAAGATAGATTTTTTTTTATTCTGAAGGAAAGTGATATCTCAAGCCTAGTTGATCAGGATGATAGTAAATTCACTAAATCCATGACCATGATAGAAGAAGGCGAGTCTTTCCAGTTAGTTCAATGAACAACAAAGAAATAAATGATGATTCTATGAAGTGTGTGTCCTTATTTATGAGATATCATGTGAGAAAGGTATTATATTAAATGATCTATGTTTATAGGAGAGGTTATAGTATCTATGACTTTTCCTTATCTCTTTAAGATCTTTGATGAGTTTTTAGAATCTGCTCCTTTTTTTAATAATATTCACTGTTTTCGAGATAAGGTACTATAGGGTCACGCACAAAGCATATTCAAAATTATGGAATATTATGATGAATATGAGTATATGACTTGATGGGACCCACCACTAATGTCTGGGAATTTTCCAAGAATTTACGATCACCATGAAATAAATAAATTCATATTATTTGAATTTAGAATAATCGGTATTGAATTTATTTATTAAATTTATATACAAGTATTAAAATAAATACATGGAAAATATTATATGAATGAATATTATTTTTATATTCAAGATTCATTTAATATTTTTAGGAATATAAAATTAAGTTAATGACCAAGTTTTATCATGTAATATATTTATTACAAGAAAGTTATAAAAATATAAATGACATTTTTTACTAGTTAGTTGGTTATAACAGGTTGTTTAGGACTTATTTAGTGGGTAATTAATATCTGGGGGGCCAAGGAGACATTTCTGGGTATTTAGAACTTCACTATAAATGGAAAGAGGGTGCTCTCACACTGATACTATTCATACTTTGATTTTGAGAACTCCTCGCTCCTCTACACCACTTTCTAGAGAGAGGTAAGCTCTTAATCCAAGCCTTTGATCAAATTTTAGCTTCAGAGATTGATGGATCTATGTAGTGGTGATCTTCGAGATGTTAAAGGTGTCGCCGAATTTCCACACTAGCACCAATGATTAAAAAATTTATGATCTTGTAGTCTTTCTAAGCACGTGTGGATGATCTGAAGGTATTTTGTATCAGATCCTTCGAATGATGATCACCGATAATGAGTGTTATTCATACATGAAATTAATCCAAATGAGGTAAACAATTGTTTTAATTTTTGTGATTAATTAAATTAATACGATATCTTTGGACATTTATTGGGGATTAGATCACCAAATGCGATGAAGTCACATCAATCTAGTAATGAAAATTTAAAATTCTCGGCCCACCAGCTTCTACTATGCTCCCGGGTACCTTCACATATAACCCCATGTATATAATAATAATAATATTATTATTATTTCTTGGAAAGTGAAAATCTAGGAAATTAATTCAATATTATTTCTTGAATAAATTGTTTAAAATTTATTCAAATAATATTTAATAAATATAATTTCTCACCCCAACTTTAAAATCATTCCACCTTTCCTTCATAATATTCATCGAGTATTGAATAATGACTATTTATTTAATAAATAAATATCATTTCATTATTCACTAATAAATAAATAAATATTATATCATCTAAATATCTAATAAATATTTATTCAATATTCTTCTCACAAAATATTCTATCGAATAACTAGGGAATGAATATATGCGATCAAACTAACATGAATAATTATTCAACTAAGAATGAGAATAATTTTTTCGAATAGGTTGAGGGTCAAACCCTCTTTATTGGACATAAAAAAGAAAATCACTTTTGAAGACTGGGAAGAGAGGGAACCCATTACATGATAGAGGTGAAAATTCCTTAAATAAGTATAACTCGAAGGCCCTAACATAGACCTGAATGTCTAAAGGGAATAAAACAACAATAAAAGCAACAGAAAAAGCCTCATCACCCCCCTTTTCCAAACAATGTAATAGTGAGATCAATCTATAAATATGCATCACCCCTACCAATAAGTTGTGTTGTGCTAGTCCAACATAATATGGTATATTACCACTCCAATCCACACTAACATATAGTCGTAGGACCAAATGATAGGTTCCAACACACCTATCACTATTTCGCACCGCCCACCTGAAAATTCTTATTAAAAAATCCTTGCACTATCAACCCAATGCAATGAAAAAACAAGAAGAAAAAACTATGAAAAAGATCAAGGAAGGGTTCCCATCCATCCATGAAGATAAGGACTGATGGATGAATGAGGGGTGTCATGACACCGATCCTTATTTTGATGTCTCCCACCCATTTTCATTTGCAAGGTGAAACCACGCCTACCAAATGCAACAAGAAATAATCCAATGATCACAAATCCATCAACAACCAATCAAACAACAAGACTCACAAAAAAAAATATTTCATCTTGGACACCACCACTATAAATATAAAACATATAACTACTCCAACCATCTATCGACTAGAATACTAGAGGAGGAGCTTCAACTACTGAGTAAGGCACCGATGAGGACCTTCACAGAAGCCAACTACAACACCACCAGTTCCCCAAACAATGAATCAGGAAAAAAGGAATAAATGACTTGGAAATAATATTCTAAACCAATTTTAACATTCCCAATACCCACCACCATCCAATGAACATCCCCATCACTATCACTAATGGTCAACACAAACACACCACAAATCACCACACCAATGGAGCAAGCACTGTGGAAACTAGTAGCAAGATCCCTGAGTCATCACGCGACCTCTAAGAATTTCCATAAGGAATACTTGAATGAAACCCTCCATGCACATTACAAATGACCAGAAGGATAATTTTAGACCTTAGATATTCTATCACCTTAAACCAAGAAAAAGAAAACCACTCCAAGACCATAAAAACAATGGAGGAGCCCAGATTTGAAGAAGATCTAACATGGGGGAGTCAAATCGTACCAAAACGTCTGAGGATAGTGCCATCATAGAGTTGAGAAGATAAAAGAAGAGAAAACTCCCTAGATATAGGTTACACAACAATGCCACTGGAAGCATTGGGATGGTGAATCCGGGGAATAATCCATTAGTTTTTATAACAGAAATAAGAGAAACCCAAGGAGGATAGAATAAAAGCTCGGGAGAACACACTGGGGGAGAACATATCCCTTGAATTAGAATCACACATGAGAATAATATTTATTCAGCATGTTAAATAATAAATAATAATATTATTTAAATAAAGTTCTGGATACACTTAATATATGTCCATCATGGCCTCATTTTCAATGGAATTAGGCGTAGTTTCTAAAAGTCCATGGTTTTAATCTAGAAACAAGCCAATGCACCCATATAGAATGAAGTTGATATCGCAATGAAATAAAACCTCATACGAACACCTACTGTGTAATATAATCTATTTATTATTATATCTCTAATTAAGAAGGTTGCATTCTAGTGTTATTAGGGGTGTAAATTCGACATGATGACCCAAAATCCCTACTAACCTGTATCGAAGACTTACCACACCTAGCTCGAAAAAGATGGATTCAGGATGGGTTGGGCTTGGGTCGTGGGGTTGGTTAGGTTGGGACTGGGCCATTATATTTTCTCCTAGCCTAGCTTGAAATACTAAACCATGGGGCTTTCCTAGTATCCTGACCAAATAGACTGCCCTGTAGGCCCAAATCTGTCCTAAAAACCCAAAAAAATCCAAAAAACATTCGTTGAGGGAGATTCAACCCATACCCTTGTATTCAAAGGCTTCACCTAGACCAAAAAGTCCAAGAATTGTTCCTAATATATTTATATGATTTCTATAATCTTATATATTTTTAATAAAAAAATTATAATGGCAATTTTAAAAAAATATGATTTTTATACATTGTTATTAAATACTTGATTGCCTAGGTCTGTGGACCAACTCAACTTGAATAATTGGGCCGACTTAAGGTTAGGATAGGTCAAATACTTGACATTGTTTTCCCCAAAACAATTTGACCTAAATAGTGCCTTTCATCTCAAAGTTTTTAGGGTCAATCCTGGTGCGGCCTAGGCTGCTTTTACACCATTAGATGTTATCAACATATGTGCTCGATGTTTATTTCTTTGACTTTTTGGAAATAAAACTACCTAAAAAACACCAAAAACAAGGATTTCTTTAGGCTGATTCATTCCTATCTAAGAACATGAGATATAAACTTCCATTAAAGAAAACAATGGAAAAATCCTTTCTCACATTATTCATTAATGCAATATTACTCATGATGCACACAACATATCCTATCTCACCACAAAAATATGTCATCATATTTTTCTTCTATATATCAATACACCAAACTAATAATATTTATTAATAATAATATTAAAGTCTATGGATCAATACAGACATCCACAGATAGGAATATCTAATGACACATATAGATGTATATTTTATACTGGTTGTTCGTGTTCTCACAATATTTTTCACTGGAAATTACCAAGGGCATACAATATGAGAAAGTGACTCAAGTTCCTATGGAAAAAATATAATGATTTTATTTAATAAATGAAAGTTTAATCATAAGGTCCCTAAAGAAACAATGATAACAAAGGATCATACACCTTAAGGAGGATGAAAATAGTGGAGACCAGTGGCATCCCCTCTAACAAAAATCATACCTTCTTTATGAAAAGAACCCATGGTGGAAAAAAATAACCTTGTCATCATGAGTAGTAGAGAAAATAAAGGCAAGAAAATCAGAAACTTTATCACCCTCATTCCATGAGGACATGGCATGAATATTGAACCCCTTTATAGCGACCCTTATTCCTGGCTTTCCATAAGCACCAACATCCATCCATGAGGATAAACATTCTAGCTTGCATTTCAATACCAAAATTTTGAGTTCCCTAAAACTAGAGAGATAAGAAGGAAATGATTGAATTCCCCTAAGAAGAAATGATGGAAAAGAAACTGAAGAATATCCATACTGATTTCTCTTAGTCATTGTCAAAAAATAAATGATATGTAGATTCTTCCTGATGACTCCTATAATAGGTGCACTTAGAAACAAGATAAATTCCCTTTACACTTCATATTATCATTGGTGGGTGGTGCACAGTTCCAGATACGCCACAAGAGAAAATTTATCACTATAGGAATCTCCTTTCACCAAAGGATCTCCCCCCATTCATCGAGATGAGTTGGGTTCAACATTTCCTTGTGGTATTATTTAACTGATAAATTTTTAAATGAAGAACCTGTAAAAACGCACTTATCTGACTCATCGTTAAGAGTAACCTGCTCAAAAAATTCACATTTATTATTATCAAGGTTTAAATGAATAAAATAGGGATACATTCACGCTTTAAGGACTTTTATTTCTAATGTAGGGAATTCAGGAAATTCTAGGTTGAGACTGATCCAGTTTTGGTTCTAGAAACTAATATCTCCATGAACAACTATCCATTGTGTGAGGTTCTATAAGGTAGGTATGTGTGGGTGGGCTGAGTGCCATATGGACAAAAACTTACCTCTCAAAACATCATGATTCCTTTTATAATTTCCATCCAAGAATCGACCCCACATATTTCTCCCTTCAATAAACTCGCAGGCTAGCTTCATGTGTATGTTGTATATTGACCCCGAAACACCCCTAAGATTAATACATCCATCTATCATAGGCTTTTCCATCCGATACCATGATACCCAATGATATTTTCTTTCTGATTTTCCATCCCATATGAAAGAGTTCAAGATATTATGAATTCTTTTAATTACACCCTTATACACCTTAAGAGTTGATAAAACATCCATAGGGATGGATGTAAGAACACAATTTACCAACACAATTCTCCCCCAAAGGAAAAGTATTATTTCTTCTAGTTCAAGATCCCACCAGTGATTTTATTTACCACACCACTAAAATATTTAATATGGATGCTATGAGAGAAAATATGATGACCCAAATATTCAAGGGGAAAGACTCTTCTGAAAATACCCATCAATATTTCCAAAGAAGCAACTCACTTATCTAAGCACCATCTAGAAGTAAAAATACCACTCTTATCATGATTCACATGTTAGAAAATCTACTTAGTATACTCTTCCACAACTTTATTAATTTCTAGAATGGTAATTTTTTATCATTAAAAAATATATAGAGAGTCATCAGTGAGCATTAAATGTAAGATACCACCAAAACAATTTATGCATCGGTATGGACTGATTGCCCCATCCAGAATCTTCTTATTAATGAAAAGACTGAGGGTGTCTAGGGAAATAATAGATAATCTTGGAGAAAGGTTTCACCTTGTCTTAGACCATAGAAATATTTGAAGAAACCACATTTCCTCCCCATGAAGGAAATAGAAAACTAGGGTGAGCTGAAATGTCTGAAGATGAGGGCAGAGGACCAAGACAAGAATCCCATGTAGTTGCATAATTTAATGATATAACCCCACTCAAATCTATCATAATATTTATCCATATCGAGTTTTATTACTATGTTGGACCCCATAACCTTTTGGTTGATGTCATAGGCCATTTCGTTGTCAAGGCTGATAGGGCCCTCAATCGACCTTCTTTGAATGAAACCATGTCGCTTTGAAGAGATCCAATGATGAATAAACCTAGATAGACTTATGTTAATCACACTATAAAAAAACTTATATGAGAAATTTCATATACTGATTAGTTGGTAATGATGAAAAATGTAAGTATATTTAATCTTTGGTAAGAGCACCAAGGTAGTAGAAAAAGCCACCTGAGGAAGGCTTCCACCCTAAAATAAATCTTGGATCACTATCACCAAGTCATTCCTCACAACATCCTAAGAGTTAATGAAGAAATCCCCTAAAAATCATCAAAGTTGGTAGCACTTTCTGGATTATGCACCTGATCCAATTCAATAATATTCTCTTCATCAGGTACTGATTAAATAAGTATATTATCCTCCCTCAAGAAAACTCTGGGGATAGCCTCAATCAACTCTGTCTGGCCTCTCAGGTATCCCTCAGGCATGTGAGTGTTGGGAACTACAAGAAGAGTTTTAAAGTGAAAAAATTCATACCTTCTACCACCTCACGATCATTAGAGAAAGTTCTATCCTCCATTAAGATATAATGTCTAATAATTCACTGATTTTCATTGATTAATTCATGGATGTAGGTGGTGTTATGATCCCATTCTGTAATCGATTTTACACAGGCTTGATCCCGCACCATGAACTCATGTATCAGAACCGTATCAGAAAATGTGTTCCTATTCTGAGCAAGTTGACAATATAAGATTTCATTCCATTCATTATTGATGAAAATTTCTATGGGATCAATATCATATGAGAGCTACTCCATTTCCAATTTACTTGTGGTTGGCTATTAACCTAGGATTAAGGACCCCCTTCAAGTTCCTAAGCTTATTATGAATCCCATTCCATATGCTTCCATTGGAAGGATTATACGATGGCTCCATAACTTCTTTGTGGTATCCTAGAAAAGATGTCCAGTACTAAGAAAAATGGAAACAGTCTCCTCTCCCTTTTCTAGTAGACAAATCAACATGCAAGGGAGAATGATCAGAGAAAGTGAAAAAAAGATGGGTGACCTTTGTATTAGGGAAACAAGAGACATCATGACAGATAGATAGACATATGTCAAGATGACTCCATACATTCCCTCTACCTCGCTGATTTTTTCACCAGGAGAACCGGTCCCCAAAATATCTCAAATCAAGAAGATCTATATGGGAAATAAATAAGGATATGTCCTAGATTTCCTTATGAGAAAAATATTTCCTTCCTTTCTTCTCTGTAGGATCAACAATCACATTGAAATATCCACCAACAACCCATGGAATATCACTTGAGGAAAATGAACCCAACACACTCTAGAGAGCCCATCTATCCTACACATCACATTTAGCATAAACAAAAGTAAATAGAAATCTATGAGTACCTGAATTAATTTTTGTAGTGATGAACTAATCTGAAGCATAAATGAAATCTACTGAGATACTAGAATTCTAGAAAATCCAGATATAGTGATTTTTTCCTCAATATTCATTCAATAATCCATCCAAATTATTCTTAAAACTATGCCTGTCTTTGAGAAAGATTTATTTGAATCAAGATCTGCCACAATGAAGGACTTACTATTAAAAACTTCAGAGGTAATGAAATCAATTTTTACCCCTTCCCCAATCCCACAGGAATTCCAAATTTGAATATTGATCATTGAATGTTTCACCAACTAGCTTTGGCCCCAGGCATGTCATCAAATTTTGAGGGAAACAAATTCTTGGAAATAAATAGTT
Source organism: Viscum album (assembly GCA_963277665.1). Classification (NCBI taxonomy): domain Eukaryota; kingdom Viridiplantae; phylum Streptophyta; class Magnoliopsida; order Santalales; family Viscaceae; genus Viscum; species Viscum album. Next base: position 1,514,641,247 of record OY728150.1, read on the forward strand.
TGGATTGTGATCTAGTGATCACACTACTAAGAGGTTAAGGGAAAGGAAAAATATCCATATCCGACCCATCCTGAGCATATGGTAATAAGATAAAGTCGTTTGAAGTCTTTAATAGGGAGTTCAAGTATGTAGACAATCCTTGAAGAATAATTATTAGAGAAGAGGATTGGAGTGGATCCTCATACTACCTTTTCTGATACAGTGAGTGAAGATTTGAAGAATAAATCACACTCCATTCCTCTAGGTAGGGAGTATCTGAGTGAGCTTATTAGGGAACTAAAGCCAAACTGGAACCATCCCTCAGAGGGGATAATGAAGGTTGAGATGGATCCAAATCCTGATGAGGATGGGGGAAAGAACAATGCTACTAGTGGGATTAGGGGAACACCTTGGCATCTCTGACTCAACTATGATGGGTTCAACCGGAGGAGAAGGAAAAGCTTTCCCTAGCTTCGAAGAGGGACCTAGATCCTGGTGATGATCATCTAGAAAACTGTGAATCTTACGACACACAGAAGGAGAGTTCCTCTAGATATGTCACGCTATACATTAGAGTTCCAAAAAGGATAAAAAAAATTTCTCTACCATTCTAGAGACATCCCTTCTCGGAGAAGCAACAGTGATGAATGAGGCTGGTAAAGATTCATTTCAATGAAAACATGTGCCTTTGAAGTATCCAAAAGATCAATGGTATTATCTTCCATGCACAAGAAAATCCATAAGGAATTTTCAATACTACAAAGAACCCCAATATTATGAAACATAAGAAGAAGTCCAGGAAGATTTATCCAAAATGATTCCTGAGGAGAGACAAATCCAAGATACACCTCCATCGACCAGTGAAATAGGTGGAATATCCACCTTCTTACCACATGAGAACCACAATACCATGCTATCACAATGTCCTCCCTCAAAGTAAGGATAATGAAAGATGATTTTGGATTCAATTTTAATACCAGGGATGAATCCAATAATCCTATAGGGGTGGAACTTCTCACCCTCTCATAATCGCATAGAAAAACAGAGAAATCAAACATAAATAGAAGGAAACAAGATTTACATGGTTTGGTCAGAGGACCTAAATATGTGGGGAAGGTATATAAAAATTCATATTCAAATGGGAGAACATAGATTAAAAATTCCCACACATCTCACTTTTTTCTTTTTAAATCTCACATAACAAAACCACATATATATATATAACATCAGAGGGTGGAGAAGATACAAATGGGTGCTACAAATCTTTCTTCAAATGGAAACCAACTCTTTCTGTATTTTCATCATGGGTGGCCACCAACTACTATAGTAGGTCTCCTCCAGTGGATTTTCATCAAAGGTGGTCACCCACCACAACAAAACGGTGGTATTTTTCCATCAAAAACTCAAAAATCTCCACCTTGATTAAAAATATCACCATATTGCCAAAAAACATTCTATTTTCTTCTAAAACAAATCTTTCTACCTTATTATACCTTCTCTATTCCCGTAGGCATCTCACGTTTGAGTTATATTGATCAATTCCAAGAAATGTTGGAACTAGATCCTTGTAGCAGCCTTATTTTCCTTCAGAGAAGGAACATGGTCCCATATCATATTATGATGCAGTGAATTAATATACTCTTCCTCAATAGACTTCCACATGTTCATTTCTTTGTTATCCAAAACATCATGATAGAAATTTGGAACACCATCTTCAACCACAGAAAGAGCATAACTAACCGATTTTCCATATCTGGAAAGTCTTTCTATAATACTTCGTGTTCTTCCAGTGGTGATACTCTTATATGATGTCACTACTCTACCTGTAACTGTCTCGACATTAAAATAATATAAAGTACCTTTTTTAATACCTTTCATCGCAAGGAGGTTATGAATCAATATTCAATAATTATTTGGTAACCAAGCTTATTCAAAACTCCAAGCGATATGATGTTCTTCTCCAATTCTGGTACATATCTCACATCTTTAAGGCATCAAGTTTTACCATCATGTATCATCAACCGTATTATTCTAATAACTCTCATATGGAAAGGGTGGTTATTGCTTATAAACACCACACATTCTTCTGACTCATTGAGGTTTAAAAACCAATCTCAATTCATGCACATATGGAATGAACAACCTAAATCAAGAATCCAACCTTATGAATGTTTGACCATCGAGAAAACGAGGATAGTATCTTCAACATCCATGGTTCTCTATGAAACATTTGCATTTTATTTCCAAATTTTGGGACAATCCTTCTTCTAGTTCCCTTTTTCATGACAGTAGGCGCACTTATCTTTTGATGGATGTCTAAATCTGGAATTTCCTTTTGATGTCAATCTTGATTCATCTCTTCTGAATCTTCTGGATTTCCTATTAGATGACCTTCCTCTAATTTTCATCAGTTCCTCTGATGCAAAACCCCAATTTTCATACTTTTCCTTCTACCTGTACTCATTATTAGCTAATGAATTTGATACATCAACAAATTTGACCTCATCCTACCATACAACAACATTGTAGTAAGGTGATCAAAACTCTCCGATAGACAGTTCAACAACAATAGTTCCATATCTTCATCTCCAATTGTTACTTCCAAACTTTTCAAATCTGCTAGGATTTTATTAAACAAATCATGGAGCTCAATCATAGATGTACCTTACTTGTACAGAAATCTGGACAATTTATTTTTCAGGTATAATTGATTTTCAATGCTTTTGGCCATATACTTGTTCTCCAAAATACTCTACAAACTTTTTTCTGAAGTTTCCCACATCACACTGTATTTTTTATCTTTATCCAAAAAAAGTCAGATCGTACCGCATGATTGATGGTTGAGTCTTTTCCAATCACCATTAGATATGTTGGAAGGATTTTCTTCCAAATTTATATCTAACTCTTGTTGATATAGAATTACAAAAACATCACATTGCCACATACTGAAGTAGTTCATCCCATCAAAATTCTCCACCTCAAATTTGGTACCAGACACCATACTTCTATGTCAAGAAGTATTTACAGTACCAGCATGTGTAGCTAGAATAGACTCCTAGGGATCCTAGGGCAGTATCACACTACCTTGGGTTTGTGGATTCTCTATCACATAAACATATCATAATTTCCAAAAATAGATAGTTCCAATGGATCCAGAATATTAAAAAATGCTGAAATTTACTATTTAATCATCAAAATCAGATCCCAAATGAATATTTAATTTTGTTCCCAAATATTTTTTCCACTTCAAAAAATAAAAAATTTCCAACTTTAAAAAACCAAAAAATATATCAATTAAAAATATCATCGCCCCAACTTTTTTTAGTTGGGGTGTCGCCTCCTTCACATGAGAAGAAATATTAATCACTCTTTTTTTAACATGCACATACCCCTACCTTTTTACCTTTATATCAATAAAATGAAAAAATATGTTTCCTTTTCATATGTTCATGGAAAAAAAAACCACATCACCCTTTTTCATTTGTCTTCCACCCAACGTTGTCCCCTCCCCTTGAGTTTCTTCTTATTCTTCTTTTCTTAATCCCAAGAAAAAACCTTTCCTCCCTTCTTCCTCCTCACCATGAATGAAAACAAAAAAATTGAGTGGTAAGTTGAAATCCAACCAGGTGGACAGATTTGTATACACCAGTTTCAGGGAGGAATTGTGAATAACAACAGATTCACTGGAGTGCAGACAACATCTTCCATCAAGCGCCAATAATAGGGTGTTTAACATGAATAAAGTGGAAAAAAAGAATTTACATACTCCACCTCTGAGAAAAAAATGTGGATACTAGTGGAGAAGCATAGACAAGATGTGTGATTTATTCACAAGTAATTAAACCTCAAACCTATGATACCAATTTAAAGGGGTGGAACCACTCACCTTATCATAATCACACACAAAGATAAAGAAATCAAACACCAATAGAAGGACACACAATTTAAGTGGTTCGGTCAGATGACCCATATTCATGGGGAAGGCAGCTAAAACTTCATATTCAAATGGGATAACATAGATTAAAAATTCCTACACATATCTCTTTTGTATTTTTGAATCTCACCCAACAACACCACACATATATATAGCAGCAGAGGGAGGAGAAGATGAAAGAATGATAGGGGAGGCTTGTTAGCCTCAAAGGGCACTACCAGGGTCCAACAATGAAGAGAATATGCCCCCTTGAAATCCTCTAAAGGAAATATTAGGTCTGGGGATTCCTCCAACATGTTATTACTGGGATCCCCCATAAAAACTTCAGTAAACCTCAAAATCAAGGGCTCAAATGAGGGAAGAGGCATAAGAGGGAATTCATTGAGAGAGGTACCCATCAAAACATCTTTTCCTAGGTCATAGAGAATGGATCTCTACAGAATAACCTTCCTTGAATCCTCTTTGAAAGGTGAATATCCTTTTGCATGATCATTACTACTTGCATTTATCTGGCATGGAGGTGGCTACTGCACCACTGAAGAACCACCCACTAAAGAATAATCTGGTAAGGCTTCCTTGATCAAAACAACGAACCACACCATCAAAGAAGTGGTGATGAACCCATGTCGATGTGAAAGAAGAACTCCATCGAATGAAGAAATAGGGGGTGAGAGCCATTGGAGGAATGATCCCCACGGGAGAGGAAGCATTCACCAGGGAGGGAATGGTTGAATTTTTTTTAATTTGATCTTACAGGTGAATCAAGTGATTTTGATTGGGGAGCATCATTATATTGAAAATATAAATGTAAGAAAATTAAATTTCCCCACCTCAAGTTCCTATGAGTCTCCACTCTTGATAGATTGTGTAACGCCCTCATATTTTAATATAAGAACACTATGTTTGATAGCATATACAACACGCAACACCGAGTTTAAATGAACCATGTAATATTAAAATTTAAATGTTATAGTTATGACCTAACCGTTATATTGGAAGTTATGAATTATATTAACTACATTATGAAATATATATAATGTTAATACTCAACACAAATTTATTGATTAATTATTAATAAATAATCACTCAATTTTCCTATAAATTCATTTTATGCTTCAAAAATATGTTTTCATTAAAATTATTTTCATTGATTTTTTTGAAAGAATATTTTAATTACTTTTTGGGGATTTTTGGAATTTCATTTGATAAATAGGATATCAGTTTTTAATTAAAAATATCAAAATTATATTAGGGTGAAATTTTTGTATTTTTATGAAAAGATTGATTTTTCAATCAATAGTGAAAATACATATTTTTATGAAAACAATATTTTATTTCAAGTATTTATAAATTAAAAATCAATTTTGGGCTAGTTTTAAAAATTTATGAATCTATTTTTATTAATCATAATCCAATTATGGTATTTAGAATGAATTTTATACTTGAATTTTTCTCTGAAGGTCATTCCATTTGTAACCGTCAATATTATTCCATTTGAAACTGTGAATGTTATTCCATTTGTAAGAGTGATATGAAAATGATACCTTAAGTTACCCATATTATTTATTAATGATTTATATATTTTTTTGTAAATATTATGATACTTAAGGTAAGATAATGACCTTATGTTTAAAGGAAAGTATTTTCTACTTTTTAAGGGTGAAAAATATAACTTTGTGTAAATGTATTAACGAGTTTTTAATGATTAAAAAGAAAACATTATGAGTTTTATTTATCTTTTATATTTCTTATGATGTGTCTTATGAAAAAATTTGGGTATAGAATTTTATTTCTTGGGTAATAAAATGTTAATTTTGAACTTATTTTTTGTTTTGAAAAAGGAAAATTTTTATAAGTATTCATGGAGTAACGAGTTTCTTTCTTTACTTTTATGTACCTTACTGACCTTTTTGTGATTATCCAATTTTTTAAAATATTTTTCATAGGGCTTTAAATATGATTAGGGACAATGATGAGGTCAATATGAAAATTTTGAAGATATTTCAAAAAAATAAAACTTGTTATATCATAAAAATTTCATTTTGTGAGAGGAATGGATACTAAGTGGAAGTGTCTAATTTGTCATGTAATATTAATTTATATAAGGATAATGACCTAATTCTTTAAAACTATAAACCATAAAGATCCTCAAATGTAATAGATTGAATTCTTGACTAAAAACTCAATATTATGTAATGTTTAAGGTCAAGTCCTTATATTTTTCATCATTGGAAATGATTAGATAAATTGAAGATTATAATGTGTTCATGTGAGGTTTAATTGAGAATTATGGTTACCATCATGGGTTTATAAATTTAAGGTTGATCATAAGTTAAAGTATTATAAACCCATTTTTTATGTCTAAGTGATTAATTTCTAAGAATATCAAGCATATTTTTGGAGATTTTTTATTGGGTTGTGGTATATGTTACCCTTATGTTACAAGAAGGATTATTTTATAAGAATGTTGTTGCATTTTTGGGGAAGTAATCTAAAAGGAATGACATAACCTTTAAGGATAAAGAATTCAATAATTTTAAATTTATTAAGGTTATTTTTGAGTATGTTCATCATATTTTTGGAAACATTTTAGGAATTATATTAATATTATTTTTGTAGGAGGGCTACCCACAGTATAAACAACAACCCATCACATTCGGGAATGCCATAGGGCTTGAACTTACAGTAGAAGGGTGACAAGGGTGATCTACTTACAACTGGTCTATGTGATGTTCTAGTTAGTATGAAATTATATTTTTACTCTAATTTTTTATATAAAGATTAATTTGATATTCATACATATGTTTTATTTTATAGATTACCATGAGATTGAAAAGTGATTTGGTGATTAAGGTTATTTCAGAAGAAGATCACTATAAATTTGGGGAACATTATATGATTAAGGCAAGGAGAATATTATGGGATTTCATTTGAGGAATAAAGGTTGAATTATATTTTGGAATCATATACGATTTTAATGTGGCCTTATAGTAATTCATGTCATTTTTGTAAATAATTATCATATCTTGGAGATTATATAACAATGTCTTATAAATTTTTGAAATGAGATTTTAAAAGTGATTTATGTAATTTAGAGATATATTTTGAATATAAATTTGAAGAAATATGATCAAATCATTATAATATATGAGATTAAATATTAGTTATAAATATTTTAAATAATTTTAAGGATACTTATTGAAGGAATGATCTATGTTGAACCTTTAATGATATTGTTGATTTTTAGAGACAAATGATTTATTATTTATACAAAGTTTATTCATTTTAGGAATTATCTAACCTCGTGCTAAAAATTTTGGGTTTGATTAATGTCTAAATACATTAGGACTACATTTTTATTCTTTTTTTGATTATGTGATTCATTAGAAGTTGTTTTTTATGCTTCATTCACAAAAAAATCATTTTTAATACTCATAATTTGGATAAAAATATGAGAATATAGTGGAAATTAATTAATGGGTGAAATTACACTTATTAAATAAGTATAATTTCCTTATGTTTTTAGTTGATATGGTAATGAATTCCACAGCTCTAGGAAAAAGATCTTGAAACAAAAAAAGTTATCATATTACCACTATTTCTGATGAATCAATGGTTTTTTTCACTCCTCTTGGGTTTACGGTTTTGTGGTCATTACCTTTATCATGCCCATTCAAATTATTTTGATCAATGATCTCTATCACTCTCTATAATTATTTTGAAATTATGTTTTTCTCCATGTTCATATTTTTACTTCCCACTAATGTTCTCATATTTGGGAACTAAATATGTATAATTCCATATGACCTTTATTTTCAAGAGGATGTTTTATTAACCCATTTTATGATTTGATATTTCAACAAAAGTATTTTCAAATGTAAATTATTTTATTATTGAGATCAAGATAAAATTTTTAGTATGTGATTTATTAAGGTGGGATGCAACACCATGATATTTTAGAATAATACTATGTTCGATATCATATACAACACACAATATCGAGCTTAAACGAACCAGGGAATATTAATATTTATATTTTATATTTTTATCCTAGACATTAAATTGGTAGGTATGAATAGTATTAAATACATCATGAATGTAAAGACCTAGAAATTTCAAGGAATTTTTTTTCTTAATTTCCTTTGGAATTTTACAAGAACGCAGTTTCTGACGGCGCCTGATTCCGAGGCCCGGTGTGCCTGGAATTAATTTACGAAGTTTGGCTCGGTTACGTTCAGTGAATGAGTGAGCGGGAATTTCTATCTTTTGAACTGGTGCTCGGAATTGAAATCCGATTGCACCGATGAACTCACAACGCCGGTAATCGCTTAAGGGAACCTTTACCGTAGTTGCGTTTTGTGCGGGTTGAGAGTTAGTTTTGGGGAAATAAAAAAGGAAGTTAAATAAAATGTGGAAACACATTTTATTTTTATCCATGTTGGTTATATCCTCCCAAAGGGAGTTAGAGGTGGGACCCACATCCACTTAACCTCCCTTGAGAGGATTAAGTGTGGTGGGGCCCACATGAACCCTAACTCCTCAACTCCCCTCTAAACCCCCCACAAATCCCAATTTAATGTTGACAACTTGTTTACTTAATGAGGTGAGTTAAGTGTGGTTTAATTGAATTTCAAACTTTTGAAATTCTTGCCAACACTTTGCATTTAATTAATTAAACCAACTTAATTAATTATTTTTGGTGTTTGATTTCTTTTGAAATTTTTTTTTCTAACATTAAAATGAGAGATTCTATTCTTCTCTTTGGGTTGGCATAACTTTGTGGGGAGAACTAAGGAGAGGAGAAGAACTTTTGGAAGACCTTCAACCTCTCGAAGAAGAACGTTCACCATCTCCGAAGAACGTGAAGCAACATCTTCTTCATCGTTCTTCAACCGAGGCAAGGAAAGGGTAGCGACGCCCGCGACATCTCCAACGGCCTTCATCCGCGTCAAAGGAGAAGACGTCGCTTGCGAAGAACGTCGTCAACGAAGACGTCACCTCCGAATGCTCGTCCACCAACGACGAGTACCCTTCTTCCTTTCCGACGCATGAGCGTGAGAATTGAGAGTGTGTGACTAACACGACAATCGAGGAATCGATATCCGCCCTTTTCCAAGATTGTCAACGAACGACAATTACGAGGTAGGGGTTTATTTATTTAATTGTTCGTGAATACAAACTTGGTGATAATCGTGGATTAAAACCCTTTTTGTTATCGAATAATGTGAGGGGGCCGGACCACACAAATATGGACGACCCTCCTCCTTTTTTTTCGTGATGGTTTCTTGAGGTTGAAATGAGAAGGCGTGGTGCCGTCGCACCACGCGGGTATCTTGCGGTAAGTATTGCGCGGCGCCGTCGCGCCGCGCTGTGGAAAGAAATCCAAGAACGCGACGCCGTCGCGTCACGTCGAAGGAAGTCGAAGGCGCCGTGGCCGGAGCGGGGCCACGGCGGAGGGGAGCGGTGCCGCCGCATCGCACCAGACGGCATAGGCCGCGACCGGTTCTGGGCCGCGGTGGAGCAAGATGATCGGCGGCCGGCACCGGGCCGCCGGTGTCGGCGAAGGAAGGACCCGCCGTCGCCGGTCCTTGCTGGCAGAACCGGCCGGCCAGTGCGGGCCGGCCGGGCAGTGGAGACCGGGGGAAGTAATTCCCCCGGCCGGGTCTTCAAGAGGCCCCAATTAAGGGGCCGCAGTTTCACAAGGGGGGGGGGGGCTTTGCCCCCTGCGCGCGGCACCCATGCGGCGCCCAGGCCACGCTGGACCGCGCCGCCGGACGAGCCGGATTTTCCGAGCCGGGCCGGGTCGCCACCCGGGCCGGGTCGCCACCCGGGCCGGGTCGCCACCCGGGCCGGGTCGCCACCCGGGCCGGGTCGCCACCCGAGCCGGGTCGCCACCCGGGCCGGGTCGACCCGGTTCAGCCGACTTAGGGGGGGGGGGGGATGGGCCGGGCCGGCCCGGGCCCAGACCCCCCAGTTTCGGACCACTTTCATTCAAATGCCCTTATCATGGGCTACGGGACTCCAAACGACTCGCCGTCAGTGGCAACGCGATCCTTGGATCGAGACGGTCGTTTTGGTATATCGCACTCAAGGTTTCGGTTTACTTTGAGTTCGGCCAGGTTGGTTCGTACACGAAACCAATCGGGCCCTCGGAGCGGAAACACTCATATCTTGAGCTACGGACGTCCGAATGACGTGTTGTCAGCTTTGTTGAGTTCCTCTTGGTGAGACGGATCTTTTGGCATACTCCACCCGAGTTTTGGATGCAGATGGATAGTGTCCGGGTTGGATCGCACCGAAATCCAACCGGACCCCTGGAACGGAAAAGCTGATACTTTTCTGACAGAACGTCTGTTTGACGAATCGTCAGTGGCATTGTTGATCTCATTGAGAAACGGTCCCTATGAATTTACCTTATTAGAGTTCGGGGTACAGTTGAGATACAACCGGGTTTGGTTTTCTCACGAAACCAACCGGGCCCCTGGGACGAAAATGCTAATAACTCACAGACCGGGCATCCGATTGACGCGCCGTTTGTTGCGTTGAGACCCCTATGACGAGGCGGTCCATTGAGATACTTCTTCGTGGGACTTTCAGATACTTGGAGTATCGACCTGTAGCTCATGGAGCGGACCCTCCCAGTGACGAGCGTGTGGAGTACGGAGACCGTGTAGCTGGCTAAGACCTGACGACTGCTTGACCGACTCGACTTGGAGTGAGTCGACTAGCCCAGTGGACGGAGCACTACTTTCTGAGGTGCAGACCCATGGCGGACGGAGCACTACCTGTGTGACAGTGCAGACCCGCGGTACTCGTCCGGAGAGTACCTCAGCAGGATACTAGGGGGTGTGCACTACTGTGTTTGGGTGACATACCTCGGTGGGAAGCACTATTGTGTCTGGGTGGCTGACCCACGGTACTCGACAGGAGCAGTACTTCAGTAGTCTTAGGTTAGTGAGCAGTACCTCGGAGTCGTGACAGGACCACTGTACACTCCAGAGACGGAGCTCTTCAGCAGTTACGGTTTCGATAATGAAAATCCTGGTTTGAGATGAGACTTTTGACCTTGTGTTTACCTCATGATTGAGATGGGTCACTTGCTAACTTAGGTATATGTATGGGCATATACCTAGGTAGTGGTTATCTGTTGATTTCACAATCCTTGTGTTTCGTCATGATTGAGATGGGTTACTTGATAACTTAGGTATATGTATGGGCATATACCTATGTAAAGGTTATCTGTTGAGATCTTCTTTGTGGTTATCCTTGTTGTTTTAGTGAGACCTTGAGGGTCTCGGGGTCCCTACTGAGTATCGTTATACTCAACCCTGCACGGGCTATGACCGCACCTCGTTGTGTTGGTTGCAGACGACGGGCAGTGCTGACGGAGGCCGAGTGTTCGAGGACGAGTCGGTACACGGAGGTGGACTACACGACGAGTCAGTACCCGGAGGTGGACTACACGACGAGTCAGTACTCGGAGGTGGACTACACGACGAGACAACTCACAGAGGAGGTTGACGGACGAGAGCGTGGAGGAGGCTATCTGTACCTACCCTTCAGGTAGGATCCGTGGTGGACGACCAGGAGCTACGCTATCGGTACCTACCCTTCAGGTAGGACCCGAGGAGGACGACCCAGGAGCTACTTCCTTCTTCCAGGTGTTTGTCTTTTTGCTGTTGTACCTTGTTCAGTTGTAGTTGTACTTTCTTTTGGGTTTGTATTCTGGCCCATTTACTTTTCAGCACTTCTTTTGTACTTAGTTTTTTGCTTCCGCTTGTACTCTGTGGTGCTTGTTTTCTTTTATAAAGGCAATGCCTTCCCAGTTATCGGGATTTTACACCTTTGGTGCTAGTCGCCAGCCCCTGGCCTATGGAAGGCGGGCATGGGGTAGTCACGGCACGGGCCCCGAGGACGGGTCGTGACAATGAAATATATATAAAGGTACTAATAAATACATATATATTAATTAATTATTATAAATACACCCAAAATTTTTCAGTAGTCATTTTATGTTTCAAAAATACATTTTCTTAAAAATGATTTTTATTTATTTTTGTTAGTGAATATTATAATTAATTTATGGAAATTTTGTAAATTTTATTTGATAAAAAGAGATATAATTTTTGAAATCACAATATGAAAATTATTTTATTGTTAATTTTTTATATTTTTTTGAATAGATTGATTTTTCAATGAATATTGAAAATACTGATTTTTATTTAAAACCGTATTTTCTTTTCAAGTTAGTTACAAAGTAAAATTATACTATAGATTAGTTTTAAAAATTAATTAATTAATTTTTATTAAAAACAATCCAATTATGGTCTTTGTAATGAATGTTATATTTGAATTTGGTATAAAGATATTTTATAATTCAAAATACATTTTTCTAAAAAATATTTTTTGCCATGTTTTTTAGATTTAATATTGAATTAAATTATTTCAATTATAAAAATTTAATATTGGGAAATGGATTAAAAATTTTCAATTAGCATGTAATTTTTTTTAAATAGGTCACTTTTATTTTTTACCATTATAAATAGTTACCATAGTAATTAATTGTCACCAGAGTAATAGTAAATCAGGTAATTAAGGTTAAAAATAATATGATAAATAATAAAAAAATGACCATAAAACATTCCTTTATAATATTTTATTATTTTATTCCATCAATTTACATCCAAGTTTAAAAAATATGTCAAAAGTTTACTATATTTTTTTTAAAATTTATAATTTTTTAATACAATATAAATTCAAAAATGTCATTCTATTGCTTTTAATATCTATAATATTTTGTGAAATAGATAAAAAACAACCAATGATCAGATATAAATGTTTATTTGAAATATAAATTATTTTATTATCATGCTAATTTATGTCTAACTTTTAGTGATGAAATAATTACCTTAAATGTTTATGGAACACCGACACAGTATATATTCAATTAATTGAAAAATTAAATGAATGATTTTAAAAATATGAAAATAAATATAATTTTAATGAATTACTATGTATATGAATTTTTTATATTAATATAACCTGTTATATATTTATTAAAGTATTTTATTGTAATTACTTTTCTGCTATGTTGTTTTTAAAGTCAAATTAAATGCATTGTGTGAAAAATGATATTAATGATATTTTATGTTAAATAATATTTTATTAAATTATTTTAAAATAAACAAATCTTGAAAAAGGAACGTTTGGATTTTAAATTATTTAAAATATCATCCATTTTTTATTTATGATCCAATTGTCACCTTATAAGTAAAATTATAACCCTTAAATATCGAGAAATTCATTACCACAGTTAAGGTTAAAATTGTTTAACCAAGGGATTAATGAAAAAGATAAGGTTTAAAATAATATCAAAACCAGTAAAAAGTTTATTTTATGATTATATTAATACCATATATTCCTTATCTTTTAATCCATATCCTTTTTAACCATTTTATATGAGGTAAAAAAATATTATATTATAATATTTCATGTAATTCCAAAAAATGACATAAATGATATTTTATAAAAAACATTGTTTTATTAAATGATTTAAAATACCTAAAAAATATATATTCATATAATTTATTGGGATATGATTTAAATTATCAACCATGGCCCATTTATGGACTAGTTTTCCTTTTTATAATAATAATATTTATGCATAAATAGTAAAGAACTTTGTTATCACAGTAATCATCAAAATGGTTGACGTAGGGTTAAAATAACAATATAAGGGTAAACAAATCACCTAAATTTTTCCAATTTTTATTATATGAGATTATTTTGAATAATTATCATATTATATTCAAATTATATCAATCTAAATATATCTTAATATGATAATTAATTTATATTAAATTAATACTTTAAGAAATTTCAATAATGCCCCTCCCCTCATTATAAAAGGGAAACCCTATTCTCTTTCCTCATCACTTAAATAACTATTTAGTTTGGTCAATAACCTATAAAATACCTTCATAGCATATCTATAAATGTCCTTGATGACCTATTTTCATCAAAAAACCAGCCTTGAAAAGCATTAGGTATAAACCTAATTAAGCAGTCTGATGAAGAGGAAAGATTTTTAATCGAGGGTTTTCATTTTATTTCTTCTTAAACCTCCTTAAAATATTATCCAACCATGTGGACATAAGAACTTAATAATATATAATATACTGAGATTTTATTACGTTAATTACCAAATCTATATCTATTTTCTCTTCTATCAAATGAGAAATCAAACCATTGTTTGTGTATACAGCAGACTACCGCCTCGCAATCCGATGTAATTCATTTTTCATCACCATATATCTTGAATGGTTATAATGATGGAATTAAGTTTTACATATGATATTAATGAAATATTTATCATTATTAAAAGTTAATATATAATCTAATTTCTTAAATTTCCATCCATTGAAAAATGATAACGTCGCTCATGTGTACGTGTTGACTTCCACCGCCATGAAGAGATGTGATACATTTTCCATCACCACATCACATGGATGAAATATATAAGTTTATTTAAATAAATAATATAATATTTATAATATAATGATCATTATGGAAAGATAAAATAATACTTACCTTCTTTCTATCATGATTTTTGAAAAATGGAAATGTTACTCAAGCTTATGTATGACTTACCATCTCCATGATTCTAACATTTATCATTTTTCATAACCACTATTCATTTTTGGTTTTAAAATTACTATTTATAAAAAAAAAAAATTATTAAATAAATATTATTCTGGATATGGTGTAATAATGAGATTTTTGACCATATTTAACCAACCAAATTCATTTTATGCATATGATCCAAATATCATCAAAACGTCTGATATGAACTTAAATGATTAAGTAATTGAATATAACATTGAAATAAATAAAATAAAACAAATAATATAATTTAAAAAGGTTATAAATAATTTAAATAATTAACATAATTTTATAATTCAGTAATATAGAAAACATACATGACGATTCAAACTCATGGTAAGGAACACTTTACTTTAAACCCCTCTTTTTAAATGTTTTAAAGATTTATTTTCTAAATATTTTTCTTCCATGTACATATTCTTAAAATTGTTTTATTAATGTATTTATATGGAAATAATATAATTATATATTAAATTTTACATCTATTTTAGCTTTCCTTCAATTTTTTTCAAAAGAAACATGTTTATGTGTATTATACAGAACGTTTTAATAAAAAGACAAAAGAAAAGTTCTATTTTTACGTATATGATGTTAATGTTTTTCCACCACCAAAATAATTGTTTTATATTTGAATGACCTTATATTATTCCATGTTTTATTAAACTAAAAACCCTCATTCCATTTATTCTAGAAATTTTAGTTTTCAAAAGTTATTTTAAAAGTGGAATGGGTATGTTCCTCAAGAATTATTTTTAACGATCCATTTATGGTATTTATAATCATAAAAAAACAAACATTGATGTTAATTACACTATAATGAGTATATGTTGTAATGATACTATCCTTATTCTTTCTCTGGGTAGATTATGATTGTTTCAAAGAGATTTTCATAGAACCTGTTTCCGGTCCACGGGTAAATCAAGATATGATAAAACAATGGTTATTCTTATGATGAAAATAAAATCTTACACATGTTATGATTATGAAAAAAATGGTGTGTGTTCTAACGGTGACGATGAAAGTGGCATTTGGATGGCGACGACGAACGTGTGTTACATAATGATGTTGGTTGGCGACTTCGATGGACTCCTCTGGGCTCCGATGATTGGTGCGGTGGACGGCGACCCCAACAGTGGTGATGATGGCGACGAAGATAATGGGTTAATGATGATGGTATGAGGTGATGGGTCTTCGGCTGATAGACCTAGATTGCTATCATCATGGGTTATGTGAAATATCTGGGTTTTTGATTTTCAAATTTTGAATCCGGACATGTTTCATTGTGTATCCCGCCGGTTACCGCTTATCCTTAAAGCGGTTGTTTCCAAAATCAAATAAAATGAATTTTCAGGTCATAATATCTCTCCAATGAATTGTTTAAAGGGATAGAGTAAACCGATTAGGTTTATCATAAGATATTATTGGAATTTATCATAAAGTTTATTCCATTTGTAACTGCGAAGTTTATTCAATTTGTAACCATGAAGGTTATTCCATTTAGAAGATTGATTATAAGAGTGATATTAAAATTAATACTCAAGTTACCTATGTTATTTATTTATTATTTCTATGATTTTTGTGGAAATATTATGATTTCACACGGTAAAATAATGAGGTTATGTTTAAAATTAATGTATTTTCTACTTCTTAATGTTGAAAATTATAACTTTTTGAAAAGATTTTCACGATTTTTTCATTATTGAAAAGGAACCATTAGGTGTTTTATTTTTTCGTTAATATTTATTATGAAATGTTTTATAAAAATATTTGGGCAAATGAGTTTATTTCTTGGGTAATAAAATGTTAATTTTGAACCCAAATTATATGTTGGAAAAGGAAATTTTTTATAAGTATTCATGGGCTAACTAGTTTCTTTATTTATTTTTTTGTCCCTTACTGCTATTTTTTTACTTATCCAACATTTGAAAATGTTTTTTAATGATTTAAGGATGAGTAGGGAAAAGGATGAGTTCAAGATTAAAATTGTGAAGATATGACTTGAAAAGAAAACTTGTTATATCATAAAAGATTTGATTTATGGGAGAAATGGATATTAAGTGGAAGTGTCCACTTTATTATGTAACATCTATTTATTTAAGGGTGATGTAAAAATTATATAAAATTATATACCATAAATATCCTCAAATGTAAGAGAATTAACTTTTGACTTAAATCTCAATATTATGTAATGTTTAAGGACTAGTTCTTATAGATCGTATCATTTTTGTCCCTTAAAATGATATCATTATGCTATGGTGATTATTTTTTAAGAATACCATCTTGAAACTTTTGAGTTATAATCATCTCTAGGAACTTATTTGACCTTTTAGTGCAACGATTACTCTTAGGACATTATCAAACACTATGTCAGGTAGAATAAAAGTAATTATGTGATAATAAGATTATCATATTCAAAACAATTAATACATGTAATCATAAAGTACATAGAAGTTGTTTATATGACACAAAATACAACAACGACTACCATTTGGGTTTTTAGTAATACCACAATATCATAACCCATAAGGTGTGAATAAAAACAAGTCTTACTGATTCAATATATTCTTATTTTCTAAGTCACTTAAAGTGCTCACTTGAACTCCACTGATACTTTCATGAAATTTCCTAAACCATGAACCATGAATCTCTTAGATGTTTAAGAATTCATATCCACCCATATATGCTATAATATATCCCCATAGAACCAGTAAGGTAATGAGAAGTCTAAATAGAGATTGTCCATTTAAAACATGACCCAACTAATGATATAATTTTTCAAGTTCTAGAACAACCAAACTTATTTTTCTGCCTCTAGATAGTTGCGCTGCTATCATGAATGTGTTGATCTTTACCCTGATATTTAATTATTGAATCGTTATAAAATATCCCACTTAAAAACATCACAGAGAAATAAAAAAATTATACTAGGTGATCAACTTGATAGGTAACCTCCCATACCAAATTTTTGACCTATCCTTCTTCTACAGTTGACCAATAAGAATCTTTATCTCAACAAGATTTTCATTTTGAAAAAATTCTAGGCCTCTTCACCTATGGCTCATATATGTTCTTATTATTAAAATTTTATTCCCATGTTCCAAAGGGGATTTTAACCCTTCGATAAAATTCTATTCCTAGGAGTTAACTTTCTAGCTCAAGCATATCCTTGGAAATCATAGGGGTTTGATCAACATCCCCTCATTCAGTTTCTAAAGGAAAAATTTATTTATACAAGTCTCCTAAAATTGGAGCTTTGATAATAATGCACACTCCTTGGAGACTCTCCTTGACCTCTTCATGCATTAGGTTGAAAATATTGAAGTTTGAACTCCATATTCTCATAAGTTTTGGGATAATACAATTGTTTTGGTAGCCAGGAGTTTACAAAATCTTGACAAACATATAGAGATATGTTAACTTTAGCACCACCTCAAACTCATTAAAGGTATAATCGATCCAGAAATTCCACCCCCAATCCATACCAAAAGACCCTCATGATCGTAAATCCTAGTTTTTTGACCTTCTAAACTTCTGATTAGTTGAGGACTGCCTATTGGTAGATCTATAGACATTTGTTTCGGGCTTAGGTACACATCGTTCCCCTTCATGGTCTAATTGAGTGTATCCTAAGACAAAGCCTTATACATGCTCATCTTCCCTAATAAAATGAGTATATTGTAATATGTTGTAGAAAATCACTTCTTGGTTCCTAATAATCCATATGGGTGGTAGATTACCTTTCTGAGGTGCTGAAATTTGGGAATCATTCAGAAGTATAAATTTATAAAGAGGAAGTTTGTCTGATAGCAGCTTGTCCCGAAGATCCATCCCCAGGAGTTTAATGATAAATGAGTGTACTGGTCGAATATACTTGCATTGACTAGAGCCCCCACTATTTAGCTTCTCCATCCACCCCACCTTTGCTACATGAACTTCATTATTTAAACTCATACTTCAAAAAATAATATATATATATATATATAGGATAAAGAAAATGGTGAATTGTATGCCATCGCGTGATCCTTGTGTGGTCTGCGTGATCATCGTGAAAAAAAGGATTACCACATGATCATCACATAGATGAAAATCCATGACTATAATATTCAAACTGTAATAGCCTTACAATTTACCTTTAGTAATACATCGTTCATCTTAAGCATGTTTGATTATGTGGTTGGTCTAACACAGTTTATTCATGTGACTCAATCTCATGAATCTATTATGTGGATGATCTCACGCAGAAAATTCCAATGATCCAAGAATTATTTGAATTTTCAGAGCTGATTATGAGGCCCCCCATCATAGTATTTATAGTGGTTGACCTTAATTGGGGCACATTTATCTCACATCGGAAATGGGTTCTTCTCATGTCTATCAAACCAAATTTATGAGGGGGTATGATTTGATGATGTATGATTTGTCAAAAAGAGACTTACAATAAGTTTAAGATTAGAATAAAGGAACCTCATAAATTTAAAATGTTATAACCATAGTAATTAAATGGAATAATCAATAATGAATACAAGAAGAAAATGGTTTTTTTGGAGAAATAACATGACCATGTTAGACCCACCATCTCATATGGATTGAATCCAAGACCATTACACAAAGACACCAGACCACATAAGATCAGTGTAGTTTATTTTGTATCTTAGATGTAGGCCCATCAAGCTACCATGACATGGAACCATATTATATATAAGTCCAAGTGGCCTCCATGAAACATCCCCAACTCTAATAATATAGATATGATGTCTACTTTATTATATTTACATCAGATACCAAGGATTACATCACCAATGACCGATCAGTTTATTAGTCTTGATGAACTAGATACATACATGATTCCCATATTACATTGGAAATAAAATATAAAAAATAACAAAAGAAAATATTTGGCATCCTATAAACTCATTCAAATATTAATTATTATATCTTGAAAAAAATGTGGGCGAGCTAGAATTTTAAGTAAAATTTGTGTACAACTAAAGATATCATGAGTAAATAAGGAATAATCAATATGACAAGGTAAATAACTAAAAACACATGTTATTTAATCAATAACTTTAGGAAGAAAATAATATATGGATAATATCAATTTAATAATCTAATGGATAATAATAACTGAATTATAAATTAAATAAATTCATAATTCTAGATGTCTTGATCAAGGTATTGTGATAAGATATTTTGTAATATGGGTAGGTATACACCAAAACCCCATTTAATAAGGTTATCCAAATGGTTTATCTCATGGTACTTGTCGATAAATTTAGATACTTTCTATAAATGATCCCCACCCATAATTGCCTGTTTGATGCATTCCTTATATATTGAATGATCAATTCAAATTTGTAAACAATATTCCTTTTGAAAAAATATTTTTATTTAGTAATGAATACAAGATATTAATATTTACCTAGTGAATAAAATTACTTTTATAGAAAAACACTTCATGTAGAAATGATATATAGTTTATATAATAATCATACATATGAGAAAAAAATATGGATATTCCTGATGAAATATGATCACAATAAAGTGAATGTTTCAAGAGAAATTTAATGACCTAAAAATTAATAATAGATAAAAGATGATGATAAATTCATCAAAAATATAGGTTTTGTAATAAAATCAAGTATTATAGAGAATATAAGAAAATAGAAGATGAAAATTTAAAATAAATTTTCATTAAACAATTTTTTTTTAAATCCATTGGAAACTTGTAAAAGAATATATATAGCACAAAATGGTAATGATGGTGGGAAAATCTATTAACACCGTATATGTTAAAAAAAATAATCCTTTTTTCTTTTTTGTAAAGAAATTGAAAAACAACCCTTTAAAAAACATTTAAAATATTCCTTTGAAACCTTGCAAAAAGTTAAAGATAACATAAAATTTCTTTAATATATCATTTGAGTAAATAAAAAGGACTTTTTAAAATAATTTTGAAAAATATTGACATGGAAGAAAAATATTACTGATCAAGAGAAATAAGATCAGATTTTATTTTGAATATTTATTTGATTAATTTGAGCGTCAAAGAGAGAAAAAGTTGGAATAAATCATGAAAACTCATTAAATACCTATGTGATATGAAAATAAATGGAGTTTATTAAGTATATATTATAATATTTCATCAACAAAAATATAGGCAATCCAAAAAAATGAAATTGAAAAAATAAATTCACACCTCTCGTAATTTTTAAATTGTAACCCCTTGAAAGAGTAAGTTTTAATTGAAAATTTAATTACCATTAATAAATATATATTCATGTTATATACATCAAATGGGCATTATATACACCAGATAATAGAAAATTGGTGTCTAAAACAAAATTTGTATCAATGGAGTGGAAACTACGACGAAATTCCTTACCACACCCTTCCACTTATTAGAACACGATTTAACCTCTTGTGTAATAAATTTATATTTATTATTATTACATACTATAACCATATAAAAATCTATAATATCATATATTATAATCTTATAACATTATCACCTATTTGTCAACAATATTTCATTATTATTATTGTTTCTAACGTTAACTACTTCATTTTTCATATATGTTTTGATTATAAAGTTATGTTACTATTTTCATGATCATGGTTATATCATATCTAAAATGGAAATCATGATATAAAAATCATACATATTCATTATATACATATTTATAATAATTCATGAAAAATGGGCATGAAAAATGAATCACATCATTTCATGGATGTGGTAGTCCACACATACGCATTAATGATGTCATCATTTTTTAATTAGCATAAGGGTAAGAAGATAATTAATATATTAAATTTTAAGAATCATAATTATGTCATAATTAATATATATATATATATATATATATATATATATTAGTTCCATCATTATGACTATCAATTTGAGGGGGTGATGGAAAAAAATCACATCGGTTCGCGAGGAAGTAGTCCTCCGTACACATGATCGATGGTTTTGTTTCCCATTTAATTAAGAAGTATATATATAAATATTATTCCATAAACATAATAACATATTATTATATGGGAAAAACTAGTGTTAATATAGTATAATGGTTAGAACATAATTGAAAGTGGTAAAAGAAGAAGAAAAAAGAAAGTGTTCAGTTATGATGATTGATTACCTCTTGTTTGAAATAGATATTTTCAAAATCCTCTTAAGGACCATAGATTTGGTCTTTTTGGAATAATTACACCACAATAATGTTAATAGTGATGTTGGGGAGAGATTTGGATATGGGTTGGTTGAGCAAAATTTCATAAGTGGTGTGAAGAAGTGAGAGGAGGTGCCCTTTCATAAGTGAGAGAGTGGACACATTGGAATTTTTTAAAATATTAAAATATATTAATGTATTAATAATGATAGATGAATCCAAAATGAATCATATTCAAAGGTTATAAGATTATGGTCAAAATAAAACAAATCAATGAGGTTTATCCAAGTGTCGTGTTAACTAATTTTTACGATTTTTACTATTTATAATTTCCAAAAATGAAAGTGAACTCATTACCAAATATGGACATTATTATACATAATATTTAAACCATTTTATCAAATTCAATTTCTATAATTGGAATAAATTTATTTAAAAATATACTAGTAAAACAAGATAAAAAATAGTTTTTCATAAATTTTCATTTTTCAAGCATAAGATGATCTTTTGTCAACTCTATGATTAGTAATCATAATTATATGAATTTAATTCATATATTTATATATATAATATATAAATTTAATTGAAACCATTCATTATTGGATATTATTTTAATTAATTAAAATGAAAAAAAATTAGGCACTTATCAAATAATTTTCTGAAAAATATCCCTTTTTGTCTTTAAATTGTATTGTCTTTATTTTAATCAAATTGATAATTAATACATGATTAATTATATATATTATAAAACATTTTTATAAATAAAAGGAATATTAGTTAAATACTATATTTTCAATTATTCATAAAATCTTATTTCTAAGGGAAATTTTAAAAAATTCATTCAAGACCTATTTTGACATACTAAGTTCAAAATCCATATTAATCCTATTAAATTAGATTTTTTTGAAATGAAATATTAAAATTTTAATTGAAATATAGTTTCATGAAAATAAAATGGTCACTTATTATAATTGGTGTTCAGATGTTACACGCCACTTGTCTGATTAGCTGCCCATGCCATGCCACCAAGGTTTTCTTATAAATACCAGGTTTCCATTTCTAGAAAGAAGAAATTGAGAAACTGACTAAGACACATAATTTATATGAGGAAGATTTCTTATAGATAGGTAAAGGTAGATAAGTCTATAGAAGAAATGAGGAGGGTGGTGGGTTAATCTTTTATATATGGAAACTCCCATAAATTCCACAGGTAATACCAGAGCCTAAAAAAATAATCTCTTTGGAGAATGAATTTTATCACATAAAACGATCATATGATCCATGAATATAACAATATATCTACATGATCTGGTCCATGTGATTCAATCTTCATTCATGGATGAGAGGTAGAAACATCATGTGATCACATGATGATCCCCTTTTCTGGTCACATGATCACACCCTATCACAATGCCCCTTTAATGGTGTCCCTTTGTGGACCCCCACATAGGATCTTCCCATAGAATGATATTTATACCCCATCATGGGGGTCTTCTAGAGATTTCATGTCCCGCCTCATCTACTCGAACTATCCATATGGCACCCATGACCTTCATTCTCCAGGGTTAGAGCCCCAAAAAAAGAAAAAATTGAATCTCTCCTGAAGCCTCCAGAAACGTATGATCAAGGAATGCATATTAGTACGCACCCCTTCAATTGTGAATTACCTTTATTAACACAAACTCCATGATTTCATCCCAAATGGGTTTAATCCTAATGGGAATCAAAAATGTATTCTCTTAATAACGAGGGTCTTTATCAAGATGGCACTATAGGAGTTTCTCCTGATCTATGATGAATTTATAATTCATTCAATGGGTTGGGTCAGATTAGAGAATCCATACTAGAGTACACCCTTATCCTTTCTTCCAGGGGACCATAATCCTTACTTCCTTTATATCCCATAATTCCTATTAATAAATAGGAAGATGATAGGATGTGACTACTTTTTATGTATAAACCCATACCATACCTTCCTTTCATTTGAAGGGCCATGTTCTCAATAAAACTTATGAACTATATAGACTCTTATTATTGTTATGAATAGGATATGTAGGATACCTTTTCAAATCCAAATGCCCTTATCCGATATTAAAATTCCCTCACATATATATTTATGTATCTTATATTTCAATGTGGAAATGATCCCTGTGGAAACCGCAACACCTTAATGATATTATCACCAAATTCTCCCATATAGATTTCACATTGCAATATTCCATGTGAAGAACCATAACCTATCCCGAGATACATATTCTCTACGAGATCCATATTATTATCCTCTATGAGTTCATACCACTCATGGAATCACCAATCCCTTGATCTATATAACTATCTAGATATGACCTCTTATTTATTGCACCAAGAATGACTCATAAGGTTTTAAAGGTTATGGTTAGTTGGTTTAAGGACAATTTAATGAATCAAATGTCCCAAAAAAATGTTAAACTGTGTGGAAAATTCCCTTACTACACAATGATAAACTTCATTGTATGGTCCCATTGCATGATCTTAAACTGTGCCACTTGAACTATGTGATATTTGATTTTTTTTCTTTAACAAGATACATAGGATGCCTCTTATAAGTCCAAACCCAATGTTTTCCATATCTCCACAATGTTATAAATTCCCCCTTGTAGGATATACTTCTAGAAAAATCATTCTATTTTGTTGTACTGTATATATGATGATATCATGTTCCCCACATGAGGGGATATATTCTCTCCCAGTATTATCATATTTTCTACAAGGCAATATCCCCAAACAATTTCCATTCATTGGTCCATATCCCTAATAAAACAATGTCCCACCCAGAGGATCGTATCCCCTTCCCGAGTCCCATCAATTTTTCACACTAGGTCACATTACTTTTAAATTAAACCAAAAAGGACAGCTTACATAGATGTCCCACAACAGTTATTGATAGATTCCTTTCTCGCAATATTCCTTACCATGTGACATTAAACGCCATGGATTGGTCCTTGTCATATGAACTTAAAATATATGACATGTACTAGTAAGTTACACTAAAATATATGAGATACGATTCCCTTCACATGGTTTTTTAGGAAACCCATTTAATGGGCCTGCCAAATCTAAGAACCAACAGTCTCCCTGGATAATGTCAAATTTCAGATCTACAGATAGTGGGGCCTTAAACTAAAGTATCACTCTGAAATCAACTGATCATTATTCATGAGGGTAACTTGTAGTGTTACTAACATTACAGGGTATGTTTTATAGAATAATCATAAATCTATAAGAGAGCCTTATATTAGGAAATAAATCCCTTCAAAAGGGTGTGACGAGTCTGACCACCCATCCCCTCAACCAACGTGTTTTCTAATATGTTGCCGGTAAAGTACTAGTGACCAATAGACATTGGAAAAAAGGTTTTCATGAACTCAAGATGGTTTTGGGTGTGAATATTCATTATAAGAAATGGTATCATATTTTATATCTTTTAATAAATTTTAAATCTCTATCTTGGGTGACAATGAGGGAAACCATGGTAAAGATTATTCATTCTTAAAGTAGTCTTCCCATGTTAGTTTAACCTAATTTGTGTCACCATATTAAGGAAAACCCCTTCATGGTGGGGAGAAATTTAGAAGTTATCTACCTTTTTGATAAGAATCTACCCTGTATAGACATCTTCTTACGAGGTTAATCTGTTGAGTTAGACTAGTCTGTGGCATGATATCATGAGTTCCCTTGAGTAGTCTGGGATCAGTGTGACTACTTCGATGGAAATTTCTATAATATCCCTATGTATATTTATATTATCTTATACTTGAATAGTTTATTCAACATTTTCTTAGATCTTGATGATGAGTGGATGGACTTATTCAATGTTGAACTCTTAAAAGAGTTTAGCCTTTAGACTTTGTGGTTCTGTGATCATAAATCAATTTAAGGTTTAATTTTACGTTGTTTTAATTCTTAAGTCTATTACAATTTTGGAAAGTAACATGTATTTTGGTGGTTATTTTCTTAGAAACTCCATGTATTTTCTTTTTTATGTTCCCAAATGAAGGATGGCCATGTTAGACCTTGGTTTCTCTTCTATTGAATTCACTAATTACTTTCTAGGAAAACAAATTGTCACAGTGGGGAGAATTGTAACACCCCAATGTCACCTTTATGTGTTATTTCTTTAAGGTTTAATTTTACGTCATAGTATTTCTTAAGGTTATTACAGCTTTGGAAAATTGCATATATTTTGGTAGTTATTTTCATTGGACCTCCATTAACTTTCTTTGGTATGTTCCCAAATGAAGGACTATCACATTATACATTGTTTTCACTTCTATTAAATCCACTAATTACTTTATATGGATACAATGTGTCATAGTTGGAAGAATTGTAACATTATAATGTCAATTTTATGTATTATTTGTTTAATTATTGATTTTATTGGAATTAGTGAAGTCTACGTTTTATTTTTTTTCAAGGTTTAAGAGTTTTTTTCACTGTTGACACATCATTAGTAATAATTGTGAATAAAATCCCCACTTTTATCCAAAGTGGTAGAAGGATCAGAAACCCATTACATAAGTTATCACTGTCTTCCAAACCCATAAGCCCTTGATTTTAAATGATCAACATAACTATTTCTTTCTTACTTAAATCCCTTGATCAAAATTTATCATCCATAGCTCACTTCCAAACATTGGAAGCTCAGAATCTCAACAATGAGAATAAGTATAATTACAACATAAAAACTGATGCATTTAAAATGAAACACCTCATAAATGGATGATTTAAGCTACCTAATTTGAAGAAATATATTTGTAAGAACTCTAGTAAACAACACAAAAAAATGATCAGACTCTTTATAATTATTTTTTGAAAAATTATTTTAAACTCCAAGGCATCGATCTCTATTTAAAGATGAACAAGTAACAAACTCCAATGATCAAATTTTAAAAACTTTGGGTTTAGTCGCAATGGAAGAAGAGGCTTCTTAATATTTTACTACTATACTTAGTATAGGTCCTCATCTTCTGATGTTATAAACTAGTAGAGTTAAATTGCTCATACATATGATAATATGAAATTTGGAATAGTTCTCCCAAATTTCATATATTTCATCTTAAACATAAAAGCTTCATAATTAAATTTATCAAATTTTCATCTGGCACAAAAAAACAAAAATAAATTATTTAAGTTAAAACAAATTCTCATTAAGTGTGTTGTAATAAAAAAAGTATGTAAAGGTGTTATAGAATAAAAAATATCCTACTTTTTTTATAACAATATACATATAGAAAAATTGAGAAGTTATACTAAATTTTTAAATAAATACTTCTTGTAGTTTTGGTAGGTTATGATGATTTTAATCTCCCTTTTCATCAAAATTTTCACAACAAGATTTTTATGACAAAGTAAAGTAAATATCCCCTTTTTTTAAATAAATAAATTTTATACAATTAAATCTCCCTTTCTGAAATAATACAATTATATACTTTTTCATAAAATCCCCCCCCCCTTGTGATTCTGAAAAAAAATTGTACAAAAGAACTAGGCTGAGAAAATTAAATTCTATTAAACTTAAAGAAAAACTCCCACTTTGGAAATTCATACTCTTTGAGTAAATTATCCCCCTTTAGATTTTGAAATGATCAACCAAAATAAGAAACAATTACCTTTATTTTATTTTGGATAATGAAAATCATTCACATTTATGATATTTCTCAGATACTAAAACATTCGTGTATTATAAAATAAAATAAATACAAATATCCAACAAATTATAACATTCATCATGTATAATAATTTTCCCCCTTAATAAAAAATAATGTTATGTTTATATTACAACAGAAATTAGTTTAAATAAATAAAAGTAACGAAAATTTAAAATTTAAAATCATAAACTGTTAGAGTACTACAAATATCGACACATATACAATTTTTTTTCACATTATGAAGATTCAAAGAATCAAGAAAGTTGTAGATAATCCTATGAAAAATAATTCTTCTATATAAAAAAACTTCCCTATCTTAAAGAGTTAGACTCATAGTTAAAATATTATCCTACTATGTAAAAGAAAAAATTAAAATCATTAAAAAAAGATATATAGAGAATATATATCTTCAAATAATAAAGTAATATGGTTTCATAAGTTTATCTAAATGCTCTATTCTTTAAGTAAGGATAGAGTCAATTTTCAAAAATCCTAGATCCTTTTAATAATTAAGAAATTACATTCAACATCAATCACAAAAATTGAAAATTGTTTTTTTATTTTCTTGAATACTATTATTATCTTTCTATGGAGTTAAAAAATTCATAAGATATTATGATATGAACATCTTCACTAATTAAAAGCAACAGATCTTTCTAAAATCTATATGTTTAAAAAAATATAGAATTATTTATATTTTATCTATCAATGATTCAACATGATATTATTATTTTGAAGATGGTTCAAGATATATTATATCTTAAAATAATATAAACTATACTAGAATTAAAAATTTATCTGCTTGGAAAATTGGATAAAACAATTCCCTAAATAAGAGGAATTAATGTGATTTATTAAGAAAAGCATTTAAAAATTCAAAACTTAATCTAAACAAACAATTCAAAAATAATGTATGTTATGAAAAACTTCAAAAGAATAGTTACTTGGTACACTATATATAAATTTAGATATTGATACATAATGAAATCAAATCTTCAGAATTAGGGTCATGGAAGATAAACCTTCTTAGGTTAAAATGTATGTGTGAATAGAACCTTTGATAACAACATTTTTTACCTATGTAATATTCATAGGTAGAAATTTATATTGATATAAATTTTGAGTTATTTTGAATTATTGAACTATATTTATAGATCAAAATTTCTTTCGATGTCTTCCTCACTGAAACCTGGTGTATACGGTTGATTTCTTAGTTATATAATAGTTTGATTGATAAGATAACCTTTCATTGGATTTACTTCAAAGTTTGAAAATATACTTTTTGGTATCATTTGAACATAACTCTTCTCAAAATATATTCTTATGATAATAAAACTAGATAATAACTTTTTCACACTCTAAATTTTGGATACCAGCTTTGAAATTTATATCATCTTATGAAAATGATACCCACTTTCTTATCTTATTCATATCAAATATTGAGAAAATATCTCATTTATTATGTGTATATTATAATGAATTAACCATTAATTTTCATTTATTATCATAATTTATCTTCTTTACCATACTTTTAAAATGATCTAATTCTAAAATTACCTTTACATTCTCATTTTGTACCTCATTCAACTTATTTTCAGACTTAGATAAATTGTCCTTACTCTCAGTAACTTCATTTTTAATATTCGAGATTTTTTTGTAATGTTTTTCACACACATCCTCACATTCAACAATATATGTTTTAATTTTGTCAAAATTTTGATGAAAAATATCTTCATCATCAAAATAAGATGAATTTTCATCATCACTTTCTTCCTAAAAATATAATTTTGCTAGACTATTATTCAAAGAATATGATGACAAATATTTATCAGTATTTATCTTTCCCATAAAAATATCACATTTTAGGCATATTTATATTGACATAAATTTGATAATCCTTCTATTAGAATAAATTTTATTTGATGAACCATCATAAGAAGTATCACCACCAATTTCCCTCCAAGTGTCTAAGACATTCAAATGTTTCTTATCCTTTCTCTTGGAGGAGTTCATAGAGTATTTTCTGTCTCTTTTCTTCAACTCAGGTAAATATGGTCTTATATAGATAGGATTTATACATTCATAACAAATGGTTTTAGATTATTATTTCTTTTATATTTTATCTTTTCTATCTTTCCTATAATCATTTTGAAAATTATAATTTTTAAACATACTTCTTACTATATTAGAATGTTCTCCATCTGTAGGATCAGGATCGCTATCATAAAAACTATTTCTTGAACTTTTATTAGATGAGCTCTGATTGGAATTACAAGCTCTAGAATTTAAGCCTCGAAAAGTATAAATAAAGGGGAAACCATTTTTCTTCCTTTTTTATCTACATTCCTATTTAATACTCTCGTACTACATAAGTGTTCCAATGAGATGTTCAAGACTTATATTTTTTATATGTTTTATATCATATATATCTATTCTCTTTGGTTGCCAATCCATAGGTAGAATATCAATAACATATTCATCAATATTTTATCTATAATTTTTCTCTCCCTAAGTAAATATAAATTATTAACATAATCATTAGACATAGATGGATTTGGGGAACATTCTATTCAGATAAAAAATCAAAAACTTGATAGTCATCTCTTAGAAATACTCGCTTAGTTTCTAGAACTTTCGATTTTCCTAAGTGTGTTGTCACAAATTATTTCATATAATATTATCTATTTTTTCATGAAGAAACATTAATATATTTTTTCTATTGAATTAAACAAAATAATTTATTCTTCACATGAAAATTTAGTTGAAACCCATTTCTTTCATCTCAAGTAAAAATATTAACTTCTTTATCCAAAATATTATAACATTTGGTAAACATTATAAAATTATCTACATTGGTATTATTAACAAATATTTTCATCTGGTATCTTCAATACTTAAGTCATTTCCATTAAAAATAGGCGTTCTGTTTGGATTGAGATTATCCAAACATCCAATATGCATAAAACATTCCATATTAAAAACAAAAAAGATATTTTCATGTAAACAAAGTTAGTGTAAGGAAATTGAAAAAAATATGATAAACTAATGTAAATTCAATGAATAAAATCATGCTCTATCTCAAACATAGAGACAAGATCTGATACCAAATGTTGGTATCAGACAGAAATATTAATAAGCTCCAGAGGTAAGTAAAGTTAGGATCTGATTCCAAATTTTGTCCCAAAAATACATAAGAATATAAATTATAAGAGAGGGGTGAATTTTCATTTATAAACCAGATATATTTTTTTAACCACGTCAAGATTAATAATATTGTAAATATGAACTTCAGATTAATCCAAGATTCATAGTAACAAAATATAAATGCGGCAAAAATTAAATCTTATAGAATTTAAACAACTTCTAATTAAAGAAATAAAATAATATAAATAAAATGAAATGAAAAAAGGTTTAAAACAACGCACAAAGTAAGGATCGAAATACTTATACTCCAAATGGATATTATTACTAGCACAATCCAATCAATAGAAGTGTTCACTTTTACCCCAAGTGGTGGGAGAATCACAAACGCGATCTAGGTATCCCTATTCCAATCATTGGAATGTCCTTGAATGTGAACTAGTCAGTCAATATATCTATCTTACTATCACCAGATGGCCTCAACATAACCTATCAGAAGGTATCTTTATTTTTCAAACTTGTAACCCCTCAATATTTAATGATTAATACAACTCTATATTCTTTACCGGAAGCCCTCAATCACAACTGATCGACAACATTTCTCTTCAAAACACCAGAATCTCATTATCTCAATGATTATAATAATCACAATTACAAAAAAACATAGAGAATTCACAAATAAAAACTTCACTAATGGATGCTCTAAGATATTCCCCTTAAATAAAATACAACCATAAGTGCTCTATGAAACAAGTTGTTATAGACTTCAAAATGATCAAACACTTAATAATGCTTGTATCAAAAACATTTCTAAACTACAAGGTCTCAGTATCAATTTATATATTCCCATGTAATAGATTTAAATTATCATATTTCAAAAACTTTGGGTTCATTTGTAATGATATCAAAAGCTCCATCATCGTCTTCTGATAAACTTAGCATAGATTCTCATGTTTCAAATAGCATAAAAAACCTGGAGATCTCAATCATGATGGGTATTACTTTTCCCATGATGGATATATTATCTCAAACTTTGGTAAAATATGTTTGACCTAAAACATTAGCGACCTTTAGTCAGAGAACTATGACCTTAAACTACATGCACCATTCCTCTAGGTTGTCTGTATTCATGGTGTTGGACTCAAAATTCATGTTAGGTGGGATTTTACTATACTAATATATGGAACTCCTTGCATTTTGTGAAAAGATATACGACCTTAAACACTAACTACATTGGTATAGATTGAAATAACAAAACATTCCAAAGGAAATGGATACAACACTCATTAGGCTGATAACCCATACATGGTGGCCTGAAAAAAAGTCGAGTATCCACTCGCTAGACATGCATCGTATCAGAGAAATATGACCTTAAACTACATGAACCATTCCTCTAGTCTATATATATTCATGGTGATGTACTCTTAATTCATGTTAGGTGGAATTTTACTATTCTACTATATGAACCACCTCACCTTTTGGTTAAAGATTTCTGACCATAAACACTAGCTACATTGGCCTCACTTATAAGAACTAAAACTGCCAGAAGAAAGGGACATAACAATCATTAGGCTGAAAACCCATATAAGGTTGCTTAAAAAAAGTTTATTCTCCACTATCTAGGAGTTTATCCCATTTTATTTGAAAAAAATGAGCATTTTAAAAAAAATGATGCACAAATTTTTTAGTTGGAAAACCTATAAACGGAGACCTGTGAAAAAGTCGAGTTCTTGCTCGCTAAGTCTCCTCCACATGACACTTAGATAAAATCTAGGACTAAAAAAAGAGACCTAAAACCCTATGGGTTCTACTATATCATCCTAACATAAGTCAATCCATGCTCTATAGGTCTCTAATCCAAGGGAAATACTAGGGCACTCCTCCTTTGTTGATATGTTGGTTTAGATATTAATGAAAAGCCCACAAAATTGTGATGTCAGGGTACGTAATACCTTTTGATCATGGTAATACTCATTCCATAAACCCCCATAATAATCCACATCATGTTGAGTCTATAATATGATATCCAAACCAAATATAGTGTTACAGTGATGGTACATATGCCTATACTCATCCTTGAACAAACACCTAAGAGGAAATCATCTCATATTCTAATGAACAAAATCTATATTTACGACAATGATATAAATTCCAATAATTATCCATGAGCACACACCTAAGAGGAAACTTCCATTATTAATCAAGTGGTTAAATATAGTGATTAACCTTGTTTCATTAACATCCAGTTCTTATATGGATTCAATTATCTTATTATTTCTCTTTGAGAGCTTCATGTATTATCATGAATTGATAAATAGAATGGAACACAAAAATTAGACAATTAATAATGGTAGGAAATAATTTTTTCCATTTATTTATCAAAAGAGAATAAGAATATCCACATTTTGGAATATCTCTATCATATGTATACAATGGAGGCTTGAGGTAGAGTACTTCTCCAATTAGTACTTGATTGACTCTCAATTATGGATCAATGTTTTCTCTAAGTTGTTCAATACTTGGCATAACTCAACCAATGTCACAGATTCTAATTCTATATCATGTTGAAACTAACACACACTTGAACTAACATCCATCCTAGCCTTTTTAGCCACCTCAATTAGCTATTGTTTCCCACGTTCTACCATTTCAATGGTAGCTAGTTCTTATCCAATTCAGTCAAGTTCTTATTTGAGTTGGTTAAACTTTTGGTGGAGCTATTCCACTTGGGACCTTGTTTTCATGTCTTGATCTTTCTACTTCAAGGATACTACTACATATTGAGAGGGTTCATTAATTATTACACTTTTGGTCTTATAAAAATGGGTCATCAATTCTGTATACACAAACTTTGACTGGATCATTCTCGTTCATTCTTGGCAGATAACCATCTCATTTATCTTGGCATATATGGTTTGGAAATCAAAATATCCATACCCCAGTATATTGTAAATACAATTAATCTTATGAAAATTAATCGATAGATGTTATAAATAAGTTCTGGATATAAACTTCCATATATCCTTCTATACACATCGTTAGCTGACACACAAGATATTAAGAGTTTTCTAATTGGTTTTAGAATCACTCTTAAAAAGAAAAAATATATTTGAGTACCAACTCACTCAATGAGGGTCTAGTATCAAAACTCCTAAATGAGTTGGATCTAGATCAGTTAATATCCCCAAAACTTCAGTTGTCTTAGATTCTAATCATAATTTTTTTGAATTTCCATGACCAGCGATAGTATTACTAAAATAGATACCTGAAATATGTTAGAAAATAGGTGGGGAGGGAAGAAAAATAATAAAAAATATGAATTTTCACTGTTATTTGTTGGTACATCAATATATTATACTATTTATGTCATATAGGTAGGCGTAAAAGGTTTTTATTTTGGTGGTGATTCCTAACCATGGCTTCTAGATGCCACATCAACTACCAAGGGAATCATATCCACCATCAGAGTAGTAGGACCAGAGGGTATCTATGATTTGAGAATGTCTCAATCATCACCATTCATGGAGGTAAATGATATCCAACATGAGTTAGTACAATCATAGAATAAAACTATAGATCATAGAGAAAAAACTTTCTTCTAGAGATGCATTCACCCTGATGTAATCAGCAATGAAATAATTTGTCAGGTCTACAATCTTGATGAGGTCATCCACCAGCCTATGAGGCATGAGGAAATTGGAAAACACATTAAGATCAAAGGTTTGTTATGATACTTCATAGACTTTGACCACCAGCACCGCTCCCATAATGACCCCTTCTAGAAGCACCAAGGATATTTGTTCTTGGGGTGCTGGTACACCTAAATTTGGAGTTCCCACAACATCATCCACTGACATTGGTTCTATAGGGATGAGGTTTGGTATGATCGGGTCTAACCTTTCTTGATCATATCCTATTACCAGTCCCCTAGAGGGACCTTCTAGAATAAAAGGGCCATATTTACTTGGGAAGATAATACCACTAAACCAATATCCTTGCTATAGCTGGGACTTTTATTGGACCTGAACTCCCTTGGAATTCCTCCATTGACACTTCTGTAGATACCCCTTCTAAGAGAATAGGGGTTACAAACTCTTGAAAATTTGATACCTCTTGGACTTTGGCACTTGTATTAGCATATGAATATAAAAATACATTAATATAAATTCATATTAACAATTTGATAGATGAGTGAGAAAGTATAGTAGTTACTCACCAATCACGAATAAAGATGTATAATTAGATATTTTTCTTACCTCTGCCTAGTAGTCTCCCACATGAGTAGTCCCACAGTAGGAGTGGATAGTGGTAATGTAGGTGGGATTTATACTATAGGATTGGAAATAAATGCCTACATATGCTCCACTATAGAAGGAGGGCCTTTATCTTTACCTCATTCCCTTGGAGGAGCACCTCTATTGATTGTCTTTCCTCCAATCAAATACTCTAGAAAGGTTAAAAACAATTGTCTCCTTTTATACATAAAAATAAGGATAATGAAATTAATTTATGACTTCTGATAATTGAATAAAGTTGTGAATGGTAATACTATATTACATATCCCAAGGAAGTTCACTCCTTGTCAGTTATGATTTCCCAGGAAGTCAACATATCAAGGAATCAATCCATATAAAAGGTACTAACCTTATGAGAATGGATCATGACCTAAATATCTTAGAGGTAAACTCTCACATTCTCAAAATGTTCTTTAATGTATATGTTGATGAGAGTAGTCATGTGCTCGAAATCTGTCAAGGAAATTTTCTCATCCTGGAGTATTATCTAGACCTCAATGAACCACTTACTCCTTCTGGAATCCCATTACTTCTATGTTATTGATAATGAGTTGTTAATAAGAGTAGATAGAGTAGGCACCCCACTTATTAAAGGAGATGAATTAAATTGTCATATCTACTTACTTGGAATCTATGAGATTGGAGGATTTTTATAGAAATCATTTTATGAGGCCTCTATAATTTTACTTGAAGTAGACGTTCCTATTCTATTTTAAGTATTGACAAACCATTATTTTGGGGAACTAGTCTAGCCAATTTCATTCCTAGATATGATAGAATCCAATCCTCAAAATAGTTTTGGACAGACCAATCATAGCTTCAACCAGAAGAAGGACCACCTGAATGCCTATCTCCTCTCATGTAAACATAATCCAAAATTGGTGCATGATGATCAAATGATTTTATACCCACACACTACTAGGGGAGTAGACACAGAGGAATTTTCTCCTGAATATTTATGGTGAATAGTCTTTATAGATCAATTCCCATTGATCCTGTAAGCTAAGATTACTTATCTTAATGATATGAGATACCCTTTTCCTCTATGACTACAAGTTGAGTTATCTTTTATAATGCTAGTTTGAGGTGTGTATGGGGTGTAAACTGATGGGTTTCGTATGATCATCTAAGGATTAGATGAATCAGAAGGAAACCCAAAACATTTAATATCCATCTTCAAGACGTTAACATGTAAATAATATTGTAAAATAGAGTATCTGGAATTCAAAAACATCAAAAGTTTTAATTTTACTTCCATGGAGAGTGTTTGGTGAAGATCATTTGGAGCAGTGAACAAAAGAACCTTTCCACTGATGAATTACACTGACCAATGGTCCACAAATGCTTTGTGAGGATTCTCAAGCAATTGAAGGGGTGATAGTGCCTTCTCAGGTGTGATGAACAGTTCTCGGGAAGAAGGGAAAATCAAAGAAGTCTCATACACATCGTATACCCAACAAGAGAACATTTTATCCTCTTAGATAACCAAATCCTGAGGCTCGTCCTATTCATAACACATTGTATGTGTCATGACCCACCTCCCCGGGCCATGAACCTTGTCATCTTACCCCATGGGTCTTCTGTAATACCTTTGTTGCCTTCCAGGAACACCATAGTATATTACTCACTAGGCTCGCTTATCAGACTAATGACTGTCCCCACATTCCAACACATGTTCTTTCAGTGTGTTTTTCCTCACTCACACACACCCTGGGAAACTTCTCAGAAGGCCACCCATCCTGATTACTACTCCAGGCCAAGCATGCTTAACTGTGGAGTTCTAATCAGGCAGGCTCCCAAAAAGAAAGGCGCACCTTATTGACATGGTTAGTAACATTTAGCCATTTAAGTCTAACTTTTCTAGGGGTGTTACAATATCCACCCCTTTAAAGCACAACGCCCTTATTGTGGACCCCGAGCTTCAAACCCAGGCAGTTTCTAAGTACTTCCGGCTGGGTATTGGCTCTGATACCATTTGTCACGACCCGCCTCCCCAGGCCATGAACCTTGTCATCTGACCCCATGGGTCTCCTTTAATACCTTGTTTGCCTTCCAAGCACACCATAGGATATTACTCACTAGGGTCTCTTATCAGACTAATGATTGTCCCCATAGGGCAATACATGTTCTTTCTGTGTGTTTTTTCCTCACTCACACACACCCTGTGAAACTTCCCAGAAGGTCACCCATTCTGGTTATTACTCCAGGCCAAGCATGCTTAACTATAGAGTTCTAATCATGTAGGATCCCGAAAAGAAAGGTGAACCTTGTTGAAATGGGTAGTAACATTTATCCTTTTAAGTATCACTTTTTTAGGGGTGTTACAGTATGCATTTCTGACTATTGGGATATGGTTTATTAAAATTTTTCAATGAATTTAATTCAAATTATTTAATCCATTCATAATGTATGATAAAATATGAATAAACTAATTGGGAGAAATAAATAATAATAATAATATATATATATATATATATATTATATTCATGCATCACATGCATGAAAAATTCATCCATCATATGCATATATTAAATATACATTATATATAATATCATATATTATATATTTATTTATCTAATGCATCATATTCGTGTAAATTTTGGTGAAAATCCAAAAATATCCTACACGCACTAAAATACCATAAGGACTGTATGAAAAAATTCACAACTCATTGTGAATCCATTCAAACTCTTTTGGTCACAGTTTTTTCATCAAACTCCCTTTATTTTGGAAAAAAATTGTCCAAATTTTTATCCTTGTCCAAGGGCCTAACCATGTGACCCTATGAGATTTAATAGCATTGAAAACAACTATGAAATCCCAATTTCATAGATGTAAAAAAATAGTGACCTCTAGAAATGTATTAGTGACACTCAAGTGACTTAGGGGTCTGGGGTGATATCCATCAAACATACTTATATCTATATGAAAATATTCCCACCAAAAGATTCATCATATCCATCATATAAATAGCTATATAATCTTTTTTTTCAATGACATCGCGTGAACACTATACATGAATTGTGTCAATCTAGTATAAACAACTCATCTTTTCTTGATTCTCATAAATATACTAACCAAGACAATGAATACATCATATGTCATTCATCTAATGGATGAGTACATCACATTCCCCTCATCCAAGTATCCAAAAACTCATCTTGTATTTCAACTAAGAATGAACATGCATTTCTTCAATCTAATTCTATCTGGGGATATATGTCTTTTCTTGTCATACAATTGAGAAAACCCTATCTTGGTTGTACTCCAACCAAAAAAATGATTAGCAACATACCCAACCACCCCTACATTAGATAAGTTCATATATTGACTTGCATAAGTAGGGTATCAAAGCATGAAGGTTCCCAAGATAGGTATATCACCAACCTAAAGTAATAAGGGTTGATAATAAGCATACACCCCTAAGTATATCTATGACCATGTGAAATTCCATGAGATATAATTTTTTATATCAGTCCAAGTAATAAGTCTCTACCTTTTAACTCAAGAATATATTATTAATATCTTATATAAAACCATTTGTAATGGATATAAAAATATATTAAAGCTAACATTTACATATCATCAAATACCATTATACTCAATGATGATCATAATTTATAGACAACTAAAAATTTATAATTTGAGATGATATTTATAATTCTACCATTCATGTAAATTAAATTTGCAACACACATGAATGAATGGTAAATGGACATTTCTTTTATTATAAATACACGATATGTTTATAACCATTAAAGATAATATTTTAATAGATTCTACATAACTTTCATGTTGTTTCTGTAGAAATGGTTTTTGAACATTACATCCATATTTAATTCTCATCACATCCATATGTGACTATATAATAAAATACTCCCGATAAACTCTTTGTGAGTAACATTTACGACACAATATAGTTTGAATAATGGTGAGAAAATTACTAATGTTCAGTTATTTGAAAAATTTTCAAACTACTTTAATTTATAAAATCAAATGTTATAATGTTGTCTTAGGTTTTATACTTAGAGATATTTTTAAGTACATCATCATTATCCTTCAAACCCTTTCCACCAAACATTTTACTTAAAATTCTTTGTAAATACTTTAACTATTTACATTATCACTTTACCAACATATCCTAAAACCTTTTAGGATAAATTGATATCCACTTCTTTACAGTAACTAATGTAACTCATTACAATTGTCTTTATCATCACATATCATAAACTTCTTTAGGATATTAAGTGAAGAATCACTATAATCTTATACCATCATAAACATTTAGTTAATAGTAATATTCACTTTCTTACAGTAACTAAATGTAACTACTTTTTTCTTTTACCATCTCATATCCTAAATTTTAGGATACTAAGTGAAAAATCCCTCAAACTCATATTGGGAAAATATTTAATTTTTTAACTTTTAACTTTTCTAAGTCCAAACATACCCCCACTAGCCTCTTAGGTATCATATTCTCTTCGAAATATCTTTATAAGACTTAACACAAACTACTTTGAGTTTTTGGAAATAAAATTCATTTCATTTTAATAGTAATATCTAATAAATAAACTATTGTTTCCAAATATCATATATAATTCTATGTGTTTAGATTTTTTTTCTTAAAAAAATATTTTATTTAATAAAATACACTACTAATGGCTGGGAGTCACATTCCACTATATTTAAACACTTTTTCCTTATATAAAATCACTTTTATCAATATCTTTTTATAAAAACATGTTATAGGTTCTAATGAATCATAAACCCATCATATACAATTATTTATCTCATGTTGTTATTAACAACCCTTTGTTAACACCTCTTATAATATAAAATAATTGAGATAAAGATACAATTCATTTACTTGGATTCATTAAATCTTGATAAATATCTTTACAATCAAATTTATGATGTAGAAACTATTTACTTCATCAATTGAATGAAAACTATAAGCTATTTTAATTATTCCTATGATTTTGAACTCTTATATATTTACCACACTTGTAAAACATATATTCGATATCACATACCTTATAAAATAGAAGAATCAATCTATATAACATTAATACCTAACCTGGATATTCCATGAAGTTATCAAACCCATTAAGGTATTATAAATAATACCTTAACATGGAATTATTAACCATTCCTAATAATACCTTCATTTTTCAAATAAACTTGATTGGGTTCTTGGACTTTCTAACTTTATCTCTTTTAGTTTTGAACTTTTACCTCTGTGTACTATTTGTACAATAAAAAAAATTATACATGATATTCCTAGTTCATCTATTCTCAACACTTTGAGAATATAGGGTAAATATTTATAGAATTAATATATCTTTTCAGAACATTTACATAAATGAATATAGTATTAATTACTAAACCAAAATAAGTTTTATAAGAACTAAAAACATATTCAATCATATTATCATTGGAAAACCCAATAATATTGAGTATATGAGACTAGAACTTATTAGTTTAATAAGCATCTAGTGCCTTTGAAACTTTAAATTAATCATTTCATGACTTCATAAACTTATAGATTCACCTTCTGAATAATTTCTACTATTGGTTACCCAGGAAAAATTATAATACTTCAAATATTTCTCTTTCTTGAAAACTTTTCTTAAGAAAGAAGTCTCTGGAGTTTTTTACATTAAAGTTTTTATTTCAAGGATTAATTTCAATATTTTGTTTGATAATGATGGATTTATCTACAACATAAATTTTTATCAGATGAATATCTTGTTTTTTCATATCTTTTTATTAAGGACTTTTAATGATAGTGCTTCCACTAAAATTGATAACCCCATATAGCATATCAATTTAGTGATACAAGATCCATATTTCATTAAGTAATAAGTCCTCTATGGATTTTCTCTCACCACATAGTTTTTTAGGAAGGGATTCATCCAAATTGAAACTGTTGTGACTCTTAGATAGTTGAGTGGATAACCTTTTATCCTAATCCATCATATGGATTCACCTATCTCTATTACTCCAGTAACCTAATCCTATCAGGGTCTCCTGGATAGTGTAACTTAAATCAAATTCCAAAAATACGCTAACAAAGGTCAATACAAGGGAACCCATCTATGAAATTACCTACCAAAGGATGTTCCAATGTAACCCATTAATTTATTTCCTTACACAAGATAATCCATGGGCACCCAAATATAGTTTTACCAGGGTCTCTTTAAAATAAATCCCTCACTTATTATTTGAGGGTTTTTCATTTTAAAGTCTCACCAATTTAATATAAATCATAAACATATTAAATTCAAAATTATTACTTCTAATTCAATAATTATTTTATCATTTATTATTCCCCTTTGTGTATGCATGATTCTAATGATTTAGTTTTTGAAATCCCTATTCCAACCACTGAATTAATGTGTTCATACCACATTAATGTGTAAGTGTTTACCCAACCAAAAATTTGTGTTAATCACATAAAAATATAAGTCAAGTATATTCATACATATCCAAATGAATCATATTAATAAGGAACATGAATGATTCATTTAAAGTCATAGAGTCATATGAGATTGAAAAACTCCACATGAATCATACTTTTTCAATAGATAGCCAACCCCATTCACTTTCCTAGCTAAGGAAATCCTCCAGGAAAGTA
Organism: Viscum album; assembly: GCA_963277665.1. Classification (NCBI taxonomy): domain Eukaryota; kingdom Viridiplantae; phylum Streptophyta; class Magnoliopsida; order Santalales; family Viscaceae; genus Viscum; species Viscum album. The sequence goes on from OY728150.1 coordinate 1,514,682,751, forward strand.
GGTGGTCCGACCCAAAGTCCTTGTACCTGGGGGGACTTTAATCAAGATAGAATTAAATTCATGAAAACTATAACATGTAATATAATTAAACTATCCAAAACAAATATTCTGAAGCTCATAAATAAAAATAAAAAATGAGGTCAAGGTAGATGAAAACTAAATTTTATGATATCAAACCAAGCCTGATATGAAATAATTTTTACAAGAATAAATTTTTCATGTAAATGGTTATACATAATATTCATATTTTCCAAACTATTTACTAAACATGAATATCAAGGAAATTTAACAAATAAATGAACATTTTATTTATTTTCCAAAACATGAGACATTTATGAACTACTCATAAATAAATAATAATTAAAAAAATTATATATATATGAAATAATATAAATATTTTATAGTCATTTCAATATAAACCGCTTTAAATTTAATATTAAATAAAATTTATATGATATTTCATGAATTATAAAAATTTTATAATTCAATATCTATTATATAATAATTTTATATAATATAAATATCATATATTTTTCAATTTATATACACTTTATAAATCAACTCTTATTATTTCTAAATAAACCTTTTATTTATAGATCATAAGGCATTCCATTTAATTTTTCAAAAAGGAATTTTAAAATATTAACCTTTAATATATGGGAAAATTTGTTCATAAAAAATTATTTAATTAATTATAAATAATTTATAATTAATTATTTAATTTATAAGATCTCTATAAATTAAAATATCTCAAGTTACATTTTATTATGATTTATAAAAATTTTATAAACTATTAAAAAGAATTAATATTCAAAAATAATTTTTAAATATAGTTTATACTTACCCTTACGCAAAACCCATATTCTGCATAAGGGTTTCCTCCCTTTTACGCTTACACATATGCCCTATGTAAGGATAAAATATGTTCTCTAAAGCCTATATAAAAGTAATATAAAGGTTATCATTATGAATATTTACTAGAAAATTAATGTGTAAAGGTAATAAACAGATACATTTACACAACTCCCTCACATCAACATATTACCTTTATGAAACTTCTTTTGCATAAGGGTATGTTGAATATTCCATAAAATGTGTAAAGGTAAACATTAGTGACCATTACATAGTTCCTCTAATACCTTTATAAATAAGGGTAAAGTGCAAATGAACATTATTTAAACCCCTTTTATAAGGGTACTACCTTTACACAACACATTTGTGTAAATGTAACAATGAGGTTATCCCTATGAAGACCTTATATATAAGGTTAATGTGTAAGGGTAAATGCATATCTACCTTTATGAAATGGCACATGTAATGGTATAACCTTCACATATCCTACCTTTATAGGGGTAAATAGTATACACCCTTACGCATCTCACATAAGAGTCTATAATCATCCCCCGGTTTTAAAAAACACTATTTTAAAAAAAAAATCTTTGAAAACCAGTGATCAAAACATATTTAACTATTTAAGAACCTGAATTTGATACCACTGATGGGTTTCATATGATCATATAATGATCATATGTAGTAGAATATAACCCAAAACACACAAGATCCATCTTCATGAAATTAACATGAAAATATCTCTATAACATAGAGTATATGGAATTCATGAATTAAAAAAAAATCAATCTTCCTTTCATAGAGATTTTCTGATGAAGATCATGTGAGAGAAGTAAAAACAATAACTCTACTTATGAGATATTAAATTGACCAATAGATCCACAAACGCTTCATAAGGATTATCAAGAAACTGATGGGTTTCTAGAGCCTTCATGGGTGAGATAAACAGTGCTAAAGAAGAAGACAAAATCAAAGAAGGCTCATACACATCGCACAACCAATAGGAGAGGATTTCGACCTCTTATATTGATGAAGCTCGAAGCTCCTTTTATTCATAACACAATGTATGTGTTTCTAAATATTGGTATATAATTAATTAAACAATTTCAATGAATTTAATTCAAATCATTTAATCCATTTATAATAGATTATAACTGATTAGTAAACCATGTGATAAAAATAAATAATATATATTATATTCATGCATCGCATGCATGAAAAATACATATATCATATTCATATATTAAATGTAAACTATATATAATATCATATATTATATATTTATGCACCTCATGCATCAAATAAATATGTACATTCATCTCATGCATGTGGACATGCATTTATATTTTAGAATACATCCAGTATAAACAAAGAGGTTGTGTTGATTCAATGCACTTTTCACATCCCACTCATACTATTTCCATGGCCTGACTCCATCCATGAATTGAAGATATAACCTAAAGAGAGCTTCCAGTATTGTACAGTCCTTTATAAATATGCAGCCCCCATGTGAGTTGTGATCCACCCCCACAGGACTTAGAATGTCCCAACAAGTTTACATGGATATTTACTCTTGATGATATTTCTGAAGGGGTGGTGTAATTTTTTCAACACCATAATAACTGGATTGATTCACTTTCTAGTCACTAGCTAGTCTTACATTATGAACTTTGTGACCCTAAACTCATTGTGGGACCCATGAAATAATAGTAAATAGTTGCTCATGAAAATGGCCAGGAAGGATTCTGATCATACTAACTGATAAACCTTGGGGATGACTTCTCAACCCCATTCATAAAAATGAATCTCTTCCACAATAATTCAATATGCACATGGAAGTCCACAAATTCTATGGTTGAGATAGGTTCTAGGCCTTCTAACCCCTAGATCCTGAACATTTGGCATGATAAAAACCTAATCCCAATCAATAAAAGGAACACTATTCTATAGGTTAAACTCTTACCTTAAGGTGTTTTTCAACATTATATGTAACTTTATCATGATCAGTGGAGTTATCTCTATATTTTACCATATGATGAGGAGGGCTGAACTTTTCATACATATCACCATGTTCTATGATCATGTGTGTATCCTAGTTACTAATATCAATTTCTCCATGAATCAAGGAAAGATATTTATATCTTGAGACCATTGTGCACAAATGATAATATTTTTTAATAGTTTGAATCCATAAATTGGAAGCATGTATGACATCGAATAATCTCAAAGAACATCACCCATAAGTTATGAAAAGAAATAAAGACTAAGACATACATGTTTCTTCATATCATCTTTAACACTTTCTATCATGATATTCTTCCACTCCTCAGTCATGTAGAGAAATTTTGATGCAGTCACTTTTTACTTGAAATAATAATTAGTTAAGTTTTATATAGGTTTGTATAGAAAAATAAATAAAAGTACATTTTTCACATAGTAATCACATGATCCACTTATGTTGTACATGGTAATAATAAGTCTTATGTGAAACATCTAATCCCTATGCAAGTTTCATATCCCCCATGTGACATTATGATGTCCGCAATCACCACATACTAAGTTTGTGAGATTCTACTTGATGGATTGTGAAGTCCCATCTAAAAATGGGATCTTCTATGAGAATCAATTCTTAGTGGGTGATATCTTGGTCATTTTTAAAAAACAATTCAAGATAAAATTAAAAATGAAGGACCCTAGGTCACTATATAGGGGGACTTACCTTGGCATGGATCACCTATAATTCTGATGTTCCCCTTATCTCCTCAAAATCAGTTTCTCTTCATGTTTCTCTGACATAATTCCCATGGGGGGAACTTATTATGACCTAAAAATCACAAAAACTATTTAAACACAAAAAATAAGGTCAAAATATCAAATTAAATATCCAAAACCAACGTAAAAATTTTAAAAAGGAAGATTTTTATTAAGAAACTCAAGCCCTTTATGAACAACTATATTCTTCCTAAAGAGACAACCCATAAACTGCATAGATTTTTCATTAATGGAATAGGTCATTCAAAATATTCATAGAAGGTTCAAAAAATGATTTTATAAACTGTAGATCCTTTTCTTTTTATCACTCGAAAGTGGTAATTCTGGGAACATCATGATTCTACTTCACATATGCAGATGGAGTTTGTGGCTTGAAGGTAGTGATTCAGAGCCTTGTGTAACACTTCATTAATCTATTATCATATACGAGGCATCACTATCCACGAGCCCAATGAATGGTTACATACCCTCTATGCAACCATCAATTTCAAAAAAAATACCCAACACCACCTATAAATACCACATACATACCTTATAGTATACAAAACAAAATGATAGAGATAGCCCATAGAGAAACCTATCATTTTGGAAAACTCTGAGGAGATCAAAATTTATTATTTGTGATAGAATTTTCATGTATCTGAGGGACCTAAAAGGATTAAATGAAAAAAATAAACCACTTGTGAACTTTTTTTTGGTGATAGGAATATGATATTCTTCAAGAGTAATAATGTTGTATGACCCATCTTGAAAGATAATTCCCACTAACTATTTCTTGAATGAGAGGTCCACTAACCCCTTTTGAAAATGGAAATCTCATAAGGCCCCTTCATGAAGTCCATATGTGAGTGACTTATCTCCATATAGAAAATTATCTTACCCAATATGGAGTCATCTAAGGGTATTCATGACCCTCCTCTTAATGGCACTCAACCACATAGCATCTGACGCCCTCACAGATGCTTTGTGAAGAACTAAAATAGTGGATAAATGAACCTATTTAACGTCCAACCCTTACCATCATATAGGTCTCCTATTTGGACCACACAAACCCAAATTACCTTCATGGATGTCCTTATCCAAGGTAAAAACCATAAAATAAAAATTCAATAACTTCTAAAAAACCACCCAACATACACGATCAAGTTTCTTGACATGCCAGAGTTCCCTCATTCAATCATATATTACCTTGATAAAAGGATGATATGAAATTGTCCTTCTAGATATATGGAATCCTCAGGGTGATTAAAACAATATATCCTTTTGATAATTAGGGTTTTTATCATGAGGAAACTAGAGCTCTCTCTCTTAGTGCATGCTATCTATGTTAGCTACCAACATATCACACCAATCGATTTGATTCCAATCAAAGATCCATATGAGAATGAGATTCCTCACTAGGTGTAATTACTAACCACATTCCCATTTATGATTTCACCACCTTGAATCATCCATGAGCCAGGGATTGAGAAAGGGCCTTGATCAACATCTATGCCAGTTTATCTTAAGTACATGCGTCTTTGGGAAACATATGCGTAATACCCACATGTATACTTCCAATTCTTAAGAAAGTTCAATGGTCTCCTCCTAGGTTTAATCAAGACCCAACACATTCCTATGGCTATATTAACTATGAGAACTAGAAAAGGACCACCCATGCATAATCCCCACTCAATCATCTATTGTCACATCTTTCATGAAAAAAACGTCCCAGTTGCATGATATAAAACTACACGACAACATCCTTACAGTATGATGTTAAATTTGATGATGTGGTCCTGTCACTTGAGGTTAAAATATGTACTAATAACTATATGAGATCCGATTCATATTTTAATAGGATATGTATGAATCCTATTTGTGGTTAAAACCCAAAATCATTACCATCCATGACCTTCTTCACCAGACTATATTCCACGTGATTTTGGACAGCCATTAACTAGGGCCATATTCCTCAGGAAACTTTCTCAATAGGAATATTATTGGTGAGGTCATATCTTTCTCGATGGGCCATATCCACACTATCCAAATCAACCACATATCATACAATGATATATTCCCCATTAAATATCAACCTCCCTTAAAGGAAAATGTTCCATGTGAGAAGAACTAGAAAGGGATGATCAATCATAAGTCCCACACTAGCCTTTTCTAGACATCTTTTGCCTAGTAGTCCACTTTTCATGAGTATAAACTTATTGTAATCGATTATAGATCCATGACCTTAAAAGGAACCAAATGATATTTTTCACATGATCTTAAAAGGTATGATGTTTCATGTTAAGTGGAACTAAACTATACATGTTATTATTCCCTTTACATGGATACATAGAAATCCCCTATCATGGGCCTAATTCCAACATCAGAACACATACCGCCTCTCTAGATGAAGGTAAATTTCTGAGTGCTTAACAATGTGGTTTTAAAATAAAACATCATTAATTAATGGAATAAATATAGAGAACATTTATATGAACAAAAGGTGCCATAAATGTGTAAACTTTGATACATATAGATAATCCTATTGATGGAGAAGATTTAATACATACAGATGTCCACATTGGCATATTGTTTCAATCAAATCATTAGTATATGAGTAAAAGGTCCCACATTGGGATTTTAAAAGGATTCATGAACACATCCCAAATCTATAAGAGAGTCTTATAATAGACAATAATTCCCTCCAAAGGGTGTGATTAGACTAACCTTCCATCTTCTAGGCCAATTGGAAATAGAAGTGTTATTAAAAAAGTAACAATAACCACTTGACTTTATGAAGGAGGTTTGTATTGACTCAAAAAAAAAACAGGGCATAATTTTGTGTAAGATACAAAAATTACCATGTAAATAATGTCCACATAAGTTGTAACACAATTATGGAAATATAGCACCATGCATAACTCTTTGTATACAAGATATTATAATCGAAAAGTACTTCTTAAGATGGGTCTAGTGAATCCACTTTTACAATAGATGCCTCATGTTTTGATGGGATATTATTATGGTTTTAGTGGAATGTTTTTAAGAGATTTAAGTGTTATTAGATTTTAATGATCTTTAGATAAGTTTTGGGATATTTAAATGTTCATTTAAATTTATACCATTTTACTAATAATTAAATTGATGTTTGGGGTCTCTTATAAGGTGTGTTGAATGTGTCTATTTCCAATTTGGGGTTAATTTGGGGTTTCAAATGATTTTCTAATTAAATTTTGTTTCTTGAATGGTTCTTCAAAATATATTATTATGTTTTCAATGTCATGCTAGATATTAAAGGCACTCTTGAAAAAAAATTAAAGAATTAATCATTTGAATGAAATTAATTGTTATGTGGAAATTAATTAAAATAAATTTGGTCATGTTTGATAATGGATGTGATTCATAGGAACCCCAGATACATAGGTAAGAACCTAGGATAGGTTCCTATCAGGTGTTTATGCTACTTTTACTAGCCTGCTTTGGAATATCTTCTAGTTATTTGTGTCACTCTTACTAGCCATCACCCAATTTCATTGCTAGTTATAATGCTTCTATGACTAGTGTCTTTATGAGTTTGACCACTAATGAAGGATTCTGATTTGGCTAGAAATTATACCTATTGGTTTAGGATGAAATTCTATCCATCATCCTACATGTTTTCAGATATAACATGGATTTGTATATAGATTAGTATAAGGATCCTAGAGTGTCTTGACCTTAGTTTTGTAGGGAATATCTCGTGAGGCTTGGTTATGTCTTATCTCACTAGATTTTATAGATTTTCCTAGCACATATATTACATGAATTTATTTTATGTACTGGTGTTTCTAAATTGTATTATTTATTTTAGTATTTCTTATCATTAAAAATTGATATTATGTGATCATTTATGGTACCTAATACTTTCACTCATTAAGTTGGTTTATCACGCCTTCTTTACTTTTCTATAAGATTATTGTTGTTTACATATAGATTCATGTATTCATTGCTTCTATATTTTGGTTTTATATATATTACTTATCCATGTTTACTATTACACCTTTCCACTTTATGTTATTTGGATTTAGTTTTTTCTTTTAGTGTTTTAGTTGAAATATCAAATGTTTTTGGAAACTAATGGTAATGAATGGATTTTTAACCCATCTCTCTCTCTATGTCATTAAATAATGGAATTTATTTAAATTTTTTCTAAAAGGTTTTCAGTTGTATTTCCAAGTACTAATAATCTTTCATCCAAAGTGTTCCATCAGTTTTCTGAATTTCATAAACATTAGAAAAATTATTTTCTTAAATTGAATTTCATGATATAATTTATGAATTTCCTTATAAAATGAATTTCATGAAATTTTTTCTTCGTAAAAACCTACTAGGTACATTTATCTGACACCTTACATGCATTCCTTGGTGTGTATGTAGCTTTAATGTCTTCATGGATGAATCCTAGGTATGGTATTGTATTAGATAGAATCCCTTTTGATTCTTATGATGAGTGATACGGTATATATAGGTGAAATTAGGTCACATGGTAATGACCAAATGGTGGTTCATGTTTTATTTTTCATCTCAAAAAAGATTATTTATCGAACACTTTGACCACCCCATCCATTTTAGATCCTTATGTATTGCTACATGTTATGAAATTACATTAATCTATTATGTTAAAATGGGTTCTTAGATGTCTATTTTTATTATGTGTTGTTATTCATTTTTTTAATTTAAAAAATTATTATTTAACATGTATGGAATTCCAGTGTATAGACGCAATATTCTAGACTATTATTACAAATCCTTAATCTTGAAAATAAATTTCAGAGGTTGAAATCATTCTAAAATGGATATGTTTGATATCCACAGTGATTATTTCTAGCCCATGGAGATCGGGAATGTGCCTCGAGCCTTATGACGGTCTCACATAGATGACTTGTTAATTTTACATGGATTGATTTGTGACACAGTGGGTTCACATCTTCCTCAAATTTTTTATCAATATACCTTTGTAAAAATGATTCATTCGAATAAAAATGGTTTGTGCTTTCAAACCTTTGATATACTAAAGAATCCACTTCTTAACATTCAGTGGCCATTTCTAGGATTTTCCATTAATCTACTAATTAATGTAGCTACATAAGTGTTTTGAAACCTTATAAAAATCATTACATATATAGAAATTTCATAAAATAATGTATATGTAACCTTTTACACATAATTATCCTCATCCATATCCTTATCCCCAAATCCATTTGTCTTCCCGGAGATACTTCATGTCGAACATTTCATATAAAATAGCCTTTAGTTCTTCAATTTGTTTCTTTTCTGGACATGACCATAACATGTCATCCAGATATAAGAGAAGTATGATGCAGTTCCCATCATTGAGTACCTTCTGGTAGCAAAAATGACCTACATTTCACATGATTAAATTTTATTTTTCTATAATGAAATCTAACTCCTGGTTCTATTTACTTGGTGGTTACTTTAGTCCATACAATGTTTTTTATATTGAACACTAGTCACATTTTTTTCTCGAATTTCTTCAAGTTTCTCTAGAATGGCTTGGACCCAACCTAATACTTTGTGTGATTTTGGTGATGGAGGTGTCATGAGGATATTGGAGAAAGGAAGTTGTACCTAGAGATAAAATTTCATCCAAGAAGAAGTTCATTAGGGTGTGGACATGTGAGATAAGTTGTGGAGATTAAGGGTCAAGATTCATTCATTCCCAAATTTTCAAGGTCCCTGCGTCATATTTATTTCACCACGCCATTGGTTTTGGTCTTAGGTTGATCATGATAAATGGAAGGCTAGGTATTGTGGTGTGGTTATTTCTACTAAGTAATGGAGCATGTGGTGGATTATTATTTGAATTTTACCTTTTTGATGTTACTACATCATGGCACTTGTATTGTGACATGGTTAGGTTACAGGGCTTCAATGTGATTTTTTTAAGAATAGGAACTTTTAGGGAAAAATCCTCCAAGAAAGAATGAAATTAAATAAAGATGATGAATCATGTATGTGAATTTGAAAGGGGAAAGGGTGAAATAATGTGATTTATGTGTTATCTTCTTATTTTCTATGTGTTGGTTTTATTGACTGATATTTATTTCAATGATTCTCTTATTGGAAAATCCTAACATCCCCAAAATAAGGTAAATACAAAAAGACAATAATATAATTTTTTTTATTGAAATATGAGATTCTAGGGAGATATTATTGATGTGGGATATTCTTCTTGATGTTCTCTAAACTTATGGTGACTAGGGTGAGCTTGGATGGGTTGAATTGGTGGGTTTAGGAAGGGAGTTTGGTTCATTGTCATTTGTTGTACCCCTCTTTAAACATTTATAAATCTTTTTAAGGTTAAAGGGAGTACACTAGATACTGGGAAATCTAGTCTTGTTAAAATGATTGATGGCTTTTAAAATTGAATATGAAATGATGAAACATGTTGGTCAATATTAATATGATAATGGTTTGATTATTAATTGGTAATGGATAAAATTGAATAAGAAATGAGTTTTTAATGATTATAATGTATTGAACTTTTAGAATAAATATGTTTAATGACGAATAAATAGACTTAATTAGGAAGTGGATTGATGGATGGGTCGACATGGGTAATGAATGAAATAATAAAATTAATGAGTGTTGTTAATGTTGTAGGAGGGGGTGGAATATGATAAGAAAAATGGGAAGTATTTAATATTATAGTTTCCTTTCCTTTTTTATTTGATTATGCTACTGATGATGATTTTTTGTGTAAAATGATGTTTTGGTGAATGGTTTCTATGATATCATTTTGAAAGTGGATGTGGTCATCGATATATGGGGTAGTGAAAGAGGAAAGGAATGTAAAAACGTATGGGATGTGATGGATCAAGGTAGGCATGATCATACAGATTTTAATGACTTAACAAGTAATATACAGTGTTTTGGAAGACCTTTCAGGGTATATCTGTGATTATAAATAGTGGAGGTTATGCATGGTAGGAGGGAATGAGGTTGATTTCCTATATGTTTATGATAACTTAAAATTATAAGGATATGTAGATGATGATGCTGTGGTAATGTTTGCAAAGAGGAGGATGTGGATACACAGTTATGGGTGGAGGAAATACATCAAGGGGGGATGAGGTTGATGGCCTTTGTGTTTACATTACCCTACTGATGTGTGTTTGGAATGGTGGATACTTGGTGATGTAGTTATGGACATGTGGTGATACAATAAGTGGTGGTGGAATGATGGATATGGAAGGGAAGTTATGGTATGTATATATGTGATGATATATTTTTTTATGGAATGGCATGATGAGAGATGATATGTTATTGATAATTTACCATTCTCACATCCCTGGTTAGTTAGTGAGGGGTTTTCCTACTATCTTTCTATCATTTTGTGTTGGATTGATCTATGAAATGATATTTGGGAGTGGTGGTGAGTTTCTAGACCCTTTTAATTTATTGATTTTCATGATGGTGGTGGAGTTAATAATACTTCTCAGTTATTGATTATGTAAATTAGTTTGGGTTCTTAGTTGTGGAAATAGTTGAGGATGTTTTGGGAAATAGAGGAGATGGTTGTAAATAATGTGGTATGTGAGGTTTAGTGATTATATTTACCATTCCTATATATTATTATATCTGTATTTATGTTTTTATTAGTTAACATCACTCTTGCTTACTCTTTCATATTTATTGTACACAGATGTTGATTTATTTAGAAGCGTGATCCTACTGAATACTACTAATTAGTCACTCCACCATATTTTACTAATTTTTTTGTAGGAAGGTTGAAGAGAGATTGAGACTGCTGTTTAGGTAGATTGTATGGATTTTGGGGGATGGTTTAGGGTCTCTGAATCTTGTTTTTCATATTCTTTATTGATGATTTTTTACATGAAATATATGTGACATTTGGGTTGTGAGTATTTATTTTTGGAATGGAAATAATTTTTTGTTGATTAATGGTTAATTTTTTTACTCTTAAGATATTATTTGGGTAAGGCCTCACATATGAGTATATTATATAAATGGTGCTAGTCACCAACTTGAGGTCTATTAGAGGTGGAATTTTGGGGTCACTACCACATTCATTTCTGGTCTAGGAGGAGTTCTAGTGGGGTGGGACATGATAAAGTGGTTTTGGTTGAGAGTTAAGGTGGAGTTTAGAGTTATAAATATGTGGGTGTTCCATGAGATTTGTGGGGAAATAGTGAAACTTGAGGTTGAAATGTGATGTAGATTGCAATGGTACAACTCAAATTCCACTAAATCAGTAGCCTAATCCAGTTCACCACAAGACCTCAAGTGTGCCTCCCTATATAACAGAGGCTACTAACTAGTAGTGAAGGTTAGGGTGTGTCTGTGGGAAGACTATAATCTTATATCAGAGTAAAAAACCAATGGAAATAACGAAACATCATATATAGAAGTAAATAAATAAAATTTATAAGTAGTAAATATAAATTAGGCCATAAAAAATAGAATACAACAAAGTCTTGAATGATCATGTCACACATACAACACTAAGAACCCACTGGGCTGATCACATATATAGGAGTAAATAGAAGGAACAAAAATTAAATTACATGGATCTAATGATAACTCCAAGCCCACATACACAGTCTCCAAGACACTTCTGAGTTTCTCCAACCCCATCATAAGAATCCAAATGATAATATCGTCTTAATCATGAAATTCTGGTTCTTATCCCTATCCATCGTGTATCTAAGGTCAACATAAAAGTAGACATAAGGTCTGAATGCACACGAAGGAACATGTATAGGGGGTGAGAAATAAATCTTACTAGGACACCCCTAATGGTGAACCTATAATCTTTTATCATAAGTGTATACTCATGAACTATGCTTAGCCTATCGAAGAAATAACTGGTAAAGATAAATAAAATAATTCCTCAATCGATCCTGGGGTATGTAATTCCAATCGATGATACCTACATCATCCAATGATGGAAATGTCTCTGAAAATGTGTAATTATATATATAATATGGATATATATATATATATATGTGTGTGTGTGTGTGTGTGTAAGTACCAGAGGGGACTCAATGCATGAAACCAAGTAATACATTCGTAACATTATCAAGGTCTCACATTTTAATATGGGGACTCAACCAAGATCCTTAAAATGGTGATACAAAATGTCATGCCCAACAATCCCAATCAAATGCATGAAGCTTCATGTCCAACATCCTAATCGAGGGGTGTGAAACGTCATGTACAATAACCCAATAATGATGTGAAACACCATGTCCAAAATCTGAATCAAGGGGCATGAAACCTTATGTACAACAACCCAATAATGATTTAAAACTCCATATACAAAATCCTAGACTAGGGGGTGTGAAGTATCATGTCCAAAAACCCTAACCAAGGAATCCTAGAAATAATCAAACATGTAGGATCAAATGGAAGATCCGAAGAAGCATATTTGGGAATCCCCAATCAATAAATCTTAGAATCCAAATCCTAGGAAATACATTTGGGAATCCAAAAAAAGTAATAGAAAATCAAAAGTAATCAAAGACCAGATCCTAGGTAGCACCTCTGGGAATACCCACCATAGCATCATATCACATTAGGCCCCACAGACTGAGTACTAGGTAGCATATTAGGAAAACATAGTTACATAATGAGTAACCATGAGAATTTGTAATTAAAGAGAGAGGGTGGATGAACACCTAAACCCATAACTACTGACATATACTCTCAGGATTATATGATCAATATATTTTTTAAGGTGAAACCTGCTACCATCTCTACCCAAACATGTAATTCAATAGCTTAGGTTCAGCCAACTATAAAAGATGCACCCTACTTGGGATCCTTGAGGTCCATACATAATCTAGGGAATCCCTCTTGGGATCCTATAAGTCAAAACACAAGGAAATAAATCCCTCTTGGGATCCTTGGAAGAAATAAGAAAGCAGAGGAATCCTGTATAAGATCCTCAGAATAGTTATAGAGTATAATAATTCTACACAGGATCCTCTAGGTCGAAACATAAGCGGAGGAATCCTATAGGGGATTCTTAAAAAGAGTAATCTGAGACATACTATATGGGATCCTCAAAAGGGGTATAAAAACTTAGGCATCCTATGTAATATCATCTATGTTGAAACATAAGAAAAGATATCCTATAAGGAATCCTCAGAAAGAGTAAGTGGGGGAATCCTATAGGGATCCTCCGTCAACAACTAATCTCTCGGTGTAAACACATCCCACAACCCCATTCCCAACATCTAGTGGTGTACTAGGACAAGAAGGTAACACTTCACAAGGGATATTTCCTTCATTGAAAATCCATACATGCACTAGTCAAGGGATATGGATCATAGACCATCTCAAATCAAGTTCTCACCCTAGGAAGGTCTGAACACGCAACCAAATCCGTCTCATCATGTCACGTCTCACTCTCAATAACTAGGTACTATCCTGAGATACACTAGACGAGGATCTTGATGAACCCTTTATAAATCCACTAATAATTTATAAGACCCTAAAATGGGTCCCACCAAATGTCTCTATTATAGGAGATAAAGTCATCTATTTTGTCGTAGGAACAACCTCTCCATCACAGCTCACTTTCTAAAACACCTCTTAGTAGTCCTCAAGTCACCCAAGGGTTCCAAAATCATAATATATGTGAAAAAATGCTCAATATGGACTACTCAAACATCAAATTATAACTCCAGGGAATAAAACCATGAAGACCCTCAGAGGGGTAGGAAGGGAGAAGTACTCTGTGTGTGTACACTAGTACATGACATGTACTCTCAAATCCCACATGGGCGTGGTCTCCAACTAGACTTGGTGTGTAAAACCCAATTACTTGTTGTGTATAAAATTTACATGGTTTGTATCCTAATGGGTTACCTTCCCATGTTCCTCACATGTCCTAGAAATTTCTTTATACCTTGTCGTGTACTTCTACATAACATGTAACCCACCCGAGCTCTGGTCGTGTACGTAATATGTCCAAGTGCCCCTACATGGGTTGTCTGGCCAAGTACTCAACTACATGGATGAGTTATATTGTATGAATTATACCCCCAGTACATGGTTTGTACTTCAAAAAGTTCATCTTCTCTAAACATGGAGAAAACATTTTGTGTTTTCTATAAACCACATGGTGTTTACATGGGGTTTCCAAAATTGGAAACCCTCAAACCATCCTAAAATCATGTTTTTCACCCGATTAAGCATATATTGACCCAATCCATAACTATAATAATAATGCTCCAAAACTATAAAGTAGTAAATATATGGAGATTTATGATATAAAATTTAAAACAATGTTCCTTTTAGGTGAATTTTCTGAATCTTTTCCTATATCTGTGTTCCACCACTACCACACAATGATTCGACTCCTCATGAGCTCCACAACGACACCTATCTTTCTCTCCCCCCATTACCCTCTCCCCCTATCCATATACTCTCTCATTAATGGTGAAGTAATACCATAGGGGGAATTATTGAGAATCTAGTGCAGAGAAGGAGGAAAATAAAAGAGGAAAAATAAATGTAAGAAAAATAAAAGAAAAAGAAAAAGGGACCCAGACCTGGCCTCGACACCCGACATGATTTTACGAATTGACTATGAAAAAACCCTCATTATAAAATAAATGGTGGAGATGAAATCTCAATAAAATGATCTGTTTAGAAGATACATCTGGATGAATACATGCGAATAAATTAATATTTATTTAATTAAATATTAAATATTAATTAATCTATAAAAATTCAAATGGATTTGATTTTCACCAAACTCTTTTCCTAGGGTAAACACCCTATTTTATGACCAAAAAAGTGTCATAAAAATTATATGAGGTCATTATATAGGAGAAAAATACTACTTTATCCTTCACTGGCATCTAAAAGAAAAAATTCAAAATTCTACTCAAATTCACAGTTTAGAAAAACACAGGTCTTTAAAACTTCACCACCATAAACCTTCTCATTCCCAAGAAGACATGGTGGTTAAAAATTAGCTATTATCTTATCCTGATCATATGCACAACTACATTATCTTGACCATCCAATGACTGGTCTCACAATTTTCAAAACTCTCCTATCACTATAGATGTTTATCAATGACTGATCTAGTACTCCCCACTATAGGAATACCCTTATTTACACATCATAACTAAACTCAAGGTACAAAGGCCCTCAATCCACCCATAAATGAACATGATGATAAGCCTAGCAAAAATCGCTCATATCAGATTGCCAACTACAACATCAAAACATCACCTATTCCTGATTCTTGAGAACTATTTCCATGAAAAAAGGATAATTTCAATGCATAACATGGGTCAACACCATCAATGACCAATGTTTCACTCCCCACCATATGGGTTACCTCATACATCTCCTTGAGCACAACCAAAACATGTTTCATTCAACTAACCATAAAAGAAATTTAAAAATTAAATAATCTCAATGTATACCTGACTCTCTCTCACCATACTCATTATGATGTCAATATATAAGGCATGATCATATATAAACTAGGAGTACACTAATATTTCATCTATAGGTATGTATTGTTATCGTTGAGTTATGATCACATTAAAAAATGGTATACTTTACATTAACCAACTCTTGACACCAAGTCCCTCGACAATGTGTTTCCAAGATGAATCATGGGTCAAATTCTTCACAAAACCTGATTTATCTTTGATGTATCCTCTACCATGAAGGGACACTACTAATTTTATCACAACCCCAAAGCAATAATTCCCATAACATTTCTTTAAAACCATATGTCCTTAGATCACATATGAACAATAATTGATTTAATATTTAAGGATTACCACATGGAAAAAAAAACATACCATTATCACCAGACTCATTATCCCATGAGTAGTTTATCACAAGGCTAAGATGAAAATGCTACACAACATGTAAATCTTAACACATCAGGATCTCCCTTGGAACTCCACATTAAAATAGAGAACCTCTCTTGTACCATGATTTTTTCCATGAGGGATCATCACAAAGTGTTTTTCTATCCATTATCATCTACCCATACTCTAAAAAATTGATAAAAATAATATTTTGGTCAATAGGGTTAGGAAACCAAACGTTCCAACCCATCAAACTCAATCCAGAAGCATAGGCACCCTTGGTTCTTCCTCCAAAACCAAATGCATCATCATGTATATATTTCAAAAATCAAGCACCTCTCATGCATCGGTCTAAGAAAGAGTGTACTACTAATATCACCGCCTTATAAGGATTCTGTAAACTCAAGAAAACCCTCTCATAGGTTTACATCAATCAAACCAAACATCAACCTACCAGGTTCAAAGTAAAAACTAAGAGCCTCTAAGTATCCCACCTATCCCTACAGATGAAGTCTCAAAACATGGTCACTAGGTTTGACCATCTAGCCTAAAATGACTAACCTATGACCAATGTCACATCTCACAGGGTATCATCCTTGCACCCATCTCAACATAGGGATTCTAACATTCCTATAATATGTATCTAAAATATATAAGGATAACATTAACCTATTGGTGTTGAAACCTATCAAGATGGGTTCAATTATACAAGTTTTATATTCAAAAGTTATAGAGGAATATACCCTATAAGTTTTCATTAGAAACCCACTTAATTTCAACCCATTGATAACTATTAACTTTAAGAAAATAAATCTAGTGAAATCACTTACCAAAAATCTTCCTACTAGGGTCTTGATCCTCTCTGAGTATCCTCATGAGAACTGATCCCTAAAGGGTTATGATATGAAATTAAGAAAGATAAGAACTAACCCCTATTAGGCATCTATATACGGTAATACCCCCTCAAGGTTCTAATTTACTATAAACTTTTAGGCAGCTATCTATATCACATTAGAGGATCCAACTATATAATTATAAATTAAGTTCGGTGAAATAAAATTTCATAAAAATATAGATGGGAGAACTCCATGTAGGTTGTTATGAATCTTTAGTTAACCGAAACTAAAAAGGATACAACCCAAAAGGGTTTATAAAAAGTCATCAAGTACCAATGTTGACCTTCTAGGTTCACTGCATCTCCTATGCCTAAACACTGAGTCATCATCCTCACTATCAACATCTCATCATAGATCCACAAGACCTTCCATTAGAAATATATATATATATATAAAAATATATATCATCCTAACTGAGTATAATTCCACAAATAATATATATGGTAAAATACCATTTTGGTTGTTGTTGAAACACTAAACAATTGTACTATGTAATAAAAAATAATCACACACTAGTATACCTATAACATGTGAAGCCTAAGTGCCAAATATGATGCATGAGATGCCTCTTTACTTTGCTGAACAAGAGGAAAAATCAATCACTGGACTTCTACGAATGATTTGAGAGCCATAAATCCATATAAAATCATAAACTCCACATAACATGCACATTTATAAAATAAAAAATCCTATAAAACTATAATATCACATATCCAGAACAACAACCCCATATCCCTGGTAACCTAAACATCTCTTCAAAACAAGTGTTCTTGACGTACTAGTCCGATATCCACCACAGGATCTAAAACATTCTCAATAATCTTATATACCATATCCCAAACAGTAATACAATAGGAAAGGAAATAGTTTTGATACTAATTTGTATCATCCTAACCTATATTCCACTAAACTGGTGGTCCAAACTGGTTCTTCAAAAGGCCTCAAGAATGCCTCCCCATATTCCAGAGGCTTCCAAATAGTAGTGAGGGCCTAGGGAATGTATTTGGAGAAACATTTCCATTATATTAGAGTAATAAAAAAAATTAGGAATAACCAAACATCGTCCATATAAGTAAATAAATAGAATGAAAAGGCAGTAAATATAAATGAGGTCATAATAAAATGGAATATTGTAAAGGCACAAACAACCTTGTCACACATACATCAATGATAACCTAATGGTTTTATCACATATAAATGAGTAAATAAAAGTACTAACTCGGATATAAATCACATACCTACTCTCCGAGACACCACCGAGATGCTCCAACATAATCATAAGAATCCACATGAGCATCTCATCTTGATCATGAAACATTGGGACTCATCCCTATCCATCATGTATCTATGATCAACCTGAAATAAAACACAAGGTCTTCACACACACCAAGGTGCATGTATAGGGGGTGAGAAATAAATCTTAGTAGGCCGAACCCAATGGTGAACCTATAATCTTCTATTATAAGTTCATGCTCATGCAATATGATCTTCCTAGCTGAGCCACAACTGGAAAATATAAATAAAATAAATCTACAGTCGATCCTTGGGTGTTTGATCCCAATCGATAATACTTACTTTGGATAATGATGGAAAAGACATTGAACATGTGTAATTATATATATATATATAATATGGATATATATATATATATATATATATATCAATGTGCATATATATATGTGTGTGTGTGTGTGTGTGTGTGTCAGTACCATAGGGTACCCAAGGCATACAACCAAGGATTCCATTCATAACATCACAAGGGTCTCATGTTTTAGTAAGGGGCCTCAGCCCAAATACTTCATATGGGGATAAAGAATGCCATGCACAAAAATTCTAATCAAATATGTGAAGCTTCATGTCCAATGAATTAATCAAGTGATGTGAAACTTCATGTCCAACAAACTAATAATGATGTGAAACTCCATGTCCAACATCATTATCAAGGGGCATGAAAAATCATCCCCAATAACCCAATAATGATATAAAACACCATGTACAACATCCTAGTCCAAGGGGATGTGAAGTATCATGTATAATAACCCAAATCAAGGTCTCTCAATGATAATTAACCATGTATTCTCAAAGGCTTTATCCTAGGAAGTAAATTTGGGCATCCCCCAATCAATAAGGCTCATAAGACAAATCCTAGGAAATATATTTTGTCATCCTGATAAAGTAACGATCAATCAAAAGGAATTGAAGGATGGATCCTAGGTAGAACCTCAGGTAATCCCCACCATAGTATCACATCACATCAGGCCCCATAGACTGAGTAATAGGTAACACATCTATAAAACATAACTACTTGGGATATTTGAGGTCCATACATAATCAAGGGTATCCCTATTAGGATCCTATAAGTCATCAAATAAGGAAATTAATCCCTTTTTAGATCCTTGAAAATGGTAAGAAATCATAGACATCCTACACGGGATCCTCATAAGTGTTAGAGAGTAGATTCATCCAACACAAGATCCTCTAGGTCTAGTCATAAGCGGCGGAATACTATAATGGATCCTCAAAAAGAGTAAGAAGAATCATCCCACATGGGGTCCTCATAAGGATTGAGTAAATAGAGTAATCCTATACGGGATAATCTAGGTGGAAACATAAGAAAACACCTCCTACATGGGATCCTTAGAAAGAATAAGAGGAGGCATCCTATAGGGATACTTAGTCACTAACTAAGCTCTTATGGGTAAACACATCCCACAACCCCATTTCTATCATCTCATTTTCTCATGGGACAATAAGGGAAAACCTCACAAGGAAAATGTCCTTGAGAGAAAATCCATGAAAGAATTGGTTTAGGGAGATGTTTCATGGCCCATCTCAGATCAAGGTCTCACTCCATGTTGGTCCGTACGCCCAGCCAAATCCATCTCATCAAATCATGGATCCATCTCGCTAACTAGGGATGATCCCAAGATACACTAGATGGGGATCTTGGAAAACCCATTTCAATAAACTAATAATTTATATGACTTTTAAATGGGTCTCATAAAATGTATGTATTATAGGATATGATGACATCCATTTACTAGAGTAAGAACCTCTCTAGCATAGGTCCCTTGAAAAAATGCCTCTTAGGAGTCCTCAAATAACCCTAAGGGTTACACTATCAAGATCTATGTGAAAAAAATACTCAATATGAGTTACTCATATGTCAAATTATAACTCTATGTCCTAAAACAATGAAAACCCCTCAAAATTATAGGAAGGGTTAAGTACACTGTGTGTATACCATAGTACACAGTGTGTACTCTCAAATCCCTACATGGGCGTGTACTCTTGCAAAACGTGGCATGTAAAACCCAAGTACACGATGTGTATAATATATAAAAAGTGTGTAACCTACATGGGTAACCTAACTATGTACCTCAAATGGACTATAAATGTATTTATACCTAGACATGTACTTATACAAAGCTCGTAACACACATGATATTTGGTCGTGTACCCTAGACGGCCAAGTTCCCCTACACGGGCTGTCTGTCCAAGTTCTTAGCTACATGGCTGAGTGCCACTGCATGATGTTTACTTTTGAAAAGTCATATTATTTGAATGGTATAAACACACATTGTGTGTTATTTGAACCACATTATGTGTACATAGTTTTTCCTTAATAGAAAACCCCCAAATCAGTTAGAAACTATATTTTCTCCTGATTAATCATATATCGACCCAATAGGGGTCCATAACTGTCATAATAGGGATCTAAAACTATAAAATAGTAAATATAAGTGAATTTATGAAATAAAAATAAACATTTCCTACCTTTGGGTGGAATCTTATAAAGCTTTTCCCATATCCATGTTTCATCACTACCTCACAATGATCCGACTCATCCCGAGATCCGCAGTGGCACCTATCTTCCTCTCTCCATCATTCTTTATCTCCCTCTCCCTATCCTATCTCAATAAAAATAATGTAATTACATAGGTGGAATGAAAAATAATCCAAGGTAAAAATGGAGGAAAATAAAAAAAGAAAAATAAAAGTATGAAAAAGAAAAAGGGTCATGGGTCCAACACTAGTGCCTGAAAAGAGTTTATGCCTTGACTAAGTAAACCCCCCATTTAAAAATCAATGAAGGACATAGAATCTCAATCTGATTCTCTATTAAAAAGATACATCTAAACGAATGTGTGTGAATACATTAATATTTAATTAATTAAATATTAAATATTTATCATTTTAGGAAAATTCAAACTACTCAGATGTCCACCAAACTCATGTACTAGGGTAAACACCATATGTTGAGACTAAGATAGTGGTTATAAAAATTATACAAGGTCATATTATTAGAGAAAATTCCACTTTATCCCTCGTGAGAATCTAAAATCATAGTTTAAATTAACTGTTTGAAAAAACATGGATCCTTACATATAGAAAAGATACTAGCTAAGAAACATATATTCAGGCCCCCCTGTGATCTAATGAATGGAATTTGATAACCTTATGAAAATGTTTTGGTGGTAGTGTAATTATTACAGTGTAGAAATTATAGGGTTGTATATGTATGATTATGAATAGCTGCATTAACATTACCATTTTGTTTCTTATACGTATTATGTGATTATGTTTTTGTTTTGAAACTATTGGTATTTTATATTTCTCTTATTAAAATGATTTCATTAATTTTGGGTAAAGTGAAATGGTGATTAATTAGAAAATATGGTTTAACTTAATCCTTATTAAAACATAGATGTGTTGTTCTTATTCTTTAAATAAAGTATTTTCTCTTAAGTTATTTTCTATTTTCATTGTGAAAATGTGTGGAATATTTATTCACTTCCACGATGCTTAGAATTTTTATTAAAGTATGTTTAAAGTGTTCTCATTGAATATAATTGATAATTCTCAATATCCCTTGTAAAATGAGTTTACCTGAAAAATACCATGTTTTTATACTATGAGGACTATTTTAAAACAATGATTGTTAGTTTTGAATATTACTACAACATTTTGTGACATGAGTTTCCTTCAAACCCTGATAGATAATATGCATGTTTTAGTAATTTACTACTAGAAAGAGTTTTAGACATTTAATTATATAACTATTTGAAGATTACAAACATTATTAGTAATAACCCATTAATTTTAGGAATTTTTTTATACATGAACTTTTTATTAATTTTAAACATGATTAAAAATTTGGAATACTAAAATACTTATTTTTCATACATTAAACTCTAAATACCATTCCATGTATAGTTTTGGAGACACTGATATGCATGCTTATGGGTAAGTTATATATCTTAATAATTTCTCATCTGACATTGATGAAATATGAATTTTATAATATAGAAATCATTTCTTAAGTTGAATAGTGGTTGAATTAGTTGATATAGAAGCATTGTAGAATATATGTTACACGTTATTTCAGTTCCCTTAAAAATTGAGTACTTTATATATATTTATTCAAACATGTTTTGTGTGTGAGAAAATTGTACTTAAATATGAGAGTAAAAATATTTTACACTTTATAAAGTGTGATATCATGTTTCATTAGTGGTAGAATGTTTAAAGGATGTTAGTTTGAGTATTTCAATCATCATACATTGTAACATAACATGTGTAATTTTCATTCATAATTATGAAGCATGTTAAAGTTATTAAAGAGAAAAGTATGATGATTTCCTTGAAATGTGACTTAAATATATTTTGTGTTGTTTTGTTGAGAATATCACACCGAATGATGACCTCTAGACATTAGAACACCAGAAACAACAACACATAATAAAGATCCGAATATAAATATCTAAATATCAGTGTAAAAAATAAGGAAAAAATACTTCACCCTTATCATCACACTGAGTAGAACACACTCTAACCTTTTCACTCACAACCCAAAAAGTGAAACAAAGTGGAAATAGAATGAAAAAATTAAAACCACATAATAATCTTTTATGTGGTTTGAACATCAATCCCTATATCCATGAGATAATTTTTATAGAATTTTATTATATTGAAAGATCAATTTTTACAATGATTGTGACTTGGTATCCATGTAGATCACTAAAAAAATGATCGCATCACACCCCAACATGTTGTTATTCCCACCTTATACAGTGGACCCCAACGGGTTAACCTGTTGCACCAAACTCTTATATTTATAGGGTTCCATTAGTTCCCAATAGTGAAAAACGATCTCCTGTAGCACCAAATGGCTTAATGATCATAATAGAGAATATGAATCACTAGACCTTCCAATCACATTAGTTGATCTTGGTGTTCAACATTTTTTGGTGAACCATCATCTAATGAATTGTCCACCTTGCATTCACACCCATTAAAAGATGATTCTTTTAGACCAACCATTTTCATCTACTGAAGAACTATTACCACTACCTTCACAAGACCTAAATATATTCTAGAGTTCCTCTTTCCATTTGACTGACTATATAACTTGATGAAACTTTGAAATCCTAACAAACTCCCACTTGAAGAATACTTCAAGGATTTCCAAAACATCCTCCAAAATTTTTTCATGAAAACAACCTTCCTCTTCCACCACGTGCAATGTTTATTATTTCCTTTCACTCACCCAATTCTGATAAAGGCACAATATTTTCCAGGACTCTCAATAACTAAAAAATTTGTGAACATATCAACTAGATTTTTTTTTCTAGAAATAATCCACAATCTAGTCCTATTACTTCCAGTATATTTTGGATAAAGTTTTACTTTAGGTCAATTTTCTTTTTCCTAATATGGAACACCTAATTTTTTCCAAGTGGATTTCACTTTGATTGTCATAGTAAAGAAGTCAAATTTTCTGGTTTCTTCTAATCTTCTCAATTAGATGCATCATACATACCATTTCCTCACTTTTTCTATTGCTTAAACAAAATTTTATTCTATTATGGAGAGTGTAATCATTAGTTGTAACCTTAAAATCCAATGAATTATGGTTCTTCCAAAACTGAAAACATATCAGGTTGTTCTCTTAAATGAATTTGAGTCACCCCCAAATTCCACATCATGTACCCTTGAAAATATCATCCTCTTAAAAATAAAGATCAATAACTTCTAACCATTTGAGAGGATGCATATTCCACTTTATAGATTACCAATGATCTTTACCTGGATTCTCCATATACGAGACAACCATTCCCATTACATTATCTATTTTAGACTAGGTACACACCCTAACATAAATAAGTTTTCTTACCAACGATTCATATTATACCTTTTCCAAGATATTTTTCATGCCTTCCATCCACGATTACCATTCCTTCAAAAGTTTTAAGTGTCCAAAAAGAGGTTTTGAGATTGACTTACATCCACGCAAGATGAACCCTTCAACAATATTTAGGATATATCCCTTATAAGATAAACACAACGTGTTAGTATTTATATCTCACTCAATACTTAAACCCAAGATATTTTTTTATAGGAAAAATATCTTTAATTTCAAACCTTCAAGATAAGACCCTTTTAAACTCCTAAATCCATTGAATGCATAGGCATACCAAAAACAAGTCATCTATGTGTATCAGTAAAATGATGAATTTCCCATCATTATACCCCTTAAATTAATAAAAATGGAATAAGTTACATTATGTGAAACCTTTATCTTCTATTAATGATTTTAACTTCCAGTTCCACTCCCATGGCGCTTATTTCAAACCATAGATACTCCAATAATGTTTTCACCCCCAACCCTGATTTCATTGATCCATGAAACCAATAGGTTTATTAATATATTTTTTCCCTAAAAATATCCATGGTTAAAATCCATATTCATATCCATTTGTTCCAGATGTAATCCTTCAGTGGTAATCAAACTTAGATTAGTTTGAATAGTAGGATGATTTACTACTTGAGAGTATATTTCAGATAAGTATATGGTTTTCTTCTACTAAAACCCTTTGACCACCAATATCAATTTAAACCACTTTATTATGTTAACTTCATCCTTTAATATGAAAACCCACCTATTTTCAAGTTCTTTATTTATCTATAATAGATTATTCAGATCCCATGTGTTATTCACATGAAGTTAATCCAACTCATCCTTCATTAAAAACACCCACTTATTATAATCAATGAGGCTATTCACTTCTTTCAGGATATTTTTTTCTCTTAAATCCATCAAAATTAAGAAGCATAAATTAGGTCTATACCTTTTTACTATCCATATAACTATAGTTGGCCTCTTCAATTCTACCTACATCTTTTCTCTTTTTAGAACTGTATCTTTTGAAATACCACCTTTTGGCATTCTACTCTGATCCTCACATGTTTTTAATATTTATGGTACATCATTCACTGGTCTCATTCCAGATCTCCTCATGAATATTGAAGTATCCTTCATAACTTGTGAACATTTTGTGGATCCAACATGATCTGATTTTTATGGAATTTTAACTCCTCTAAAGTTTCTACTTAGATCAACTTAGAATTAATTTGATTCTTTATTCTCAATTTAATTATTCATTAGATTCTGATCCTTCCAAATGTCTTACTCATTAAAAATCACATTTCCATTTCTATCAACTTTCCTCTTATCATTATACCTAAGTCCAAACCTGAGATTTTCATCTCCATAACCCATGAAAAAACATGTGTGAGACATATATTTAAGCTTGTATCTATCTTTGTGATCCATAAAAACATAAGCCAAGCTTTCAAAAACATTAAAGTTAGATAAATCCCATGTTTTACCTATCCATGGTTATTTTGAAAACTCTTGTCCCATTAGTGTTGAGGCACTGTTTTTATTAATTACTTTATTGTGCTAACTACTACCACCCAAAACACCTTTGGCATTATAAAATATAGTGACATGATATATGCAATATCTATCAATGTTAAATTTATAATTTTAGCTATTCCATTTTTTTTTCTAGTGTCCCAATTATAGTATTTTCATGCATGATACCCCTCATAATTTCATAAGTTTCAAAAACTTATTTTTGTTTACTCACCTTTTTTTTCTGATCTCAAACACTTCAACTTGCTTATAGTTTTCTTTTCAAATATATATTTCCATTTAAAACATAATCTAAATAATTTCTATTTATGTTTTAGGAATTATAATCTACTAACCTCATGGATTCATTGATTAAAGTAACAAATTATTGAAACCCTCTATGAGATTTTAATTGGATAGGTCCCCATACATGTATGTACAAGCTGAAGATTTCGACATGTTGGTGTTCTTCCACTCATGTTGAAAGTCACCTTATACTATTACTGATTATACAAATCTCATAACTTCAAAATTCTGAATGTTGCAACTTCAACATGTCTTTTTATAATAACACTTTAGTACCCTTCTCACTATGGTACCCAAGGCAACAGTGCCACAATTCTGAACTTTTAGAAGTCGATTCTCTGAAAAGTTCTCCATCCAAATTTTTGGTTAGATAAAGTGTAACACCCCATAATGATTTTGATTTACATATTTAATTTAATTTTTGGGTAATTTTAATTTTTATAGGTTTCCACTATGAATTATAAAATTTTCTAGAAATTTTTCTATTTACATAGTTTGAATATGGTCACTGTATGGTTTAGTAAACCATATAGATGACCCTTATGTAGGATTTTCCTCTATACATAGGTTAGTGCACACAATTTGGTCTGAACTATGTAGGTACCTTTATGTAAATGATCCCTTAATTTATTTTTTAACATACATACTTTTTATGCATCGATAATGCATGGTTAGTGTGATTCCCAAAAGAAACTGTGTGACTTACCTTTACATGTGGCTGTGAATAATGGTACTGGTGCACATGATGCACACGGTTAGTAGAAACCAAGAGAGAAAACCATGTACCATGTTGTATCTTAATGTTCTATCCATATGGTTGGCGTACAAGTTTCTAAACTATGAAACCAAACCCTGGGGTTTTCCAAGATTTTATTTCAAATTAAAATTACATAATTTCCCCTATCAAATTTTAACTCTCCTCCTATCATCATCAATCCCTTACATTTGGTCAACCCTAATGAAGCCTTAAGGAGAGTTTCTACTAATTTTTATTTTGGATACTCCTCCCCTTAGATTCAAGCATTATTCAAGGTAAACTCTCCTCTTTCTCTTTTTTCATCTTCTTTCCTCTCCCCTCTTCCATTAACCTTCGATTTTATTTCTCTTTTGGAACCCTAATCACTATTTCGGAGAAATTAGGGGTTTAGGTTTATATAAAATTTGGGTTCTGAACATTTAGAGTTTGTATAGGGTGATTCTTTTATCAGTTAGGAATTATCTATGGAAGGTGATGCATTACGACACTATTTTTATATTTTAGGGTATGTATTTTTATTATTTTCCTTTATTTTGTAATCTATAGAGTGCTTGGGTTTTGGAAATCCATTTCTAAAAAAGGTTTAGTGGTATATGATGTTTTTGGAGGAAATTAGGAATTATTTTTTATAAAATTTGTCTTGGCATAAAGGGATTTTTCTATTTTTTTATATATTGATTTTGAATTAATTTTTTTAATAGGCCATTGGTTGTTGAAAGTTCCCATGGGTCTCTTTAATTTTTTTAACTAAAAATGTATGAATTTGGAAATTTATGTGTTTCAAAGTAGGATTTCAGTTTAAAAAAGGGATTTGTTATTGATCTTTTTAATTTTTTTGAAATAATTTAATTTTAAGGGAAAAGGGTGTGACTTGAAAACCAGAGTCATTTTTTTGAGTTAAATACAATTTAGCACTTTATGAAGTTAATGATTTGATATTTTATAACCCTAATTAATTTCCCCCTTGTGTTTGTTTAACCCATTAAGATCTATTTATTATGTGATGGATGCATGATGTGAAAATGGATTATTCTATGCGAGGGTGTTGGAGGTGAGGTATGATCTATTGTTCATGCTTTATTTATTTGATTATCTTGATTTCATTCACACCTTAATTATTATCTATTAATGGTAACCTAGTTTTATAGGTGGTCGATCTTGATTTATGCTTCCTTAGTTGGAACACACGCTGCTAGGGTCCCCTAATGTATGAGATAGGGATTGGCGGGGAGTGACATTCTGACAAGGATAGTGTGTCCTAGTTAGATAACTTGTGTTATGTTTGGGAAATGATGTATGAAAATTGTTGATCTATTTTTTTTTGGGATACTACGATCATCACAAACTAGTTATAGGGTGTAGTCTATGACATTTATTCATTGATATATTGTTCTTTTTAGGGTTATTCTATTGGATTTTATCCCTTTATTTTTGTTTAGATATTGGAAACATTTATTCTTATTGATTGTTTTATATTACTCCTTGTTCTTATAGTTCACTTATGTATTTTTATTCTCTACTTTATTATCAAGTTTATTTTAAAATGATTTTAAAGGTACTTTTGGATAGTTTTTTTTTCAAAATGGGAATAGATTATTTTATAAATGATATTTTCATAAAAATATTTGAAATAAAATAATGTGGTATTTCTTTTATATTTTGATAAAAAGATAAGAGTTCTTGTTTGGTTATAAAAATGACACTTTTGCCTTGGTTTTAAGGAAAATAAATGTTCTATTCTTTTAGAAAATAATATGTGATTTTCCTTCATTATAGTTTGGGAGATAGAAAACCTTACTTTCTATATTATATATCAAATCAACATTCATGACCTATTTTTGAAATTAACTGTAGAGACTATTTGGTGAGATCATATTGGTCATGTTAGCTCACACCCTTCCATCACAGTCATGTAGGTATGTATGCAATCATTATATCTTGTAAAAGTTCAAGGTTTCTTTTTGGGTTGTTCGTCATTATATTTGATTGATCATGGTGAGTTGAGATATAGAAAGAAAGTGTGGGTTTTTTGAAGGAACTAAGGCAATTTGGTTTGAGATTTGGTTTATTTTGGTCACCAATGTATAGATCTTGATGACCTTCCTTTATATGTATTTCGTTTCTTTGTTATATCATGTTATATAATCTATTATGGATGTTATGTGCATGTTTATATAAATTTATTTAATTTTTATTATTGATTATGAATCATTTACTTCTATTTATTTATTATAGATTAATATGTTTAGAATTGATTTCCAAAGTATGGACATTCATGCTGATTTTTTAGCAAAAGATCCATTGTTTGTTAACTTTGTTTTGAGGGAGAAACTGTTATGTAGTGTGCTTCCTTGATTCCCAGGAACTAGTTTACATCTCATGGTATCATGAATTCTCTTTAGGTAATGTGGTGAGTGGAGTCTAGTTATGTGTCAGGTCAGCCCAGGCCAGTTCATGAAAAAATGGTATCAGAGCCTCAGTTCATGGTAAGGGTCTAGGTTCTTGAAGACACTCTCTTGTTATTTAGGAGGTATCTTGGTAGTGTGGAGATAATAATTTCAAAACTCGATAGTTATGAGCGTGGAAGTACTTCTGATCTCTTTCTCATTTAGAACCTCAAGTTACCATGGGAAATTGTGATTGGGTTTTTTATTTTGATTTTTTTCTTAATTATTGGATGTAATTTTATGTGAGAGTTTCATATTTTGATTCCAGGCTAGTTTAATAAGTGATTTTGGGAGCCTTGTTGTATTTTAGGGTGAAATATGAAGCTAAAATGGGGCTTTATGGTTAGTCTATATAGTTTATCAAACCATGAAGAGCCCATGAAGATAGTTTTACAAGATTCATAGAGTCCATCACTTGGTTGGTGAAGGACATGAAAAGCCATGTGGCTAAAACATGCACAACTCGACATCCATCTTGAAATTTTTCATTTGAGCTCTCTTGGTTCTAGATTTCCCCAAAGTGTATTTTTTTGTTGGGGACAACATGAAGATGGAATTAATGGTGTTTTGATGTTTCTGGAATGGTTTTTATTTGGAGTGTAATCTTATGTATTGTTTTATAGTGAATATGTTTGATATTTTGGTGGTCTTATTTTAATGAAATTGGATTCTTTTATAAATATTTGAGTTTAAAATAGGTTTTGGGTGTGTTGTTTTAGAAAGGGGTACTTGATTTTACATGGGAAAAATTTATGGAATGTTAATTTTATTATATTTTTTGGGAAATTATTTAGAAATCAAAGTGATATTTTTGGAATTTTTTTAAAAGGAAATTCCATCGATTTTAGAATGATTTCAAATTGGAATAAAAATAGTGAAATTATTCCTTTTAAAATTCAGAAAATTATAATAGATCATTTTTCCAAACTCAATCCAGTTTAAATAAAAATGGGTTTATATTTTTCAAATATATTCATTTATGAAATGACTTTTTAATTTTAAATTGATGTTGGTGGTTTTTATGAAATTAATTTATCATGGTGTGTCTTATTTTATGGTTTTATAGTTTTGGAGTTTGTCCTATGGTTTGTAATGGGAAGATTTTGTTCGAATTTTGTGGTATAAATTTAATGATTCCATAAAATATTTTATTTTTGTTTTCCTCCTAGAATGGTCAATTAAAGAGATGAAATATTTTTCTCAGATGAAACCTCTTACCTTTAAGTGGTTTCCTCTAATTTTGGACTCCACTAAGACTTTGAATAAAGTGGTGGGATTTGTATGTTCCCTATTATTGGATCATATTTAGGACTTATTGAGACTTCCTTAGTGGTTGGAAGTACTTTTCTCAATCTACTCACATGTGATTATTTAAAGTTATTTTTTTATAGAGGGTCTGTTGGATATTTGAGGATTATTACTTATTGTATATACCTATATTTTTACTTATAATTATATAAATTATGTTTCTAGAAGATGTCTTGGGTGTAGATCTCATTTGGTATGCTTGATTATTTTTTTGATTCCCTTTTTATGGCTTCAAATATGTTATGGTTTTTGTGGTATCTTTAGTTGGGTGTTTTCCTTTGGTTCCTCCTTGATTGTTTCTTAGGTGTTTGAGTATATGTTTTTATTTGTTGGTGAAATCTAGTTTCTTGAATTTTCTCAAGGATTTGGATGTGGTTAATCTTTTATGTGATTTTTATATGGTTTTTCTGTTATAATATTGTGGTAGGTTATTATATGGGTTCAATATGGGAGATCTTTGGGTCTATTCTTGGGTAATTAAGACCAAGTTTTCCATTGGGTGAGTTCTTGAGGGTGCTGGTTTTATTTTTAGGTTTCACCATGAGATGGTTCCACATAGATAAGGTTCTAGTTTACCCATGTGGAGTGGAGGAACGAGGTGAGTACCCGTGTTATTTCTTATTGAAACTTTATTATGGTTGTTTTCCTTACCCATTTTTTATGGTAAGGTTTTAATGGATCCTTTGATAACTTTGATTAACTCATTTCATTTTCAACTTGGTTGGATGATATTGGGTTGTTTCATGTGGTTTTTTTCTTGATTTTCTTTGGAATAGTTGGTTGTGGTTTGTGGATGATGTTATATATGGTTGTGGATTCTTCTTATGAGTGTTTAATTTTGTTCCACCATCTTATAAGAACTCTAAATAGAAGGGAGACCCCAATGGGACTCCATAATCTTGGGTGTCTAGTTATATAGTTGTTGTTTGACTGATTTTTGATGTTGGTTGGTGTGGTATTAGTATTTTAATTCTATTGTTTGAGGATTTTGGTTGGGTGGTTTTCAGATGATGGGTCATGTTTAGTGATTTTATTATTGGTTAGTGGAGTTCTTATGTCAAGCCACCTTCTATTTTTTATTAAGGGATTTCTAGGGGTATAAACCGTTATGGTGGGTACATTTTAACACTTTATATTTCTGTTGTTTTATTTATTTGATGTCATTTTCTGGTAATTTAAATTTTTATAAGTTTCATGCCCTAAATTTAAAATTTTATTGAAATTTTCTTATGTGATCTACCACTGTATGGGTTGGTGAACCATACAAATAACCATTATATAGGAGTTCCTTCAATTCTTTGGTTAGTGCACACTGTTTATGAACCATAGATGTATTATTATATTCAGGGATCCTCAATTCATTTTTTGAACATGAACGGTTTATGCACATCGTTAACACACATTTTGTGCAAGTCTTAGGGGAAATCATACAACTTATCTTTCTATGTGGATATGCATAAGGTAAGTGGAACATAGATTTCACATAGTTAGTATAATCCATGCACCATGATCTATCTTGGATAGTTCCATCCATATAGTTAGTGGATGGTTTGAAAAACCATGCGGTGTACCCAGATTTAATTTAAAAATGAATTTAAAAATTTCCTCTCTCGTTTTTTAACAATCCTATGCTCCTATTATTGTAAAATTAAGTGCCCTATAACTAAATTGAACAATATTTATCAATTATCATATCATCTATATAGATATTCATGCATGATGTTGTCTTACAACAATAGTGATAACACATATGCATACACTATTTACATGGTAATGTCCTTATATTATTTATTTTATTAGAATACTACAATAGTTTTCAACAATAATGAAAATATAAAGATACCATTTCAGTGATCTTAAAAATATATCCTATGTTCTGGATACATCATCATGATGGGACACATATGATGTTTGAATATTTTTTGTTGGGAGATCATAATCATTGAGACTTCTTCTAATGAATTTCTCAATTAGTGATCTCTTGTATAGGAGATCATTAGGACTCAACCACCAATAGGAAAATCACATGTTTTTCAAGTCATTGGTAATTTCTATTTATGAGCATGTGTATTAGTCTCTAAATATGAGATCATTATCAATGTATATCATTTTATCATGTACTTTAATGAAAGACCAAAAACATGGAATTTATGTTTTGGTGAGGTATTATGTTGGTACATCATTGATGATATTAAATGGGTTTAATGATCATGAAATAATTTTTCAATTCCAATGGGAAGAGATATCTTGGTCCCAATTTATAAAGATGGTAGTACATTTATCAAATCTAGGGCCATGGTGAAACAAGGAAAGTCCATCAAGTATGGTCATGAAATAATAATAAAATAAGAAAGGATGATGACATAATGTGTGTATCCTACTTTATGATATATCATGAGAAAATGATATTATATTACATAGATAATGTTCATATGAGAGGTTTTCATTTCTATAACTAAACCTTTTCTCCTTAATGTAACTGCATGAAATTCTAGTCCTTGTAAAATTGATTTTATGTTTGATATCTTAAATTACACGCTACACCCAATGTATATGAACCAGAAAATATTAGAAACACATTAATAGTAAATCAATAATAAACACTAATATTTTTAACCATTTAAATCTATTACATTTAGAAGATAAATAATTAATATGAGTTAATATTGAAAAATGTTATTTTCAATAAAAGATGTTTTTTATATTATATATTTTATTTTTAAAAATAAATTTACAAATTTTACAAAGTAAATATGATACAATAAAATTACTTTTTAAATTCTTTACAACAAAATTAATTTTTTATGAAATTTTTAATTTTTTTAAAAAGATTAATTTTTAGTCAAAACGTATTGGTTTTTATGAAAAATATGATTTTTCTGATTTTATCATTATGTAATAATAACCTAGAAGACTAAAAACACATTTTAATTAATAAAATATATATATTTAAGGAATAAAATTATATATTTTAAAATATTATTTGAACTTCGAAAACCTATTTCCAGTATTTTTAGAACAAAAGTAAAACATTACTAAAAAACTATTTATGATCTTTTATTTGAATAAAAAAAATTAACATAAAATTAGTTTTTCACTTGATTTGAAAGCCTCATTCATTATATTTGTTTTATAATAAATCTATTTATTTTATGTAAATCATTAACATTGTTAATTTTACCTTATGAATAAATTTAAAGCTTAAAACCACATTTTGTTTATAAAATGTTTCCATGCGATTACGTTCATTAATTCTAAAATTAACTTTTTTAAACATTTAGAAATTTGATAAGAAAAAATTGTTTTAAAATTTTAAATAATAAGTTCCAAATTAGGTATACGGTTAATTTTAATTTTGGCAATTAAAATTAATTACTAAGGTTAAAAATTAGTTACCCGATAAAAATGTTAAAATGGTAAAAAGTATTTTATTATGTCAAAAAGACGAAAACATGTTAAAGCATTATTTAAAAAATTATTTTTGAGGTATATATCAACCAAAAATCATCTAATTTTTTCATTTTTTTCTTTTTAATTCCCTTGTCCCTTTAATAGTGAAATAACGATATTAAAATTCAATTGGTATTTCCAAAACTACCATTCTCTTCTCTTATAAAAAGGTAACACTTCAACAACTTCAAGACTCAACCCAAATTATAATTTATCCTATAAAATATACCAAATTTATCCTCATATAACCCTATCCCACATCCATAATCTTCTGGTCACACTTATCTTGATTAAGGTCTTCATTTCCAAAGAGTTTTCCAAGTGAAATCTCAATCTTCCAACATGAGTATGGCTTTATATTAGTTTTTTTTATTTTAATATAATTCTTACTAATATTATATAATCATATGAATATAATAAAATAATTATCATTATTATACTTAAATTTTATTATATTAATTTAACAACAATTATTCAATCCTTTCCATCCACTAAGAAAAACCAAAATATTGATCGTGCGTACACACGAACTACCGCTTCCACGAATCAAAATTTATTCATCACTTCCTCTCATAACTAGAAAATGGAATATATTTAATTAATAAATATAATATCTATGTCCCAAAAAAATTATATAATAATAATTTATCATAAAAAATCTTTTCATCCATTCATTGACAAATTATATTGTTAATCGTGATTACATGAAGACTACCATCTCCATGAACAATGAATTTTGCTTGTTATCATCATAAATATTTTACGGTTCTAAGATTTTATTTACTTAGGTTATATTATAATAGTTAAATATTTAAGCATATGAATATATCATATTATCATTATCTAAATACATTACCATACTCATTAAAGCATTATAAAATATTACCATTTGGGTCGATTTAACCGCCAATCTAAACAATGTTATAAAAATTATGTCATAAATGATTAGGGGTTTTCATATAAAGTTAATATCACGAAATAATTATATATTTAATATGTTTTATTAATTCTATAAATTTTTTATTAATATTTAAAATATTTATTAATATATCGCATTTCGATCGTTAAACACGTCCAAAACTAGTTCATCTCAATTTCCATTTTCACAAGCGATATTCAGGTATTTAAAATGATGAAAATGGTAATAATAAAGCATTTAAAAAATTATTATTCTATCTTTAATGATCTATGAATGATGAAATTTAAACCAATTAGTGATAATCGATAATGTCTTTGCGGAGTTTGTACGAAACAAACAACTGAAAGTTCTAACACCTGATAATGAAAAAAAACTATAACTGGTTAATATTTTTTTAAAATAGGTTAATAAAATAATTATAAAAACGTAATATTTTTATATTAATGTTTTGAAAAAAGTTATTAAGATAGTTTGGTTCTTTATACAGAAGTTTAAATCACTTATGTGGAAATCAAAGTTAAATGTAAGGGACTTGGAAACTAAAACTTATTCCTTTGAGTTATATATTTTCTTCTTGATTTTCATTAACATGTGTTCATTAAATTTTAAATTTTAAATTATTTTTTATCTTTGTTTTTTTTGGGAAAAATTGTAACATCTTGAGATTTAGTGACATATTTCTCTTTAAATACATTTAATTTGTTTGATATCTTACGATGCACATAATTTTGAGTCTAAATGAACCATAATATAGTATAATAATATAAGAAAGATTTTAAATTAGAAGAGTGAATAGGAATATCCACATTTAAAAAAAATAAATTTTTTAGATGAATAAAATATATTTTTAGTAAATTCATTATATGCTTTAATAATAGCCTTTTCCTCAAAAATGGTTTGTATTTATTTTTGAGAGAAAATAATATCACTAATTTTTGTCACTTTTATAAAATTGATTTGAAAAAGTAAAATTAATTTTTGAAAAAATAATTTTATAAATATCTTATAGTTATTTTTTAATAATTTTATGAAAAGATTCATTTTTCAATGAATAGTGAAAAATACTAATTTTATTGAAAACTGTATTTTAATTTAAAGCATTTACAAAGTTTAATTTTTTTTTAAAAAATGATTTTAAAAGTATAATTAGTTAATTTATATTATGAATAATAAAATTAAGGTCATTAGAATTAATTTTATTTTGGATTTTGGTATAAAAACGTTTTATACTTAAGAAAACATTATTTCTAGAAAAATGGTTTTTATCATGTTTTTAAGGTTTAATTTAAAATTTAATTATACCCCTTCTATGAATATAATTTGATAAAATATATTCCATATTTTGTATCATCATTTCATTTTTGTAAGAGGATAATTACAATTTTCTTCATAATTAATAATAAAAATAGTAAAAAAGTTGTTACCACAGTAAGGGTAAAATAGGGTTAAATTTTTGGGATAAGTCTTTAAAATTTCTCTAACATTTGAATTTATCCTATTGGATGATTGGAGTTCACCCATTATCATTTATGTTTTGAAAATTTTGAAGCTTGGTGTCCTTTTTCTTTGTTTTTTACCTTTATATTATTTTATGAAAAGAATAAATAAAAAATGTCACTCTCTTCACTTTAATATCTCTAAACTCTTTTCATAAGGATAAAAAGAGGATAAGTTTGGTTATAAAAATTTCTTTAAAATATGAATTAATTTTTTTTATCATAGTAATTTATTTTTAATTTTTATTGATCGAATAATTACCTTAAATTCTTACACAAAACTAACACAATTGTTGAGCCATAATTTTTACTTCTTACTTTTACATTCCTTTAGTTTTTGAAATTACAAACACTTTATTTAAACATGTTTAAAAAAATTTATATCCCATGTTTTTATTATGTTTTTGTAGAAAACATTTTATTTTACCAAACGTATAAAAATTTCTAATGTATTATGAATATAAACTTTACATTCTTCAATACAATAATCATAATGATCATAAGTCTGATTATCATACTTACCTTTAAATAAAGCTAGAGTTAGACTTTTTTCTTGACTATCATACTGAAAAAAATCATGAAAATTGGTTTGAAAATTGCACTGATAAAATTAGATTGATACACATAAGAAATATCATATTGATATTAGATAAGCAAGTCCATTGGACTGTTATAAGCTTATAATTAGAATACAAAAAATTGTTCTTATTGTAAGGAATACCTTAAACACTGTAATGGTGTTAATCAATATGACATTGGGAATTTAGTTACAAATTAGCTTTCATGCACCAGCTATTCGAGTTCATTGCAAAAAACATGAAATATGACCATTGTGAGTTTTCCTATAAATATCGAGTCATTTGAAGAGTTTGGAGTAGATAATTCTTCACTCTCAAGTCTTCTGAATATTACTTATCATGAGATGCTCATTCTTAGTCTCTGTAATTCTTTAGAGAGTTCCCTTTCTATGGAATTATTGTTAGCATTGTTTTCTTAAGAAATTTTTAAATTTTATTCACATCTGATCATTGTTACGATCAAGGAATTGTGTGGACAGTAAGATGGTGAATCTGATCCATCATATTGAGGGTTTTTGGGGATACCAAGATAGAAAATAATCATCTTATAGATAGATTCCAGGGATATAATGATAGAGTTATTCCGAACATCATATCAAGAGCTTTACTAGAAAGGGTAGACATACTTTACTGTAAGTATAAAATAGTGGATACCATTAGTCAAGGATACTGACTACCTTAATCATAAGGTTAAAAGAGGTAAATTATTAATATAGCTTGTAATTTATTCTTACCTTCAAATAGCTATTGTATCACTTATTTTACATGTTTCTATTCCACTATACTTTTTATAGAAAGTTATTCATCGTACTCATCTTTAAATACAATTTATTTTATCAGTGTTACTTTTATTATAATAAAAACAATATTTTAATTTTAATCATATCCATAGTGAATATGATATTTTACTATGATATAATCAAACATATTATAATTCTGATTTTGCGACTCTAATAATCAGACTGAGTCTGAGTCCCATAGATTTACTTTATGTGGTATGTGTGTTAATTTGTTTAAATCTTATAAACTACAATTCAACTCCCTCTTATAAGTATATCCATATAATATAACTGAAAAATCTGAAAATTGGTATCAGATCAGGTTTTTTATAGCTTATACTTTTTAATTTTTCACTTCTTCTATCAACTATAATTTTTATTAAGTTTTGATATAAAATTTTTGTTTAAAAACTTTTTTACACTAATGTGTATCGATATAGAAGACTATCAGGACTTTGATTTATTACCTAGAAAATTAGTTGCAAATATGAACTAGAGGTTCATGAAAATAATAAATAGCTTAAAATACATTGGTGAGAAAGGTCTTCATGATGAAATCCTAGTTTAAAAGATTTTTGATATCATTCCAAATGAGTGGGAACCCAAAATAAAAACTATGGATTAGAAAAGAAAGCTTAATAATCATACTTTGGAAGATTTTATTGGAACCCTTATACAATACCGGAGCAAACTCAAAAGATATTCTTAGAAAAATAAAAATAAAAATGGATGTTTTCCTTTTGCTATTACTTCAACATTTCCTACTAAAGTTAAATCAGTTGATAAAGTTGTAAGATCTTTAAGGAAGAATAAAATTGTTGTTAAGTCTAATTTTGGTACATAAAAACATTAATAGAATAAGTTATCTAATATAGTGAGAATAATAAATAAGATATTTAGGAACAGATATTTCTAATACTGATATAAATAGATTCACAAGGTTAAATATAAAAAGAAATATTCTGAGTTCGCTTTATATGAATGTATGAAAGATGGACATATCGAACTAGATTTTCAAAAGATGAAAAGGAAAGATATAAAGGAAAAGAATTTATAAAATGAATTAAAATAAATATGAAAAATATAAATGCAAGAAATTTATAAAATCCCTTGGAACATAGAGTGTTAGTGGTGGTGATTCTTCTGAAATTTATTTTTAGAATGGATGTTTTGGGCAATGAAACGTATGTCTTTTTTCAAATTTACCCATTGTAAATCATTATCTCATGGAAAAGGTACATACATTAAAATCCGTTACTAACATGTCTTTAAATTATAATTATCTTGATGAGAAAAAGTCCACCTCTTTTAATAAATAATCTTCTTCAACAGTAGATAATTTTTACCTAGATATGATGAGGTTTCCATATTTTCAAAACCATTGGAAAATAAAATTTGTAAAATTTGTAAAAAAAACTAATAATGATAAAATTAAACTTTATATGGTAAATTAAAGGGTAACTATCTTGTAATATTAAATATTATATCTTTTTAAAGATATTTATAAAACTATTTTTGAAAAAGAAACTATTTCAAAAGATTTTGAAATAGTTGTTTCTGAGAAAAATGTTTAAGAAATAAAACTTAATTCTAAAATTAATATTAATGAGGATGAAATTTTATTTGTAAGACTAAAATATCAAAATTATAATTTGAGAAAAATTTAATCAAATTTTACCACTATAAAAGAAAATTATAATTAAATTTATAAACAAATTATAACTCATGGTAATAGATTATGAATATTTTTTAAAAACAAAAAATCTGTTTTTAGAAACAATTACTTTATTCCCAAGAGCGCACATTTTTTCACTAAGTTCCAAAGCTG
Source organism: Viscum album (assembly GCA_963277665.1). Taxonomy (NCBI): domain Eukaryota; kingdom Viridiplantae; phylum Streptophyta; class Magnoliopsida; order Santalales; family Viscaceae; genus Viscum; species Viscum album. Next base: position 1,514,722,685 of record OY728150.1, read on the forward strand.
TGGGATTTGGAATAAAGATTTTAACTTAAATAGATTACAATATTTTTGTTTTCATAAGGATTATTTCTCTTGGAAAATGACATTTTTTCAAAACAAAATTGGACAAATGTGTTTACCTAAATTTTGTTTTTCTAAAAATTCTATACCCAAATAGGTTTAGGTTTCAAAATTCTATTTTTTTTGTTTTCAGAAAAATAAAGTTAGTATGAACAAAAAAAACATATGGTACATGGATAGTATATGTTCTAGGCACATGACTATAAATAAATATTTCTTCATAATATAATCAAAATGAAAGGTGGCAAAGTAACTTTCAGTGATAATGCTCAAGGAGAGATTATCAGAATATGCAAAAAAAAAATTCTAGGAAATGCTCTTATTTAAAAAAATTTATTTGTCTTGGGTATTAAGAACAACCTTATAAGCATAATTAAATTATGAGATGAAGTTTACCTTGTGATATTTAGGAATGATAAGTGTATTGTACATAGTTCCAAGGATGAATTTATTCTTTCTTCCAATCAGCATGAGAATGTTTATTCACATAACTTAGAAGCCCATAAGATCCAAGAATAACCTAGAATTAGTGATTTGGAAGATAAATCTTGGTTATGGAATAGAATTTTAGTAACCTGTAACCTTAGAAACTTATGTAAGTTGAATAATAAAGGACTTGTAAAGGATCTACTAAAACTTAGGTTTGATACTTCCAAAGTCTGTGATACATTTCAATATATTAAACAACATAAGTTACATTATAAATATATTAGTTTTGTCTCATCTTCTTATGATTTATAGTTAGTGCACATGGAATTATTCCCCCAAACAAAAACATGGAATATAGGTGGAAAATACTATGCATATGTCTTAGTTTATGATTACACTAGATATACTTGGGTTTATTTTCTTACAAAGAAATATGAGGCCTTTATTTATTTTAAAATTTTGTAACCATTGTCAAAAATGAGAAAAACATATCCTTAATAACTATTCATAGTTATCATAGTAAAGAATTTAAAATTTATGATTTTTGAAACTTTTTGTAGTAAGATAGGTATTGAACATAAATTTTGAGCACCTTGAACCCCCCAGAAAAATGGTGTAGCTAAAAGAAGAAATAGATTTTTTTATAAAATAACTAGAATAATGCTCATTGAATACTCAGTTGCAATTTTTTTGGGGATGAAGTAGTTAGTACTACCTACTATATTATGAATCGAGTTTTGATTAGACCTTTTTTTAATAAAAATCCTCATGAGTTGTGGATAGGAAGAAAACCAAAAGTTTCTTACTTAAATTTTTTTGGTTGAAAATTATTCATCTTGAATACTAAAGATAATCTACATACATTTGCACGCAAACCCAATGAAGGAATATTTTTAGGTTATTCCATTACTTATAAGGCTCATAGACTTTTTTTAATAAAAATGATCATTCTATTGAGGAAATAGTGCATGTTAAGTTTGATGAAACTGATCCTTTTGTTTTTAAACACCCCAAACCTACATCCTAAGATGATATCTCTAGAACTGATTTAAAAACTTTGTTAGAAACTTCTTCTCATAAGGAAATAACTTATGAATTAGGTTCTGAAGTTATACCTCAAGAATATTTTTTACTTATTATTAATGTAAAGTATTTTTCAAACCAAATAAGTCATTTATTTATTAGGAATCATCATATTAGAAGTATCATCCGTGATGTAGACCAACTAGTTAGGACTAGAAGTTCCTTAGGAAATGAAATTAAACATCTAACATTATTATCCTAATTTGAACCTAATAATCATGATGAGGATTTAGGTTATGAGGATTGGATTAAGTAAATACATGATTGTATCAATGAGTTTGAGAGGAACAAAGTCTAGACTTTAGTTAAATGACTTATAAAAACTTCTATAATTGGAGTAAAATGGGTATTTCAGAAAAAATGTAATAAAAATGGAATAATTGTTATAAATAAAAATGTTCTTGTTTATAAGGGTTATAATCAATAAGAGAGAATTGATTATGAATAAAATTATGCTATGGTGGCAAGACAAGGATATATTCAAATACTTCTAGCATTTGTAACATTATTAATTTCAAAATCTTTCAAATGGATGTGAAGTATAATTTTTTTAATGGATATATTTAAGAGGAATTTTATTTAGAACAACCCAATAGTTTTTAAAATAAAAAAAATCCATAACATGCTTATAAACTCACCATATCTTTATATGGACTTTAACAAGCCCCTGGATCTTAGTATGATAGATTAACTGGATTTTTTTGAAAAACAATTTTGTTTAGGGGGCTATAGATCAAAATATTTTTATAAAAGAAGTAAATAAAAATATTATTATTGTACAAATTTATATTGATGAAATTATATTTGCTTCAACTAAAAAATATTTAACAAATTCCTTTGCAGGTCTTATGAAATTTGAGTTTGAAATTTGTATGATGGGTGGGTTAACATATTTCCCTGGTTTTTAAATATCGAAAAAACATGAAGGAACATTTTAATCTCAATATAAGTATATAAAATATCATCTTAAGAAATTTGGATATGATAATACTAAAAGTATTAGTACTCCTATTAGTGCCTTAAATTCTTTAGATCTTGATGATTCTGGGAAACTAGTTGATCAAGATATTTTTAGAGGTATGATAGGAATTTTAATTTACTTAATTTCTAGTCATCCAAATTTAATATTTTATATGAGATTATGTGAAAGATATCAAGACAATCCAAAAGAATCACATTTAAAAGTTGTAAAATTAATCTTTCATTATCTTAAGGGAACAATATATTTAGGTGCTTTCTATTCTTCTAGAAATGTTTTTTAAATTAAAAAGTTTTTCAGATGCTGAATTTGGTGGATGTAGAATGGATTGGAAAAGTACATCTGAAAAATTTCCTCTCTTAGGAGATTCTTTAATTTCACGGTCATGTAAGAGACAACACTCAGAAGCACCTTACACCACTAAAGCCAAATATGTGGCATATAAGAAGTTTTTGAACTTAAGTGTTGTGGATGAAACACACACTCAATTACTATGGCATGAGTTCTACAAAGACTAAAATACTTTTTGAAAATAAAAGTGCCACTTCTTTAAGTAGAAACTCATAACATCACTTACATGATAAGAACATAGATATAAGATATAATTTTCTTCTATATCATACACTTTAAGAAGATATAATTTTACAATGCATCGGGACACAAGAACAACTTGCTGATATCTTTACTAAACCCTTTAGTTCTGATAGATTTTAATATATTAAATAAGAGGTAAAAATGATCAACATAAAGTAATCATTCATATCTAATAATTTTCCCATCTCCTTATAATAAGATACTCATTTTCATAGGGGTGGGGGTACATATTTTTTATGTTTTTTAAAAGGATTTTATTTTTTTTCTTCCTAAATATTTCAACTTTAAAATATTTTTTAGTTCTCTTAAAAATTTTATCATAATTATTTTTCTAGACACAAAAACTTTTATGATATTTTTGGATTCAAAATTCTCAAAGAGTTTTTTGGCCTCAGAAAATGTAACAAAAAATTTCGAACATACATTTTGTTACAAAGTTTCCAGATTAAAAAAATTGTCATATTTAATTTTCTATATAAACATTCATAATTTTTTTTCTATTAAAAACTATGATATTTAGTTTTTTGCAATAAAAATGTTTTAATCTATTTAGTTTACAAAAAAATAGGAGAACATGTTAATCTTATTGATGAATCTTTCCAATATGAATGGTAATCATCTATTCTTATAGTTTTTATACTATTTCATTACATTAGGTTATTATTTTTTATTTTTATATTTTTTGTTTTATAAAAAAAACAGTTTTAAAAGTTTTAAAACTTTTTCTAATCACTGTCATTATCAATACAATATAAGTTTTAAAAATCGTGAGAGTTCAATAATTATTTTACAAAATTTATTCAGATCAAGCTTGATCTTCAGATCTGAATGGTTTTGAATATCAACCATTGGATATCTTTTGAAAGATGAATTGTCTCCTCCAATGCCTATATAAGGGTTGGAAACCCCAAGTCCCACATTGGTTCTTCAGTTATTTTTTCTCTTGATTTGTTTCTCCTTTTAAATTAATTAGTCTATTTTTTTTTTCTTTTCATTCAATCTTTATATTAAGTTCTATATCTAATGGAAACTAAGGAAGATTATGAAAAGTGGTTCTTATTTAGGGAAATATGGGTTGAAAGTTCAGGGTATGAGAAATATGATTCAACTATTAATGAGATAATTTTATTCCAAGGATATGAATCGTTATGTGTAGACAAGCCTGAAAAAGTTTTAAATATTTATTATCCTGAGTTAGTTCATGATTTTTTTTTCATCCATTCAATTTATGAAGTATTATGATAAAGGAAAAGTTTCTTTCACAATGCATGGGGTGCCAACTTTGCACACCACACTACCTCAAGAGGGAACCCTAATGGTTTAACTACACAGTTTGGGAAACCATGCACCAAGCATTCTATTTTCCTATGTAAAAAACTATAGAGGTTTTTCATGGGTGTAAAAACCTTGATGCATGGATAAGGAAGACCATGCAACCTAATTTTCACTCTGAAACACCCCATACAGTTGGAAAAAAAGGTGCGGGCTTGGTTGAATTATTTCTACTAACGGTGTGACCTAGTGATTTCTTCCACTGGTCGAGGTTCCAAGCTCCAAACAATCTCTAGAAACCCCTAAGGCTTCTTTGAAATCATTAGGAATCTAAAATATATCCAATATAAATAATTATACTGAAACTTAAAGGATCTATACCTTATAAAAAATCCGTGTTGTTATATAGGGTCTATAAGGTGTAGTTGGGAGACTATACCCTCTGATAAGAGTGAAATAATAGCATAAATAACCAAAATACATATACATGGGATAAAAATAAGAGTATGAATAATAAATAATTGATATAGAATAATGCTATAAAAAATTGAATGTATCATATAGTCATACATACTCAAAACATGAAAAACATGAAACAATTGGTCTCCCACTAGGCTGACCTTAGATATAAAATAAACAATCTAAAAATAAATACAACCAGATATACATCAAATACTGATCCCAACCACATACCCAGTCTCCACAATGACTGATCTACACTAGACCAATCTTGATAATCCACATGAGAAGCTCTGCTTGATATAGAAACATTGGGCCTTGACCATATCCATTGTGCAACCTATGCCCAACCTAAAAGTAGACATCAGGTCTACAGGAACACCAAGGTTCATGTACAAGGGGTGAGAAATAAACATCATTAGGACACCCCCAATGGTGAACCTATAATCTATTATCATAAAAATTTCATGAAAATGTGATTTTACTAGTCCACCTGAAATTTAATAACTGCTATCATAAAAGAAAAAATTATAAAAATGGAAAAAACAAACATAAGAAAGCATCCAACCAGTGGTTTATAGCCTAAAACCCATGGTAAATATAAACCTACTCTTGTCCTGGCCATAGAATTTACATCACATGGCTCACCCAACCAAATGAAAATAGGCATATCTTCTAGATCTATAAAAGAGATCCATGATGTCTAAATGAAACAGGCATGAATGCCAGACCCCAGAGCATAATCATTGTCATCCACATGAATAACACACATCTATCAAGCTAAAAGACACCAATATAATGATCTGAACTAGCGATTGAAAAATATTGGTTAACACAAATAGAGAACCTGTCAGTCCTGAAGGTCTTGTGAAATAAATCAAGCACCAACTATAGTCCTAAAAAATGTCCAATGGGCTAACTAAAAATCTAAGAGTGCATAATATCTACATCCATAGGAGTAAAAAAGGCATCCATGAAACACAAAACACAATCCATAAATTCCTCCAAACCCTATGATTCTGATGCCACATTAGTCTTGGATAACACTCAACTAGATGGGGGTTTCACTCATACAGATCTTCCATTATCTCCCTAGTTTCATCTAAAAAATGATATCCAATGGAGGATAGAACTTGATCACAACATAGGGATTACACATAATCCAAGATATCCCAAGTGTCTCTTCCTCAAACCAAAATCCTGAGTAGTAACTACTTCAAACATCATGGAAAACAACCAACCAAGCATGGGACGATCCAAACTCAAACCTACCGTCTAAACAGTTGAACTAGCAGTGTTGATCCATTATATTCCAATGAAATATAGATATATCATGGTCCCCTAGATCTTTCCACCCAATAGAATATCCACCATAGGATCTCCATGATCCACCTCAGGGCCAAACTAAAACTCAGGGATCACACAGGACCCAGGGCTACTATATAAAGTGACATCCACAACGATTCTCCCCTACTGCATGTAATATCTTAGGCCAAACCCACAGAAACAATCTCAACCATTATAAGGGACATATTAATAGAAGGAAACCCTATGAGGGGTTCGTCTAGCTCATACAAAATAATGGGACATGCCTAGTTCTAAAACATCACAAACAACCCTCAGCATCTTCCAACTGAAACTTGATCAACAACACACCCAAAGGGGAATCCAAAATCTTGAGCCTACCGGCAGGAACATTAAAAATGGTCTTCATGATCAAATAAAACATAGGAGACCCTCCACAAGATTTTCTAAACACAAAAAAGACAAAACATTCCATAAATTCAATCTCAATAGCTAACTATGGAAACCACTGATCACTTGATCAGAAACTAGCCCACAAGGTCATTACCAAGTGTCCCTAAGAATCATATCATAAGATCAACAGAAGACATTTGTAAATTACTTCTTAAGATATCAACCCATCCCAAAGGCTACAACATCTCTAGTATCCAAACAAAAAATATTATCCTCAACTTCTCTACCCACGAGCAACTTTTCATTACACATAGGGACAAACCAAGATCTACTCAAAGATACAAATAGATCTCGCATTCCAATTTTTTTAAAAAGAACATCAAATATACCACTATGACATACTTTAGTTAGGATAATTTCTGAAATCAAAACCATCACTCGGGCTACACAACTCACAACCCAAACAACTAGAGGATTCTAAAACCAAACCTCAAGTAAAGCCTCATACTAAACTCTCATAGTTCCAAATACTATCCAGATAAAATCTAAATGTATAACTGATACAACAATCATGATTTACATATAAAACTATCGTAATGGAATACATAGAAGTATAATTCTAACTCCAGGGTGAAAAAATGAAAAAAAAACAGACCATGGAAGGAAAAAGAAAATGAAGTTTATTTTGGGTACATGGTTTTTAACCCCAGAAGTATTTCCTGACTATATACATCTCGCCAATCAGTGTGTACTTTTCCAAAGTACAGGATTTGTGCCTTCTGGTACATGGAGTGTACCCCTACATGGGTGCCAACCCGTGTACTCACCCCCACTCAATGGGTAAAACAACTGACTACATGGTGTTTACTACTAGTACATGGTGTTTACCCCCACATGGGGTCCCCTATCATATACCTAGCCATGTAATCCACCTGTATGTGTACTACAATATGGTGTGCATCCCACCTAGGTTCTATCTATATAACCTATATAGAAAATTACCCCCACAAGGGGTGTCTAACCAAGTACCCAACCACATGCCAAATCCCACTACATGGAATGTACTCCCAAGTACACGGTGTGTAGTACCAAAACCTAATCTTACTCAAATAGGAAGAATACAATGTCTATGTTAACTAAACTACTCACCATGTACACGGATTTCCCTAAATGGTAAACCCCCAAAATTTCTCAAAATGCTCGATTTCTCCCCAAAACACATACATTGACCCACAAGGGGTCCCAAACAACCTATACAAGGATTTAAAAACTAAAAATATATAACCTATATGGATTTTTTTTTAAAAATCATAAAAAATAAAACCTCCAAGTATAAATCTTTGAAGATTCACACTTGATCCACACCACACACCCATCAAGCCTTGATCTACTAGGCAATTCATCCTATTTTCCTCTCCCACTTCTCTCACTCTCCCTCTATCGATCAAGAAACCCAAAAGGGGGAGCCCCATATACACATGTATAAATCCAAGGGAAAATAAATAAGAATGAAAAAAAAAGAAAAATAAAATAAAAAGAAAAATAAATGAAAAAGAAAAGCGGGCATGACCCCGACCTCGGTGCTTGATGCAGGGTTATGCCTTGCCTAGGAACCCCCCCCAATCCGGACTTAATGGTGGAAAAAATCTTAATCGGAATATCTGTTTAAAATATAAAACTAAATTAACATGCATGTATAAATTACTATTTAATTAATTAAATATTACATATACTAAAAAAATTCAAAAAGATTGGATTTCTTCCAAACTCCCGTCCTAGGGTAAACACCCTCTTATGGGACCAAAAAAGTGGACATTTAAATTATCCCAGATAATATTACTAGATAAATTTTTATTTTTCCCTGAAACACTTTCAAGAACAAAAAGTTAAATTTTTCCTTAATTTTCACAACTCGTGATGACACAGGTGGTCACATCCATAGTGGTCAATAGTTCTTTTCTTGAGCTAGTCAAATGTTATTCTTCAGATCTGATTTTTTGAAATAGGGTCCCTTATGTATTTTTGGATTTTTCATTATTTTATCTTACTATAATATTCGTTGGAATTATATAAGTTAGGTTACTATAAGAATTCCTAGGATTAGATCTCATTTGGTATCATTGGTTTTTTATGGATTCATAACCGGTTAAGGATTTTGTGTTATCATTGATTGTGTGATTTTCTTAGGTGTATCCTTGATCATTACATATGGTATATTAGTTGTTTGATGTTATGTTTTTCTTTTTGTCCAAATAAATTTTCTTGATTTTTCTCATGTATTTGGACATTGTTATGTTTTTAAGTGCTTCTTATATGGTTTTGAGTTTATCCAATAGTGGTAAGTTCCTCGATGAGTTGAACATGGGATACCATTAGGTTCATGCTTAGGTAAATAGGGTCGAGGTTTCCTTTCATTGAGTTCTTGAGGGTGATAATTGTGTTTTGATGGTTTACCATGAGATTATTTCCCATAGTTAAGGTCATAGTTTACCCATTTAGGATCATGTCCTGAGGTTTGTGCACATGTTTTTTCTTATTTTGGCTTAGTTGTAGTTTTTTTACCTGTTTTGTTTGGTAAGGTTTTGTTGGATCATTTTATAGCTTTGATGAGATCATTTCCTTTTGAGGTTTCCTAGATGATCTTGGGATGTGTATTTTGTTTTTTTTTCTCATTTTTCTTTGAAATAGTTGTTTGTGGTTGGTGGATGATGTTATCTTTAGAGGAGGTTCCCTCTAAGGAGTGTTTCCATTTTCTCCTCTATCTTAAAATAACTCTGAATGGAAGGGAGGGCCTAATGGGTCTCTTTCCTATTGGTTTATCTGCTTATATGGTTGTGGATGGGTCAATTTTTTATGTTAGTTGGTGTGGTTTGAGGATTTTAATTATGTTATTTGAGGATTTTGGTTGGGTGTTCTCAAGATGATGGACCAAGTTTTGTGGTTTTCTCATTGGTTAGTAGAGTTTAGGTGTCTAGCTTCCATATATTTTTTTCAAGTGATTTCTAGGGGAAGAAATAATTATGTTTAAGAGACTGTAACACTTTTTTCTTACATTATTTTTTTATTTTATTTTATTTTTTGGTAATTTTAATTTTTATAAGTTTTATAGATAATTTAATTATTTGGGAAATTTTCCTATATGCATAGTCACTATATAGTTTGGTAAACTACATAGATGCACCTACTATATGATTTCCTTTTGTGAATAGGTTAGCTTAAAATGTTTAGTTTAAACCATGTGGGTACACTTACATAGAGGGTTCCTGAATTAATTTTTTAGCAAGCATGGTTTGTGAACTTGGGTATCAAATATTTTTTGTTTGTCGTAAGGGAAACCATAAAACTAACCTTTTCATGTGGTTATGCATAAGGGTAGTAGCACACAATTTTCAAATAGTTATCAGAAACCATGTTCTATGATATAACTTGGACAATGCCATCCATATAGTTGGTGAACGGTTTGGAAAGCCATGTGGTCTACCCTGATTTCTTTTAAAATTGAAATTACCAAATCGACCTTCCCATTTTTTAACCCTCATTCATTCCTCTTATTTTAAAAGTGAGCGACCTAGACCCAACATAAAATAATACTTTTCTATTACCATATCTTTTATATAGAGACTTATTAATGGTTATGTGTTACCATAATTGTGATAGAACATCTACGTATACTATTTACAATGTAATTTTGCTAGATAATTTATCATATCAAAATATTTTAGCAGTTCTCAATTATAATTAGAATCTCATGATTTCATGATAGTGATCTTAAAAATATGTACTATGGTTTAGATATATAATCTTGATGGGACATAGATGATGTATGATTATTATTTTTAGGGATTCATAAGAATTGAGGCTTCATCTCATGAAGTTTTCACTTGGTGATCTCATGTCGAGGAGATCTTGAAGACTGACCCTCTAATTATAACATCATATGTTTCATGAGTCATTAGTGGTTCATATCAATGATTATGTTTTGGAGAGGTATCTTATGTAAGAATGACATGTAAGACTAAAAAAACTTTTAATTAATTTATATTTATTTAATTAATAAAATAATATATTTTAAAATATTTTTAATCTTGGAAAACCTTTGTCCAATAGTTTTAGAACTAAAGAAAAAGATCACTTTAATAAAAAAATCAATTTTCAATTATTTGAATCAAGCATTTTAAAGGTAAATTTTGGTTTTGGATTACTTTGAAAGTCTCATTACTTATATTTTTTTTTATAATAAGTAAATTTATTCCATTTAAATAAATAAAAATTATAATTTTACCTTATGCATAAATTTTAATTTTAAAAACTTGTTTTGTTTAAAAAATGATTTGATGCGATTACATTTGTTAATTACCAAATTTACCTTTTACACATTTATAAATTTAATAGCATAAAATGGTTTTCAAATTTTAAATCATAAGGCACATATTAGGGAATATATTCAATTTTAACTTTGGTAATTAAAATTAATTACTACGGTTAAAAATTAGTTATTCTGGTAAAAATGTCAAAATGGAAAAAAGTATTTTATTAATGAGAAAATGATAAAACATGTTAAAAACATGTTTTTAAATGGATTTTTGAGTTGTTAAAAACAAAAAATAAGATTATTTCCTTATTTTTTTTTCTTTTTTGAATCCCTTACAACTTTAATAGTGAAATTTCATTATTAAAATTCAATGGGTAATTCCAAAACTACATTTATCTTAACTTATAAAAAGGTAACACTAAAACCACTTCAAGACTCACCTCACCTTCTTATTTTTCCTTTATAATATTCCAAATTTCTCCTACTATAACACCCTCCTACATATATAATCTTATGTTCATCATTATTGTTTTTAAGGCTTTCATTTCAAAGGAGTTTTCTAAGAGAAAACTCAATCTTCCTACATGAGTATTACCTTTTATTACTTTTTTATTTTACTCTAATTCTTCCTAATATTATATAAATATATTAATATAAAAAATTATCACTATTATACATAAATTTCATTATATTAATTTAATAACAATTATTGAATCCTTTCCATACACTTAGAAAAACCAAAACATCGTACATACGTACGTGCAGACTACCACCCCCACGAAGTAATGATATTCATTTTTCATCACCGAATATCATGGATGGTAAAAAGGATAGATTTTATTAATAATTATTATATATTTTTCACAAATAAAATTATTAAATAAAAATATATCATATAACATATTTCTATCCATTCATTGAGAAATGAGATTGTTAATCGTGCTTATGTGCAGACTATCACTTCCATGAGAAATGAATTTCATTTTTCATCACCACAAATCTTGGATGGTAATATAAATGGATTCACTAAGTTTATATGATAAATATTTAATTTTTATTATTATTAATATTTTATATTATCGTTATCTAAATACATTTACTTACTCATGAAAACATTATAAGACGTTACCATTTTGGTCGATTTAACTGCCTAGGTAAACAATGTTATAACAATTATGTAATAAATGATTATGGGATGTAATATAATGGTAATATACTTTAATAATGATATATTTAATATTATTTAATAGTTTTTGAAATAGTATGTTAATATTTAAAATATTTATTAATATATCACCTTTCGATCGTTCAACACATTGAAAGCTAGTTCATCGTGATTTCTATTTTCACAAGACATATTCATGATTTTAACCTAATAAAATGAGACTTAATAAATCATTAAAAAATAATTATTAAATATTGAATGATATAGTAATTATAAACTTGAAACCACTTAGTGAAAATTGAACCCTTCTTTTTGTTTTTTTTATAAAACAAACAACCAAAAGTTTTAACACCCAATAATGAAGCTAAACTATAATCAATTAATATATTTTTAATATATGGGTATAAAATAATAATAAAAATGGTAGTATGTTTTTATTAAGGATTTTATATAAGTGATTAATATAGTTATTTTCATTATATATGTGGTTAAATAACTTTTTTGAAATCAAAGTTAATGGTAAGGGACTTGGTAACTCAAACTTCTTCCTTTGAGTTTTACATTTTATTCTTGACATTCTTTCCACTATGTTAACCAAATTTTCCATTTTAAATGATATTATCTCTATATTTATAAGGAAAAGGAGTTTTTGAGGTATATCAATTTCCATGAAAGGTTTCATTTCACTTTTTAAAATAAAACAGAGACTTTTTGAAAGAGACTTGTAACTATGATTTTTACAATAAGAAATAAAAAACGTTTTCAAAATCCTCTTTCCATGTTTTTGTTTTAATTATCTTCAAATGATTTATCACAAATCAATTTATATTTTATGTTTCACCCAATATTTTTTTATTAACTTATTATTTTTTGTGATCGTGTTTTCAATATCAAATTATTTAATTCATGATGTTATTTTTTTTACCATTTGGATGTTTTATGAACCCCATTTTGTTTCCATGGGTTATTTATAAAAATTGAATTATTTACATTTTCATGTTTAAGAAATCCATTATTTTTATATGATTTATTTAATATATGGTGATGACTGATTTTATGTGGAACACATATGTATGTATTTTTATGGGTGGTGTACTATATTAGTCTACAATTCATTGGTTTATGTTTATATCTCATTAGATTGACAGGTGTGAACATAATTATTTTATTCACACATGAGTGTGTATGATTAGTTTTCTCACATTTTCATTCCTGGACATTATGAGTTTTTACATAGGTGTGATTATAATGGGTTTGATCGTAAAGGTTTTCATATGCTTATGTTTATACAACATTTACAATTTGTTTATCAACTCATTAAAAATTTTCAAGATTCATTTAATTACCATTGTATTACATATTTTCATGATTAAAACTTATTTTTAATGTATTCTGAACCATTATATCATGGACGTATATTTTATGATTATTGATGTGTATTTTGGGCCACGTCATAATTTTAACACTCCCTAACAATATATTTATGATATTATGTTGCTTTATCATATTTTATTATTATCTTATATGGTCTTATGATCTTTTATTAAGTTATTTATGTCTTCGTCGTGTTCTCCTTCATGTTTATGATCAAATACATTATGATATTTTTCCTTTATTGAGTGTCTGATCTCACCCCTTTCTTATGTTTAAATTACCTTGGTTTTAAAGATTATTACATTATGTGATATCTTTATAAAATCATCTAGAGGGTCATGATTATGGAAAAATGTTTTCAAGTGTTATAAAATAAGATCTTTATATATAAAATCTTCAGGAAACTAAAAATATAGGCAATTGGGTGTGTATTTGTTTTTGATATGTGTTATTTAAATCATTAAATTATTGTATTATTTAAGTTATGCTTAGCTTGGATCACTTTAGTTTGTATTAGAGTAGGGTTTAGTCATTTTTTATGTTTTGTTTATAGAAATTTATAAAAAACCTGAGGAAAAGTATAAGGGATAATTTAAATTGTAGGATAAAATATTGATGTTTTGATAAAGTATATTTTATGTGGTTATACATGTAATTATATTCATTTATGGATACTATAAGTGAATTAATGCTTTGAAACCTATGAACTTAGGGATAATAAATCCTAATAGTGTGTGTTGGGTATTAACTCAACCCAAACTTGGTGCACGAAAAAGAGGCCTAACTACACACTTAGTTTGATACTCCTATGGAATATGCATTGGTTAATGAAATTATCTTCACAAACCATTATGAAGAATTTAAATATATATAACTAGTTCAGATAGAAAAATAAACATATATAAAGTAAATTGAAACCTATATATACATTGGTTAACATAAGACCATGATTTATGAAATCCTCCTTATATGTTTATTGTTTCCTTTTATGCACATTCATTAATTTAAGTATACTCATTCGTTATTTTCCTTTAGTTAAGGTAATGGAAAGATCCTCAAAGAACCGATTTAACAATAGATGTAATGGGAAATGTGTATATTATCCCAATGGTAAACCTAATGAGATTGGGGATAGACTAAAAAAACATTTAAATCCTTACCCAAATATCTCAAGATTTGGGTAACAAACCAAATCATGTTGAGATACCAAATTCACTAAGGGGGGAGTAACTCACTATCAAGTCATTTATGCGATAACATACACCCTCTTTTATCCAGACTTCTAATCCATTGGTTGCTGAGAAGTGGGTCAATGAAATGGAAAAGATATTTTATATTCTCTTATGACCATGATAAGGTTGTTTTGGTAGTCTATAATCTAGAAGGTGATACTAACCGGTGGTGGAGGCTCATTAAGAATGCCATAGAAAAGGAGGAAGTAGACTCTATGATATGGGAATATTTAAAGAAGATATTTTCACTAATTATTTTCCTCAAACTATTCACTCAAAATCTAGTCTGAATTCTTGGAATTAATGAAAAAAGAGGATGAATATATTATATAATATAATGAAAATTTCACAAGACTCATGAGTCATGATTTCGGTTTCATATCAGATATTGAGAGAAAAATCTATCACTTATTTACTAGTTTAAATCCTAGTCTTTTAAGGGCCTTATCCATAAGAGATTTTGGTTTCTATGAAGAGGTTATTTAATGTGATCTTATGGTAGAGATAGAAACTGGAACATCTCAATATTCCAGGGAAAAGAAAAGCAATGTGGAGTATCAAGGAAGCATCGATGATAAGACACATGGTTGGAAGAAAGTCTAATTTTTTGTATGAAATAAATGTGTGGGAAAAAACATGGGTAATTGATTAAAAGGATTAATGAAGTTTTTTTTCATGTGTTAAATTAGTAAATAAATCCCACAACTATCTAACTAAGGCTAAGAGGATTACTAACACCACAAAAGAGAAGAAGTCACCTTCTAGTGATGCACCCATCCTACAATGCATAATGTGAAAAGAATTCAAAAATTATGTGAATCAATTCAAAAAACCTAAGGGTAATGAATAAAATATTTCCCAACAACCTTCCAAACCGAGGGAATATGGAAGGGAATTCACGATCACTACAACTAAGGTATATCATGATAATGAAGTGATATGAGGTACACTTGATGTATTTTCTATATCTTTTAATACCTTATTTGATTATGGTTCATCGCATTCTTCAACATCACATATGTTTTCTAAAAAAATATAAATTACACCCCAAGAAATGGACATTGAACAATAGGTGAAAACCCCTAGTGGCACAATGATCACATCTTATAAATCTATTCTAATTGAGATTTGTAGGAGGATAGTTTTTTCAGATCAAATTATTCTTCCTTTAGTAGAATTTAAAACAATATTGGGTATATATTGGCTTTACCTTCATAAAGAACATATCAAGTTCATGTATAAGGATTTCTCATTTCACATCCCAAATCATCATATTATCATATTTCAATGAAAGGATGATTATGGAATATGTATCGAAGAAAATTCTATAATATGGGTTGTGATACACCACAATGAGGGACCATTGATTCAAATTATTGAGGAGGAAGTCAAAATTAATGGAATGTATATTTATGATGATATAATAATATATTTATGGATGAACTTCATGGTTTTCCCCTAGATCATGAGGTTGAGTTTTAAATCAAACTCATACATGGATATATTTTGTAATAGTAGGTTCCCAAGACCCAAATATACAATACTTTTTATTACTATTTCATGTATATAGTTAGATAACCATGATGTATTCTTACCATTATAGTGTAGATAATTATGCATCCACTATTTAAATTGAAATATCCATAGATTAATTGTCATATCAAAAAGTAATAGTAGATACCAGACTATAATGAGAACCTCGAGATACTATGACATTAATATTAAACGTATGTCCTATGGTCCAAATACATATTATTGTCTAGAAATGATAGATGTCTAGTTATCAGGTGATGAGAGCTCATAATCTTTGAGGCTTCTTCTCATGAAGTTTTAACTTAGTGATTTCTATTAGTTGAGATCATGAGGAAAGACCCTCCAATAGGAACACCACATGTTTTGAGTGTCATTGGATGTTCCTATCTAAGAACTTGTGTATTGGTCTCCTGAATTGATATCATTACTAATGTGTTCCATTTTATCACAAACATTGATGAAAATAAAAAACCATGACAATAAAATTGTGTAGAGGTAGCTTGTTTTGGATACATCATTGTTGGTATGACATTGGTTGAATGGTTAAGATAGAATGTCACTTCCATGTTGAGGAAGTAATATATGTTGTACCTAGTTGATCATGATGGTAGCACCTTTATAAATCTGTGTTCATGGTAGTCTAAGGGTAATTCATTTAGTAAAATCAAAATATAATAAAGCAAGAAATGATTATGACATAGTTGTGAATCCTTATTTATGAGATATGTAAATACAAATAGATTATATTACACAGTGTGTGTTCATAAGTTGGTTGTCATTTTAATGACTACTCTTTATCTCTTTAGAGGACATCGTGGGTTGCTGGATTCTGATCTTGGTCTGTGAATAGTATTCTCTACTATCAAGATAAGGGCCTAGACGGTCACATATAATAGCATATTCAATAATCTACCCTATTTTGGTGAATAATTATATAGGACATAGTGGAACCAACCACTAAGGTCTGAGATTTTTCCAAGGTTGTATGATCACCAAAGGAATAAATAAATTCATATTATTCAAGTTACAAATAATAGGCATTGAATTTATTTATTAAATTTATTTACAAGTTTTAATGTAAATACAAGGAAAATATTATTTGAATGAATATTAGTTTAAAATTTTTACTGTTCATTTAATATTTGCAGGAACAATGATTCAACTTAATGGCTCTGGTTTTATCACTTAAATATATTTATTATATTAAAAGAAAGTGATAAAAATAAAAATGATATTTCTGACTCAGTACATCGGTCATAATATATCGTTTATATAGTGTGTTAATTATTTGGGGGCTGGGGAGATTTTCTAGGTAATTTATTAACACGTTATAAATAGGAGAAGAGAGGATCTATCCAAGGACTATTCATGGGTAGCTCTTGAGTGCTTCTCTCTCTCATCCCGCTTTCTAGAGAGAGATGCTCTAGATCAATGTGATCAGATTAAGCACTCCCACATGTATCAAGGGCATGTCAATGCGGTGATAATTGGGGCATTGAAGGTGTCTTCATAATTCTACACTAGCACCCATAATTTTACGATCAACGCTCTCTCATATTTTTGAAGTGTGTGTGGATGATCTAGAGGAATTTGAATTAAGATTCTTCGAGTAGCGATCATGAGAGACAAAAATATGTAGTGTGTGGATTTAGATCAAACCAAGTATTTATGATTTATTTTTGTATGCTTAAAACTATTCACATGAGATCCTCGGGATTATATTGGGGAAGTGCATCACTGACGATGATGTTGTCAAGTCGATCACTGGTAAAAAAATTAAATCCACAGCCCACAAAATTCTGTTGCATATCCCGACACCCTAAATTGGTATTAGAGCGACGCATGAATATTTTAATCCATGGAAAATTAAAATTGGATTTAACTTAGAAGAGGACATTGTTCCGATCCAAACGCCGCAAATGGTGTTTCAATCTGACACCAGAAAGACAGTATGTGGCCATCCAAACCTTTGAATTCAGATTGAAATAAATCATGTGGGTTTTAAATTTATGAAGAATATATAAGTTTAATATATATGTTATTATAACCTGAAGAGATAACTGGTCGCGGTGATTTTCGGTGAACCTGATCACCAATGGGATTCTGATCATCTAAATAGTCATTTCAGGCCACCAGATATGTTTTCAATTGGTTGAATTTTTTAATAATTATAAAATTTTCCAAATCCTAATTGTATACGTTCGATTGTTTTAGGGGGAATGATAATGGGGGACCAAAATTCCACCCTAATACCCAAGAAGGATCCGGCGCAGTTGTATGAACAGTAAAAAATCACTATTTACAGAACTAGGGATGGTCCTTCTTCGGTATTAAGGGGGACTTTTGGTCCCTCATTGTCATTCCCCCATTTTTTTATAGGGTGTCAGTAAGCATATTTAGAAAGAGCCAAATGAATAATAAAATTAAAATAAAAGGAGCAGCACTGGGACACCCGTGATACCTTACAAAACCAAAAAGAAACCTGCGTCTGGTCCGGCTTCCTGTGCACCTCGTCCACCAGCCTCCGCCATCCCAAAGCTCACCGCAGTGTGCCTCTATGTCGACCACCCTCATCCAGAAGATCCCATGCCCATCACTGGACACCCTCAGGTGCTTTCCGGCCGACAACTGTGGCCCTTCCACCTATCCCGCGAATTAAGAGCTATTATTTCAGTTATGCAGTTTCCTCTGATCTTTTCGGAAAGAGGCTCACATGGGTCCACTCAGATTGAAATGGGTCTAAGAGCACTAGCCTGACTCAGAATAACTCTGCACAACATCTCCAAGGCCCGAAACGAGCCTATGTGGGTTTGCGATGACCCATAAAGGGTTTGAGCATGGTTTTCAGGGCATGGTTTTTTTTATAATCAAAAGTTAATTAAATTAATTAATTTAATTTTGGTTTTAAATTAAATTAATTAATTTTTTTGGGTTAAAAAAATAATTTTTAATATTGTGGGTTAATTTAGTTTGATTTAGGCATTGACTTAAATTAATTAATTTATTTATTTTTGGGAATTAAAATTAAATTAATTTTGGGATTGGATGACATAACTTTTTGAATTAGAAATTAGAGTGAATTTTTAATAAAATAAAAATGACATCAGGAAAATAATTTAATGCAAGTTTAATTTTAAATATATGATTTCAATGCATATCATCTGATAATGAGCGATAGACTAACCAATGTATGTCTGGTGTATGTTTATTTATTTATTTAATTATTGTAATGCATGAGTTGTAATAATTTGTTTAATAAATGGTGATCTGTGATCCACCTTTTCATTATATGTATAAGGTCATGTGTGTCCAATTCTCAGTTGTATTTTGTACTCCCACGACCCCCAGCCTACGTGCGTGTATTTTTGTATAATAATGAAGACGAGCAGTGACATACTTTTCACCGAGTTATAGAAACGCAATAGACAAGAGTCTGATGCATCGGTTGGGTGAGCACTAAACTCAAGTTGTAAGCGAGGGGACTAAAGGAGTTATCCCTAGGGTATATGTTGATTTATTATTCACACAATGGATCAAAAATTAGTATTGAATCATGATCAAATTATCATTTTGTGCATGGTTTATTGTCTTATTTATGTGTAGTTTATGTGTGATCACATAGAATAATAAAAAAGAACGCACATATAATATAATCATGTGACATGATGGATATTTTCTATTTATTGCATAGTCAGCTGTGAGTGAGATCACATAGCATGTGTTTATCAATAGAAAATTATTTCATTTATTCATGTAAAAATATAAAACCCTTAAAGATATATTAACTCTTAATCGTCTTCCATCACTTGAATTTGGACACAATTAGGTATTCAGGGTGCTCAGTCTGCCATAATTGAGGGCACTCTTACTATAAGGGAGTTCTTATAAGAATGATGAGTGGAATTAACTGAAGTTGGTAATAAAGATTATCAATATATAACTTGATATCATTTTAGAGGTAAGGCATTGAGGTAATCATGGTTACATATCCAAAAATCTAGGACTTCACTCAACTGATCAAGGAATCACCAGTTAATGTAGTTGTCCAGTCAAACTCCTACCTTGAACTCTTAGAGTAGTGGAGTATCCATAAATTGTAGACTATAATGGGATGTTCAAAGATTCTCTATACTAGAATAGCCAAGTGGCATAGTATTCCGATTCAAGTACATATGGTTCCTAGAATTCAATAAAATAGTGGGAGACATTTAATGATTTAATGAATCCAAAATTTCAAAATCAATAATCAAGATAAAAGTACTAATCTGCTAGATTTTATTTTTGTAAAAAAATGAAAAGTTATACCATAAAGAATACTATGATATCTAATGGAGAATGTAAATTTCCACATTGTTATGAGTTTCCAAGGGTAGTATAGGCACTCAAAATACTATGATATAGGAAATTCAAGGTGTTGGTATCCCTATACCTATTAAGCCACCTCAGAAAGAGAGGATGTAAAATTGCTTATAAGAGACTCATATATAAAG
Source organism: Viscum album (assembly GCA_963277665.1). Classification (NCBI taxonomy): domain Eukaryota; kingdom Viridiplantae; phylum Streptophyta; class Magnoliopsida; order Santalales; family Viscaceae; genus Viscum; species Viscum album. The sequence goes on from OY728150.1 coordinate 1,514,743,362, forward strand.
AATATGATGGTTATGTCATTATTCTATCATCAATGTCTAATGTCAGTTGTAGTCACTATATCAGAACATGGATGATATAACATGTATTCTCATCTCTTAGAATTTTTCAAGGAAAAAAGTGGAGCACAATTTGAATAAGGTGATGATTACACTAGACATGTGTTAATTGAAAGATGGATCCCAATATCTCAATGGATCCCTTTGTCATGTCATTTTCACCCATTTAATATAGTCTCATTTTAGGTTAAAAAATGATCATTGTTGATTAAATGATTCATTAACTTTTTAGGTAAGGCTTTCAAGTAAATAAGAATATTAAATACAGATAAATTTTTAGTTCTTATAAAAAAAAATTGAAAGGAAAGATGATAAGTCCAATGGCAAGAGTAAATCCAAAGGCACATTTGCAATGTTATTTAATGAAATGACGTTGGAAATTAAATAAGAGTTTATTTTCATTTCATATCACGAAATAAATCTATAGAAGTTTAAATGCAATGAATCGAATCAATGAAGCAAGTACTCGCTTCTTCTTAAAGCATATTCATCAATGTAATGTTTTGGTCGCACTTCTTGGGTATTAAATAAAATATGAAAATCACATATGTGTATTTAAATATCCATCCAATGGAACAAAGGTCTTCATTTTTTTATTGATTTTTGATAATATAACTTTCAAGGGGTGAGGTGGAACCCTTAAAAGTCCCATAGGCATAAGTATTTCATGGCCCATAGGCTTTAGAGGAATTCATTACACGTGGGCTTGAAACATTACATATAACCCAGACTAACTACTTGGAACTGCTCCTCCCTAGCATCTTCATCGTGAAATAAGCTCTCCACCATCGCATGACTATTCGGCTAGGCTATCACATGCATGCACAGGCTTGTCCCAATGGCAGGTGCCATATCCTCTCATTCATGCAATCCATGTAGCTACTGATATGGTGAAAGATCCTTGCTCATCCTTTTATAGAGCTTGTTCCTTGTAGGTTGTCTGGTTTGAATCTACACATAAGGTGGCCCGAAGGCCTTGAGGTGGCCCGATGGCTTTACTGGCCCAAAGGCTTGGGTGGTCCGAATGCCTTAAAGGACTCGGGGACCAAATCAGTGGCTTGAAGGCCCAAACGGGGGAAAATTCCCGGCTACTACAGTGCCAAACACTGCCTGCTACAGTTCCCGCTACAATACCTGCTACAGTACGCTACAATACCTGTTACAGTACTGCTACAAAACTACTATAGTTCTGCTACAGTGCCCCTAAAAATTATGCCTCCACCTGGATTTGATCTTGGGTTTCCTGGATGAACTTAAGAGTCCTCGCCAACTGAGGTGAGGCTCATGTGCTGTATTTAAATATGGAAACTGAGTGAATATAGAAACATCATTATAAGTAAGTTGTATTCTCCAAGCGGCTGAGAAAATGTGGTTTTGAAGTCAACAATGCTAAGTACATGACTTCTATATTTCCAAGTTAATGATTATAGTAGAACTTTTATTGAGTATAACCAAAAAAATTATTTTACATGTCAATTACACACAAGGATACATTATTCTAAGTTTAGGAACATATGTTATTTTTTGTTCCATATACTCAATTAATAGTTCGATGATACTTGAATAATAAGAAATACATGATGAATATAAATGTAAGACTAATATACCCAGTTATGGAAAGATAATTCTATGTCAAGAAAAAAAAATTGAATGTCAAGGATATACCTAGTATGGTATTTATACTTTGTAGAGATAAACATTATAGGTATTATCGATGTATATAGATATTTAGTTTGGAAAAATAATCCTTTATAAATACACATATGACACCTTGTTTTCATAATTAGTTCAACAAGGGAGCATGAACTATTACAAGTGTAAGATAGTGGTAAATATACTTCATTAGATTCATTTAAGTGATTAAGGAATATGAAATTGAAATATGATATATGCATGTTCAGAAGATATGAGATGCTTCAGGCAAGAATACCAAGGAATATTATGACCAAGCATTCATCGATCAATATAATGCAACATGGAGTAATTCCTAAACACACATTACCTTATCTACACCATGAAATTGATCTTAATAGGAGGATAGATGATGAATCTTACATGTTAAAGTTGATCAAAAAAATTAGCATGGAGAAATTCCTAATAGAACATTTCATTATACACATCAGAGTTATGATGTAAGTAAAAGGATAATCAATGTTAAAACTTATGCATTCCAGAAAATTCTATTATATTTCAAGATGTCATTTTCAAATAATAACATTATCCCAAAACCGTATGCCAACAAATGGATATCATATGAGTTAAATTATTATGTAAATCCATTTTCATAAGAATATGTGTTTAGATTCAAAGATTTTGTTAGGATATGAAAAAAACTTTCATCAAGAAAAACACAATGCACATCTAAATTAATTATCCTAAAAGTTTCTTATGATATTAAATAAATCTATATGATAGAAAATTTGTAGTCAAGTGATAGACTATATTTCTATAAAAGTGTGTATTTATCTATTAGAGATGGTGGGATCCATATTGACTTGGATTTAGTTAATACCAGAGATGCTCATGTGGTTGGCATAGGAATAAGTTCCACAAGAGCGCATAGAAGAGGAATGTTCCAGAGACACATAATGTGTAGGAAAGATAAAACCATGGTGATGGTTTTAATATTCACGGTGGTCAGTAATACATTATTTCCACTTCAAAAGAGAATCCCCGGGAGTGGCCTTTTCAAACCCTCCACACCCAGGAACCCCCCTCCCCACGAAGTGGTCATCCGAAGAATCCCCAACTAGGAAGGATCCATTGTCATCCGAGATGATAAAGCATCCCATGGGGTAACACCTCGATCAATAATGATTTGGCACGACAATACATCAATCAGGTGAAGTGCACCCATTCTGCCCACCTGGTGAGACACCATGTGACCCAACATGATGAGTGGTATATGGGAGGCAGAAATTCCCCCAAGAGTCATTGATGCATTATTCAATGTGAATAATAATTCCTAAAATTAATCAGTATTTGGAAATAAGGTAATATTGATAACATCAATTAAAATTCAATAATGGATTCCATGTATAAAGTGAAAATGGTCTTTTTATATTGAATATTCCGGTGGGTATTCAAGTGAGATAATACATCGATGGTACATGTGTGGTACTAATAATGATCAATTGGTAATACCAAGTATATATTCGAAAATCAATTAGAATATTACTTATAATAACTTAATTTCTATGATCATGGTATTGATCATAAGATGTAAAAACCACCAATCATGGAAGGTGTCTATATGATGCAACTAGAAGGGGATGTTGACATCAAAGAAAGCTAATAGGTTTCAAAGTTACTAAAATCCAGTTTAGGATTTAGGTAAGCAACAAGATATTATAATATTCATTTAGAATGAATGTTTTACATGTGTCTACTAGAGGTTAGTGGGATTGTTAATGTTTTTCAAGTAAAATATGTTGGAGAACATATGGAAATCAACTATTGGTATTATAATTAGTTAATACTATAATGAAATTTATTCTCAAGTGATTGACTTAAAGTAGAAACCTAAATTATAGTGAATAGGAACAACCGAGGTAGATCTAATGGTTATTGGACCAAGTCAATCATACATATATTGACATGGTATTGAAAAATACAAGTTGGAACAATTCAAGATAGAATTGTTACAAGTGTCACATGGAAAATATCTCTCCAGGTAGACATGTCCAGGACATAGGAGGAGATTAATGCAGTGAGTTGAATTCTATGCACTTTTGTGGTGGATCTATCACATATTACATGATATGTACATGATATGATATTTCCAGTATATAATTTATAGTAGGAAAATATCAATTATATCTAGGATAACTACAAGTGAAGTAATCAGAACTACATGATTTTATTTAGGAAAGTACAAAAGTATGTACCTAGTAAGTGGAGAAGAAAGGATACTAGTTTACAGGGGACACAAACTTGTCTTCCTTTGATCTATGTGATCTAATATCATAGTAAGGCTAAGTTAATGAGAATGTCGAGCTCATACAATTTAGTGGTAGCCATACCTACAAATATCGAGTATGTTTCATCTTTTGAGGTAGCTAAGAAGTAGTTACATAGAGTGATTTGTTCTAGTTCTTAGAATCACACCTAGTAAGTAAAGTATTATCATAATATAAATTATGATATTCTTAATAGCCAAGATGTCAATGCATAACAGTGGAAAAAAGGTATATACTCAAGGATACCATCTCTTGAGAAGTTTTACTCAAGGATATGAGGTTGTATATAGTATAATTTCCACACAATGGAAATGTGGCAGAACCAACAACTAGAGCCTCGACTCAGTAGAAAGATGATTCGAATCATGTGAGAGTTAAGAAGGTGGGTTAGCAAGTTGGATCTATTTCAAGTGGAATTGTTGTAATAGTAGGTCCCCTAGACCCAACTATGTTGTACTTTGGATTACCATTTCACATATACAATTAGATATGACTAATGTATTATTACTATTATAGTATAGAAAATTCTATGTCCACTATTTAAATGGTAATTTACAAATATTATTTTTCATATCAAAAGGTTATAGTAGATCCCATGCTATAATGAAAATCACAAGATAATATGAAATTAATCTTAAACATATATTATATGTTGTAGATACATCTTACTGATTGGACATAGTAGATGTTTGACTATCAGGTGATGGGGGATCATAAGCATTGAGACTTATTCTCAGGCAGTTCACACTTGGTGATCTCTAGTAGTTGAGATCAGGAGGAAATATACTCCAATAGGAACACCACATGTTTTGGATGTTCCTACCTACGAACATGTGTATTGGTCTCCTGACTTGGGATCATTACCAATGTGTTCAATTTGATTATATACTTTGATTAAAGTTAAAAACCATGATAATGAAATCCTGGATAGGTGTCTTGTGTTGGGTGAATTATTGGTGGTATGAAATTGGTTGAATGGTCAAGAAATTTTTTTTCACTTCCAAGTTAAGGAAGAAATATATCTCGGGACTAGTTGATCAGGATGGTAGTACCTTGACAAATCCATGGACATGATAGTCCAAGTTAAATCCATCCAAGTTTATAAAATAATAATAAAATGATAAAAGAAGATGTCACAGGTGTGTACTTTGATTTATGAGATATGTAAAAACACAGAGATTATATTACACAGTGTGTGTTTGTAGGTTGGTTGTCATTGCTATGACTACTCCTTAAATATTTAGAGGCCATGATGGGTTTCCAGATTTCACTCTTGGTTAGTGAATAATATTCACTGGTATCGAGATAAGGGTTTATAGGGTCACACATAATAACATATTTAAGATTATACCCTATTCTGGTTAATAGGTATATAGGACATGGTGGGCCCCACCACTAGGGTTTGAGATTTTTCCAAGGATGTACGATCACCATAGGAATAAATAAATTCATATTATTCATGTTCCAAATAATTGAAATTAAATTTATTTATTAAATGTATTTACAAGTTTTAAAGTAAATAAATGGAAAATATTATTCGAACAATTATTAGTTTAAAATATTTAAGGATCATTGAATATTTTTGGGAATGACTAGTCGAGTTAATGGCTCGGGGTTTATAATGTAATATTTTTATTATATTGCAAGAAATTGATAAAAATATAAATGATATTTTTGGCTCATTAAAATAGTCATAATATATCATTTATATAGTGTGTTAATTATTCGGGGTCTGGGGAGTCTTTCTAGGTTATTTCTTAACATGCTACAAAAAATAGGAGAGAGGCTCTCGACAAGGACTACTCATGGAAAGCTCATGAGAGCTTATCAATCCTTTCATGATTTATAGAGAGAGATGCTTTGGATCCAGGTGATCAGATCAATATCTCCCTCAAGCATCAAAGGTACATCGATACGACGATCATTTGGGTGTTGAAGGCATCATCATATTTATGCACTAGCACCCAGAATTTGACGATTAGTGCTCTCGCATATTTTTGAAGCATGTGTGGAAGACCTAGAGGAATTCGAATTCGGATTCTTTGACCAGCGATTACTGGTGACAAGAAGATGTCGATCACATCTTTAGATCAAACTAGGTATTTATGGTTTATTGTTTTGTGATTAAAACTCTTCGTGAAAGATACTCAAGCTTATACAGGTGAAGTGAAGCACCAGGGATGATGTTTTTACGTTGATCACTATTAATTTTTTTTAAATACCCTACCCACCAGCTTTCACTACATGATGCAATACCTTCCATCCATGCATATCTCAAAGAGTTCATATATAATGAATCACATTGAATTATAAGACTTAAATAATCAACTACACAACAGTTTAGACAAGGATTTTATACACCTCAGTGCCTCACCATGGGGCACACCGGTCCTCTTTATCAAAATAAATGATGGATTGATGCATCTTTTCATTGATTTCCATGATCTCAATAAAATCATGATCAAGAAAAATTATCATCCATCTCATATCGACGATCTATTTGATCACCTAAAAGGATATCTATACTTTTCAAAGATTGAACTTCAATTTGGTTATCATCAGTTAAGGGTCAAAAGGGAAAATATTTTCAAGAAAAATTTCTATATGAGGTATGGAAACTATGAATTTATAGTTATTCCATTTGGTTTTATAAATTATCCCACTATCACAATGGATCAAATTAATAGAGTCTTTTGATACAAACTTGATCAATTTGTGGTTGAATTTATATAAAATATTCGTATATATTCAATGAGTAAGAAAGAGCATGAAGATCATTTATTGATTTTGTTAAATACCTTTATAAAGGATAAAATGTATACCAAATTTAGAAAATTTGAATTATAGCTGCAAAAAGTATCATTATTGGGTTATATAATCACAAGAAAGGGAATATCATTAGATCTATAAAAGATTTATGTTATCAAATAATGGCCCAAACTGACCAATGTAACTGAGATCCATAGTTTCTTTGGGTTAGTAAGAAGTTATCGATGTTTTTTGAGAAATTATTCATGGATATAAAATCTATAATCCAAGTCAACTTGAAAGGGGGTTAAGTTCATTTGGATTTATAAATTCAACTAAAGTTTCATGGAACTAAAAAAGAGGTTGGTTGATGCTCATGTACTTACATTACCCAATATTGGGGATAGTTTTGTATTATACAGGGATACTTTAATAAAGGTTTTGGGTTTCATCCTCATTTATAATGATAATTTAATTTCATATGACTCACACCAATTAAACACTTATGATCAAAATTACACAACACGTGATTTTGATTCAGCGGTAATGATATTTGTATTAATTTTTTTGTAAAATTATATCTATAAAGAAAAATGTGATATATACAATGATCAAAAGAACATTAAATATATATTAAAACAAAAGTAATTGAATATTCACTAAATTATATGTTTTTAATTGATAAACGATTATTAATTCTCAATACATCACCACCCTAGGAAGAAAAATAAGGCAGCTAATGGTCTGAAAGAAATGTCTATGCTACTCTATCCATGATGAGGATTAAAAACACCCAATACTCATGGATTTGTGAAGGATGAATCTTGAAGTCACAATGGTAGGAGATAAATCCAATATTTACAAACTAACTTCTCAACCTTCTATCCTCATGAAGATCAAATAAGCCTAGAAACATGATATAGAGCTACAGAGAAAAGTAGAAAAAAATTTAGAGTTTAACTTTAATAAACATAGAGTTATAAGGTTGGGAACCTAGATATGTGTCCCATCAAAACTAAAAATGAAGAGGAAAATTTTGTATGATTCTCATAGCTCATCCTTCTATATTAATAAATGGGGCATGCATATGTATAGAGATATAAAACAATTTTTTAGGGATAATATAAAGAGATAATTTATAGAATACGTATCTCAATTCTTGGTATTCCAGAAAGTTAAGGCTGAACTACAAAATTCTAAGGGTATGTTGCAACCATTACCTATACTAGTATAGAAATGAGAAAACATTACCATGGAATTTGTCATAGGAATATCCAAAATTTATAAAGGCCATAATTCTATTTAGTTTTTAATCATTCAGCTTACAAAGATAACACATTTTATTACCATTAAAGAATATTTATCACTTTAATACCTTGCATAGATATACATAAGGGATGTGGTAATGCTTCATGGATTACCAATATCTATTGTATCTGATCGATATATGAGGTTTACCTCACGATTTTGGAGAAGTATTTATAATTCATTGGAGATAGAGTTTATTTTCAGTACTTCTTATCATCCTCTGATGGATGTTCAATTTGAGTGGACCATTCAAACTCTAGAAGAAATGATGAGATATTATTTGATGAATTTTCAAGGATGTTGGGATTGACACCTCCCCCTAATATAGTTCTCATAAAATAAGATTTTCTATTATAACATTCAGATGACAATATATGAGTCTATGTATGGGATGAGGTGTATGACTCCAACATGATGGGATAAATTTGGACATATAGATCTGATAGATTTTAACCTTTTCCATGAAATGATAGAGAAGGTTCAAACCATTCATCGATATATGAAAGAATCGAAAAGTTGAAACATTGTTATGAAAATAATCATCAACGAGATATAGAGTTTGAATTTGGTAACAAGGTGGTCCTTTGGATATCTTCTTGGAAGAAAGTTATGTTATTTTGGAAGAAAGGGAAGTAACACCCCTGGTATATCAGTCCCTTTAAGATCCTTGATCATGTCGGGCTAGAGATTACGCTTAGCACTCCCTATATACCTCTCCCAATTATATGATGTGTTTCATGTATTGATTTTATGAAATTTCATACTATAAACTTCCCTTGTACTAAGATCAGAATCCCTATAATTAGAACATGGTCTCTCATATGAGGAATGAACAATAGAGATCTTAGATCACAAAGACAAGTTATTGGAGAACACGACAACTTATTTGGTCAATGTCCTTTGTAGAAATCACCAGTTTGATGAATCTATGAAGGAACCTACGGATGAAATGATATAAATGTACCCTCAAATTTTTCCTATTATGTGTTAAAATTTAAAAGATGAAATTCTTTTAATGGGGGTTGAATGTAACAACATGAAATTATAGACCTTGTAAAATTGATGTTATGTTCGATAACTTACATTACAAACAACATAGAATGTAAATGAACCACAATATATTAAAAATAAATTACTAATAAAGATACAATGAACACTAATACGGTAAACCACAAAAATATATCATCTTTATAAGATAAATAATTAATTTGAGTCAATAATAAAAAATTTATCTTTAATAAAATCAATTTTCATTATATTATCTATTTTATTTGAAAAGATAAATATATTTTTTTTGAATGTAGATTTGATAAAATATAATTCATTTTTTAATTCCTGAAATCAAAATTTACTTAGTATGAATTTTTTAATTTTTAGAAAAAGATTTATTTTTAGTAAAAACTACGGGTATTTAAGAAAATTATGATTTTTATCATTTTATCATTATGTAAGAATGAAATAGAATAATAAAAATTCTTTTAAGTAATAAAATATGTATTTAAGTAATAAAATTATAAATTTTAAAATATTATTTGAACTTGGAAAACCTGTCTGTAATATTTTTCAAACTAATGTAAAATGTTTCTTTAATAACATAAATTGATTTTGATATTTTCATTGAATTAATAATTTTTAAGGTTTAATTAGATTTTGAATTTATTTTAAATTCTCATTATTTTTATATTTTTTACAATAAATCAATTTATTATATGGAAATAAGTAACCTTGATAATCTTACGCTATATATAAATTTTATTCTTAAAAACACATTTTTTTCTAACAATTGTTTTATGTGATTATGTGTGTTTGTTTTACAATTATCCTTCTACACGTTTTAAATTTTGATATTATAAAATAATTTTAAATTTTTAAATCATAAGTTTCAAATTATTAAATAATATCTATTTTAATTTTTTTCATTAAAATTAATTACTAAGTTAAAAAATAGTTACCCTAGTAAAAAGGTAAAAATGGTAAAAAGTATTTTACTTTGGGGAAAAGGTCAAAACATGTTAAAAAATGTTTAAAATTGTACCAATGAGTTGTGGATTGACCAAAACCTAAAAAAATTATCAATTTTTTAATTTTTAATCCTTTGACCCGTTAATAGTGAAATAAAATTATTAAAATGCAATGATTAATTCCAAAACTACCCTTCTCTTCACTTATAAGAAGGTACCATTGACACCACTTAAGGACTCACCTATCCTTAATTTTTAAATTGAAACAATAACATATTTATCCTCATATAACCCTATACCAAATGTTATAATCTTATGGTCACCCTTAGTTTTCTCAAGGCCTTCATTTCCATGTAGCTTTCCAAGGGAAAACTAAATCTTCTAATGTGAGTATTAATTTCTCATAGTCTTTTATCATACTCTAATACTTAATAATATTATATAAAGTTATTAATATAATTTAATAATTATAATTATTATACTATAATTTAATTACATTAATTTAACAATAATTATTCAATCATTTCCATCCACTAAGAAAAACCAAAACTTCCGTCATGTGCACATGTAGACTACCTTCTCTATAAAGCGATGATGTTCATTTTTCATCATCGCCTTTTATGGATAGTAAAAAATATGGATTTGAAAAATAAATATTTTTTCTATGTCAAAAATAAAATTTAGAAATGATAATTTATTATATACCATATTTCCATCTATTAACTAGGAATTGAGATCGTTAATCATACGTACATGCAGACAACCGTCTCCACGAATAATGAATTTTTTTTCATCATCACCACCCATATTTTATGATTTTAAGAATGGATTTATTGAGAATATATGATAAAAATTAAAATTATTATCTTCTTAATATTTCATATTTTCATTTTTGAAATAAATTCCATTACTCATGAAAATATTATAAAACATTTCCATTTGGTTCGATTTGATCACCCATGTAAACGATTTTATAATGATAATATCATAAGTGAATATGGAATGTAATATATTGGTAATATCATTTAATAATTATAAATTTAATTTCCTTTAATTATTCTATACAGATGTTGTAAATATTTAAAATATTTATTAGTATATTTCCTTTCAATTGTTAAACACATCAAAAATGAATACATCATGATTTACATTTTCACAAGTCGTATTCATAAATTTCACCTAATAAAAATGAAACGTAATAAATAATTGAAAAAATGATTATTATATATTGAATTATATTGAAATTATGAATTTTATACATCTTAGTGAGAATCCATCCTGCCTTTATGAAGTGTGTATGGAATAAACAACTGAAAGTTCTAACACAAGATAATGAAAATAAACTACAGTCGGTTAATATATTTGTAATATATGGTTATAAAATAATTATAAAAAGGGCTTTATTTTTATATTAAGGTTATGAGATAATTTATTAAAATAGTTATGTTCATTATATAAGTGTTTAAATCGCTTTCTTGGAAATCAAAGTTAAAGGTAAGGGACTTGGAAACTCAAACTTCTTCCATTAAGTTATATGTTTTCTTATTGGTTTTAATTACACTATGTTAAATAAATTTTACATTTTAAATAGTGTTATATATTTATTTATAGTGGAAAATTTTTCTGATCTAAATCTATTTCCTTGAAATTTTTCCTTTCACTTAATTTTTTAAAGGATATTTTTTTGAAAGAGACTTGTAAGTAAAAATTTTATAATGACGAATACAAAATGTTTTTAAAATATCTTTCCTGGATTTGGTTTTCCTTATCTTGAAATGGTCTATCACCAATGGAGTTATGTTTCTTGTGTCACCCAAAATTTTATTTTGTTATGTGATTATTTTGGGTGATTAGGTTTTCAGTATCAAACTATTTAATTCATGGTGGTATTTTATACCATTTGGATTTTAAGAAACCCATTTTATTTATATGGGTTTTTTAGGAAATGTGAATGATATCCATTTGGATGTCTATGACACCCATTCTTTTTTCTAGGGGTTCTTTAAGATATAATGATGATTTATTTTAACTGGTACACATATGTATGGATTATGATGGGTGGGTTCCTATATCACCCTCCAATGCATTAACTTAAGTTTATATCTCATTAGATAGTTAGACAAGTAGATAATGATTTTGTTGAAATAGGCGTGGGCATGATGAGTTTGTTCACATTTTCAGGCATGGACCGAATGAGTTTGTTCACACAAGCATAGGAATAATGGTTTTCCTCAGAATGGTTTTATTTTTTTTATAGCTGTGACACATTTCTATGTTGTTTATCAAGTTATTAAAAATTTTCAAGACACATTTCATTACTATAAGAGCCATTTTTTAATGATTATACCTTATTTTAAATTATTATGCACCTTTTTTCACAATAACATGTTTTATGATTATTAATATGTATTTTGATCAATGTCATAATTTTAATGATTCTTTAATGATCACATGATGATATTATGTTTCTCTATAATATTTTAGGATTATCATATATGGTATTATGATATTTTCTTATGATATTTATGTCTTCCTCATGTTATCGTTCATTTTTATGATCTGAAACATTATGATATGTTCTTTCTTACAAAGAGTATAAGATCAAAACTTATTTATGTTTCCATTTCCCAGGTTATAAAGATTATTATATCATGTGAGATATCTAGAAAAGGGTTTATAGGAGTACTATTATGGAGAAATTTTCATAGGGGTTTTAAAATTACATGTTTATGTGGATAATATCTAGGACCATAAACATTTAGGTCCTTGGGTGTGTGATTGTTTATGAGATGAATTTTTTAAATCATGAAATTGTTGTATTAATTAATTTATTTTTATATTTGGTCACTCTACATAGGCAATTTTATGTGTTGATAGAATCTGCTTAATTACTATGATTATCATTCACTACTATTGAGATAAAGGCCCAGCGATTCATAAACAAAGAATATTTAGAAGGTTGAACCATTATATTAAACTAGTGTTTTAGGATATTGAAGACCCCATTATAGCGACAAAGTAATGTTTTAGTTTATACGATCATAAAGAAATAAATAAGTTCAAAATTATTCAAATTTAGAATAATAATTATTGAATTTATTTCTTTATTATATTGATGAGTCATTTAGTGAATATAAATAAAAATATTTTTCTTAATTAATATTTAATATTTAATATTCAATATTTGATTAATATTTATGGGATAGGTGAGTTGAGTTAATGACTCATATTTTATCACGTAACAAAATTTAGATGATAAAAGAATGTGATATAATATTTATGATGCTTGCGATGTGTTGTCTACATCGTACTTGTCAAATTTGGTTTAATTTTGTAGATTTAATTTTATAAGGGATAACGTATAATTTTAATATATAAAATCTACATATATATATATAATATTAATCCAAATTCAAGTGGACCATTCACACACTCAAATTATCTCTCCTCTAATTCACTCTCCCAAGTTTTAAAGAGATTAGAGAGAGATATAATCACCTCAAGCCTAGTTCTCCCTTCCTGATCAAAGAAACATTGATCGCATGATCATATAAAAATTGAACATCTCTCTGTTTATCTATGCTACGATATGGATCATGAATATCGATGATTGAAAAGTGATTGGAACACATGGGGATAATCTAGAGGGTTTCATGCAACAACCCAAAATAAAATCATTTATGTTATTAAAAACTTCTATTTTTTCAATGACTATTTTATTATGAGAACATAGAAATATTATTACATTTCAAAATAAAGTTACATATCATGAATTAATTTTGATTATATTAACTAGAAACAATATCGTGAGATAAAAAAAGTACAATGTACACACAAATATAAACTCAATAGTATTAAATTCTACAATGAAGATATCTATATATATAAAAATAGTAAAAAGAAATAGAATAGTTAGGAATATGATAAACATTATCAAGGGAAGTGTTGAAACTTTGTATGAAGATAAATAATTGTTGAGGTATAAGAATAGTGGAGTGTATATAGGGTATAAAAGGTAATGTGACCATTATGATTTGACTGTTACTTGACCATTAGGAAATATAACCATTAGTAATTATGGATGTTGGTAGTAATATTACTATTAGAATTAGTTTTTACAAAGTGTAATAATAAAGATAATTGATAAAAAAGAGAGAAACAATGGCCTTATCCAGTATGATCATACCTTCTGAATCAAATTTATTAGAACATGAGAGGGAGGTGGAATCACCAGGGTTCACCCTTGACTAAGACCAAGTAGAGATTCAATAAGTAAGGATTAAGTGGAATTTATTTTGGGATAATTTCCTATTAGTGGATATCACCACTAGGTAAATGTTAGTCAAGACACCCCACTAAAGTACAACAATCATACACTTTACCCTTAGGGTGTATGGTGGTTTAATAAAATATTATGAATATATACCTTCGTATTATAATGTTGTAATTTTATTATAAATAAAACAATGGTTTCTTCAATTCCATTTTTATTATTATTTTATTTAACAAAAACACATAAAAATAATAGGAATATGATAAATAGACTTTTTGAATAAAAATAAAACATAATTGTATATATAGAACTCATATAAAATTTTATGATAAATCCAGTTATTATAAATAAAATTTATTTTCATGAAATAGTCACATAAGACATTATTTATTTAAATATAAATAATATAATAATATAATTTTATAATGTCATAGGTAATTTTTATAAGGGTCATAAATTTTACTATGTTGTGAAAACTTTTATTTTTAAATAAATAAATTTTTTTATTTAAAAGTTAAAATTATAATATTTTGAAAATTATTTTGATAAAATAGAAAATATATTTTAAATCATCATGTCAAAATTAGGTTAGGTTTAGATTTTTAGAATATTCTAAAATACCTTATATTTTAGTGAATAGAAGAACTTTAGTTTTGTGTTTTCAATATGTTTTATGACTGTATAATTATGTAATAATAATTTAATAATTAATAAAAATGAATCCATGACTAAATATACTTTATTATATAAATATTTTGTATTTCTATGAATTTAAATGATTTACCAAACATAAAAAAATATTCTAAATTCTAAACTGAAAATTAATATTTTAAAAAATTTATTTTGTTGAAAAATTATTTCCCATGCCAAAATTAATATAATATATTAAATTTTAGTTCCAAAATTTAAATATTTCAAAAACCACCTTATTAATTTTATAAACCATGAGAAAAAACCATGGGTAAACTAATGGTTTTATATTTTCCACAACTTATGTTTCAAAGGCCAATATTTAAAAATTAATAAACCATCCTCCCACATTTCCTCTAAATACACACATTTAAATCCCATTTTATTTAGTATAAATACATTAAAAATCAATTTCCCCTAATATTCCCTATCTATATCTATTCTATGGTGTTTTTAAGGTTCAAAGGAACTCTCCTCAAGATTTCAGAAGCTATCCCATAAGGAAAGATATTCTCTTTGTCTTCTTTTTAACCAAGTATTTCCTTTATAGTTAGCCTTCTAATTTCAAAGTGATTATTTTATCATGAGATAATGATCATTATATTAGTATCCAAATTTTTTCATATCAATAATATAATTCTATTATCTCTCATTAATCTTATTACATAAACAACATTGTATACCCGTTATGCTGTCGAATTCATCCTTTGATTTTAAATGAACCTCTTTTTATGTTATGAATAGTCAACCCTATTTACATTAAAGGTTGTTAATATATATATATATTTATTTATTTATACATAATTATAATTCATTTATCATGTATTTACATGTATGAAACCCACATTTCCTTCTCGTGGGTTAGAAATGATGAAAACTTCAAGTCTTTAAAAAGTTATGTGCTAAAGGATTTTATACGAAACCCATTCATTATTTTCTATGAGTTATTTATGGAATCATTTATTATGATCTTTATTGAAAAAATTAATTAATACATATAAAGGGTTTAACCTTATTTTTCTTCAATTCATTAGGTAAAGAATTAATCTCTATAGATGACATGTTTTATGATACCTTGGTGAATAACCTGGTAAAATGTTTTATTAAACTTTAGTATTGAACCTTGGTGATATACTTATGAATATATCATTTTTATGTCATATAAAAATTTCCATTTTATGTATTATGTAATTAGGATTATTATCTCTTGTTATACCTCATGTTTTATCCATGATGGTCTCTCATGTTACATTTATTTTTATTATATCTTACTAGGATTTATGCTCACCTTTTTCTATTGATGCATGTCCCCAAAAAATCACTTAAAGTGAGGTGAACTGGGATAAAATAATAAAATATTCTTCTAATTATATTAAATAAAGTTTATGTTTATATTTTCCTTATGTAATCAATGTATTATATACCTAGATTCCAGGATATAAAACACCAAAAGGCCATTAAAATTTATTAATGTTATATTTTTTGGAGGAATTATTTTAAAAAAATTGTATTAAAAAGGCAGGTTACCATAGTTGATATCAAAGCCAAGGTTTAGTTTTTTTCTTGGAAATTTTGAATATAAAACATTATTAATAACCCTATGTATAATTCTAAATATAGTAAAACATTCTTAATTTTGGTGAAGTATAAAGAGAGTGGTTTCCATGAAATTAAATCTTAGTCTAGATACTACAATTGGATGTGGCTCTAGCACAGGTGTACCTAGGGATAATAACCCTAAAAATTTCACATTGGGTATTAACTCAATTGTCACATGGTTCATGACAAAGTGGCCCTTATATACACCTGTTTTAAAAATCTTGGTGGATATGATTTGGTTAATTGAATTATTTTTACAAACTATTATGAAGGATATATAGATAATGTATTTTATTATGATTTAAGTATATCATCATAGAATCATTATATTAAAAAGTTTTCTGATTAATATTTCCTTTTTAATTATTATAATATATTCAATAGTAAAAAATTTCTCACTTAGGTTTTCTTATTCTATAAAAATTGAAAGAAATAAATGGACTAATATAAATAATGAATGCAATAGAAAATGTGATTATGATCTTCCTAATGTGACAAAAGTTAGATTTTAAAACATCATGATGATGATGAATTAGTTAAATAATTTTATTAATAACAACCTAAACCATATAAAGTGGTCGATATCAACAAGAAATAAAAAACCATCAATTGAATCCTTCATGCATCAAGGAACACCTATTTTTAGTGAAACCTATAATCCACAGATTGATAAATACTGGATCAATACTATAGAAAATATTTTTTTACTCTATTGTTCTGAGAAATATAATATTACATTAATAGCATATCACTTCGATGGATAATCTAATTAGTGGTGGACACTGATCAAGACCAAAAAGTCTAGGGATGAGGTATAATCCATGGAATATGAAGACTTCAAAAAAGTATTTCTTTCAACAAGTTTTCCGTCATAACCTCTGAACTAATATAGAGAGGTAATTAATTGAGATGAAACAAAGAGAAAATGAATCAGTGAGGAATTATGAGATGTACTTTACAAGTATTTCTCGAAATTAGTCAATCTTTTTTATTAATTCTAATGGAAATATCGATTGATTATTTGGATAATCGATACCCCATATATATAAATCACTATAAATTTTTGAATTTGGGAGTAATAAAAAGATATTATGATGTTATCTCAATGTGTAAATAAATTCTACAGATTCCGAATGAAGTCAGGGATAGAATGATAAGATTGGAAGGATGGAGAAAATTTTGGTAAAGAATCTAGACATGAGGAAATTAAAACATCCCATGTGTAATAAATGAGGGATGAAGCCTTTGGGGAATTTAATACAAGGAAATTAAAGAGATAAAAGTGTGGAAGAGATGACCATATAACTAAATTTTTTATATAGATGTTTAGCCACAACATATGAACGATAATAGAAAAGAAAATATGGTGAAAGATGAATCTGTTGTTTCATGATTCATGTGTGGGGAGAATAAAATTTTCACTAATAAATTTCAAAGTTAGAAGATAATGGAATAAAACCACCATCAACCACAACAGAGGCCATAAGAGAAAGGTCGTGCATTTTCAATCACAATAGAAAAAGTTGAGCGTCCAAATGACATTTTGGTAGGTACACTAGTCATACAATCAAATCTATAAAGTACATTTTTTTGTTCTATTTATATTTATTATTTTATTTAATTCATGTTTAAAAATAACATCAAGTTAAACCCTAAAGTTCTAGTGGTAGAGTTATCAATTAAAACTCTAAGAGGAACTATTCAAGAATCAAAGATATATTGGGATTAAACTTTTAACTTATGTGAGTAAAAAATCTCTAAAAATATGGTGGTCGTTGTAATAATGAAATTTGAAATTATTCATGGGATGGATTGGTTATAAAAGTATAATTCCAAGATCAACTATAGAGGAAAGGAAATTTTAGTAATCTTGAAGGAACAACCTATATTTATCTTCAAATGAGAGATATTCCAACCAATTTATTTCCAATAAATACCTCACACTACCTTCTTTATGGAAATGATTAGTGAAGGAGAAGAAATATAATGTATAATGACAGGAGATATACCCATTATTAAAAAATAAACATAGATATTTTTAGAATAGTTACATGTTTCTCCCCTAGAAAGAGATGTAGAGTTCTCAATTGAACTCTTAACAAGATCCAAGACATTATCAAATACCCCATAGAAAATGACCTATGTATAGTTAGAGGAATTAAAGAAGAAAATGTAATATATTTTGGAGAAGGGTTTTATTCAACCAAGTGTGTTTCCTTGTGGAACACCTGATTTATTTTTAAAGATAATAGATTGATCAATGAGACTATGTATTGATTATAAAGAACATAATGGGACCATAATGAAGAAAAAATTCCATCTTCTAAGGACTTAAGATATGTCCAACTATATTAATGGAGATCAATGCTTCTTTAAGATTGACCTCTAATTACGGTATCATTAGCTAAGGGTGAATAAAGAAGATACCCCAGTGGTTTCTTTCCGAATAAGATATATACAGCATGAGTTTTTTTTTATGACCTTTGGATTGACTAATTCTCCTACCATATTTAAGGTTTGGATTAATAGAGTCTTTAAGAACTACCTTGATAAATTTTTGGCGGTATTTATTGATGATATTATGATATAATCCAAAATTCATGAAGAGAATGTAGATAATATGAGGGTTATATTACAAACTTTGAGAAAAGAGAATGTTTTTGGTAAATTCAGTAAATATGAGTAATGGATATAAAAAGTCACATTATTTGGACACATTATGACTAGTGAATGAATATCAATGAATCCAAAAAAGATAAAAGTTTTAGAAGAGTGGACATGTCCTACAATATTAACTAATATTCCTAGTTTACTTGGTTTAGAATGAAATTATAGAAGGTTTTTGAAAAAAAAATCACAGCTTTCTAATCCACTAACCAAGTTAACCTTAAAGGGATTCAAGTTTATCTAGACAAAGGAGTGTGAAGAAAGTTTCTAAGAACCGAAGAAGAGGCTGGGTAGTTCACCTGTTCCAATTTTACCCTCTAACATGGAAGAATTTTTCATTTATAGTTATGCATCCTTGAAAGAACATGGATGCATACTCATGAAAAATTAAAAAGTTTTTACCTATGATTTACAATAGTCAAAACCTCATGGAAAAAATTATCCTTTACATGATCTAAAATTATCCCTAGTTATCTCTTCATTAAAGATATGGATCCACTATATTTATGAGGAGAAGTGTGATATATACACCGACCAAAAAATTCTGAAGTATATAATCACACAAATGGAACTAAACATGAGACAAAATATATTGTTGGAACTTTTAAGGATTTTTTTGTTTTATCTATTATCACCCTAGAAAAGAAAAAAGAGTAACTGATGCAATGAGTAGGAATTCATAAGGAAAGGGAAACCATTAATCTTATTCCAAATGATTTACCAACCATCATTAATGGAGAATATCATGAGATAACAAAGATTCAATCCTACATTACAAAAGAAGATAAAATATACGAAACATATAAATTTTTTTAAGTTCAATATTGATTAAGAGGTAGTATTTAGGATTGGTAAAATGCTATGTATCCCATCTAATACAGAGTTAAAAATAGAGCTGATGGATGAAGGTCATATCTCTATATTCTATATACATCTCAGAGGCCCAGAAATTTATAGATATATCTGAGATCATTATTTGTGTGATAACATGAAAATTGAGATTGATGATTATTCTATAATATGTTTGGTATGTCATTAATTTAAGGTGGAGAGACAACTACCCAAAGGAGTGCTGCAAGCAAAACCCATACCTATATTGAAGTGGAAAAACATCACTCTGGACTTTGTTACTAGAATTTTAAATACATATAAGGGAAGATTTATACCTTGAGAAACATTCTCATCTATATATTAAAAATTGGTGAGACTTCATGGGGTTCCTCTATCAATTGTTTCATACCATGATCCAAGAATAACTTTTATATTCCATTGGATCCTTCCAAAGGCTATGAATTTTGAAGTAAAACATAACATAACCTATCATCCTCAAACGTAGTGGAAATATTAGAGGAATAATCAAACATTGGAAGACTTGTTATGGACTAGCTCACTTGATATTCAAGGGATTTGGGATCAATATATTCCAATTATTGAATTCTCATATAACAAAAAAATTTACTCAAAACTTCAAATGGATTCTTATGAAGTACTCTATAGGAAGAGGTGTATAACTCCAAAATTCTAGGATGAAGTTGTATATGGAAAACCATTGGGACCATTCATGGTGAAAGAAACTTTGGAGTAGATATATGTGATTGAGAAAAATATCAAGGCTATTCAGTGGATACACAAGAGTTATGTTGTCATTCGAATGAAGGACTTTGTGTTTTTTTTCATGGATCATGTATTCCAAAAAATATTACCATGGAAACGGGTTTTGAGTTTCAAAAATAATGAGAAACCAAGTTTAAGGTATATTAGACCATTTGATATTATGAATCATTTTGGATAAGTTACCTTTTGGGTACCACTATCTTCAAATATTTCAAATGTCAACAACTTCTTCCATGTATCCCTATTAAAAAAGTACATGTTAGATACAAAACATACACCACATAAAAATGACATGGAATTGGAACCTGACCTATCTTATAAAGAAAAACCGATCCAGATTCTTAATGAAAGGAAACAAGTGTTCAGGAATAAGACAACCTGACTCATGAAATTCTTGTAGAGAAATCAAATGTTTGATAAATAAACCTGAGATCTTGAAGACAATATTAATAATAAATAACTCCATTCATTCCAAGGTAGGACCCAAATTTATTGGATGAAATGTCTTAAATGGAGAATAATGTAACAACCCAAAAAAATCCTTTATGCTATCAATAAATCCTCATTTTTAAATGAATATTATAATATGCACATAAAAAGACTATTACATTTCATGAGAATTTTAAATATAATTAAATAATATTGATTATAAAAGCTATAAAAATACAAGGAGATAAATAAAAAAAGAATAATGTACACAATAATGTAAACTCCATAGGATTGAATTCTCCAATGAAGATCGGTCCTGTTATAAAAACTATAAAAATAAATATAATAGTTAAGAATACAAGAGACATTATCATGGGAACTATATAAACATTGTAACCAAAATAATGAATATTGAGGAATGAGAATTGTGGACAATATATAGGGTATAAATGTCAATGTGATCATTAGGATCTGATGGTTACCTGACCATTGTTTGATATGATAGCTGGTCAATATGAATGTTTTTAACAATTTCACCATTAGAATTAATGTTTATAAAGGGTAATGAAAAAATTGATATATAAGGGAGAAATGATGGCGTCAACCAGTAGGATCATGCCTTTTAGATAATATTTGTTATAACTTGGGTGGGAGGTAGTGTCATTGGGGTTCACCCTAGACCAAGCCTAATCTAAACTTAGATAAGTAAGGCTCGAGAAGAATTGACTACAGGAGAAGTTCAAGTTAGTGGAGATCAACACCGGGTCAATGTTATCTTAGAAACCTAATGAAATCACCACCATCACACACTATTGCCTTAGGTAATATTCTGATACAATAAGAGGTTATTTACCTTGAACTTATTATTATAGAGGTTTAATTTTCTTTTTATAAATTAAATAGCAGTTTCTTCATTTCCATTTTCATCATTATTTTATTTAATAAAATACACATGAATATAAGAGGAATATGATAAATAGATTTTTGAATAAAAATAACAAATATTTATATTTTTAGAAAATATATACAATTTTATGAAAATTAATTTATTCTAAATAAAATTCATTTTCATGAAATAATATCAAAAAACATTATTATTTTTAAATAGAAATGTTAATATAATTTCATAATGTCCTGGGTAATTTTTATAACGGTTAGAATACTGACTATGTCAGAAAAACTATTATTTTAAAATATAGTTTTATTTAAAAGATAAAATTATAATATTTGTAGATTTTTTTGATAAAATAAACAATATACTTGAAATTAACATGTTGAAATTATGTTAGGGTAAACATTTTAGAATTTTTAAAATACTTTATTTCTAGTGAATATTAATAATACAGTTTTTTTGTTTTTGGTATGTTTTATGACTTCATAAATATTTCATAATGATTTTATAATTAATAATACTAAATCCATGATAAAAAATAAGTTCTTTTATTAATATATTATATTTTAATGAATTAAAATGATTTCCCAAACCTATTAACAACTTTCTAATGTCTAAAGTGGATATTTTGATTTTAAAAACATTATTTTTGAAAAAATTATATTCCCATGAAAAAAGTAATATAAAATATTGAAGTTCAATTATAAAATTAAAATATATCAAAAATAACCTTCTTAGTGTCATAAAACATGAGCCAAAACCATGGATAAGCCAATGATTATCCATTTTCCACAACCTAGATTTCCAAGACCTATATTTAAAAATCAATAAACAATCATCACACATTTCATATAAATACCCACCTCTCCACCCCATTTAATTCTATCCCAATACATTAATCTTTAATTTCTTCTAATTTTACCTATCTAGAGCCATTCCAAGGTGTTTCTAAGGTTATAAGTAACTCTCCTAAAGCTTTAATAATCCATCCTACAAGGTAAGGAATTATCTTCCTCTTATTTTTATCCAAGTATTTCATTTATAGTTACCCTTATAATTTCAAAATTTATTATATTATCATTCACTTATGATCATTAAATTAGTCTAAATTTTGTTCTATCAATGAGATACTTCCATTATCTCTCATTAATCCCATTCCATAAACCATTTTTCATATGTGTTATGCTACCGAACTCATCCATTTATTTTCCATGCCTCTTTTTTTTGTTATGAATACCTTACCCGATTTTTATTCAAGGAAATTCATATATATGTAATTATAATTCATTTATTTTGGATTTACATGTATTAAACACAAGTTAATTTCTTATGGGTTAAAAATGATGAAAAATTCAAGTCTGTAATCAGTTAGGGCCTCAAGGATTTTATATGAATCCCAATCTTTATTTTCTATGGAGTTTTGATGAAAATATTTATTATAGTCTTTATAGATCACATGAATTAAGAAATTTAAAGGGTGTTCCCTAATAGTGTTCTATTTTATTGGGTAAATAATTAATCTCTATAGATTACATGTTATACGATATCTTTGTTAATAACCTTGGAAACAAGTTTTATAACACATTGAAATTAAAGATCGTGATATGCTTATAAATGTTCAATTTTTATATTGTAGCCATACTTTCATGTTATGTATCATGTACTTATGATTATGCTCTCATATCATACCTCTTGTTTTATCCATGATGATCACTCACGTTCCATTCATTTTTTATCCCTTACTAGGATTTATGATTTCCCTTTTATATTGATGTATGTCCCCAGGAATTCACTTTCAATGTGATGAAATATTATTAAATAAAGTTTATGTTTATCTTTTTCATATGTACTCTATGTATTATGTACCACGTTTCTGAGACACTAAACCTCAAATGGTCTTTTGAAGTTATTAATGTAATATTTTATTGAGAAACTATGTTAAAAATCTTTTATATAAAAGGTAGGTCACCATATTATGGGTTCAATTCCTTCAATAAATGATCACCGAAAATGAGTGAAATTAATTTTAGATCAAAAATTAATTAAGCATGATTTTGATTTAATTTTATGTGATTAGTTAAATTTACATAATATTCTTGGGTTATTTTTGAGTGACGCCTTGCTATACCAAACATTTTGATGGTAGGAGTGAGGAAAAAATTTCAATTTTAATGTGTTTCATGCTTCTGATATGTTCCCAGGATAAACAATTGACATCATAGTGACCATGCATTTAATTTAGTTGAATTATTTTTTCCCATGAATTCAAATAGTGCCTATACTGTCATAATTCCTCAGATAATTCTTTGATATGATGTCAGATGATTGAGTTTTAGCTATTCTAATATTGAAGAAATGATTTACAGGCTAAAAATAATAATTAAGATGGAATTTTTTCTTCGATGAATAGTTCCAAAATTACTGTTCATTCATGATGAAAAGTACTCATGGGTCATGTAAAAAGAGTTTAAAAAGGATACATGTTCTTATCCTTAATAAAAATCCAAGGGGTGGGGGATTCGTTGAATCCTAACACATATAATAAAAAAAGGTTATAAAATAAACATTATGGGTGGCACAATTGCCCGCAATTAATTCCCCCTTATTAGTGGGAGGGGGGGTCAGTGGTCACAATTCCTTTATCATTGGAAGTTTCTAAAAAATTTAAAATTTACTTTTTTGTTATTGTATAGAGGCTCCACCCACTCCCCCTTTTCCACATGCATCTCAAATGGGATGCCCTACACTAGTGGCCTGACTGACCAGCTAGAACACCATGGCCAATGATGTGATGGACTGGGTAGAGCATAACTCGATTAGCCAAACTAGACCTAATATGGGCTTAGAACCCCTATAGAGGGGTTTAAAAATACTTAGAGACCCCAAAAATCTAAGAAAAGAACTAAACTATTTTTAAAAAATATCTTGATTTTTATAATTACTTTTCAGGATCATGAAACTTATATTTTATGAATTAAAATTAGTTTAATTTATTTTAAATCCTAATAAATTATCTCAAGTATAATTAAATGAAAATTTAATTTTATTATGCATGTTTAATGCATACAAACTGATCATGATTCTTGGACGACCAATGTTTGTCTAAATTTTCATTCATTCATTTATTTAATTATACAGTGTGATTATTTATAATAATATAAATGATAATTGGTGCATCCTTCGTATCCTCATTATATATATAATGTTATGAAAATCTATGATAATAATAATTTATCTATATTTCTCATTCTCTAGATCCTCTCATATGAATGTGAGTATTATTTATGTATAACACATAGGAAAAAAGGTGATACTGTTCACACTAAGATTTAGAGACACCAAATGAGAGTTTTACTCATTAGAATATGTGAGTGTTTCAACTCATGTTTTACATGATGCGACTCAAGGAGTTACCCCTAGGTTCCAGTTTGATCAACTACTCACTCAATGAATTACCCATTAGAGCATACATGCTTATGTTATTTATTATTATTTATGCATGGTTTATTATTATTTTTTATTTTCAAAAGTTACATGTGATCACATAAAATAATAAATAAGAATACATAGATAAAATGAACATGCTCAGTGATTTTTTTTCTATTAAAAAAATGGATAAGTTATGAGTACAATCACATAGAGAAATCATGATAACTAGAAACATATTTAATTATCCAAGAAAAATATTAAAAACCTAAAAGGAAATATTAAGTCATGAAATTCCTTCATCACATGAGTTTGTGAAAAACTATAGTATATGGTTCTCATCAACCCTAACTAGGGGTACCTTCTCCTATGGGGGAGTTCTAACAAGAGTAGAAAGTCTACTAAAGTAAAATTGGAATAAAATAAAAATACATAGTTATCTTGGAGATATTTTAGAGGCAAAAAATTAATTAAAACAAATCTATGATTTCTTGGAGAGGAGGTTACACTCAAAAGATCAAGTGTCCACATGTTAATGCAGTTTTACATAAAAACCCTACCTTAAGACTCTCAATGTATTTTCATTTTCATATCTTAGACTATGATGAGAGTTTTTAAGGATCTTTGCCACTAGAATACTTAATATATCGAGTATTCTAAATCATGTTGTTGATGGCTATTAGGATTTGATAAAATATTGGGATACATTTAATATTAATAAATTTGTATTGTCTAATAAATTCTAATCAAGATGAAAGTACTAATATACCTATTTTTTATTTTTTTGGAAAAATGGAAAGTAATACTAAAACAATATTGTGATCAATTATGGAAAATGAATAAGTCCTAACTAGAAACAATTTCAATGATCAGTATAGGAAATTGCATATAATACTATGGTATAAAATTAAATTATACGTTCTAGAGTCCCCACATCCTATTAACTCACATAATAAATAATGTGAGGGCGTCAATAAAACTTATAAAATATTCATGGATGATGCATATGATGTTTTCATTATATTTATGTCATTAATGTCCAGTGAGTTGTGTAACAAACCTAAGGAGATAGATTTTATACCATGTTTTCTCATCTATGAGAAGTTTTTTAGGAGAAAGAGAATAAATAAATGAATGAGATTAATATTACACTAAACATGTGTAAATTTTATGATAGATTCATATTGAAAAATTAAAATTCAAAAAAATCGCATTCTCTAATCCTTATCACCTAGTTACTCCTATTTCATTCTGTATTAATACTAAACTGGAATATAATAACATAAAGAAAGATGTTATGATGATGCATTGAGCTAGTAGAAAAAATATATCTAGAAGATATCCACCTTAGGTAAGTTGTTCCATTATTCTATAGAAATGACTAAATTAGATATAGCAGGCTTGATAGCATCTAGTTGATTGTGCTCCTCCTACCTGTTTCCCTTATGACCAACCTTAACAGTTTCAGCAAAGGAGGAGGATACCTTCATAATGGATGTACTAGGAACACCTGAGTCCTTCACAGATAACTTATAATCCCCCAAATCATGTCTTAGTCTGTAAAATATGTCTACAACCTCTTGATTGGGATGCATGATACACATATCCTTATGAATAGAATCAACATTGGGTGCTTCTCTAAATTCCAAAATATCAACTGGGTGTTAGAGAGAGAACTATCCCAATTAAACCAATTATTAGGGACTCCCCCCATTAATCTCCCTATGAGAATATCAACATGAAGAGAACATATGACCCAGAAGATGACAAGAAGATGAAAATTACATATAAGGCTCAAAGATCACTGAATGTTTGTATGTCAAATCTTCCCCAACTTTGATCTATACCCACTACACTAGAGGTTTAGAAACATCCATCTCAACATAGATCTGACGAGAAATAGGGTGGAAGGCATAATTCGTTCTATTATCTGAGCATAAAAACCACCCAACCAAATTTCCTAGCATTCAGATAATCAAAGTGTTTTGAAACGGGAGAGGATGTTTAGGTAAGATTACCCACATTGCAATTGTCGAAGAATATCTCTTCATATGGAAATCATAGAAACCATGAAGAATGTAGAAATGAGACCCATTGCAAGTATGGGGAACTCTGGACCAAGCTATGATTAGATCCTCTATCAATGAAAACCAGACCTTAATATATCACTTGTTGATAAGGAAAAAATTTCCCCTCTATTGTAAGTAGAGAAAATTTATTCCTAAACTCAGATTTACTAAAACAAATCAAACCTATGATGTTAATAAGTTGAGGATATATGATGATTCATACATTTATTCATTGATCATGAAAATATAGATTGTATTTATTCATATACTCAAATTTACTCACACACATATGATCCATGTTGTAAGTAGAAGTTGGATCAATGATATGTCTTATAAGTCATGAAAAATCCTCCATTATATTTCTCAAGATATTCTTCACAAATAGAAGCATTGAACTATATCCATATAAAAACCATAATAATAAATGGATATCATATGATTAATATTTTTAAATCAATCCAATATTCTATACTCCATGTGTTTAGATGTATTGAACCCATTTTTGTTGTGTTGTATTTCTTTTAAATGTCTATTATTATGTGAAGAAGAAGTTATTGGAAGAATCTGGAAGATACCATGAATAATGGTAATAAATAAGAACAACTTGGAAGAAATTAGTTCCCAAAGAATTTTATATGACATGTGGAGAATTAAATGATACTTGAATATTGAAGCACAAATTTAAGTTACTTTTTATACATTATATGAAAAAATAAATAAGTTGAAAAAGTTCTTATCTTTGAAGATTTTGAATTCTATTCTTTATTTAATGAAAAATTTATTTTATTAATTGAAGTTTTATAGACAATTTAAAATGAATATTATTATATCTCTATGGTAAAGTAAAATGAATAAGTTACACCCCTTTGAAGTAAAAAATATCATTTAAATATTTACTTGGATGAAGTTGGAATAAATTGGGATGATTGGAGAACTAGTATTTAATGATTAAGAGTATGTGATAATGGAGTTTTAAGTTGAACAATATTTACATTAATTAAGAATCCATCAAGTGGTGATTCAAGACAAATTTTTGAAGGAATTTGAAGATGAGGAATTTGAAGATAAAGGATAATTTACATAAAGAAGGAACATTGTTGGGATGATGATTAAAAGAAGAAGTACGTTGAAGAAGTTATGAATTTGAATTCTTATAGGGAATTTATGTTTCATAATTAGAATATTTATATGTGATTAATTCAGGGATTTATAAAAAATAAGGTTCAAAACCTAGCTAGGCCACCCAAGAAGCCTAGATCAATCCTAGACCAAGCTAATAGATAGTTCTTCTTGGGACCATCGATGGAGGAAATGAGCTTGGATATTGTACATGCACAGTTGAAGTAGGTAGAACACATGCGGAATGTAGGGGTAATAAATCCATCTCACAAGGTCTTGGAATTGTGGCATGGAGGAATGTGTGTGATGTGTGAATGACACATAGAGTAGATCTGTATACACATATTCAGAAGGCTGAAGATACATGTTGGTTTATTAAGCAGACCCAACAAAAATTTTAGTTCGATGAGGGAATCAAAGAGCTTTACAGTGTTCATAAAAATTTAAAAAGAATGAAAATAACTTGGGATATTTGATCTATTTTATATGATATATTTTATCATTCCACATGATCATATTATTCCTCGCACAAAAACTCCAAACCATTTTTTTTGAAAAATTTATAACTGAATACATGGGATTTCTACACAGTTGATATACTGATCGCATTTACATCTTCAAAATGATCCAGTGTTATGTTTCAAATGAACTCATAAAGGCTGGTCATATGTTCACTTTATCATCCTCATGATGAACATGTATTGAATGCATGATAAACATTGAACTGACTATGAATTCATACCATTAGGGAGTGAACCAACCACACACTTGAAATCAATTGACCGAATGAAGATGTTCCAACCTTCCATTTGAACAATGGTGAACCAACCACATGATTTATTTTCTAATCGTATAAGAATATCATGCATCTAGAATGGTGAATGTGACCCCACTAATCTTCCATATGAAAAATGGATTTTCCATATATATCTCAACTGACTATAAGAGGATCCTACAGTGAGTATAATAAGGGACCATGACCACCCAATGTTGGAAGAACACTGACCTACCATATTTGTGTTGTGAAAACTATAAAAATTTAATCTATAAGATCATGTGATACATATACATTATGAAACAATTAAAATTGATATTCTTAGATAGGTGAGATAGATACATGAAATCCTCCATGTGTATAAGTTAAATAATAGATCAAAACAACATCATCTAGGTTGTACTGAGTAGGAAACAATAAATGTGATGCATTTAAGATGATCAAATGACATGTGAGTATTCTATAACCATGATTTACCTTGAGATAGTTCATATTATAACACCACATCAAAAATGATTAATAAGGATCCAAATGGAAGTGCATATGTGATCTCATGTTGAGTTAAGTTGAATAAGATGAGATGAATCAAGTGAGGCCATAAATAATCTTAAGAATGAATTAATGACGTCAAGAAAATTTTATCTATGAGAGATAAAATCAAGAAATTAGTATCAATAAAAGAATAAAATTTAAGAATTTAAATAAATTGAGAAGAATAAGAATGCAGCTGATATGTTGAGGCCTACAAATGGGAGAAAAAAAGAACCCAAGAACTTTGTGATGAAGTTGAAAATATAGAGACATTCATATGTGGATATGATTAGTAAAAAAAATTATTTTCATTCATAAGTGGGGATTTAAATATGATCAGATTTAGTGGAATAGATAATCATTATGATGTAATGAGATGAAATTTTAATGATAGTATATCATGATACATTTACAACTATGATTATTTCCATATTAAATGATGAAAATATTAAATTAGTGAATATGAGAGAGAAACAAAGATTAATTAAATATTGTGTGGAAGCTATATCCAAGTCTTCAAGAGAATTTATAAAAATTATATATAATTTAAAAAAGAAATAATCCCAAGTTTTATGGAGAATTTTGAAGGAAATATCACATGCTTCCGAAGATCATAGAGATTCCAAATTTCTATTATGGAAGATAATATTCATGATTCTCTTTTTTTTATTATAAATATTGAAGGTATAAAATAAAAATGTATGTGAAAATTCTAGGGTCAAAATACCATGATTCAAGAATACATGATCAGCATATCGAAGAGATAGAACCAACATTTCATAAAGATAAGTTTCCTTGTGCGTTGAAGAAGAATAATTTCACACCCTAACCTATCTATTTTTTTATTTTCTTAGTTTATTTTACTTTAAATTTTTTTTTTTGGGGTTCAGGTTAAGTCATGGGCGAAATTTTTTTGAGTTATTTTAAAAAGTGTGTGTTTTTGAGTTGACGTCGTTGGACGCACAGGTGGAGCGCATTTTGGAAACCCCGCGCGACTCCGCTTAGACATCGACATGATCTTTCTGCCTTTGTAAAATTAAAATGAGTAAAGTTTGTGATTTATTGTGTTTTCTTTAAATATTTATTGTTGTTAATAATTTTATAATTATTAGTAAAGATGAAATGATAAATATTACTATTATTATTATTATTATTATTATTATTATTATTATTTTAGGTCGGTGTGTGGGAACCACACGACTAGCGAAAGTCATGTGGTTAGTCTAGGTATCGTACGACTACGGTTTTTGAAGAGAACCAGTAAAAATAAATTGGATTAGTTGAAAATTAAAAATTTAGTTAAATCGATATCTCACCGTAGTAATGAAAATATTATTTTGTCATGTAAAATAATATTATGTTATTATTAAAGAATTTTTATTAGTGAAATTATTATTTTTATCATTTTTAGATTATTATTAAAGTTGTTCTTATTAGCATTTTGTGCATTATTATTATTAATATTGATATTACTATTATTATTATTTTTTTTATTTTTTTTTATTTCCATTTCTTTTTTTTCTCTATTATTATTATTTTTTCTTTTCCTCTATTTCCCTTAACCCTAACTTTTTTCCTTCTTCCTCGTAGCCCTGTGTGCCACCTCACCCCTACCCTCTCCTACACAAGCAGTCCAGCTCGACCCTCCTTTGGATCCCCTAACAGCGCCTCCACCTACATGGAACCCCCCCGCACTGCACACTTCCCCTTCAGCACCCACTTTCCACATGCCCTCCGGCCTCCCTGCACCGATAAGCCTCCCCCAACGTTCTCTCATCTTCTGTGAACAACCATTAGCCACCACTCTCCCTCTTCTAGTGGTGCAGCGCACCCCAGACATGCCCGAACTCCTCCAGCTCGAACCCGAAGCACCTGCCCGACGTCTTTACCTTCTGCGTAGCATCCTTCTGTCACCTCCTCCTCCTCCGACTGCTGGCCTTCCTTCCACTGGTTCTCCTATCCCTACTGGTAGCCGTGGCCACCTCTAGCGACCAAAGACACCCCCTGCTTTCATTGTCCAGCGCGCCCCCTCCCTCTTGGCCACCGCCTCTAATGTAGCAGTAGGACCTTCCGACCGCCTCCCTTAGCCAGCACCGCCTCCCTCCCCATTACTACCCCGGGTCCTGCATTTTTTTCCCGACCGGCCAGCCACCTCTCCGACTTCCCAGACGCCTCCTCGTCGCGCACCGAGCCGTCGGCACCCCCTTCTTAGTACACAACAGCCTCTTCGACCGACCCGTAGCCTCTTCGTCCGGTCCCTCTTTTGACCAGCACCTTTGCGTACCTCCGACGACCCTCTTTGGCGGCCCGCCCCAGGTTGTATCCCCTCCTTTCGGTGTGCACAGCCCTCCAGTATACCATTTCCCCCTTTCAGTGTGTTTTTATCTTCATTTTTATTTTTTATTCTTCCTTTTGTCTTTGTTTTATTAGATGGTTTAGTCAATTAAGTGTTGTTTTGGGTAGTAATTGATATTTTAGGACCTGCGCGGGGGCGTTTTCGAGCGAGTGTCGTCGTCATGCCTTGTTTCCGAAGTTTCCTTATCATCATGCCTTGGTTCCAAGGTTGCGTTGTCATTGCACATTGATCTCATGGTAGGTTACCATTGCATTGCCCTTTAAAATTTAAGTTGCATTATTTCCTGCTATTTTCACCCTATATATATATTTTCTAAATATTATTGTGAAACTTGTGATTAATTCATCTATTATAAAAATTTATAATTCAAATCTTGTGGTGTGAAAAATTCTATCATTTTGTTATGTTTGCACACGAAAATTGTTCAATTAATTGTTTTATTAACTTATCACCTGGATTATCAATTTAAATAAGTTCGTGCCATGAAATTGGTGTTTTCACCTGGTTGAGTCTTAAATGGAAACTGTTTTATTAAATGTTTCATGTGTCGCTGATAAATTTTCTAGTTGGCTCTTCCAGTTTGTTTGGAAAAATAAAAATGTTTTGGTTTGGTTTTATAAAAATATTGGCAACTTGTGAAATAGTATTTTGGGGCTCCTTATATGGTTTCAAATTGGCTTTGGTCTTATAAATAAGTTGGTTTTTTTAAATTGTTGTGAAAGAAAAAGTGGTGGTTTTCCCCCTTCTTGGAAAATGAATTTGGTTTTTTTTTTAAAGTGGTGATTATGAAATGTGTTTAATGCCTTTTGGAACTTTATGGAAAATGATGAAATTGTTTTGATGAAAACCCTCCTAGGATAACTCTCCTACCTTGGTTGCGACTGATTTTTTGGGAGGCCCATGCTTAGAGGCTCCCGGGTGCTCGAATGGTTTAAAGGCAAGAGTTTGTCCCATGGAGTGGCTCGGGTTGATTCCTATTGTGAATTATTATTATATATATATATGTATGCACATGATTGGATGCTTGGATGGCATCGGTTGGCTCACCCCCTTTTCAAATACATGAGACATGGGAATCTGGCATATTGAGAGAATATTCTAATAATGATTGCTACACTGGTAGGTTATGGTATTGAACAGTGGCCCATAGTAGGTGGATATATTGGGTTTTTTACTATGAGATTTTTCCTCGGCCTTCCTGAGAAAGGATGGTCGACCGTATTGGGCATTTTGATTTCATCGTGTGTGACATGTCAACGGGGATGAGGTCTCATGTATTGGTGTATTCTGGTTTATTATTGATCTCATATGTTCACCCATGTCTATTCGTATTTTATTGCTTTCAGTAGTGATTTTTATGCTTATATGTATACCTACATTTCCCTTGCTTTATGATTTTTTTTGAATTTTTGAATATTTTTCTCCTTGGAAAGTGGAAAAATGGTTTTGATTAGGTTTCTAAATACGGTTTTCAAATGATGGTGTTTAATCCTATTTGTACAAACTTAAAAAAATCTAAACATCACTTTTCATTTCTAAAAGACATTGACACTAATAAAATGAATCTAGATTTGAAAATGGTTAAGCTCAATGGTTCGTACATTTCTTTTAAGTAAAATATTTATAAAAACATACTTTTATAAATTATAGTTAAAACTTGAGATAGTGTTTCTCTTACTTTAAAGGTAGTGCATTGGGAATAGATATCGGGCTATCCTACTGAGTTTTAATACTCACGCCTATAGTTCTTTTCTGTTTTTAGTGTTTGTGCATGCTACAGCTTGAGTGCACTCGCGTTGGGAAACACTTGATCATTGATTCGGAGAGTGACTCGTGGGGTTACACGGAGTTAGTTTGGACGTCGAGTTCGGTTAGATTTATTTTCTTTATTTCTTGTTTAGTTGCGTGTTTAGTTTATTTATTCTACTCTTCTCTGTATTATTTCTACAGTTTTATTTATTTTTATTATGATATATCAATCCCATGGTCTCTATTGATGCCCTGGATCTTATTTCCAGCTTAGGAGGATCGGGAACGCCTCTCAGGCCATGTCGTAGACCAGCTCAGGTGATTAGTTCAGGGTTGAACCGGGTTGGTTTGTGAAAAAATGGTATCAGAGCAGGTCAGATCTTAGCGGACCTCTCTTTTCAAAGCACCATTTGTTATTTAGGATGTCAAGATAAATGGAGTATGATTTTCAGGACTCAAGGGGTAGGTACGAGAAGAGTGTCGCGAACTCTTACTTTTTCTGATCCTCGGGTTTCCATTGGAAGTCTGGTTAAATTAGTTTCTTTGGGGTTTTATGGAATTTTTTACGATTGGGATACGACAAAGGGAGTTGGGCTAATAGACCTCTTAAGCCGCACGACCTAGAAAGACATGTGGAGCTAGGGTCATGGTCCAAAAAGGCTCCTCGTGTCGGTGATGTGTTTGGAATATGTCTTACAACCATATGGTTAAGTCACCCACCGACACTAGTTCCCTGTTTGAGTTGTTTTTAGTTTCCTCTGACTTCTGAAAGTTGTTTTTATTAGAAAAGTTGTATTTGAAAAAATGGTTGTTTGAAATGACATCTTTTTTTTTGAGGATTGTTTTAAAGGAAATGGGATGAATGATTTCCTTATGGAAAATGAGGTTGTTTTGTTTTGGCTTTGGTATTCCTAGGGGTGCTCACATGCACAGTGGTATGTTGGAATATGAAAGGATTTATGGTATGGTGGATGGATGCCCGGGGTGGCACAGATACATGCATGTGAGTGAGACTCTAAATAATACCAATGGTGAAGGTTTATCCAACCAAGCTTGTTTTAAATTAAATATGTTTTCAAAATAAATGTTTTGATTTTATGATGGATCGTTTTCTTGTGTTTAGAGCTTTTCATATATGCATTGTTTGTTTTTGAGGATTTTTATTTATTGAGTTGTACTTGATTGGGTTCTTGAATCTTTTGTCCAGTGGCTATTCCCTTGAAGCTTCGACGGGTGATCATAGTATGTTTGATCAACCTAAGGATTTTATTCTTGAGTTTCGGAAGATAGACCCACCTCTCTTTTATGGTCAAGAAGAAAATTCCGTAGAAGAGGAGTGGATGCAGAAGATTGAAAGGGACTTTAACATCGTTGAGTTTCCCGATTCGTTGAAGGTCAAGTTTGCAACCTTCATGCTTGAGGGTTCACCATGGATGTGGTGGAAGTCAGGGACTCAGAACAAGCCCCATCAAGAGCTTACATAGGATTTCTTCAAGGCTTTGTTCATTCGTTAGTATTTCTCTGAAGTAGAAAAGGTGAGAAAGGGGATGGAGATGTGTTGTCTGCATTAGGGTGACAGATCCGTGTTGTAATATTTGCAGTGCTTCGTGGAGCTAGTCCCTTATGATTTAGGGTACTCCACAGATGACCCCATGAAGGCTCGACGCTTCGAGGAGGGTCTCCACCCTGATCTAAAGTCAAAGCTGTCAGAGTCCAACCTAACTTCTTTTTTTGATGTGGCAAGACAAGATTTTCATGTTGAAGCCGCGATGGTAGGAGTGTTCGAAGTAGTCCTGCCTCTTTTGATCCATATGAGCAGTGGGGAAGATTCAAGAAAGGAGATGAGTAAGAAATTGAAAGTGAATGGAGTGGGTTGTGGAATCAAAAGGCCTCGGGATCTTTCATCAACCTCTTTGGAGTGGGAGATCCTCGTGTGTTATTAGTGTGGAAAGTTGGGTCACAAAAATCCATCATGTACAAGTGCTCTAAATCCCTGCCAGGCCTGTTAATGCCTGGGTCACTTGCGGTGATTCTTTCAGGGTGTTTCTAGAAAGTGTCGTGGAAGAATTTATCAGATGCGATGCGCTGTTGGGTTTTTGTTCAAAGTTTCTTGTGTAAATTTCCTTTCAGTGTAAGGGATCTCTTATCGTTGTAGTGTACCGATGGTGTTTTGGGTTTTGAAATGTGTGGGAATTTCATGTGTCTTTTGATGAAATTCATTTTCAATGCCAATGTGGCTTTTATTTTGAATTCTTGTCTATGATTTTGTCAAATCCAAAAATTTATGTTTATTGAAGGGATTGTCAGAACCTAACTGCTAGGAATGAGACACTTCATCCATCAGAGCTCCAGCCAAAAGGCCTTGGAGTGAAGCCGACGCATAGTTAGGAACCCTTGTAAATTTTAAGGAGTCTGGTTAAGTTTGTGCCTCTATCATGTAGTGAGACAATTTTAGTGTTTCTATCTGTAAATTCTCTCTTATTGCAAAGAGAGAGATGGAAATATCCCTCTTGCAATGCCATTAATTGTGCCTTTTTGGATGTGAGGTGTTGATTAGTGGTGTTGCATGGACCACCCTTGTGGATCTGTTGTGACATTGGTTTGTGTCCATCCCGAAGTGAAGGGTCGTGAGTAGTTTTCCATCATAGTTTCATTTATCCAATCCTTGGGCCCTCCCTCTACACCCATGGGGTTAGGGTTTTTGGTTCATACAGAGTATTCGGCCCATATTTCATCCCTTTCGGACAGGAGTTAGTGGTTTAAATGTTATTGCTATAATCCATTTAGCTTGAGTAAGGCCTGGTTTAGGCTTAAGTCGTTTTTCCACTTGGCCATGTAAATATTGGTCTTTTATGGTGGGGAGACCCACCGTCTCTTTGGATTTTCTCTCAAATCGTTATCAGATGCTAGTTGAATTCTTATGGTGGGGAGTCTGGTCAAGCCTACCCTCTACTGGTGATATGTTTCGGGAAATGAGGTTGAGTCCCATTGGTGGTCAATGGAATGTGCTCAGACTAAGAGGTTGGATCATGTTTATGTGGAATCCAAAGGTGTTGATCTATTGGCTCGTTGGTGCTGTGGCTTTCTGGGGGAGGAAAGCGTTATGGTGGGGAGAATTGTCACACCCCGACCTATCTATTATTCTATTTTGTTATTTTATTTTCCATTTAAATTTTTTTGGGGGTTCAGGTTGAGTCTCAGATGAAAAACTTTGGAGTTATGTTAAAAAGTGTGTGTTTTTGTGTTGACGTCGTTGGATGCATGGGTGGAGTGCGTTTTGGAAACCCCACACGGCTCCGCTTGGACATCGGCATGATTTCTTTTCCTTTGGAGAATTAAAATGAGTAAAGTTTGTGATTTATTGTGTTTTTTTTAAATTTATAGTTGTTAATAATTTTATAATTATTATTAAAGATGAAATGATAATAATAATAATAATAATAATAATAATTATTATTATTATTATTATTATTATTTTAGGTTGGTGTGTGGGCACTGCATGACTATCGGAAGTCATGCGGTCAGTTCGGGTACCGTATGACTATAGTTTTTGAAGAGAACTAGTAAAAATAAATTGGATTAGTTGAAAATTAAAAATTTAGTTAAATAGATAACTCCCCATAGTAATGAAAGTATTATTTTTTCATGTACAATAATATTATGTTATCATTAAAGAATTGTGATTATAGAAATTATTATTTTTATCATTTTTATATTATTATTAAAGTTGTTCTTATTATCATTTTGTTTATTATTATTATTATTATTATTAATATTGATATTATTATTATTATTATTTTTGTTTTATTTTATTTTATTTCCATTTATTTTTTTTCTTTATTATTATTATTTTTCTTTTCCTCTATTTCCCCTAACCCAAACTTTTTTCCTTCTTCCCCATAGCCCTGTGCACTGCCTCACCCCTACCCTCTCCTGCACAAAAAATCTGGCTCGGCCCTCCTTTGGATCCCATAACCGTGCCTCAACCTGCCTGGGGACCCCTTGCGCAGCGCACTTCCCCTCCGGCGCCCACTATCCGCACACCCTACGGCCTCCCTACACCGATCGGCCTCCCCCTGCGTTCTCTCTTCTCCTGCACACAACCAGTAGACACCACTCTCCCTCTTCTAGTGGCGCATCACACACCGGACACGCCCGAACTCCTCCAGCTCGAACCCGCAACACCTGACCGATGTCTTCCCATTTTTCATAGCATCCACCTGTCACCTACTCCTCCTCTGACTGACGGCCTTCCTTCCGCCAGTGCTCTTGTCCCTGCCGGCAGCTGTAACCACCTCTAGCGACCAGAGACACCCCCTTCTCCTATTGTCTGGCGCACACCCCTCCCTCCTAGCCGCCTCCTCTAATGCAGCAGTAGGACCTTCCGACTGACTCCCTTAGTAAGCACCGCCTCCCTCGCCATCGCTACCCCATGTAGTGCATTTTTTTCCTGACTGGTCAGCCGCATCCCCGACCTCCTGGAAACCTCCTCGTCATGCACCAAGCCATCGACACCCCCTACTTAGTGCACAACAGTCTCTCCAGCCGACCCGTAGCCTCTCGGACCGACCCATAGCCTCCTCGGTCGGTCCTTATTTCGACCGGCACCTTTGCGCACCTCCGGCGACCCTCTCTGGTGGCCCACCCCAGGCCGCAACCCCTCCTTCTAGAGTGCGCAGCCCCCCGGTATACCATTTCCCCCTTCCGGTGTGTTTTTATCACCATTTTTATTTTTTTATTCTTGTTTTTGTCTTTGTTTTATTAGTTGGTTTGGTCTATTAAGTGTTTTTGGGTAGGAATTGATATTTTAGGACCTACGCAGGGGCGTTTTCGAGCGAGCGTCATCATCGTGCCTTGTTTCCGAAGTTTCATTGTCGTCACGCCTTGGTTCTGAGGTTGTGTTGTCATCACACATTGACCTCGAGGTAGGTTCCCATTCCACTACCTTTAAAAATTTATGTTTCATTATTTTCTACTCTTTGTGCCCTATATATATATGCTGGATATTATTGTGCAAATTGTGATTAATTAATCTCTTATGAAAATTTATAATTCAATTCTTGTGGTGTGAAAAATGTTATCGTTTAGTTATGTTTGTGCACACTAATTGTTCAATTAATTTTTTTATTAACTCTCACCTTGATTATCAATTTAAATAAGTTCATGGCATGAAAATGGTCTTTCCACCTGGTTGATTCTTAAATAGAAACTATTTTATTAAACATTTCATGTGTCACTAATAAAATGCCTTGTTGGCTCTTCTAGTTTGTTTGGAAAAATAAAAATGGTTTGTTTGGTTTTATAAAAATATTTGCAACTTGTGAAGTATTATTTTGGGGCTCTATAGATGGTTTCAAACTGGTTTTGGTCTTATAAGGAAGTTGGTTCTTTTTAAATTGTTGTGAAAGAGAAATTCGTGGTTTTTCCCCCTTCTTGGAAAAAGAATTTGGTGATTTTTAAAGTGGTGATTGTGAAATGTGTTTAATACTGTTTGAAACTTTATGTAAAATGATGAAATTGTTTTGATGAAAACCCTCCTAGGATAACTCTCCTGCCTTGGTTGCGACTGATTGTTTGGGAGGCCCACGCTTAGAGGATCTCAAGTGCTCGAATGATTTAAAGGCAAGAGGTTGTCCCATGAAGTGGCTCGAGGTGATGATTTTTGTGCATTATTATTATAAATATGTGTATGTATGTGATTTTATGCTTGAATGGCATCGGTTGAGAGAATATTCTAAGAATGATTGTTGCACTGTTAGGTTATGTTACTGACCAGTGACCCATAGTAGGTGGATATATTGGGTTTATTACTATGGGATTTTCCCTCTTCCTTCTTGAGAAAGTATGGTCGATAATATTGGTAGTTTTTATTTCATCATGTGTGACATGTCAATGGGGATGAGGTCTCATGTATTGGTTTGTTCTGGTTTATTCTTGATCTCCTAAGTTCACACATGTCTATTTGGATTTTGTTGATTGTAGTAGTGATTATGATGCTTATATGTATACCTAAATTTCCCTTGCTGTATGATTTATTTTGTGCATTTTTGAATATTGTTCTCCTTGGATAACGGAAAAATTATTTTGGTTAGGTTTCTAAAAATTGTTTTCAAATGAAAGTGTTTAATCCTCTTTATACAGACTTAAAAAAATCTAAACATCTCTTTCCCTTTCTAAAATCCATTGACATTAATGAAATGAATCTAGATTTTAAAATGGTTAATGGAAATGGTTTTTACTTTTATTTTAAG
This sequence comes from Viscum album, assembly GCA_963277665.1. Classification (NCBI taxonomy): domain Eukaryota; kingdom Viridiplantae; phylum Streptophyta; class Magnoliopsida; order Santalales; family Viscaceae; genus Viscum; species Viscum album. The sequence goes on from OY728150.1 coordinate 1,514,783,835, forward strand.
TAAAATATTTAGAAAAACATACTTTTAAAAATTGTAGTTCAAACTTCAGATAGTGTTTCTTCTACTTTAAAGGTAGTGCATTGGGAATAGATATTGGGCTAGCCTACTGAATTTTAATACTCATGCCTATAGTTATCTTTTGTTTTTAGTGTTTTTGTAGGATAAAACTTGAGTGTGCTCGCCTTGGGAGATGTTTTATTGTTGAGTCGGACAGTGACCCACGGGGTCACACAGAGTTAGTTCGGACGTCGAGTTCGGTTAGCTTTACTTTCTTTCGTTCTTGTTTAGTTGTGTGTTTAGTTTAATTATTATGCACTAATATGTATTATTTTTGTAGTTTTATTTATTTTTATTGGGCGAAATCATTCCCATGATCTCTGTTGATGTCATGGCACTTGTTGCCGGCCTAGGAGGATCGGGAATGCCTCTTGGGCCATGTCGCGGACCGGCTTGGGTGATTAGTTCAGGGTCGAACCAAGTTGGTTCATGATTAATAAGAAGTATAAACAAAGATACATTTTATATGTGATACTACATATGATATTTTAAGCTGAGATGCTAATAGATTTGACCTACAAAATTCTACTTTAGAATTATGATCAAATTAAGGTAAACCATCGGACTATTGCAAGCGAGGGAGGAAGATCATTCATATACTCTAGGAGGGAATCAAATTAACACTAATGATCTTTCTTCAAGAAATTAAAATCCTATTTATTTGTAAGAATTTATTTATATATTCTTGTTTATAAGATAATTATTAAAATTTTATACCTTTTCTCATTCTTTCTTTGATAATAAAAAATAAGTTTTAAGTGAGTGGGAAAAAAACCACCATACACTGAGGATGTAGTCATAACCAAGGATTAAAACCCTATTATAAAATCTTATTGCTCTTTTGTTGATGTTTTCCTATTTATATATATAAAAAAAACAACCAAAAGAGAAAAATTATAATAGATAGATCCATTAATTGAACAAATGAAGAGGTGACAAGTGAATAAAGGTAAAAATTGAACAAAAGGTTACCAAAACTAATTCACCCCCTATTAGTGTTGGATCATCCCTTCACGATCAGATAATTTGGTATCAAAGATATGATTTTACCTATATTTAATATAAGTTATTAAGGAGATATTTCATAAATTAATCCTAACCCATTGATGAAAACACTAAGAAATATCAACCTACTTGTATTATAAATTATGAATAACACATGGTTCAATGAAATAAACCAAGGTTTGTTGTTTATTTCTTTTTATGTAACATATTTGGACATAGATATTTGTATTACTCATACAATCCATAAATTTCAAAGAGATAAAGGAATCCCATTTTAAGGGGGGTCAAATCAGTGATAAATAAGTAAAGACCACAAGAGAAAATTAGAGTCTGACTTTTATAAATAAGTTTGAAAATTTTAAAAATTATGTTCTATTTGCAATGGTATTGGTCACAATTAAGATGAATGAAATTATAAATCACTCAAGAAAGAAACTATAATAATTGAGAATAAAAGACCACATAAGTTTAATAAATAAGTATATCCCCCTTTTGGAAATATTAATAGAAAAATTAATAAATAAAACACTCCCATGTAGTTAGTGAATATAGTTGATGGGTTATCATTATATATTAAGAAAAAAGAAAAAATTCTTCAAATAAAATCCAATATGACCAATAATAATTTCACTCTTAGACAAAGGGGATAATTATTTTATAACAAGATTGGGAATTCCATTTATTATTGAAAGTAGTACATGGAATAAGAAATTGATGAAGGAAATCTAAAACAACAAAAAAATAAAACAAATTCATGAAGAAATAAAATATTTCATATGCATGAGGATATTTATGACATACCATGTGAAACTTTCAAATAGACAGTGCATATTCCTAAATAATTTTTGGTTATTTGGATAACTGATCTAGAAAAAGAAAAAATATAGAAGATTTAGAAGATAAGCAAATAAAAAAATTTAATAAAAATATTCCACACGAATGAGAAGTTGAATTTCATGAGAGGATATCAAGAGATAATAGTCATAGATCTCATGAGGAGATACATGGGAGGTGAAAGAAGACTGACCAAAATTCCATGGATTTTATTTCCATCACACCAGATCAATATTTTAAAAAAATAATATTAAGAAATAACCATGTGATTCATGTGCCTTGAGGGAATATATGAAAACCCCAAAAAATAAATATTAATAATATCCATTTTCCCTAAAGTGAATGCCAGTTTTAAAAATTAATGCACAAGTATGAAGAAAGCTGTAAAGGTAGGAGTAGAAAAGAAAAGATTTCTATGGTTGATTAGATATTATTAGCCATGTTACGTGACTTAAAATTTCAAAGAAGTTCCAGATCATTCCATTATTATTTATGTTATATTTATATTCTATTCGTGAAAATAATTGAATGTGAAACTCGTCGTCAAGAGATAACTAAAAGAGATAATTAAGATAGAATAAGAATTCTGGGCATGAAATGTATTATCTTATTATGATCTATCAACTGGTATGATAATATATCCTAATGAAGTAAATAATGAGGGCATCACTTAAGGGGTATATGCTTGAGAAGCAAAAAGACCTTTATAATTCACAAAAAACTATTTTGTAGAATTTTCATTTGAGTTATTCATTAAAAGTTATGTATTGAGTCTCTATTATCTTTGAATTTCAAGAATTTATCCCAACATAAGGGGGAGAAAATTATTTCAAACAATGAAAATAAAATGACAAGATTTTATGAAATTCTATGGCTGTATGAAATGAAACCTAATGGTTGTACTTGGATGTTTTTAATTTTTGAACTAAGTCGTGTAAGATCTTGAATTATTATTCCAAAAAAATGTTATTAATTTAAATTTCACTAATTCATCAAAATGGTACATTAGAATCCCCTAAATGAGGTGTAGTAATAAATATGATTTTGTATCAAATTCCTTATATTATGGACCAATTTTTTGTATATTTCAAATCCTAATGTTTTCTACATATATGATGGATCACATAGACATTGAGAGGTATGGATGATGAAATATTTCTAAATAATGGATTGATTAAAGCCTCTCTCATATAATTTTTATTTTTTATTAATACAAGTGAGAGAGAATAAAATGAGAATAGTAAATGAACAAGTGGTAAATAAGAAAAATCATATGTATGAAGTGGAAGATCATATTTACATGAAATTTTCTTTTATGTATTAAAAAAATACCAAGGAGAATATTTATAAACCCACTTTTTATTATTTTGTATTTTTTTCAATGTGTGTCGATATATGTAGAAGAATAAATGCTTGGAATTATTTTGAAGTTCACAAGAATAATGGTAAGAAGGAAGAAAATATTAAAAGAAACGAGTTCCCAATCAATTCTATATGATATATGGAGAATTGAATGATACATAAATATTGAATCACATATTGTTGTTTCTTTTCATAATTTATATGAAAAAATGAAGTATTTGAAAAATTTCTTATCTTTAAAGATTTCAAGTTCTATTCATTATAGTAGGGAAAAAAGTATTTGATGATTTAATGTTCTCTAGAGAATTTATAATGAAATTATTATATACCTATGAATAATCTAAATGAATAAGTTCCATGATTGTGATGTATAGTGATCATTTGAATATATGTACTTGGATGAAGTTAGAATTAATTGTGATAATTGGATAACTAGTATTTAATGATTAAGAAAATTTTCTAATGGGTTTTGAAGTTATATATTGTTTACATCACTCATGAATCCATGAAAGTATGATTCTTGATAAATTTATGAAGGCAATTTATGATTATGAATTTGAAGATAAAGGTAAATTTATTCGAATAAGGTTATTCATTATATGCTAATTAGAATAATAATTATGTTGGAGAAGGCCTGAATTTGATTTCTTATACAGAATTTACATTTCATAATTTGAATATTTCTATGTGTTTAATGCTAATATTTATAAAAAATATGGGATATACCCTAGCTAGGACACCCAAGTATCCTAGGTCTATCCCGTGTCATGCTTAAGGCCAGTCCTATCTAGGCCAAGCCATGGAGGAACTGAGCTTGAGCATTATGCATGCACAATTGAAGTAGGAGCACAGATGGGGCACATAGGGGTGTCGAAACCACCACATAAGGGTGTGTCCTGGTAGTGTGGAGGCATGTGTGTGAGGTTCTTCGAGGAGAGAACCTATATACTCTTATTTAGAAGGCTGAAGATTTTTGTTTGGTTATTAATAAAATCCAACACCGATGTCAGCCTTATGTGGGACTCTAGAAGTGTGGAACTATTCATATATGCTTAAAAATAATGTAAATAACATTGGTCATCCGATCTATTTGATCTGATCCATTTAATCATTCCACATGATTAACTTCTTCATCTCATATAAACTCCCAACTAATCTACATGAAAACCATATAACTGTTTACATACATAATCGATACAATGGTCATATGTACACCTTAAGATTCACTGTGTGTCATAAAGAAATTGGCCTCTTGAAGGATGGTTTTATGGTCAGTTCATTGATCACATGATGTATATGGAATGACGACATGATGAATACTGAACTGACCATGTGTACCTACCATGGGTGAGTGAACTGACCACGTGCTTGAATACAGCTGACTGTATGGCGAGATTCTAACCTACCATATGGACAATGGTGAACTGACCACATGAGTTTTTACAAACCACATGAAAAGATCATGTGGAAATACAAGTGACTACAACTTATAAAAGTTACCATATAAAAAATAGATTTGTATTGAATATATGAATTGATCATAATAATATCCTATAGTGATTAGAATGAATGACCATGATCACTTGCTATAGGAAGAACACTAACCTACCATATGTGTGTTTTTTGAATTATGATAAGAGAATCTATGTGCCCACATTATATATATATGATGAAACTAATAAATATAAAAACTTAGATAAGTGAGATCAATATATAAAAACAATCACACATGTAAATCAGGAAATAAATGAAAGCAGTATCATCCAGGTTGTACCGAGCTTGAACTAGTCAAAGTGATCAATTTAAGATGATCATATGAAGTGTGATTATTAGATAACCCTGATCCACCTTGATATGGTTCATATTGGAACACCATGTTGAAAATGATTATTAAGGATCCAAGAGTTAGTACGTAGGTGATTGCATGTCGATTTGAGTTGAATAAGATGTGGTGCATCATATGAGGATAAAAATAATATGAAAAGGATTTAATGAGGTTAATCCCATGTTATTACCTGAGATCCAAACTTGAGGAACATGTTGAAATAAAAACCTGAATTTCATGAATTTAAATCAATTGAGAAAAAGTAGAACATTAATTACAACTTTAGGAATATATTTTGGAGAAGAAGAAGAACCAATGAACCCCATAATACAAGGATGAAGTTGTCACTGTAGTGTCATTCATATGTGAATATGGTTAATGAAAAAAATTTAAATTTATATAGAAGTGAGTATTTAAATTTAATAAGATTTAGTGGAAGAGATTATCATAATGATACAATGAGTTCTGCTTTTAGTGACAGTATCTCACGATATTGTTATAGCCACGATTCCTACCATAATAAATGAGTAAAAACATGTAAGTAGTGAATATGGGAGAGAATCCATGATTAATTTTTTTTAAAAGATGTAGTAGATTTTTCTGCAGTATTTTTAGAAAATTACCTAGAATTTAAATAATGTCAAATCCTAAGTCTTAAGGATAATTTTAAAGGAAAATTTGACTCATATTTAAATAAGAGAATACATCAGAATTATCTTTGAGATATTTAAATGAGGAAATATCATTAGCATCCAAAGATCATGGAACTTACATATTTTAATCATGAATGATAATATTCATTATGATATTATATGAGTATGAATATTTCATTTATCAAAGAAGAATATGTGTATGAATTCTGGGATCCGGATACTATGATTCAATAATACATGATCTACATAACAATGAGAAAGAACGAGTGTTTCATAAAGAGAATATTCCTTATGAACCTGTGAATAAGAAAAATTATAAAGAAAGAGAGAGTTAGTATGTGCTACTACTGATGATATTTTAAGATGAGATATTGAGAGATCCATGTTATAATATTTTTCTGTAGAATCCTGATGAAATTGATGTAATCCATCTAATTATGGGAAGTAAGGGAAGAAGATAATTCATATATTCCAGGAGGGACTCAAACCAACACTTGAGATATTTCTTACAGAAATTACACACCCATTTATTTGTATAGTGTGAAAAAAAAACACCTCTCTTTCTTTGTACCAGGTTGATTCTATGATAATGAGTACAAGGTTATACCATTTCCAACGCATTATTTTATAATAAAAATTAATCTAAGTGTGAGTGGGTAAAAAACCACCATAAACTAAGGATTTAGTCATCCAAAAGAAGAAAAACCTCATTATCAAATCTTGGTGCTCTTTTGTTGATATTTTCTTATTTATGTCTACATAAAACCAACCAAATGAGAGATACAATAAAATAGAGATCCATTTAATAAACAAGTGAAGATGTGGAAAAGGAATAAAAGTAATAATTTAATAAAATTTTACCAATACTGATTCAACCCCATCGTAGTGTTGTATCTTCCCTTTGACATTATATTAAGATCAAAAGAGTTTTTTAAGGAGACAACAATAAATAAACTTGAATAAATAAAAACATGATGTATATATATGGTAATTATCTCTATGGTTTATGAGGTTATGACATAAATCTCTAAGATAGAATAGTTATAGTCAAGTGAAATACTATAATTCTATAAATGGTTGAACATCTCTATTTGAGATAGTTGGAGAAAGATAGACTTGGATGAAGTCTAGGATCTAAATTCACATGGTTAGGAATAAGAACACTAAACTCCACTAGTTTTAGTGGGAGTAATTATTCTTGATACATATACAATGTAGGAATTTTATAACTAAATAGTTGATTTCATATTAACCATGGTGGGTGGTATATTATTATTCCCATAAGTGAGTAGTAAATGAAAAAAATGATATGATTGAAAATTCTATATGAATTCAGAATGAATTACATATAAAAAAATATTTCATGGATTTTGTGGTTTCATTAGATATTGTACAGTCACTTGTGGGTATTTATGAGAAACTATACATTGGTGGAACACATGTTAGTCCAAAATGGGATGGATGATTATCAAAGGGTTTTATGGAATCTGGACATAATCTATGACCCTACCTTCTCATCAATATTCATGTAAAATACATTTGAATTATACTTTTCAGTACATCATTTTATGATAATAATATTGGGCTATTGTATTTCAAGACCAAATTCCTTAGAAGGAAACCTTATAGAAGATATCTATAAAAAATGACCAAAAATGGTTGGTGACATCAAAGAATGTTAATAGGGGATGAAATTTATAGAGATCCAACTTCGAATTAAACCAATAATCCCGATCATAGAAGAAAAAAATGGTTTCCATGTTTTTATAAGAGGTGAGTGGGAGATCTATAGTTTTCAAAGAATTATTTGTTGGCATAACATATAAAAAATTGTTATTAGTCTTATAATTAGTTAAGTATAGGTTAAAAGTATCTCTCTAAATCTCTACACAAAGAAGTAACCCTAATTCTAAGGAAATTGATCTAATGAGGTTGACCTATGGGTTTGTTATACCAAGTTAAATTACATATACTGAAAATGTATTGAAAAGTAGGCATTGGTACATTTTAAGAGAGAATTGTTTCTAATGTCACATAGAAGAAATCTCTCTAAGAAGATATGTATAAAAATGTAACAGCCCAAGATTTTATAAAGAAATATTCTTTTTAATTTTATTAATGTCTTGTGTTGTACGCTACACCAAAAGGAGCTTGCACAACACACATCCTTGTCTTGCCTTGCATTACACGCAATCGCGACCTTCCTCAATAGCGTGTGTAATACGCAATACCGAGTTTCACTAAACAACGATGTGCTATTAAAATATTATTAAAACTAGCCGTTATGAATAGTAATAACCACTTTTTAAAATTCTGTAAATCTTATTTTTCAAAATGAACTTCATTTTTGGATTCGGAGTATCGAATTTAGCCTAAGGTGAAATTTTGGTACTTTTCGGATAACTTTCATATTCTGATGAATAGTGAAAATTACTAAATTATAATTAAAAACAACTTTTTTAATCGAAATAATTAATAGTGATAAATCATTAATTTGAGTGGTTTTAAAGTATATTTAGAATATATTTTTACAATTTAATACAATTTTGGTCATTGGATGTAATTTCACATTTAAACTAGACATAAACAAGTGTCAATCTTTTGATAGATATTGTTTCTTAAAAACACGCTATTTGTTTTAACAGCGGGATTTAATTATAAAATTAATTAATGCAACTTTTATGTTATGAATTTGGTAAAATAGACTTCATTTTTGAATTCGGAATATGAAATATAGCTTGGGATGAAATTTTGGCATTGTTCTGAAAAACATCAATTTTTGATGAATAGTGAAACTACTAAGTGGTAGGTTAAAAACTGAATTTTGCATAAAACTTAATTTTACCGCTTCTGTGAATGGAATTTCAAAAATCCGAGAGACACGGTTAATATCAAGGACTAAAATGTGGTTCAATGAGATGAAAATAATTTTTTGGTGAATAGTAACTTTTTACTATTTTTACCGCGGTTAATAGTAAATAGGGTAACTAAGGGTAAATATGATATTAATATTACCCTAACACATGTCCTAATTCTATTGGACAAGTGTAATTCGACCAAAAACAAACTTAGGAATAAACTATGACCATTTTGGCCCACTTGGATTAGATTAGGACAATTATTATTAATTTATTTAAAGAAGGGTTAAAATAGTTAAAATCAAAGTTTAATAAGTAAATCATTTTTAATATGGGGTTATACAAAAGATAAATTCGATTGTAAATATTCATTAGAAAGCTAAAAAGATTTCCTACATGATGGTATTTTATTTGTAATTTTTAGACATCAAATAATTTAATTTATTTATGACACAAAGATGATGCAGTAATTATCTTATTAATGAAATATTGACAAAATTGATAATATAAATACCAAAATAAATGTAATTTAAGACTTTTTATGAATTCCACTAATTTTCTAGGTTACTATGATATATTATTGTTGATTTAATCAACTTGGTTCGAACATATAATTCTGTTATGACTTTCAAAAAAATCATATATCAAATAGTGTCAAAATTGACACAAAATAGTTTTTAAATCAAATATTATATTATTAATTGTTATTTTATTCCTAAAAATCTAAGGTTAGGCCAAATGACTTAGGTAAGGATATATATATTAATAATAAACAATTTGGGGTTCGTTTGGCATGTTATAGTAAGTGTATTAACCATATAGTGAAAGAAAACAAAAAGACACGGTAAAAGTTAAATTATTTAACTTAGAGTTAAATCTAATTGATAAGGTTAAAATAATAACCTAAACTTGTCTAAATCCTATTGGTTGATAGGAGTTCGACCCTTCCCCACTTTATCTTCGAAATAAGACCCTTTGGAACCATTATAAACCGATTTTGACTTTAATATAAAATAATATTTTGAGATATTCCTAAGGTGCCCCTCTCCTCCCTTATAAAAGGGCACCTCCTCCCCCTCCTCCTCACACCAAATTGAGCACTCAAGCTCGGCCAACCCCTGCAATTTTCTCCTCTACACTTCCCTAGAATAATCCTAGAGGTCCTGGTCTTCTCCAAAGACCAATCTTAGTTCCTTAAGTGGAGGATTCAAAGAAGCGTTCCAAAGAAGAGGTAATATCCATTACCGATCTTTTCAATTTCTTTCTTCTTCAACTTCTTATTCTTTAGTTGTTTCATGATAAAGTAATAACATCAGTATTACTTACATACTTATATGTTATTATAAATATGAAACAACCCTAATTCACCTTCTATCCATCCTACGGAAAAATGAAATCACCGCGCGTGCGTACGTACGGAATACCGTCTCCACGCCGTGGTGTAATCTATTTTCCACCATCACCTTACAAGGATGGGTATAATGGTGTAATGAGTAACTAAATATGATTATTATGAAGTAATATTGATACTGAAATAATATATATATACTCCAATACAATTCCACGATCATAGGAATGATATCATCACTCGTGCGTACGTACGGAATACCGTCTCCACGATGTGATGCGACTCGTTCTACATGATCTTCATTTCGTAATGATTATATAAATGAATTGAATGAATGAATATGGTATATAATACACTAATACCATTCTGTAAATGAATTATCTATAACCTAAAGATAAGAATAAGAATTTATTCGACAAAAAACGCATAAGAACAAAAAGTTATAAAGACCCGAGTAACAAGTAACAATGAAATATTTCTAACAAGAAGCTAATAATATGACCATATATGATATCATATAAATATGTATGATTCTGGAATAAGTCAATAACATTATTTAAACCATTATACAGGAGCTTCGGACACGTACAAAGCTAATCGGACCTAAGGTAAGGGAAATATCACAATCTCATTTTTATCTGAGATTGTTTATTCGTAAGTATTTACTGGGGTGTATTTTATCATCCACATCCATGTTTCATCAATATGTAATATTATTTCCATCCACCTACAATTTTTTAAATCCATTTTTACCCTTCGGTGAGTTTTTAGTAATATGTATGAAAGGAATCTTTTGTCGTTTTTCATACGAGGTACTTTTTGACTTTTCCGACAAAAGTACGAAGAATGTTTTTTTTTAACTTATACGGCATGAATGGATTTTTAAAACATTGTATCCAAGAAGCTTCCTTTACAAGTTTTCAAGTTTATTTTTAATCAAATTCTTTTATTTTAAAGTTGTATGACATGTTATGAAAGGAAAAATGTTTTTGAAGAAGAAAGGATATTTTCCTCAAGAAAGGAGTTCAAGTGTTTTATCAAAATTATTTTCCATCTAAGATAATAAAGGGTTCTGTTTTTATCCCTATTATTAAATTGATTTGTTCATGTTGTGATGGAATTATTTTTATGAATTCCTTTATCTTATATGAATTGATTTATGATGTCATGATGTTTCAAGAATCCCATTTTTGTTACATGTGTTATGCGATGATATATTATTATGTGGCACACATAAGAAAGGATTCATTATAAGATGGGTGGGACCTATATCTCCCTCCAATGCATTGGGTAAAGATTTTATATCTCATGAGATAGACATGGCTGGAACGGAAGGTTATTTCGGTTCAGTGATACAGGACTGAAACGAGGAGTGAACTCGGTTCAGAAAGGGACTTTGTCCACTAAGATAGTCTTGGCAATGAGTCATGACTAACAAGAAATGATTTTCCATGATTATGTGTGCATTCCACAAAGTTTCAAGTTTTATGTTATGATTATGGGGATCTCATTTTCACTTCTATGATTTATTCCATGTTAAGATATTATGATCTCTTTTGCAGGTTTTGATTTTCAAAAAGATATGATATGATTTTTATTTCCTTTATTTGCCCTTGCTGAGCATTTGAGCTCACCCTTTTATGTTTTCTTTTCCCCAGGATATAAAGAAAGGTTTTAGGTAAAAAAAAAGGGAAGATCTTTATGGGAGATATTGAAGATCTTTCACCACGATTAGAAGATTACGTTCCGAGTTTCCAAAGACACTAAACTATTACGATCCTTGTGTGTGTGTTTTTGTTATGTACTAAGTATTCCGCAAATGTAATGTAATGTCCATGTACGTCAGGCTTCGGGTCTCTACAGTTGGTATCAGAGGAAAGGTTTAGTCAACCTTTGGAAACTAGGATGCGAAAACGTTAGTGAGATTCCTAGAGATATTTCTAAGGTATGTCTAGGGATGTCCCTAAGGATAAGTATACGTATAGGATATATTCCTAGAACTATGGTAATGATATTAGATTAAACCTAAGAAGTTAGGTATTGAGGATACTTTCCCTTTACTATGTTGTTTTCTCTAGCATGATTTTTGATTCTCACAAAATTATTTTTGTGTTTTAGTTAAGGGAGGGAACCAAAAGGAATTCAGTTAACATTGAATCCAATAGACAAATTGGTGACTATGAGCAACAAAATTGTGTAATTCCTAGAGAGAAAGATGTTGTGATTATGCCGAATCAATCATCGCGATATATGATTAACAAGGTGAAATTTAGTGGTATGCCTAATTCTTCAAAGAAGAGGAAGATAGACTATTATGCATGTTCGCATGTTGAGGAGCATAAAGAAAGGAAGATTGAGATTTCTAAAGAAGGGAAGAAGAACCTTGAGGAATACCTCAAATGGAGGGACCGATGTTATCTGTGTGGAGAAAAGGGTCATAGAGTGACAGACTGTTATGGAGTTCAATGTCTTATTTGTGGAGAACATGGGCATTACCCAACTCAATGCCCTGACCTAAAAAGTTACTTCTAAATCAAGGAAGGACTTATTCCAGGATAATCATTGATGTGGATGGACTGAAGTGTTTTGGTATTCAAGAATAATGTTGTTGAGGTACTTTTATGGTGTATTGAAATATTTAAGTATTGGTCTATTGTGGTTTTCAATAATTTTAAGGTACCAATAACTATGAAAAGTGATTCAAATATTTTGTAAAGTAGATGATAAGTGCATAATAAAAGGATAAGAAGATAATGAGATGTTTGATTGTATTCATGAGCTCATGATTGATATAAGGACTAAGTGATATCATGGTTTGAGTATAAATAATTTTGAGGATTTTGGTATGTGTAAAGTGTTAACTTTTAACTGCATTCGAGTTTTCACTAAGGTTCAATGGGTATTCAAGAGTATACATGATTAAGGACTTTGAATGTTTGGAATGTGACCAACAAAACATATCTTATGATATATGGGGATCAACGATGATATTAAATCTCTGGTAATTGTTTTCACTATGTTATGAGAGTGGACTGCAGTATTATGGATAAGCCTAAAGATTGGAATGGATTGTGTTGGACGTAAGTTAGTATTGTTTAAGGATAGATTTTTTTTCGATATTATTGATGGGATGTTATAGTAATATAGTTTTGGAAAAAGGACAACCTGCAGGACGGGCGACAGCCCATCGCTTCGGACAAGGCTGTGGGAATCGAACCCACAACCGAAGTGCGACTGGCCTTTATCGCCTACCACTGACCTACAGGAAGTCCCTGTTTAGTAGAAACTAGTTTTATCATATTAAGCAGTATGATATATGAAGTATAAGCCCATTTTAGGAACCATATATGATTAATCCCACTATAGATCGACTTATGTATATAAATTTTTCTAACCTTTTGAGACAGATGGAATGACCCGTCATTCTATCACATGATCTGCTAACACTTCACGAATAACAAATTCAACTTCATTTATTTAAGAGATGAAGTGGAAATTGTTCAAAGCACGAACAACAGTGAGATTGTACCAAAATAAAGTAAGTATTTATTCTAATTCAAATTTTCAACTTTAGGGGAAATGATCTTGAAAACCAAAAATGTTGTCCTAGTGATCTTATACCTGATGAATCAGATGGTACCTTATATCATCACAAATCTATGGATTTGTGATTACTGGCTTTTCCATAGCCATGTTCTCTACCACTCTCCATCAGAACATGATGGTTAGATTTCTCTTCCATATCCATATTTTCACCTATGTGGAAACCCAATGATTAGTTTATTTGGGTAACCGTTACATTTCATACTTTTGTTTTTAAAGATTGGTTTTGATATTCCTTTTTATGATGTGGGTTTCTATTAAAGAAACTTTCGAATAGTAAACCATTTATAACCCCGACGAATTTCGAGGGCGAAATTCATTTTAAGGGGGGTAGAATGTAACAGCCCAAGATTTTATAAAGAAATATTCTTTTTAATTTTATTAATGTCTTGTGTTTTACGCTACACCAAAAGGAGCTTGCACAACACACATCCTTGTCTTGCCTTGCATTACACGCAATCGCGACCTTCCTCAATAGCGTGTGTAATACGCAATACCGAGTTTCACTAAACAACGATGTGCTATTAAAATATTATTAAAACTAGCCGTTATGAATAGTAATAACCACTTTTTAAAATTCTGTAAATCTTATTTTTCAAAATGAACTTCATTTTTGGATTCGGAGTATCGAATTTAGCCTAAGGTGAAATTTTGGTACTTTTCGGATAACTTTCATATTCTGATGAATAGTGAAAATTACTAAATTATAATTAAAAACAACTTTTTTAATCGAAATAATTAATAGTGATAAATCATTAATTTGAGTGGTTTTAAAGTATATTTAGAATATATTTTTACAATTTAATACAATTTTGGTCATTGGATGTAATTTCACATTTAAACTAGACATAAACAAGTGTCAATCTTTTGATAGATATTGTTTCTTAAAAACACGCTATTTGTTTTAACAGCGGGATTTAATTATAAAATTAATTAATGCAACTTTTATGTTATGAATTTGGTAAAATAGACTTCATTTTTGAATTCGGAATATGAAATATAGCTTGGGATGAAATTTTGGCATTGTTCTGAAAAACATCAATTTTTGATGAATAGTGAAACTACTAAGTGGTAGGTTAAAAACTGAATTTTGCATAAAACTTAATTTTACCGCTTCTGTGAATGGAATTTCAAAAATCCGAGAGACACGGTTAATATCAAGGACTAAAATGTGGTTCAATGAGATGAAAATAATTTTTTGGTGAATAGTAACTTTTTACTATTTTTACCGCGGTTAATAGTAAATAGGGTAACTAAGGGTAAATATGATATTAATATTACCCTAACACATGTCATAATTCTATTGGACAAGTGTAATTCGACCAAAAACAAACTTAGGAATAAAATATGACCATTTAGGCCCACTTGGATTAGATTAGGACAATTATTATTAATTTATTTAAAGAAGGGTTAAAATAGTTAAAATCAAAGTTTAATAAGTAAATCATTTTTAATATGGGGTTATACATAAGATAAATTCGATTGTAAATATTAGTTAGAAAGCTAAAAAGATTTCCTACATGATGGTATTTTATTTGTAATTTTTAGACATCAAATAATTTAATTTATTTATGACACAAAGATGATGCAGTAATTATCTTATTAATGAAATATTGACAAAATTGATAATATAAATACCAAAATAAATGTAATTTAAGACTTTTTATGAATTCCACTAATTTTCTAGGTTACTATGATATATTATTGTTGATTTAATCAACTTGGTTCGAACATATAATTCTGTTATGACTTTCAAAAAAATCATATATCAAATAGTGTCAAAATTGACACAAAATAGTTTTTAAATCAAATATTATATTATTAATTGTTATTTTATTCCTAAAAATCTAAGGTTCGGCCAAATGACTTAGATAAGGATATATATATTAATAATAAACAATTTGGGGTTCGTTTGGCATGTTATAGTAAGTGTATTAACCATATAGTGAAAGAAAACAAAAAGACACGGTAAAAGTTAAATTATTTAACTTAGAGTTAAATCTAATTGATAAGGTTAAAATAATAACCTAAACTTGTCTAAATCCTATTGGTTGATAGGATTTCGACCCTTCCCCACTTTATCTTCGAAATAAGACCCTTTGGAACCATTATAAACCGATTTTGACTTTAATATAAAATAATATTTTGAGATATTCCTAAGGTGCCCCTCTCCTCCCTTATAAAAGGGCACCTCCTCCCCCTCCTCCTCACACCAAATTGAGCACTCAAGCTCGGCCAACCCCTGCCATTTTCTCCTCTACACTTCCCTAGAATAATCCTAGAGGTCCTGGTCTTCTCCAAAGACCAATCTTAGTTCCTTAAGTGGAGGATTCAAAGAAGCGTTCCAAAGAAGAGGTAATATCCATTACCGATCTTTTCAATTTATTTCTTCATCAACTTCTTATTCTTTAGTTGTTTCATGATAAAGTAATAACATCAGTATTACTTACATACTGATATGTTATTATAAATATGAAACAACCCTAATTCACCTTCTATCCATCCTACGGAAAAATGAAATCACCGCGCGTGCGTACGTACGGAATACCGTCTCCACGCCGTGGTGTAATCTATTTTCCACCATCACCTTACAAGGATGGGTATAATGGTGTAATGAGTAACTAAATATGATTATTATGAAGTAATATTGATACTGAAATAATATATATATACTCCAATACAATTCCACGATCATAGGAATGATATCATCACTCGTGCGTACGTACGGAATACCGTCTCCACGATGTGATGCGACTCGTTCTACATGATCTTCATTTCGTAATGATTATATAAATGAATTGAATGAATGAATATGGTATATAATACACTAATACCATTCTGGAAATGAATTATCTATAACCTAAAGATAAGAATAAGAATTTATTCGACAAAAAACGCATAAGAACAAAAAGTTATAAAGACCCGAGTAACAAGTAACAATGAAATATTTCTAACAAGAAGCTAATAATATGACCATATATGATATCATATAAATATGTATGATTCTGGAATAAGTCAATAACATTATTTAAACCATTATACAGGAGCTTCGGACACGTACAAAGCTAATCGGACCTAAGGTAAGGGAAATATCACAATCTCATTTTTATCTGAGATTGTTTATTCGTAAGTATTTACTGGGGTGTATTTTATCATCCACATCCATGTTTCATCAATATGTAATATTATTTCCATCCACCTACAATTGTTTAAATCCATTTTTACCCTTCGGTGAGTTTTTAGTAATATGTATGAAAGGAATCTTTTGTCGTTTTTCATACGAGGTACTTTTTGACTTTTCCGACAAAAGTACGAAGAATGTTTTTTTTAACTTATACGGCATGAATGGATTTTTAAAACATTGTATCCAAGAAGCTTCCTTTACAAGTTTTCAAGTTTATTTTTAATCAAATTCTTTTATTTTAAAGTTGTATGACATGTTATGAAAGGAAAAATGTTTTTGAAGAAGAAAGGATATTTTCCTCAAGAAAGGAGTTCAAGTGTTTTATCAAAATTATTTTCCATCTAAGATAATAAAGGGTTCTGTTTTTATCCCTATTATTAAATTGATTTGTTCATGTTGTGATGGAATTATTTTTATGAATTCCTTTATCTTATATGAATTGATTTATGATGTCATGATGTTTCAAGAATCCCATTTTTGTTACATGTGTTATGCGATGATATATGATTATGTGGCACACATAAGAAAGGATTCATTATAAGATGGGTGGGACCTATATCTCCCTCCAATGCATTGGGTAAAGATTTTATATCTCATGAGATAGACATGGCTGGAACGGAAGGTTATTTCGGTTCAGTGATACAGGACTGAAACGAGGAGTGAACTCGGTTCAGAAAGGGACTTTGTCCACTAAGATAGTCTTGGCAATGAGTCATGACTAACAAGAAATGATTTTCCATGATTATGTGTGCATGCCACAAAGTTTCAAGTTTTATGTTATGATTATGGGGATCTCATTTTCACTTCTATGATTTATTCCATGTTAAGATATTATGATCTCTTTTGCAGGTTTTGATTTTCAAAAAGATATGATATGATTTTTATTTCCTTTATTTGCCCTTGCTGAGCATTTGAGCTCACCCTTTTATGTTTTCTTTTCCCCAGGATATAAAGAAAGGTTTTAGGTAAAAAAAAAGGGAAGATCTTTATGGGAGATATTGAAGATCTTTCACCACGATTAGAAGATTACGTTCCGAGTTTCCAAAGACACTAAACTATTACGATCCTTGTGTGTGTGTTTTTGTTATGTACTAAGTATTCCGCAAATGTAATGTAATGTCCATGTACGTCAGGCTTCGGGTCTCTACAAAAAAATAGGAGGATATTAAAATGGTGATTAGATTTACATATGTATTTGGGATAGATCTATCACTTATTCCATCATATGTACTAGATATTATATTTAAAATGCATTCATTATGGTAGGAAAATATTAAATAAATCTATGAGAATTGCATGAAAAGCATTCAGAACAATCTAACAGTACTTTAGAAAGTACAAAGGATATGTACTTGGTACTTGTAGAGGTAGGAAAATAGTTAAAAAAGTGAATAATAGTATTCCTATAGATCATTTGATACCATATCATGGTTAAGATAAGTAAATTATCAAGAGTAACTCATTAAGTTTAGTGGTTTCCATATCAACAAATACATAGTATAGTGCAGTTTCTGATGCAGCTAAAGATGTGGTATCATCCAAAAATCCTAAAGCTAATAGGTATGGGATACAAATTCCCATCCATAGGGTTAGGGGTTCAATCCTAGATACCCTATCTTTTTATGGGTTTAGTGAAGATACTATAGAAGTACTGTAGTATCGGTACTACAGTGGGATTGTAACAGCTGTAACCACTATTTATGGGTGGTCTTTTAGGACATTTCAAGGACCTTTAGGGCCACTGGGCCTCTAGGTAATTATTTCAAGGACTCTGGGACATTAAAAAAGGTATTCAAGAGACATGGTAGGATCAATCAAGTAGATCTGTGCATCAGATAGTTTAAATAATCATGGAGACACACATGCATCGCTGGTTGGGTGGCCTTTAAAGAGGGAGGAGTGTGATGACACATATCACTGACCATATGTTCTAAGAAGGATGAATAACCTACCACGCGACTCTTAATAGAGTGATACTAGTTGGATAATGTGGATCAATAAGTTTGTAGTGTAGCGGGGTTCCACATAGATAATGTAGGGTGGGAGACTTGAAAGAGTGATTGGTGTACTGACACCTATCATACATCCTTCCTCCCATACACTGATGTGGTATGGAGGGGTGATCTGTCATGGTTTATTAGGTCTAGAATGACACAACATTTTTCCATGGGGATGATGTATATCCATGACTGGTAACATAGGTGTAATGAATCTCATAGGGGAGTGGTGTGGCTTGAGACTGGTGTCACAAAATTATGTTGAGTACTCATATAGGGCCTTTAGGTCGTCTCCTTTAGGGGCCTATGAGACACATTCATCTAGGAATTATAATTATAGGACTTTAGGACATGGGCTAAGAAAAACTAGATTTGAAAGATAAATGGACATCAGGCCATCAAAAAATGTAATAATACAGGTCCAATGGTTTCTTTTCACTCCTTGTGGGGATGGATGAGGCTTAATCCATTGGGGGTGCTTGGGTGTGTGATTTGTTTTCAGTTTTTAATCCAATCCAACTAGTATAAATAAATAAAGAAATATTATTAAATATGTAATGATATATTCTAGTTCTTGGAATCATACCTAAAAATAAAATTATTATCATTATTATAAGTTTACGATAGAGGTACTTGCAAAGATATCAAGTTCATGATAAATAAAAAAGGGATATACTTGTGGATATCATCACTTGACGGATTTTACTAAAGGAGGTGAAGTTTTTGACATCAGAGTTGTCCTGAAATAAGGAATTTCATGCCCAATTACTAAATCAATTACTTAGAAAAGGCATGATTTTATCATGTGATAGCTTACAAGTTGATAATTAGCAAGATGGATCTAGTTCATGTTGGAGCATTGTAAAAGTGGGTTCCCAAGAACCAACATGAAAAATAGTTTTTGATTACTATATCATGTATATAATGAGTTTCACATGATGTTGTATTACCATAAGAGCGGTAACCCCTATGTGTATACTATTTACATGTTAATGTCATTATATTATTTTTCATTCTAAAAGGTTATAATAGCTCTTAGTTATAATGATAACCCCCGGATAGTATGATAGTAATCGTAAATATATGTCATATGGTCTAGATAAATCATCCTAATGGGACACAATTGATATTTGAATATTAGGTTCTAGGGTCTCATAAGAATTGGAACTTCTTTTCATGAAGTTCGCATTTGGTGATCTCTAGTAGAGGAGATAATAATGACCGACATTTCAGTAGGAACATAAATTTTTTTAGGTGTCACTAATTGATCATATCTATAAACATATGTATTAGAATCTTGACTTGAGATCATTATCAATGTATATCATTTGATCATGTACTTTGAGGTAAGAGGAAAACCATTACATTTATGTTATGACAAGGTAGCTTGTATTGGGTGCATCATTGATGGTATGACATTGGTTGACCATGGTTGTAGTACCTTTACAAATCCATGGAAATAGTAAAATAATATAAGTATATCCATTATGACTATAACATAATAATACATCAATAAAGGATGATGACCCAAAGTGTGCATCCTGCTTTGTGAGATATAGTGATATGAATAGATTATATTACACATAGTGTGTTCATAAGAGAGGTTGGAATTACTATGAATAAACCTTGTCTCCTTAGGGTCCTTGACGGGTTACTCCTAGTTTTTGTGTATCACTCACTAGTATTGAGATATGGGTATAGAGGGTCACACACAAAGCATATTCAAAAGTTTGACCAATCCTAATGAATTTTAGGTTTAGGAAATGGTAGGACCCAAGAAAAGGGTTGAGTAATTTCCATGTTTAAATAATCACAAGGAAATAAATAATCTCAATATTATTTGAGTTATGAATAATAATTTTTGAATTTATTTTTTTATTATGTTAATGAGTTGTTTAGTGAATATAAAAAATATTTTTCAATTAAATAATTAAAATTTAATATTCAATATACATTTAACATTTATGGGATATTCAAGTCGAGTTAATCCCACACATTTTATCATGTAGCATACTTTAGAAGTTAAAATTATGTGATATAATATTTTTGACAATTGTGATCCATTCACTACATCATACATGTTGAATTTAGTTTAATTTAGGAGGCTTTGTTCATTAAAGGGACAAGGTGAAATTTTAATAACTAAAACCTACCTAGATATATAATATTAAGCCAAATCCATATGGACCATTAATACACTATAATTATATCTCATACCATTGTCTCTCTCAAGTTTTAAGAGAGAAGAGAGTGATCTGATCAACCCAATCCAATTTCTCCCTTTCAGATCAAAGAAATGATGTTCACATGATCATGGAGACGTCACAGAGCTCTCTATTTCTATACCCTAGGATCTGAATTAGAAAAATAGATTATTGATAATCTTTTTAAATATATTTGGATTACCTATAGGGTTATAGGTTTGGTTTCTTTGAGAAAAGATTATCATTGATGAGTTAAATTTGTTTTTGATAAAACATTATTGAGGCACAATTTCAATTTAAGTTTACATTCTTAATTAAATTTATATGATATCCTTGGGTTGTTATTGGGTTCCACCTCACAAAAAATGATGTCATGATGTTTATCATGGGGTAAAAATTTCAATTTTAATATGTTTTATGATTCTATTTTGTTCTTGTTACTAATATCTCTTCTCTCCCTCAAATTTAGTTAAACCTTATGGATCCATAAGGAATGTGTCTCCTCCCATTAATTTGTTTTTTATCCTATTTCACTAAAATTCCTAAATTACTTAAAGTGAAATCCCCTATTTCTCTATTTTCATATTCTCCCCTCTCCCATATTCCATTACCCTTCAATTTTCTTTCACCCGTGGAAGCCTAATCACTTTGTACATGGGATTAGGGGTTCAAGTTTATCTAATATTGGGGTTTTTGTAATTTATATCTTATAGAGGGAGGTTCTTATATTATTTGAGTATTATACATGTAAGGTGATGTGTTGTGAAAAAATTTCAATTTTTTTGAGTTTGGAGTTTCTCTAATCATTATTTATTTTTAAATTTATATAATTCTTGGGTTTCTTTAAATCTATTTTTAATTAAGTTATAGTTGTATATGATGTTGTACAAGAAAGTAAAAATAGTTTTCTATGAAAGTTGTCTCGACATAAAGGTATTTTCATATATATTTTTATATATTTATTTTGAATTAAATATTTTAATATGACAGGTGTTGTTGAAATTTTCCATAAGGATCTTTAAATGTTTTTAACAAAAAATGTAGGCCTTGCGATTTGTTTGTAGTTTTTATAGAAAATTTCCATTTTTTAAAGTAGGCTTTTAGTTTGAAAAAATGGTGTGTTCTTGAGATTTATGAATTGTTTTAAAAGAAAGTAATTTTAAATAAAAGGGATTTATCTTAGAAACCCGAGTTTCTTTTTGAGTTAAGGTCCATTTGGAAGTTTATGAAGTAAATGATTTAATACCGTTAGACCATCATCACTTACTCTCTTGTGTTTGTTTAATATATTATTGTTTGTTTATTATATGATGGATGTATGATGTAAAAAAGGGTTTGTTCTATGTGAGGGTGTTAATGGTGAGGTATAAGATATTATTCATGCTTTATTTATGTGATTATCTAGATTTCTTTCTCAACACCTTTGTTTTCTGGTAACAGGAACCTGGTTGTCTAGGTGGGAGATATTTATTCATGCTATCCTAGTTGATACATGGGATTATAGGCCATACTCTAGTGTGAGATAGGGATATCTATAGAGTTCCATTATTATGAGGCCAATGTTGTCTAGTTGGATGGAGTGTGTTATGTTTTAGAGATGAATTATGCTGAATAATGGCTTGTTTTGGTTTTCAAGCTATTAAGATCATCACACACTAGTTCCTAGGTTATAGCCCATGATTTGTTTTCTTTTTCAATGGTTTTATGTAAGGTTTTTATATTTTATTATATCCCATTATACTATATTGGAATGTGTTCCCCCCAAGTTTCACCTTTGTGTTTGTATTTAATGGATGGATTAACCCCTCAAGTTAGAGTAATTTTGGTCTAAAAGTGTGAAAATTTGGGTAATTTTTCTAGGTAGAATGGTTAAGGTTAATGGTTAAAAACCATGTAGCCTAAGTGTCCATACTTTGTATCTCTTAATAGAGAATATCTTCATGGTTACCATATGGTTTGGTAAACCATATATCCCACCTGAAGTGGGGTATTTTTTTTCCCATTTGGATGATTTTTAATTGGGGTTTATTCCCTTTGATTCCCTATTCATTTCCACCAACATATACACCTTATAGTGACACTAACATTTTTCACAGATCATTACATGATTTTAAGCATAATTAAACATCAAATTATAATACAAGGATCGTAAAGTCTAGTGTCTTGGATATTATGTACATAATTAAACATCATAATTCCAAAACACAAACATCCTTTATTTCATATTCACAAAGAGCTCCAAAATTAATTTGATCCCTTACATATTTGTAGGATAACATGGGGATAAAATGATCATTGGGATGAGATAAAAATCCCAGTAAGGGAATAAAAATTAAAATAAATCTTAGTACATGGGTTATAAGGCATAACATAATGATATATAAAGTCATGGAACATGATTAAACATAAGGAATCATAACATGGGATCATATAACCATGGATTAATAGTAATGTGGAAGAAACATAAAACATGACTTTAGCACGAGTCAGGGATCATTAAACATATATGAGAATTATTCAAGTATCATTTCGCATAGTGGAGCACAAGTCAAGGATAACCACCAAGACTGTTACACATGGAGCATGAGTCAAGGCTAACCACCAAGACCATTGCACATAATGTCTCATGAGACTAAAAATTACCCAATGTAGTGGAGAACAATCTAGGTTCACATATAATAAAATGTTCATTAATATATTTTCCATATAAATAATCATACATAATCAATCAAACATATACATAAGGGTTACCCATGGAAAGAATTGGGTATCATAATTATGTAAAAAGGCATATCAAAATGGAATATCATAGTGGTATCCAAGAAATTATGGATTTAAATCATAAATGGAAATTAATAATGGAATATATTCATTTATCATGATAATTATTATCAAACTTAAGTGAAAATAGTGTTTAAGAAACATCAGAAATAAAACATTTTAGTATGGTTTAAGGGAAAACTTTCAAGATTTTTTAAAATGGAAAAGGAATAATTGTTTGTATAAATCTATAATTGAACCAGGGTATTTTTTCATGATAAAATAAAAGATTTTTTTAAAATAACTGTGTATTAGAACATATTGTGGATCACACATGAAAATGGGAAATAATTTCAGAAGTTACCTTAAATTGTGTTTTCTTATGATGAAGAATTCAGTAGGGAACCTTTTCAAAACATGTATATCCATGAAAATAAGGATGAATGGATCGTGATACATTATTTTTAAACATATAAAAAATATATATAATATTTACATAAAAATAAATGAGAATTTTATTTGGTTAAAAAGAGATAAAGAATAACCCAAAGGAATAATAGGGGTTCTGGTAGAATCCCTTACCTTATGTCTGAAACAATTCATCACATGATCTTAATGTATTGAATAATAAAATTAGACTCATTAATTAATAATTCCAAAACCATTTATAAATTTATTTGATTTATTATAACTTTATTATGTTCATTTATGGCCTTTTTATGGTTTAAGATATTCAATTTCATCATTTGGGAGCGTTGATTTCCTTGGTTTTCATGATCAGTTTACTTGTATTTGTGTATGGAAAATCATGTATAATGAGTGTAGTTGTCCATAAATGAACTTATATGTTATTAATAAAATTATATAATATTAAAATACCATTTTCTATAAGTGAGGGTGATTCATTAGATAAATCCTTAATGATAATCCTTTAGATTAATTTAGCGTTTTTTGATCACAAAAAACTCATATTGTTTTATAAAATATTATCATGTGTAAAAAATGATTCCAAAACATCAAATAAGATATAATACATATATAATAGTTTGTTTCAACAATAAAAATGGTTTCATGACAAGCCTTGAAGACAAAATTGAAAGATGAAAGCACTTCGTTCATGAAGGTGGTAAATCAGCACCTCACAGACGATGTTTTCATTCTTAAAACAAAGAAGAGGGAAAAAGATATTTGATGAATAAATATTACATAAAAATGATAAAATTCTAGTATTTATAAGATAATTGAGTTTTCATTACATTTTTATTAGGGAGGTGAGGATAGAAAAAGAAAAGATATGAACTTGAAAAGATATTGAAAGAAAAGGGAAGATGGTTTTACCTCTTGATTCATTCTTCTTGAGAACCTCCTTAGGGGATTGGTTTTGGTCTTTTTTAAATACCAAAAGATCCTGGTCATGGGGAAGGGAATTGGAAGTATATTTTATAATAATTTAGATAAGCCTAATGGATTTAGAGTTGTGGGGAGAAGAGGTGGTATTTATAGTAGAGGAGGTGGGTGTTTTTTGAATATTTTAACCATTATTTTATTATTTCACTCAAGAAAAGAAATAGTGTTGATTCTTGAGACATGGTTGGTGGAAGTGCTAGTTGACAGGACACCTTTCTGATATGATCAAGGTTCTATAAGGGTTTGATGTACCTGAGACTTAGATTCCCTTTATTCCTGAATCTCATGATCCTCTTCTATGGAGATATGGAGAGGAATACCATGTCTCCAACCTTAAACTCTAGGTATCATCAATGATTATCTACATAGATATTTTTTGACTTTGTGATACCTTGATGTGTTGCTGAATGGGTTTCACCTTCTCCATAATTTCCTTGACCATTTTAAGTCCTCGTAACTTACGTTCACTGACTTCATCCCAGTATATCAGTATTCTACTCCTTTTCCCAAAAGGGATTCATATGAAGCCATTTGGATGATCAAGTGGAAACAGTTTTATAGAAGAATTTGACCAGTGGAAGATATTGGTCCCATCCTCCTTTAAATTCCATAGAACATTCCCTCAACATGTATTCTAGTGTCTGAATACTCCGTTCAGATTGTCTCTCAATTTGAGGATGATAGGTTGTACTAAAGTTCAGATATGTTCTTATACCATATTGAAGACTTTTCCATAATTTGGAGGTGAATCTCATATCTCATTAGAATATAATAGATATAGGTACTCCATGCAACCTTACCACTTATTTGATGTATATTTTTGCAAGTTGATCTAGTGATAAGTCCTCTCGAATTGCAATAATGTGAGCTGTTGTTTCATTGGGTTTTGGACGGGATGTGTAATGGTTTCCCCTCAATGGTTTGACCGATGAATATTTTTAAGGCCTCACCAAATCACATGCATCAGGTTCTACATATGTATCATCTCTCCTAGATACTCCTAATGGTTCCCTTATCCGTAGCTGAGTACAGACCTACTTTCCAAAGCCTGGCGGTCGTCTAGTTTTTCAAGCCCAATGACTATTAGGGACTTCCATTGGTTGAGAGGATGGGAGGTTGGGATCACCGCGCCCTTTTTGTGGGGAATTTTTTCCCACCCCATGAATAAATTATAGATTTAATATAGGTTTTTGAATCTATTCCTAATCATGGTGCATGAATGGTTACCCTAACAAAATTACTGTGGGTTAATTATCTTTTTTATGCAATATATTGGGATTTCTTTGGGGAATCTGTTTGTATATATATGAGGATATTCATGATTTTTTAGTAATGAGTGGTCTCTTATATGTTAAAACTATACAACGAAGTGTTTTGAGATATGCTCTCATATATAGAGGTGTCAGATATCTCAAGGATTTGATTGATCCATTACGAGGTATCCTACATAACCTAGTTATTACAGGAATCAAAACCCGTGTAGTTTGTTTGTCTTACATAGTTTAATGCAATGTAGAGAATACTATGTTTGGGTACTGAGACCCCATGTATTTGAGATCGTGTCTCAAGGAGATTTCCTACATATCCTGGTTGTGGTAGTAATCAGAGTCATCATAGTTCGGTTATACTGGGGCTTGTATTCTGAATCCTCCCTTTCAACCCTAGGTAAATGGTGAAAATTTCTTGACCAATGGGAATCCCTAAGCCCACGTGAGCCATGATCATTGTAAGAAATAAGGGGTAACACTTGATCACTGCCATTTCTTTGGGTAGAGGGGGGATTAGATATCCGTATTTCTTTAGGAAGTCAATATAGATCTCAAACCTTGAGTAGAGGTAGCCTACATATATTGAATATGGTAGGAATCATAGTTGTCTTAGTTCATTTTGTGTTGGGGGTTACACACTGATGTTTCCCATATAAGTGGGGATCTGGTGACTAATGAGTTGTTCGTTGCATCACCATAATCCCATGTGATCCATGATTTTTGTGATAAATAAGGGGGAATACATGATAAGCCTCATGGAATATGGTTATGAGACCTTCATATTGGGAAAGTCCTTGGGGTGCTTGATATAGAGCTCAGGCCTTTAAAGAGGCATCTTGTGTATCCCGGTTATAGAGGGAATCAGAGTTATCATAGTTATTTATGTGTTGGGGCTTACACACTGAGGTTACCTCCATGAATGTACCTTCTTATCTATAAGGTGTCACATGAACCAGCTGGCATACCCCGAAATTCATAACGTGACTTGGCTCGACACATGTGGAGGGTGTCGCGGGTGCCATGGTGTCATGGTCTGAGGGGTGTTGTATGTCTTGGATGACACCTCCGGCAGACATCAAAAGACTAGGATGACATGTACAGGGGGTTTCTCATGTCCTGGATGACTATAGAATCCCACCTTTTTGTCACATAAACATTCATTACATTATATAAAAATGAGGATCTTTAAGGTTTAGTGTCTTGGAAACCAGGAACTTAATACATGAAACAAAAAAAAACATTCTTCTTAAACACTTTAAAGGCTTCTCATTATATTAATCCTAGGTTCATTACTGCATCTCATAACCTGGGGACATACATCAAAAGAAAGGGTGAGCAGAAGGCCCAGTAAGGGAAACAAGGGAAACATTTAACATGTGAACTTGAGATACATCAATAAAGTCATGAAAAGAACTTTAAGACATGAGAATGAAATCATGAGGCATATCATAATAAAAATAACTTATTTAATAACTTGAATATGTGGCTACAACATTTAAAAAAAGACAATCATTTCCGTTTCACCAAGGTCCATCCCCAAGGTGTCAATAAAAATTACCAAGGTTATTCACCATGGTATCAGTCTAAATGGCCATCTCTAGAGATTAAGTCTTTACATAATGCATTGGAGTGCTATCAGGGAACACCCTTAAATTTGGATTTATTATCATGTGAGCCACATATATCATCATCAATCATTTCATAAACAACCCATATAGCATAAAAGAAATGGGTTTCATTTCATAATCATAACACTTTAAAAACTGCTGTAAAGACATGATATTTATTTCACTTTAAACCCACAGAAAGGGAAAGAGGGTCTCATGTATGTAAATCCTAGAATTTAAAATAGAACATTTGGGTATATATGTGAATACCCCTTTAGAATAAAGAGCTTTGAGTATTCACTTAATAAAATAAATGAATTTGAGAATAAGAGAGAGACATTTTGAGATGGAAATTCTGCAGCATAACGGCTATGTTACGAGGTTTTAGAAAACATCTAAAAGAGAGGGGACATGGGTCAACCACTCATAAATGATCCATAAAATAGCAGGGGAAATGAATATAAAGGATTTAATGACATGGTAATGAAATTTTAAATACATACCATATGAAATTAAGAACATGAAAGGAAGACAAAAATAAGATTTCTCTTATGAAAATTCGGCAGCCTAATGACGTCACTTAAACTTCAAAAAAATGAATTGACAAGATCAAATAGGGTATATCATCATATTAACATAAAAGATAAGTATGATATATATAGATACCATACCCCAACATAATCAAAAGTAACATGAAATACTTTACATGAAAATAGAAGTTGAGAAGGGTGAAAGAATCCCTTAAAAATTTGGCAGCCTAATGGTGTCACTTAAACATCAAAAAACTGAATTGAAGAGATCAAATAGGGTATCTCATCATATGAAAATAAAAGATCAGTATGATATATTTAGAGATCATACCCCAATAAAATAAAAAGGAACTTGAAATACTTGACATGAAAGTAGAACTTTGAAAAATGAGAAAGGTGAACGAATCCCTTAAAAATTCGGTAGCCTAACGGTGCCACTTTAAACATCAAAATACTGAATTGAAGAGATAAAATAGGGTTTATCATCATATGAACATAAAAAATCAGTATGATATATTTAGAGATAATACCCCAAAAAATAAAAAGGAAATTGAAATACTTGACATGAAAGTAGAACTTTGAAAAATGAGAAAGGTGAACAAATCCCTTAAAAATTCGGCAGCCTAACGGCGCCACTTTAAACATCAAAATACTGAATTGAAGAGATCAAATAGGGTCTCTCATAATATGAACATAAAATATCACTATGATAGATTTATATATCATACCCCAAAAAAATAAAAAGGAACTTGAAATACTTGACACAAAAGTAGAACTTTGAAAAATGAGAAAGTTGAATGAATCCCTTAAACATTCGACAGCCTAACGACGCCACTTAAAACTTCATAAAACGAAATGATGAGAGTAATAGGGTATCTCTCATAATATGAACATAAAAAGGGCAGTAGGATGAATATAAAATAACATCCCCAACATAAGAACATGGATCTTAGAAGAAATGACATAAACGAGAGTACTTGAAAAGAAAGAGAGAGGTAGGATCCCTTACCTTAAAATGTAACTCTTAAAACCCAAAGGTTGGGACCTTGAGGGATTGGGGGAAACTTGGGAGGACTCCTTGGGATGTAATTAGACCAGAGCTTAGTTTGGGGAGAGTTGGGAGTCGAATGGATGAGAGGATGGCTTGGTATTTATAGGGAATGTAAGGGGACAAGGCATTAATGGCCAAGGGACACCTCATTAGTGGTTTTGGAAAAACCATGGGCTTTCCCATGGTATTTTCCCATGGTATTGGCCACTTGGGACACCTCATACCTTATATTACTATTCATAAGTCGACCATATTGATTACATACTTAATACATCATTTAATGGGGTCATTAAACACCCGTAACTTAAAAACTGTATTTTCACTATTCATCGAAAATTCAACTTTCTCAGAAAAATCCCAAAATTTCACCTTAACCAAATATCGATGCTCTGATTTCAAAAATGAACTCCATTTTATAAAAATAATTTTCTAAATATTTTTTATTTAATTTTTCAATAAATACACTATTCACTGAAAATTCATTTTTTTCAGAAAAATCCCCAAAATTTACCTTAACATAATATCGAAGCTCTGAGTTCAAAAATGAAATCCATTTTATAAAAATAAATTTTCTAAATAATTTTAATTAAATTTTTAATTAAAAAAACTATTCACCCGAAAATACTAATACTTGACTAATAATTTATGAAACCCTTATTTAAACATTTTATTTAATCACATTACTTAATCAAGGTCCCTAGATTATATTAATGCTTTATTTAAGTGAGATTACTAATCCATTTGGTCACATTACTAATCCTAATCATAAAATAACTATTCATAATTTACTATTCGTCAGAAATTAAGTTGATCTTATTAGACTCTAAATTTCGCACTGAACATAATTGTAGAAGACCATTTTTTGAAAATCATTACAAATTTTTAATTATTTAAGGTTTAGTTAAACATTTTTTAAAATATCCTTTCTCTAAAATTCACCAAAAATATTCATACTGTATTTATCCGGACATTTGAAAATTCCTAAACTTCATCATAAGAAGAAATCAAAATTTTTATTTAAAACAAAGGATTACACAAGGCAGTTACGGTCTCCTTACATAGCCCCTTATCACACCAGAATAGGACCTAAGTGTAAGGTGTGCTAAGGTGAGAGAATCTGAGGGAGGATTGGCCAACATTGCACGAGTGGTAATTTCTATCAGTTTGAACTTCTCGCGAAGGAGATTCCATTATAGCTTCACACAATGAATTTCAGCTTGGGTTTGGTCCAGAGCAAAGCCCAGTGGTGCTACCTCCTTCCCAAGTTCTATTATATGGGCTTCGATCGGACAAAGACTACTAGGTGAGGCCATCAAATCTTCTTTCTATATTAATTAACAATGATCACTTGTATTTAGAGACAAACATAGAAATTTTTAGTTTCCAGCAGTCATATTGACCAATGGTCATATAACAGTCAAACCCCAACAGTCTCATTTTAATTATACTCATGTTATCCAATGAAACAGTTTTGTTGAGTATAAAAAAAATAAAATAACACACAAAATTAGGAAACAAGATTTATTCAAAATTTCAGGTTGTTACAATCTTCCCCCCTTAAGAAATTGTGTCCTCGCAATTTTTAAAACTAGGTTTTGAAATTTCATTGAAAGTCCCACACCGGAAAAGGAGTCAGTAAAACTATTACTTTAAAAGAAATAAAGGGAAGTAAAAAAGGTCACCCGAGTTAACCCATATTAGGATCCCATGTAGGAAAACATGGACATAGAGGAAAAAACAAAGGGTCACATTCTAAGGGAGAGTGATAGAAAACATGATTAGGAGAAAGTTAACAACATGAAAATCACAAACTTATGATGGGTCAAATTGTATTTGATTTCCTAGTAGGAAAATTTAACAAATTTTTTTTTTATGTTCCTTTGCATAGTTTTGAGGAACACATTTACTAAATAGAATAAAAACATAAGGAAATATACCTACCTTCAAGTAGAGTTTAATCCTTTAATAATTTTATAACAAAACTAAACTTTTCTCCAAATGATGAGCATTCAAAAACACTTGGTCTCATCAAAAGCACAAGAATAATCTTCTAGAGAATCACGTATTCCACAAAAGAAAAACTATCTATCTTTAAACATTTATCCCAAAAACCAAAAGGGTAAGATAAAACAACTCTTCAAAAATAAAGAATCCCATAGGAAGGGAAACTACTTTTAAATCTTCAAAGTTCCACGGTACTACCCAGAGTTCATCATAGACCATTTCGTAAATAACTGTCCTTAAAATTCCTCAAAATAACCCAAAATAATATTGAAACCCAAATACAAGAAGGACATGATAACATATTATTCCAAGATAAACTTTATCATTCATCTCCAAACAACATCAACCAATCCTAACATCTTATAACAAAAGTAACTAACCTAAACATATTTTCCCCAAGATAAGTCAATAATTTCCATAAGTAACCTATAATACCATAAGTTCACCTTAAATTCATCAATTCTTCAAAATATAATTCAACCTTTACTCCTTAAAGAAAATACCATATTAATCTATTTACCTCAATCAAATAGGGTTCCCAAAATAGTGAACGTATTCCAAAATAATAATCATCTTTTAATCCCCTAATCATCTCTGTCATATTAATATGGAAATAATCACATTTCCTATCACATTTTTTGTTGGGACATATTATTCCATTTCCTGCCATTAACTAGGTAAATAAGGTACAACTAGGGGATTAAATACTTAGCCAATAATCATTAAAAGGAAACATAAAGAATAGAACGATAAACATGTAGAAGAAAAGTATACCCTAACTTTTGATCCCCTGGGTCCCAATCTAGGTTATCCATGATAATATATTCTTATGTGAATCTTTATTTTATTTTATCTTTGTTCCTTTAATAATGGTTCATACTAAGCTTATGAATTTACCAAATCATATCCCCACCGAGTGTCATAACCAAGAGTGCAGCAAGGCTCGTTGTCGTGTACCAGTTCCCGTTCGAGTCTAGCTCAAACCGGTGTTTCTGGGTTTTACCCCTATGTACATATGTGCCAGATCCATCTCTACATGCTCATATCCATACAAGGATGTATTTTCTTGGAAACCCCTTACTCAATACTCACCAAAATACCAGGAATGTTTCCTATATTTAAGCTTTTCTATAGGGTTATTCTTAAAGTTTTAATATCCTAATTTCCACAAATAACTAAACCATCCTTTGAAACCAACTATAGAATCCCACCTTTTCTTCACATAAACTTTCATTACATTATACAAAACTGATAATCTTTAAGGTTTAGTGTCTTGGAAACCAGGAACTTAATACATGAAACAAAAAAAACATTCTTCTTAAACAATTGAAAGGCTTCTCCTTATGTTCATCCTAGGTACATTATTGCATCTCATAACCTGGGGACATACATCAAAAGAAAGGGTGAGCATAAGGCTCAGTAAGGGAAACAAGGGAAACATTTTACATGTGAACTTGAGATACATCAATAAAGTCATGAAAAGAACTTTAAGGCATGAGAATGAAATCATGAGGCATATCATAATAAAAATAACTTATTTCATAACTTGAAGATGTGGCTATAACATTTAAAAAAAGAGAATCATTTTCTTTTCACCAAGGTCCATCCCCAAGTTGTCAATAAAAATTACCAAGGTTATTCACCAACGTATCAGTCTAAATGGTCGTCTCTAGATATTAATTCTTTACCCAATGCATTGGAGCGCTATCAGGGCGCACCCTTAATTTTTTCTTTATTATCATGTGATCCACATATATCATCATCAATCATTTCATAAACAACCCATATTGAATAAAATAAATGGGTTTCATTTCATAATCATAACGCTTTAAAAACTACTTTAAAGACATGATATTTATGTCACTTTAAACCCACAGAAAGGGAAAGCGGGTCTCATGTATGTAAATACAAGAATTTAAAATAGAACATTTGGGTATATATTTGAATACCCCT
Source organism: Viscum album (assembly GCA_963277665.1). Lineage (NCBI taxonomy): Eukaryota > Viridiplantae > Streptophyta > Magnoliopsida > Santalales > Viscaceae > Viscum > Viscum album. The sequence continues at coordinate 1,514,817,345 of OY728150.1, forward strand.
TTAGAAGAAATAGATTTTAGTATTCACATAATAAAATAAATGAATTTTAGAATAAGAGAGAGACATTTTGAGATGGAAATTCTGCAGCATAACGGCTATGTTACGAGGTTTTAGAAAACATTGAAAAGAGAGGGGACATGCGTCGCCCACTCATAAATGATCCTTAAAACAGTAGGGTAAAAGAATATAAAGGATTTAAAAACATGTTAATGATATTTTAAAGACATACCATATGAAATTAAGAACATAAAAGGAAGACAAAAATAATATTTCTCTTATGAAAATTCGGCAGCCTAACGGCATCACTTAAACTTCAAAAAAATGAATTGACGAGGTCAAATATGGTCTCTCATCATATGAACATAAAAGATCAGTATGATAGATATAAATATCATACCGAAACATAATCAAAAGTATCTTGAAATACTTGACATGAAAATAGAACTTGAGAAGGGTGAAAGAATCCCTTAAAAATTTGGCAGCATAATGGTGTCACTTAAACTTCAAAAAACTGAATTGAAGAGATCAAATAGGGTCTCTCATCATATTAAAATAAAATATCAGTATGATATATTTAGAGATAATACCCCAACAAAATAAAAAGGAACTTTAAATACTTGACATGAAAGTAGAACTTGGAAAAATGAGAAAGGTGAACGAATCCCTTAAAAATTCGGCAGCCTAACGACGCCACTTTAAACTTCAAAATACTGAATTGAAGAGATCAAATAGGGTCTTTCATCATATGAATATAAAAGATCAATATTATAGATTTAGAGATCATACCCCAACAAAATAAAAAGGAACTTGAAATACTTTACATGATAGTAGAACTTTGAAAGATGAGAAAGGTGAACGAATCCCTTAAAAATTCGGCTGTCTAACGACGCCACTTTAAACATCAAAATACTGAATTGAATAGATAAAATAGGGTCTCTCATCATATGAACATAAATTATAAATATGATAGATTTAGAGATCATACCCCAACAAAATAAAAACTAACTTGAAATACTTGACATGAAAGTAGAACTTTGAAAAATGCGAAAGGTGAACGGATCACTTAAAAATTCGGCAGCCTAACGACGCCACTTAAAACTTCATAAAACTAAATGATGAGAGTAAGAGGGTATCTCTCATCATATGAAATTAAATAGGGTAGTAGTATTAATATAAAATAACATCCCCAACATAAGAACACGGATCTTAGAAGAATTGACATAAATGAGAGTACTTGAAAAGAAAGAGAGCGGTAGGATCCCTTACCTTAAAATGTAACTCTTAAAACTCAATGGTTGGGACCTTGAGGGCTTGGGGGAACCTTGGGAGGGCTCCTTGGGAGGTAATTATACCAGATCTTTGTTGGGGGAGATTTGGGAGTCGAATGGATGAGAGGATGGCTTGGTATTTATAGGGAAAGTTAGGGGACAAGGCATTAATGGCCAAGGGACACCTCATTAGTGGTTTTGGAAAAACCATGGGCTTGCCCATGGTATTGGCCACTTGGGACACCTCATACCTTATATTACTATTCATAAGTCGAACATATTGATTACATACTTAATAAATCATTTAATGATGTCATTAAACACTCGTAACTTAAAAACTGTATTTTCACTATTCATCGAAAACTCAACTTTCTCAGAAAAATCCCAAAATTTCACCTTAACCAAATATTGATGCTCTGATTTCAAAACTGAACTGCATTTTATAAAAATAATTTTCTAAATATTTTTAATTTAATTTTTAAATAAATACACTATTCACTGAAAATTCATTTTTTTCAGAAAAATCCCCAAAAATTACCTTTACATAATATCAATGCTCTGAGTTCAAAAATGAAATCCATTTTATAAAAATAATTTTCTAAATATTTTTAATTAAAAACACTATTCACTCGAAAAAACTAATACTTTACTAATAATTTATGAAACCCTTATTTAACCATTTTATTTAATCACATTAATTAATCATGGTGCCTAGATTATATTAATGCTTTATTTAAGTGAGATTACTAATCCATTTGGTCACATTACTAATCCTAAGCATAAAATCACTATTCATAATTTACTATTCATCAACAATTAAGTTGATCTTATTAGACTCTAAATTTCGTACTGAACATAATTGTAGAAGACCATTTTTGGAAAATCATTACACATTTTTAATTATTTAAGTTTTACAAAAACATTTTTTAAAATATCCTTTCTCTAAAATTCACACAAAATATGCATACTATATTTATCCAGACATTTGAAAATTCCTAAACTTCATCATAAAAAGAAATAAAAAATTTTATTTAAAATAAAGGATTACACAAGGCAGTTATGGTCTCCTTACATAGCCCCTTATCACACCAGCATATGACCTAAGTGTAAGGTGTGCTAAGGAGAGAGAATCTGAGGGAGGCTTGAACAACATCGCACGAGTAGTAATTTCTATTAGTTTGAACTTCTCATGAAGGCTATTCCGTTCTAGCTTCACATGATGAAGTTCGGCTTGGGTTTGGTCCAGAGAAAAGTCCAGTGGTGTTACTTCCTTCCGAAGTTCCGTTATATGGGCTTCGATCGGTCCAAGACTACTGGGTGAGGCCACCAAATCTTCTTTTTATATTAATTAACCAAGATCACTTGTATTTAGAGACAAACATCGAAATGATTAGTTTCCAGTGGTCATATTGACCAATAGTCATATAACAGTCAAAACCCAAAAGTCTCATTTTAATTATACTCATGTTATCCAATGAAACAGTTTTGTTGGGTATAAAAAAAATAAAATAACACAAAAAATCAGGAATCAAGATTTATTCAAAATTTTGGGTCGTTAAAATCTTCCCCCCTTAAGAAATTGCATCCTCGCAATTTTTAAAACTGGGTTTTGAAATTTCAATGAAAGTCCCACACCGGAAAAGGAGTCAGTAAAACTATTACTTTAAAAGAAAGAAAGGGACGTAAAAAGGTCACCCGAGTTAACCCATAGTAGGATCCCATTTAGGAAAACATGGACATGGAGGAAAAAACAAAGGGTCACGTTCTAAGAGAGAGTGATAGAAAACATGATTAGGAGAAAGTTAACAACAAGAAAATCAAAAAAACATGATGGGTCAAATGGTATTTTATTTCCTAGTAGGAAAATTTTACAAAAAACATTTTTTGTTTTATGTATCTTTTCATAGTTTTGAGGAACTCATTTACTACATATAATAAAAACATAAGGAAATATACCTACATTCAAGTAGAGTTTAATCCTTTAATAAGTTTCTAAAAAAACTAATCTTTTCTCCAAATGATAAGCAATCAAAAACACTTGGTTTCAGCAAAATCACAAGAATAATCTTCTAGATAATCACGTATTCCACAAAAGAAAAACTATCTATCTTTAAACATTTATCCCAAAAACAGAAAGGGTAAGATAAAACAACTATTCAAAAAGAAAGAATCCCATAGGAAGGGAAACTACATTTAAATCTTCAAAGTTACATAGTACTACCCAGAGTTTATCATAGACCATTCCGTAAATAACTGTCCTTAAAATTACTCAAAATAACCCAAAATTAGATTGAAACCCAAATACAAGATGGACTTGATAACATAGTCTTCCAAGATAAACTTTATCATTCATCTCCAAACAACATCAACCACTCATAACATCTTATAACAAATGTAACTAACCTAAACATATTTTCCCCAATATAGGACAATCATTTCCATAAGTAACCTATAATACCATAATTTCACCTTAAATTCATCGATTCTTCAAAATATAATTCATCCTTTACTCCTCAAAGAAAACACCGTAGTAATATATTTACCTCAATCAAATAGGGTTCCCAAAATAGTGAATGTCTTCCAAAATAATATTCATATTTTAATCCCTTAATCATCTCTGTCATATTAATACATAAATCGTCTCATTTCCTATCACATTGGTTGTTGGGACATATTCTTCCATTTCCCGCCATTAACTAAGGAAAGAAAGTACAATTAGGGGCTTAAATAATTAGCCAATAATCATTAAAAGGAAACATAAAGCATAGAAGTATAAACTTGTAGAAGAAAATTATACCCTAACTTGTGATCCCCTAGGTCCCAATCTAGGTTATCCATGATAATATATTCTTATGTGAATCTTTATTTTATTTTATTTTTGTTCCTTTAATAATGGTTCATACTAAGCTTATGAATTTACCAAAGCATATTCCCCGGGAGTGTCGTAACCAAGAGTTCAGCAAGGCCCGTTGTCGTGTACCAGTTCCCGTTCGAGTCTAGCTCAAATCGGGGTTTTCGGGTTTTACCCCTATGTACATCTGTGCCAGAGCCACCTGTACCTGCTCGTATCCAGACAAAGATGTATTTGCTTGGAAACCCCTTACTCAATACTCACCAAATTACCAGGAAGGATTCCTATATTTAAACTTTTCTATAGGGTTCTTCCTAAAGTTTTCATATCCTAATTTCCACAAATAACTAAACCATCCTTTGATACCAACTATATCATCCCACCTTTTTGTCACATAAACTTTCATTACATTATACAAAACTGAGGATCTTTAAGGTTTAGTGTCTTGGAAACCAATAACTTAATACATGAAGAAAAAAATCTTATTAAACACTTGAAATGATTCTCCTTATGTGCATCCTAGGTTCATTACTGCATCTCATAACCTAGGGACGTACATCAAAAGAAAGGGTAAGCATAAGGCCCAGTAAGGGAAACAAGGGAAACATTTAACTTATGAACTTGAGATACATCAATAAATTCATGAAAAGAACTTTAAGGAATGAGAATGAAATCATGAGGCATATCATAATAAAAATAAATTATTTTATAACTTGAAGATGTGGCTAAAATATTTAAACAAAGACAATCATTTCCGTTTCACCAAGGTCTATCCCCAAGGTGTCAATAAATATTACCAAGGTTATTCACCAAGGTATCAGTCTAAATGGTCATCTCTAGAGATTAAGTCTTTACCCAATGCATTGGAGCGCTATTAGGGCGCACCCTTAAATTTTACTTTATTATCATGTGATCCACATATATCATCATCAATCATTTCATAAACAACCCATATAGCATAAAATAAATGGGTTTCATTTCATAATCATAACGCTTTAAAAACTGCTTTAAATACATGATATTTATGTCACTTTAAACCCACAAAAAGGGAAAGAGGGTCTCATGTATGTAAATCCCCGAATTTAAAATAGAAAATTTGGGTATATATGTGAATAACCATTTATAATAAAGATCTTTGAGTATTCACTTAATAAAATAAATGAATTTGAGAATAAGAGAGAGACATTTTGAGATGGAAATTCTGCATCATAACGGCTATGTTACGAGGTTTTAGAAAACATTTAAAAGAGAGAGGACATGGGTCACCCACTCATAAATTAACCATAAAATAGTAGGGGAACAGAATATAAAGGATTTAATCACATGGTAATGAAATTTTAAAGACATACCATCTGAAATTAAGAACATGAAACGAAGACAAAAATAAGATTTCTCTTATGAAAATTCTGCAGCCTAACGGCGTCACCTAAACATCAAAAAAATGAATTGACGAGATCAAATAGGGTCTCTCATCATATGAACATAAAAGATAATTATGATAGATATAGATATCATACCACAACATAATCAAATGAAACTTGAAATACTTGACATGAAAATAGAACTTGAGAAGGGTGAAAGAATCCCTTAAAAATTTGGCAACCTAATGGCGTCACTTAAACTTCAAAAAAATGAATTGAAGAGATCAAATAGGGTCTCTCATCATATGAACATAAAATATCAGTATGATATATTTAGAGATCATACCCCCAAAAAATAAAAAGTAACTTGAAATACTTGACATGAAAGTAGAACTTTGAAAAACGAGAACGGTGAACGAATCCCTTAAAAATTCGGCAGCCTAACGACGCCACTTTAAACTTCAAAATACTGAATTAAAGAGATAAAATAGGGTCTCTCATCATATGAACATAAAATATCAGTATGATAGATTTAGATATCATACCCCAACAAAATAAAAAGGAACTTGAAATACTTGACATGAAAGTAGAACTTTGAATAATGGGAAAGGTGAACAAATCCCTTAAAAATTCGGCAGCCTAACGACGCCACTTTGAACTTCAAAATACTGAATTGAAGAGATCAAATAGGGTATCTCATCATATGAACATAAAAGATCAGTATCATAGATTTAGAGATGATACCCCAACAAAATAAAAAGGAACTTGAAATACTTGACATGAAAGTAGAACTTTGAAAAATGAGAAAGGTGAACGAATCCCTTAAAAATTCGGCAGCCAAACGGCGCCACTTAAAACATCATAAAATGAAATGATGAGAGTAAGAGGGTATCTCTCATAATATGGACAGAAAAAGGGAATTAGGATGAATATAAAATAACATCCCCAACATAATAACATGGAGCTTAGAAGAAATGACATAAACGAGAGTACTTGAAAAGAAAGAGAGAGATAGGATCCCTTACCTTAAAACGTAACTCTTAAAACTAAATAGTTGGGAACTTGAGGGCTTGGGGGCACCTTGGGACGACTCGTTGGGAGTTAATGAGACCATAGCTTCGTTGGTGGAGAGTTGGGAGTCAAATGGATGAGAGGATGGCTTGGTATTTATAGGGAAATTGAGGGGACAAGGCATTAATGGCCAAGAGACACCTCATTTGTGGTTTTGGCAAAACCATGGGCTTGCCCATGGTATTTTCCCATGGTTTTGGCCACTTGGGACAACTCATACCTTATCTTACTATTCATAAGTTGACCATATTGATTACATACTTAATACATCATTTAATGATGTTATTAAACACCCGTAACTTAAAAACTGTATTTTCACTATTCATCGAAAATTCAACTTTCTCAAAAAATCCCAAAATTTCACCTTAACCAAATATCGATGCTATGATTTGAAAAATGAACTCCATTTTATAAAAATAATTTTCTAAAAATTTTTAATTTAATTTTTAAATAAATATACTATTCACTGAAAATTCTTTTTTTTCAGAAAAATCCCCAAAAATTACCTTAACATAATATCGACGCTCTGAGTTCAAAAATGAAATCCATTTTATAAAAATAATTTTCTAAATATTTTTAATTAAATTTTTAATTAAAAACACTATTCACCTGAAAAAACTAATACTTGACTAATAATTTATGAAACCCTTATTTAACCATTTTATTTAATCACGTTACTTAATCAAGGTGACTAGATTATATTAATTCTTTATTTAGGTGAGATTACTAATCCATTTGGTCACATTACTAATCCTAAGCATAAAACCACTATTCATAATTTACTATTCATCAAAAATTAAGTTGATCTTATTAGACTCTAAATTTCGTACTGAACATAATTGTAGAAGACCATTTTTTTAAAATCATTACACATTTTTAATTATTAAAGGTTTACATAAACATTTTTTAAAATATCCTTTCTCTAAAATTCACCAAAAATATGCGTACTATATTTATCCGGACATTTGAAAATTCCTAAATTTCATCATAAGAAGAAATCAAACTTTTTATTTAAAACAATGGATTACACAAGGCAGTTACGGCCTCCTTACATAGCCCCTTATCACACCAGCATAGGACCTAAGTGTAAGGTGTGCTAATGTGAGAGAATCTGAGGGAGGCTCAGCCAACATCGTACGAGTAGTAATTTCTATCAGTTTGAACTTCTCGCGAAGGATATTCTGTTCTAGCTTCACACGATGAAGTTCGGTTTGGGTTTGGTCTAGAGAAAAGTCCAGTGGTGCTACCTCCTTCCCAAGTTCTGTTAGATGGGCTTCGATCGGTCCAAGACCACTGGGTTAGGCCATCAAATCTTCTTTCTATATTAATTAACCAAGATCACTTGTATTTAGAGACAAAAATCGAAATGTTTAGTTTCTGGTGGTCATATTGACCAATGGTCATATAACAGTCAAAAACCAATAGTCTCATTTTAATTATACTCATGTTATCCAATGAAATAGTTTTGTTGAGTATAAAAAAATAAAATAACACACAAAATTAGGAAAAAATATTTATTCAAAATTTCGAGTCGTTACAATGACACCTCTGGGAGACATTGTGAGACCAAACTAACATGTCCTGGGGACACCGCAGGTCCCAGGCGATTTGTCTCAGGGGTGCTGTGAGAGCTGGGTTGTCATGTTCAGATGTTTTCGCAAGACTCGACTGACACGAGTGGATTACATTATATGAGTTAGGCCATATATTCAAAAGACGTCATAAGTCCACGGGGACACACACATAGGGTTCATGGGATCCAAGTGGTGCTTGTGGGAGGCTCCAAAGACTTGTTCTGATATGTCTGGAGTACTCCACATGTCCCCAGTGTCATGTCAAAGGGTGGTTGCGATATTTGGGGGAGATGACTTGATATTGTTCTATATCTTTGATTGACACCCATGAAGCATACTTAGTTCTATGATCATGCCTTCTACTTGAGTCTTTGACTTCGAATCCTAGATTTTCCTTTGTATATCAAGTGCCTTGGCTCGGTTTAGTGTTAGTTTGTTTGAGTATCACGTGATCTGGAAGACATGTGATAGGGTCTTCACATGTCTCACCAAAAGTCCTTCACATGAACCTTGATCGATCATGCGAAGGGATTTATGCTCAGCAAATGACCTCTTTGGGGTCCAATGGTGTATTACCTAGAAAAAAGTAAACTTTGTACATCATTATTGGCGTCCAGAAGCCCAGAGTTTGAATGACGATGTGCATAGCAGCGACCTGGGTCCAAACTTCTAGTGTCCAACCAACCAACCCTTTCATCAAGTAGGAGTAGAGAATTTATAGTCGTAGTCATATTCTTACTCATTGGTTTGTGTGGGGAATCTGGTGTGAGTCCAGGTTGGAGCCAATATGGGTTCTGGCGTTATGCGGTTTCATGATTCTATACGGTGGACCGCATCAATGGTGCCTCCCGATTTTAAGTGGTCTCAATTCCATCTGTACTTTATTTGATTATTGAAGACTATTGAAGACTTTTTCTTCAAAGGACTTTCATTTTGTCATGTTGACATGTTCAAGGGTCTTCATGAGATCCAAATGATTGTTGAAAGGCATTCACGAGTCCATGTATGGATTGTCTCGGGGTATCGCGGGATCACGCTGAGGGTGAGCTGGGCGCATCACATGCCCTTCAGTGATCATGAACCCTACTCATTTCTCCATTTTCAATATCCATTGATTTATATGATGAAGGTCGGGGGTCATGTGAGATTTCACATATGGAATTAAGGGTATGTCCTTTATTTTTTGGAGATGTTTCACATGACTAATATGGGTCACATGGTGATGCATGAACATTTAATGAAAAAATATATCCATTTTTCCTTAAAGCTCTATGTCGTTTCTAGGACATGCACATGGCCTCTATGGATGAAAATCCAGTGGGACCTCACGAGGTGCACCAGATAGGTCTTTAGGGATTCACGGTGTGTCTCATGTCACTTGAGGCTCGCATCTCATGTCTTTCAGTGACCATATACACCACTCACCTCCTCTATTTTTATTCCCTTTGTTTTATGAGAGAAGAGTTAGAAGGTATATGAGTTTGGTCGAGTAGTATCAATGAGTTTTACTTGATTTTCCAATGGTGTCTCACATGATTAAAATGAATCATATGACAGTGTGAAAGTATATTATGGAAAAAACCATGCATCTGTCCTTAGAGCGCCATGGAGTTGTTCAGACAAGTCTGGAGGCTTCCATGTGGCATGGATGATGTGAAAAAGGGGGGTTTCAAGATACACCAGATTGTTTGTGGTGCGTCATGTGTCTTCGTTGTCACACCGCATGTATTCCAGTGACCACGAACCCCTCTCTCCTTCCCCTATCTATCTTTTTCTTTATTTGTGATGAAGGCTCTGAGATCTTGTGAGATGGTTTGGACATCGTATAGGGATTTTATTCTTCCTAATAATGAATTGTAATATGATCTCTCTGATCACCAGGGGTGTCTACCTTTGAATGTCAACCCCCTTTATTTTTGAGTAAATCTGGGTGGTTTGTTAGGCACTTTCCAATTAAAAACAGTGTTACCTAGGAGGCACCCATATGACTTTCACTGTTCATCCACTGGGGATCAAGGTTTCTCGTTGAGGAGGGTTCCACGAGACTTTCTTTGGGCTAGGATCCATTCATGGAGATGTTGTGTAACCTTGAGATGGGCATCTTATTGTTAGTCTTTTAGATCCTCTTCAAGTCTTTGAACATCCTCTTATTCCTTGATCTCATGGGAAAGACAATACCCATGTTTAGGTGTATCTTCCCTTGTTATTTTTCTGATACTTGTTTGACGGGCATCAACAAATCCCCCCCTTAGGAGCGACATCCATGGGAACAAGGACTTGGTCCTGAGGACTACTAAATGACCTATAGATCCCTCGTTGGTGTCGTGAACTTGTTCTCTTAGGTGATGTTCGGTCTACGGGGTGAATATGGTTGATGGTGAAATTCTAGGGAAGCTAGGACAACCAAGATAGTTGGGATGTGGGTGATGTAAATCACAACCCAGAAGCTTGAGATGAGTGATATGGAATGGGGTAGACATGCTGGGTATGTTCCTTAACCCTTTGAGGTGTCAGGTTCTTCTACAGTTCTGTTGAGGCTCACAAGGATTACGAGACCCTTTATGTTGGGCCAAAATGTATCCAGTCAGTGGGTCTGAGGCCTTTTGCATCAGTATCATGGCCAAGTGGAGATATCTCATTTCCTTTCAAGGGGCTATAAGATATTTATGAAGTCTCAATAATCGAGATGATGAAGTTGGGTATGAAAGGGAGGCTAATCAAGAAGGGTGATGGAATCCCCGTAGAAATTATCTATTAATTGAAAGACTAAGCCCTACACCTTGTGGTTTCAAATCACAAGGTGTGGGCTATAAAATGGTTCAAGAATGAAGGGTCTCATTTAATCTTTGATAATGGGTACAAAACATGGTGATGCAACACTGAGGATATCAGATCTACTTGGATATTCTAATATGGAGATTGTAAATCATATTCCAAAATGATTAATTCATGAGGACGGTATGGGATGGAACCGAATAGGGAGAACGCGCGACACGCGCCGTCAGCCATTTCGAATTTTTTGACTATTGCGGCTTCCTCCTCCCAGACTTCAGTGGCCCCCTTTCTTCCGGTGGAGATCAGATCTAGATCGCACCATAATCCCCTCTCATTTACCTCTTCTTCCATCACTTCTAGGGTTATGGATCCAGGATCCCTGGTGGTTCCCCCGTAGTATCTCACGGATACGCCTTCTAGAAGGTGTCAGCTGAATCTCTCCTTCAGTGAGGCGGTATGCGGCTCGGGATCCCATTGTGCATGCTTCACAAATGCTCGCCTGGTATCCTCAGTGATGTTGTGTGAGGGATCCTGTATATCGCTTAAGGTGTCCATGGAAGCGTTTTTGGATTCGGTGGACGAACTGAAGTGGACATTGGTGGCCCGTTTTAGTGCAGCGAAACCACCCCTGCTAATGTTTAAAAAATTCATGGACTCCTAGGGGCTTCTTTCTCACCAAAGATCTCCTAGATTCATTGCAATTTATTTTTCCTGATCATGGAGTCAGATATGGATTTCATCCACACTTGGTGCAAAGACCTTTGGTATTTTGGTCGGTGGAGGTTTAATTTGGCTCATTGGTCGATGGGTGCGCACAAGGGGAAAGATATCCCCAAAGCGGCTATGTGGGTGTGTCTCCTTGGCCTCCCACTGCCTTTCTAGAATGGTACCATGCTGAAGGCCATTTTTGACTCCCTTAGAGTATTTCTCTATGCGTATGATCATACCTATCATGACGAGGACTTTTTTTCGCATGTATCTATGTTGAGCTCGACATATCTACCACTCCCCAAAAAAGGATATCCCTGAAGATATAGAACTCAGTGGTGTGGCTTCAAGATGTATTCTTATCTATGTTCCCTAGGTATTGCTCATCCTGTATCCTCCAGGGTCATTTGCTGCAAGATTGTAGAAAAATAAGGCAAGGCGATCAAGGACATTCTCAAGGGATGGCCTCTAGCAGACCCCATGTTCTGTCTTCGAGGGGTGGCATGGAGCCTGTTTCTCTTAGGGTTTCTTCCATGATAACAATGCTTGATCATGATGTCCCTCCCATTCCAATGGTCGAGAATGACTCATCCAGAGTGGTCTCTTAGTGTTTGGACTTAGTGTCACTTTCCTAAGCCAATATCCCCCCCAGAACCTATTTCCCACTGGTCGATTATCTGAACCCGAAACACCTATTTTCGAAGGGATTCCTGATGGTAAGAGTATTAAGGACCCATCCACTCCACTTGGGGTCTGTTGAGATGTTTCCTCCTCTCTCAGTACATCCATCCAGGCAATCAGAAGAGGTATTTTCTGCTGAGGCAGGACCTACCCTTTAGAAGGAGCTGAACTCAAGAACAGTTTCCTTTCTAGATGACTATGACAGACCCAAGTTTCCAGAATATCCTCAAGAGAAGAAAGGTATTGTAATAATATACCCCCCAACTCAGTGAGAGGAAAATACTTCAAACCATCTCCTCACTTGTCTTCACTGGGTTCTAACCCCCTGTATTGAGTCCTAGCATCTATATGCGTTTGAGATTAAGGAAGCTTTGGGAGAGCACTATCTCCCATTGAAAAGAGACCCCAGAGTCTGGGGCCAAAGCCGGGACACTTCAAACCTAAATGTTACCCATATTTATTTGGAACTCCTGGGGCCTTGGGGATCGAGTAAAAATGGGTTTCCTTTCTTCAGAGATCAAGAAGAATAAGGTTCTTATTGGTTCAGTCCTCGAACACAAGAAGGACCTGGTTAAGATCAATGAGTTTTTCAATAGAATACGTATGAATGGATCCATGCACGCAGACCCTGTTAACAGAATGATCTGGGTATTTTGGAATAATGAGAGCTTGGTGGACTTAATTTAGGTGGGAGATCAGTTTATCACCATGAAATTTACAAAATACGGGGACAACTTTTACATTTCCTTTGTGTAAAATAGCTGTGATGCACACAACAGAGGGAGTTTATGGAAGGATCTAAATACTTTCAACCTAGGAGACCTCCCATGGCTGGTGGGTGGGGACTTCAACATTGTCTCATAACCTGATGAGAATAAGGGAATAAGATCTTTCCCACAACAGGCCAACTTGGTGTTTGTTTAATTAATGGCGGATGCGGGTCTTATAGATATGGGATACTCTGGTGACTGTTACACCTGGTGAAACAGTTAGAAGGGAAGTAGGCGATGCTAGAGTCAAATCAACTGGTGCCTTGAAAACATAAATTCAGTCTACAAGTTTCTGAATTCCAAGGTAGAGAATCTTTCCTAGGGTATTTCAGATAATTCTCCCCTGGTGGTCATGTTCTCCCCAAAAAGGGCTTCCCAAGAGAAGTTCATATTCTACCATTACTGGACCAGATATCCTGAATACCAACAGATTGTTAGTGACTCGTGGGGGGAGCCGACCCAAGGTCATACCTAGGTATCCATCCACAATAAGCTTTGGAGGTTGAAACTTAGGCTGCAGGAGTGGTCCAAGTGTCTTCCTACAAGCGACTCTAATTTGGAGACCCTGAAACAAAATATCAAGAGCATGGAAACCAGACTAGTGGATGAGTGGAGTGAGTCGACATTTGAATTCCTTATGTATAAGAAGGATACCTAGGCCCAAGTTACTCTCAATTATGAAATAATGGCTCATGAGAGATCTAGGATCAAATGGTTGCACAAGGGCGACAAGAATTCATCTTTCTTCCATGCTTGCATCAAAGAAAAAACCCACCCCGTCAATCCCAACCTCATGCTTGAGGATGGAACCTTTACGGACGACATATATGTAATAGGAGGTATGGATTTGAATTTTTTAGGGACCTCTTGGCTGACCCCAATCTGAGAATGGATAACGGATACCCCATTGAAGATGTGGAGCTTTGGGAAGTAGTTCCCTCCTTGGTATCACATAGGGAAAATGAAAGGCTAGAAAAGATACCAAAGGAGAAAGAAATCTAGGAGTCCATGAGAAACCTCAACCCAAAGAGTGCATCAGGCCTTGACAGTTTCCCAGGTGCATTTTTTCGGGATGGTTGGGACATTTTTAAGGGTGACGTTACTGTTGCAATACAAGACTTTTTTAGAGGAGGGAACCTCCCACAGGTGGCCTCTGCTACCACCATGGTGCTCATTACTAAAATAAATTACCCCTCCTCCCTTGAGGATTATAGACCAATAATCATGTGTAAATTCCCCTACAGGATCTTGGAGGGCATCATCAATTCAAGAATGTATGAGAATCTTCCTTGCTGGCTATCCACTGAACAACACGGGTTTTTGAAGGGCAGGTCCATCCAAGAGGTGGTATAATTCACGAAGGAAGTGTTAATAGACATCAATATCAAGACACATAAATACAATGTGGTGATTAAACTCGATATGAGAAAATAATATGATAAGATAGAGTGGAATTTCATCAATAGAGTGATCAAGACAATGGGATTGTCTCACAAAGTCATCGATCTTACCTTCAAATGTTTTAGTTCCCTGTGGATGGCAGTTTCTTTTTTAGGGAAGAACTATGGCTTCTTTAAGGCAACCCGCAAGCTATGGCTGGGCGACCCCATCTCTCCCAGACTATTTATACTCTGCAGGATACCCTTAGCCGCCTCATTAATAAAGTACTATCCAGTGGCGATATCCTCCCTTATAAGAGGAAAACTAATCTTCCTACCATTTATCATTTGATGTTCGTAGATGAAACCATTGTATTTATAAATGGTGTAAGGAGATCAGTGAATGACTTCAAGAGGATTCTGGAAAATTATTGCGCATGGAGTGGCCAACTTATCCACAATGCCAAGAGAAACCTCTCTATATCCAGCAAGTGCACTTCTCACCGGCCATCCTAGCTTTGTAGCACTACAGACAAGAAGTGAGGATCTTTCCCTCTAGAATACCTTGGCACGCCTATATCCTTAGGAGGACTCTGAGTCCGAGACTTTGATCAAATTGTGAGAAGAACATTGGGCAGGGTGATTAATTGGAAGAACAGATATCTATCATTCAAAAGTAGGATTGCTTTAGTCAATAGTGTTTTGGTGGCCATCCCCATCCATGTTATGGCTTCCACCAATGTACCAAAGGACGTAATCAACAATATTGATAAGATCCTGGCCAGTTTTGTGTGGGATGTTAAATCAGAAGGTAAGAGGCATTGGGTTGTGTGGGAAAGGATGGAAAAAACTATTCACAATGGGGGAATCAATGTGAGGATCCCCAACAGCATAATACAATGCATGCATTCAAAACATACATGGTAAATACTTGAGAAACATACATTTTGGGGGAAGTCAAGGGCACACATGAGGATGAGAAATTTGGAAGCCACTATAGACCAAACCACTCATTTTTATGCCAAGATTCATCATCTCATCCCTACACTCCATCAACATTCACGCTGGATCATGGGGGAAGGTAACATCCGGTTCTGGAATCACAATTAGCCAGGTTCTATTATTAGTTTTCTTAGTTGTCCTACCGCGTTGATCACCTTTAGGGAAGAGAGTATGTATCTTTAGTTCTATCAGGAAATTTTGAATGAGGATCAATGGGCCATATTTGACTCAATAGTTATCTGCTCAGAGCCTGACAAATTTATTTTCACTCCTTCTTCATCGGGGGCCTTTACTACAAGGGTTTTTCAAAGGCTTCAGTATGAATAGAATCATCATGGAAACTGTAATGATATGGTTTGGTACACCAGAATTACTTCTAAGTTCAATTTCTTAACCTGTTGTATAAGCTGGCAGGTGGTGGAAACCAAAGACAGCATCAAGAAAGTGGGTATCAACATGGCCTATCGTTGTCACTATTGTAGACTTCTGTAGGAGGAAAGAAAGTTCCACTTGTTTTTTGAAGGCGAGTGGACTTGGGCGGTCTGGTCATTCTTTGGTGGCCTTGATATGACCGCAGTTCATGCCCATGATGGGGATTCATTCCTAGATAGGTGGTTTCTTGGGAATCTGGAGGAGGGTTTTGGGTCGGGCGGTGAGGTCCACCATCTTCAGCGGCGTCTGCTGGTGCCTGTGGGAAGCTAGAAACCAAGCCAGGTATGAGGGTACCCATCCATGTCCAAGAATTATCATTGTGTGTGTAAAGAACTTGTTGATTGACATGTCCACATTATTCAAAGATGACTGATATGTTTTTTTGCATAAGTTTCTCAAGATACAATTCATGCCATCCCATGTCTCCAGCAACAATCCAGTAGGTCAATGGTTCTGCTGGCACCCCCCAATAGATGGATATTTTCTTAAAATGGATGGGTCCTACATTCAGGGTATAATTAAAGGTGGTGGCGTGGTGCGGGACACTCAGGGGGAAGTCATTATAGCCTTCGCTGAGGCATACGACAATGGTGACCCTCTTTAGGATGAGGCGAAAGCTATGCTTACTGGTTTGTCCCTTTGCAATTAGAAGAACCTAAAGATATCTTAAGTGGAGACTGATTCTTTGATCCTCCATGATGCTCTTCTTGGTAGACGTGTACCCCCTGGTCCGTATCATATATGGTCCGAAAGTACAAAAATCTTCTTAACAACAATATAAAGGTAGATCATACATGGAGAGAGAGGAATAGGGTGGAAGACTATCTCACCTCCATGAAGGAATCCAGGTTATATATTTTCCCCAACACACTTCCATTCAAGCCCAAGGGACTGAATCTGATTAGAGGAGACGCTTTGGGTCTCCATTATTTTAGACCCCCATAGGCTTTGTTCCCGTACTTCTCTCCCTTATAATCTCTTTCTCCTCTTTCCTATTGAATTATTATTAATAAAAAATTTGATGATGGATCGATGAGGAAGGTATGGGAAAATCATTATGGGTATATCTATAACACAATGGGGTGAAGGGTTACACCTTGGTGATTTCAGGCTCAAAAGAATCAGAAATACCTTTATGTTAGGCTAAGATGTCTCTAGTTGGTGGGTCTGAGCCCTCACATCAATAGCATGGCCAAGTAGAGAGATCCTTTTTTATCTTTAGGGGAAATGAAAGATTTGTGATGACCTAATATGATTTAGATCATGAAGAGGGATATATGAAAAATGTAAGATCCATGAAGGTTTCGAGCACTCTAAAAGTGGATCCACCACCTATCGAACATATTCTAATGGAAATGAGATGAGACGAATCATTTATATCATTTTTTCCTAGCCCATGGGGTCCAATGAACATAGATTGTCTTTTATTAGGGACATATAATATACCCTATGATATTTATGCCTTATTTAATTGTGCCTTGATTTTTTCCTAAACTCTAGAGATGATGAGTTTAGCAAGCAATTAGTCAAATTTTTCTCACTTCTCCCTTTGTGGGTTGTCTGCCAGACAAGTTTTTTGTCTCTTTCATTAGTAGTTTAGGGTCATTAGATTTGGACCATTTTATGCTAGAGTTTAAATCCATACAACTTTGAACGAGGTGTGAGTAGTTTATGGTCAGGCCACTTGAACCTAGTATGGGGATATTACACAAGTGGATCATTAGGATACTACAGGTCAAGAGTACTCCAACATCCCTCTGAGAAGGAGATGGAGATGTTGTAAATCATGGATCAAGATTCTCAGGTCCTGAGTGATGATATGAGACCATCATTCTAGGGATAACCTATAACATAATGGGGTGCTGGGTTCCACCTTGGTGACGTCAGGCTCACAAGAATCGCAAGTCCATTTATACTAAGCCAAGATGTCTTTGGTTGGTGGGTTTGAGCCCTCACGTCAATAGAAAAGACAAAAATAGTGATCTCTTATTCTATTTAGGGGAAATGAAAGATTTTTGATGACCCGAGATCCTTGATACATGAAGTGTAGAGTATGGATTGAGGTGATAAAAAATATATTAGAAGCACTCCATTCTCTAGTTCATCGAGGTAAGGATCTTGAGGTCCTTTGATAAAGAAGGGTAGTGGATGATGACCTACATAGTTTGTCATCATGTAGTGGGGGAAGTTATTCCATGTAGTTTAAAGTCACACCGTAAAGATGTACTTCCATGCAGTTTAACATCATGCTATAAAAATGTACTTACATGAAGTTTAATGTCATACGGTGAGGATGATGCAACATAGTTAAATGTCATGTTGTAGGAACATATGCACATAGTTTAGGGTCATAAAATTCTAAACGTAAGGTGATGTACCTAATGTGGGGCTACATGGTGTGGTGCCATGGAGTAACTTGATGTGAATGATAACCAAAGAGGTATCAACCACACCATACACCTTTCTTGGAAAACATCAGACAAGGGTCTATAGGAGGCTATACCTATTCCTAGGCCTAAAGATGAAACATATAAGCGTCAATACATATATAATGAGAGTGATAATCAAGAAACACATAGTTCTGAAAGTTCCTTGAAGTTTAATGACATACGACAAGGACATATTTCCATGCATTTTAACATCATGTGGTAAGGAAGAAGGAGGAACGATGTGGATTAATGGGGATATTACAGTTGGTCCTAAGAGTAGAGATTTGGGAATCACTTTGTTTCTAATGAGGATTAGAATCAAACCACACATAGTTATAGAATGACTGTGAAATTTAACATCTTGCAGCAATGACATATTTCTTTACAGTTTAATGTCATGCAATAAGGACAAACTTCCATGCAGTTTAACACCACACAATAAGGATGAAGGTGATAGAATGAGGCACCGAAGGGGATGTGAATGGAGTGATAAAGAAAAACCAGTGTGAATGAGTACCAAAGAGATCTACACCATTCCATGAATCCCTAAAATGGGATCTGTCCAAGAGGCCATAAACATGGAAGGATTTGTGGTACCTAGGGCTGGACCCAAAATCTAAATTCCCAGGTGCTCCTACATATCCCATAATTATGGGAATCAAACCACATGTATTTCTATAAGTAATATGCATTTTAACATCTTATGACAAGGATGTGGGTGACCCGACATGAACAAAGGTGGATATAACGAATCAGTGAAGTTTTCTGTCATGCGGTAAGGATATTGGATACCATTTATTTCCTTGTATGAGTTCATCCCAAGATTTTTATGCCATGATTTGTGTATGAAAACCCTTACCATAATTTCTAGGCCCGTGTGAGATATGCTGAGTGTGATAAAAAAGGATCAACAAGGGTCCCTTTCGCCATTCAGAGGCAATAGAGGATAAAATAAGAGTATTTTTTGTCTTGTGGTGGCTAGTCTAAGATATAGGATCAAGGCGTCCCTATGCATCTCATTTAAAATTAGAATCAAGTTCTATATAGTTCTATAGAAGGAGATAATCTATGAAGGTTTGAACCATATGTATATGTGGTCATTATCTCCTGCTAATAGCTACAGCTAATCCCAGGATTAGATATCTAGGTGTGACTGCGTATCCTGTGATGATAGGAATCAAGCTATATGTAGTTCTTAGAGAACCTTATAGTTTAATGTCATGTGGTAAGGAAAAATATGGCACTTACACTAATGTGGATGCCCTATTTTTGGAAGCTATGAAAAATATTTCTTGAGAAATCTCACATTGGTGGGTGGTGTGACACTCTCCCCATCCATGGTCGCTAGAAAATAAGACCCATTATGATATACCTTATGTATGACCTAAGGTCCCTCCCAATCGGGTCACTTATTCAGAGGATTCTTCCTAGTATCATTGGGGTTCTGAGAGTTAGTACCAGTTCTACTTCGAGGAATGAGTAAAGGAGAACCTTTTTATTGAAGGTCTGTGCTATCCAGTTTTGGTGGATCTCAAGGATGTGCAATGTGCATAACCTCTTATCATCCAGTCACTCCAACTCATCCAGCCATTCCTGAACTTGTTCATAACGAGAGAGTTTCCTGAAAATGGCTATTCGAAGTGAGGGAAGTTGGACCTCTATAGGTAACACTACCTCGGTCCCGTACACATATGAGTATGGCATTTCTTGTGTAGTAGTAAGTGTGGTGTTATGGTATGCCCATAGAGCATTGAGGAGTTTTTTCAGCCATGACTTCTTATCCTTTTTAACCATCTTATACAGTATATTATATAGGGTCTTATTTAAGGCCTTTATCAATCCATTTACCACTACCTGATAGTGAGATGAGTGATTGGATTCGATGTTATACTCTTGGTACAACTTCTTCAACTCTGTAGGATAGAAGTTTGTTATTTTATTAGTCAATGTCATGTGAGGGACTCCAAACATCGTGATGATATGTGATTTTATTAAGTTGATGATATTCTTCATTATGATTTCCTTCAGGGGTATTTCCTCCTCCCATTTGGAAAATAAGTTGGTAGTAGTAAGGATGTACTTTGAAATGCTTTGCAGTGGTCATGGGATATGACCCCACAACATCCATCCACCAAATGGAAAACAGATATGAATATATAAATATATGTAATAATTATAAGGGATGATAGATGAAGTTTTCATAAATATGGAACACATGGAATTTCATGGTTAATTCCACACAGTCTTGTATCATGGTCTTCCAGTAATATCTCAACCTTATAATATGGTGGGAGAGCCTGATCCCAGATTGGTGGGCACCACAATGGCCTTAATAGACTTCTTCCATGATGGTGATAACTTCTCCCTCTAATATGAACCTTAGGATAATTCCATTGTAGCCATGCTTGTATGGGATTTTATGATCATTTGGGCCTTACTGCAAGGTGATGTTTTATTTCTAATGTGAATATGTTCCTTTACAGCATGATCCGTTGGGATAATCCCATTCCATAGATAGCTTATTAAAGTATCCATCCATATGGGGGTGGTCATTGGTTTATCCTTCTTTGTGGAGGCACTGACGTGATTTATATCCCTCATATCACATTTGACGATCGATACGACCATTCTTATATGTGCTGTGTGAAAGGATTCCTCCTCTTAATTAGGGTCATCCAATATGGAAGATACGTTAGCTAGTGCATTGGCATAAGAATTATGTGGTTAGGATATATGATGCAGTGTGGGATCAAAAGGGAACTATGCCATTAGTCCCCCAACATAGCCATTGAGGGGGTGGGATAGCTCTGCATTCTTGACAACATATTCACCACTGATATACTTTTTCACTATTTCTGAATCTCATTTGATGTTCAGGTAGGCTATGTGCAGCTGTAGTGCTAGTTCCAACCTAGCGATGAGGGATTGATACTCAGCCTAATTATTCATGCAGCCTTCAGATAGTGAGAAAGAGAAGGGAAGAAATGCTTTGTCTGGGGAGAAAAATATAATCCCTAGATCAACCCAGTTGAGATTTGGGTTTTCCATTTTTGTGTTGATATGACCCCAGGAGGCACCATCAAAATACATCTTCCATGTCTGGGGAGTGTTTTTGGCATATAAGAACACTTATTTGGGGAGCTCAGTGTCCTCTAATGTATTTTTTGGATCGGGATATTCCTCTAGAAAGTCACCCAGATCTTTTCCTTTTACCACCTTCTGGGATATGAACTGAATGCCATACTATTTTAGAATGACCACCCATCGATCCATATGACGAGACAACATAGGGAGGCCAAGGATGTACTTGAGTGGGTCAATACGAGAGACCAGGTGGACTTCATGGTGGTGCAGGTAATACCTCATCTTTTTTCACTATGAATATGAGCGTGAGGTAGTTCTTTTCGACCTCATAATATCTAGTCTCGGTACCCAGTATTGTAAAACTGAGGTAGTAGAGACTATTCTCGCCCCCTGTGTCATTATTTTTCATGAGGAGGGTACCCAGTGAGCATTCTATGGAGGCCACATATAATATGCGTGGATTCCCTTCCACTGGAGGCATCAATACCAGTGGGTGCAGTAGGTATTTCTTGAGGTTTTCAAAGCACTTTTGAAACTCATCATCCCATTGGTAGGTAACTCCATTATTCATTAGCCTCATGAAGAGGAGAGATTTTACGACCATGTTGGATATGAATTGATGAAGGTAGGAGAGGTTCCATTTTAGTCCCCTTAGTTATTTCATATTCATGGGGGGTGACATTGCTAGGATAGAACTGTTCTTTTCCGAGTCCACCTCAATACCGCAATGGCTTACCACAAAACCAAGGAATTTTCCTGATGTTACCCCAAAAGTGTACTTTATCAGATTCATCTTTAGATTATTCTTTCTTAACTTGTTGAATATTTCTCAGAGATCCATGAAGCGATCACATCGCTATTGATATTTGAAGGCTTGGTCGTCAACATAACACTCGACTACCCTTCCCAAGAACAACTTAAGGATTTGATTCATGGTGCACAGATATGTGGTGATAGAATTTTTTAATATAAAGATCATGACCTAGTAGTATAAGATCCCCTAGGGTGCCCTGAAGGTGGTGAATTCTTCATCCTCAGGGGCCATCTTGATATGAGTGTACCTCAAATACCCATCCATAAAGGAAAGGGCTTGGAAACTAATAATCGCATCGACCAAGAGTTCTGTGATCGTAAATGGTAAATCATCCTTTGGGAAATGCTAATTAAGATCTCTGAAATCAATACAGACCCTAATTTTCTAGTTCTTTTTCTTGATAGGGATGATGTTGGAAAGTCATTTCAGCTATTTCGCTTCTCAGAAAAAGTTGGATTTGATCAACTTGTTTAATTCCTCCTCCACGTTTCTATCATGAGAGGGGTTAATTCTTCTGGACACCTAATTGAAGTCGTAATGCTCTTTGGGTATTATGAGATGGTTTATAGGCACATCTTGATTCAATATGGGTGTTTTTATATAGTTCTAGGAAAACACATATTTTTGTTGCTTTAGAAATGAAATATACATCTCCTCTTCTTTTGGAGGCATGGAGGCACTAATCAAGGTAGGTTGTGGGTCTTCTTTTTTCCCTAGGTTTATATGCTGGAGATCCTCTATGGTGGTGGAAAAACCTTTCTCAAATTCTGGAGGGGAGTTTCTAAGATCATCCTCATCTTCTTCCATTTATAAGTCTATAGGAAAAATTTTAGATGAGGATGGTAGTTTGGGGTCCCCTCCATCACTATCAGGGTGAGAGAGGTCATCAAAAGAAATATCATCATCTCTTGTCATCTAATTTGTGATAGAGAGATAGTGAAGATGATTGTTTTTGATGAGAAAATAGTCTTGGAACTTTAGGACTAGGTTTTCTATTTCGACCATGTTTATGGGGAGCATGAAATCCTCATCGAGCATTCTCTAGGGATTTACAGGGGTGGTCCCTAAACCATTGGGGGTGGAAACCTATATAACATCATCTGCTATCAACTATTTTTCTCCCTTATTATAGCAATATGCTTGAGCATATATGAATCTGAATGTATAGAAGGGGGAATTATTTCCATGGAGTATGCCTACCTTTCCATTAATGGGGTACTTCAAACATTAATGAAATTTTGATGGTACCACAGAGTGGATATGGAGCCAGGGCCTTCCAAGAATGACATTATATGCAGTGTCTTGTTTTATGAACATGAAATCATCCTTAGATGTGAGCTCTCCAAATTAGATCTTTATCTTAATCTTCCATAGGGGACTTTTCTCGTGCTTATCATACACATGGATGAACAACTTCATAGGGGATAGGTCCCCTTTTCTATACCCCAAACATCCGAGAGTTTGGGTTGGGATGAGAATGATCTCAGATCCATTGTCGATCAACACCCTTTGGATGTTGAAGTTATTGAGTATTAATGAGGTGTACAAAGGTCTGATGTGTCCCTGAATGGCCTCTTCCTGATATTGATCAGTGAATGAGATGGCTACATGAAATCCTAGGGACATGGAATCCACTCAATAGACCTCATTACAGTGACTTCTGCCTCAAAATCCTGTGGCCTTTAGAGGGATTCAACAAGTGCCTCCCTAAGTTATCTTGAATGAATAAGCACATCAAGGATTGATAGCTTGGTTGGGATGACAAATAGATGTTTCAGAACATCTTACTTATGCACCAAATGTCACCGCTTCCCAATATGAGTCTGCTATGGGGAATGTGGCTCAGGTGTTAGAGCAGTTGAGGTTGATGGACTCAGGGCTTGCATGGAGGTTGAGTGAGTATCCTCTACTAGTGGCATAGGCTGTGATGGCCTTCCTTGTTGCTTGGGGTGATTAGGTTGAACCCCCGCCAAGAGTTCATACAAGATAATCAAGTAAGGGTGACTTCTGGAGGGATATGAGGAACCTATCTACTTTCTTTGAGCCTACTAGAATTTTTGACCATGATTCGCGACTGCATATGTGTCCTCTGTGGGGATATGACCAGGATACTAACTCCATCCATATCCATTCTATCCCATGTATCCTCATATTTGGCGCATGCGGCCCCCATTCCCCTATTATATGCGGGAAAACCATATTCGGGGGAATACTCATCATCATAGATGGGTTCTTCTTGTTTATTGTGTCGATGAAACTGAATATGATATCCTCATTTGGTGAGGATTCTATTTGGTGGGGTGGTTCCCATGCTACAAATGTTGTAGGGAAGAAATCCACAATAGGTAGAGTCTGCTTTGGAGAAGAATACGACTCCTCTTATTCCATTTGTTCGTACTCACAATGGTCACACCCACCCCTAGGAGGCACACCAGACTTATCATTTTTGGGTGGTGTATCTATTTCATGTTTGTAAAAATGTTCCTTCAGGGCACCGTGGTCTCAGTCAACAGTTTTACGAGTCATCCAATTTTCAAAATTCCATGCTTACCTGGTAGGAACTTTCTTCCATCCTTCCTCTTCCTATGACTTGGAAATCATTATTAAAGCCACTTTTTTAGAAGTATCATCTAATTTCACCTACCTAGAGTCAGCCATTCCTCTAAGTGTGTCCTTAAAGATGAAATATTTATGGATATGATGACCCAAACTTCTATGGAAAGGGTAGTAATTGAGATGATCAGTGAGGTTGACTTCATCAGGCTTCCTGGGATGCAGAATCTTGAACAGGTAGTTTTCCCTGGATACCAAGAAGTAGCCTAGGACTTGCTCATTTTAGAAGTACTACACATTGTTCATCTATTCATGAAATCCCAGGTGGCCCTGGCTTCTCTGTGATTCCGGTCGAGGGTGGTTCCGCGACTTCTGTCAGTCAGTAGAAGGTTCCAGGTGGCTCAGAGCTTGCCTGAGTTCTTAGATTGTCATGGGCTTGAGGGAGATAGATGTAGCTTCTAAACTTCTTGTATTTTTCTATTGTTTTGCAAGATTTATTTGAGACATGGATTAGGTTCGCTGAATATCCTCTTCAAGACATTGTGCTATTTCATAAAACTCTCATAATCCGCCCAAACATTTCTTGGGGATTTGGGGTGTCTGTAGCTCATCCTTGATATTTTCAGCATAGAGCTCTAGAATTTGTTCCAATGAGAGAGGGATGATGAGAGAATAGGTTAGAACCTTACAACTAGATATGAATTCAGAAATCCTATCATTCTCATGCTGCTTGAAGTTCTTCAGGTCGACGATCATTGTCTTCCTCAGTGTTGAACTGAATTGGTAAAGGAACTGACAAGGAAGGTATTCCCATCCTGTGATGGATCCTGCAGGAAAACTACTATTCCAGATGAAGGCTATCCCTATCAGTGTCTGTATGAAACACCATAGCTTGGTCGCCTCTTTCTAATCTCAAGGGACCATCATTGGCCCACATCAAGACACGAAGTGTGTGATATGATGCTCAAGATTACTTTCACTGTTGAAGGTGTAAAATGTAGGATTGAAAATGTTAGGTGGAGGTGGGGTATCATCTACCCATTCAGAATATATCTTCTTCTCTGGTTGTCCTAGAGCATGTTGTCTTTCTATGGATTCTATTCAAGTAGCCAGGGATTCAATGGCAGTGAGAAACTCTGGGGGAACTACTGTCTGAGTCACATCCTGTTCTTAGAGAGTGGGTGGGGGCCGATGAGGTAGTCCCACATTCATCTCCTATTGATCCTCGATTTTTCCTATGACTGAAGAGTTATCCTCGTGAGGGAGATTTTTTCTCCACAACAAAGGGAAGACCCAATCATTCCCAACTTCCTCATTTATATGGATGGGTTTTCTAGACCCCACACCTATCTAGTACGTAGACATTGTTCTAGTTGGAGGATTAATCATTGGAGTGAGAATATTCACCTTTGTATAGAGAAGATACCCAGTGGGAATATTTCATCTAAGTACTTCCCCATTGATTTTCTAGAGATCTCATATCTCACTCTCATATTACGACAATTTCTCTTATGAAGATGGAAACCTAGATGTGGATGCTTCTTTCCATTTATCTTTGGAGATGTTACACCAAGTAGGTGGAAACTCATTACATGGTGGTCCTAAATTATGGATCCTTATTTGGTTTTGGGTATGCACAACCTTATTTGGTTCATCCACATCACCCTCCTCCCAGGGTATGTTTTCCATGCCATGGCCCTATGTGTTCGAATCATGATCCATTTCTACCATGTTGGTAGTGATGAAGTTCACAAAGTTATATTGAGCAATGGTGGTTGTTCCAATTCGTTCCACATGGAAAGACGATTTCGTATAGCTTTTATTAGGGTTTTTACTCAAACCCTTGGCCTTATGGGTACATTTTGGATTGTGAACCCCATGCAGCCTGATTTCCTTCACTGTACACTCCTCTCCTCTTAGTTCATGGATATCGGCCTTGAGGGAATTTTCAGTTGGGGTATCTGAAATAAATCTAACCAAAATATGGTTGTCTTATAAAGGGAGGAACTGGTGGTATTCTGATCATTTATCTCTTCATTCCAACCTAGAGAACACTGATTCCCTCTATGCTGCTTATGATTATGAAAATTCCCCCAACCTTGTAGGATGGGGTTTAACTGGGGTCGCTATTGGGTGCGAAGATATAACTACCCCAAGCCCATTGCGGTTGAGGTGATCTGGAATCACTGCCAATGTCTCCCAGTCCCTTTCATGGGATAATGAATTTGGAGATGGAGACTAAGATATGAATTCCCCCATCCCTGGGGGCTTGGGGTCACCTATGACTCCTACAGGAATATCCTGAATTTTATCAGGAACTAATGACCTGAGGGGTGGAGGTGGTGAAAATGTAATCCTGGTCTAGGGGGATGAGTCTGCTCTTGGATGACCTCTATGTATACTCCTAATGTGGTCTCTTTGATGTGGAAAAGTTGTGATTGTGTGAGATTTGGGTGCAATGGCATCCCATGATGAGGATCATTCCTTCTAGAAAGTTTTCTAGTAAATCGAAACTTCTATTTTTATGTTTGGAATGTAATTGTATTATCTTGAGGGGAATAGTTTGAAGTTCTATTGGCTATCCTCTCTCCCCATCTATGATGTCTGGGCATCACTTGAGAAGGGGAATTCTATTGTAGTGACCAACTGGCCTGAGCGTTATCCGGTCCCCTAATCATGTCGGAGGCTATAAAATTGCAAGATTTTGTGTCTGAGGGGCTATGATGTTCCAAAGGAGAAACTATGTGTAATTACCCATACATTTCCCATCCTAGAATTTATATTACTTACATGGATTCATAGATATGCTACCGAAGTGTCATGATGATATGGTAGAAGCTGTGTTACAAATTTTCGATGTTCTTTTCTGGTTTTGGATCAAGGTCCATATAGATAAATGCTAGGTCAAGCTAGCAACAAAGTATCCTGATGGTATGAAGGTGACACTCATATCCTGGATAAGGGAGATATCGATCCTCCAGCTGCTAATGATTCACACACATATTTCAACATAGATAAAAAATGAACTCCCTATCTATCTCATCAGGGATCTCATAATTAGAAGTATCAAGGGGACAGAACATGATGGGGTGGTTTCTTTTGTATAACTCTCTCCATATGTTAATATTGGCCTCTTCTTCATCAGACATACATTCCTCTATCCGCTCATACCATAGAAGATGGCTCTGATGGCTGTCTGCTAATAGGAATGGAGGTTTGTTGGATATTGGTGGGGAACCATATACAGTGGACCATAGTATTTTGGGAACCTCTTTATTTGAAGGTGTCGGTACTTGGTTTACCTCTCTATAAAAAGGTGTTTGGGAAAAGATAGTATTGTCTTTCCCATGGGATATATTTCCACAGGGAGGTTGACTACAGTGGATGTCAGGATTTGAGTCCCTACGATACATCTCCACAATTACACGAGGAGCACTATAATGGTAATGAATTCCTTCTACTTCCTCTTCGATATAAGATACGAAAGATCATTGTTGTATTTATAATGTGTCTCGAACAAACTCAAGGACACTAATATTGAGAATATTTAGAATATGAGCCATGTTCTACATTGTGGTTTGAATATTTCGACCTGACTTTCATGGTTGTGTAGGGACATGAGCCTTCTGTATAGTGGTTGATGGAATTTTTTTATAACTGCATGGTGCTATGGGAATATGATCCCACTGCTGAGGCACTATTAGAATATGCTGATAAGCTACCTCATTATTGATAGGGATATGAGCTCGTCATGATGTGTGCACCATATCACTTGGTGAGACTTAGTCGAGACTAGGGTATGGTCCTCACCTTAAGAAATTGGGGTATGCCTCTAGTATTTATTGGCTGGAGTATGAGCCTACCCTCAGGCATGTGACACTCTCACCTAGTTGGACCTGGTAGGATTAAGAATATACGCCTAGTATGAATATTAATTCCCTACAAAAATATACTGACAGACCTCTGGAATGGTAGAAGGAATATGAGCCTCATTCTGTATTGCCTCAGAATGATGTTGGTACAATCATTCATTAGTATAATTTGGAATAGTGTTTTTACCTCTTCAATTTGATGGAGTATTTCAAGAAGATTCACTTACAGGAATATGAGCCTATCTTGAGACTTGTGCCACTATCACCTGGTTAGCATCGGCCAGAATAAGAATATGGGCCCGATCTTGGGCCTCCAGATTATGCCACATGATTTTTTCGATAGACATGTGCTGCTGTTTTGAGGCATGTGACACTCTCACCTAGTTTTACCTGGTTATAATGGGATTATGATCCCAATTAAATGTCTCTCCCTTCATCAAGATATGTCGATAATCCTATCAAGTGGGAACAAGAATGTGTGCTTGCTTTGACATGACCACTTCATCATGATGATCATAGTGTTGAGTCATCCTGGCTATAGTGATAGGAGTATTCACCTATCCTTTGATCCAAAACAATGCCATACTATTCATAAATACATATTCATACATCACTAAAATATATTGGTATTTTAGAAATGTTTGTGGATGGATATAAGCCTGCACGTTTTCTATCTCCATAACCTATTTAAAGATATCTTCTATTGAATCGAGTATATACACCTACTTATATCCTTTATATTCTATTGGGATATACTGATGGGATTCATGCATGTGGGTATGAGTATGATCCTCCCTTGTGTTTTCTATGGGAATATTCCCACATACTTGTTCTAAGAGAGTATGGATATGAGCCTACTGAACGGTCCCTGCCAGAGTATGATGGTGGGAATTGTTAGCAAGAGCAGGGGATATTACCCCTCTCCTAGTTATCCGGCACATTATTTATCTAATGAGTCTTCCTCAGTAGAGACAGTGCATGGGTTTCCTAGGTGGTTGTATGTCAGGAGGTACCCTTAGCCGGCAGCTAATAGGTACCAATATGATGATTCTAGCGACCATGATTAAAACACACACTCCTTGGAGGTGATTGAATCATGGGGAATCATGATCTGGCCCCCTGATCAATCTTCATCAGTTATGGGACGTGGTAGTTTCCATGATATGGGGATAGTCTCTCAAAGTGATTGTTCGTGGTAATGGGGACACCAGTTTAGCGGCATCCTTCATTGAGCAATGTGGATTCGTCGACTGATGCGTTTGCATAATCTCATAAGAAACTTTTATAGTCAGGATCATACCATATCAGTGGTACTCTCAAATAATTGTGTTTTATACCTATTACTGGAGTCGTTTGGAAGGAAAGATCTCTTTACGTCCCGTGGGGGTCACGACAGTGAATGAAGTACGAGAATGAGTGCTGGAGGATGAAGAAATTCTCTCAGATCGGGAGTATAAAATTAGGAAGACAACAAGGAAAAAAGGACACCAATTATTTATATATCATAAGAATAATAGTTCTCAATCAGATATGCATGTTCAAAACAATTGTCTTGTATTCTCTTTCCGTCCATTCTTCTCGCGTGGACTTTTCAATGTGAGGTTGGAATTACAGGAATCCTGGTTTATGATGGTCTTACTGCTTTTTTGTGTATGGTTTACAAAAAAAAGTGGCCTAAGAGGTTCAATTAAATCCTATAAATGTTCACATATAAAGGGAAAGAAACATGTCTTAATGGATTATAACCTAGCTATTTTTTTATGTTAGATCTTCATGTCGGGTTCACCATTTTTTCTTCATCAGGTTTTTGATGAGATGTGGAATTTTTCCCCTAAATGGTTTTACTAAAGAATATTTTAAGGCCTCTCCCAATCACATGCATCGAAGTATCCATCTATCGCATCTCCCCGGAAACTTCTAATGGTTCTGTTATCCATAGCTAATTACATACCTACTTTCCAAAGGCTGGAAATTATCTGGGTTTTTAGGCCCAATGAATCTTGGGGACTTGCATTGGTCGAGAGGATGGGAGGTTGGTCTCATCACACACTTTTTTGGGGAAATTGTTGCCTACTCTGAGAAACTATTATAGTTTTAAGACATGTTCCTGAATCACTTCCCAATCCCGATGCGGGACTGGTTACCCTAAAAAATAAACTATGGGTTAATTTTCTTTTGTATGTAATAGACTGATATTTCATTGGGGGAATCTATCTATATGTATCTGAGCTTCTTCATCATTTTTTGTAATGAGCGGTTTCTTATATGTTGAAACATATGACTAAGTGTTTCGGGCTATGATCCAATATATGGAGGCGGTGGATATCTCAGGGATGGGATTGAGCCATTATGATGTTTCCTATGTATCTTGGTTATTGCAGGAATCAAAAACCACATAATACTTTGGTATCGCACAATTTAATGCCATGTAGAGAAAACTATGTTTTGGTACTGAGACACTATGTATTTGACCTCGAGTCTCAAGGATAATTCCTACATATCCTAGTTGTGGAAGGAATTAGATTCATTATATTTTAGTCATACTGGGAATTGTATTTCCAACCTATCATTGCAAACCTAGGTAAATGGTTCAAATTTCTTGACCAATGTGAATCCCTAAGCCCATGTGAGCCATGGTCATTGTGAGAAAGAAGGGGTATCACTTGATCACTACCATTTCTTTGGTTATAGGATTTATTAGATATCGGGATTTCCTTAGGTAGTCAATATGGAGCTCTAACCTCGAGGAGAGGTAGCCTACGTATCTTGAATATGGTAGGAATAAAAGTTGTTTTAGTTTATTTTGTGTTGGGTCTTACACAGTAAGGTTTCCCTGATGAGTGGAGATATGGTGCCTGATGAGGTGTTTGTTTCATTCATTTAAGGTCATGTGATCCATGCTCATTGTGTAAAACAAGGGGGAGTACATGACCATCCTCATGGAATATGGTTATGATAACTAAATATTGGTGAATTCATTATGGTGTTTTATATTGATCTCAGGCTTTTAAGGAGGCATCATAAGTATCCCAGTTATGGTGGGAATCGGAGTTCTCATAGTTCTTTTATGTATGGGGGATTACACACTAAGGATTCCCTGATGAATGGGCCTTGTTATCTAGCAGGTGTCACATGACCCAAATGGAATACCTCGAAAGTCATCACATGACTTGTCCTGACACATGTAGAGGGTGTCACGAGAGCCATGGTGGCATGGTGTGAGGGGCGTCACATGTCTTGGATGACACCTCTGGAAGACATCAAAAGACTAGGCCAACATGTCTAGGGGTGTCACATGTCTTGTATAACAGTTATGAGAGACATGGTTAGACCAGGATGACATGTCCAAGGGACACTGCGGGTCTCAGGTGATTTTTACAAGGGGTGCCATGAGAGATGTGTTGTCATGTCCAGATGTATTGGTGAGACTTCTCTGACATGAGTGTAAGCATTTATATGAGTCGGGAGATATATATGAAAGACTTCACAAGTCCATAGGGACACACCTAGAGGGTTCACAGGATCCAAGTGGTGATCGTGGGTGGTTTTAAAGACTTTTCCTGATATGTACAGAGTTCTCTGCATGTCCCCAGTGACATTTTAAAGGGTTATCATGAGATCTGGGTGATGCGACTTGGTACTGTTGTGTATCTTTCAGTGACACCCGCGAAGCACATAGAGTTCCAAAATAACTCCTTCCACTTAACCCTTATACTTTGAATCCTAAAATTTTCCCTTTTATTGAAAGTTCCTTGGCTTGGTTTAGTGTTAGTTTGTTTGGGTCTCATGTGATCTGGAAGACATGTGTTTAGATCTTCATATGTCTTTCCAGAAGTCCTTCGCCTAACCTTTGATCAATCATGTGAAGGAATTTATTCCCAATGCATGACTGTTCTAGTATTCCATAGATATATTACCTAGTATAAATTCAACTAATCATGTGATCGATGGTGTGCATAAGCCCAGAGTTTGATTGCCGATGTGTGTAGCAGTGGCCTGGGTCTAAACATTTAGTGTCTAACCAACCAACCATTTCTTAAAAATTTAGGAGAGAATTTATAGGTGTATCCATTTGTGTACTCAATGGTTTGTGTGGGAAATCAAGTGTGATTCCAGGATATAGTCAATACGAGGTTTGGAGTTACGTGGTTTTCAAGTCTCTGTGGTGGACCGTGTCAAGGATGCCACCTGATTTTCAGCGGTCACAAGTCCATCTAGCTTTTATCATATTATTACCGACTACTGATAACATGGGATTCAAAGGACTTCCATTTCTTCATGTCCAAGGGTCTTTGTGAGATCCAAATTACTATCATAAGGCATTCATGAGTCCTTGGATGGATTGTCTTGGGGTCTCATAGGACAACACTGAGGGTGTGTTGGGTGCATCACATTCCCTTCAATAACTGCAAACCCTGATCGTATCCTCCTTTCCTATCTCCGTCACTTCATATAACAAAGGTCGGGATTCTTGATAGATTGAAAGTATAGTGTTGAGGTGATTTCCTCTATTTTTTGTATATGCATTTCATGACTAATATCGGTCACATGGTGGTGCATCAACATTCCATGGAAAAAACTCTCTATTTGTCCTTAGAGCACCGTGATGATGCCTGGAAATATGCAAGAACTTATGTGCAGTGAGACTGACAAGCTATAGGGACCACGTGAGATTCACTGGAAATATTTTTAAGGACTCTTGGTGCGTCCCATGTTTCTTGGGGTGCACATTTCATGCCATTCAGTGATCGTGGAAACCACTTGCCTCATCTATTTTGATTCTATTTGTTTTATGAGACAATGGTTGGGAGGTATGTGGGTTTGATCGAATAATATCTATCATTTTTACTCGATTTTCCAGTGGTTCACATGATTAATATGGATCATATGTTATTGCAGAAGCATATTGTGGAAAAAACCATGCATCTATCCTTAGAGATCTACTGAGTTGTTAAGACATACCCAGAGGCTTCCATGTGGCATGAATGACGATCCGAAGGGGTTTCCCGAGACTTACCAGATAGGTCGTGGTGTGTCGTGTGTCTTCAGGGGCACACTATATTCCTTCCAGTGACTGTGGACCCCTCTCTCCTTTCCCTAGCTATCTTCTTCATTTTTTGTGATGAAGGATTAGTGATCTTGTGATATAGTTTAGAATTCATATAGGGATTTTATTCATCCCAATGATGAATTGGAGAATGATCTTTGTGACCACCAAGGGTCTCTACCTTTGAATATAATCCCCTTTGTTTTAGATGGGATCTGGGTGGTTTTTTTTGGCTCCTTCCAATGAAAAACAGTGTGACCTCGGAGTCACCCATCTGACTGTCATTTTTCGTCCACTAGTGAGAATGGGTGCTCGTTGAGGAGGGTTCCCTGGGACTTGATGCATTCTAGGATCCATGTATGGAGGATTTACGTGATCTTGATATGGTCACATGATTGTGAGTCTTTTAGAGTCTCCACAAGTCTTTGATCGTCCTCTTCTTCATTTCTCTCATGGAAAATATAATACCCATGTTCGGGTGTTTCCTCCCTTGCAATTTTACTTATTCAGGTTTGGTGGAATCAACAACTATCTTTGTAAGGTTATCCACAACAACCCATATAGCATTGTTCCCTCTGGATGTCTTTGGAAGTAAAGTGACAAAGTCCATTGTGATGTTCTCCCACTTCCATGTTGGTATGGATAATGGTTTCATCATCCCTTTAGACTTTTCCTTTCATCCTTCACTTGCTGAAATACTCGGCACTTTTATGTAAACTAATTGATCTCTTTTTTCATATTTTCCCACCAAAAGTTCTCCAAAATATCTCGATACATATTTGTGCTCCCTATGTGAATAGTAATGGTTGAGCTATGTGCGTTATTCCGAAGCTATTTTTTATCTATAAATTAGATGGTACACATAGTCGTGACCCAAATCTTATGACTCTATCCTCACCAATATTTAACTCGAAGGATTTCCCATTTTGGAAATTTTCCACACTTTTCTGAATTTTCACGTCATTTCTTTGAGAATCCTTTATTTTCTCCATAAGAGACTGTTGAGTAATCATTTGAGAAAGGATTGATTATGTTCCTCACTTAATGATTCCCATGTCCATCCTTTGTAAGTCTAAGAATATTGGATCCTTCTTAATTCTCATCATTAATAAATATGTCGGGTCCATTCTACTCAGAGCATATTTCACAATATTTGACTTACTAGGATGATAGTGGATTAAGAAATCATAATACATTATGAGCTCTAACGATCTTTGAAGGTGAATATTAATCTCCTTCTACATGAATATATATTTCAGACTCTTGTAATCAGTATAAATCTCATATTTATCCCCATATAGATAATGGTGTTAGATTTTCAATGCAAAGATCACATCAGCCAACTAAAGATCATGTGTGGGATAGTTTTGCTGATGGATTTTAAAGGGCCTTGAGGTGTAGGACAACACTTTATTATTTTTCATCAGTACATAGCCTAATCCCTTTTTTGAAGCATCATTGTACACCACAAAGTGTTCTCCACTTGTCTGGAGTGTGAGTACTGGTGCAGTGATAAGCCTATTTTTGGGCTCCTTAAATATCTCCTCACATTCTTGAGTCTAGAAAAACTTCATTCCCTTCTGTTTCAACTTAGTTATTGGGTTTTAAAATAGTGATAAGTCTTTCACAAATCATATATAATACACTTCTAGGCTAAGGAAACTACAAATCTCTATTATAGAAGTTCTCATGGGCCACTCTTTGATTGCCTTTGCCTTGGAAGGGTCCGAAGATATTCCCTTACTAGTGATAACATGCCCCAATAATGATACTTCATCCATATAGAACTAACATTTACTATAATTTTCATATACTTTATCCCTTCACAAAGTCTTTAGCACAAAATTCAAATGCTCCTCATGTTTCTCCTTTCTCTTGGAGTGTATTAGAATATAATCAATAAATAATACCAAAATATTTTTGAGGTAATATCTAAAGACTCTATTCATTAAATCCATGAAAATTTATGGAGAATTAGTGAGTACAACGGGAATAACAATGAACTCATAGTTTCTATACCTTGTTCAAAAGGTAGTGTTGGGAATATCTTCCTTCCTCACCTTTAATTGGTGATATCCCGACTGAAGGTCCACCTTTGAGAAATAACTGACCCCACATAGATGATCGAACAAGTATTGTATTCATGGAAAGGGATAATTGTTATTAATTATATTTTTATTGAGCTCATGATAATTAATGTGTAGGTGCACTTATCCATCCTTTTTCTTGATGAAGAGAACTAGTGAACCCCATGGTGAAGCACTTTGGTGTATAAAACCCTTGTCCAGATTCTCTTGTAACTACTTCTTTAGTTTTTTCAAGATCAATAGTGGCCATTCTATATGGTTTATTTTATATAGACAGATATCTAGTAATAAGTTCAATTGAAAACTCAACTTCTCAATTAAGGGGAAGACCATGCGATTCTTCAGGGAATATATCAGTGTAATCCCTCACCATGGGCATGTATTTGAGCATGATCATCTCTTTTGTCTCAATCATTTGTGCATGATATGATTTCTCATAAGGAAATAATATCCACACTTGATATGATGATTCTTAAGGAGATTCATCTTCCTCCTTACACTTGTAAGTAATTGGAGGATGATTCAGGATATGATGAGTGATATCCCTTTCCCAAAAGTTGATGTTTTCTTGGTATAAAGATATTTAATCCAAGCCCAAATTAACATTAAACTATGCCAAAGGGAGTATGAAATGATTTTATGGGAGGTTAATTCTACACATATTAATTGGGGAGGAGTTATGTACTTTGGATTCAATAATTTAACCACTATATGTTCTCATAGATAACTCAACCTCTAAATTTTGAGGTGGTGATTGAATAGTTTTACTAAACTTTCAAGATACAAAAGAATGAATATAACCCGAATCAAATAGTATGTTTTATATTCTTGAATGAATAACCAGTGTACCTGTCACCACATTGTTGCCCAAATCCACATCAACAGTAGTGATAGCATAGTCCCTTCTTTATTGCCTTGGATATTGTTATTGATTTCCTCTCACAAACCTCATCTTAGGGCATTGGTTCACAAAATTCTCATGTTCCTTGTAATTGAAACACCGCACTACTGCCTAAGCGTTGATATAAACCTTCCTTTATTCTTAAAAATTAGTGGGATTATTTATATCCCTTTGGAAGTTCTTAGCCAGATGTCCTATTCTTCCACATTTGAATCATTTTCTGGTTCCCTTTAGACAGTTCCTAGGATGATTCTTCCCATAATTTTGACACATGATATATTCATTCTTCTTTCCATCATGATATTTCTTTGCTGATCCACCCATATTAGAATCCATTTTTCTTTTTTTCACTAATCCCATGAGACTATTGAGATTATCTGATCTCTATTTCAACCATGAGGGCACAACAAAAAATATACTCATAAATGTTGAAGTATCAGATCACCAATTCTTTTAGTAGACTCAAATTTAGTCTTCTAAAGAAGTGATCCACTCCGCTTTCGATGTTCATGACAAAGCTGGAGGTGTATCTTGCAATCCTGGTAAGTTTTTATTCATACACCTCGATAGAATCATATTCATTCAACTTAAGACTGAGGAACTCTCTTTCCATCTTGAGATAGAGGGTTCGGGGAAAATATTTATTGAAAAAAAATTCATGAATTAATCACAATCCATGGAATAAATTCCATCCTTGGACTTCATGTTTTTTATCAGTGTCCACCACTGATTAGCTTCTCCATCAAAATTATAGACTGCTAACACAGATTTCTCTTCTTTTGAGTACTGGAGGATAAAGAATATATATTCAATGGAGTCAATCCACTATTACATGAGAAGGGTTTCATAAGATATACTAAACATGGGATTCCTTTTCCACATGATGGATTCTATGTAAACATTCTCTTTTCTTGGATAAGGATGGCGTTCTACAAGTTTTAAGTTATTATTCATAACTTGATCCAGTTGATCAAGTACTATCATAAAGTATTTAATGCCCATTCCCTTCATATTTGGAATTTCATTAAGGAAATCCTCAAATTCTCTATCACATTGATTATTGGAAAATATTGTTCGATTTCCCACCATTATATACAAAGAATAAAGTGCAATTAGGGGGATTGAATACTTATATAATAATCATAAAAATGAAACTTTAAATATAAAAGGATAAAATCTTAATGAAAAAGTATATCCTAACTTGTGATTCCATAGGTTTCAATCTAGATTATCCATGATATGTTTCCTAAAAAATATTCTTATGGGAATTTTATTTATTACCTTAATAATGTTTTGTAATGATCTTATGAATTTATCAAATCATATCCCTCGGGAGTGGCAAAATAGGTGCGTGGTAAGGCCTGTGTTTGTGAACCAGGTTACCCTGAGTCAGGCCCGAAACACATTGTTAGATTTTTCACTCCTAGGTACATCTTTTCTATAACCACATCCACTTGTAGTATATAGAAATGGATTTATTTTCTCTATAAACCACTTACTCTAAAATTAAGAAAATTTAGGGATGTTTTCTCATGCTTAGTCTTATCCACAGGGTTCTTACTAAAGTTCTCTATTCCTAATCACCAAAAATAATGAAACATTTCCTCTCATACCAACTATAGAGACCCTACCATTTTCACATATCATTACATGATTTTAAGAATAATTAAACATCAAATTACAAGACATGGATTGTAAAATCTAGTGTCTTAGAGATTAGGTACATAATTAAACATCATAATTCCAACATAAGAACATATTTTATTTAATCTTAATAAAGAGACCATAAATTCATTTGACCCCTTAAATATGAATAGGATAACCTAAAGATAACAAGAACAATGAGATGATATAAAAATCCCAATAATATAATAAACATTAAAATAAATCTTAGCACATGGGTTAAGGCATAACATAATGATATATAAAGGCATGAAACATGATTAAACATAAGGAATCATAACATAGGATCATATAATCATTGAATCATAGTAACGTGGAAGCAACATAAAACATGAATTTATAATGATTCAAGGATCATTTCATATATAGGATAATGAGTCAAGTCTTGTTGCAAATAGAGCAGTGTGAGTCAAGGCTAACCACTAAGACTTTTTCACATTGAGAACGAGTCAAAGCCAACCACTAAAACCATTGCACATAAAGTCTGATGAGGCTAAACATTACCTAATTCATTGGAGAACTATTTGGG
Organism: Viscum album; assembly: GCA_963277665.1. Lineage (NCBI taxonomy): Eukaryota > Viridiplantae > Streptophyta > Magnoliopsida > Santalales > Viscaceae > Viscum > Viscum album. The sequence continues at coordinate 1,514,856,216 of OY728150.1, forward strand.
TGAACCCATAATAACATGTTCATGAATATGTTTTCCACATAAATAATCATACATAAGTAATCAATCGTAAACATAAGGGTTACCCATGGAAATAATTGGGTATCATAATTATGTCAAAAGGCATAAAAAAGGGAATACCATTATGGTATCCATGAAAGTATGTATTTAAATTACATAAAAACATTAATAAGAGAATATATTCATATATCCTGATATGTTATGTCAAACTAAAGTGAAAATAATATTTAAGAAACTTTCGAAATAAAACATTTTAGTACGGTTTAAGGGAAAACTTTCAAGATTCATTAAAATGGAAATAGAATAATTATTTGTATTAAACAAGAATTGAACCAAGTTAGTTTCTCATGATAAAATGAGGTATTTTATAAACATAATGATGGACTAAAACATATTATAGAGAAAATTTTAAAATGTGTAATAATTCAAGAAGTTCTCTTCAATCGGGCTTTCTTATCGGGAAGAATTTCGTAGGGAACCATTTAAAAACATGTATATACCTAAAAATAAGGATGAATTGATCTTGATACATGATTTTTTAACATATAAATAGAATATATAATATATATATATATATATATATATAAAATATAATTTCATTTGGGAAAAAATAGAGAAAGAATAATCCGAACGAATAATGGGGGTGCGGGTAGAATCCCTTACCTTATGTACGAAAAAATTATGCACATGATATTAATGTCCTGAATAATGAAATTAGATTCATTAATTAATAATTAAATAAACATTTATGCATTTATTTTATTTATTATAACTTTATTAAGTTTTTTTTGTCATTTTGATGGTTTAAGAGATTCAATTTCATTATCTGGGAGCATTGATTTCCTTGGTTTTTATGATCGATTTACTTATATATGTGTATGTAAAGTCATGTATAATGAGGATAGTTTTCCAGAAATAAGAATATATGTTAGTAATTAACTTATATAATATTAAAATAATTTTTTTTACAAAATTGAGTATTATTCATTAGATAAATCATTAATGATAATCATTTAGATTAATTTAGTGTTTTTTGATCACAACGAACTCATCTTGTTTTATAAATTATTATCATGTGTAAAAAATGATTCCATAACATTACATAAGATATAATAAATTTATTATAATATATTTAAATCATATAAATTGTTTCATTTCCATCCTTTAAGACATAATTTAATGATTAAAGAACATCATCCATGAAGGTGGTAAATCAACACCTCACAGATGATGCTTTCATTCTTAAAATGAAAAAAGAGGAGAAGATATTTGATGAATAATTTTCAATAAACATGATAAAATTACTATATATTTAAGATACTGATGTTTTCATTCCCTTTGGATGAGGTGAGGTGAGGAGATAAAAATAAAATAAAGGAAATTGAAAATATATTGAAATTAAATGGAAGAGGGTTTTACCTCTTGATTCCTTCTTCTTGAGAACCACATTAGGAGATTGTTTTTGGTGTTTTGTTAAGACAAAAAATCTCTTGGTCATGGGTAAGGGACTTGGGAGGATATTTTAACAGAATCTTTACAAGAATAAAGTCTTGAGAGGTTTGGGGATAAGAGGTGTTGGGGGTGGTATTTATAGTGGAGGAGGAGGGTGTTTTTTTGAATATTTTAATCAATATTTTATTATTTTTCTCAAGACAAGAAATAATGTTTATTCTTAAGACTAAATATAGTAATTAGATCATGTGAGTTCGAACCAATTATTATTACATCATCCATGACTCAATGAATAGTGTATTTAACTTATAATGTACATATACTGTAAATTGTTGCATTTTACTATTCACGAAAAACATCAAGTATTTCAATAAAATCACAAAAATTAACCCTAAATATTTTTTGACATGTTGAATTAAAAAAAGAGCTACATTTTATGAAGATAATTTTCTCAATATGATAAATTTAATTTTGAATTAAAATTATAAATTACTCAAAAAATACAGTTTTTAAATTATAACTGATTTTATATCACTTTTAAAAATTAACTAAGGTATCATAAAATTATTTTATAATCATAAGACATGAAAATAATAATTTATGAATACATTTTATGAAAATGATATTTTTAAATTATTAAATTAGTCATAAAATTTTAATTAAATATTTATGACTTATAAAATTACAAACACATAATTAATAATTTTTAAAATATTTATTAACTTATACAATTATATAATTATATCATATTATCACTTATAAGATGGAAATTTTTTATTTATACTTTCATTGGTGAGGTTACTATTCAATTGTCTAGTTTTCTATTCATAAGGGTCACATTACTATTGCAAAGGTCAATTTACTATTTCATCAGTAAATGTTTCCTAACGTCTATAAATGCTTCTGATTTCATTCATTAATCATTTATAATGTTTACATTGTGTTATTTATGTGATTTAATTTGATTTATACTATATGATATAATTATAATAAGGGAATTTCTATAGATAAAACTTTGGTCTATTACACACCTTCCATGGAGTTCTCTCCCTCTCTCAAGCTTCTAAAAGCGGGTTTTGAAGTGGTTACTTGTTGATTATTCACCTGAATTGAAAGGTCAGGATTCCCTTCTCCTTCCTCTTGGGGTTTCTTCTTTTTTATCCATTATATCCAACTATAGTGGACATGTTGTTATAATTTCTATACCTAGTATTTTTCTAAAATTTATGTGTTGATTTTTTGGGGTCATGATCCCTCCTTTGAGACTTAAACTGGTGGTTTTATTTGAAGGCAACATGATTTCACTACACGAGGTGGGTGTTTCTCTTTCATTGGATTTATTTAAGAGTTACCTAGATTTTTGGATTTATAACATCATTTTTGAACTAGATAATTATGATGTAGCTTATTTAGGTTTTATTTATTAATTTACTTCTATAAATTACCATGTTTTTCATTTGGCATAATGATGGGAATTTTTTGGTTAAATGGTGATTTAATGAAAATGGGTGTTTTATGCATTTTACATATTTGATAAAATTCCAAATATGATTTTATATAATAAAATAACTTGTTAATATGGTTTTAAGACAAATTTGGTTTTCAAAGTGGGTTTCCCTTTTTTTAGAGTGTTTCCATGTCTTAAATGGTGGGGCTTTTTATAAAGTCAAATGGAGTTTCCATTGTGTTGTTTGATTGTGATTGTCCAGGATTACAGTTTCCTTTGTAATTTTTTTGTATTCAATTTTTTTTTTAAAATGTTTTCCAAATTTATATTGTATATGTTATAAGATAAAATATTGGTTGGAACTTTGTGATATGGTGATTTTTTGATATTGATTTTTACCTCATGATCCCCCCTGTACCTATTGATGATGTTTTGTTTCTCCATGTGATAGATGTTCTGATGTGATTTATGATGTGATTATGTGTTGGGGATTTTTTAATGTAATTATGTGAGGTGTGAAGGGTTTTCTCATGATGTCAGCCTTTGGACATTTTTATTGTCTTGTGATGACAACTTTTTATTCACGGACCACCTCCTTTAGTAATTACATAAGGAACCCTAGGTTTCTAAGTGTAAAGTAGTGGTACATTTCTAGGATAGCTGAGATTTATACCCTAGCTAGTCTCACATAGTTTTATATAATACCTGGATAGTGAGGTGTCACTGATGCGATTAGATAAGAGAGATTCAATTGGCAGATGTGTAATCGTTAATTGGTTGGAAGTAGGTCCAACTTTGCATGTATTGAATAATCATGTTATTCCATATGGTGTTGCCTCATGATATGTATGATATGCTACACCTTTATTTTTTTATTTCCATGTGAGGTGATTATTTTTGGATGAATATGCTTGATTTTATATCCTCTTATGGTCTAGTATTGATGTTGAAATTTTTGGTTCCATATATTTATTTGCTTTATTTTTTACCTTATGTGGATGTGTTTTGTTATATTTTACCATTGTTTTCTTGATTACCTTTTAGTTTGGTGTGTAAATGATATTAAATTAAAAAGGAGGAAACGTTTTTCAATACGATTTTCTTGGTTGGAATTATTTATAAATATTTTAAACCTTGTGTGGGCTTATTTTTAAAGGTGTGGTGTTTTAAAGAGAAATTATTATTTTTTTAAATTGGAATTGTTTTATGGAAAATATCTTTAATCCATGTTTTATAAATGTTGTGATTTGATAGAGTTCATGTTGTATATATTTTTTTCTATATCATCTAAGAGTAAATGAAACCTATTTTATATATTTTTCTCAAACTAGTTGTTTTTGTTTATTTTATAAAAGGAATAAAATAGATTCATCATTTTATACTACTATCCTTTGGATCACACCCTTCATAATCATATTACTAGGTATGTAGTCTTCATTTATTATATAGGCTTCTTTAGGTATTTAATTTTGGGTTGGATTTGGTTCTATCTTCCATTGGAATAATATGGTTTGTTGGGATAGTGGTGGCGATATGAGAGTCACTTGGAGATAGTGGTTAATCCTTCAATTTCATGAAATTGATTAGATTAAGTTATGTTTTAGCAACATTGGCCTTTATTTATTTTTAATTCAGTTATATTTTGTAGTTTTGTAATCAAATATCAAATATTTATTTTTTTATAAATGTGTTTTTTAATTTACTATTAATTATGTACCATTATTCCATGTTTGGATGTTTATGTTTAGGTTATTGAGGGTGAAATTATACCAAAAGGCTATTTTTGATACCCTTGATTCTTTTTGCCATCCCAGGGGTATCAAGGATTCTCGTCAGGTTAGTGGTGTGATAGATCAGTTTATAGTATGGATGGTAGCCTAGGAAAGATCATTATAGTTTGTGGCACCATTTATACTTATTGATGTTTATATATTATTACTTGATCTTATGGTTCACTTATTTATTGTAATTGTCTTATTTATGATAGGTTTGTTTATTTTAAAATGGTTTTAAATTTCATTTTGGAAATATTTTCTCAAAGTGGTAATTTTTTTATGAATGTTATTTTATAAAAACCATTAAAATGAAATATAGAGGTATTTTGTTAGATTTTGATAAAAAAAATAAAGTGTTCATATTGTTTTTTAAAAATGATACCTATGACTTTGTTTTAAGGAAAAGAAATATTTTTTTTATTTTGGGAAATAATATGAGATATTCTTTAATTATGATTTGGGAGATATAAAATCTAACTATCTATATGCTATTTATAACTATAATTCAAGAAAAGTTTTATTAAAGGAATTACCAAGACTCCTTTGTAAGTTCTTACTAGGTCTGTTAGTTTGGACACTATATGCACACTTGTGTATGTATGTATACAACTCTTATGTGTTATATAGGTTCCAAGTTTTTGTTTCGATTTTTTTACCATTATATTATGTTAATGATGGTGAGTTGGGATATGAAGAGAAATGGTGGGTTTCATAGAGATAATAAGGTTTTTGGTTTGGGTATTATTATATTTTGGTTACTAATGTATTGACCATGGAAATATTACTTTATTTTTATTCATTTTTTTTATGTTATAATTTTATATATTTGAGTATGGATGTTATGTGCATATTTATATAAATTAATTTAATAAATTTTATTGATTATGAATCATTTTATTCTATCTATTATTACTTATTATGTTTATCATGGAAATCTAAAGAATGGATAGTCGTTGCTTGATTTATGGTAAAATATATAATGTGTGTAAAATCTTATTTGAGGGTGAAATCATTCCCATGTGTAATTACTTGATTACTAGACACTTGTTTCCAACCCTTGGAGATTGGGAATACCCTTATGGCCATGTGGTGATCCGAGTCAAGTGACATGTCAGGTCAGCCAGGGCTGGTTCATTACATACAATTTTTTGTCCATTACAACTCTCACTATAATCAAGATACCTTGAGTGATTTTCTACACTCCATTTACAAATATAGTTTTGTAACCCACTTCATAAAATTTAATAATCAAGATAATATTCTTTCAAATACATGGAATATGAAGAACATACTTTAATACAAGGAAACTTCCATTCTACATCTGAACATTGACATCTCCCTTCCCCATAATGTCATGATCTTCATCATCTGCTATATGAAAACATACAAAGCTTCTGGAAACAATATTTTTCATTAATCATTTTTTAACCAATGTATTGGAAATATTATTTCGAATCTATAATCAATGATTCCATCTCACCATTGAAACTCAAGATTAGATTGACATTAATATTAAAATTTGAATCCAAGAAACTTATTCCTCCAAAAGATGTCCTAAAGAAATTTGATTTGCGGTCATGAAAATATCTCTTGAGATGGCCCATTTTATCATAATTCCAACATGTAGCCCCAAATATGGTAGATTTACCTCTAAACCTTTCTCTTGATTTCTATTCTAGTCATCTTAAAATTATTCTATGAGGTGGTCACCCTCTTCCCTGTACATTCAATTCATTTACAAAAGTTTCTTGATTCTCCCTACTCTAGATCTCTTCATTTAGAATCATGTTTCATATATTTTCAAATATCATATTTTTTTCAATAGGAAAAACTCAAAAACATTTCCATTCCATCCCATGACTCTAAAAAATATGAAAACAACTGTATAACCAAAAAATAATTTATGAAATTCACATTGAAAAACTCAATCTAGCCTTAGATCATGCTGAAATAATTAACATGATATAACACATACCTTACTTTTGATATCCTCATGTTGAAAAATATTCATAATAAACACACTTTTTTAAGTGTAGTAGTATTCTCATACAATTTTGCTAGCGATTCCATTAACTCTATTTTATTATTTTTCTCTTAGATGTTCAAGGAAACATTTTGTAATAGTGACATTCATATGAAACCTAATTCCTTTCCATACAACCTATCCCATTTTTTCTTTTCCATATCCTCTATATTAACGACATTAAATATAACTTCCAAAAATTTACTCCACCCAAATATTCTAAAAACTGAAATATTCCCCATAATTTTTTTTTTGATTTGGAACATTATATATTTTGATGTTATACCTTTAAAGATAGTAACTCCCACTGATGTAAAGAAATTATTACGTAATAGAGAATGTTTCCTTGGTTATTTCCATGTGAATTTATAAGCTTCTGAGAACCCTAATCTGATAAAAATTGTTGATAATATCTCACCAAATAGTGACCTCCAAATGTTAGAGAACCAAAACTAGAAATTCCAAATAAATATCTTAACAAAACATTATATACATTAGTGTAATATAATAAGGTATAAAACACTTCACACTTATAACCACACTGAGCTATACACACTATGAAAATTTCACTCAAAAATCAAAACATTCAAGAAAGTGGAAATAGGAAGAACAAATTAAAATCACATAAGAAGGTTTTATGTGGTTCAGACATTAGGCCCTATGACCACAATAGAAAAATTTAAACATTTCATTATTTCATAAGATCAATGTTTACAATCACTATGAATTTGTAGCCATATAGATCAATAAACTTATGATCACATCACACCTCAACATGTGGGATCCTCCACCTTATATAGTGGGCCATAGTAGGTGAATGTTTTTTACTGACCTCCTATATTTGTGAAGATCCATACATTTCCAACAATGACTTCTGATCTTCTGTAGTGCCATATGAATTTACTTCCATCTTCTAGAAGATGAAATTAATATCTTATACTTGATTAAAAATAAAAATTCATATTTTATAGGATTTTTTAAAATTATATATCCATCTTTTGAAATAAAAAAACCATAAAAATACATCATCAATTTATATTTTAAGGAGAGATGTTAAAATGGTGGTATTATTTCCTTCATAACACTTTAGTTTTTATGTGTCACGAAATATAATTATTCACTCTCTAACTCAGCCATGTGAGGATGCATCCCTCAAGGTATGGTTCGTAGGGATTCTTCCAATTTTCCATGTGGTGGATCAATTGTTTTTGTAGTATTTGATAATGATAGTTGTTTTATTAATTAATTATTTAGTTTTATATTGTGAAAACTAGCTCAGGTGGACCCAACTTATCACCCAAGCCATCAAGACACAAGGACCGAAGCACATTCCCAATCGCCACAGGATGATGAAAATCACTAGCACATCAAAATAAACCATTTTGGAATGATTTTGCGCTTGAAAAACTATAATGAACCATCTAAGATTGAATGGAAACACTAACTGAATAAACAGATAACAACATAAATTAAAAGTATACACAATAATGACTAAATAATTATACCATAAACATCATCACATCAACATATACAACATGAAGCCTACAGGAAGTAACCATGATATCCATATTCAAAAGCTCAAAATTCAAAAAATGGGCAATACAAAACAGAAAAACTAAAGAAAAATATCAATATATATCCTTGTGTTCTAATCCCCATGAGACCACATCTCCTTTATATAGCCACTCCAAACAATAGTAATCAAGTATATCCACCAATATGCATGGTTCCCTTTCCCTCACTTGGGTTATACAAAATAAATCATACATATGTCAAATGGAATATGCAGGGTGTGAGGTAAAAATACCATTGGGATACCCCTATGAATTTATATAAGTATTTATACATGAAACTAATAAAACCAATATTAAAAGCATTTTAAAAATGAATTTCAATTTCAAAAAAAATGTTCACTTGAAAACATTTTATAATTTATAATCCTTTTGGTTTTTCTTTAAACAATACATGTTCAAAAAAATATCAAAATTAAATAAAGAAATAATCCACTCAACATAACATGCTAAATACAGCAAAAAATGGAATTAAAGTGAGCATAACAATAAACACTATCTTAAAAAAATAGAAATGGGCATAACAAAGATATATCAACCAAAAGAGGCACTGACATAATACATGAAAGCCTATAAATCAACTTGGAATAAGAAATATGAAACACGAGACCTCTCTATAAGGGTTTAGTTTAATATAAAATAAACAAAATACTCTCTCTGGTTAAGTACATATAATAAGTAATAAGCTCTCCTGGTCTTCCTAAGGGCAAATTATCCAATGACACTCTCGATCCATTGATCAATGTTTCGGAAGAACACTTAGTATTACTCCAAAAGTCTCTTTGGTTCTCGTGGAATATATTATGGAAGCTCCCCTAGTATTCCTCCCTAATGGATATCTTGATCCCTTGGGACAACACACCATCATCTAAGTTATGCACACTCTCACACCCTATCCCCCATGTGGTACTCATTTCCAAACACCTAAACCTAAAAAAGTCCATTTATAAAATCCATTTCAAATCCAATTTGATAAGTCAACAAGACCATTTTGATAAAAAAGCATTCTTCAAGGTAAAAACATTTCAAAACCTATTTATAAATCTATTTAAAATTATAAAACATCTTTGAGCTATTTTATCAAAATCGTGGAGTTCATTCAAGACAAATCCATTTAAAACCCACTTTACAACCTAAAATAAAAAATAAAAAAACAATGAATCACATAAAAATGTAATAAGAATCAATCATAAATAAATTTTAAGACAATTTGATAAATAAAAACCAATATTGATAAGGGTATTGAAGGTTAGCGATGGAAAACACCCTTAAATAAAGGTACCCACCTTAGAATCGGTTCCAACATTGATGTGTTCAATGAAAACCACTAGATTTAGAAAGTAGAATTCCTAGAACACCTAGATAAAAAAAAGGAAACTAAAATACTCATCAAATAAATTATATTTAGAAAACACCCATCTAGGCTTTTCACCACCCATGGATATGAAAAAACAAGGAAATAATAGGGGAGATGTTGAAGAAATTAGGAAAAAATAGGCCCACCTCAAAGAAAAACACCAATAGATGGAGGAGAATTAGCCAAAAATGATAGGGGAGAAGCTCCAATGAAAAATAAGGAGTCTACAAAACAAGGGTAGAATAAATGAGGGAAAAAGAGTATAAAATTGTTAAGGAAAATTTGGTAAAAAATCTAATTTTTTTATAATCTGGACAACTCATATGGTTTGGACACACAGTTAAGAAAACCATGAACCAACCATAAAGTGGATACTATATCCAAAAAACAAAAAACAGTAAATAAATATATATATCCTCACATGATTAGATAAACTATTCATATACCATGTAAAATCCCACTATCCCGAAAACCTCACCCTCATAGGGTAAGATTCATGGTTAAACAAAACATGAACCAACCATGAACCAAGGTATGTTTCCCACAAAAAACAAAACATTCAATACCTTCCTCAAAGAGATTCCATGAAAAAATTAAAAAGTAAATAAAAAAATCAAATTATACATACATGTGACCCGATGAGTGTCACAAACCTCCCCACCATATCACTTTCTCCCCCAGAAATTCCTTAGAGGAAAATCAGGCGAGGACACTCATCCCTCACCAAGGATTCAAAATCAAATGTATCATGGATATTTTTTAACATGCTTCCAAAAAACATGGTATAATGGTATCAATTTTCCTTGGAGTAATAATCTAAGACATTAATAGGCTACTCTTTAATAGTGACATATGGATTTATATTCAAATCTTCCCACTCTACTACATGAGATGGTTTGGGGTGATATATCTTCAAATGGGAAAATAGAAAGATATCATGTATAAAGGTCATTAATTTTGGTAAATCCAATTAATAGATACCTTAGGAATATATTCCACAACAAAAAATTTCCTGACATAACATGACACTAGTTTCTACTTCTTTCTCATACGACGATGTCCCAATCGAACAGGTACCTGAAAAACACATGATCACTGAATAAAAACTCTAAAGGGAGATGAGATTTATTGTAATATGACATTTTAAGACATTGAGTTGTTTCTAAACTTTTATGAATCATCCAAACTTTCTCCATAAACTCCCAGATGAGACTCGGTCTTAACAAGGAATGCTAACCCACCTTTACCAAACACAAATGGGATGGAATAACTGACCATGTAATGCCCAAAATGGGGACATTCAAATTGAGACCTGATAACTATTATTATAAGTGAACATATACAATGATATTTTCCTTTCCCATGAAACCCCAAAGATAAGAACACATGGAAAAGGCATATATTCGAGAGTTTGGATGGTATTCTCAGACTAACTATCTTTCTGTTGGTGGGTTTTTATGCTCAACCTCATTTTGGTTCCCAAATTTTCTTAAAGTAATTTCTAAAAAAAATAAACTTAATAAGAATCCTGGTTAGAAACTATATTAGAGGGAACTTTATGAAAACTAACAACCTCTTTGATATATAGGTACCCAAGCTCTTATAACTTCATCAACTACCTAATAGGAAGAAAATGGGTTGTTCCCAATAAAAATTAGAAAATCACCCATATAGAATCATTACAACTTGGATTATGAGGTATTATAATAAAAAAAATCCATAGAGATATAATCTCACTTCCTCAATATAATGGGAAGAGGCCGAAATAACCCAATCGATCTCTGATTCTTATCTTTGATTCTCTGGTAGGTCAAAAATCAAGAAGAAAAATCCAAAACAGATCAGATCATCCTAGGACACTAATACATACTCCTAAAGGTATATAACATATTAGTATCCTCAAGGTTCTCGAACCATATAGAATTATTTACCTCATGTATCCACACCTACATCAAAGTTAATGGAAACAACCAACCACTTCCTAAAAAGAAGATAACCATAAGGAGGTTGAGATCAATAACCCAAGGTCTCCCCACCATTTAAAACATTTATAATCTACTAAAATTTATGGTCATATTTCTACTCACTACACACCCAAACAAAAATATAGAGTTTAACCTAAAAATTGGTCAAAACTATATGGTTACCTCATTATAAAACTCCAAAATCAAACCAAAAAAATAAACTCATCAAACCGCACTCATACACGGATTGTCAAATAGTTTAGACTAGAAAAATACTTCTCAATACATTAGCAACAACATTCCCCTTATCTGTGGTATATACCACATCAAAACAAAAATTATGAAGCTACTGTACCTAGAATCTTTCCCTGAGGTTCAATTACCTCAGTGTAAATATATACTTAAGGATTTTATCATCCAATTATACTATAAAACACTCTACAATGAGGTAATGATTCCATGTATTCAACATGTGTATCATAGCTTCCAATTACAAGTTGTGGGTAGGGTAATCCCGCTCATGTGGGCATAAATACCATGATCCATAAGACACTACATGAACATCCAACATTATCACACACCACAATCCCACACCTGAAGCATCACAATACACTGTTTAGATTTCCTACAAAAAGTAAGAATCAAAACCTATGCAGATGTCAAATGGTATTTTAACTACACGAAACAACACTGGACCATGTAACTCCACTCAACATTCACCCATTTTCTAGTCATGTCCATCAAGGGAGAAACTAGCATGAATAATTCCCAATCAAATAAACTATATTAACAAGAAAAACCTAAATATATTCTAATCTCAAACACATTATTGGGATGATACCAATGCTTCATTGCTCGAATCATTTAAATATCCACTAAAAATTATCTTTAAAAAATCACATAGGACAATAAATTCATCTCTTTAATCGAAATATAACATTTGGATAACTTTTAATATAGGCGATTTTCTCTAATGATTTCCAAAAAAAACCTCTATATGGTCAGCATAGTCCTCCTTTTTCTTAGAATACACAAAGATGTAAATAAAAAACATGACCATGAAGGAGTCAAAAAAGCGATAAAAGCTCTTATTCATCAAGGCCATGAAGACTGAAGGTGAATTGGTAAGGCCAAATGACATAACCAAATACTCAAATAATCCATACAATCTTCTAAAGTAAGTCTTTGGGTCATCCTCCTCACAGACCCTATATTGATGGAACCCTAACCTCAATTTTATTTTTTAAAACCAACAATCTCCATTGAGTTGATCCAAACAATAATTAATTCTTTGAAATAGGTTTTTATTATATACTTTTACATAATTAATCTTATGATAATATATCCAAATTCAAATAATTATTTTATGATTTATTCGCAAATAGAACTACAAATTCCCGTGGTGATAGATTAGGGATAATAAATCCCTTTTTCTGAAGGTCCTATAACTAAGATTTCAACTATGTCAACTTGAATGGATCCATCTGGAAAGATGATAAAGAAATGGGGCCTACTCTTAGGAGCATATATATATTAAACTTTACCTATCAATGAAGATTCAACCCAAAAAAATACTGCATAGACACATCTGAGTACTAATCCATGACCATTGGAAGATAACCAACTAAACTATGCTCAACAACATCAATGAAAACCCAGGATTACTGACATGTGATCAATCCAATATTTGAAACAACAGGCCCTACCCACCCTAATCATGGATCCTACTCACCATGGAAGGCATGAGTGCTTCCATCAAGAGATAGAAACTAGAACCTGTAGTGATAACAACCAAACTACTCTTTAATATTAATAATAAATCAATACCGATGATGAGAATGAAAACATCTAGGTCCAACATGAGTAAATCCCAAATGAATTCCACATTAGAAATTAAAACAAGATACTTCGGGCACTATAAAACATGGTCCTTCCATACTCCCAATGGGGTATAGAAATACATCATAAAAGGAATCATTTTTTCTCACATACCCAAGGTATCAAGAAACATTAATGATATGAATGAATGGGAAGTAATAATATTAAAAAAACATTCTATGGAAGAAGAAATAAAAATTGTAACTATAATGGTGGAAACATGGAATCATTGTCCTTAGTGTCTATATATACTTCATAAATACAACCTAAATCTATCCCACACCGATACTTCTTCACGTCATGAGAATCCCTTTTAACTTGAGGGGGATATTCTACACCCTTATATGCTTCTGATCACACTTGTGAAACAATAAACAGTAAAGAACCAACTTCTCTCCCTTATAGGGGAGTCTTATAGAAATAATGAAGGCGACCTAGATTCCCACACTAGTGGAGTGTCCTTAGAGACTTAGGGTAAGAGAGTTTGGTATGGAAATAATTTCCACAGTAAAAAAATCCCCAATGAAATCCATGAAGAAACCACTTTCATTATGCTAGATGATTTCTGAGAACTCTTGCCACCACTCCAATGTGGTACGTCACACTTCTTATTTTATCCAGATAAAGAACTATGGATACCAACCACTAAAGTAACACCACTGATACATATCATCCATACTATATCCATTACTTCCATAGTTTCCTTAGGAACCACATCATAGTTGGTTGGAGAAAAGTATAATAATAAGAATCAATAGGATATCATCCTTCAAGACCATTTTAAATCATCAATATTTAAGATAATCATTTACGATGAGCTCATGAGACACATTAACCAACTCAGAAAAGTAAGATTCATATTCCATCAGAAAATAATATCCTTTCTCCATCATCATGAACTCAAGATCTTTCACCTCCCTTAATATCTCTAGATATAATTGCTAATTTAAAACTTCTTTAAAAGTAGTATAAATGAGAACCTCATACTGATTCACTAACACCATAGATTCCCACTATTTTATTTAATGTTGCTCTAATATATAAGTGGTTAACCCCACCTTTGAGGTATTAGGGTTCTTTAGAAACTAAAAGATATGCACAATCTTTTCTAGACACTCCTTGGGATCTTGGGTTCCCTTGTCACAATAAAAGACTTGTGTATTTTTCTTAGTGAACTATTGAGCATGGTCCACCATCCAAGAATGATCCTGGATAACCTCATAGACTCGGGATTGGATTGTATAGATCAACTATTCCACCAAATATGGATTAACTAGAGTTTTCAACTGTGGGTCATGCTCCACATCTCCATATTTATGCCTAGACGAGACCCTTCATGGAGGCATTGTCTAAAAAACACAAGGAATAAGCTAATTAAATTCAAGAATGAATTTTAAACATCAACAATTAAATAAAAAATAACTTTAATAAAAAAATTTAAATAAAAAAAATAACATGAATGGAAACTTCAAATGAAAAAGGGGTGACAACAGTGGAATTTAAAACAGTTTCCAACTATGAATGGATTGGTCGTACAGTTAGGAAAACCATGTGCCAGCCATGAAAGTTACACTAAATGGTGACATAAAATTCTTCATAGAATCATACAATCACTATTAACTATGAGTCTATTTCTACCATCCTTGTTTCACCCAAAAACTCAAAATAAATTATAGGATCACCCCATAACTCATAATAAACATGAAATTACTTAAAATCCCAAATAAAAAACCCATAACTGAGCTGAAAACATAAACACAACCCCATAAAACCCATGGAGATTTTAGGTTAAAAAAATAAGATCTTGCAATACACTACTATATTCCTAACTCTTGAGCAATGACAATCATAGTTTCTATCTACCACTGTACCAAAAATAAAAAGGAGGTATTTGGTGCCATTTTTTAATGAATCAGTCTGGGTTGACCCAACCCTTCACTTGATCCGGCATTCCATAAGGCCTAAAGTGAATTATTGATCACCACAGGATAATGAAAAGCACCATGGAATTAGAATAAACCATTTTGTAATATTTCCCCACTTAAAAACTGGTATGACCCATCCATGAATTAGATGAACACTCAAACTGAATATAGTGATACCAACATATATCTAGAGAATAAATAATAATGACTAAATCATGCTATCATAAACATAATCACATAACCATATACAACATGTCATATACAATACATAACCATGATATCTATATTCAAAATCACAAAACTCAAAAACAAGGATCAAGACACTAACAGGTAATACATAACATCCCAACAAAGCCAAAATCTCGAAATAGTCCCTTGTGAGCTAAACCCTAGGAGACCGTGTCTCCTCTATATAACCACTCTGAATAGTAGTAATCAAGAAGTCCTACTGATATGCATGGTGACCTTTCCCTTACCTATGTCCTATAAAACAAAATCTTCATATGCCCAAAGGTTTATGGTTTGTGTGAGGCACAAATACTAGTAGGATGCCACCATGAATCCATATAAGTATTTTAACCATGAATCCAATAAATTAAATTTGAAACTCATTTTCAAAATCAAGTTCAATTTTAAAAACAATATCACTTGAAAAAAATTTCCCTTTCTAAATCCATCTGTTTTTTCTCAAAAGAATACGTGTTCTGGAAACATAAACATATAAAGGATCCAATAATGGAATAATCAACTCCGCATAAAATTCACAATGCACCCACACATGACATTAAAGTGAGAATAAACGTAAACACTATCATATAACCAAGTAAATGGAAATGGGAATAACACATGATATCTAAACCATACAAGGCACTAATATAATTCAAGAAATCATATAAATTGACTGGGAATAAGAAATATGAAACATGTTCTCTAACTGTAAGGGTTTCATTTGACTTAGTCTAAAACACAATTTTATTGTTGGCTAAGAACATATAACAAGTCATAATATCTCTCGGCCTTCTTCAGGACCAATCATCAAAGAGGTCTCTCAGTCCCTTGATCAATGTTTTGTAGTATTTTTCAAGGGATCGAGAGATCCTTTGGATCAGTCCTCCACCACAAAGGATATCTCGGTCCCTTGGAAAACAAACTATCATCCAATCCATTCAAACTCTCACACCCTAGGTCACCCATGTTCTAATCATTTCTAAACACATCAACATAAAAAATTTGTATTTATAAAATACATTTCAATTATAATTTAATACGTTAATATTTCCATTTTGGTAAAACAAATTTCTCAAGGTAAAACTATTTATAAAACCTATTTATAAATCCATTTAAATGAAAAAATAACCTCTTTAATCCATTTTATAAAAAATGTGGGGTGTATTCAATCAAACACCCTTTAAAAACCCAACTTATAACATCAAATTTCTAAAAAAACATGCATCGTGCCAAACACAGAATAAAAATTCATCACAAATCAATTTCAAGGAATTTTTATATATA
This sequence comes from Viscum album, assembly GCA_963277665.1. Classification (NCBI taxonomy): domain Eukaryota; kingdom Viridiplantae; phylum Streptophyta; class Magnoliopsida; order Santalales; family Viscaceae; genus Viscum; species Viscum album. The sequence continues at coordinate 1,514,873,138 of OY728150.1, forward strand.
AAACCCAAAGAAGATAAATTGATTATAATTTAGCCATGGAAAACACCCTTAAATAGAGAAACCTATCTTAGAATTAGTTCAAACCTTGTTGCCTTCAACGAATACCACTAAATTTAGGAAGCAGAAGTCCATACGCACCTAAAACACAAGAAATCAGACCAAAACCCCCATTATAACAACCTTTGATTCAGAAAACACACCATCTAGGGTTTTAATGTACCAAAGAAAATTATGAATAAGGAACAGATATGGGAAATGATGGAGAAATCATGAAATACTAGGCTTTCCTCAATCTAAAACACCAAGAGATCATAAAGAACCCACAACCAATGATAAGAGATAATCTCCAATACCTAGGAAGGGGATTACACATTATGGGGATAAGAAATGAGGCCAAAAGAGTACAAAATTATCAAGGTAATTTTTTTATAAATCCATCCTTTTTAAATGATCTAAAAACTTGAATTTTTTGATGAAAAGTTAAGAAAACCATGCACCAACCATGAAGGGGATTCTATCTACCCAAAACCAAAATGACATAGTTTTTGGAGATCTTCACATGGCTAGATAAACCATTCTCAAACCAGTAAAAAGACCATTATCACCAAAACCTCACCCTCGCACAGTTATCCACATGGTTAAGAAAACGATGCACCAACCATGTTCTAGGTTCTTTCCAAAAAAACCAATTTTATACCCCTCACACCTAGAAAATCCAAGAAAAAAGAAAAATTAAATTAGACGTACCATTAACCCAACAGGTGTAATATATATTATCCCTTGATGTTTTATGGTAAATATTTTTCTATGATTTATCTTGGATATGTAAGTGATTGATATTATGATTTTATATCATGTTATAATGTTTGGGTGCATAAAATATTATTGAATTTCACTTTTATACATGACCTACACAAGTCATTGGGAAAGTCCTACTGGGTGTTCCATACTTACCTCTAATATGTACATCTTATCCATGTACGTGTAGAATATTTGTCAGGATATTGGTAAATACATGAGTTTAATGATCAATAATTTATGTTAGTAGTAGTATAATATGGAGGTTAGAGATAACTATTGTTGGAAACATCCAGTCCAATTTTAATGATTTCTATTATAACAACTCAACTCAAAGTTATCCACATCCGCACTGAATCAACAATTCTATTCAATGAATTCCTATATCATTAGAGACTGACTAGTGTCAATGATAAAATAAGAATTATTTGTTGAATGATTTAATTCATTTGATATCTCTTGGAATACATATAATACTTTTACTGGAAATCCAAATGGTACAATTTGTAAATTTGACTTATCCAAAACACACAAATTATGAGAACAAATATTTTCAAAGGAGAATAAATTAATTTATTTAATCTATCACTTATATTATATTAAAATTAATTTTTTATTGTTTCATAATGATATAATAAAAAATTAGTGATATGAATTCCCCAAAACTACTGTAAGTAAAACTTGATAATAAATACAATTGAAAATAAGGCCTATTATATATATTTTATTTCATATTATTTTTAGAAAAAATATGGGTTATAAGAAACACGATACATAATACAAATACTATAAATAAATGAATATTAATTTTATTTGATAAGTATGACTAGAATAATGAGAAATCACAAGAATTTATTAGAGTTATGTGTCCATTACATGAATATTGACAACATATAAGGTTGGTATTGAAGTGTTTGAGGAATTTGTTACAAGCCTAGAAGCAATGGATAAATAAAAATCAAATTCAAATATTTTATAAGAGTGTTTTAAAAGAAAAATAATGAAATGAATAAAAAAAAATTATTACCTTAACTTTGTTGATCCTAAACATTATCATCATGATTCTTAATAAGGATTATTTAAAAACAACCACTAAAATCTTATCTCAATAGGAAATTCTTAGACTATTTGAATCATGTATCAAATATAAAAGACCTCCTTAATAGAAGAGACCATATGATAAATTTGAAACATTTTAGGGAAAATCATTAAATAATTACATTAATATGATAATGATTTTCACTAAAGGATGTAGTTTCCTAAGAAACGTTACTATAATTTTTGATATGGGGACTCAAATATATATTATGAGAAAATTATAAAAAATTAATTTATGATTACATTATTTTCAAGGATATAAGTGTTAAATAATGACTTATAATATTTATATGAGTCTCTTTGATATTTATGATATGAATAAATAATATTGGAAATTTTGGTTAAGTTTAATATTTTAATTATATAATCATAATAATTCACTCAACATACATGTTTTGTAAGAAAATTATTAAATTTATACTCAATTAATATGATATGTGAAGGATATAAATGAAGAAAACACTTAGTGTAAAAGTAATATATGAAATATAAATGACAAATCTAGTCAATTAACTAAGACACATCAAAGATATCAACACATGTAATGATGTGATTGATGAGTTACATGGAATGTATTTTTATTTTCATGATTCTCTTTTGAAGTTATATAAAATAGATATTTGGGGTAAAATATTTTAATGGGATATATATTTAGTGAATAAGTTACACGATACATGTATAAATAACAAACACAATTCAATGATAAAAATATAAAGTTCATAAAATATAATGTGATAAGTTTATTTTAACCACAAGTTATAATGTTGGACATTGAAGTGTACTAGTGGATTGTGTAAACACCCCTGGGTGGGGGGTTAGGTGAATTAGTTGTGATCAAATTGTTTCATGAAAGCCAAATCCTATTTTTATCCGAGACCATTTGGTATTTGAATCCCCATTTATGGTTAAAGAATGTATGTCTCTTATTATCTATTACATAGAAATCCATAACTGCATGCATTGAAAATATATAAAAAAATATCAGAATGTGGTATTTTTATATAGTTTATACCTAATGTTTTATAACTACTCTTTACCTATTCAACTCCCATAGATTCATATATTATCCACTATAATAAAATCACCAATTTTAATGGATTCCAATGTAACATCAAGAAACCTCTTCCACCGTATTTCGTAGGTGGGGTTACCATATTACATAGGTAACAAGACTCCACAATATTACACATGTGAAGGAATATCTATATTGGTTTCTGTAGTCTCTGACTCACACTGGCATATGATTCCTTCCTCTTTACGAAGTATATCTTCACAATGTATCCAGGGATGTATCCACACCAATATAATGATATGATTCCTCAACTGTAAAGAGTTTTCAATTTTCTGAATGTCTTTAAGAACTTAAGACATGAAACTTAGTCATTACACTTCTCTAGCTTGCAGTTACTATTTAAAATCTTTTATTGATCACCTCAAACTCAATCCTGTAATGAACTAAATTCCCACTAAGTATTCGGAATGACTGAATGGCCTGAAGACCTCAATTTTTATTTATTTTTGGATAAACCCCCTTTTAAGGAGAAAGGGGGAAACCTTACATGACTTCAAATAAATGGAACCATAACACAACCTAGTACCAAAACAAGCAACTTGCTCTAAGACCTCATCTGGCTAATTAACTTGTAGAATGTCTGGACCACACCAACATCCAAAAATATAAACCATCAAATGCTAACATGCTTCAAATTTCCAAACATTCAAACCTTACTCCAAACAAAAATAGAGAACCAGAGAACCTCCATATCCAATAAATATCTCCACTGCCTGCAACTCTCATTACCTTCATCAAACACCAGCAAAACAAACTGCAATCCAATTACATCGTCCAGATCTTGAGGAAAACAACAACCAGGCCGAAGCGAACCATGAGAAAAATCCACACAGCACACCTCGACCCTCCACTGCCAAGACTGTGAATTCCATTGCCCAGAAATGCCTCCGTTGAGCCAAAAAAAACACCACAATGCCAAATTGTCAACCAAAAGCCGCTGATGCCACTACCACAACTGTTGGTGGACGTCCATTTGAAGGACGGTGGCTTCCCCCTTTTTTTTCAAAGGGGGGGTGGTGGTGTTAGGTGGTGGGTGGACAAACCCCCACCAAACCTCCAGCGGGTGAAGGAAAGGGGAAGAGTGAGGAGGCCTATAAAATGAGGCTCTCCTCTCTTCCAAATGGAATCTCATCTATCCCATCATCATCCGGTTTATCTCATCCGGTTCTATTTGCGGTATTAGTGAGTCAGTTTCCCCATTTATTCAAGAGAGATATTTACGAGGGATTTATCCTTGTAATAGTGAGGGAGTGTGTACCCACTTTTACCCCATAGTTATCCTTCTATTTTCCTGTGGTTTATTACCCCTTCCATTTGGGGGTTTTTCCACGTTACATCTGGTGTTCCATTTATTTATGCATTTGCATTTTATTTTTTATCTCGTGATTATTGCTGCACCGTGGGTCAATCATTTACAGTCCTAACAAGTGGTATCAAAGGCAAGGTTCTGACCCGGTGTTGTTCACGTTTTCGGGTATTAATAATTCTCGTAAAATTTTAGTATGCTCTATGATTGTGAATCCGGTTGATTTTTCACATCAGAAAAAATTTATTGAGATTATTAAATACATCGTTGTGAAACAGAGGAGGTTCTGGAATGACAGCGTGTCTAGGTGGCGGCGAAATTTGAGATCAAATAATTCAACAGGAATAATTTTTTGTTGTGGAAAATTAAGATGCAAGCAGTGCTGTGGAAGGATAATTGCCTACTGGCAATTGGCGAAAAGTCGGCGGGTGTGACGGAGGAGAAATGGAATGATATGGACGGAAATTCTATTGCCAACATCTATTTGGCTTTGGAAGATGGGGTCCTCTCAAGCATTGCGAAGAAAAAGACGGCGAAAGAAATATGGGATACTCTGACGAAGCTATACGAGGCCAAGTCACTGCACAACAAAATTTTCCTAAAGAGAAAATTGTACACTCTTCGGATGGTGGAGTCATCTTCGGTGACCGACCACATCAACAACCTCAATACTCTATTCGCTCAACTCATGGCATTGGGCTATAAAATTGTGGATACTGATCGTGCAGATATTCTACTCCCGAGTTTTCCAGATTCGTATGACCAAATCATCATCAACCTCACCAATAAAATCTTGATGGATATGCTGCTCTTTAATGATGTTGTAGCCACGGTTCTTGAAGAAGAAAGTTGGCGCAAGAACAAGGAGGACAGACAGATAACTTCTCACCAAGCAGATGCTCTGTCAATGGAGAGAGGAAGGATGATGAAGTATGGTTCCAGTGGGACCCAAAATCATGGCAGGTACAAATCAAGGAGTAATAAGAAGAATGTCACATGTTTCAATTGTGGAAAGAATGGGCACATCAATAAGGATTGTTGGAATAATAAGATTCATGAAAAGGTCTCTCAGGTGAATGTAGTGAGTACTTCTAGAAGTGGAGATATACTAGTTAGTGAAGCGGAAACGACTACTGGAAGCAGGCAGCATCTCGACGATGCATGGATTATTGACTTAGGAGCAACATGGCATATTACATCTCAACGAGAATGGTTTGACCAATATGAAACCATCCTGTAAGGACTTGTGTACATAGGTATTTATCACACTCTGAAGATCGTTGGAATCGGTGCCATGAAACTTAAGATGCATGATGGCATAGTACGGACCGTCTAAGGAGTATGTCATGTGAAGGGCCTGAAGAAGAACATATTGTCTTTGGGACAATTTGATGACATCAGATGCAAGACTCGCACCGAGAATGGAGTGATGAGAATCGTAAATGGCGCGCTTGTGGTAATGAAGGCAGAGAAGATCTCAAAGAACATGTATGTGCTTATGGGTGAAACGTACAAGGAGGTGGAGATAGTTGTTGCATCAACTACCTCAACGGAAGCGTTGACGATGTTATGGCATCAGAAGCTTGGTCATATGTCAGAACGAGGCCTGAAGATTCTTGCGGATCAGAAGTTTCTGCCTGGGCTGACAAAGGTATCCTTACCATTTTGTGAGCATTGTGTTTTGAGCAAGCAACACAGGTTAAAGTTCGGGACGTCAACAGCAAGAAGTCAGGAGATCTTGGAGTTGATCCATTCCAATTTTTGTCAAGCACCGGTTATATCCCTGGGAGGAGCAAGGTACTTTGAATCATTCATTGATGATTATTCTAGGAGATGTTGGGTGTACCCAATCAAGAGGAAGGCATATGTTTTTGAAGTCTTCAAAACATTCAAAGCGCTAAAGGATCTTGACTCTGGAAAGAAGATCAAGTGTCTGAGGACAGACAATAGTGGAGAATATACAAGTGAGGAGTTTGATACTTTTTGTCAACATGAAGGGATCAAGAGACAGTTCACGGTGGCATACACTCCTCAGCAGAATAGAGTGGCAGAGCAGATGAACAGAACCCTGTTGGATAGAACAAGGGCGATGCTGAAGACTGCAGGTATTGCCAAAACTTTTTGGGCAGAAGCAGTGAATACCGCCTGTTATGTGATCAACCGATCTCCTTCAATGGCGATTGAGCTGAAGACACTGATGGAGATGTGGACTGGTAAACCCGCTGACTATTCTCGGTTACATACTTTTGGAATCCCTGTATATGCAATGTTTAATGACCAGGAAAGATCGAAGTTGGATTCGAGATCCAGAAAATGTATCTTCTTGGGGTACGCTGATGGTGTGAAGGGGTATCGTTTGTGGGATCCCACTGCCCACAAATTTATCATCAGCAATGATGTCATTTTTTTAGAAGACAAGGTGAAAATGACAACTGATCAAGACATGGAGAAGAAGAATACAGAAACTACAACAGTCGAAGTAGAGGATAAGTCCAAGGAAGAACCAGTTTCCTATAAGGCATTACTAGAGCATGATGATCAAGTACCGGTTGAGTCTGGACCACGATGGCCAACTCGGGAGAAAAGAGCACCAGTATGGCACTCAGACTATGTCACTGAGAGCAATATTGTGTATTTCTTATTGACAAAGGATTGAGAGCCATATTCTTTTGTGGAGGTGACCCAGAGTCCAGATGTATCCTCATTGATGGAGGCGATGCAGGAGGAACTTGAAGCCCTGCACAGGAACAAGACTTGGGATCTTGTTGCATTACCTCATGGAAGGAAGGCTATCGGAAAAAAATGGGTCTTTGAGATCAAGCGGGATGGAAATGACCAGGTGGAAAGATATCGTGCAAGATTGGTGGTCAAAGGATTTTCTCATAAGGAAGGTATTGATTTCAATGAAATATTTTCTCCTATTGTTAGACTGACGACTGTTCGGATAGTTCTGGCGATGTGTGCAACATACATCTTACATCTAGAGCAGCTGGATGTGAAGACTGCGTTTCTCCATAGTGATCTTGATGAATAATTATATATGATCCAACCGGAAGGTTTTGCAGAAGAAGGTAAAGAGAACTTGGTTTGCAGGTTGAACAAATCTCTGTACGGTCTCAAACAGGCGCCGAGGTGTTGGTACAAGAGATTTGATTACTATATCATGAGCCTTGGATACGACAGACTTCATTCAGATCCTTGTGCATATTTCAAGGGTTCATATGGTAATGATTTCATCATTCTTTTGTTGTATTTGGATGGCATGTTGGTTGCAGGCCCCAACAATGATCAAATCCAAGAGACGAAGGCATAGTTGGCTAGGGAGTTTGATATGAAGGACTTGGGACCAGCAAACAAGATTCTTGGGATGCAGATTTACTGAGACAGAAGTAATGGGAAGATTTGGCTATCATAAAAGAGTTACTTATAGAGAGTCTTAAAACGCTTCAACATGCAAGACTGTAAGCCAATCACTACCCCTCTTTCCATTAATTTCATGTTATCCTCTACGATGAGTCCTATCAGTGAAGCAGATAGGATTGAAATGTCTCGAGTACCGTATGCATCGGCATTGGGTAGTCTAATGTTCGCTATGGTTTGTACTAGACCAGACATTGCACATGCAGTGGGAGGAGTTAGTCGTTACATGGAGAATCCCGGACGGGAGCATTGGAACACAGTGAAGAGGATCCTGAGATACATCAAGGAGACCTTAGATTCTACATTATGTTATGGAGGATCAGATTTTACTATCAGAGGATATGTTGATTCAGATTTTGCAGGCGATTCTGACTGGAGGAAATTCACTACTGGTTATGTGTTTACTCTTGTAGGAGGAGTTGTGGGTTGGATTTTGAAGTTACAGTCAGTTGTGGCTTTATCCACGACGGAGGCAGAGTACATGGAAGCTACACAGGCTTGCAAAGAGGCGATTTGGATGAGAAGGTTGTTAGAGGAGCTCAGGCACAGATAGATGCAGATTCCATTATTTTGTGACAGTCAGAGCGCCTTGCACATTGCAAGGAATCCATCTTTTCATTCCAGGATGAAACACATTGGGGTACAATATCACTTTGTCTGAGATGTGGTGGAGAAAGGAAGTGTGGATATGAAAAAGATTCATACTAAAGAAAATCTGGCAGATTTCCTGACGAAGGCGATTAACTATGATAAGTTCAGATGGTGCAGATCCTCGAGCGGCCTCGTAGAGACTTGAGCAGCATGGTTGGGCAGATAAAAAGGATGTGTGGAGATATGATTGGTTCTCAATAAAATCTCCAAGTGGGATATTTTTTGGCGGACGTCCATTTGCAGGACGGTGGCCACCCCCCTTCTTTTTCAAAGGGGGGATGGTGGTGTTAGGTGGTGGGTGGCCAAAACCCCACCAAACCTCCAGCGGGTGAAGGAAAGGGGAAGGGGTGAGGAGGCCTATAAAATGAGGCTCTCCCCTCTTTAAAATGGCATCTCATCTATCCCATCATCATCCGGTTTATCTCACCCAGTTCTATTTGCGGTATTAGTGAGGTGGTTTCCCCATTTATTCAAGAGATATATTTACGAGGGATTTCTCCTTATAATAGTGAGGGAGTGTGTACCCAATTTTACCCCATAGTGATCCTTCTATTTGCTCGTGGTTTTTTACCCCTTCCATTTGGGGGTTTTTCCACGTTACATCTGGTGTTCCATTTATTTCCGCATTTGAATTTTATTTTTTATCTCGTGATTATTGTTGCACCATGGGTCAATAATTTATGGTCCTAACAACAACCATGTATCAAGATCACCATCCTTAAAACTTCTTCACACCATCCCCATAACCCGAATACGCACAACAAACACCACCAGAAAACCAAACACAACCTTCACAATAGCCAACTCCAAAAAAAATGTCCTCAAATCGAAACAAAATAGCATCCAAAAAAACCTTAAGATTAAACCGTCACCAGCGTGCCTGAAGAAAAATCCTGTCAAGAACCAAATGCAAGCCCTGTCTCCGCTAACCAGGTCACCCACGAAGAACCTGACACCTCCCAACACTCATCATGAGACGAAACAGCACCCTCAGGCAGCGATAACTGGAACTCGGCCGTTGAACCCACATCACGCTGCCATGGAAGCCCTATCCAAAGAAAAGGAGTCGAGCGAGAAGTAGACCAATAGAAATGTAAAATGCCAAGACGAATGAGTCCTTGAAGCCGCATGGCACAACCGTGGAAGAAGCCACCATCATGAGCTCATCGAGAACGAGGAGAGGAGCCGAGCCGCACTGGAACGATGGAAGGAGGCGACGGTGATGAAGGGAAACCCTAAAATTCCAGCACGCTTTACGGGATCATTCCCACTAAGTATTCAAAATATATTCATACTAGTCACCTGATAATCCTAATTTATATATAAAATTTGGATTCAATCCACTATACATTAAACATGTTTTGTATTATTTTACTTTTATTTATGGTTATTTTTTGTAAAAAATTGGGCTGATATTGTAAAAGAGAATTTGATGCTAAAAATTATGTTCCAGTAATTTTATTCTATAAAATAATATTTATGAAATAAATCCATCATGACTGGACAAATATAAACCAAGAAATAAAACCAATTAAATCCATAAAAATTTTCTTGAAGAAGAAGTCATATAGAATAAGATCTAAACTTAGGCCATAAATTTATCAAGGCTCAAAGACCCCACAAATATTATTTAAGATGAGAATATTGGAAGATATAAAACCTAGGAGACTGCAAAACTATCATTTATGATGAAAAATGATACTTATGATGTAATAATTTGTTCTAAGAGATATTAATAAAGACTTATGGTGTAAAACCTATTTATGTTGTAAGGTGATGTTTCTTATTTAAGTTATAGCACTGTGAATTTCTTATAGTCATAGGCTTTTCATAAGATTTTTTGGAGGATAATTTCTAAGGGTTATTTTATTTTCTTTCAAATTCTTTCTCTTTTATTTTATTCCATTTTCATTCGAGAGATCTGTTATGTTATTTTTAATAAATAAGTTCCCAATACATTTTCTAATTCAAAGTGCATGTTTCCCCACTTCAATTTTTGTTTGAGTATTTTGATCTATTAAAGTCATGTTTCAATATTCTTCTTCATTATACTATTATTATTTGATTTATTTCATTGGAATAATTTCAATTTCTTTTGTTTAAATATAGTTGTGATGAATCTTGATTCAATTGTGTTAACTGTCTACATGCTTCGTACTTCTTTTGGTATGCGCGACTAACCCAAACATGGTTAGAGATTAAGAGTAGGGATGGTATGATCACAATGAAATTATTAATTAAAAATGGGGTAATTTTTTGACCAAAAATTAAGTTGATCCAGACCAGGTGATTTCAACAGAAGGAGCCAATCCTAATTGGAATAGACCAAAATAGGACTAATAGTTTGATCTATTATCTTCCATTGTATTTTCACCTAATGAATTTTAATTGGAAACCAAATCTAGACAGAATATTGGTTTCAACTTAGAATAGATCCAATTTTCTAGACCAAATCTAAATTGGTGAATTTTGAACAACTGTGTTATCTAAGACAATAGAACTTACCCTTGTTAGATTTAGGAATATCCTTAGGAAAACCTCCTTGAAATTGAACTCAAGACCTTATCATCATCTAAAGTAAAATTAATATACATTGTTTTAGAAACCCTATAATTAAGAATCACGTGATGACTCCACATGTCTGGTTCCAATCTCTAGGTTACAATATTTTTCATCTTTTCCCTATGGGTTAAAACCCATATTTCCGCTATTCTATACCTTTGAAGTTAGTGTATTTTGGGATTTATAAATCTAAAATATGATCATTCCCATGTTGAATAAATCAATATACATAAGCTGGTCAAATTTTGGAACCATTTTTGGGGAAATGATGTTTCTTAGGTATAGTAACATTCTGTGTGAACCTGGGATTACCTCACACCCTCTTTCCTCTTTCCCATTTATTTTTACAATTCCACACATAGACTAGCACCTACATCTATGTTTTTTTTACTAGTTCATGTTCCAGGGTCCTCTAACCCATTCTAAGAGCCCAACCTTTCAAGAATTATTATATTTTGATCATGAAATCGAGATATATATTTTGTCATGTAACTATTCTATCACGGCTGAGCATCATAATCTCACACCACATAATCCACAAAATGATCAATATGTTCCACCTAAACCACAAGGGGAGTGACCACTACTGTAGGAGCACACCATTATGGATAATGGATTTCCATCCACTAGTTGTGTTGTGCCCAACATCATTCATCATTCTATCCAACCGCATAATTTTTAAATCAATCCTGGACTCATTCACATGATCCAAAACTTCGGATAATTCAGTGGACTTTAGAACAAAGATCCAGATTATCATATTTCATGTTTATATGAAGTTTGTCAAAAAATTCAAAGTTAAGGTTTATCTTCATATGTAATTATACTTGGGGTTTTATAATTTTCCTTACACTGAAGATCCACGTAATGACTCAAAATAAATTCTTTTTTGTCCATTACGGCTTAGTAAAATTTGGTTAAGAAATTTTGAGACAAATATTTCTCATATATATGAACCTGGAAATATAGAAAGAACATCAAGAACTTCACACAAGAAGAAATATAATCATCTTGGGAAGCTTGGGATATTTTTAAGAAACTGACCCAGAAGTTACACATCACAAAATCAATGTGTGGGTATAAATTCAAACTTCCTACCCCAGATTGAAACAAGTTTCATGTAAAGTAGTGGATGCCACTGCTGATAATAGACTCATTATCAAGACACCCGAAGTTGGGCATGAAATTTTGGATGCAATATACCAAAATTAAAGTCTTTCGAAATGTGATTGAGGACTACCCTGTTGTATAATTTGTTAGGTGGATGAAACCAACCACCTTGCTGCACAAGTCAAATCTCTCACAAAGAAACTAGACATTTTACAGGTTATTAAACCTCCATTACAACCAGCAGCCTTGTTATGGAGATTCAATATTGTGAGATGTGTTGAGGCCCACACCCATACCAAGACTTTAGAGTAGGGATGAAAGAAACTAAAAACCAAGATTTTAATTATGTTAATTACAATCAACCAACCCAAAAATTTCAATATCCAAATTTTTTTAGCAAGTGTATTACCAGAAGAGACCAGTTTAATAACTACAATAATAAAATCATTGTTACTACCAAAAATGGAATGAAAAATGACCACCAAGAAATTAGGGTCCACATGGTTACCCCCCATCAAAATCTAGATCCTTGAAATGAACAACCATTTCTTATATAACCTTTTCCCCTTACTGGCCATCAATTTACACCCCAACAATAGTTTCAACAAGCTCCAATGAGGCATCCACAACAAGAACCACCTCAATAATCAAATCTTAAGAGTCTGATTACTGTGTTCATCTAAAATGAAAATCAATGAATGGTGACTTAAGAAACTGAGATGAAAAATCAAAGGGCATACATATGAAACCTTGAGCACTAATTGAGACAGATCTCGAATACATTATCAGACTGATTACCAAGTACGCTTCTCAATAAAAACAAGTCACATATGAGAGATGATGTTAAATATTTCATCCTTTATAGTGTAAAGGAGGTGAATTTTCAACATATTTTCATTATAGAGTTAAATAATATATAGGAAAATGAAATACATGAAAAAATCATCATCAAAGATATCAATGATATCACACAAAAAGTTGTTCAAGAATGAAATTTGGAATCTGAGCTAATTGAAAAAGCTCCCATACAAGAGCATCCTAAAAAAGAATATGTTTATATAGTATCACCACCATACATACCCCTATCCATTTATATAGATATTGATACAAGGAAAGATATAAGTGTAGTGAAAAAAGTTTTCAAAGATGTTTAAGAAACTACACATCAATATCCCCCTTATAGAGGCCATCACCCAAATGCCTTATTATGAAAAATTCATGAAGGGGTTTCTCTCTAATAAAATAAAAATGGAATAATTAGGTTTCATTTCCATTGATTAATAATTCTCCAAATTTTTTAGTGGAATCTCCCGCCAAAGATAAAAGACCCTAGAAGCTTCTCGATTCCCTACACTATAAGGACACACAATTTTGGAAAAGCCTTTTTCAATATTAATAAAGATATTAATCTCATGCCAATGAGTTTTTTTTTCTGAAAGTTAGGGATTAAATATTTTAAACTAATGATAATCTCAATTTATCTATCTAACCAATCAGTTAAGTATCCTTAAAGACATCTCTAGGGCATTTAAGTCATGGTTGGTAAATTTATTTTCCTATTATTTTCCTTATCTTGGATATATAGGAAGCATGATATTTTCCCATAATTCTAGGGAGTCAATTTCTCACCAATTTTAATGTGTTGATTGATTTTAATCAAGGGAGACTAATTTTATTCATTGGTGATGAACATGTAGTGTTCGATTTAGTGAAATACACCAGTCAAAGTGTAAATTCATTTGATTGCTAATCCAACTTTCTGATTTATGAAATAGATGATTACATAACCATTGTTGATGAGAGAGAGACCCTAAATCCTAAAAAAATATGAGTGTAGTGAATTTGAGGAGGTGAATTACATTGAATCTCTAAAAAGAGACACCATCCCACAAATCATACCTTGAATCATCAAGCCACTGTTGTTAAAATTGAAACCTTTACTGAGAACATGGTAATATTTTTTCTTAGAAATTGAAGTTGTGTTGATAGTTATCACTACTTGAGAGTTTAATTAAGAATAAAAAAGAAAAAATAATGGAATTCCAAAAATTAATATAAAATAAATATCTTAAGGTGTGTTCAATATTAAAGGTATCATCACCATTATTTAATCCTATAAAATTCTTCTAGAAGATGGTTTTAAACCCAAATTCCAACCCCGGAGGAAAATAAAACCACAAATAGAAGAAGTCATTAAGAAAAATTTTCTAAAGCTTCTCAATTCTCGTATAATATTTTCTATTTCTAATAGATAATGGGTGAGACCGCTACAAGCTATCCCAAAGAAAGGAGAATTTATTGTTATAAAAAACAATGAAGATGATTTAATCTCAACTATAATGATTAATGGATGCTGAGTATGTGTTTATTATAAATATATCAGCATGAAAAATTGAAAAGACCATTTTCTACTTCTATCCATGGATCATATGCTCGAGATATTGGATGGGCATGAATTCTATTATTTTTTAGATGCATATTCTAGATACAATCAAATCAATATTGGCCAAGTTGATTATTTTAAGACCACATTCACATGTCCATTCAAAACCATAACTTATCCAAGGATATCATTTAGAGTGGTCAATGCATTGAAGATGTTTCAAAGGCGTATGAAACATATTATCCATCATATAGAAGAAGAATTCCTTGAAATATTCAAGGATGAATTCTCCATATATGAAAAAATCCTTCAAAGTCTACCTTAGAAATATAGAACTGGTATTAAAAAATTATGAAGATAATTGACTCATGATAAACTAGAAAAAATGTCATTTCATGGTCCAAGGATCAAAATTACATGGGCATAAAATTTCAAATAATTTCATTGAAATTTATCGGGGAAAAATTATAGTAATCAAATACTTTCTTGAATCCACAACTGTGAGAGGAATACATAGTTTTTTAGGCCACATAAAATTTTATCACCACTTCATCCATGATATTTCAAAAATATACTTCCCTCTAACACAACTATAGTATAAGGAAACTCCATTCAATTTCACCAAAGATCATCAGTAGGGATTAAATGCTATAAAGTAATATCTTGGTGGCCTCTCCTATTATAGTATCACATGACTTGGATAAGGATTTTAAAATGATGTGTGATGAAAGTAATGTTGTTATGGGAATTGTTTGAGGAAATAATGTCAGAAACATATTCCACCCTATTTATTATGACAACCACACTCTAAATCCGACTCAAATTAATTACATGACCATAGTGAAGGAGCTTCTAAAAGTGGTGTTTGATTTTGATAAATTTTAGTCATATCTCATGCTCTCCAAAGTCAAAGTTTATACTGATCATGAACCATTAACGTAACTTATGAGTAAAAAGGATTAAAAACTTGAACTTATAGGGTGGTACCTACTACTAAAATAATTTTATATTTTCATAAAATAAACAAAAGGAATAGAAAATGTCATTGCTAACAACTTATCTAGACTTCAACTAAACAATATCGAGGACAACGACAATCTAAATATTGCAGATGATTTTAGTGATGAGAAAAATTCCAATATGGATATACAAGAAAAAATATGGTTTGATGATATAAAAAACTATAATTACATATGACCCCTTTATAAAAAATTCACTGATTAACAATGGAAGTAGTTATCTGTTGATGCTTTATTCTTTTACTGGGATGATATGATATTATTTAAGAATTGTACTGATGTATTAATGTGACTTGCATCCTAGAGGATAAAATTCAAAGTGATCTTGAGTTGTGTCACACATCACTGGCTGTAAGACATGATGGGACTGAACGAATAGTGGATAATATCCTATAAATTGGATTTTTCTATCCCACACTCCATCATGATGCCAAGTATTTTTTTCAAAATATTTGATCAGTTTTAATAGAGAGGAACCATTGGGAAATGTAAACAAATACACTAGAAACCTATATTGAATGTAAAAATATATGTTTTGGGGATTTATTTTATTGGTAAATTTATCAATTTTAATGGAAATTTTTATATTTTGATTTCCATTGATTATGTTACAAGATGGGTAGACACTGAGGTCACTACTCTCGACACAACCATGGTAGTCATGCAGTTGTTAAGGAAACCCATTTTCTCCTCATTTCAATTTCCCAAATTACTCATTAGTGATGGAAGAAGGCAATTCAATAATAACAATATAAAATAACTTATTTATAAACATAGAAATTTGTACAATAATGGAACTCTTTACGAACTTTAAACTAGTTGACAGGTTGAATTGTCCAATAAGAAGATCAAGAAAATTATTGAAAAGATAGTTAAGGCCAGAAGAAAATATTGGAGTCTCAAGCATGATGATTCAATATGGTCTACCTGTACCACCTTCAAAACACCATTAGAAAAAACACCTTTATAACTTGTCTATGGGAATCCCTTCCACTAATCAATGAATTATAGAACCACTCCAATTGGAAAATCAATAAGTTAAAATTAGATTCTCATAATGTTGGGAAATGAAGATGACTACAAATGGATGAGATAGAAGAAATTATAAGGAATAATTATAATAATTTCATTATTTATAAGGGGGGAATCAAGAAATTGAATGAAAAATGCATCACATGATGAATTTTTACACTGAGGGACAAAGTGCTTTTTTTATTTCCCTCCAAATTCTTTTACCTAGAAAATTGAAGTCTTGAAGGCCATGACCATTTGATGTTGTCAAAGTATTTCCTTATAGAACTATTGAAATTCAAAAATGATATGTACCACACTTTAAAGACAATGGTAATTAAATAAATATTTACTCAGATCCATTTCAAGTTGAGTGTGTTTTTATATCAAATTCTGATGACTTGGGAGGAAGTCCAGATCTAGACTAAAAATGAAACTCTAAATGGGAGGCAACCTAGGTTTTGTTTCTTTGAGGAAAATTTTATCACTGAAAATCATGTAACAAATTATGATTTCTCCTAAAAAAACCATTTATGATATAGAAAAATTCATTTACACTGTAAATTTTAATTTTCCACAAAAGAAAAATTTGAGGAACTTACATTGTAAATATTTAATTTATGGTTTGAATATATTGATTGTGGTTTTAAAAAATAAATCCTTTGGTTTTTTGGGGGTGAAAACATCATCCAAACAAGGTAGATACCTCACATAACTGGTCATAGATATCCTGTGATCCCCAAAACATTCATGATATAACAACAACAAAGAACACCAATATGAAGTGTTATTCTTTAAGTATTATCCACCATGAATTAGCACAAGACTAAAAAGAACAAGGTGACTCCCATAGGGCTGTTAAACAAACCAAGGGATCCATCCTTTCCACTACCATGGGAACCCTTATGCTCAACATGGCCTAGTAGTTTGTGCTCTATAATGAGAGACATTCTATGTGGTAGAGAGGAATTATGATTGGTGTATCCTTTATCACCCACCTAGATATACATTTAAGAGTTTCTGATATCTCTTAGACACTCTCTTAACTTGGATCGATGCAGTTCATAGACCTTCACATGATATATAATATGGGGACCCTTTAGAAGGAGGAATACCAATATGACTATACTCGTGAGTACATTAAGTCCACCAATGAGGCCCCTACTTTGGTTGATTCTTCATGCCCTCCTTCTTGTGCTGCTTTACCTATAACTTCAAGACCCATGAACTCCACATCTCTTTAGCCTACCCATTATCCTTTCAAAGTTTTAGAGGTTTTTATATCTATTAAGTACTTCTCCAGTGTCTTATATAGAATTAGAGTCATCTTTTACACTATTTACACATTTTGTTCACTTAGTCATCCTCCATTCCATCCACAACTACTACTTATACACACCCCCAGTTTGCGGCCGCTTCCCCAGTATCCACCTCTATCCACACCCCCTATTCCATTACACCATTTAACACTAGATTCGAGGTTCCTCTAGATCTAACAGAACCTTATAACCAGCAAGAATTCTTAGTAGAGCTCATTCGAAGGGGTAAGGGCACTAACTTACCTTCTATGCTTAACATGCATTTTACTGATCCAACTTCCAGACAATGGGCTCCCATATGGATTAGATCATCACTATATCCTACACCACTTGAGCATATATTCATCACCATAACACATGAATATACCTCTATTGTATCCATTGATATAGAAGGACATATTCAAACACCCACTGTTCGAGAGGGTACCTATGATGCTGATAACAGAGTCTTCCCAAACATTTTAGTCTTTTTTCAGTGTACCCCTCCCCCAATATACTCTATTTGGGGTTTATTTTTTTATTTTTACTATATTACATGTACTTGGATGCATTTTTTATTTTATCTAATGGAAATGATACATTATTTATTAAACATGGTATTCTTCAATTATCATTATTACTTGTGCTTTCATTTAGATATGTCTTGATATTGTACCACTAATATGGTTATCGATGAGTCTTTTAGGCTACCATGCGGCCTCCCACATGATGTATTTATTCATGTAGCTGATCTACAGGGAAATATTTAGAAGATATATCTACAGACCTATAGGACCCCCTCTATGACCCACACAGATGCTCCAGCTACCACCCAAGATATTTGGTTATCCCATTTCAGAGGCGGTAAAACCCACCAAATATCCAATAGGGATAGAGGACACTGCATTCAGTTCCTACAAGAGTCATAGGATAACTGAGATGATGGATGAAGCCATATGATATTTTTTCCATCCATCTGAATGATAATTTCATTATTTATGCTTTGTGGGAGGAAACTCATATTTTTTATCTTTTTAGTTTTTGAGTATTTTAGGTCTCTTATTTTTATGTTCTAGGTGTTCCTATTTGATCTTTACCTGGGTCCTCCATTTTTATTCTTCTCCATGCACATTTATATCTTACATGCTCTTAATTTTTATCTACTTTGTTCACCTTCCCATATTAGTGCTTTTTTATTTTTTATATCATGTGGACTGATTGTTTCTTTAGTTCCAATATATTTTATAAAATTTTTGCAGGTATCCAACTTTCATAGAAACATCCAGCATTTTCTCCCATGGAATGACCTTCATAATAGGGAGCTCTTGATTCCCAAATTTAAAATCATAATTACCATTTCCATTATATCTATTCTATTCCTATATTCTATCCTACATCAACTTTCAAAAAATTGTAGACAATATTTCATTTTAGGTGTGTGGGGGGGGGGGGGAGGGGGACATTATAGAGTTTTATTTTATTTACAATTGTAATATTTCTTGTTCTCATTATTCTATGAGACACTTTTCATTTGAGGCATAATTTAACATGAAATTTAATTTCACCCATGTAAATAAAAGAAAAATTATGGATGGATTTTTTTAAAAATTTATTCTTTATTATAATTTGAGCATGATTATTGAGTTGAATAATTTAATTTTTATTCTAGATTATTATAATTTAGTTTTGACTGACATATTACTTGTTGTTATTCCTTGAGTGATTGGCCTATTTTATGTATTACCATTCCCTGATAGGATTTTGTACCTACATTTTCATATTCCTTTATGAGAATATTTCCTAAGAGATACTTGGGGAATATAAACCTATCAAAACTTGCATTGATATTTTATCAAAACTATGATTGAACAAATACATTGTTGAAATGATTGAGGAATTTATCCTAAGACCCACCTATGAATTTATCCTTTTAAGCCTATAGAATCCATAAATGACCTTGTTAGGATTTAAATGGGTTATAATCACATTTTATCCCTTCCTACACTACTCATGGTATTATTTCACAATTATTAATTGAAAAAGTGTGGTGGAAACTATCATTACAGATGGACGTTGGATGATTTCTACTCAGTATATACATGACGACTTTGCCTCATGATTTAAGAGATGTAGTCCATGGTTCTTATGATATATTAATCATGATTATCCTATAATAATATATTTTTTAGGTTATGTATTACTAAGGTAAAAAATAAAAATCCTTAGAACAATGAATCTTATGATGGATAATTTGTGGTTATGTAAAGGATATGAGATCTGGACTAGACAATATTTTTGAAAAGTGAGTGAGAAAAAGAAGATACATGATACTTTTATTTCACTTTTACGACACATCCATGGGCCTTACATTGTGTTTTGAGAGTGTGGAGATGATGATTTCTAGAGGAGGTTTCTTCATTGAACTTTTCTTGATTATCATTTATAGTACTTGAGAGTTTACCCTCTTTTTTGAGATTTATTTTTTTTATCTATCCACCTACCCTCAGACTTAGATACATTTGAACATTTTTTATGAATCCCTCTTGATTTATTGTGTATTTTTGTTTATAGAGTGTAGATTTTAGAACCAATGAATGTTTATGGTTAGGAACATGTATTCATGGCATGAGCATAACTTCAATTTAATTTTACCTTAAGTGATGAGAAAAAATTCTTGTTGAGGAAAATTATATGATGGGTAAAGATTTTAGGGAATAGTTAAAATTTGTAATTAAAGGAAGGAAGGATTTGACTAAATAGCTTGATTTTGTGGCATGATTAATTTTCTCTACATGAGTGATTTTGGAGGACTAGAACTTTCTTCTTTTATTTTCTTTCATTTTCTTAGTTTTTATGCATGTTTCTTGTTAAAAATTATTTTCATTAGAATCTTTTTTTAGGTAATTTTTTCTTGATGAGATTAAAATTTTTTAGAGTGGGGGAATTTCATAAACCTAATTCATATATAAAATTTGGATTCAATTCATTGTGATTTACACTCATTTTATATTTTCTACTTTTATTTATGATTTGTTTTTGTAGAAAATTGAATTGAGAATTGAAAAAGATGATTTAATGATAAAAATTGAATGTTTAGTCATTTTACATAGTAAAATACCATTTACTACATAAATCCATTGAGATAAGACAAAGTTAAACCATGTCATAAAACTAGTTAAATGTGTAAAAAGTTTCTAGAAGAATAAGAATTACTGCATAAGATCATAACTTATGTCATACAATTATTTGGGATTGAAGACCCTAAAAATATCATTCATTACATGAATCATGGAATATGTAAAACCTTAGAGACTAAAAAGATGTCATTTATGGTGAAAATATTATATTTATATTGTAATAATTCAAGAATATAGAAATTAATGAATAATTATGGTGTAAAACTTTTTTACACCATAAGGTGATGATTCCTATTGATATTATAGTAGCTGGACTTTTTTAGGTGTCATATGTTTTTCATTCACTTTTCTTGGAGGATAATTTCATAGTAGTATTTTATTCACTATATAATTATTTCTTTATTATTTTATTCTATTTTCATTTGAGAGCTCTGTGATGTCATTTTTAAATAAAGATGTTCCCACCACTTTTATTACTTCAACATGCATTCCGCTCTACTTAAATTATCCTTTGATTATTTTGATCCATTGATTCCATGATGAAATATTATTATTTATTATAGTGTTTTTATTTCATTGATTCCATTTCAATAATTTCAATAGCATGTTATAAATACCATTATGATGAATCCTGATTCAATTGAATTAACTGTCTGCATACTTATTACTATATTTAGTATGTGCAGCTAACCCTCCTAGGGTTAGGGTTCGAGTGTAGGGGTGGTATGAACTTATTGAATTTCTGAATTGAAACTAGGGTAATTTATTAAAAAACTAATTAAGTTGATAATAAAAAATAATTTTATTCCCTTACATGAGCCAAATTAGGAGATTACAAGGGATGGACCCTAACCTAATTGGAATAGACCAAACTATGACTAATAGTTTGATCTGTTTCCCTCCTTTGTAGTTGTACCTAATATATTTGTATTAGGAACCATATTTAGAACAATGATTGGTTTCCACTCTAAATAGATATAATTTTATGAACTTGAGGAAATGTGGTGGCTTTTTGAATAACTATTCAATCTAATACAATCAATATATTCTTGCTAGATTTAGGAATATCATTAGCATAAGCTCCCAAAAATTGACCCTGAAACCTTATCATCATCTAATGTCAAATCAATATTTCTAGTTTTAGAAACAAAACTACTAAGAATCATGTGATTAATCAACTTGTCAATTTCCAATATCTATGTTACCAAATTTTCTAGCTTTCCTTGTGGGTTTGACCCCATACTACTATTGTACTATGACTTTGTAGCTAGTGTAGTTTATGAATTATAAAATTATAATCTGATCATACCCGTATAGAATCAATGATTCTTTGATTCTCAGTTATCTTCTTTTCTCACCTTCCTTGATTATTCTCATTATTCGTCATTCGAAGCCCAAAAAGTTGTTTAGGATTGAAAAAATCTTCTTTTTTACTTGATACAACATATAGAAAATTATTCATTATTCCTCAAGATATTTAGTTCTCTCAGTATCTCCATAACTCAATACACATTAACTACAACATCTATATATCTTATTTAATTATACAGGTGTATGATGAATCATCTCTACTCACCTAAAGATCATAACTTCTCACATGCATATGCAGACTCATTAAATGAATTCATTATTTTTTCAAATAACATAAATTTTATATTGAGAAGAAAACGTAGTAACTACCTTAAAATCACCATAATATAATATCCATTTAAGGTTTTAATAATTTCCCATGAATTTATTTTTTAATTCAAAGAGTATTATAAAAATTGCTTTATTTTATGCACATCCTTTTTTGAAACTTGGAAAAATAAGTTATTATTTTGTTCTTCTCTAGACCTAAATTCATATTATTCATATTTTCAATATATATATACTAAAATATAAAGTGTTAAAATCTCCAAGATATAAAATAAGTACCCAAAAAACATATCTGTGGCATGGAGCTCATGTTCATTTATAGAATTATGAAATCTGGATGATATCACATTTTACTCAATTCGGAAAATTCCCAAATTTTTATCTTAGTTTCTTAGGAACATTCATAGATTTTTTACTTATATTCAAATGAATCCTACATAGCTCATTTTAACTTCATTTCATATTACCTTTCTATGGATAAAGACCAGCTGCACTCTTTCCTCTCAAGTTTGAATCATTGTTAATTCCATGTTTTTTTATGTTTGAATCATCTATAAACAAATCTTGCTTCATTATAAATTATTTATTCCTCATCAGATTAAATCTATAAAAATCATGTCTTTCATCTAGAAAAACATCCAAACTTTCAAAAATTGTTGAATTCATATGTTGGGGACTTCAATGGATTATGCTACCCAAGGTTTATGATGAAGACTTATGCCCAGCTCTGTATATTGCTCTGCATCACTCAGTATTCCAAATTCGTACACTATGGTTGAAGTCTTATGATCAAGAATTACACTACATCTAAATTTTTATGATCATACCTTTATCAATTTTCAATAATCTACAAAGTCATATGATTAATATGAAATCTATATGATGAAGTAACATGGTTGTAAATGAATTAAAATCAAATAGAATCATATTATGAAATGGAAATTATAATGATCACCAAATTGTTATTGTCACGACTCGACCCTACCCGGGCTCGAGCCGCAACTACCCCAAGCCCGCCTCCATAGGCCAGGGGCTGGTGACCAGTGCCGAAGGCACAATAACTTGGGGAGGCCTTTGCCTAAGTACCTATACACACCCACGCAGCAAACTCAATGCAACAGTGCAGAGTAAAAGTGAAGACAAGCAAAGTAAAAGGGAAACTGCTATATATAAACCACAATGTGCATCGACCCATAACAGTACAAAGTATAGTGCTGAAAAGGAAAAAGGGGAAAAACACGTGCCCAACCAGAAAAAGGTGCCACAACCCAGTAACAGGTAAACAAAAAGGAAACAACTGATGGGTCTCCCACTTAGAACCCGGCCACGACCACTGCATGCGGTCCAAGCTCCCGAACTCCTATGCTCTACTAAAGTCATGACCAACCTGTCCGTCGTCTGCAAGGGCACACCAAGTGCGGGCAAAGACCAAGCAGGGGTGAGTATAAAAACACTCAGTAGGATACCCCGAAGGCTCGAGGGAGCAACAGAGAAGGTACAGAAGGGTGAGCAGTAGAGCAAATAGGGAAAAGTAAAGGAGCACAATAGAGAGGGCAGTAAGGAGTACAGTAAAGAGTCTAGCTCAACCCAACAAGAGGAAAGAAGGTAGACTCGTCCAAACACAAGGAGCTGGAAATGGTGAGAAGATGAACTTCCCGTCGAGTCTCTTCTACCTGTAGTAGGAGGGTAGACTCGTCCAACCATGAGAATCTAGACACAGAAATCACGTCGCATACCCCGCGCGTCTTCGCCTATCCTGGAAGGAGAGTAACCAAACCCAAGAAGTGGGTACCAGAACAAGGTATATACAAGTCCATATGCTCAACAAGAATCTCGAACAAGGTCGTAAGGGGATCTCCATCCCGTAGCTCAGCCCAAGAAAAGTGAGTCGCCAACAGTCCCAGAGGTAACACCATCGATGTCCAGCATCCCGCACGTCTTCCCCGAACTACAAGCCAAGGGATCAATCACCACACGTCGAAAATATCCACTTTGGGCGGCACTGACTCGCCCGCACAGTTTTAGTTCGCGTCACGGGGATGCATCTCGGTGAGGGAAAAACTCCTCATACTTGCGAGTTCTGGGGGAACATCAACCACAACACGTCACTGCCCCGCAGTCGAGAGGTCTGCTCAAATTCGATAGGTGACCCCCTACCCAGCCCCAATGGAGGATCCCTGGAAGTCAATGGGTTCCAACTATAGAGACACCCGGAAAGTTGACGGGTGCCACACTGACTAGTCCCGTAATAGGGTAATCCACTGGAGGGAGACCCGGCTAAAGTCGACGACGGGACCACGACCCAGCCCAGCTGGAGGTAACCCGACATCGGGGACCACTGCCCAGCCCCGCTGGAGGTAAGCCCGGCATCGGGGACCACTGCCCAGCCCCACTGGAGGTAAGCCCGGAACTGCTCTGGCTATCCCTGCTGGATGGTACTGCTCGGTAAACACCGTTGTATTGGCCATCCCTGCTGGATGGTAACCCACTGGCGAGCCCTACTCGAAACAACCTTAGCCCTACTGGAAACAACCTCAGCCCTGCTGGAAACAACCTCAGCCATGTAGGAAACAACTTCCTGGGTAGAGGATCGGTGCCCACGTAAAGTGTTGGTCACACCGAATCCACAAGGTCTACTAGGGAACACGGAGCAATGGGAGAAACTCCCCAGGCCACACAAGGCGATCCCGCTCCAATCCGCTGAGTCACTGTCAAAGCGGACCAAGTCAACTCACCCCAGAAAGTGGGGAAAACAGCCACGCTGCACGGACACCCATAGTCGCAGACGGTGTCGCAGTCCGGTGAAAGGGCACAGTACTGAAACCCCTCATAGCTGAAGAAGCAGAGGAACCAAACCATCTCTGCCGGCCAAACCATCGAGAGAAAGACCAGGGGGAGACCACTCAACCCTGCTGGTCAGACAAAAGAGCACCAGGACAGGGGAAACTCCGCCCTGTTGGTCCAACAAACGAGCACAAAGCCAGGGTAAAACTCCACCCTTCTGGTCAAACAAACAAGCAAAAAGTCATGGGAAACTCAACCCTGCTGGTCAAACAAACGAGCACAAAGGGACCCTCTACGTCGTGAGAGGTCAAAGTATGTAAAGAAGATCACGGCATGCTCGTGGGGCCCACACGATGTGTGGCCCCAAGTCAACCCCAACTGAGCACACAAATATCCTCAGGTACAAACAACCACAAGTACCTCCAAGGGCTCCCATATACTCCCGGAGTATACCTCATTCCAGCCCAAAGGCTATCGTGCACACGACACCCAGCGTCAACGCGAAGGCGTGACGTTACAACTCCACCTCAAAGGCCCAGGCACGACCAGCCACATCTCGTGAACCATTTGTATCACTATCCCAAGAGTGCGCGATCACACACCAAGGGTCCGCTACAAAAAAGGTAGGACGAACCGCCACCGGAGCACCTCTCATGCTCCACATTTAACAAGATCGCACAAGAGGCTTTTCACAACCAAACGGATCACACCGTTGTGATCCTCACGGAAAAAACACGCGAGATTGACTACTTACTCACCTCCAATGGATATCTGACGAAAAAGTCACCAACACCGCCTCACGCCCGAACGGTGTCCCGTGATCCTGAGCCTCGGCCTTGAAAACAGTCGGGCGCATCGCACCATTACGATCCCCTCAGGAAAACACGTCAAAAGAACTACTCACTTGAGTGCAACGGATATCCGGAGAAAAAGGTGCATCCCGGCGCACCGCACACGAGCGGTGCCACATGGGGCCCGCATCCCAGTCCCGAAACTCAATGAAAAGATCACACCGTTGTGATCCTCTCGAAAAATTACATGAAATGGACTATTCACTTGTCCAAAACGGTCACCCGGTGATAAAGCTGGAAATCACCGTCAACTCCCGAAAACGGCCCTCACGGGGCCTGCACCATCGTGCAGAATTACAGCAGGCAGACTGCGCCAACGTGATGCCCTCGGAAAAACACCCAACATCGACTGCTCGCACGCCCCGAACGGACGTCCAAGGAAAAAGTCGCCAAAAGCTACGCACAGCTCAAAAGACGGGTTGTGGGGCCCGTGCCTCAACTTTTTCCTCAATGCCTAAAACCACCTTGGAAAGCTCCGCCTCGATGCTAGGGTCCCAACGCCACTGACGACGCTTAATTTGGACGTCGGATGCGTCCACGCCGTCCAAAACAAGAATCTCGGGGAAAACTCTTGTCCACTTAAAGAAGCATCGCACCTCCGAGGCACCTTGTTACGGGAATTAACAATTCCAAAAACTATCCAAAAACGTTCCCCTCGACGCAAGGTCTGCGCTGCCATAGACGGCACGCAAAACGGACACCCTGCGGATGATTTATCATTTTCCATAATAATAATATTATTATTATTAATATTATTTTTATTATTATAAAACACATTTTTTTTAAAACAAGACCGGCCAAGAGGCCGGTCTTATTCTCCAATAGGAACCACAGAAGGCTGGTCCTAGTCGGCCAACCGGGGTCCGACGACCCCGGTAGTCCCTCAGGCGCAGACCGGCCGGCCGCCTGCGCGGCGCCTCCCTGCTCGCTGCCACCTTCCGCAGGCACACCGTCGGGCTACCCAGAGGCCGCCGCGCCGCACGCTTCCTCCGCCGGCTCGACCACGGCCTCGGGCCGCCTCGCCGAATACCGCTGGAGCCCGGTGCCAGCACTTCCTCGCGCCTCTGCCTGGCCTCGCGTCGCCACTGTCGTTGCGCGCTCTGTCGTCACCTCCCGCCTCTTCGGACCGCCAGAACCACCCAACACCCCCAAATCCGGCCGAGAAGAAACAAAAACCCACAAACTTCAATGAGGTATTTTGGGCTCCTCTAACTCCATTTTCAATTCCTAAATGGGTGATAGAATGATCATAAATTATACTACGCACCCATGGGATTTGATTTCAAATTCGACAGAAAATTGACAGAACAAATTTAAGACGAACATGGTGCGGGAACTAAAAACGAAACGCATGATCCTACCTCTTGGGCTTCGCCCGAAGCTTTGCCGCACGATCCGCCGCCACTGCAACACCTTGGAGAGGAGAGGAGGATCTCCTTGGGTTGATGCCTTCCGCCAGAGGATGCAGGGGGAGGAGGAGGGAGAGGTTGTTTTGGCCTTAAGTAGAAAATTAATTAAATTTTAATTAATTAAAACCCCCAAATCCACCCGTATATGAAACGCTCGACGGGGTAGAGGTTAATCCTCCCCTAGGTTAAAAACCACCTCCCGAGCACAACGGCGGTCTCAAGAATTGGATTCCAAGCATCCGTTTGGAAGTTATAATACTGAACACCCAAAACCGCCAAATTATGAAAACGCCCCTGGGGCCATTTTTCACAGACGGGCCACGCCCGAAAAACTTATACCCCTCCTAGGGTAAACGGCACGCTCCGAACTCAACGGTGCCCTCAGGTTTCCAATCAGAGCCACCGTTTAAGAGATACTCAAGTTTCAACACTAAACAAATTAATTAATTAATTAATTAATCCGTTTAACGTTCCAGAAGTGGGTGAGGGGTCCAAACGTCCCGCACCGGAAAGTTTTATGTCGTTCCTAGAGAAAACACCCCATTCCAGACTCATTGGTACACTCAGATCTCTGATCTGGAAATCCATTTTGGAGTTATCCCATTTATTTAGCATTTTTAGTGTGAACGCACCGAAAATTTAATTCCGGCCACTCCGGGGCTCGGAATCGCACGCCGTCTGAAGGCACTGCTCTGGAATATTATCAAGAATATTCCAAAGTCTTTCTCAGAAAAAACCCAGGTTCTTACATCATTATCTCCTTCAAGATTTTCGTCCCCGAAATGTAAAACTAGGGAGCAACACCGGGTACTAAACCCAAACCTGGATTTCCCATACCCAGAAGAACCCATGCATAGCTCTGCGTCACTGCACACAGACCAAAGGATTGATCTTTTCACGCGAGGTCATCCCTTGCCGACGTCGTGCACCCACTTCAGACTTTGGGGTTATGGCAAGGCGGTAGGGCGCCACGCCATCCCTTCGCACGGTCTCAAACGGCTCGAAGGCCCTCGGGGGTAGCTCACCTCCCCGGTCAAACCTCTACGTCACACGCCGCGACTGGAATCACCGCCCGCACCCAAAACAAGGCCCGGTGATTCCCTCCTTCAGAATATCCATATGGTGGAAGACCCAAGAATATCTGATCACGCAAGACTCCACAACCGAGGCTCTCTTACATGCTCGGTGAGCGATGGAGTCGACACCATCGAATAAAGGAAATGTTCCCCTGCCTTTTTCCTTACCAACACAGGGTTACACCCGACGCCATACGTCACCCTGGTAACACCTCAAACAAGGAGCAGGGAGGAAAGCAGTTCACACACAGATTCTAACAATTCTACTGCAAAAAAAAAGGTAGAAGAGCTGTAGAGCATACCTCTTATCACCTCATGCTCTGCAGGATAGTAGAAATCCAAAGCTCGCGGTTGTCCTCAGTCCCAACTGTTAGCTCCCGGAGCCTGACGTGGACCACCTAGTGCTGATGAGAAGACCTCGTAACGTCGTCCCCCACTACCAGCTCCTCCCTCTCCTCTACTAGCACAACCTCTCTGGGTACCACTCCAATCACGGCGCTGCCTCTGTCATGGTGGTGCACCTGCTGCCTGCCCAAAGCTCTCAGCAACTCTGGTCGGGCAGTCTCGTGCCAAGTGACCTCGCCCGTCACAAGCATAGCACCGACACTCTCTGGGCTGCATTGGTGCCCTCCGGTGCCACTATGGTGTACGACCACGCCCCTGAGTCTGGTTTTTAGTAAGCCACCTGTGTCGAGGTTCTACCTGCCGACGCCTACTAGCTGCGGCAGACGTCTCGGCTCCAACGCGCCTGCTGCCACCACCAACACTAGAACGTGACAGGAAGCCCTCTGTCACCAGTGCCTGCTCTAGCACCCCGACATACGTGGAAATTCCCAAGGGTACTATGACAGCACGAATATCTCGGCAGAGACCCTGCTCAATCTTCCGCGCTTGGAGGTTGTCGTCACGAACCAAGTCCGGGTAAATGCGTGCACGGTCTGCAAAACTAGCCGCGTACTCGGCCACCGTCATCCCTCCCTACTGAAACTGCAGGAGCTCCTGAATCCGAACGGAGCGCAAGTAGGAGGGGAAAAACTCCTCATGAAACAACAACTGAAAGTCATCCCATGAAGGCGACGACTCGTCAAGAAACTAAGTCACCAGACTCCACAAACGCCAAGATGATCCACGAAAAAGGGAGGCTGCCAAAGCCACTCTCTGATCTATCGGCGTCTGCACAAGCCTGAAAAGGAGAACCACTGCCTCGAGCCAAACCTCTGCTGCCTGAGGGTCTGGCTCACCACTGAACCTTAGCGGTCTCTACCGCTGGAACTCACGGAGCACGCTCAACCTGCGCTCAAGCTCATCCTGCTCTTCTGAAACTGTCTACTGCTCAACAGGTGGGGGTGCTGCTACCAGCCCACCCAGAGAAAGGGGCTCTCATGATGGGTCCTGGACTATGGCCTCGTAGCTCATAGGGTCGTCATCACGAACCAAAGCTGGTATCCTGACTAGCTGTCCTCGCGGATACATCCTGAAAATTATCAAGGAGTGTTGCGGTCAGATGAGCATATATGTATATACCAATAGAAACGATGGGGAGCTGACTCAAGAAGGACAGTCAAGACTCAATCCTATGTGATGCACAAACAAATTTCCCCCGCAACAAATGTCTCAGCATGCCGAGTCAACAAGCGGGCTATCAAGGTCCTGGTGAATGGATACGTCGGCCGTTGCACCATCACTGGACTCCCTAGCCTGAGATCTGCTCTCGACACACATTAACATTTTTCCCTAAATCCCAACCAATTCCTTTTATTTTAGGGACGTCTGAACAAAGTCCCAAGGAACGAACCACCTCTGATACCACTTTTTCATGACCCGACACTACCCGAGCTCGAACCGCAACTACCCCAAGCCCGCCTCCATAGGCCAGGGGCTGGCGACCAGCGCCAAAGGCACAACAACTCGGGGAGGCCTTTGCCTAAGTACCTGTACACACCCACGCAGCAAACTCAATGCAACAGTGCATAGTGAAAGTAAAGAAAAGAAAAGTAAAAGGAAAACTGCTATATATAAACCACCATGTGCATCGACCTCTAACAGTACAAAGTACAGTGCTGAAAAGGAAAAAGGGGAAAAACACACGCACAACCAGAAAAAGGTGCCACAACCCGGCAACAGGTAAACAAAAAGGAAACAGCTGACGGGTCTCCCACCCGGAACCCGGCCACGACCACCGCATGCGGTCCAAGCTCCCGAACTCCTATGCTCCACTGAAGTCATGACCAACATGTCTGTCGTCTGAAAGGGCACACCAAGTGTGGGAAAAGCCCATGCAGGGGTGAGTATAAAAATACTCAGTAGGATCCCTCGAAGGCTCGAGGGAGCAACAAAGGAGGTACCGAAGGGTGAGCAGTAGAGAGAACATGGAAAAGTAAAGGAGAACAACAGAGAGGGAAGTAAGGAGTACAGTAAAGAGTCCAGCTCAACCCAACAAGAGGAAAGAAGGTAGACTCGTCCAAACACAAGGAGCTAGAAACAGTGATAAGATGAACTTCCCGTCGAGTCTTTGCTACCTGTAGTAGGAGAGTAGACTCGTCCAACCATGAGAAGCTAGGCACAGAAAGCACGGGGCATACCCCGCGCGTCTTCTCCTCTCCTGGAAGAAGAGTAATCAAACCCAAGAAGTGGGTACTAGAACAAGGTATATACAAGTCCATATGCTCAACAAGAAGCCCGAACAAGGTCGTAAGGGGATCTCCGTCCCGTGGCTCAGCCCAAGAAAAGTGAGTCACCAACAGTCCCAGAGGTAACAACATCGATGCCCAGCATCCCGCACATCTGCCCCGAACTACAAGCCAAGGGATCAATCACCACACCTCGACACTATCCGCTTTGGGCGGCACTGACTCGCCCACATGGTTTTAGGTCGTGTCACGGGGACGCATCTCGGTGGGGGGAAAACTCCTCGTACTTGCGAGTTTCGGGGGAACATCAATCACAACACGTCATTGCCCCGCAGTCTAGAGGTCTGCTCAAAGTCGACAGGCGACCCCCTGCCCAACCACGCTGGAGGATCCTTGGAAGTCAACGGGTTCCCACTACAGGGAGACCCGGAAAGTCGACGGGTGCCACACTGCCCAGTCCTGTAATAGGGTAATCCACTGGAGGTCGACCTGGCTAAAGTCGGCGACGGGACCACTGCCCAGCCCAGTTGGATGTAACCCGGCATTGGGGACCACTGCCCAGCCCATCTGGAGGTAAGCCCGGCATCGGGGACCACTACCCAACCCCGCTGGAGGTAAGCCCGGCATCGGGGACCACTGCCCAGCCCCGCTGGAGGTAAGCCCGGCATCGGGGACCACTGCCCAGCCCCACTAGAGGTAAGCCCAGAACTGCTCTGGCCATCCCTGCTAGATGGTACTGCTCGGTAAACACTGATGTACTGGCCATCCCTACTGGATGGTAACCCACTAGCGAGCCCTTCTCGAAACAACCTCATCCCTGCTGGAAACAACCTCAGCCCTGTCGGAAACAACCTCATCCCTTCTGGAAACAACCTCCTGGGTAGAGGATCGGTGCCTGCGTAAAGTGTTGGTCACACCGAAACCACAAGCTCTACCAGGGAACACAGAGCAATGGGAGAAACTCCCCAGGCCTCACAAGGCGATCCCGCTCCAATCCGCTGAGTCACTGTCAAAGCGGACCAAGTCAACTCACCCCAGAAAGTGGGGAAAACACCCACGCTGCACAGACACCCATAGTCGTAGATGGTGTCGCAGTCTGGTGAAAGGGCACAGTACTGAAACCCCTCAGAGCTGAAGAAGCAGAGGAACCAAACCATCTCTACCGGCCAAACCATTGAGAATAATGTAACACCCGAGACTTTTATGAGAAATATTTTGTTTTTATGTTATATAAATCATCAAAGGGATCTTTCACTACCCAAAAAACTATCTTGGTTTTCTTTACACGCAACCGCGGCCTTCCTCGATAGCTTGCATTGTACGCAATACCGAGTTTCACTAAACAACGATATGCTATTAAAATATTATTAAAACTACCCGTTATGAATAGTAATAACCACTTTCTGAAATTTTGTAAATTTTATTTTTCAAAATGGACTTCATTTTTTGATTTGGAATATTTAAATTATCTTAGAATGTAATTTTGGTACTTTTCGGATAACTTTCATATTTTGATGAATAGTGAAAATTACTAAATTTTAATTAAAAACAACTTTTTAATCGAAATAATTAATAGTGATAAATTATTAATTTGAGTGGTTTTAAAGTATATTTAGAATATATTTTTAC
The DNA here is from genome assembly GCA_963277665.1 of Viscum album. Classification (NCBI taxonomy): domain Eukaryota; kingdom Viridiplantae; phylum Streptophyta; class Magnoliopsida; order Santalales; family Viscaceae; genus Viscum; species Viscum album. The sequence goes on from OY728150.1 coordinate 1,514,906,020, forward strand.
AATTTAATACAATTTTGTTCATTGGATGTAATTTCACATTTAAACCAGACATAAACCAGTGTCAATCTATTGATAGTTATTATCTCTTAAAAAACGCTATAGTTTAATTAAAAAAAATTCATCGCAATACGTTATATGGTTAAATTATAATATTGATTGTTTTTAAAGTATAAATAGAATATATTTTTACCATTTAATATAATGTATGTCATTAGCATTAAGTTTACATGGAATTCATAGGTAAAAACATTTCAATCTTTGGCAATATTTTAACTTTTAAAACCTGTTTGCTTAACAACAGGATTAATTTTAAATTAATTACTGCAACTTCTGTGTTTTGAATTTTGAAAAATTGATTCCATATTTGGAATCAGTGGGTCCAAATTATGTTAATAGGTTAATTTTATTTTTTGATATTATGAATAGTAACTATGGTAATTTTTTTTATTTACTACGGTTAAAGGTAAATAGGGTAATTCAAGGTTAAAAGAATATTATAATAATTCAAAATTACCTTGAAACTTTTCCTAAACTTATTGGATGAGTATTTTCCTACCTTGGGCATCCTTGGGTTGATTTTGGGACCCCATTGAGCTACTTGGTAGTTACAATGACAATTTGGATTAATTAATTTAATGTAAAGACAAAATTGACATTAACAAAAATCTTTTAGTAATTAATTTTTATAAGGGGTTATATAAATTATATTTTCGACTATAAATATTCATTATAAATCTAAAATGATTTCATACATAATTATATTTTTTTTATAATTTTTAGACACCAAATAAATTAAATTATTTATGACACAATAATGATGAAATATTTATCTCATTAATAAATGATTTAAATAAATAAGATTATAATGATTAAAATATTTTCCAAAACATGGCTAATTCTGATTGGATTATTTTATTTCTACCATGAGTCATCTTATCTTTATCTTTAATGATTTTTGTACCATTTGAAACAGAAGATAAGTTTATAATAAAATAATGTTTCCACACTTTCCAAAGGTGCCCCTCTCCTCCCTTATAAAAGGGCACCTCCTCCCTCTCCTCCTCACACCAATTTGAGCCTTCAAGCTCGGAAAACCCCTGAAACTTTCTCCTCTCCACTTCCCTAGAATCATCCTAGAGGTTCTGGTCTTCTTCAAAGACCAACCCTAGTGCCCTAAGAGGGGGTTAAGAAGAGGTGCGTCAAAAAAGGAGGTAATATCCATTACCGATCCTTTCCAAATTCTTCCTTCTTCAAATTCTTCTTCTTTAGTTTTTTCATTATGAATTAATAACATCAGTATCACTCATATACTGATATGTTATTATAAGTATGAAACAACCCTATTTCACCATCTATCCATCCTACGGAAGACGAAATCACCACGCGTGCATACGTACGGAATACCGTCTCCATGCCATGGTGTAATCTATTTTCCACCACCACCTTACTTGGATGGGTATAATGGTGTAAATAATAACTATATAAGATTATTTTAAAGTGATATTGATTATGAAGTAGTATACATACACTCCAATACAATTCCACGATCATGGGAACGATATCTTCGCTCGTGCGTACGTACAGAATACCGTCTCCACGATGTGATGCGACTCGTTCTACATGATCTTCATTTCATAATGATTATATAAATGAATTGAATAAATGAATATGATATATATTACACTAATACCATTCTGGAAATGAGGTATCTATAACCTAAAGAGAATAATAAGAATTTATTTGACAAAACACGCATAAGAACAAAAAGTAATAAACACCCAAATAACAAGTAGTAATGAAATATTACTAATAAGAAGCTAAGAATATGACCATATATGATATTATAACAATATGTATGATTCTGGAATAAGTCAATAACATTATTTAAATCATTATACAGGAGTTTCATACACTTACGAAGCAAAACGGATCTAAGGTAAGGGAAAATATCACAATCTCATTTTATCCGAGATTGTTTATACTGTGGTATTTACTAGGGTCTATTTTATCATCCACATCCATGTTTCCTCAATATGCAATATTGTTCCATCCACCTACAATTGTTTAAATCCAATTTTACCATTCGGTGAGTTTTTATTAAAATATATGAAAAGAATCTTTTGTCGTTTTTCGTACGAGGTACTTTTTGACTTTTCCGACAAAAGTACGAGAAGAATGTTTTTTTTACTTATACGGCATGAATGGATTTTTAAAACATTATTTCCAAGAAGATTCCTTTATAAGTTTTCATGTTTATTTTAAATCAACTTTTTTTAGTTTAAAATTTTATGACATGTTAAAGAAAGGAAAAATGTTTTTGAAGTGGAAAGGATATTTTCCTCAAGAATGGAGTTCAAGTGCTTTATCAAAATTATTTTCCATCTAAGATAATATAGGGTTCTGTTTCTATCCCTATTATTACACTGATTTGATTATGTTGTGATGGAATTGTTTTTATGAATTCCTTTATTTTATATGAATTGTTTTATGATGTTATACCATTTTTACTACATGGGTTATGCGATGATGTATGATTTATGATTTTGTGGAACACATAAGAATGGTATCATTATGAGATGGGTGGGACCTATATCTCCCTCCAATGCACTGGGTAATGATTTTATATCTCATGAGATAGACATGGCTGGAACGGCAGGTTATACCGATTCAGTGAAACAGGACTGAAACGAGGAGTGAACTCTGTTCAGAAATGGACTTTGTCCACTAAGATAGTCTTGGAAATTAGTCTTGACTAATAAGAAATGATTCTATATGATTATGTGTGTATGCCATGAAATTTCATGTTTTATGTTATGATTATTGGGATTTCATTTCACTATTATGATTTATCCCATGTTATGAAATTATGCTCTCTTTTGCAGGTTAAGATTTCTAAAATGTTATATTCTTATGAATATGATGTGATTGATATTTCTTTTGTTTATCCTTACTGAGAATTTGAGCTCACCCTTTTGTATTTTTCCTTTCCCCAGGTCAGGAAGAAGCTTATTAAGTAAGATATGCCAAAAGGGACTATAGATATGATGAAATAAATGGGAGACAATGTAGACGCTTTATGAACCAGTTGTTTATGTTTCCCAGTCTCTAGAGACACTATACCTATACGGTCCTTTCATGTTTTTTTATATGTTGTAATAAGTATGCTTCAATTTTGAAGTAATAACAATTTATGTAAAGTATGGGTCGTTATAAACAAGACCAGGGGGAGACCACTCAACCCTGCTAGTCAGACAAAAGAGCACCAGGCCAGGGGAAACTCCGCCCTACTGGTCCAACAAACGAGCACAAAGCCAGGGGAAAACTCCACCCTGTTGGTCAAACAAACGAGCACAAATCCAGGGGAAACTCCACCCTTCTGGTCAAACAAACAAGCACAAAAGGACCCTCTACGTCGCGGGAGGTCAAAGTACGTAACGCAGATCGCGGCACGCTCGTGGGGCCCACACGACATGTGGCCCTAAGTCAACCCCAACAGAGCACACAAACATCCTCAGGTACAAACAACCACAAGTACCTCCAAGTGCTCCCGTATACTCCCGGAGTATACCTCATTCCAGCCCAAAGGCTATCGTGCACACGGCACCCGGCGTCAACGCAAAGGCGTGACGTAACAACTCCACCTCAAAGGCCCAGGCACGACCAGCCACATCTCATGAACCATTCGTATCACTCTCCCAAGAGTGCGTGATCACACACCAAGGGTACGCTACAAACAAGGTAGGACGAACCGCCACCGGAGCACCTCTCATGCTCCACATTTAACAAGATCATGCAAGAGGATCCACACAACCAAACAGATTGCACCGTTGTGATCCTCGCAGAAAAAACACACGAGATAGACTACTTACTCACCTCCAATGGATATCCGATGAAAAAGCCACCAACACCACCTCACGCTCGAACGACGTCCCGTGATCCCGAGCCTCGGCCCCGAAAACAGTCGGGCACATCTCACCATTGCGATCCCCTCAGGAAAACACATCAAAAGCACTACTCACTTGAGTGCAACGATTATCCGGAGAAAAAGGTGCATCCCGGCGCACCGCACACGAGCGGTGCCATGTGGGGACCGCATCCCGGTCTCGAAACTCAACGAACGGATCGCATCTTTGCGATCTTCTCGAAAAAGTACACAAAATGGACTATTCACTAGTCCAAAACGGTCGCCCGGTGATAAAGATGGAAATCACCATCAACTCCTGAAACGGCCCTCGCGGGGCCCGCACCATCATGCGGAATTACAGCGGGCAGACTGCGCCAACGCGATGCACTTGGAAAAACACCCAACATCGACTGCTCGCATGCCCCAAATAGACGTCAGAGGAAAAAGTCGCCAAAAGCTGCGCGCAGCTCAAAAGACGGGTCGTGGGTCCCACGCCTCAACTTCAGACTCAATGCATGAAACCACCTCGGAACGCTCCGCCTCGATTCCAGGGTCTCAACACCACTGACGACGCTTAATTCGGACGTCGGATGCGTCCACGCCATCCAAAACAAGAATCTCGGGGAAAAACGCTCGTCCACTTAAAGACACGCCGCGCCTCCGAGGCCCCTCATTTTGGGAATTAACAATTCCCGAAACCATCTAAAAATGTTCCCCTCGACGCAATATCCGCGCTGTAGTAGACGGCGCGCAATACGGACACCCTGCGGATGATTTATCATTTTCCATAATAATAATATTATTATTATTATTATAAAACACATTTTTTTTTCTTTTCTTTTTTTTTAAAACAAGACCGGCCGAGAGGCCGGTCTTCTTCTTCAACAGGACCCGCAGAAGGCGGGTCCTGGTCAGCCATCCGGGGTCCGACGACCCTGGTCCTCCCTCTGGCACAGACCGGCCGGCCGCCTGTGCGGAGCCTCCCTGCTCGTTGCCGCCTTCCGCAGGCACACCGTCGGGCTACCCAGAGGCCGTCGTGCCGCACGCCTCCTCCGCCGGCTCGACCGCGCGCCTCGGGCCGCCTCGCCGAAGACCGCTGGAGCCCGGTGCCGGCACTGCCTCGCGCCTCTGCCTGGCCTCGCGCCGCCGCCGCCGTTGCGCGCTCCGTCGCCGCCTGCCGCCTCTCCGGACCGCCAGAACCACCCAACACCCCCAAATCCGGCGGAGAAGAACCAAAAACCCACAAACTACAACGAGGTGTTGCAGGCTCCTCCGAACTCTGTTTTCAATTCCAAAAAGGGAGATAGAATGATCATAAATTATACTACGCACCCATGGGCTTTGATTGCAAATTCGACGGAAAATTGACAAAACAAATTTAGGATGAACATGGTGCGGGAACTAAAAACGAAACGCACGATCCTACCTCTTGGGCCTCGCCCGATGCTTCGTCACACGATCCGCCACCACCGCAACACCTTGGAGAGGAGAGGAGGATCTCCTTGGGTTGCTACCTTCCTCCAGAGGATGCAGGGGGAGGAGGAGGGAGAGGGTGTTTGGGCCTTAAGTAGAAAATTAATTAAATTTTAATTAATTAAAAACCCCCCAAATCCACCCATATCCGAAACGCTCGACAAGGTCGAGGTTAAGCCTCCCCTAGGCTAAACACCACCTCCCGAGCACAAAGGAGGTCTCATAATTTGATTCCGAGCATCCGTTTGGAAGTTATTAGACTGAATACCCAAAGCCGCCAAATTATGAAAACGCCCCTGGGGCCCTTTTTCACAGACGGGCCGCGCCTGAAAAACTTATACCCCTACTAGGGTAAACGGCACGCTCCAAACTCAACAGTGCCCTCGGTTTTCCAATCTGATCCACTGTTTAAGAGATACTCGAGTTTCAACACTAAACAAATTAATTAATTAATTAATCCGTTTAACGTTCTAGAAGCGGGCGAGGGGTCCAAAAGTCCCGCGCCGACAAGTTTTATGTCATTCCTAGAGTAAAAACCTCATTCCGGACCCATCCGTACACTCAGATATCTGATCCGGAACTCCGTTTAGTATTTATACTATTTATTTAGCATTTCCATTGTGAACGCACCGAAAATTTAATTCTGGCCACTCCGGGGCTCGGAATCGCACGCCGTCTGAAGGCACTGCTCTGGAATATTATCAAGAATATTCCAAAGTCTTTCTCAACAAAAACACGGGTTCTTACAGTTTTACATCCATCAATTTAAGACTTCTGATTTCAATGAAGTCATACGTTTGAGTAGGCAATGTATTACATTCAAGACTTATCCAATTTTCAGTGAACTCCAAATTTTTATATTTCTATTAATGATTTCAAATAGACATTATATTTCTCTAGGGAAACTCAAACCTCTTAAAATCATCTCATAACACCTTCAAATGATTATTAAAATTATTAAAATAGTTTTAAACTCTTTTAAGTATTATTCCAATGTGTTGAATCATATGAAATAATTGATATTAGAGTATTATTATGAACTCCTCTACCATATTAGGTGCAAATCTTATTTAATCAATGTTGATATATCTCAAATAAAAAATCTACTTCAGCCTTCACAAAATTTAAACTGGATAATGACTTTATAAAATAAATCTTATTCAAGCTGTCCAGTATAGGTGCAGTGGTTAGTTACATATTTGTTTCTCAACTATTCAGCTTCTGAAATGACTATTTTTTACAGTGATTCACTAAGATTTTGAACTTTTATTTGACATTAATAATAGTTAAAAATCATTAGATGTAATTGGTCTAAGTAATTTATCAAGATATCTATTACAATGACCTTTGGTCTTCAATTTTTATATTTATTTACATGGAATCAACTCCTCTTTCCTGGGTGGATACACACATCCTCACCCAAAAACTTATCCTATTCTTTGAATTATTAAATCCAAAATCCTCAACTGAAAAACCTAATTGATAAAAAAATATAAGAAAACTCCTTTGGGAAAAGAAATACTCCTTTGTACTTTTTTCAATTCTAAATCCAAATCAACTCTATTAAGATCAATTAGTTAATATAATTTTTCTCCCCTTAATTGAAAATAAATGTTAAGGGGAAATGTATTATTATATATTATTGAAATAATATGGATCATGTTTCATGTTCTTCTCCACATTTAATGTTTTATACCACCTGTAATTTATGTTAAGGTTCCTTATCAATTTCTTCTCTCTTTTTAAATTTCTGAGAGTATTTAAACAAAAAAATATTATAAATTTAAGAAACTAATATTATCTCTAGGTGATTTTTTATTCTGATTTTTTAATATCATATTATGTAATGAGAGAATAAATTATACACAAATAACTTCTCACCAATTACAAGTGATTATAAGAAATTAAGAATATCACAACATCATTGAAAATTCCTTGGCATCACATATCACATAGAAATGTGGCATCCACAAATAATCTCCCAGAATATATGGGCTATCCCTTTTTAGAAAATAAGAGTAACATTTGTAGACAACAATTCTATCCATAAATGACTTATATGAGATACTAGTTTATGTATTTTATTATTTGAGTGGATGAACATATAGATTTTCCAGAAATCACATGAACCTACAATCGCTTGAATGCACACATAAAAACCATTCAATTGAATGATATCACCCTTATGATAATATTATCAATCCCTATAGATAAATATAATATATGAGTGTTAAAAGAATTTATGGGAGAATTAAATAATGCCTCATCCTTTAGTTATTGAAGGGGCTGTACAAAATTCCAATTTCAAGTAGAACTTATAAATCTCTAGTATCATTATCACATTTGAAAGATACCCCTAAAGGGATGCACAATAAGATTAATCACCTTAAATCAGATCATTAGAACTAAAATATAGTTGAATTGGGAATATGGTGGATCTTAAAAATAACCCTATATTTAGAAACAAGGATATGATATATTTCTTAATCCAAGAGTTTCTTTCTTTATGGTCATAAAATTGTTGGTCCTATTCATTATTATTGCACATTTCTCTTTCTAACTTTGTTCACATTTGGGAAACATGAAATTCTCCCCATTTTTAAATTCCCTCTTATATGGAGTGGTATTATACAATTTAGTGAACATATCACTAACTCAGCTTTCAAATATCTCAAGATTTCTTTCTAACTCTAACTGATATGGACATACGGTTAAACAGCCTTTGGACACATACTCATACATTTTCCTGAATATGGATTTCTTCTTTGTAGTGATATATTTATAGCTTGAATTGTTCTTTCCCTTTATATTTCATAAACTATTCTTGTTTATATAGGCATGTCATAAATTTGACATCACTATGACTAGCCTTCATAAACCTTCCTCACACACATTCAACACATTTTGACTTTCCCTTCTTGGAAATCTTTCTAATTCTTCATAAGGGGTGTCCTTCACCATATCAATCTGGCTATCCCTTTCATGGATTGATTCCATTTTATTTTTCATATTTATCTCTTATTCCTTGATATTCATGGAAATTTTCAATGGTATATTTAATGTCTTATATTTCCACAATAAAACTATCTATTTCTAGTAGGATTGACACCCTGATCACAATTATTTTCAAACCTCTTTGTTGTAGTATTCTTTACTTTCATAGAACCTAAGGAAATATTCCATGTTTTATTACCTTATTATTGACCAATTTCAGTTCCTTATACTCATTAGTAAGTGGATGTTACATGGAAGGATTACATAAGAATTTATTATAACTATGAGCACTAATGTTTCACAAATCATAGAAGTTATCAAATATATCATATATGTTCCTTGTGGATAGATTCTTCTTTATCTATATTGTCTTATTCATTCCATTAGATTATAACCATTATTTAGATTTAATCCACACTTTATTTAGGACTTTTATAATTTCCAAATACTTAAATATTATTCCAAAAATTGATATCCATGTTACCAAATCTATAGTAGCACCAACATCTACCAAATAATCTTGATTTTTTTCTTGTCAGTGAAGTCTGTCTATATCAACTTTCATTCCAATTCTCAGTTAGAACTTCATTATTTTGGGCCCATTTTGAGGGACAATTTTATTGTATATGCTTAAATACACTATTGATTTACTTATGTGTCTTTAAACACTTTTCCACTTCTAATTTTTTATATAATTTTACTTTTGTCCTTCACTTCCAGAAAAAATATATTTAGTGCATGAAAATTTATTAGAAAAGAGGGATATCTCTTTTAAATGAGAAAGGGGTAGATGATTCCCCATTTGATCTCAGGATCAATTTTATACCATTTTTGAGCCTTATTATAATCAAATTTTATCTCTAAGGTTTTTTAGAAAAGACACATTTTCTCAACAGATTTGGAAGTTCCAGAATCAATTTTCTCCCAAATTCCTTAGTTGAATATCCAATTACCTAAATTTTAGGTTGATAGTGATCTTTTAATATTACACTAATACCAACATATATTCCCAATCACTCCCCATATTTTTCATTTGAAACACATTCTTCTTTATAAAATCATATAATGAACTTTCAAGATCTGTAACGACTCTTATTTTTCCATTTATTACTTTAGAATATTGTATGGGTTATTTTTGGAGCATAGACACTAATAAAAATAGTTCCTTTAATAATGATAGTAAAAGGGATTTATTATCACTATATAATCACTAATAATGTAGGCTATACCAACATGGAAGTGGGACAACTTTTCAAAGGGGTATTGCAACCACTACTGAAACCAACATGGAAGTGGGACAATATCACTATAGGCATTGTCACTAGTCTCCCAAGAACATGCAAAGGAAATGATTCAATATGGTTTATAGTGGGCTTTCTCACCAAGGTTTCCCATTTTATCACTATCTAGGATGATTTATCTCTTGACAAACTTCACAATATATTCTTAAAGGAAGCAGCAAGGCTCTATGGGTAGACACTTTCTATCATTTCTTTTCATGATACAAAGTTCACATCTAAATTCCTGATAATTATTCAATATGATCTGAATAAGAAGTTGAATTTAAGTACAACCTATCACCCCTAAACTAATGGAAAAATTGAAATGAATATTCAAACACTTGAGGTCGGTCGGAATGGCCCAAAGGCCTTCATTTTTTTATTATTTTGATAATCCACCTTTTAAGGGATGAGGTGGAACCCCTACAAGGACCTAAGGCTCAGAGACAATTCCATGACCCGTAAGTCTTAAAGGGAATCACCCAGAAAAGAAAAATTGGAACTGCTCCACCCTAGCATGTGTCATGATATCAGCACTCTACCTTTATACGGTTGGTCAGCTAGTTGTCTTATGCAAAGCTGCACAGGCCCGATACCGATGGAAAATCCATACCCTCTCATTCTTCTAATGGAATTTAAAGGTTGATTGGATCAACACCTCTCATTAGTTGAGTTATCATTAAATAATATATTCCACTCAATTATTAAAATGGAACCCTATAAAGCTCTATATGGAAGGAGATGTATAACTCCTACTCATTGGGAGGATGTTGGTGAGAGAAAGATGCTTGGTCTCGATCATGTGCAAGAGATGACATAAGAGGTTTATTAAATCCGACAACACATAAAAGATGTACAAATTTGGTAGAACAACTATGTTGTCAATTGTCAAAGGGAATTGTAATTTTATGATGTTGAAAAAATTTTCCTTTTAATATCACCATGGAATAGATTCATACAGTTTTGGAAGAAAGGGAAGCTTATCCCTAGGTAAATTGGCCCCTTTGAAATCCTGGACCACATATGAGCTATGGACTATCAGCCAGAAAATTCACCAAATCTATCTCAAGTTCACGACATATTACACGTATCTCTCTTGAAGAAGTACATACCCAATCCCTCTCATATATGGAATCTAGAGTTGATAAAACATGACCTCTCTTATGAGGAGTATCCAGTGGAGATCTTGGACCGTAGAGACAAATTTCTACACAATAAGACTACCCACCTTGTAAAAGTGTTGTGAAAAAACCATAAGTTTAAAGAGATGACATGGGAACTAGAGGAAATAATAAAGAAGTAGTACCCTCACCTTTTCTCATCCAAGAGAATGATTTAAAATTTTGGTAAGAAATTTCTTGAGGGGGGAAGAATTTAATGACCTAGAATTTTTTTAAATAATATTTTTTCCCTGAGAAAATGTGTGTTATATTATATTATACACTACACATCTATATATATTTAATAATGATAAATACTTTAGTCACCAAAATGGGAAAATGTGGATCCCTTCAATCCATTAGAATTATCACCCCATGACAAACAATACAGAAATAAAAAAATATTAGTAAACCAATCAACATCATAGAAGATGATTATAGTGAATATTGAATGAAATAATGAAGTGGTATTTACAGAGTTTAAAGGAAAATGTGATCATTGGGATTTGATCGTTAGCCAAAAATGAACGTTGGTAAATATGAATGTTAGTCAATATAACCATTGGACAATTTGAACATTGGGAACTATACCCATTGGAAATAATTTTAATGTTATAATTAGTTTTTCTAAGTAGTAATGAAAAATAATAGTTTATGCTTAAAGGAGAAGCGATGAAATCAACAAGTAGAGTCATGCATTTGAAGCCCATTTGTCAGAAATTGGGAGGGAGGTAGTGTCCCAAGTGTTTACCTTTAACCAAGCCCAAGCCGAGCTTCAACAAGTGAAGCTAGAACTAAATCACATTTGTGAGAATTTCAAGTTAGTGAAAATTACCACTTGGTCGATGTTAGCTGATCCACCCCATGAATTTATCACCATCACACACCGGTGTTATAAGGGGTTACATTTCTAGGCCTTAGTTACTTAAATCATAATTCATTTTTATAAATAAATTTCTTGTTCCATCAGTTCTATTTTTAGTTTTTCTTAATAAAATATAGTTTTAATTGAGACAAAATTTAATAAATTGATTTTTCAGACACAAATCATACTTTTTAGAAAAGTTATAATTTTTATAATAAACTCAAGTATTATAAATAATATTTATTTTAATGTAATAGTATGTTAAAGATAGTCTTATTTAAATATAAATTATAAAATAATTTAATTATGTCCTAGGAAATATTAAAGTGTTATAAATTTGACTATATGTTACAACCCGCTGTTTTTTTAATAAATAATGTTTTTTATATTTTAAATTCTCATATTTATAGATTTATTATAATAAAATTAAAATAATTTTTGAAATCATCACATAGAAATTAGGTTATGGTGAATTTATGAGAAGATTCTAAAATACTTCAATTTTTTTGTGAATAATTAAAATATAGTTTTGGGTTTTTGGTATATTTAATGAATTATTAATTATTTCATAATAATTTAATAATTAATTTACCATAATAAATGACCTAAAATATTTTATTTTATTAATATTAATTATTTTAGTGTATTTTAATCAATTTTAAAATCCTACACATTACTTTCAAAACTATAAAATGGAAACTTTTATTTTAAAAACATTACATTATGAAAACTATAGTTTTCCAGACCAAATAAAGTAATATAATATGATTCTAGGTTACTGGTGCTAAGATAACTTAAAACATGACCCAAATTTTAAAAAACATGGGGAAACCGTGGGTAATTCAATTGTGTTTCTTTTTCCAAAACACAAATTTCCAAATCCTATATTTGGAAATTTTTTAAAAAATATTCCACTTTTGATATAAATAACCATCCATTTATCCATTTCCTATCACTACTAATCCATCCTTCATAATTTTATGTAAGTTTTACCTCCTAATGAGTCCCCCTAATCTTTCCTCAATACCCAAAGGTTTCATTCATTAAGATTTAGGAGTAACTATTCAGGGTAAGGTAATTGTCCTTCTTTTCTCTTTATTTCAAGTGTTTTTTATATGTCTTCTAAATGTTATGGTTAATCTATTTTATTACACTTTTCCATCATACCCTTACTTAAAAATTATTTTTTATCAATTGGAGACCCTTTTACCCTCCCATTTTACCTTTTTATAAAACCATACTTTATACCCGCCATGTTACCGAATTTACTCCACAAAATTTCTTTCACTACTTAAGAAATTCTCTTTTATTTTCTTTTTTTGAATTCCCAAACATCCTTCTTTTCTGGGTGTATTCACATATATGTAAAAAATATTTATTTTATTCTTTTATTAACATACATTAAACCCTTATTCCCTTTCTATGGGTTAAAAAATACATAATGATCATATCTTTAAGCACTTTTGCAATGCCATGACTTTGTTTAAAAACCCATTTTTATTCTCCGTGAGTTATTTATGAAATTTTTTATTAGTATCTATGTGTATCATATTAATTAATACATATGAATTGTGTTTCATGATATATCTCCAATGCATTATGTAAATAATTTAATCTCTAGATATGACATGCTTTTAAGATACCTTGGTGAATAACCTTGGTAATTTTCATTTAAGACACCTCGTTGATAAAACTTGGAAATATACTTATGAATGTATAATTTAAATGTTGTAGCCACATTTACATGTTATGGTTCATGTTCTTTTTATTATGATATACATCATGTTCCTTTTCCCATGACATAATTATATTCCTCATGTTTTTATTGATATTTCTCATGATCACATGTAAATTGTTTATCTTTCTTATTCCCTTACTGGAACTCATGATCACCCCTTTACTTTGATGTATGTCCCCAGGATATTAGATTCAGTAAATGTACTTATAATGAACCCCTAAATAATCTTTTCAAGTGGTTTATATTAATGTTTTATGTTTTCATGTATTATGTTTTTAATTTCCAAGAAACTAAACTTTAAAAGATCCTTTGTTTTATACCATGTAATTAAAAGATTATGTAATAAATAGGAGAGATGCTACACAGGTTCTTGAGGACATGGAATGATCTTGCAGGTTATACTTTGTTCATAGCTTGGATGATCAACTACCTTGGTTGAGTTTTCATACAACCACTACCATTCAACCATCGACATAACACTATTAAAGGCCTTGTATGAGAGACTTTATAGGTCACCGCTATGTTGTACCGACCCAAGAGATTTAGAAATTATGGGACTAGAGCTAGGGCAATTCACTATATTGAAGGTTCATATTATCTGGGAGCAGTTGAGGACTACATAGAGCTATTAGATGTCCTATGTGGACAAGCGATGAAGGTCTTTAGAGTTTGAGGAGGGAGACCATGTGTTCTTTAGGGTATTGCCTCGATGTAAATTATAGATATTTGGATGGGGTGGAAAGTTAACTCTAAGATTCATTGGATCTTTCTTGATACTACATAGTGTTGGTGAGGAGGAGTACCATTTATCTCTACCATGGATGTTTCACTGGGTACACAACATCTTCCACGTGTCGTAGCCGGGGAGATATATGCACGAACCATCACATGTTATCGATTGGGGTGAGATGGACATCAAGGATGGAGTTACCTTTTCTGAGTACCTAGTAGAGGTTTATGACCAGTAGGAGAGTATCCTCTATGAGTGAGTGATTCCATTAGTGCATATCCAGTGATATCATGAGAATATTCAGGAGAGTACTTGGGATCAAGAGACCCTTATGCATGCTCAATACCCACATCACTTTGAGTAGACTTTTTTTTGGATTTAAGGGACATAAATCCACAATGTGGGGAGAATTTAATGAATATAATTTCCATGTATTAATTTATAATATTATATGTATTAATTTTAGATCTAGGCACAAATACAAAGAGATATTCTGAGGGTCGGTTAGACTGAAATAAAAATTTTAAATATATTAACTATAATAATATCATGCATGCATTGTTTTCTTGAAGAAGTGGAATAACTCCCAAACAATGTCTTGGATCAGAAAATTGAGGATGAATTTGAATTCATATAATGGGTTTTATCCTAGGTGAGGCATAAACTTGAAGCGCATCAGACTCTCGAGTTGGGCACAGTCTTGGGAGAATATTTAAATAAATTATTTAGTTTAAAATAATTGATTTAATTAAATTTCCCTAACTAAGAATTTTATATAAATATTATTCTTTGGATAAATCCTAGGATTATCCAAATAACCCTGGAGATTTGTGAGAGTGCATTGGATGATCATTCTCAGATGAACAACCACCAGATCATGGATCGTCAATCAGTGTGCAGCAAAATTGAAGGATCTCTTCAATGACAACAACAAAAATTCATTCTTCACCAGTGATCAATAAATCCCAAGGTATGAAATTGTTTTATTTGAATTTATCCTCATTTTATTACAGCTATGATTAATGTGAATCAATCAACTAACAAATCGATTCATGATACAATTTTATTGTAGATGAAGGCTTATTTTGTGAGTTTTTTTTTGGGAAATTGTTTATTTTTTTGGATATTCATTCATCATTCTAGCAACAATGAATCAAAGGAAAGCCAAAATATGTATTAGGTTCATTTATCTCTTTTGTTTATTGGATTTCACCCACTTTTCTTCATTAGTTTATCACCAATATTATTTTTAGATGCTGGTTCAAAAAATATCTGATAAACAATCGTTGTATTCCCATTTCTTGGCACAACATATTGTTATCACAAATCTAGGTTTGGATCGATAATTGGATCGAGCTAAAATAATAGAGATGATAGATCGAGATCAATAAAATGATTCTCATTCGTCCCAATTGGGAATGCGATGAGTATGAGGTGTGAATACAATTGATTTATGAATGGATTTTATTGATAAAACTCGATGATCAGTGATGGAAAGGATTGACCGGACATGTTCCTTGGTTACTAGCATGATTATCAACTAGAACAGAGGCAAGAGGAGTAAACAAAAATGCAAGAAATATAACTATTATTATATAAAAATTTGGGTTACACATATTTCAATCTAAAATTATATGTTATGTGGGACGCCCTCTGTGGTGTTAGGGTTCGACGAAGAAGATAAATATCATGGAGAATGTGGAAATTATCACTTGGTGTGTAACCCCTACCTGGAGGCTCAACATGTACCTATGAGAGTACATAGGCACTACTAAGAGTACATGGGATTAGACACTCTATTTACTCAGATACATACACTAGAAGTTGAACATGGGCTCAGAAAAGCGTACATGGGTACATGCATACCTATTGTTATGGAGACACACTGTGTAATCTTCGGTACACATCATTTACTCTTTAAGAGATGGTTTTGATCCTTTTGTATCTTTAGCTTGCATATATTTATTTAGGGTACATTCCCTTAATCCTTTCCATATGGGTTTATTATGAATTTATATCCAATGTAATAGGATGGTTATCTCATCTGTGGAACTTTGGGATAAGACATAGCTAATAGAATCCCTTCATGTGACCCTAAGTGAGATCCTTTATCATCATCAATGCCCTTGGTGGGATTCATGGTATCATCATGAACAATGTTATATGGGCATCAACCCCCTATATAGAGGGTTAATTTGGAATGGGTTACAGGCATACCCCAAGGCCTTAGGTGTGATTCCCATATGTGTATCTATCTTTTTTGACTTCTAGTGTGTACTTTTTATAGTGAGACCTGAAGAGCATGAAATATTGGAAGGATGTCAACCGTGCTTTTTGAATAATGAAGTATGTTCTCTCACACGAGTGATGTTAAACCTTTGATCAAGAATCCTATTATGGAAATATGGTTGTGATCTTACTTTAAATGGTGTGTCTACTATGAGTATATCATGATATTATTGATATATATGTCATTGAAATAAACCTATGATGATCTGATATTATTTTTGATTCTATATGTTTCGTGATTTTGAGGTGTCCTACTAGGTATTGTTATACTCACCCCTATATGGTATTTTAACACACATGTCATGCCTTATACATATGATCAACTCTTTGATGGATTCATAGAGTTATTAGAACCAGGTGCAGCTTAGTGAGCCTGACAGACCAAGCTTTGTTCCAAAAATTACATTGAATATTTTCCACATGAACTTTATAGGTTGGAATTGTTTTTAGTTTTTTTATTGTATTTTTTCTTTTTTCTTTCAAGTACTTGTTCTCATACTATGGTGGTGGTATTTTAGATGTATGAATGCATGTTTATTAGTTATTTTACATTTTTTATTGTATAGGATTGGATATGTGTGTGTACAGGTGTATTAGGATAAGGAACTCCATGTGTGTGATATGCTTACTCAGTGCTGGTCACTATCCCCTAGCCTATTAGAGGCGATCTTGGGGTAGTTGCGGTATGGGCCCTGTTAGGATGGGTAATTATAAGATCCTTCATTATTTTTCTTTGATTTCCATCTATGAGTCCTTTACATTCATAGGAAGTTGACATATATTCTCTAATGTATGGAATAATTCCTTCCAAATACACTTAAATACTTCATTATAACATAAATAAATTTTCAATAATTTTTCAACTAAAGAAAATTTTCATTATAAAGCATGTAAGATTCTTCCTTGGATTTTAATAACATTTTGAGAGTGTTGCATCTACTCATATCCTTTTAAATGTATTCTATATATCATTTGAAACTTCTTCCAGATACTATTTTTCATCAAATAGTTTCCTGATAAAACCATGTAAATAGACAACAGCTTCACCAAGAATATTTTTCAAATATTCTTTAACATGAGAGTAGAATTCATCACTATTTTAATCTCTTCATAGTCTCCACAACTTGGACTTATGAAATTAATGGGATCTCTATCAAAAAATATAATAAATTATCACTTATCATTTCGAGTTATTTTTGATAATGTTTTATCCTTTTTATTCCTTAATATTTTTCACATCTTCTTGGACTCTTTATTTTTTCTATTTTCAATAGTCTCTACATAAACATCTACATCAATTTTGACAGAGATGGAAATATATTCTTTTATTTGAGGAACTTATTTAAATATTTTAAATATTCTATATATATATATATTATAATTCAAATGGTATAAATTTTCAGTTCTTATTATGCATAAAATTGTTCTTCTAATTCAAATGGTTGCATCCTAAATGATCTAATCAGAGGAAACCATAGTTTTATATCATTTAAAGTGTCCCAGTGGACTATACAAACAAAATTAATCTGTGGGAATGAATTTTGTGTGATAAAATTGTTTTAACAAAAAGAAATTGTTTTGTATCTTATCCCATTTGGTATTAAATCCCCTATTATTTGTTAAATCATATATAGATCTTGTTTTTTATGTTGTGAGTGGATTCCTTATACACAAATCTTGTATATAATTTGATTAAAATTAAATATATATGGTTTGATATATATATATGTGTGTGTGTGTGTGTGTTTTATCACACCATGATAGTTATATTAGTTCTACATATATTTTTTTAATGTTAATTCCAATAGATTACATGTCATATCAAAAGGTTATAGAAGTTCCTAGCTATAATGATTACCTCAAGATACTATAACTATAATCTTAAATATATGTACTATATTCTTGATACATCATACTAGAGGGACACATTTGATGATTAACATTAATTTTTTGGGGGATTATAAGAATTGAGACTTATTCCCATGAAGTTTTAATTTTGTGATCTTGAGTAGAAGAGATCATGAGGACTGGAACACCAATAGGAAGACCACATGTTTTGGGTGTCATTGGTTGCTCATATCTGTGATCATTTATATTAGTCTCCTGAATGGAAGTCATTATCAATGTGTATCATTGGATCAAATAATTTTATGCAAGATAAAAACCATGAAATTTATATCATAGTGAGGTAGCTTACATTGGGTGTGTCATTGCTGGTATGAAATTGACTAAATTATCAAGATAGAATTTGTTACTTTCAAAAGAAGGATATATCTCGGGCCAAATTAATCAGGTTGGTAGAACATTTATTAAATCCATGGTCATGGTAGAGGAAGGTAAGTATGTCTAGTAATTTCATAAATTCATAAAGAAATAAAGGATGATGACATGAATATTTCATCCAACATTATGAGATATCGCAAGAAAAATAGATTATATTACACGGCATGTGTTTGTAGGTGGTTTTCATTGTTATGAATACACCTTATCTATATATGGGACTTGATGATATTATACACTTCTCTATTTATCTATGAGTATCACTCACTGCTATCAAGATAATATCCTAGAGGATTACATACAAATCATATTTTTTTTTCAATTCTATAGAATCTGAGTTAAGGATATGGTGCACCCTGTGATTGGGGTTAGGATATTTTCGATATTAAATGATAAAAATAATAAAATTAATTAAAAATTATTTGAGTTTATAATATTAAGTATTCAACTTCTTAAATAAAATTATTCATAAATTATTAGTGAAAATATAAAACATGTATTACGAATGAATATTTATTTTTTCAAGGTTCATTAAATATTTAATGGGAGAAGTGAATCAAGATAATTTCTCATATTTTATCATGAAACATTACCTTGATATCACAAGTATAAAATTAAATATTCATGAAATTTTTGAAATGTTTTATGTGCCATTTGTTTCATTTATGGTTCCATTTTAATGGATAACTTTCATAAGTACCTACATAAAATTTATGGAAGTAATAACCCAAATATTTAAAAACAATAAGTACCAAAAATTTGGGGGGTAGTTATTTCTCAAATCCTCTCACTTGTTCATATATCTCTCAAGTTCAAGAGAGAGAAAGTGAAAAGATGTTGAAGAATAGTTTGATTTGAGTTTAAGGATTGATCTTTATGATCTCCCATGATCATGAAGATGTTTAAAGTGACTTAATTTATGCATTCCAAAACGTAGATTGAACATTTAGATGTTTGATCAAGATTTTAAAGAATTTATGGATAATACAGAGGGTTCTAGACTCAATTTCTTCAAGTGATGATATCTTGTAGTGAGTGGAACATGAATTTGATCAAAATCAAATGAAGTACGATTTCAATTTTTATTTTTAATTTTTATTTTATTATTTGTGCTTAAATTAATGTTCACATGATCCATCGATGAATCTGGGAAAGGGTATATTGGATTTTTGGTTTTGGTATGAATTCAAACACAAAAATGTTAAAATAACTATTTTCAGGCATCCAAAAAATATAAGGTTCTATCAATTTGTATAAAAGATAATGTGAAATTATTTAAGTAAAAAAAATAAAAAATCCTGATTAAATAAGATAATATTTGGAAATATGTTTTTTATAGAGTCTAAATGTTTCCGATGGTGGATCGACCTGAGTTCATATGACAAATATATTTACAATCTATGAGTGAAGAGTTTTTAATATATTTCCAAATTAAATTAAAAATTTTAATTTTATTTCACATATATGGCTACCAATGGAAGGGATTTCTGGCTAAAGTGATCTACTAGTGCATTGGATATTGTTTAGAGATAGAGGTTGGGGGTAGTGGGTGATTAAATGAGAGAATGGCTTGTATATAACACCAATAATTAAGGAAAAAAATTCATTCATATATGTATCATTTCACATGAAATAATAAACCTGAATTTTAAAAAATATTTCATCCCTTCCCTATTTTAGGGGGGTTGACTTATTGGCCCCTATAAATGGGGGCATGGAGATTTATCCCACCCAAATAATGTAGGTGGGATATGTATTAATTTTTTTTATTTTTAAGATATACATGTCACCCCAAGTGGGAATACTTCCATATAACTATAACACCCCTTTTAGGGTGTGTAATTCTTATACGATATAGCTGCCAGCCAGGTCACCCTGATCTTGACTTGGCTAAATCAATCCAGAATGACTTTCCTGGCCCAACAGGCCAACCAAATGTATAAATTAATATATAAAGATCCATTTTTTGTCTAATTTGACATGAAAAACTATAAAAAATTTAAAAATTTAATTTAATTTTATAAAGTTTTCGAAATTTATTTGGGTACCATGAGATGTATCAATAATTTATTAAAATTATTTCTATTCGATTTTAATGCATTAAAATTACCCTGAGGATGAATTATAGAAATTTTGGTTATTATTATAAAAAACCATTTCCTATTTACTGATCATGATTTTATACTAAGCTATGAATTATTTATATTTATTTATTATTATTAATTATTGAATTTTCGTTTTTAAAATGAAATAATTATTTTTCCTTTTAATGATTTCTATGTTATCCATCAATCTCTAAATTATATAAGGTAATTTTTGTTCGTATATAAGTGATAAAATTTAATTTCACATTCTATGTTCCCATCATATGTGTGTGAGAATAGAATATAAACATTAGAGGCATTCACGACAATGTGGTTTGAGTCGAGAGATGACGTAAAACCGAATAAGTGACATACACAAGAGTTTGATGAGTTCTTCAATACAATTCAAGAAATGAATCAAGGTATTCCCCTAGGGTTTTATTGATTCATTATCTTCTATAAAGATCAAAAACTAGTTAAAAACTCAATTTCATATTCATGTCATTATTTATTTATTTATTTTAATCATTTTAATGGTTTATTATCTTGTAAATATGATTTTATATGTTTGCATTGTATAACAATAAGATATCATGAATAGATAAAAAAGTAATGATTTGTGATGAATGTTTTCCATTTATGTATTGTTATATATTAGAACAATCACATAGTGAGAACATGATAACTTGAAACAGATTTCATTCACTGAAAGAAATTAAAATCCCTCAAAGAAATATTATGTTGTATGTATTTCATCACTTGAAAAAAAAACTGTATGTTTGAGGTGCTCGTAAACTCTAGTTGGGGGGCCAATTACTAATGGAGTTTTATTATGAAAGTGTTGGGTTGAATTAGCTAAATTTGGAAACAATGAAGTGTCCATAAAAATCTTGTTGCAACTTTAGAGGAAATATGTCAAATAAATCAAGGTTGTGATTTCCACAAGTTGAGACCTCACTCAATAATTCAAGGAGCGATGAGTCAATTCAGTTGGATAGTAAAAATCATACCTTGAAACTCTCTATGTATATGAATTACCATAAATTTTACTATGAGGAGAAGTTTTGAGGATCCTTTTTCACTAGAATACTAAAGCAACTCAGTATTTTGAATCTATTAGGTGAGGGTTGTTAGGATTTAGTAAATGGAGAGAGAGTCATTTATAGATTAATTAATTAGTAAATTTTATCTGTAATCAATATAAATTACTAATATATTAATTTTTTTTATTTTAGGTAAAATTGAAACCACCACCAATTCAATTTCACTACCATAAATATTCGATAATGAGAATATTCTATTTGGCTAAAACTTCTATAAGTGGTACATGCGATTGGGAATAGGACTATGCCATGACAGGAGGATATATGGGAAAGAATCCCCACTTCCTATTTATCCTAGTTAGGTAGAAATAAAGGCTAATAATGACATGTATAAAAAAATTATATGATGCACTTGATGTATAATGAATCATGTTGTCACCTATTTCTAGTGAGATGTAGAAAATGCACGAGGAAAAAAGATGCATAATGAATTCTATCTCATCTCAAAGATCTATACTACGAGATATAATTATAAAAAATATATGATAAATCTAATTTAATATCATGAGATTTTAAAAAAGAAACACTATGTTTGATAACATACAAGATACACAACATCGAGCTTAAACAAATAACAAATTATTATTATTTAAATGTGACTGTAATAACTTAGCCATAAAATTTGAAAAAATGAATATTATTAACCAAATTATTAAATATATCGTGTTTATACTCATTAAAAATTTATTAATTAATTTTTATAAAATAAACAACCAATTTTTAATAATTTTATTTTGTTCTTCAAAAATATTTTTTCATGAAAAAGTGGTTTTACTTATTTTTATGAGTGAATATTATAATTAATTTTATGAAATTTTAGAAATTATATTTTATAAAAAGGATATAATTTTTGAAATTATTTTATAAAAATTTTATAAGTTTAAATTTTTGATAATTTTTTGAAAATACAGATTTTTTAAAGAACAGTGAAAAATACTTAATGTTATTGAAAGTTATGTATTCATTTAAATTATTCACACATTCAAATTATATTTTAGATTGGTTTAAAATTTTAATTATTCTATTTTAATTTATAACCTTCCAATTATGGTTTTTAAAATATTTTTATAATTGAATTTAGAATGACAACATTTTATATTTTAAAACGGATTTTTTCAGAAAAAAATTTATTCATCATGTTTATATTGTTAAATTATAAACTAAACTCTACTAATTTTGTGTATTGAATATTAAAAAATTCATCACATATCTATAATCATGTGGTCAATTTTTTTTAAATATTTCCATTTTATTTTAGCCAATATGAATAGTAACCTTAGAATATTTTTCCACAAATAAGGGTAAATTGAGTAATTAAGGGTTAAATATAATAATATAAGGACTAGAAAATAAACATAACAATTGAATAAATTTAATTGGATGAGTCCATTTCATACATAATCATACAATATTCAGTTATATTACATTTTTTTAAAATTGGATTTGATTATGACCTTTTTAATATTTTTTGTAAAGAAAAGTAAGAAATGTCACACACTTGTTTTTAATAACTATAATATTTTTTACATGGGGAAAACCAATAATATATTCAGTTATAAATATTCAGTTTAAATCAAATTGATTTATATTTTTCATGGTAATTTATTTTTAATTTTTACTGAAGAAATAATTACCATACATTCTTACAAAAAGATGACATAATAAGTATTCAATAAATAGAAAAATACAATAAAAGAATTTAAAAAATTTAAACATAATATGATTCGAATGAATATTTTTTTCCACAATTTTTTTGAAAACATTACATATTATATAGTTTTTGATTCATTATATTCAAATTCCATTATTGCCTTGTAGTTTTAAAAGTCAAAATAACGGAATAGATCCAAAATTGACATTAATTATATATAATATTTTATTAAATGATTTAAAATTCCAAAAACTTTTATCTTAAGTAATGTGAATGAGAAATTATTCATTAAATAATCCAGATCCATTTATGGGATTTTTTTCATTCTTTAGTAACCATATTGACCCGTTAAGAGTTAAAAAGATTGATATCATCATAATTGTCAAATGGCTTAATAAAGGGTTTAAAAAATTATTAGGAAAAAATGTGAGAAAAAACACATAAAAATTTTATTTGATGAGATTATTTTGAAAAATAATATTCTTATATTATAATATTATAAATTTGGATCCATTTGGAAATTATGATTAATTTATATTAATTTAATATTTTAAGAAATCCCAAGAGTGTCCCACCTGTATCTTATAAAAGGGAACATCTTTTTCTTCTTTTTTCATACATAAAAAGACTTTTGTTCAGCCAAGAACTATAAAAATACCTTCCTTAAATACATCCTCACATCCTAGAGGCTTTGTGTTGGTCATAAAACTATACTATAAAAAATTTTGTGTCAATATTAATAGGTTTTCCAAAGAATATGTATCATTATTAACTGAGTGTTTCAATTTATTTCTTCTTCCACCTCCTTCAAATATGATTTAACTGGATTGGAAATTAATTTTTTATTAATGTTAAGAAAAAAACATAAAAATATTCATAATTCACACTGAATGATTATATATTATTATGTAAATATCATAACCTATATCCATATCTAACCTCCATCAAATGGAAAATTAATCCCTCATTTATGTTTATGGTGGACTACCACCCCACATATTGATGTAGTTTGTTTTCCATAACCAAATCTCATGAATGGTTATAAAAAGGATTTTATTTATATATATGGAATTGAGGAAATATTTATTATTTTGAAAAGATAATATGTCATACATTTTATTACCTTTTCATTCACTGAAAAATGATAACATTGTTCCTGCGAACGTGTGTACAACCACCTCCACGAATCGATGTGATTCATTTTTCAACACCACATCACATAGATGATATATATAAGTATATATAAAGAAATAATATGATATTTATGTTATTATTTTCATTTTTAATGATATAATAATACTTACATTATTTCAATTATGATCGTTGAAAAATGGAAATGTTACTCATGCGTATATACAACTTACCATGTCCATGATTGTAATGTAGTTCGTTTTTCATGACCAAATTTAATGGTTGTATTTTAAAGTATAATTGATGTATAAAATTGATTATTATTTTATTATTATTATTCTACATATGATGGGATAATGACCTCTTTGAGCATAGTCAACTTACCAATTTTATTTTGGACTTATGAACAAAATATTATCAAAATGTCTGACATAAAATTAAATGATTAAGTAATTTTATATAAAAATGTATTAAATAAAATTAAAGTAATAATGAACTTGAAAATTGTTCTTAATAATTTAAATAAATTAGCATAAGTCTTTTTTCAGTATGATAAAAAAGGATACGTGATGAGTCAGATTCGAAGTAAGGGACACTTTAGCTTAAAACCTAATTTTAAATGTTTTAATAATTTATTTTTTTATAAATCATTATCTCACATATCCCTTTTTTTTCTAAATGTTTCAATAAAATTATTATATATTATTAAATTGGTGATAAAGTTTATTGTAACCATATTTTACTTACTATACAATGTTTAAAAAATGAATATTTTTACTGTTTTACATAAAGGAATTTCTTTTAAAAATCATATTTTAATGTTTCCCTTAAAAAAATATATTCTATGTACACATTTTTAAGAAATGTATTATTAATATAGTTATATGAAAATAAAATAATTTAAAATTAAATTTTATGTTTCTTTTTTTACTTTATTTTAATGTTTTTTAAAAAGGAATATTTCTTATGAAATGTTTTATCATTTATTAAAAAAGAAAAAAATAATGATCTATTTTAAATTATACGGAGACACAAATTTTCCTACCACCGTAAAAGTTATTTTATTTTTTGATTCCTTTATAATATTTAATTATTTATTTAAATAAAAACTCTCTTTCCCTTCCTTCTAGTTATTTTAGTTTTGAAAATGGGTTTTGAAAAAAAAATGGTATTTCAATATTTGAAAGTGTTTTTTCATATGGTTTTAAAGGAAATTTCCAATGGTTTTATAATGAAAATTTGAAAGAAGAAAATGATTTATTCATTATATGTTACCTAAGAATTATATATTAGAAATGGATAAACCCAATACAGCTTAGACGATAGGTTGAGACCCATTATAGCTCATGAAAAACAGGTAATCTAGATATAGATTATCTGAAAGGTGAGCCCCATTATAACCCTCCAATTCATTGGGTAATGATTATATTATCCATATAATTATATTTGAAGTAATACATATGGTTATTCTAATTATAAGGGGTTTTAAAGGGTTTTGTAATGGTTTTATGATGATTATGTCCCAAGGTACCTATATAATTTATCTATGATTTCTAACGAGTTTTGATGTAAATAGTTTGATTTCAAAAGATATGATAATGATATTTTTAATGGAAAAATTGTGACCATTTGGGTAAAAATATATTTTTTTAAAATTTGTATTTAGAGGTTTTCATTTTTTCAACAGATTAATGAAATTATTCTTTATGATGTCCCTTACTGATCTTTTTGTGCTCATCCAACATTTTAAAATGTTTTTTATAGGTTTTAATGATGGTTAAGGGAAAAGAAGAAGACATGTTAAAAGTCATGAATATTTCTCATAAAAATAAATCATGTTTTATTTTAAAAGTTTTATATTGCGTAAAAAATTGATATTGAATAGAATTTTCCACTTTGTAAAATATAGTATCCATATGTATGATTTATGGACTAATTTTCTAAATCTCTAAACTGGAAGATCCTTGGGAATGAAATTAAGTGAATTGTAGTATAAAGACACTAGAATATGTAATGTTTAAGGTTGGTTCCTCACAATTGTTATTAGAGGAAAGGTTTAGATAAATTTTGATATTAATATGTTATTTGAACATAAGTAAAAATTCCTTTATAACCACAAAGGATAACATGTTCGGGAGAATTATAGCTATTTTAGATAAAAATAAAAGAGTTATATATGCCATAGTTAATGATATCTTAGTGTTTATCATCCTCATAATATGGTTATTATGATTTTATTTATATGACCCCACTTAATTTTTGGTTTTATTAAATGTATAGATATAGTAGGAGCCAAAGTAACCATTGATGTGAAGGAAAATGCAGAGGTTGTCTATATAATCAACTACACAAAATGATAGTTTTAGTGAAAAATATTGTGATTATTATTAACCTACTATCATGGATTATGATTAAAAAATTGAGCATGGGTGAGTTTACCAACACATAAAATAAATGAGAAATGAATATCCATGTAATTTCATGTGGTAAAGGTCTTAAAGGTAAAAATAGTAAACAACATATGTGTCAATAATGCGGGAAGAAGCACCCATATTTTTTTAAAAATAATAGAAAGATGTTTTTTATATGTTAAAGGAGGTAATAAATAAATAAACTTACAAGGGAAAATGAAGTGGTTATTTAACACTATAAAAGGGAAAAAATTCATCCCAAAGTATCAAATGAATGTTTTAAATGTGGTGAGTATGGGAATTATGAAAATTAATTTCCTAGTAGGAAATCACAAGAACAATATCAATGCAAACATATAGATAAATTTTTATTAATACCAAATTCCATTATTGTTATAGATAGGGAAAATGATATATAAAAGGTATAGATTATATATTGTATTATGATTTAATATTTATGAATCTTAGTACATGGATCATATTTTTTTATAGAAATTAAGTGTTAGGGAATAAGATTTAAAATCATGGTTAATGGATTATGAAGAATATTGAATGATTAATGTGTCAACATATAAAGATTAAAGAGTTATGATGTAGTGGTATATTTAAGGTTGATCATAATTTCAAAGACTTAAACCCCCCATTTTTGTGTTTTATGTGATGGAAGTAATTTTGGTGTCAATTGTTGAGTTTTTATAGATGTTTTAGGTATATATATAACCCATAATTTTAACATGTGAAAATGTTATTTAAGGAAGAATGGTGTTTTCATTATGTGGAAATAATTTTAAAGGAATTTATAACTATAGGTTTTATTTGATATTTTATGATTAAGGTTATATTTTTGGGAAAATTTTATTAATTACATAGTTTTAGAAAAAGAAAAACCAGTAAGTTGGGAAATAACCTATCACATTCGGCAAGGATGTGAGGCTTGAACCCGTAATTGAAGTGCGACAAGGGTGCAATACCTACCAATGGACAACGTGATGTACTAGATAATATGAAATTGTTTTTCTACATAAATTATTTATAAAATAAACTTTTAAGTTGATTTTGAGAACATATATTTTATCATGTATATAACCATGGGATTTAAAAATTATTTGGTGATTAAGTCGATTTCAGAAGAAGATCACTATATTTTTGGGAACATTATATGATTACGGTAAATATAATCTTATGGAATTTTATTTTAGGATTAAAATTTGAATTATATTTTGGAATAATATATGATTTTAACATGTAATATTCGTGAAACTTGTTATTTATATAAATTATTAGTATATTTTGGAGATTATATGATTATGGAATATGCATTTTTGGTCTAAGACTTTAAGAGTGATTCAATTTATTTTGAGATATATGTTGGAAAAATATGTGATCAAATAATTATATTCTTTGGGTTTTAATATTATTCATGAATTTAATGAATATTTTTAAGGATACTTATTTATTGGATGATATAGTTTTAAATTTTGGTATTACTATTAAATTTTGGAGATTAATATATTATTTGTTTATATGAAGTTGTATTTATATGAGGAATTATACAATCTTGTTATAACCATTTTGGTTTTGGTTAATGTCTCAAGATAGGATGAATATATTATTATAATTTTTTTTACTATGTTATCTGATATATGTTTATTTTTTGTGGTTCAGTTATAACAAAATTCTTATTGAATACTCGTTGTTTGGAGAAAAAGATGATTTTTTGGTGGAAATTGTTTAATGTATGAAATTATATATATAAAGTAAGTATATTTCCTTATGATAATATTCTAGGTGTTAAATAATTATACAACTCTAAGAAAATTATCATGAAACAAAAAATTTATCCAATTACATTCAATTCTGATGAATTTATGGTCTTTTTCAAACCTATTTTGTTTATGGTTTTGTGGTCATTAACTTTCTCATGATCATTCAATTTATTATGATCATTCATCTCTATCAATGTCCATAATTATTTGGACATTATGATTTTATTCTATATCCATATCTTCACTTACCACCAATTTTCTTCTATTTGGAAACCAAACATGTATTATCCTGGATGACCCCCGTACTTCACTTTCTATATTTTTAAGAGGATATTTTATTAACCCATTTCAAAATGTGTGATTTTAGAGAAGTGAATTTAAAATTTGGAACCTTTGATTATCATGAAAAAGTTAAAATTTTGAGGATTGAATTTATTAAATGTTATAGAATTTAATATCTTGATATTTTAATAAATAAGGAGTCTGTTTGAAAATGTATAAGATATTCAACACCAACCTAAAATGAATAATGAAATATTATTATTTAAATGTGATTGTTATAACCTCGCATTTAAATTGGAAGGAATGAATATTATTTAGTACATTATGAAATATATAATGTTCCTAATCATTAATAATTAATTAATTAATTTTTAGGAAATAATCACTCATTTTTAGTAGTCATTTTATTCTTCAAAAATATGTTTTCCTCAAAAATGGTTTTAAGTGATATTTGTGAGAGAATATTATAATTAATTTTTTGGATATTTTAGAAATAGTATTTTATAAAAATGATATTTCCAAATTATATTCATATTATTTTTTGACAATGTTCTGAAAATATTTATTTTTCAATGAATCGTAAAAAAGTACTTATTTTTATTAAAAATTATATTTTATTTTTAAGAATATTCAAAGTAAAATTATATTTTTTATCAGATTTAAAATTTAATTATTTCATTTTAATTTAACAAAATCCAATTATGTTTTTTTAAATGAATTTTATACTTGATTTTTGTATAAAATCATTTTAATTTTAAAAGAGCATTTTTCTAAAAAACTATTTTCGTCACGTTCTTCCTGTTTAATTTTAAATTAAAATTTACCAATTTTATTATTTGAATATTTAAAAATGGATACTATATTTGGAATAATGGGGGTCCATATTTAGTAAATAGTTCATTTTTTTCCAATATGAATTTTAACCTTGATGATTTTTTTACCACTGTAACGGGAAAATCCGGTGATTGAGGGTTAAGAATAATTTGATGTGGACTATAAAATGACTATAACACTTGACTTAATTTTATTTTATGAATAAATTTAGTCCATAATCATCCATGATTTGGTTATATGACATTTTTCCATTCTTATTTGATTATGACATTTATAATAATTTATGAAAAGAAAAGTAAAAAATGACACTCTTATTTTTAATAACAAAAATTTTTCTAGAATGGGGATAGATAGATAATTTTTATAGTTAGAAACATTAATTTGAAATATAAATGATTTATATTTACCATGGTAATTTATTTTTAATTTTTAGTTAATAAATAATTACCTTAAATTCTTCCACAACATTGATGCAGTAATTATTTAATTAATAAAAAAATAATATAAATGATTTTAAAAATGTTAAAAATAATATGATTTAAATGAATATTTATTTTACTGTTTTTTAGATAAAAAATTTATTTTATAGAGGTGTGAATTTATTTTATTTTAATTCCATTTTTTTTATTTTAGTTTTATAAGTAAAATTAAAGGAATAGTTCTAAAATTGACATTAATGATATTTTATAATAAATAATATTTTATTAAGCGATTTGAAGTTACTCAAAATATTATCATAACAAAATTTAATATTATATGGTATATTAAATACATATTGGTCAATTTATGGGCCTTTTTCCATTTATATTAACAATATTAACCCCTTAAGAGTAAAAAAACATTGATACCATTGTAATTGTCAAAAGTCTTAACAAATTGTTATAAGAAAACTTTAGTGTAAAAATGTGATCCAAACATGCCCAAATTTTATTTTATGAGATTATTTAGACTTATTATATTCTTATATTAAAATATTATCAATTTGGATACATTTTATCATTAAAAATAATTTATATTAATTTCATATCTTAAGAAATTGCAAGAGTGCTCTTCCCCTCTCTTATAAAAGAGAACGTCTTCTTTTAATTTAATCATAATTAAAAAGAGTTTTTTTTAGAAAATTGCTTCCAAAATACCTTCCTTTAATCCCAAATAATACCCCAGAAGATTTATTTTATTATTAAATCTTCATAGAAAATCATTTTGGTGTAAACCATAAGAGGTCTTTTAAGAAGAGGTATAGTTCTTAACCGAGTGTTTTTGTTTTATTTCTTCTTCCAAATCCTGAAAATATTATTTAATAATGATTAGATAATTCTATCAGTGTATAAAATAAAATTATATGTTAATATGTTCATTTCATAACCTTTATTCAGTTCCAACCTCTATCAAATGGGAAGGGAATCCATCATTCAAGTGTACAGAGGACTACCGCCTCGTAAACTGATGTAATTCATTTTCCATCACCACCTCTCAAGGATGGTTATGATGATGGATTTTAAGTGTATATATATATATATATATATATTATATTCAGGACATACTTATAATTATTAAAATATAATATACCATATATTTTATTTCCTTTCTATTAATTGAAAAATGATAACTTTGTTCATGCGTACGTGTGGACTACCACCTCCACGAAGTGTTGCGATTCATTTTTCGTCACCACATAAAATAGATGATTTATATATGTTTATTTAAATAAATAATATGATATTTATTATATTATGATAAATCTGTAAATATATAATAATTCTTAACTTTATTCCATACTGATCTTACAAAAATGAAAACGTTACTCATTATTACGTATAAATTACCATCTCCAGGATTGTAATGTATTTATTTTTTAAAAAAATATATTTAATTGTTGGATTTAAAAGTATAAATTATTTATAGAAGTGATAATTATTTTAGGGTTATTATTTTTGAGATTATGTAATAATGACCTCTTTGACCATAGTCAATCTACGGAAGTCATTTTGGGCTTATTAACCAAATATCATCAAAACAACTTACCTAAACATAAATTATTATGTAACTATATATAAAATGGTATTAAATAAAATAATGAAAATAAATAACTTTAAAAAAAATTATTAATCAAGTAAATAAATTAACATAATTTTATTATTAACGTAGATAAATAACATATGTGATGATTTAGACTTGAGGTAAGTGACACTTTAACTTCAAACATTGTTTTAAATGTTTTAAAGATTTATTTTCTAAATATTCATATTATTTGTAAATTTTATTCTAAAAATTAAAAGGAAATGGTTATTTATCCTTAAATAGGCAATAAATACAATTTTGACCATATTTTAATTATTTTACAATTTTTATAAAAGGGAATATTTTTAAGGTTTTATGTAATAGACATTATTCCAAAAATACAATTTTAAAATTTAACTTAAAATTATTTTTCCATCATTTCCATGTCATTAAAAAATATATTATTATTTAATTTATATGGAAAAAATTAATTTTCAAGTAAATTTTATATTTCTTTTGAATTACATTGAATGTTTTTAAAAAGGAATCTTTTTAAATATTTTTTTCACTTTATTTAAAAAAGATAAAGGAATTCTCTATTTAAAATTATATAATGACAATGAATTTTCCCACTATTGTAACATTTATTTCGTTTTTATCTTCCTTTACAAGATTAGATATTTTTTTCAAAGAAAAACTCTCATTTCCTTCCTTCTAGGTTTTTTTAATTTTGAAAATAGGTTTTGAAAATAAAGTGTATTTCAATATTCAAAAGTATTTTTCATATGGGTTTAAAGGTGTTTTTTATTGTTTTTATAATGAAAAAGTGAAAGAATAAAATGTTTTATTCATGATATGGTACTTAATAATTATAAATGAGAAATGGGTGAGCCCTATACATCTTATATTATGGGTTGATACCCATTATATATAATGAAAAATAGGTGATCCTGATATAGATTATACTGAGTGTGAGCCCCATTATAGCTATCCAATGCATTGGGTAATGATTATGTTTTTCGAAGAATTATATTAAAAGTGTTATTTATTTTTATTAAAATTGTAAGGGTTCTATGATTATGATTTCCGAAGGAACCTACATGAATTTTATATGCTTGATAATGAGTTTTCAGGGAAATAATTTGATTTAAAAAGTTAAGATAATTATCTTTTTAAAGAAAAAATTATGCCCTTTTTCAGGTAAAAATTTATTTTTTTTATGAAAGGGATTTCTATGGGTATTCATCTTTTTCACTAGAATAATGGATTTATTATTTTTTTCCCCTATAAATATTTTTTATCCCATCCTTTAAATTTTTTTTCGTAGTTCTAAAATATGGGTAATGGAAAAGAAGAAGTCGAGTTGGAATTCATAAAGATTTTTCCTGAATTTAAATCATGTTTTATTTTTAATTTTATATATTGTGGGAAAATGGATACTGAATATAAGTTCCCACTTTGTAAAATATGGTTTTGATATGTATATGTTATGTCCTAATTTTCAAAAAATCTAAACTAAAAATACCCTCAAGAATTAAATTAGGTGAATTATAGTCCAAATAAACTAGAATATGTATTATTTAAGGTTTATTCTTTACATTTGGTGCACTGTATAAGTCCAATATTTCATAAGAGAGTTTGTAAGGTCCTCATGTACTCAAGATGAATATGTGCATTGAGTGACTCTAGTCCCATGGATTCAAGTTAAACAAAAAACTAGAAAAATATCTAAATATTGCCTATTTATCACAAAAATCCTTGACTTTCATCATTGATTATAACATACATAACAAGAATAATTCTCTCCCATATTTGTTAGATTTATTCTTCCAATATGGTAAGGATATGAAGAACACTAACTCTTTGGTACATATTTTGAACAAAAGGATGAAGGATAAGGCTAATTTATCAAAGGCTAAACCTAATATCAATGAACCAATGCATAGACCTTCCGAGAATCCAAATACTTATATTGAGATTAATGATAAGGACATAGCCTTCCTTATATATGGAAATAAAGGCCATTGGAAGAAGAATTGAAGTGATATAAAAAATAAGCAAGGTGAAGCTTCTAATTTAGGTATGTTTTTTATTTAATGTAATCTTTCTATTTATACAATTTGGTTATTGTATAAAGAATGTGTCTCACACATTTGTATTAAAATATAAAAAAAGTATATTTAAGAAGATTGAAAAGGATGAGGTGGATCTCTAAGAGGTAAATTGTGTAAGATTGAAAATAAGAACAGTTAGTGATTACCATCTTAGTTTTCCTAATGGTTTGGTTCTTATATTAAATAATTGTTATTATTTACATTCAATTACAAGGAACATAATCTCAGTGTCAATATTAGACACTATTAGTTTTTAATAAATTTTTCAAATAAATGTTTTCTCTTTTATAAAGATAACACATCTTATTTTATGGAACCTCTTAACAATGTATTGTATATACTTGAACTTGAAAATCATATTTTTGAAATCAATGATAGATTCAGTGAGAATTAATCATATCCTACCCTCCTATGTAAATTTATTAAAGTTCATATAAATAAATATAATTTACAAAAACTACATCAAGAAGGGTATTTGGAGTCCACTGAATTAAAACCATTGGATGTATATCATCCTTGTAGATAAGGTAAAATGACAAAATAAAATTTCTTTGGGAAATGAGAAAGATCCACAAAACTATTAGAGTTTATTCATACTAATGTATATGTTCCATTTCCATTAGTGGAAGGGGTGTATTCTCATAATTTATAACTTTTAATTATCACTATAATAGGTATTATTATATCTACATAATGAGGTATAATTCAGATTACTTTCAAATGTTTAAGGAATACCAAAATATATTATAGAATGAGCATGGTAAAAATATTATAAATATTTTCTTATATATTGGTAGAGAATATCAAAATTGATCTTTCATCAAAAAAATTAGGGAGTTTCGGTAGTCTCTGAACTCAATCCTCCTTATAAACCTTAGTGTAATAGTGTATGTGAAAGGAGTAATCACACCTTACTTGAAAGGGTAAGATTGATGATGAGTAATGTAACTCTACCATTATTATTTGTGTGTATTCACCACAAGAAATGGATTATACACTAAACCAAGTATAAAATAAGGTATCCAATAGTGTTACATATAAGTAATGGTATTAAATTAAACCCACTCTATCTCATATACATGTATGGTGGTGTGAGGGATTTGTTAAGAAAATACCAAACGACAAGATATCATCTTGAAGCATGAGGTTCATATATATAGGATATCCTATAGAAACAAAAATATATTACCTATATAACCCATTTAAATATAAAAGTTATTATATATATGCATTCCATATTTCCAGAAAGGGAACATATTTCCATTATAAATAATGGGAGAAAATTTGACTTTAATGAAGATAATAATCCAGATGAACAAGAGCTGGTATGAGAAAAATGTCTACAAGAGAGTGTATGAGATGAATATAATCTAGAGAAATAAGTACTATTTATGTTTTTTTAGTAGGTTAGAGAAAAATAGAGATATGGTATTCTTTTATTCAAGTCATGTTATACATTACTACTATATAATGATGAACCACTTACCAACATGTAGGCTGTAGATGGAAATGATGTTACTAAATGGAGAGAAGCCATGCATTATAAAATGAAGTATAGATTTTGGTATACCCTTCAGATAATGTAATTTTTTTTATATAAATGGGTATTCATGAAAAATATAGACATTTATGGTAAATTAAATACCTATAAATCATGTTTGGTTGAAAAGGATTTCAGGAAACATCAAGGCATTAACTATTATGAAACATTCTCACAAGTCATGATGTTAAAATCCTTTATAATATCAATTGTATTAGAATCCTTCCATGATTATTTATTTTGGAATATGGATGTCAAAAATTCTTTTCTAAATAGGAATTTTGTTAAATAAAACTATACGACATTACCAAAAGAGATTATTAAGTATAATAATTCCAATAAAGTATGAAAACTATAGAGATACTTTTATGGATTGAAGTAGGTATCGTGATCTTGGAATATTAATTTTTATGAGGCCATAACAAAACTTGGTTTCACTAAGAATGAAAGTGAGCCATGTATCATATTAATGTTAGTGGGACAATCCTTGTTTTCCTATTATTATATGTTTATGATATATTAGTTATGGTAAATAAAGTTTAAGTCTTATAGTCAGTTAATATTTGGTAAAATGAATGATTATATATGAAATACTTAGGTGAAGATGCCTATATTTTAGGGATAAAGATATATCAAGATAAATCTCAAAGGTTGTTGGGGATAATTCAAATTATATATATTAACAAGATTGTTAGGGAAAAGGGGGCCTAGATACCCTAAGGGGGGGATCAGGGTATGGATATTCTATTTCAAAATTCTTCCTGCCCCACTAGATCTTGACCCCTATATTATAAGGGTCACTTTGTTTTCTCTTATATTGATAACATTTATCTTGTTATTTAATTATTTATCTAATAACAATTATTTGGATGCAATTCAAGGAAACAAGAAGGCAGACACAGATATTTTTACTTAGTTCACTCTCACTGGGCTACATCCAAGGAGCATACAACAACGATGTGCCACCGTACAAAATACACAAAAGCTCACTACCAATTTACAATGTTCGGAGTGGACTCACTATCAATCTTGGTTTACAACCACTCACAATATTAAATCTCAGTTCTATCTCAACTAAAGCATGGTCACTGCTTCTTTAGAATATCCACTCATAGTTTAAAGACATGTAGGTCCCTTCATTATTAAAAATGAATACATCTTATTCTATATGTAGATTCTCTGTTGAAGTTCCACTTTCATTCGTTGATAAATACAAATTTACCATAGGTGTGTCGAAAAATCTTCTAACTTTAATGCATCCCTAGAATGACTGGCGTGCTTCTCCAAGCCTGGTGCATAGGTTTCACCAAACTACTTGCACGACACTCCCTTCTTAAACACAAAACTTGGTCTACTCACACCCTTTTACGCCCAAACCAATATTGGCATGAAACTATCATCTAGCACGCTTCTATAATCCTGGAACACATGTTTCACCTATACACTTGCATGAAACTCCCTTCGCTAACTCAGAACTTTGGTGACCCACACCCTTTTGCTCCCAAACCAATATTGGAGCGCAACTATCAACTAGTGCGCAACTTCTGAATATATTTATACTTACGCAACCAAACCAACACTTGCATGACCAAACCTACTTGAGCGACTGGAGCTCAAATTTTGTCTAAGTTTTGAGATTATATACAAATTAAGAGGGTTATCCCTCTATTTATAGGCATTTTGGGTACCCTGAGCGCCGACGTGCAAGTCTCCTCCCGACGCGCAAGTCTAGCCGCCTTCGCCTTTGTCGCCCTAGTCACCTTGTGCGCCCAAACCGAAACTTGGGCGCCCCTCTTTTTTTCCCATTTTATGTTGTCATGATATTGAAAAACATATGGTGCTTAACTTTCTCAGCCTCCAAGACACTGGCGTGAAAGTCCCTTTTCAAAAAAAACTTGTCTCCATTTGTCTATTTTGAGGCCCAAAAATTTGGCACACTGGAAAACAGTGCCACCTTGTATCTGCTCTTTTTTTACTACCTCCAGATCATTCATTCATTTTTCTAGGTTCTTCTTCCAATAAAGTATTCTCAAAAACATATCTTAAACTTGTCAACTCACCATGTAAAACTCATTTGTCAACAAATTTGAACATCGTGGTCTGCTTTGTCAACAAACACAATACGAAGGCCCACTTTGTCAACAAACACAATCACCTCAAAAATGCTTCAACGATACCTTGAGAGATTTTTCCCAAAAATATCCCCATTTGGTTTTGTTGAAAACCATTCTCATAAAATGATAGCTCGTTAATGCTTCATCCACCATTCACCTATTGTGATTTTGATAGCGATCAAGGATTCACTCAACACATACTCTAAGCCCCCATGAGCAATGATCGGCGTGAGAAACAAGAGTAAATTAAAATTTCATCAATGAATCACTTCATTTATATGACCAATTGTTGATACAAAACTGATACCAATTTCTGATTGCTGAATACCTTTTAACACCATTCCAACACCACTCTTCTAATTTTATCACGATCCTCAGCTTTCGTGATATCTATTCTTTGATTGATCACTTCTAAAATCGGCAGATTTAATACTCTCCTTCTTCATTTATT
This sequence comes from Viscum album, assembly GCA_963277665.1. NCBI lineage: Eukaryota > Viridiplantae > Streptophyta > Magnoliopsida > Santalales > Viscaceae > Viscum > Viscum album. The sequence goes on from OY728150.1 coordinate 1,514,944,215, forward strand.
GGGTTATTGTGTTGTCCAAGATAATCCCCGGATGATCACTTCGAACACCACATACTCTCATCATGGTGATCCCCCTATCAGCTTCTTCAACTATATTGATAAACTCCCCCTATCTCGCTGCACCACCAGTCAGCTTCTCCCCATGTCTTTGAAAAAGACATTTTCTCATTTCTTTAGCCACAGTTTCTCCACCTTTAAGAGTCACTCTTTCTCCCCCTTTTTCAATGAACCCAAAGTTTACTCTTTTGTGGTCTAAAATAGAGTATAGAACACAGTTTTTTATAGTAAGTAAAACATGCCATACCTTGGGGAGAGGGGGTGGGACCACATTAACACTTATTCAAGTGCAGGGACTCGACTGAACTCTGAGATCCAGTCGATGCCTCTCAAAAGCTTCCTTGGGTAATGCCTTTGTCAGAATGTTTGCAACCTATAGTTCTGTAGTAACATACTCCAACTTCACGATTCCCTTCTCAACCTTATCCTTGATAAAATGATATTTTATCTTAATGTGCTTTGTCCTGGAGTGATGGATATGATTTTTGCTGATATTTATAGCACTTGAGTTATCACACTAAATTCCGATCTGATACTACACTACCATTCCCTTGTCATCATGCTGCTGCTTCATCCACAATAACTATGTGCAATCTTGAGTGGATACAATATACTTATCTTCTACAGTGCTCAATAAAATAAAATCGTGTTTCTTACTCTGCTACGAAATACAAAACCCACCAAGATAAAAAGAACCTGCCAAATTTGACTTTCTTTTATCTGCTGATACAGCCCAATAAAAGTATACTTTTCACCACAATCATGTGTTTTTCCTTGGGATTTCTCTGATATCTCACTACTTGGCATGTGGAAAATAAAATTTTAGGTTGTGTCGTTGTTAGATAAAGTATACTTCCAATGAAACTGCATGCACTCTGCTTCCTCAGCTCCTTTGAATGTTATGTCTTTGATATATATTAGCATCATCATCCTTTTACATCGATCATTAGTGACATATTTATTGCAATCAATTACTCCACTCCAAAAATTGAGATTCTTTAAAAACTAACCCAGCATTGAATACCATGCTCTTCTAGCTTCTCAATATTGAATTCTTCTTCTAGAACCCCATTAAAAAATGTGGACTTAACATGCATCTAGAACACTCTTATCCTCCATTGCACTACAATGGCCATGAATAATATGATTGTCTCTAGCCTCGTCACAGGTGCAAATATCTCATTGACATTGATACCATCTATATGAGAGTAGCATTTGCACACTAGTCATGCTTTTTTCGAATAACTACTCCATCTTATATGTCGGCCTCAAAAAAATCTCCCATTATTGATTATTCTAAACTTTTTCAAGCTCTTCATTCTTATCTTTAACCTAACTCTCATCACCAGTTCCTTCCTCAAAGCATTTAGGCTATACCTGTGATAAGTATCATGCTTGATATAGAGTTCCCATATTCCTCATCTGCACTGGCACCATCTAAGCACCAATGATACCCTACCTATCAATTTCATCCCAACTCTTTGGCATATTTTTAGATATATACTTGACATCCTCATGTTCATTATCTGTATTTGATTCAGAATCAAAATTTTCCACTTTTGATCCCCATGAATCTCTTACCACTTCATTTGTTTCAACAAGCATATTGCCACTGTGTCATTTCATTTCTTTCAATTTCTTTTCTCAGCTTCCTGTTGAAACATTTTTGATATCATCTCTCAGCTTCTTTGTATCCTAAAAACATTCAGCTAATACCATATTATTAGAATAAATAGATAATCATGAAAAACCCGAGTGTTTCTTCTTATCCCCTAATTTGTTTTTCCTAATGTCAGAAAACACAAAAATTCATCATTTTTATACCATTGAGGTCTTGCATCCGATTAGAAGATATAATTCTCCCCCTTTGATGTAAAAATCTTCTTTTTATTGAGCCCACTATTTATACCCACAAACACTCTTCTTCTCCTACATTATTTCTTCACATGTGACTGAAAGTTTGAGAAACTTCCCCAACTCAATTATATCAATGAGATATTCATTGGGTAAATTCAACACTTAGCAATGATCCACAAACAAAACATCTAAACCTACTAAGTCAAACTTGATGTAGGAAACAAGAGATAAAGTTAATAACACAATCACTATCTATTGAGCTCAATTTCATTCACATGTCTCATGTATCCATATAACATTAAATCCTTTCATAGATTTTTTCCAGATTCCTTCTTCAACTCTAGTAACTGATTTGAATTAGTTGACATTACGGATCACATCATATAAGGCCCCATCCTTAAACCTTACTTAATCTTGAGTTATTACAAGATTACACATTGAGGATCTTTTCGGGTTTAGAGTTTTAGAGAATTAGATCATAAAACTTGCATTACATTCCACATATAAACAAAGTGGTTACATAAAGATAGTATTCTTCATTCCCATCAATGGAAACACATTTAAAATAAAACATGGATTATTTCCTGACACATCCTTGACTCTATCATCTTATCATGTACCTTTCCCTTGACCTGTGAAAAACATTTCAAAAACTTGGGATGAGCATAAAAACTCAATATGGGTTATAAAAAAAATGGAAAGGAAACATGAGTTCATATATACATAAGAATAAAATCATACTTTACCCATAAAACATAGGCACTTTAACATACCTCATAAAATCATGAATAAATCATAGAAATCATAAGACATAAAGGTAACTTGAGGCATTCATAACATTCTTACGTAGGGAGTAACCCTCTTGGTTACGTTTGGAATACCCATCACAGAATATTCCCTAAATCTCTTCGGAGAAACCTTAACGTTTCACTCCTTCACGTTACCCAATGCATTGGAGAGCTATATCGGGCTCACCCGCCCTTAGTTTATCACGGAACCACCCGTCTTCATAATAATGCCCAAGAACCATAACATAATCGTATCACATAAAACATGCAGAAAAGAAAACATAACATTTCCACATTTCAATCACAAGATATCAATACAACACAAAAAACATTGTGAAAACCATTTTCAATACCAAAATAAAAGAAAAGTAAAACATGGTATTTATTTTTCTTTTAAAAAAGAAGGTATGGCTTGTAGAGGAAGCCGAAACTCAAATAACGGTCACGGCGGCGGAGAAGTCATTGTCGCCGCATACGTACGACAAAAACATTCCCTTTTGTCGTTTAGTAAACGGTTCGTATAAAAAAGATTCCTTTTGAATAAATGTAAAAGTCAAAGGGGTTTATACACCGTATAAAAGAAGGTTGTGTATAAAATAAAATATGCCTCAAAGAAAGGAGATTGAGACGAAGTCCCATACCTCGTATCCGACTTGACCCGACCGTTCTTTAATCTCCTGAATAATAAACTTGAGTTAATCTATACTTGCTTAAGAACCTTTTTCAATTTCATTATTCCTTTTATACCGTGTTATGGACGTCATTTAATCATTTAAGTTAATAATGTTCATTTTGTCGGTATTTGGTTCTTAAGTCAAAAATAGACTTCTTACACTTACATGTTGTTAATTTGGTCAAAGTTTCATTATATCCAGAATGATATTAATGATTTGGATAACATATATATCATATATATTCATCATATACATGTATTTATAATATTACATCACATTTAGAGGTAAGAAATGAAATGCACCGTTCATGGAGACGGTAAGCCGTACGTACGCATGAACGCTACTTCCATTTCTATTTCATATTTTCTGGAATGGAATCATAATTATATAAGAGTATATTATAATTACAGTATAATAACATATATAATATCATTAAATTTATCCTTTACACATCCCACATATGGTATTAACGAATCAAATCACTTTCAGGGGGCGGTAGTCCGCACTTCCTAAAATGAAGATATCGTGTTTTCCCATAATGGGAACCATAAAGGTATGCCCAAAATGAAAAAAAAAAACAGAAGCATAAGTAAAACATAAACATATTATATATCATATATAAAAATAGTGACATCATAATGGCCACCTTTGAAGGTGTTAAATGAGTATTGAACAATCATCGTTTCGGGAGGCAGAATTTCGCCATCCCCGGAAACCGTATGTTCTTTAACCATTTGATGTAGTTGTGTGAGAGTGTAGCTCAAATAAATCTTATAACAACATCCTAGTATATTTAAGATACTGTTGTTGTTACAAAAGAAGTAAATAAAAAGAGTTTAGGGGGTTGGAGAAGCAAAATAAAACAAATGAACATGAGAGAAAGAATTACCTTCAAAAGTGTAACTCTTTTTGATTTGAGCCTAAAGGCTTACTTTGAAAGGATTATTCCCAAAGGGAATCCTCTAGGATGAGGAGAGGGATGTGGGGAGAGTAAATGGGCAGGGTTTGGCCGAGCCAAAGGCTTGAGGAGTGTGTGAAATGAGGTAGAGGTGGGGGCCTTTTATAAGAGGAGAGGAGGGGCACTTTTGGAAAGTAAAGAAATATTACTTTATTTGAAAATGTGTTTCGGTTTTAAAAGGTCCCACATTGATAGAATTAATGGATAAGGTGATAAGGGTTAGAAATCCACCAATCCAATAAGTTTTGGACATGTTTAGCTCATAGATTTTACATCGTCTTTCCATTTTATTTAAATCGTCAAATAATGATGTCATCGCTGCATCATTATTATGTCATCAATAATTTAATTTATTTAATGTCTAAAAATAATAAAAAAAATACTATGATGTAGGTAATCTTTGTATCTTTCCAATGACTATTTATAATCAAATATCTGATCTTTATAACCCCATGTAAAAATTGTTTTTGTAAAACATATTATGTTTGTGTCATTTTTACTTTTACATTAAATAAAAAGTTATTTATGTCATTTCCCAAAAAAAGTGGATCCATGGGGTCCCCAAGTTGACCCATGGATTTTCTTGGTCGGCCATGACACAACCAATAAGTTTGGGACATGTGTATAGGTCATTTAATATTATTAAAGCATTATTTATACCTTAAACTACCCTAATTACCACTAATCGCGATTAAGAACTTAATAAGTTACTATTCCCAAAAAAATTATTATAATCTCATTGAACCACATTTTACTTCTTAATGACAACCATGTATGTCGGATTTTCAATATTCAAAACACAATGATGGAAAAATTTCATTTAAACGGAAAATCAGTCTTTATAAGTACCACTTAGTGGTTTCACTATTCATCAAAAATTGGAGTTTTTCAGAAAATTACCAAAAATTCACCCTAATCTATATTTGATATTCCGAATTCAAAAATGAAGTCTATTTTAAAAAATTCAATACATATAAGTCAAATTAATTAATTTAATAATTAATTCCTGCTGCCAGAGCAAATAGCATGTTTTTACAAAACAATAAGTATCAAAAGATTGACACCAGTTTAAGTCTAATTTCAAAGTGAAATTGATTCCAATGACCACCATTGGATAAAATCGTAAAAATATATTCATATTACACATTAAGAACAATTAAAAAGATAATCTAATCATATAAATAAATTAGATTAAAAATCAGTTTTAATGTAAAATGCAGTATTTTTCACTATTCATTAAAAAATGAACATTGTCAGAAAAATACCAAAAATTCACACAAAGTAAATTTTGATGTGCCAATCATAAAGAATAAGTTTATTTTGACAAACATAGTTTATAAAATTGTCAAATATAGATTTAAAAAGTGTTTTCCATCATAAGGCAGTAAAACAATCTTTTAAGAATATTAGTGTATTTCATGCTTAAGATTGGATTTATTTTCATTTTAAGCCTCTAAAACACTATCTTAATCATTAATAGACATAGATAAAAAATATCTATTATTCATTACTTACTTGGGATGTTACATCCTTCCCCCCTTTAGAAAATTGCATCCCCTCAATTTATTTATTTATCGAATAAATGGGGGTACTTATCCCTCATTGCATTTTCAGATTCCCATGTTGCCTCTTCAATCATGTGGTTTTTCCACAAAACCTTTACCTGGTGAATCACCTTATTCCGTAACACTTGCTCCCTGTGGTCAAGAATCTGGACTGGTTGTTCCTCATAAGATAGGTTCTCTTCCAGCTGAACTACCTCTGGGCTCAAAACATGAGATGGATCTGGCATATACTTTCTCAACATCGAAATGTGAAAAACATTGTGTACCTGAGATAAACTCGGAGGTAAAGCCACTCGGTATGCAACTGATCCAACTCTCTCAAGAATTTCGTATGGTCCAATGAACCTTGGACTCAACTTTCCTTTCTTACCAAATCTCATCACACTTTTCCAAGGAGAAACCTTGAGAAAAACATGATCACCTACCTCGAAAGATAGATCCTTCCTCCGGTTATCCGCATAACTCTTCTGCCTGCTCTGAGCTGTTCTCATGTGTTTCTGAATCAGCTGAACTTTTTCTGCCATCTCTTCTACCAATTTTGGTCCCATCAACTTCCTTTCACCCACTTCATCCCAGAAAGCTGGAGTTCGACACCGCTTCCCATATAATGCCTGAAATGGTGCCATCTGTATACTGGAATGAAAACTGTTATTATATGAAAATTCAACCAAAGAAAGATGTTGGTCCCAACTTCCCTGATAATCCATAGAACAAGCTCATAGCATATCCTCTAATGTATGAATTGTTCGTTCTGACTACCCATCTGATTGAGGATGAAAAGTTGTACTAAAATTTAATTCAGTACCCAACGACTTCTGAAGGACTTTCCAAAAGTTAGAAGTAAACCTGGGATCACGATCCGATACAATGGAGAGAGGAACTCCATGTAACCTGACTATCTCTTTAAGATACAAACGAGAAAGTTGATCAAGAGAGAAAGTATCTCGTATAGCAAGGAAATGAGCAGATTTGGTCAAGCGATCAACAATAACCCAGATTGCATTATTACCTCGAGATGTCTTCGGTAATCCAACAACAAAGTCCATGGATATATTCTCCCATTTCCACTCTGGCACTGGTAAAGGCTGAAGCATCCCTTTCGGTAACTTCCGCTCTGCTTTAACCTGCTGACAAGTCAAACACTTCACAGTAAAATCAGCAATATCTCTTTTCATTCCATCCCACCAGTAATACTCCCACAGATCTCTATACATCTTAGTACTGCCTGGATGAACTGAAAACGGAGAACTATGAGCTTCACATAACAACTCTCTCTTCAACTGTGAATCACAAGGCACACACAATCTCTTCCCAAATCTCAAAACACAATCATTATCAATGTTGAATTCAGGCAACTTACCTTTCTGAACCAGCTCTACCTTTTTCTGCAACTCACTGTCTTGCTTCTGTGCTTGCTTGATTCTATCTGATAGAGAAGATCTCACTGATACCTGAAACAAAATAGAAGGACTTCCTGCACCAACAACTTCTATGCCAAATTTCATCAAATCCTTGACCAAAGGATCACGTTCCAAACGCAACATTGCTAATGAAGCATTACTTTTTCGACTCAAAGCATCAGCCACTTTATTAGCTTTTCCCGGATGGTAATGGGTTGTACAATCATAATCCTTGATTAATTCTAGCCATCTCCTCTGTCTCATGTTTAACTCTTTCTGAGTGAATATATACTTTAAACTTTTGTGATCGGTATATATTTCACACTTTACTCCATACAAATGATGCCTCCAAATTTTTAAAGCAAAAACAACAGCAGCTAATTCCAAATCATGTGTAGGGTAATTTACCTCATGAGTTTTCAACTGTCGTGAAGCATAAGCAATTACCTGATCATTCTGCATTAGGACGCAAACAAGTCCTTTCAATGAAGCATCACTGTATATAACAAACTCACCATTCCTGGAAGGTAGTGCCAAAACTGGAGCATTCACCAATCTTCTTTTCAATTCCTGAAAACAATCATCACATTCTTTTGTCCAGATAAACTTAACGCCCTTCCAAGTTAGCTTAGTCATTGGACTAGATAACCGTGAAAAATTTCTAACAAACCTTCGGTAATAGCCCGCCAAACCAAGGAAGATACGAATCTCGGTTACATTTGTGGGTCTTGGCCATTCTTCCACAACTTTTGTTTTTGCAGGATCAACAGTTATTCCATCTTTAGAAACAATGTGACCAAGGAAGGAAATTTGTTGCAACCAAAACTCACACTTGCTGAATTTCCCATACAGTTTCTTTTCTTTTAAGGTTTGCAAGATAACCCTTAAATGTCTTTCATGCTCCTCTTTACTTTTAGAAAACACCAAAATATCATCAATGAAAACCACCACAAACTTATCCAAGAACTCATGGAAAATTCTATTCATTAAGTCCATGAATACAGCAGGTGCATTGGTTAGCCCAAAAGGCATTACTACAAATTCATAATGGCCATATCTCATACGGAACGCGGTCTTCAAAATATCTGCCTCCTTTACCTTCAGCTGGTGGTACCCCGATCTCAAGTCAATCTTTGAAAAAAACTGAGCTCCCTGGAGCTGATCAAACAAATCATCGATATGAGGAAAAGGATATTTGTTCTTAACAGTGATATTATTCATGGCTCTATAATCAATGCAAAGTCTCATAGAACCATCTTTCTTTTTAACAAATAAAACAGGAGCACCCCATGGTGATGTTCTAGGTATAATGAAACCTTTCTCTAATAAATCTTGCAATTGCTCCTTCAACTCTAAAAGTTCAATTTGTGCCATTCGATAAGGGGGTTTTGAAATTGGCTTAGCATCAGGAACTAAGTCAAATGTAAACTCAACTTCCCGATCTGGTATTACTCCAGGTAACTCATCAGGAAAAACATCAGGATACTCATTTACCACTGGCACATCATTAATCTGAACAGTTCCTTTATTTTCAACGATGTGTGCAAGGTAACATTCATTTCCATCTTTTATAAGTTTCTCAGCCTCTTGATATGTTATCAAAAGTAAGGGTTCATTCCTGTAAACAAACTGAAAGTCTTTATGAAAAGAAACTTCTTTAGCTCTACAGTCAATCTTAGCATGGTAAATAGAGAGCCAATCCATACCCAGGATAACATCAAACTCTACTAGAAGTAGAACAATAAGGATTGCAAGTAGGTTCTTTCCACAGATAAGGATAGGAAGATTCTTATAAATTCTTTTTGCCTCAACATTCCCCCCAGGTGTTTTTACCAAAAGTTAAGGAGTCATTTCTTGAGATGGTATTCCCATTTTACTAGAAAAGGTTTCAGAGATGAAAGAATGTGTAGACCCCGAATCAAACAACACACTGGCATAATCTGAAAAAACAAACAAAGTACCTGATACAACTTCATTTGATGGCCCGAAATCTGCTGAAGTAGTTGCAAAGGATTTCACCACCCCTTTCTGCTTGTAGTCTAACTGCTTCCCATCACTCAAGCTCCTTGTCGGACACTCCTTTGCATAGTGACCCATCTCATTGTACTTATAACATTTCACTAACTGTAAATCAAATTTGTTCTTACCTTCACCTTGATCCTTTTCAGTGCAATCATGAGCCTTATGTCCCATCTTACCACATCGGTAGCACTTTCCAGAATTCAGAAGACATTCCCCAGCATGCCTTTTGCCACATTTATCACAAACTGGAAACTTAGTTCTCTTACCATCAGACTTTTTTGAAGAATTCTTACCTTTCTCCTGCCACCTCGGTCTCTTCTTCTTCTGGTTGTTATAGAACACTTGGTCATCGGAAAACTCCATTTCCACCTTCTCAGCACATCGAAAAAGCTTTTCATAACATTTAAACTGACAATAATCTAATGCCCTTCGATATTTTGGCTTTAATCCTGAGTAAAAACGATTGATTTTACTATCAAGGTCTCGCATAAAATTTGGAGCATACCTTGCCAATCGAGTGAACCTTTCTTCATAGGCAGCCACTGAGTCTTCCTCTTGCCTCAATTCCAAGAATTGATTTTCCATCATAAGTCGAACAGCCTTAGGAAAATACTTCTCAAGGAACATACCTTTGAATTCATCCCAGTCAAGAGCATCAATCTCATCGGCGTCCATGATATTTTTAACCATAGACCACCACTGATCTGCTTCACCCTCCAAACGGTAAATAGCAAGACTAACCTTTTGATTGTTTGAACACCCCATGAAATCAAAAATCTTCTCCAGTGCTTTAATCCACCCTTCATCTAGCACAAGGTCAGATGATCCTCTGAATGATGGTGGATGTTGCCTCATGAAATGTTCCACCCCTGACATGTTCCTCTGCGGTTGGTCTGGCTGATCTCGTGTATGGATACCACCGCCATTTATCGCTTGATTCAACTGCGCCATTACTGCAACAAACTGTTCAGTTCCAATTCCGACCATTTCTGGATGCTGATTCGGAAGGTTATTTCCTTCTGTATGCCTTCCTAGCACTGCTTCCCTGTTTCCTCTGCGGGAAACCATTCTGAACAAACATGTCTTAGATGAAGCAACATGGTAATCTTTAAATGCTATATCATTTCAAAAAAAAATTGGATAATCATTTAATATAATTCTAACTCCTAAAGTTATCAAAACCGAACTTTGATACCAACTATAAGGCCCCATCCTTAAACCTTACTTAATCTTGAGTTATTACAAGATTACACATTGAGGATCTTTTCGGGTTTAGAGTTTTAGAGAATTAGATCATAAAACCATCATTACATTCCACATATAAACAAAGTGGTTACATAAAGATAGTATTCTTCATTCCCATCAATGGAAACACATTTAAAATAAAACATGGATTATTTCTTGACACATCCTTGACTCTATCATCTTATCATGTACCTTTCCCTTGACCTGTGAAAAACATTTCAAAAACTTGGGATGAGCATAAAAACTCAGTATGGGTTATAAAAAAAACATGGAAAGGAAACATGAGTTCATATATACATAAGAATGAAATCATACTTTACCCATAAAACATAGGCACTTTAACATACCTCATAAAATCATGAATAAATCATAGAAATCATAATACATAAAGGTAACTTGAGGCATTCATAACATTCTTACGTAGGGAGTAACCCTCTTGGTTACGTTTGGAATACCCATCACAGTATATTCCCTAAATCTCTTCAGAGAAACCTTAACGTTTCACTCCTTCACGTTACCCAATGCATTGGAGAGCTATATCGGGCTCACCCGCCCTTAGTTTATCACGGAACCACCCGTCTTCATAATAATTCCCAAGAACCATAACCTAATCGTATCACATAAAACATGCAGAAAAGAAAACATAACATTTCCACATTTCAATCACAAGATATCAATACAACACAAAAAACATTGTGAAAACCATTTTCAATACCAAAATAAAAGAAAAGTAAAACATGGTATTTATTTTTCTTTTAAAAAAGAAGGTATGGCTTGTAGAGGAAGCCGAAACTCAAATAACGGTCACGACGGCGGAGAAGTCGTTGTCGCTGCATACATACGACAAAAACATTCCCTTTTGTCGTTTAGTAAACGCTTCGTATAAAAAAGATTCCTTTTGAATAAATGTAAAAGTCAAAGGGTTTTATACACCGTATAAAAGAAGGTTGTGTATAAAATAAAATATGCCTCAAAGAAAGGAGATTGAGACGAAGTCCCATGCCTCGTATCCGACTTGACCCGACCGTTCTTTAATCTCCTGAATACTAAACTTGAGTTAATCTCTACTTTCTTAAGAACCTTTTTCAAGTTCATTATTCCTTTTATACCATTTTATGGACATCATTTAATCATTTAAGTTAATAATGTTCATTTTGTCGGTATTTGGTTCTTAAGTCAAAAATAGACTTCTTACACTTACATGTTGTTAATTTGGTCAAAGGTTCATTATATCCAGAATGACATTAATTATTTGGATAACATATATATCATATATATTCATCATATACATGTATTTATAATATTACATCACATTTAGAGGTAAGAAATGAAATGCATCGTTCATGGAGACGGTAAGCCGTACGTACGCATGAACGCTACTTCCATTTCTATTTCGTATTTTCTGGAATGGAATCATAATGATATAAGAGTATATTATAATTCCAGTATAATAACATATATAATATCATTAACTTTATCCTTTACACATCCCACATATGGTATTAATGAATCAAATCACTTTCAGGGGGCGGTAGTCCGCACTTCCTAAAATGAAGATATCGTGTTTACCCATAATGGGAACCATAAAGGTATGCCAAAAATGAAAAAAAACAGAAGCTTAAGGAAAACATAAACATATTATATATCATATATAAAAATAGTTACATCATAATGGCCACCTTTGAAGGTGTTAAATGAGTATTGAACAATCATCGTTTCGGGAGGCAGAATTTCTCCATCCACGGAAACCGTATGTTCTTTAACCATTTAATGTAGTTGTGTGGGAGTGTATCTCAAATAAATCTTTTAACAACATCCTAGTATATTGAAGATACTGGTGTTGTTACAAAATAAGTAAATAAAAAGAGTTTAGGGGGTTGGAGAAGCAAAATAAAACAAATGAACATGAGAGAAAGAATTACCTTCAAAAGTGTAACTCCTATTGATTTGAGCCTAAAGGCTTCCTTTGAAAGGATTATGCCCAAAGGGAATCCTCTAGGATGAGGAGAGGGATGTGGGGAGAGTAAATGGGAAGGGGTTGGCCGAGCCAAAGGCTTTAGGAGTGTGTGAAATGAGGTAGAGGTGGGGGCCTTTTATAAGAGGAGAGGAGGGGCACTTTTGGAAAGTAAAGAAATATTACTTTATTTGAAAATGTGTTTCGGTTTTAAAAGGTCCCACATTGATATAATTCATGGATAAGGTGATAAGGGTTCTAAATCCACACATCCAATAAGTTTTGGACATGTGTAGCTCATAGATTTTACATTGTCTTTCCATTTTATTTAAATCGTCAAATAATGATGTCATCGCTGCATCATTATTATGTCATCAATAATTTAATTTATTTAATGTCTAAAAATCATAAAAAATACTATGATGTAGGTAATCTTTTTAGATTTCCAATGACTATTTATAATCAAATATCTGATCTTTATAACCCCATGTAAAAATTGTTTTTGTAAAACATATTATGTTTGTGTCATTTTTACTTTTACATTAAATAAAAAGTTATTTATGTCATTTCCCAACAAAAGTGGATCCATGGGGTCCCCAAGTTGACCCATGGCTTTTCTTGGTCGGCCATGACACAACCAATAAGGTTGGGACATGTGTCTAGGTCATTTAATATTATTAAAGCATTATTTATACCTTAAACGACCCTAATTACCACTAATCACGATTAAGAACTTAATAAGTTACTATTCACCAAAAAATTATTATAATCTCATTGAACCACATTTTACTTCTTAATGAAAACCATGTATGTCGGATTTTCAAAATTCAAAACACAATGATGGCAAAATTTCATTTAAACGGAAAATCAGTCTTTATAAGTACCACTTAGTGGTTTCACTATTCATCAAAAATTGGAGTTTTTCTGAAAATTACCAAAAATTCACCCTAAGCTATATTTGATATTCCGAATTCAAAAATGAAGTCTATTTTACAAAATTCAATACATATAATTCAAATTAATTAATTTAATAATTAATTCCCGCTGCCAGAGAAAATAGCGTGTTTTTACAAAACAATAAGTATCAAAAGATTGACACCAGTTTAAGTCTAATTTCAAAGTGAAATTGATTCCAATGACCACCATTGTATAAAATTGTAAAAATATATTCATATTAAACATTAAGAACAATTCAAAAGATAATCTAATCATATAAATAAATTAGATTAAAAAGCAGTTTTAATGTAAAATGCAGTATTTTTCACTATTCATTAAAAAATGAACATTGTCAGAAAAATACCAAAAATTCACACAAAGTAAATTTTGATGTCCCAATCATAAAGAATAAGTTTATTTTGACAAACATAGTTTATAAAATTGTCAAATATAGATTTAAAAAGGGTTTTCCATCATAAGGCAGTAAAACAATCTTTTAAGAATATTAGTGTATTTCATGCTTAAGATTGGATTTATTTTCATTTTAAGCCTCTAAAACACTATCTTAATCATTAATAGACATAGATAAAAAATATCTATTATTCATTACTTACTTGAGATGTTACACATCACATCACTACATTGCATCTTTGAATGCCACTTCACCTTCGATCGTATCTCCATTTGAACCTGAAACATAATAACTTCATTTAATAGAATTTATACACATAGGGAGAGGGGATCTTCTAGAATCTTAATGAAGAGGATTGTGGTTGATCTAGATGGGTCAACCCATTGATTCTTTCTTGTAAAGAATCACACTCTTTCCTTGCCTTCTCCAACTTCCTAGCCAACTTAAATTGTTTTGGCCATATGAATAGGAATTAATTACCAAAATTCAGAGTCTTCTTCTCATATTCAAACTTGGGATGCTTGGAAGTTTTCACAATTTGGGAATTAATCCCAATGGTATTCATTCTCTTATTTTTTGTTCCACCAATATTCCACTTCCCTTGATTCCTTATCTGATTAAAAATCTCTCCACTTGTCTTCACTTCTTGTTATGTGGCATGAGATGCATATTTTCTAAGACATTCATTATTCATTTTTATTTTATTAGTTGTTTGAATCATTCTACCCTTTCTTGTTGGGGTTGAGTTTTCCACCGATTTTACATTCTTGTTACTCAAAATTGGAGTTGATCTCCCCTTAATCTTTTAGGTTGGTTTACATTCTCTCCAAGAGAGCTATTGTGAGTGTGACAAAGAGGGTGGTTGATAAACCTTTTGTTTAGCTCCATGTGATTCCCCTAAGGTAGTAAACCTATTTTTCAACTTACAAATTTTTATTCCAATGTAATATTTATCAATATACATCACTGGAGTGAAGAATCTTCTTCTGGGTTCCTTTTCCTTTCTCGCTTTCTTCTTGTTGCAATATCTTGAAAAATTACAGTGATCAGAACATATAAAACATTTCCATTAAATGCATACCTCATTTCATCATTTCTATGTTGAGATATTGATGCATCTTGAGTTCTTCCTATGAAATTGATCTCTTGAGCTTCCTAACACATACTCAGGGTGTGTACCATGCTTCCACAGTAATAGCATCTGATGAATGCCTCCCACTAAGAGAATCTTCTTTCCGATTTCTCATGAAACTTATTCTTATTATCATATTTATTAAAGTTTCTATTTTCATATCTTGAAATATCCTTCGAATAGAATCCTTATGTATGACCATGAATCCCACAAAAATATCACATGCAATAATTGCTTCATGTAAAAGAATTTTTAGGTCTATCTCTAGAACCTACAAGGTTTTTCTTATCTCTATAGGTTTTCACTACTCTTTTCCGATCATGCATAGAAGTGGGATCATCATATCCAATTCCAAATTTTCCCAAAAAGGATGTAATTTGGGATGATACATTCCATACATGCTTCTCCTATAATGTAGCATATTTGGCTTTCATTTCATCATCAACTCCTAATGGATAATCAAATAGTAAGTGTAAGGAATCCTTTAACTTGGTCTTGTATTTGGAATTAGATTTCTCTATTTATTTCTTGACTAACTCTAGATCTTCTTCAAGTTACAGAATCTTCTTATATCTTGATTCAAGTTGAGCATTGAGTTATCTTCTGAGATTCTTCTCACTACTCATCTCATTTACTAGTTCTCGTGTTAACTTATTTACCATATCACTTTTCTCCTTTATTTTCAATTTTTCTTGAGCAACAGAATTAGAGACAGATGCATTCTCTTTTTGTAGCCTTTGATTATTCTGAACTAGTTTAGATAACTTTGTACAAAGATCATTATTTTTGGATTTCAGATTCTAAATTTCATCCAAGTTTATATTCTTTCCCTTAACACCATCTTTCATATTTTCTCTCTTAATAGACAAAATTTTTAGTTCTTCGGCTAGAGAATCATTCTTCTCCCTCAGATTAGTGGCCACATCAATAAGATTTTGATTTAATCCTCTTATCTTTTTTATGTCAATTTCTAGTACTTGGATTCAGATATCTTTATATTTAACTTCTTCATCCAATTTTTGGTCTAATTCGTTTTTCATGTCGACATCATATACTGGTGGCCTCCTTGAAACTTCATCATCAGTAGCTTCAGCATCACTTTGAATTTTAAGTACTTCACTCATTCCTACATCATTATTGAGTGAATATATCTTTTTCCTATATGATTCATCCAAGCCTTCTTTCAGAAATCTATTTGATTCCTTTAGTTGAATAACAATTTTTCCATTAACCCTTCCACACTGATGAATACCATATGACTTTTGATTCTTCTTTGATGTTTTTACCTTTTCCATGGCACACCATGATAAGAGCAGACTGAATCTTTAACTTGACAAATCTACTGAACCAAGTCAGAAAAAACAAATCTGATAAATTAAATCTTCCTCAGATACCAATTTTTAGGACTAAGAGGGTCTTAGATACCCTAAGGGGGGGTGAATCAGGGTATGAATATTCTATTTCAAAATTATTCCTGTCTCATTGGATCTTGACCCCTATATTATAAGGGTCAATTTGTTTGATCTTATGTTGTTAACGTTTATCTCGTTCTTTCCTAATTTATCTGATAATGGTGCTTTGGGTGCAATGTAGGGAAGAAAGCAGGTAAACACAAAGATTTTTACTTGGTTAACCCTTATTGGGATATGTCCAGGGAGCATAAAATGGAGATGTGGCATTGTACCAAATCCACTAAAGCTTAGTGCCAATTTACAATGTTCGGAGCAGACTCAATGTCCTTCCTGGTTTACAACCACTCGCAATATTAAATCTCACTGCTCTCTCAACTGAAGTGTGATCACTACTTCTTTAGAATATCCACTCATAGTTTAAAGACCGTTAGGTCCCTTTATTATCACAAATGAATACATCTTAGTCTATATGTAGATGCTCTGTTGAAGTTCCACTTTCATCCAATGATGAATACAACTTTACCACGGGTGTACTGAGAAATCTTATAACTTTTTCACAACCCTAGAATGACCATCACACTTCTCCAAGACTGTGACATAGGTTTCCCCAAAGCACTTGCGCGATACTCCCTTCTTTAACCCAAAACTTGGGCAACTCGCACCCTTTTACGCCCAAACCAATATTGGCGCGCAACTATCAACTAACACACTTCTATAATCCTAGAACACAAGTGTCACCTATCCAATTTCATGAAACTCCCTTCGTAAACTTAGAACTTGGGTGACGCAGACCCTTTTACTCCCAAACCAATATTTTCGTGGAACTATCAACTAGCGCGCAACTTCTAAATATATTTATACTTGCGAGAACAAACTACCACTTGCATGACTAAACCTACTTGCGTGACTAGAGATTGAATTATATCTAATTGTTGAGATTATATACAAATGAGTAAGGGTATCCCCCTATTTATAGGCATTTGGGGTACCCTGAGCGCCGACGTGCAAGTGTCCTCCCAGCGTGCAAGTCTGGACACCTTAGCCTCTGTCACCCTAGTCACCTTGTGCACCCAAACCAAAACTTGGTAGCCCCTCTTTCCTTTGCCATATTTTAATTTTATGATATTTAAAAACATATGTCATGAAAATTTATAATCCTCCAAGACACTAGCACTTAAGTCCCACTGCGAAAAACACTTTTCTCCTTTTTTCTATTTTGAGGCCCAAAAATTTGGCAAACACTGGAAGACAACAACACCTTATATATTCTCTTTTTGTACCACCTACATATCGGTCATTCCTTTTTCTATGTTCTTCTTCCAATAATGTATTCTCAACAACATATCTTTAACTTTACAAATCACCATGTAAAACACCTTTGTCAACAAATTTGAACATCGTGGTCTATTTTTTTAACAAAACACAACACGGAGGCCCACTTTGTCAACAAACACAATCACCTCAAAAATGATTCAATGATACATTGATGGATTTTTTCCCAAAAAAGATACTAAAAAGTTACAATATGGAGTACTCTAAGAGATTGTTTTTTCCAATGTCACATGGTATCAATCTCTCCAAGAAGATGTATCCACAAAAAAGGAGGATGTTGAAAGTTTGATTAAAATCCCTTATTCTTTGATAGTGGGTTTTTTCATGTATTCCATGCTTTGAACTAGGTTTTATGTTGCCTTTGTTTTAATCATGATGGGAAGATATTAAGATAATCTAGGAAAGCTACATTGGGATGTTATGGAAACTATATTAAAGTACATGAGATGTATAATAGATATGTGCCTGGTGTATGGAGGATAAGAGGAACTATTAGTATGGGGATACACTAATGATAGTTTCCAAAAAAATCATGATGATCTAAAACCATAATTAGGCTATATCCTTTTCTTGAATGGTGGTGCAGTGTGTCGAAAAATATCCAAACAACCCATGGTTGCTGATTTTATAACATAATCTGAGTATATAACATCTTATAATATAGGAAAAGAGGAAATATAGATATTATACTTTGTCTTAAATATTGGAGTTGTGAAAGAATTTTAGATAATGATATAGTTTTTTTTTATAATACTACTATATTGGTATATGCTAAGGATCCCATAACATACCAGAGAAAAAAACATATACATTAGAAGTTTAAACTCTTGAGGGATTTTACTCAGAGAGGTGAATTCATAGTTAGTAGAGTTTTCACACATGATAAACTAGAAGACCCCTAAACTAAATCCATAATCATCAGAATCATGATTCCCATGTGAGAGCTAGTGGGTAGAGGGTTGTTATAAATTGGAAAGTGGAAGTGGGAGTGTTGTGAGTGGGTTTCCTATAATTGACTCTTGTATGAACATTGATTTCCATTACATGTATAAAATTTATATATATATAGATACATATATACATGTTTTTTCTCACGCTATAATAGTTACATTAGTTCTGCATGTATTATTTTTATGGTAATATTATTAGTTACATCTTGTATTAAAATTTTATAGCATTTCAAAACTATAATGAGAACCTTAAGATACGATGAAAGTAATATTAAATATATTTTATATGATCTAGAAACATCATACTAATAAGACATAGTTGATTTTTGAATATTAGGTGATAGGGGATCATAAGCATTGATACTTCCTCTTAGGAAGTTCACACTTAGTGACCTCGTGTAGATGAGATCATGAAGACTAACCTTTCAATAGGAAGACCACATGTTTTGAGTGTAATTGGTTATTACTATACGTGACATTGTGTATTGTTTTCTTGACTTTATGTCATTATCAATTGTTATTATTTTATTGCGTACTTTCACGTAGGATAAAAAACCTTAAAATTTATTTCATGATAAGGTATCTTGTGTTGGGTGTGTCATTAGTGGATTGAAATTGATTGAATGGTCAAGATAGATTTTTTTGGTTCCAAAAAGAGAAGATATACCATTCCTAGTTTATCTAGATGTTAGTAACATTTTTAAATCTCTATCCATGGTAGAAGAAGGTAAGTCCATCAAGTAAGGTCATAAATAATAAATCATGAAATGATCGTAACTTGGGTTATGTGCCAATATTTATGAAATATCAAAAGGAAAAGATATTATATTACATTACATGTATTCATAGGATGATTTCATTAGTATGAATATAACTTATCTCATTAGGGGTCTTGATAGGGTGCTAAACTCTACTCTTGGTTTGTGAGTATCAATAACTACTACTAATACAAGGTCCTAACGTGTCACACACAAAATGTATTCAAAATTCTGGACAATTATAGATAATTAGAGTTTAAGACATTGTGTGGAGTCGAGATATGTATGAGATTAAAGGGTCATAAGAAATAAATAAATTTAATATTATTAAAGTTTATAATAATAATCATTTAATTTATTAAATCAATTTATTCAAAAGTTATTAAGTGAATACTATAAAAAATGTTTTCTGAACAAATACTTATTTTTAAATGTTTGTTTAATATTTAATAGAATAAGAGAGTAAAGATAATGGATTATATTTATTCATATTACATTTACGTGATGTTAGAAGTATGTGATAAAATATTCATGGAATTTTCATCATGTTTTATGTGTCGTTTGTGCCATTTTTGGGGTTGTTTGAAGGGTGAAATTACACAAGGTCCTAAATGAAAATTTTAAATGTTATAACCTATAAATTTAAAAAAAATTAAGACCCAAAAATTAAGTGGTAAATTTATTTCTAGAATTATAACACCTCCCCACCTCTCTCTAAATTTATAGAGATAGAAAGTGAAGTGATGTTCAAGAACAGTTTGATTCGAGTTCAAGTATTGAACCTTATGATCTCATATGGTCATGATGATGTCAAATGTACAGTCATTTCTCTACGCCATCACAAGAATTGAGAAGGATTATGTTTGAGTAATATTTTTAAGCACACATGGATGATCTAGAGTGTTATTTCTTCAATTCCTTCAAAAAATGATCTCCCACTATGAGCGAAACATGCGTATGATAAAAATTAAATGAGGTACAATTTTAATTTTTATTTAAGGTTTTGATTTTGTTCTTAATTATTAAATTAAATTTAATGAAATACAAGGATGAATCTAGGAAGGTTTATACTTTATTTGATCTTTAAACATGAATAAAAACCTAGAAATTTTAAAATACCTATTTTTGGGCTTCCTCCAAACCCCAGGTTCAATCATTTTACTTAGTGTTCCATAACCATATATAATGGAAATATGTAACAAAGTTCATCATGCCATATTTTTATAAGTCTTGGCCCAAATTTGGGAATAATAATCTTTTCCATGTTAACTCCTATTGAGTCACATATTCTATACTATAATTTAATCAAAAATTACAATGGATGGATAAGGATCATCATGAACCCTCTTATACTATATTACACATGATGGGTTACATTATTACACTAGTAATGTGACTCTAATATATTACACAATTAAAGGGATATTTATATTTCTTTCTATAGTCTTTATCTCTCAATTTTATCTACTTCCTTTCTCCTTCTAATGTATATATTCACAATCTGTCTAGGGATGTTTCCATAGACACTAAGTGATCTATTTCCTCAACTATATTGAGTCATCAATTTCCTAAATGTTATCAAAATCTTAACACATGAAACTGAGACTTTTTTACTTGTATAGATTACATTTTCTATTTAGGATCCTTTATTGGCCTCCTCAAACTGAATCCTACAAAGAACTCGACGACCACTAAGTATTCAGAATATATTCCTTCTAGTCAGCCATGAAAACCTTATTTTCTTCTTCTTCTTAGTCTTTCTTCAAAACCAATAATTTTTCTTAGGCTTGTAACACTCTTATTCTTTTTCCTCATTATAGTATGTAGTAGATTCTCTATTATTTATTGATAACATCGGTTCTTTTATCTTCTCTTAAACTCACTACACATTACCTATAATAGAAACATCTATTATTTTGATATATGGTCATGTAATAATTAATCTCTGTTCATATTGATATCTATGATTTGAATATACAGAGGTGGATTCATTAAATATGTTAATTAATATTTTTAAATACCATAAATGGCATGTTGAGAAGATAAAGAAACAACTATCCCAAAAACACCATAATAGAATACCCATTTTGGGTTTCAATGATTTCTCATGAACTGATTTTCTTAGCTCAAAGAGTATTCTAAGAATATCCCATTTATTTTAATTTCTTTCTTGAATCTCCACCAAATAATATATACATTTATTCTTCAGTGGGTTCAACTTCTTCTTCTTTCCCTAAAAATATATCCATTTAAATTTTCACTCTTTAAATCACTACAACGAAAAAATAATACACAAAAATACATATATGTGACATGGAACTGATCATGAATTTACATATTTAGGAAATATGGAAGGCATATCATTTTCAGGCTTGGGAAAAATCCTAGACTTATAGCTTACTTCCTATTGATCATTCAAAAATCTTCAGATCAAGATTTTTTAAAAACGATTGTACTGCTTGAGAATTGATGCATCATCATCAACATTATTTATGGAAACCTGATAAATTCATTTTCATCATCAATAAATATATTTAATGGAACTAATACTTCAATATTAATTAAAAAAATCTTGTATCATTGATTGAATATTCTTCATGATGTTTTAATCACATGAGAATAATATCGAAACCATTAGATTTAAATTCCCTTTTATATTTATGTTTTTTGGGAAACTCGTATTTACCTTCACGTCAGTCCAGGTGGACTTTATATATCTTATTTCAACTTACATTGATCTTCCATTTTCATGGATGAAAACTAGTTTCTCTCTTTCTTATCAAAATTTAATCACACGCTATTACAAGTGTTTGTGATGTTTGAATCATTGAAGTAATACTATTTATCATCCTAATAGATTTTTTTTCAATAGATTAAATCTATAAAAATTATGATTTTCATCTAGAATAACTTCTAAATTTTTGTGTGTGTTGAAGCCTTATTTTTAGGACATTGAAGGATTATAATTTACATGTATTATTACGAAGACTTACATTTATCTTTGTAGATGACTCTACATTTATCAATATTCAAAATGGTAAGATTATGGATATTATTTTGAGGTACGAATCATTATAATTTAGATTGAAATTTTCATTATTATAAATATAATTTTTCCTAAGAGTTTAAGGTTGGCTTTGAGAGTGTCTGAGAATTTTTCAAATCCCAAAGCTCTAGTTTTTTGGGAGAAAAGGTTGAGACACATGTTTAGTGATAATTGTGCACCTAAACCATGTATGCATTGTAGGATGGAACATGGTTTTTAAACCATGAACCCTTGGATGAACGACCATGAAAATTGGAGAAGGTGTGTTTTAGAGGAGATCAACATGGGTGGTTCACAATTTTTTTAATCATGCACAAACTATTCAAGGGGGATATTAGCCAAGGTAGTGGGTGTGAAAAGTTACCACACATTTTTCAAATAGTATGCCAAATAGTGTGATCCTTATAAAGTACTAAAATTTATACTTATCTTAACTTAATTAAAACCTAACCCCTCTTTTTCTCTCCCAAACACATTTCTACTCCTCCCTCTCATTAGAAACCTCCTCCTCTCTTCTAGTTTTAGTGATAACTTCCTCGTATAATGTTTGATTTGACCACTACTAGTCCAATTGAATCTATCTCAAAATGTTCCTCAATTTACTTCTTTATTTTCATTGTTTTTCATTCCATTTGAATGTTATTTCCATGAGAGCTAATATAACATATTTTAGGGAATTTTTCTATTTCTTTGATTTCTCCCATTCTACTCCAAATCTGAATTTAATATTAGATGAAGAGTCATCTATTGATATAAGGTAGGTGATATCATGATTTTCCCAAAAAGTTATAGTGTTTATAAATCCTTTCTTTGTTAAATTATTTGGACTCTCTATGCATGGCCTCTAAAATGTGTTTTATTATAATAAAACAATTAACCCTTGATGAGATACTCCCTTATACCCCCTTAACAATTGTCATAGGTTCAAGACCTCAACGTCAACACCCCCTTTTAGTTGTTTCTAATGTACCTTGTCACTTTTACAATCCTTATATGACCAAAACACCACCTAAGGTGGGTTTCGATTGATATTTATAATTCAAATGGGTAAATTGAATTAACTGAGATGCAAAATGATTAAACATGGAACATGAATGGTGGGACCATCTCACTTAACCTTATTTACCATAACTTATGGTCATCACTAAATAAGATTATATGAAAATATAAATGGTATAAATGTATTATTTGGTTCTTGATAAATGGTGAATTATGAAAATGATTAAATGAGATTAAATTAAATATGTAATGTCTTATACTTCACCTGGATCTATCAATTAATATTAGATACAATTATAGGATATCCTTCCTTGGATAAGTCCAATATTACCCCCTTGGGTTTTCTGTGACTACCTAGAGGATTCCACCCAATACATGGATGTATCTTTCGAGAGTTGATACCCATATTGGTCTCATTAGTTATCTTATGTTAATGAAGTCCAAGAAAGAGATCCACGGACTCATTTATTACTTTTATACAAATTTATAATGCCTTAGATTATCTCCTTTGATTTATCTTGATGTCTAAGAACACAGACCACCCTAGGCAATCCCTTTAGGCTCTAATAAGATCTAGCTCGAGGCTATATAGGACTTGTTACTAGGGATCAAAAACATTTTTTTATATGATCGTATTTCCAAGGGTTCATCCCTATAATACACTCATTTACCTTGGTAAACTACATGAGTTTTTACTATAAGTTGGATAAACCTTAAATAGTCAAGTATGACTTGGTTACACCTAAGGTATTATGTTATTATTATTATTATTATCACATGGTGACTTATTCATAGACATTCCATCATAGGAAAAATCAGTTATGGTCAGATGAGTGTCCTCTAGGAACCTGTGTTAACTTGGTTTATTTATTTCTGTACCATGTTATTTATTATACATGCACATGGTTTCATTCTATATTTACTAACTGTATAGATTTAGAAATCATTGGGGGATTCCTATTTTGGTTTACTCACACCCTATTCACACTACAGGAAAACTGAAAATTTGCGACGGGTGATTTGCGATGGGATCTCGTCGCAAAAGGTCTTTTGCAATGGGGCTCCATCGCAAATCGCTCGTTGCCGAAAATGGCGTCGCAAATAGGTGTTTTTGCGGTGGTCATGTCGCAACAAAATTATTTTCGATAGTATTTGTCCCCTTTCGCAAATAAGTTTTCGTTTATATATAAAAAAGGTATTTGTGATGGGTCGTTGCTGATATATTAGTTGCGACGAGTCAGAATCCCGTCGCAAATGCGAAATTTAAAAAAAAAACTTGCGACGAAGGTATTTGCGATGGACCGTCGCAGAATGGTTTTCCCGACGGATATTCGTCCCATCGCAAATGGTACTGTAAAAAACATTTACGACGGTAATTCCCATCACAAATGTACCCGTCGCAAATATTAAAAAAATTAAAATAATAAAATAATTAATACAAATCGTATAATATTATATAATAATAATAATAATATTAATAATATAAAAAAATTATATTATTATATTATAAATAAAAAAATATATAAAATATAATTATGAAAGGTTAATATAAAATAATAATAATATGAATATAAAAAATATAATATAATATAATAATACTAATATTAATAATATAAAAAATTAATATAATATTATTATTATTAAACTATCTATATAATAATAATAATAATAATAATAATATAAATAAATTATATTATTAGAATATTAATAATAAAATATATATATAATATAATTATAAAATATTAATATCAAAAAATAATAATAATATAAATATAAATAATATTATATTATATATTATGAAATATTAATATAAAAAAATAATAATAATAATACTAATATTATTAATATAAAAAATTAATATAATAATATTATTATTAAAATAAACATACATATTTATGAAAAAAATAATATTAATAATATTAATATTAATAAAATTATAAAATTATAAACTTCCCAATATTAACAATAAATATAAAATAATAAAAGTGATATTACTAAAATAAGCAGACATTAAAAATAATACTAATAAGTAATAATATATTAAAAAAAATAAAAACAAATTAAATCATGTAATATTCATACCAATATGAAAGAGTAATTGTAAATAGTTAATATGACAATAAACTACGAACTCAAATGTTTATTACATCTAAAAAAATCACTGGGGGTGGATAATCTGGAGGACATGGAGGACCTGGAGGAGGTGGTAGAGCAAAATCCATCCCTAAACTATGAGTCAGACGACGCATATACTCCATATACTCCTGATGTTGCTCCTCATATCGATGTCTCTCCTCATCCTGCTGCTGACTCATCTGCTCCTGCCATCGACGCATCTCCTCATCATGCTGCTGACGCATCTGCTCCTGCCCCTGACGCAAATCCTCTATAAGCTGACTCTCAGCACGCAGTTGCTCCTGATACTGTGAGGCAGAAGATGATGTCTCTCCACGAGATCCTCTTGAGCTGGATGACGACATCGCAGCAGTACCATAATAAGCTGCAGGAGTCAAATGAGAGTCGATACCAACTACTCGACCCTTTTCGAAGCCATATTGGGTCGCCTGCATCCATGTCGTCTCATCAAAATGGTGGGCACTAGTCTGATCACACGTCTCGTCTTGACTCTCAGCCTATGCCTGAGATGTCGCAGGCTCATATGACTCTTTAAGTTTCAATTAGTTATTAAAATAATGAAAATATTATATGCATTTAATTTTCAAACTGAAAAGAAAATAATACTGACCACAATCTGACGCTGGCGGTTACCTCTAATCTCTCCAGTAGCCAGGTCAGTGTACATCCTCCGATAAACGTCGTATGCCGTAATGTCGGGTTGGTCGCCTTCCTATATGAATATACAATAAACTGTTTATATTTAAAGTTGTATAATATATTAAAAAAAGTACTTACCAG
The DNA here is from genome assembly GCA_963277665.1 of Viscum album. Classification (NCBI taxonomy): domain Eukaryota; kingdom Viridiplantae; phylum Streptophyta; class Magnoliopsida; order Santalales; family Viscaceae; genus Viscum; species Viscum album. The sequence continues at coordinate 1,514,970,628 of OY728150.1, forward strand.
ACGCTCTCTATGCGCACTGAATGTACGACTATCGGCTCGATGCGTCACCTCTTGTCTCCCCCGATTATGTCGACCCAATGCAGATCTCCTCTGAAACCCACCACCCAACCAGTGTGTACATAATCCATCCCAAATGTGAGATGAAATGTACTCTGGTTGGTGGGCTCTATAGGACTCATCAAATTCTTTCACTCTGGGTTTCTTCACAGCCGTCTTTCTCAAATTATGCAAAAACTGACGGAAACGGTCACGCATAGACACCACCCATGCCGCGTGAATAGTGGTACACATGCTCTCGTCTATGGGATACCATAAACCCTAATATAATGTTATTAATGAATGAAATTTCACAATAAATAATATTTAATTACGTACCAACCAATGATCGAACATGGCGGCCTGCACATCGACAGGAAACTGATCCCATGTGAGCCAGGGCTGAGAAAAATAATTGTGCAAGATAGCGCTCCCCTGTCCAATAGCTATATGCGTAAAACTATGGAAAAAGAACAAATAATTAAACAATTAGAATATTAATAAATTATAATGAAATATAACTAAAATACACAGGTTACTATACCACCACGCGTGTGCATCGAATCCATGAGGTGGACGTCGCACCGGGATAGGATCTGGAATCATCATTCTGGCAAGACCATGCCCCCTCTGAGTGCTCCCTGTAGTGCCAATAGCCTGAGGGTCAGATGACTCAAGAACCTCATCATCCATAGGTAGATCAGCCTCCAGCAACTGATGAAACGTTTCCGAGTCCATCTGAAACATGAAATGATTGTTATTAGAAAACAGTTGAAAATAACTATTATATATAGATATATATTTGTTATGACTCAAACCAACATTTTACTGTGTCAATGTTCATCTTCATCCTCGTATTCATAGTTTTCAATGTCAATTTCTTCATCTTCCTCATCAAAATCATCAATTTCCATATTAGTTTCACTGTCATCATCTCTTGTCATTTCAAATTCAGTTGTAACATCATTGACAACATCGTCACCATCGACCCTTAACTGTGGGGTTTCAACCTCAATATTCGTGTCTCTTTGTGAAAAAGATGTGTTTTGAGGAGTGTCCTGAAAAATTTCATTTCCTTCCACTTCAGTGGAACCACATTCAGTTTGAGTAAACTGATTTTCTCGAGATTTAACTTTTATTATACTCCACCAATCATCCAACTCTTTTGCAGTAGCACAGTATTTTGCATAATAAATTTGATGTGCCTAATGAGCCAATAAAAATGTTTCATTTACTACAAGAAGACTTTTATGTTTAATATCAACAATTCTATGAGTTGGATGAATACGCAAGCCTCTCTCAGTATCTATCCATCGACATTTAAACATTGTTACATAATTCTGTCCCAAATAACATAGTTCAATAATTTCTTCCAGCATGCCGTAAAAGTCAACTTCAATATCTCTATGATGTGATCCCTTCAAACACACACCACTATTAATTGTTTTATTTGATTCCCCATATACACGTGTATGAAAGCGATAACCATTCACCACATATGCATTATAAGATTTAACCATTTTGGATGGTGGGCTACTCAAAATATGCAATCGACTATCAATCTTATCAGCATGTACAGATAACTGAAAATTTTTAAAACATTTATCACTATTACAAGTAATAAATAGATTTTATATGTAAAACCAAAAAAGAATGTATGTTACCAGTTTTTGAAACCAGTAGGCAATTTTTTTTTTGCCGATGTTCTTCTAAGCCAGCTGCTATAATTTGTGGAAATTGTTTCTTGATATGATCATCATATAACCTACAAATACAATATGATTAATTTAATGTAACAGAATCTATAGAATAAGGGATAATATCACTCACTGTACAATTGGTGACATTTCTTCACAGTTGAGTAGAACATATGTATGAGCTCTATGATGTTCATCATCTGAAAGCCATCTATCATGAACTCCACTAAAGCCAAGTTCGGGATGATTGAAAACTGATAATTGATTTTTTATATCATCATCAATATTCCCCTCGTTCCTATCCATGCGGTTAAATTTTGATGGATATTCAGATTCAAAATAATGAGAGTAGAATAAAGCAATTTCTTCTTGCAAATAAGCTTCAGCAATTGAGCCTTCAACTGATGCTTTGTTACGGACTTTTTTCTTTAATTTCTGCATGCATCTCTCAAATAGGTACATCCATTGAAATTGAACCGGACCTCTATATTTTGCATCATGTGTAAAATTTAATATCAAATGTTCTATCGAGTCAAAGAAATCCGGTGGAATGATTTTTTCCAATTTGCATATAATTACAACAACAGCTTCTTCCAGTTTGCTTAGTGTATCGTAGTCTGTTGTTGCCGCACACATGTCTCGGAAAAAATATGATATATCTGTTATCGAATACCAAATCTTATAATTCAACAAACCTCTTAATCCAATAGGCATAAGTCTTTTCATTATAACATGACAATCATGAATTTTTAATCCGGTAATATGACCATTTTTAACATATCTGCCCAAGTTGGAAATATAGCCATCTGGAAGTCTCAAATCTGCAATCCACTGACAAAATAATAAGTGAATCTCTTTGGTAAGTGTATAAGCTGCTTTTGGCTTCATTAATCCACGTGATCTGACATTTTCAAACAATTCAAGTTCTGGTCGCCTGTAAATTTGGGCAAGATCTAACCATGCATTTAAATTATCTTTGGATTTACCCGGTGTATCCAAAACAAATAAATTATCAAAACAGTTCTTCTCAATATGCATGACATCCAACATGTGTCAGACCAACAAATCAGACCAATATGGCAGATTCCAAAAAATGCTCCATTTTGTCCAATTGTGTTCTTTCCCAAAACCTTGAATTTTCTGTTGGTTTATTGTCGGTCCAAAAGTAATGGAAGGTAATAAAAATACAACTGATTGTAACTCTGTACCTGAGATCATTTTTGGAGGTTCATCTCTTTCAATTCTGCCTTTTCTAAAATGAGATTTATTCCTCCAAAAAGGATGATCGATTGGGAGAAATCTGTGATGAAAGTCAAAATAGCATGGTTTTTTTTCAATTCACGAGCATAAATGCTTTGTTGTCTCCCATACAGTAAGGACATGATTTTGGACCATGCGTAATCCATCCAGATAACATACCATATGCCGGGAAGTCACTAATTGTCCACATCAAAGCATCTTTCATTACAAAATTCTATTTCGCAGTAGCATCATATGTACCAACACCATGACTCCACAATAAATTTAACTCATCAATCAGTGGTTTCAAATAAACATCAATATTCTTTTTCGGATGTCCTGGGAATAATAATGTCAAAATGATATAAGGCTCTTTCATCAACATCCATGGAGGCAAATTGTACAGAGTTATAAAGATAGGCCAACAGGAATACTGACTACCAAAAGATCCAAATGGACAAAAACCATCAGTAGAAAGACCCAATCGCACGTTCCGGGATTCTAAAGCAAAAGACGGATGCACTTGATCAAAATGTTTCCATGAATCGCCATCAGATGGATGAATCAAGCTTTTACCATTTGAAATATTGATTTTGTGCCATGACATCATTGTCGTTGTGTTCTGAGACATAAATAAACACTGCAACCTGGGTGTAAGCGGGAAATATCTCAACTGTTTTACAGGAATAAATCCAGACTTCCCTGATTGAGCTTCTTTATACCTTGATTGTCCACATGTGGGGAAACTATCCAACGACTCATTTTCACTAGAATATAAGATGAAATCGTTTGAACATGCATGGATCTTCTGATAACTAAGGCATAGATTACGAACGAGTCTTTTTCACTCATAATAATTAGCAGGCAGCAGATTTCCTTCAGGTAACAGTGCTTTAACCAAAGAAAATATCTGATCAAAACAGTTATTTGACATTCCATTATCTGATTTAATAGCCATAAACTTTGCAACTGCTTCTAATTTGCTTATCTTGCAACCAGGATATAATGCATCCTCAGCAGACCTGGACAAATCAGCAAATTCATATGGTGCCAACTCGAGAGGTAAATCAACATAATCCTCAATTTCTATTTGTTGAATGTATGACCCTACAACATCATGTACTAAATTCTGAAACCGTGATGGATTCGAAATAAAAATATTATTATCTTCTCTGGAACTACGTTCACCGTGTTGATACCAAAAAATATAATCTGATTGAAAACCATAACGCAAGAGATGTTTCCCAATGATGTCAAATGTCTCAAACATTCTCAGAGCACATTTTTTACAAGGACACTTAATTGTCCCTTCTGAAACAAATTTTGGGTTTGATGATGCAAATGATAAGAAAGCATTAACACCATCAACATATACGGGATTTAAACTAGAACTGTTTGGATTTCTACGCTGGTTTATCCAAGCACGATCATCTAATAATGATTGATGTTGATTTCCTTGTTCCATATTCATATATATGTTTTTACAAAATTTAAAACCATTACTATTGATAAATAATTTTATATAAGAAACAATATCCTAAAAAAATAAGATACATAATTACAGTTATTTATTAGTAATTACCAATAATTATAGGCGACACAGTTAGTTTGTAATCATCCCCACTAATTATTATTAATTTAGCAATACTTAGCAATACTTGGCAAAATGAAATATGCTTTAATAATGAAATTAATTTTTGTAATCATCGTTGTGAAGATTATATTACTAATTATTCTGATTTGTCCGATGGCTCATCTATTTTTAACTTTCTCCTGGCTAAAATCAGTATGAAAAACTTTCTCTGACATACGTTAGAGCACATTTTTCATACTAATTTCAGTGGGAGAAAGTAGCAAAGATATGAGACGTTGAACAAAAGGTAGCCGTCAATCCGCTGAAAATTGTGCCAATTTATAACCATGTACTTGAATTTATTTGATTTTTGATTAATTTTATTAGTAATTATTACTAATTATTACAAATCTCAATATTTCCAACATATTTTTCTTTAATCTTAACATGTTCAAATCTTAAAGGGTCGCCAATTTTCAGGTCATGCCCAATAAAAAATTTGGGTCAACCTTGTCCAATTTAAACTCAATAATTGTCCTTATATGGTGATCATCTCGCAAGTAGTGTTGCAATAGGATGACACAAGTAATGAAAAAGACATGACTTGGGTTGTCCGATTGCAATCCTACTTGCGAGGTGATAAACCAAGCAAGAACAATTATAGAGTTTACATTGGACACGGTTGACGCAAACTTTTTATTGGGCATGACATGAAAATTGGTGACCCTTTAAGATTTGAACTGTTAAGAATAAAGTAAAACTTGTTGAAAATATTGATAATTGTAATATTTTATAAATATTTTATAATTTTAATAATATTAATATTTTTTTATAAATATTAAACATTTAAAAATAAAATAATTATATTATAAGTATTATTTAACTATTAATATTAGAGTAATATAATATTTTATATTATGTTAATATTTATGTTACTAATTATATTTCTAATTATGTTACTAATTATGTTACTAATTATGTTACTAATTATATTACTAATTATGTTATTAATTAGAAATGTGAAGATATGCATATACGTCGGGTGGTTAATCAATCAATGAATAGAAAAACAAACGTAATTGACCGCTCATCTACCTCAATTTTATTTTCATTTTTGTGTTGAGGTTGACAGGAAACTTCTACCTCCACATATAATATGTGCTTTTACTGTCAAAATTATAAACCTCCTCGCCTCTATATTGGTGAGGAGGTTGATAATTTTGACAGTAAAAGCAGATATTAGACGTGGAGGCAGAAGTTTCCTGTCAAGCCTCAACACACAAATGAAAAGAAAATTGAGGAAGATGAGCAGTCAATCACGTTTCCTAATTATAATAATTGTTTCCTAATAAAATATAATTGTTTCCTAATTAAATCTAATTGTGTCCTAATTAAATCTAATTGTTTTCTAATTATTTTAATTGTTTCCTAATTATTTCTAATCAATTAAATCTAATTATTTCCTAATTATTTGATAATTATTTTAATTAAATCTAATTATTTCTTAATTATTTGATAATTATATATTTATTTCTATTTATTACCAAAAAATCCCCCGGGAGTGTCGAACCAAGAGTGTAGCAAGGCCCGTTGTCGTGTACCAGGTTACCCCGAGTCAAGCTCGAAAAACCTTGTCATAGTTTTCACTCCTAGGTACATCTGTGCCAGAGCTGCCTTTACTTGTTCGTACCCAGACAAGGATTATTTGGTACAAGCAAATAATCTAATTATACTATATAGCTAAACATTCTATTAAAAAAATAAAATTAACAATTAAATATAAAATTAACAATTAACAATTAAAAATAATTTAACAATTAAAAAAAATATAAATACCTTTAGTAATCTGCGCCTTCTAACTCCTTCCTTCCACTTCTCGAAAGAAAAAATTAAAATAAAAAAAATTCTACTCAGAACTGAAAATTAGAGAGAGAGAATAATAGAGATCTGATTGTTATGAAAAAAAATGGATGGGGTGTATATATAGGTTAGATTATTTTTGACGGTCGTATTTGCGACGGGTGACTATCGCAAATACTAGGTATTGAAACGGGATACCGTCGCAAATGCCTTCGCCCGCATTAAATACAGGCGGCAGGTAAAAAGACTTTTGCGACGGGCCCGTTTCAAATAGCCACCATTAGCGATAGGCGGATATCCCTGTCACAAATTTCTATTTACCTCCGCCGGTATTGGCGATGGGGCCCATCGCAAATACCTTCGCCCGCATTAATTATGGGCGGTGGGTAAAAGGGTTGTTGCAACGGGCCCATCGCAAATTCCACACCATTAGCGACGGGCGGATATCCCCGTCGCAAATTACTATTTACCGCCTCCTGTATTTGCGACGGGAAGATATCCCCGTCACAAATTCCTATTTACCGCCGCTAGTATTTGCGACGGGACCCATCACAAATACCACCCATTGGATTATCTATTGCGATGGGTAAATAGTCCCGTCGCAAAAACGTATTTACGACTGCAGGGTATTTTGCAATGGGTTGTAGGTGACTGTCCCAAATAGGCTTTACAGTGGTCGGTATTGGCGACGGGGCCCATTGCAAATAATACAGGGTGAATATTTTTTTGTGATGGGGAAATTTCCCCGTCGCAAATACTATTTTTCACCTCTAGGTACTTGCGACGGGTAGCCTTCTACCCGTCACAAATATCCTTCCTGAGTTTTGGCGCGCAAACCACGCCATTGCAATTGCGACGGGCCCTGTATTTCCGTCGCAAATAACTAACCATTTGAGACGGGAATATATTCGCGTCGCAAAAACTCTTTTCATCAGAGTTTTTGCGATGGGAATAAGACCCATCGCAAATACCCCTTCGCAATAATCATTTTTTCCTGTAGTTTCAGGCCACTGAATGGTACCCAGACAGACTTCATAGATGTATGTAGGGACATGGGAAGCATACATAATTGGAAACTTGACTTCTAACATAGTATGGAGTGGGGGTGTAGAGGACTCAGTCTGTTGTCATGATGTTATTGGAGTTATATTTTTCACTTTTTGTAAACTTTTTTATATAGAATATTTTAATGTATTCCTCTTACCATGTATCCTTTGTATTGCCAATTTTTTGTAGCATCATGACATTATCATATGGATATGGTTTGAATATGATTATACATAATTTATATTTTTATAGATTTTTATTATTTATACTACTTATTCTAATATTATACCAATGTGCTTCACTATGATCATGAGGGTCTAGTCTCTCTACCATACCATATTAGACCCTCACTTCTAGTCGGTAGCCTCTATAATATATGGTGGCATGGTTGAGTTCATGTGGACAACTGGGTTAGTTTACTTATCTGTGAACTGGGCTCTAGACATTAAAAAGTGGCATTAGAGTTTATTTTACTTTTATATTAGTATTTTGGGTTGGTATACAGGTGAGTAAGAATGTATTGGGGTTTTGTAATGACCATATTCCTGGGATTTGTTAACATATGTACATGGGAAAATCCAAGTACCTTAAGAAGGGACTTATCGTTCGATATTTCACATGTTATAATTTTTTTTTATTTTCAATGTTGAGTGATACAGATGATTTTTGGTGTTCATTATTATATTATATTTTCTTTTTCCCTTGGCCCGATATGGAAAATAAGTATTGTTACAATCATCATTATATACACTTAATGAATTATCTATCATGCACATACCATGCCATGCTTATTTTAATTCTTACATTTCCTATAGCATGTTGATGTGCCTTAACTTATATATATATATGATTTGATTAAAATTCCTTGTAGGAGGATAATTTGTTTAATTAAAGTGTCTATATAAACCTAAAAGGTTCTTTCCCATACAGGATGATGTTGGCCCCATAACTAACCAATTATGAAATTTTTCTTCAATGAACCATTGGTTGCTTGGGAGGAAATATTAGTGGCTGAAATTAAATGGATAGTAATTTTAATTTATAAGGTATATGATCCTTTATAAACTGGGAACATTTACCCATATAATTTAACCTTGTGCATAGAATTTTACATCTTGAAACTGGATGGAACTTGTGGACTTGGTTTTGGTTACATGAAACGCCAATTTAAAATTATAAATCATAAGACTATATGACTTGGATATGGTAACTCATCTAACTTGACCATGATTCATATATACATAACTTATTAATTGAAATTATTAAATGAAATGTTTTTTGTTAAATAGAGATTCCAATTTCATCTTAAATGGTGTTTTCCACTATAAAATTCAATTGAAACTATATATTCCAAAGCCTATAATATAATCTATGAGGAATTGACCTAGAAATGACCTTAGTAGTTCGTGTTGAGGGTGTATATCATTTTCCTTTGTGATATTTTGAGTTACCATGTAATTTATTTAGAAGAATACAATTATGGAGTTTTAATCTTTTATATAAAATCCTTGTACCTATCTTATTATTTTATCTATGATCATTATACTATCTATTCCAATACTGAGGTGTATTTTTTGAATTGTAGAAATATTACACCATGAAAGCCTTGGGTAGAAAAATAGGGAGTTGGTGATGATTATACCCTAGAATTGGTGGGATCCAAACTACTAGTGATACCTATGATAGTTCCACCGATTACACATCTTATTTTTATTATCTTGGGAAATAGTTCCCAAATTCTATAGGGTTTTCTATAGTTAGTTTTGTCTATGAAGGATGCTCCATGTGCAACATTGACTATGTCATATTTGAATCAAGAGTTTCAGCAACATCGTCGTCATACCTTTTCGAGGGAAGGAATTCCTTATGGTACTGTTGGTCAGAGTGAGTGAATTAGGGGGGGAATTAGTTACCCAAAACAATTTATGTTTAAAATTGATTATTTTGAAATCCCCTAAATATTTAAATACAACCTAGTTTATCAAAAATTTGTTGTATGATATAGATTTTAATCATTATAAATATTTATATAGTGATTGATTAGGTCCCAAATGAATAACATATAATATTATTAGATCCCGTGAAATTAGTTTACCTTATTAAAATACTATATAAACAAAAATTAGTATAAACTGTTAAAGTATATATATTTTTATAGTAAAAACAATTTTCAGTTTTAAACCAGAAATAAGGTAAAAAAATTAAACAATATACCATAAATATTGAATACATGAGTTTTAGTCTCAAGTTGAGACTTAGTCCTATTCACTTGGTGATCACCCACCACCAAATATTTTATAAAAAATAAATAACCATATCCACAACCTGGATAGAGTTTATATTAAAGTGTATAAATTTTACTTGTCCCACATGACCTATTCCACAATTATATTTGGGAGTAAAAATAAACAGGACACATAGGGACCTCTACCACTTTTATCTGTTAGAAAAAAAATATAAAAATCATTTGAGAAGATATCAGGTATATTCCATTTCAGCATAATATATATTGTGCATGTGATAAAATAGAGTATGCACACACACTACTCAAAATGTAAATAAAAATAAACCGAATAGAGAATTATAAAAGTGTAGAGTTTATAAATGCTTATTCTCTTGAAATGTAGGTTGTGACTATTGATTATATATGATAGTGAAACTTGAGTCATGTTCTTTTGGAAACTTCATAAGAGTATATTTTCTCAAAACCATGTTCTATACTAGAGGAAAGCAGTGGTTTTGAAAGTGTAGTTCGACTTCCAGTCGAATTTTTGTAGCAGGTGATCTCTTCTTGTTTTTAGTTAGGTCCAATTCTATGTATATTTAGTAGTCTTGAGCTATCAGTTTTCAATATATCTACTTCAAAAGTGTATTTCCTATATCACATGAGGGAGTTTTCTTCTCCTATGTATCAACAACAGTTGGGAGAATATCAAGATCAAATTCTTCCTCATACTACACATTATGACACTATTAAATTCATTTTGTTAATCATTTAAGAGATAATCATTAAAATAATAAATGGAATTAGATTCAATAATATTGTCATTATTAATAGTTCAAAACATGTAGGTGGGAAAAATTATGGAAGTGGATTAGTATGGTGGTGTCTCAAAAGTATATAGGTATGTGGTTCTGGCAGTATGGAACTGGCAGCGTTCAGTCTGATGGTGTCTAAGACATAGAAAAAATTCCACTTGCCTAGTGGTGACTCAACCAGCGGTGTCTGGTCTGACTGTGTATTAGACAATCAAAATTATATGTTTCTGTTATGACATTGGTGGTGTCTCATCTAAAGGCATCTCATACTTATCCATATTTATGTTCTGGTATCCTGACATCCTAATGGTGTGTCGACTAATGGTGTCTTAGACTTTGTCAATTTTTTTTTGCAGTGGTATGACATTCCAGTGGTGTGATATCCTGGTGGTGTCTCAGACTTAGCAATAATTTTATACTAGCAGAGAGTCATGGAAAATGATATCTCAAGTTGGTAGTGCTAGTATCAATTGTGTCTCATCCATTGTTATGTTTATCACCTATCTCAGAATATGATATTCTTACTGAAAGTATAGAATTCATCAATATTGTTAGAATCATGATTTTCTAATCATTAAAACAAGGAGGTCAACAATCTCCCCCATTTTGATGATGAAAAATCATCACATCAAAGGTATCAAAAAAAAATTAACATGATATCCAAGATAATACCAATGTATAAAACAAGAGTTATCATTCATAGTATGTGTAGATGGTATTATGAAAAAATAAGAAAATAGTAATTATCAAGAGTAAGTAACATGCATCAAAGAAGAAAATATTAAAAATAGAGAGTAACAAAGAAAAAAAGTATTGAAATAAATATAAATTACATAAAGTCCTCCAAAACAAATCCAAAACAAATATTCCATACAATGTCTCACCCTTTTAGGATTATCAAAAAGGAACAAAGAAGTAAAATAAATATAGTAAATGTAGTAAAAGTAAATAGACAAAGAGATATGAAATGAAGTAAAAAATATGATCAAAAAGTTAATGCAGATAAATTCTTATCAAAGAAATACATTCTAAGTCAATAAAATAAAAGGTTTAAGGTTTGGTAGAGGGGTCCATTGGTTCCAATAGACTAGTCTTTCTATGGATCCTTGTCTGAGGCAGTGGGATCAGTTCAATGTAAAATAGATGGAACATCATTGGATAATCCAAAAAACAATCTGAGGATGATATTCCATTATAAAACCTACCTGTAGATGTCTCAAAACATGATTAGGAGACATTTGGAAATGATGGAAACTTGCAGGAAAAGGTTCTAGAGGATCTTGAGAAACTCTTGGTCTAAGAGATAACTAAGGAGTAATTGAAACTTCTTCCTAAGAAACAATTGATTGGACATGTACATGAAGGAAAATATTCACCAGATCGAAGAAATCCATTATGATTTGGACACCCATTTTCATTACACTAAATAATTCATATTTATCTTCCATAAACTAGATCAATACTAGAGTCATCGATTTTATCTACCTGACTTGTTCTTTGAAATCCCGAGTAGTAGGGGAATTTGAATATTCTCATCCAAGAATTTTAAATTCACATCCATTGAATGATTTGTGTAAATACTTGACATATAATATCTAATGGACTTGGTAATAGTCTCTCTATCAGCTTTCATGTCATGGGAATAGTTGTTAATAAACATGAGAACATGATCAGAGTTGTATCAAATTCTGCTCAAGGTGTCTTGGGGATAACCAATGAGACTAATAGAATCATTGGATGATGTAGCATTCTACTAATATTTAATAACTGATCATAAGACATCAACATCATTCACTGAAGGAGGAGGAGAAACATAAATAGTGTTATATTAAAATGTATCTTCGAGAATTTTTAGGATTCCATCCATGGAGGTAGAAATAGTTGACATTATATCTTTAATAATAGAATTGATAAAATCTAATTCACTTTTAATTCTCTTATTCTCAATCTCAACTTTGTTATGTGATGCATCACCCATTTTTGGATATGTTGGGTTACTAAATCAAAGTTATATCTAGAATCCTTTTCACTAATTTTAGTCAAAATATGATGCTAATTCATAAAAAACATATGAAAATCAGAAATAATCTTTCCACTAAAAAAATTCTTATCACATCTTATGACTACAACTATAGGAAAACATGGGAAGTTGTAGCAGGTTCAAGAGAAGGGGTTCTAATAGAAGAAAAAATTTCTAGTATACCTTCAAAGTCTACTTGAGCTATCAAATATCCCTTAGGATCACCTTCAACTTGAACCTTAGGTCCACTATTATTTGGTGGACTCCTTATAAAATTGGATTACTTTCCCCATTATTATTTCATAGGGTCAAAACATTAATCTAGAAAGACAACTAAAAAAGATTAAGTGGTAGGAGGTACCACATCGACAGGTACAACATACACTTGAAGACTTATCAATCTAAACACTATGTAGCTGATGCGTATTCAGCAGAAACAAGTTCATCTTATATATGTTTAACAATAGGAAGTGTCACTATCATATGATAAACATCATTTTTTTCATCATTAGTCAGGTATACTTCCATAAGACTATCAACATGGGGTTAATTAGAAGCTAAAACATCCAAATAAACATCACTGGCTTTCTTAGAAGAAGGCATAACCATCTTCTATTGCTCAGCTACATACTATTACACAATAACAATTAGACTTAACTGTTCAATTAGAATATAATTTGTAACTATTTGACTAGTGGAAATAGAACTCACCACAACATCATCATCCACTGGACCATTATGAAATATCTCAATAGATGGGGATTTCTCCTCCTCAAATATTACATGTTTTTATTTTAGCTTTGGGTCCACATCTTTAGAAAAATCTAGTTTTATCTAAGTATTCATTATGTGAATCAAGAAGTTTTGAAGGAATTTCCAATTATTCCCTATTAATCCAGCCACTGGCACCACTAGGATCAGAGTCACCATCATCACTTCCATCATCTGCATCCCTTTTATATTTATTACCATTTTCACCATTTCCATCCTCATATTCTTATCCTTTTCGCCTTCCTCATTATCATCATTATAATCATCCACTTCAGTAGATTTGTAACTATTATACTGCTTCCCTCTAGAGACCTAAGTTTCTTCTTCATCACTTTTAACATGTTTTTCTCTTTTTTGAAGCCTCCTAGGTGGACTAGGAGATCTAAAGGTAATGAGAGATGATTTGGGAGACAAGTTAGGATCACTCCCCTCATCAACATATGGTTAATTTTCTTATTCTTTAGAAGAAAATTATTCCTTATCCTAATCATAGTACTAAACTAATTCATTAGGCTCCAAGCCTAGATAAACTACATCCCTCGGTCTTGTTGGATAATCAAATAGATTATATTCAACATATAGATTATTTGAATCCCCAAACCACTCTCTCTTCCAGGGTTTCTAGTTCATCTTCATCCTTGAATAAATATCTCTTTAAAGATAGAAACCACCATAGTCCATAATAGAATCTTCATCCTCAGCTACTAGGACCTTGGCCTTAAACATGGCAGAAATGAACTTGGGGTAGATCAAGGAGTTTGATATGGAGGCTAGTTTGGTCATCCCACACATATTTACCATGAGATATCTACCCAAATTTATCTTATGACATTCTTTTATAAGATATAGAAGGTAAACATCATGATACCTTAAAGTTGAAAAATAACCGTTTATTGGGCATAACATGTGTTTCAAAAACATAAAAATGAGCCTACATTCTCCATAAAGCTATGAGGAAACATATATTCTAGTTGTTCCATCTACTTTTAGATCTATAAAATCATTTTCATATAAAAAATATCTCACTATCTTCATGAATAATGCCTTGATAATCCTTATATATTCCTTCATGAGGTATATCCAAACATTTATCCCATTTCATTGATGAAAAAAATTACATGTCATTTTTCATGACATCTGATCCAATCAACACTATCTTGATCAAAGGAAAACTATAAATGTTTAAAGAATCAACAAACCAGATTAGGATATAAAGTTCTCTTATTAAAAAAAACAACTCCTACCATCCTTTATTCTGGATTACTTTAAGTACTTGAGACATTTTAGACAACAACAAATTTTATTGAACTTCCCTTTCTACAAAAACAACTATATTGGAAAGCTGAGGATTAACTGGTGAAACTGGAGAAACTGGAGAAGGTAAACTTGATTCCTAATTCTACTTCTTAGAAGATCTTGACTCATCTAGCAGAGATACTGAAGCACACATCATTATCATTATCTATATTTGGTTCATAAATCATGATCAATATAGGATAAGGTTTGAAATGTGGAAGGAAAAGGGGTGTATAGGGATTGAGAGAGAAATAAAATGGGAGTATTATGTGGGGATGAAGGTGTGTTGGGAATAAAAATTATGCCATTTTGATATCATTGGGGATTTTAGGTATTATAAAATAAAAAATAATTCTTGAAATTGAATTCAATAATTGAGTAAAAATTCGTATTGGGTTATAGGAAAGAAAATAAATTGGAAAAAATTAAACTGATGGTTCATCTTTGAGAAACAGAAAACTTCAAAAAGGAATGAAAAAGTAAGGGAATGAGAAATCAACCGAATAACAAGCCAATTGCATGACAAGCCAATGACATGACAAGCCCACAACATGACAAGACATCAACATAACATGACAACGGCATGACAAGCCAACAACATGACAAGCCAACAACATGACAATCCAATGGCATGAAATGCCAATGGTATGTTAACCCCAACGACATGTCACCAAAATGGTGTGTCTCTACAATGGAGTTTCACCACAATAGTGTGTCACAAAAAACTTAACTCAACAAAAATTAATCATTCATAACTCACATTTGATATAGTTCATTTTATAAAAATTCAAAGGCTTAGAGAATATATCAGATAACTGATGTTCTTTTCCAAAAAATTCAATAGTGATATCTCCTTTTGAAAATAGTCTCTGAAAAAGTGATGTATTATATCAATATGTTTTTTCCTAGAACGTGACATTGGATTATTAGATATATTTATTTCACTTGTATTATCACAATTTATAGGAACATTTCGGAATTAATATTCATAGTGTATTAGAGTGTGTTTCACCCATAATTTTTTTCTAAAACATCTACCTACAACTATATACTCAGCTTTAGTAGTAGACAATGAAACAAAATATTTCTTTTTTACTACAAAATGAAATTAGAGACTTGCCTAAAAATGGACATGTTCCAGAGGTTATTTTTCTATATAACATAAATCCACTAAAATCGTCATCGGAATAACTTAATAAATCAAATGCTTGTTCTCATGGGTAAAACAATAGTAAACTGTTTGTATACTTTAGGTATTTGAAAATTATTTTAACAGCAACATGGTGTGAATCTTTTGGGTTTACTTGAAAATGAGCACACATACATACACTAAACATGATATTTGGTCAACTAGTAGTCAATTAGAGAATGATTCCAATCATACCTCTGTAACTAGTTTGATCAACTAGTTTCCCATCTTCAACAAGATTCAATTTAAAGGTGGTGATCATAGGAGTATCACTACTCTTAGTTCTATCAAAGTTAAAACGTTTAAAAATATATTTTGTATATTTAAAATGATTTTAAATAATTTCTTATTTGTTTTGAATGATCTGAAATCCAAGAAATAATTTGAGTTCACCCATTAAACTCATTTCAAATTCATTTTGCATCATTTTATAGAAAACAATACAAATATAATTTTTTGAAGATCTGAAAAAAATATCATCAACATAGATTTGTAGAACTAATACATTTTTGAAATTTGTTTTATGAAATGATTAGGGTTAGATATACCTTTTGAAAACCCTTTTGGACTATTAAAATGATCAACCCTATCTTACCATGATCTAGGAGCTTTTTTTAAACCATATAAATCATTAGTTAATTTAAAAACATGATTTGAAAAATGAGGATTTTGAAAACTAAGGGGTTGTTATACAAAAACATCCTCAATTATAGAACCATTTAAGAATGAAATCCTAACATCTATTTTATAAATATTTAAATCTTTATATTATTTATAATAAAGAAGGATTATTATGGATTTATGTCTAGATACTGGTGCAAAGTTTTCCTCACATTCTATCCCTTCTTCTTGAGTATAACCTTGTGAAAAATTTCTATCCTTGTTTCTAACTATAGCGCCTGACTAATCAACTTTATTCCTAAAAACCCATTAATTCCAATAGTGAAGGTTTTTTTGGGTATATCTACAAGTTCACACAATTTTATTATATAAAACTAATTTAATTCTTCTTGCATAGCTATTACCCATAATTCATCATTAATAGATTTATTGATGTTCTTAGGTTTATACTGAGAAGGGAAATCTTAACATTCAACCTTATTTCTAACAGAAGCTCTAGTTTGTGTTCCTCTATTTATATCACCTAAAACAACATATAAATGATGATACTTAATGGATCTAATATCTCTATAGAATGAGGGACTAGTTAGTTATGGATTTTTAGGTTCATGTTCTGGAAGTTATGGAAATTCTTTAGAACATGATGATTTTTTCGCTTGTTTAATATGAGAGTCTAAAGGTTTATATTTTAAGTTCAGGGAAGAAAAATCATCCTCATGGTTTTATAAGAAGTTATTATTTTAATGTAGATCAATCTCATAAAATTTTACACGAACTATTTTTTCCATAGTTTTAGTCTTATTATTTAACATTGTATATGATTTTCTAGAGATTGAATAACCAAGGAAAATTCCTTCATCAATTTTGGAGGAAAATTTGTCAATATTATTCTCAGTACTAAGAGTTAAGTATTTACAACAAAAAAAATTGAATTAATTAACCTTGGGTTTCATATTGTTCTATAACTCATAAGGGGTCCGCTTAAAGATAGGTCTGATCAAAACACTATTCATGATATAATAGGCTGTATTGATAGCTTCTGCCCAAAAATTGATAGGTAGGTCATATTCATTCAACATGGTTCGAGCTATCTCTTTTAGGGTTATATTTCTCCTTTCATCAGCTCCATTCTACTGGGGGTCCTAGGAGCATAGAATTTATGCGTACAACCATTTTTTGAGAAAAAAGATTCAAAATATTGATTTTCAAACTCACAACCATGATCACACCTTAAGGTCTTAATCCTATGTCCACTAAGATTTTTCATATACTTATCATGCTTGGTATAGTACAAACACACTTCAATTTTGTGAGCTAGAAAGTATAACCAAGTATATCTAGAGAAATAATATATAAGAACATAAACATAGCTCTTCCAATTAAGACTTGAAACTCTAAAAGGTCCAAAAAAAATTTGAACCAACTCAAGTGGTTGAGAAGTTGATACTTATTTCTTAAATTTAAAAGAAACTTTATGATGTTTCCCTTTTTGATAGGGGTTACATAATTTATATGTTGTGAACTCATGCTTAAGTTGATCCCTAAATAACCCTTTCCTAGTTAGCTTCCTAAGTTATTGAATGTTACAATGAATTAGTCTCCTATTCCAAAGCTAGTATTCCTTGTTAAAGGAACTTAAGAATGAAACATTTTAAGAAAGCAATGAATTTAAACCTAAAACATAAGAATTTTTATTTCTAAATAAAGTAAAATTAAATCATTTTTATAATCATAAACATTGAAATCATCATTCACATATTTAACATAAAATCCATCATCACATAACTAAGAAATACTAGGTAGGTTAAACTTTAGACCATCAATATATAAAACTTTAGAAATTAAAACTAAATTTTTGTTACCAATATTTCATAGGCTGATGATATTTCCTTTAGAATTGTAACAAAATGTGATATTTCCATCATCAACCTTGATAATGATTTTTAAGAATGAATAATATCTTGTAATATGACTTGAGAAACCATTGTTCAAGTACTATAGAATTCCACTAGAGGTATTCAAACATTTTTCCTACAAAAAAATTTTTAAACTAGAAATGGTTTTGGTACCCAAATTTGTTTACATCCAGAAATGTTAGAAATTAGAGATTTGGGAACCCAAAATTTCTTTATGGGTTTACTATAAATAAATTTCACACTCTTTAATAAAAACCTTGTTAGGTCCTCTTAAAAAATAATTGGCATGAAACTTTCAGGTTTGGATTTAGGAAAAAAATTCTTTTTGTTACTTTCCTTTGTCCAGGTTGGTATCCAATTCCATTAACATATCTTTGTGTATCTTTATTTCCTAAAATTTGTTTGGGTGTATCTCTATCATTTTTAAAATTTTCAAGATCTTTCTTCAGTTTATTCTTTGAAAGTTTACATTTAGTGTTTTCTTGGAGTAGTTGAACATTTTTTGTTTTTTCTATAGACAGATCAGATTTTCTATTTACAGTTAGAGAATTCTATATTTTAATACTTTTATACTTATACTTTAATTCATTAGAGGTATTCTATAATAGTTTTCTGTATTTTAATATTTCTTCATTTTAAATATTGTTATAGTTATTTTGTTCATTTTTAGAATCATCATAATTATGCACAACAAGAATATTAGAAACAGTAGGTAATGTTATTACCTCATTGACTTTAGTCATGAAATAGATATTTTCTCTATTTGGAGTATCTTCAGGTGAAGAATATGAATCATTAGATCTATCTTCAAAAACACTCCAGGTGGACTTCATACCCTTCTTTTATCTCCTGTCCTTGTCCTCATATTTCTTTTTTCACTTAAGCTTTAGACAGTCAAACTTTATGTATCCTTTCCTCTACCATTCATAGAACACAAATTCTTTTGAATCATAATCCTTCTTACAATATTTATTTTAATTTCCTATGTTGTCATAATTTTTTTTATATTATAATTCTATAAATAACTTTTTATTCCTATAGAACTTCATAAATCTTATGGATATGTGAGCCATATTCTCATCACTATCAGAAAGAGATTCACTATCACTTGAATATAGGGCTTGGACTTTGTCATTTTATTTTTTCTTTTTATTATCTAGGTTTCTAGAAAGATACTGACATTATTTTAGGCTCCTCATCTTCTTCATGGTTTACATTTAATTATTCTTCACACATCATATGTTTTCAAACCAACTCTTTTAGAGGAAGCTTACTTATGTCTTGTGATTTTCTGATTGAAGCTGAGGCACCTCTCCATCTTTCTGGTAGACATATCAATAATCTCATAATATAATTCATATTAGATACTGGTTTTCCATGTGATATTGTCATGTTTAAAATCTCTTTAAACCTGAGATACATGTCAAAAATCAGTTTATCGGGTTTTATTTTAAAATTATCATATTTAAAAGTATAAGTATTAAGTCTCATCTCTTTAACATTTGACGTTCCTTGCTGGGAAAAAAACAAAGTATCCCAAATTTTTTAAGTAGTTTTACAAGAAGATATTTTATTAAACTCTTCATCATATATTCCACAGTACAAAGCATTCATTTGTTTATAATTATTATTATATATATCTTTAGTGTCTTTATCCCTAATATCTCTAGTAGTAGTAGGAAACTCATATTTATCTTCTATAGAATTCTAGATTTTAAATCCCATACTTTCAATATAAATTTTTATTTTAATCATCCATTGAGCATAATTAGTAAAATTTTAAAAGGTAGGTCTATTAGTAGTAGAACCTTCTTTACAATTATCCATTTTAAAGTGATAAATTTAGAAATAATATAAATTTAATATCTTTAATATAAAACTAAAATCACGCTTGAAAATAATTTTAAATCATTAATACCAAATAAATAATTCCTTTGATACAAAATTTTGGTCGAAGTGAGTGACTTAAGAGGGTGGGGGTGAATTAAAAACCCAATCATTTTTTGTTTCAAATAGATTATTTTGAAACCCTCTAAATATTTAAATACCACCCAAATTATCAAAATATGTATTATGATATAGATATTAATAATTCTAAAAATTTATCTAAAGATATATTAGGTATCATATGAATAATATATAATATTATTGGATCCTTTTAAATCATTTTACATTATAAAAATACTATATGAACACAAATTAACATAAACTATCAAATTTTATATTTTTCTGACTTTATTTTTTCAGTTTTGAAGAGGAAATAAAGTAAAACAAAATTGAAGCACCCAGTGGAAGGATTTAATCCAAGAGTTTCAATATCAAGTTAAGACTAATTCCTCTCCACTTAGTGATCACTATCCACCAAGACATTCATATAAAATAAAGAATCTGATCCACAACCTTGATCGGGTTTATACAATAGTTTACAAACATTTCAAGTCACACATGACCTCTTCTACCGTTATACATGGGAGTAAAAATAAACAGTCCACAAAGGGACCTCTACCACTCTTATCCATGGGAGAAACAAATATGAAAATATTTTGGGAACATATCAAGTATCTTATAGTTTAGTATAGAAGACAATGTGTTTGTGATAAAATAGTGTATGCACACGCATTGGTCAAAATATAAAAAAAATAGATAGAATAGAGAAATCTAAAAGTATAGAGTTTAGAAATGGTCGGTCTATTGCAATTTAGCTTGTGAGTCTTGATTTGATTCTGGAGTGAAACTTGAGTTGGGTTCTTTTGAACACTTCAAAAGAATATAGTGTCACAAAATCATA
Organism: Viscum album; assembly: GCA_963277665.1. Lineage (NCBI taxonomy): Eukaryota > Viridiplantae > Streptophyta > Magnoliopsida > Santalales > Viscaceae > Viscum > Viscum album. The sequence goes on from OY728150.1 coordinate 1,514,991,720, forward strand.
TTATTGAATGGAGGAAATCGTTGGATGTGAATGTGTCATTCATCTTCTAGTCATATGTTTGTAGCAGGCGAGCTCTTCTTGTTTTCAATAAGGTCCATCTCTATGTATGTTAAGTAGTTGTGAGATCTTGGTTTTCTATATGTATGAATCATAAGTGTATTTCATATATCAAACATGGGATTAAACTTCTCTTCTTTATTAGTAAAAATAAGGAGAATATTTGGATCAATGACTTCCTCATACTACACATTCTCACACTCTCTTCAATGATTTATTTCAATCATTTAAGATACAAACATAAAAATAATAAATGGAATTAACTTCAATAATATAGTAGTTAGTAATAATTCAAAATAAGTAAGGTGAAGAAAATAGTTTCAGTGAATTAGTTCAGAGGTGTCTTGAAGTCTTGAAGTATGCTGTTCTAGAAGCATTACACTAGTGGTGTCTAGTTTAATAGTTTCATAGACTTGACACAAATTTCACTTCTCTAATGATGTCTCAAATGGAGGTATCTTGTTTTATGGTGTCTTAGAAAATCAAAACAATGTGTTGGTGGTATGAAACTAGAGGTGTCTCATATGGTGATATCTCATACTTAGCCTAATTTTCATTCTGGTAGTATGACATCCTGACGGTGTGTCGATAGATGATGTCTTAGACTTTGTCAATTTTTATTTCCAGTGGTATGACATTATAACAGTGTTATATCCTAAATGTGTCTCATACTTAGAGATATTTTTATGTAGGAGGTGAGTTATGGAAAACGATGTCTCGGGTTGGCGGTTCCAATCTCAATGGTGCCTCATCTTTTGTCATGTTTATCACCTATATTAGAATATTATATTCTTATAGAAAACATATAATTCATTAATATTGTTTGAATCATGATTTTTGTGATCATTAAAACTAGGAGGTCCGCAACTATTTGTTCATGGATAGAGGCTATGCCTACTATCTTCAATCATATTGAGACACCTCTAAAAAGGTGAGTGAAGATCACAACTTATATTCTTAGAGGATCATCCACGACATAATGGGAAGTGTAGACCCAGGATGATCAGCATTAGGTTATGGTTTGGAAATATTTTCAATCTAAATTTTATGATTATTTATTTCCCAAGACATTAAGGTTAGACTGAATCAGAGAGTTTGTGCATCTTAAGTAGGTAATATTAACTATTATAGACTACTGTTATCATTTTATAGAGATTTAGTGTATCATTAATTCTTGGAGAGTTTTCTAGAGTTATGTGAATCAATTATGGGATTAGTTATGCCATCCCAGCATAAGTAAACATCTTCCTTATGATAGAATATTTTTGAATTAGTCAACCATACCCTCAACACTGAGTAGATCCAGATGGAATTAGATGTTGTGTTCTAGAGTAGTTCAATGCATAGATAGAGCATTAGTTCATCTAGTGCTGGAAAGCGTCACTTATAGTTTTCTCTTTAGGGAAGTGGAAACCAAATTATCCACACCGGTAGTAGTGTGCTATGTCACCAGTGTGGGAGGCCATAGAATATGAAGATCTGGTGTAGCAGAGACCAAGTTAAGTACTGATATTACTAACTATTGGGTCTAATTTTGTGTTTTTATTGAACCTTTAATATAGAGGCCAATGATAGGGGGTCAACACTAACTATAGGTTGTATATCAACATAGACAACTCCATTTCAAGTAGGGAGCTGAAGTACTATAGGCTATTTGGGCCAAGGAAGTTGTCTTGGTTTGGGTAGCCAATCCTGTGAGATGTAGTGCCAGAAGGTCGGACCCACTCTGGCTATTCAGGAAGTTTCTCAAGTGAATGGACAAAACCAGATTTATATAGTAAATCTTATTCCCGAGGAGTAGGGTGATAGTCCATCTATAGTCTGAGGTAGGATTTTAGTAGCCTCATCATTTATATTTACTTTATTTTACACAAGATATTCCCAATACTTTATATTTTATACTATTGTGGAGATTCTTGGTCTCAGAATTGAGTATTTATAGGTACTGATGACTCTTGAAAATCCATTGGGGATTCAAGAAGAAGGTGTGAACCTAAGAAATGATTAACCCTATATATAGGAATCTATTGTTTTCTATGGAACCCTTTCATCCTTGAGATGATGGGATTCAATATCATTCTATGGATGGAATGGTTATTACCCTACTTTTCCATTACTGATTTTTATTACTAGATGGTTTCGTTCACATCACTTGAGTTCAGTAACTACATTTAAAAGGGAGAATGGGACATCCTTGTTAGTAGAGCTAGACCTGAGCATCATGGGATGGGAGAAGTGAAATCCGAAATTTTTAGTATTTTTATGAATGATCTGGTATTACATAAGATAGTTTTACCACCTATAGTGGATTTTTTTAGGGATGTTTTCATTGATGACTTTTCTGGTTTACCTTCTGAGAGATAGGTGGAGTTTACCATTGAGATTTATTTAGGAGAAACTATAGTGTATATTCCTACTTACATGATGTAACATAATGAGCTCTAGGAGTTCAAGATACATCTATAGATCCTATAAGAAAAATGTTTTATATGAATGAGTTCCTACCCTTGGGGATCATCTATCCTTTTCACCAATAAAGAAGATGGAACCCTGAGGACTTGTGTAGATTATAAAAAACTAAACCATCTTATTTTTAAGATATGGTATCCACTACCTTGCATAGATGATATCTTAAAACAACTCTGAGAATATTAGGTGTTATCAATGATTTATTTGTGGTTGGGATACCATCAAGTGTGATTTAGACCTTTAGAAATACCACATACATATTTTCAATGAAGTTATAGTTTATATAAGTATCTGGTATTATAGTTCGTTCTGATGACTATGTTAAAAATTTTCATAGCCTTGATTAATCAGGGGTTCATCCATATAAAGATTCTTTTGTTTTCATTTTCATGGATGATATCTTGGTGTACTCTCACACTCAAAACAATCATAAAAAATCATTGATATCATTCTGAGTAAACTAAGAGAGAATTTTTTTTATTCTATGCTCACAAAATGTCAATTTTTATTGATAAATTTCACTGCATGGGTCACATTATCCCAGTATTATGAGGGTCTGTGGACTTAGAGAAGATGTGATCTAAGGTTCCTGGGGTGTAGCCTAAGAATTTATTTGAAATATGAAGTTTCTTTAGGATAGATAGATATTATAATCATTTTATTTAAGACATTCTACACCATGTGTCCCCTCTTATGAGCTTGACAAGGAAGGGTGTTAAGCTCTTATAGTCATTAGCTAGTGAAGATGCCATTCAAGTGATGAAAGAAAGAATGAATTTAGTACTGATCATATTTCTTCTTGATCAAGGAAGAATTAAAACTATGTATTATGATGCATCAAGTATCAGACTGGGAGCATTTATAATGAAAGTAGATTGAGTCACGGTGAATGGGTCTCGAAAGTTGAGGGCTCACAAGAAGAACTACCAGATACATGTTCTTGAGCTAGTAGTTGTGGTTCATTCCTTATGTTGTTGGAGGAATTATTTTTTTGGAGAGAAGTTATTAGTTTAACTATGAAAAAATAGTCTCAATTAAATATTCACATAGCATGATTTGAACCTTAGAAAAAAAACATGTTTTGATTTCATACAATCATTTGATTTATAGCTTTCTTATACTCCTAGGTAAGACAATAAAGTGGCTGATGCTTTGAGTAGGAAGAGTCAGACACAATTAGTTCAGGATGCTCAGAGTGAGTGGAAAATGATGGCCTTATTTTCTAAGATTCATTTAGAGGTGCATGACCATCATGGGAAGCCTATACTCATATCGTTATCAGTGAATACTTCACCTCTGAAGAGAGTGATGATGAGACAAATTTTTGATGCTGAGGGATTAGTCCTAAGAGAGAGTTTATCAAGTGAGAATCTACCTCCTGGTTGTATCATTGATGGGGATAAGATCTTGAGCATTCATGGATGTATCTAGGTTACAATAGATATATGATAGGATTTTATGTGGTAGTATCATGTCTCTACTTAGGTAGTGTGTCCTTATCTTACTAATATGTATTGTGATTAATGACGCTAGTATTGGTGTCCTGGTATGAAAAGGAAGATAATGAGTTTCTTCACATTATGTCTGACCAATTAGTGGGTGAAGGTGGAACTCTAGTGACTAGATATAATTCCATAGCCATTTCCCATTCCTAAGTGGAAATGAGATTAAATAACTATAGATTTTATGATGGTTTTACCTAGTTCACGTCATGGTAGTGAAACCGTATGAGTTATTATGAATATACAAAAAAAATTTGTACATTTTATACATTTTTTGGGAGACCTTTTCAATGGAATAACTATGAATAATTTACATCCATGATATTATCATACTTTATGGTATCCATTACACTATCATATCCAAAAAAGATTCTCTTTTTCCATTGCAGTTATGGTAGGGGATTCAGTGGGTTCTGGGTTCATTGGTACTGTTGATTACAACCTATCATCCATAAAATAAAGGTTAGTCTGAACATACTATTCATGTTTTGGAGATCACGTTCTGAGCATGAATCCTTGATTTTTTAGGTTATTGGGAGAAACTTATACCTCCTTTTTATTTTTCCAGAAATAATAGTTTATAAGATATGATATATATGGCTCATTTTTATGCCCTATACGGTATCCCATGCCATTCATCCCTATGCTTGTTAGAGGTAGGAGAGGTAGCGCTACTAGGACCTCATCTTGTTAAGGAGACATTGAATAATTTAAAACATATCAGGAGGCATATGGATATAGATCAGTATATGTATAAGTCTTATATTGACATCATTTAATGAACTCTAGAGTTAAAGGTTGGAGATATTGTGTGTTTCACCTTGATTGGGTCATGAGTGAATTCATAGGAAGGGTAATCTATCATCAAGATTCATCAGACCTTTTTGATATTTTAGAGAAGGCTGGCTCAATGGATTATCATATAACACTCCCTCACAAATACATAGTTATTTGAGATTCCTTCCACATTTTTTAGTTATGTCATTTCTATTCAGATCCATCCCATATTCTTCCACATGATGAGTTTGAGTTGGATATTGGTGATTCCCTTGAAGAGTATCCCATTAATATCATAGATCATAGAATGAAGGATCTTTGAGGTAGGTTAGTTCCTCTAGTGTAAGAACTAGGGTTTTTAGAACGGGTCAAAATCCCGAACTATTTGATTTTTTGACTTGTTTCTGAGAAAATTGGAAAAATCTAGGAAGTTCTAGAAATTTATAGACTACACACTGTGTACTCTAATGTACACTCCATGTAGGGGTTAGTCAATTACCATCTGTGTTCTCATCTAGTGCATGCCATGTGATGACCATGTTGAAATTTCCTACCACACAACATGTAGTGTTTCTCGACATGTCGTGTATCCTTCTTTCTGCGTAACGGATGTGTTCAAGTCGTGTGTCAACCCGTGTGGTGCATTCAATCTATGTGGCTACCCCGCTTAAGTCAGAGTACGGAAAAGGCCACTACATGGCGTGTAGTCCTTAAATACAGGTTGTGTACTTTTTCTTATTCTCTTAAATGAAAGATAATTGCATCTTATAATGAAAAATATATTCTTCTTCCCCGACTTCGGAACAGATCCGTTCCGAAAACTTGAAGAACATACCTAGCCCAAGAATCTTCATCTAGAGTCCGTTCTTTAATCCATCAGTGGATTCAGGATCTCAACAGCAAGGATAAACCTGTGCATGTTGTTCTGTTCCAATTTCCTTGTGTCACGCATCGTAGTTTCCATCCAAGTCGAATTGCCACGATTTGACGGAAACATATATCTACAAAGATCAGCTTCGAATTGGAGATCAATATGAGACATGACTATGTCTACGAGTCTCAGGTAGGTGTTTGATAAATTCATTCGTGTTTTCTCAGACCTTTGGGTGGTGCGGCTTAAAGCGCGAATTTGGGTATTTGAGTGAGACCTTAATTTATCTACTTCTGCATATTAAATTGCTTATTAGACCTATGGGATACCTCTGGGTATTCCATTTTCCATGTTTTTCTTGATCAGGGTCAGGAGAGGGGTCGTCACTCATATTGGGAATTTTTTCCGGGGTGCCGAGATAGTATAAATTTCTTTTTGATTGATTAAACTACTGAGTTTGATTTGTTAAGGTATAATACGAATTGTTATAGGTTTCCAAGACCTTGGTGCTGGTATGGGACAACACCTAGCTAGTGAAATTCAACTGTTTAGTTTGTTTCGACTAGTAAAAGTATTCTTTTGATAATATGTATATATGTAATTGCTAAATTGCACTTGCTGGAACCCTTGAGGTTGTGTTTCTTGTGGACCGGATATTCTTGAGTGATGCTGATCACAGGGTGGGCTTATCCCAGTTACATTGGGTGGTTCTGACCAATGGATTAGGCATCGTGGATGTCAGCCTGAGGTAGGGTGACTGTCAGGTTGGGCATGACCTGGGTTACTTGGATGGAGAGGCCGTCAGACATCAATGGCATGGTCGTAGGGACACAAGGTGTCAGAGACGTTGTGGCTTGGGTACTATTTTGCTGATTACTACTCACCCAGGACTTGAGTAGTATGCACATAGAAAGACTCTGTGATGAGGTGGTTTTTACCACTCGTGTGGGTAGAGGCCCCCATTAGTTGCAGTTTAGGTATTATTGGTTTGGGGGTGCTTTCCATAGGAAGCCACGTGGAAGGTGAGGAGCCTTCAAGGAATAGCATTGTGGCTATCGGGTTGGGGGAAGAGGCTCGCCATTATTTGAGGGCAGCCATCACTGTCCCTACGGTTACTTTATTTGAGGCCAGACATCACTGTCCCTGTGGTTACTTATTTGAGGATATACATCATTGTTCCTACGAGTTACTATTTCTTAGGTGTGCCTTCGGGAGATCGGTACTTGAGACACACGGTGTCAGGGGCACATGGTGCTAGGTAACATGATAGATATTCCGACGTTGGTCGGGATAGGTGACACTTTATGGTGGCTATAGAGAACCAACAGAGTTTATGTTTACTTGTGCATCATACTATTTACTATTTTGTTATAACTGCATGCCTATTTAAACACTTATATTAGGTATGCACCATTGGGTGGTATTTTACTGAGATTCATCTCACACCCTGCACGGGCCCTTCAGGACGCGTATAGACTTTATGGAATATGTGTAGGAAATAGGCCAACTTCAGGAGCTGGACTACAATAGCTATTGCATGGAGATGGTATGGACCTTGAGATATTTTCTACCAATAGATTTTTTTTTTTTTCTTCATTTCATGTATCAGCATGCTTACTTGTTATGTAGCTATAGTTGGTTATCCATTGGCACCCTTTATATATATATGGATATGAATGACCTACTTTGGATGCATGTTTTGTTGTTCGGTAGTAGTCACAAGTGATCAGTATGATGTTTTGTTTACTTTTCGCTGCTGCTGTTTATATTTATTACTTCCACTGTTTAGCGATATTGAATGTGCTTCCGCTCCGCGGGTTTCGTTCGAGTATGCTGAGTCATTTATTCTACTGCATATTTATTATTATACTCGGACCAGTACCATTATTATCCTCTAAGAGGGTATATCCTCCCCACTATACCTATAAGACCGTCGCTGCTAGTCGGCAGCCTTTGGCATCCGGGGAGGTGCGCCTAAGGTAGTAACACCCGACCCGTGTAGCACTGTTCAGGTGGCTTTTCAGGTCCGAGTTATTACAAAGTGGTATCTGAGGAGTTATTGATAGGAATTTAGTAGTAGTGTTTTACTGGATACTAATTAGATTGATACTTATCTTTTATTTACTACTAGTTTTACTCTTCGGGTTATGGTAGAATGGAGAAATGTTGTTACTAGAACTGGGTTTCTAGCTTGTGCTTGGGTTCCTGCAGCCCCAGGTATAAGGGATGAACCAAGTTTCCATGGGTGGGAATTGCTATTTTATTTTTCTCAGATTATAGTTTATATGATTTACACCTTGGTGGCTCACTTGGTGTATGATGTTATTGATTGTGAAATGTAACCCTTGACCTGGTGCGGTAAGGGAGGATTGGACCTTGGCCTGGTATGGAAAGGATTGTTTTCTTGGCTTTTGATAGGCACATTTTAGGGTATTTCAATTTCATAACTACAGGTATTCTTTGTGAAGGGATAATTCCATGTGAATAATATCAATTTCCATGCCTTATATTCTTTCAAAATGTGAATCGATGAAATTCTTGATAAATTTTCTTGTTTATTGCAATGTGTTATGCCATGCTTTATATATTTTTAGAATTGCATGCAGTAAGGTATTTGGGCCCGGCTCTTGTATGAGTAGGCAAGTACTATGGTTGAGGTGATTTTGATCACCAGGATTGGGCAGCTCGGATGTCAGTTTGAGGCAACATTGGTTGTCAGGAAGGGCATGGCCTGAGGTACTTTTGATACTTGGATCTATTGAGGGTGGGTAAGGAGGCCATGAGGCCAGGATTCCATGAGCATGGGTTGAGATAGGGGAGAGTAAGGGTAGTTGTTTTATGATGCCTCTTTACTACTTTCCTTATCTGTATTGAATATATATTGTTATATATATAAGGGTTGTCTAACCATTTATGGTATTCAGCGGGTTCCTTTTAGTCGACTCAGATAGAGGGTCGGATGGGAGATGGTACAGTGCTGCATGAGCAGGGTTCGGTTCAGGATCCGAGGTAGGTAGAGCCTGAGCTGCAGATACAGGCTCAAGGACAGGATCATATTCAGGATCCAGTGCAGGGAGGATAACAACTGGGTTTGGCAGCGTTCATACCATGGCTTGACGAGTAGCTCCGAGATAGCCTAGTATGTGTCTTGCAGGGGATCGATAGAGGTGTGCAAGGTACAGAGCCATCTATGGAATATCTGACACATGAGTTCCAGTCGCAACACTCGTCTCTTTTTTAGGGTGAGGGTTGTAACACCCCAAGCTTCAAAGGTACACTTCTCTTTGAATAATACAGTTGCGTGTGTTGTACGCAACTTCGAGTTCTAACACACCACAACCAATCAAACTAGCTGTTATGAATAGTAATACACACTTTTTTGAATTTTTTTAAATTTTATCTTTCAAAATGGACTTCATTTTTGGATTCGAAATATCGAAATTAGCTTCGGGTGAATTTTTGGTATTTTTCTGAAAACTTTCAATTTTTGATAAATAGTGAAAACACTGAGTTATAGTTTAAAAACGAATTTTTATTTAAATAATTATTTATTTTATTTAAGTTTATTTTAGGTCAAAATAGATACTTAATACCTATATAAGTTCAATTTAATTCATTGGAGACAGTTTATAATAATTTTAGATATATAAAAATTTTATTGATCTTTTCATCGTCTTTTACCCACCTCCTAGGAGAATTTGAAAACTCACATAAAACTAAATTTTACCACTTCTATTAGCGAAATTTAAAAAATTCTAGAGACACAGTTGACATAAGTAAGAAAAATGTGGTTCAATAAGATGAAAATAATTTTTGGTGAATAGTAACTTTTTACTTTTATTTACCACGGTTAAATGTAAATATGGTAATTAAGGGTAACAATGATATTATTATTACCCTAACACATGTCCTAATTATATTTGATAAGTATAATTAGACCACAAAAAACCTTCGGAATAAAATATGAACCACTTTGGTTTACATGGATTAGATTAGGACACTTATTATTATTTTATTTAAAGAAGAGTTAAAGGAGTTAAAATCAAAGTTTAATAACTAAAACATTTTTAATATAGGGTTATACATAATATAAAATCTACTATAAATATTGATTATAAATATAAAAATATTTCATACATAATGGTATTTTATTTATATTTTTTAGACATTAAATAATTTAATTTATTTATGACACAATGATGAAGCAGTAATAACATAATTAATGAAATATTAAAATAATTGATATTATAAATATCCAAATAAATGTAATTTGAGAATTTTTATTAATTATACAAATTTATAAATTAATATGAAATAGTATGGTTGGTTAGATTATTTTTTTTCGAAGTAATAACGCTGTTATAAATTTAGCAAAAACAAAATACCAAATAGTGTCAAAATTGACATAAAAGAGTTTTTAAAACAAATATTATATTATTAATTGATATTCTATTCCTAAAAATCTAAGGTTTAGTAAAAAGACTTATATAATGTTATTTTTATAATTAATGAACCACTTGGGGTTCTCTTGGAATTATATTATATGTTTATTAACCATGTAATATAAAAACACAAAGATACATGGTAAATGTCAAACTATTTAACTAAGAGTGAAATCTAAAAGATAAAGTTCATTTAGTGACTGAAACCTGTATAAACCTATTTTTTGAGTGGTTTTAGACCCATACCCACATTATCATTTAAATAATCCATTTTTAATCCATTAGAAACCGAAATTGATTTTATTATAAAATAATATTTCTAACTTTTCCTAAGGTGCCCCTCACCCCTCTTATAAAAGGGCACTCCCCCTTCTCTCTAATTCACACCTTCAAAGCCATTTTTCTCGGACAACCTCTACCCAAATACCCACTAAAATATCTTACCTTCATCCTATAGTCATTCTTTTAGTCAGAAATCCAACCTAAGGAGCCCTTTTGATCAAATCAAAGGAAGAACTCGTAGAAGAGGTAAATATTTCATCACCTCTTTCAAGTTCCTTTCTTCTTCCACTTCCTCTTTATTTGTTGTTTCTATTATAAAATAATAACTATATTATCTTCTATATAATGTTATGTTATTATAAATATGGTATAACCATATTCATTATTCTATCCATCCTTTGAATGACATGTCACCATATGTGTGTACGTACAACTTACCGTCTCCACGTTGTGGTGTAATTGTTATTCAATACATTATTATTTGGATGTGTATAATAATGATATTTAATTGATGTAAATAATAAATATAACATTATAATGATTCTTTATATATGATATACCATCCAATTATATATTATTTTAATATCAAAAGTATGATATTTCCACTCGTGCATACATACGGATTACCGTCTCCACGAACGCGATGAGATTCATTCCCCATCATATCCATTCAAGACTAATTTTCATTAGATTATTAAAAATAATGTTTAAATACTTAATATAATTATGAATATGAATAAGATACATCCTATCCATAACAAACATTACTTACGTAACAAAGCATATAAAGGAAAACAAATCAGTTAACACTCAAAATGACGATAATACTAAGATATTATTAACAAAGAAATTTTAAAATATCATATATGATATCATATTAATGTATATTATTATTTTATAATTTAATAAAAATTATTTCACCATTATACAGGAGGTTAACCTACCCTCGACCAAGGAAAATTACAGGGTAAGGGTTAATTTCACAATCTCTTTATTATCTGAGGTTGTTTTTACGTAAGTACTTACTGGGACCTCTTTATCATCCACATCCATGTTTCTTAAAAATTTATTCCAAAGAATTTTTACTATTTACTAGACCATGGTTTAAATTCATTTATACCCTTGTTTCACTTTTTATAAAATTGTTTGAAAGGAATCTTTCTGTTATTTTCTAACAAGGTACTTTATGACCTTTTCGAAAGAATTAAGGTAAGAATGTTTTTTTAACTTATGCGGTGGGTGTGGATATTTTCTACCGTTATAACATCATCAAAGCTTCTCTTAAAATCTTATAATAAAATTAAAAAAATAAATGTTTTATTTTATAATTATATTAATTTTAAATGATTTCAAAATATTAAGTGATATTTCTCTAAAAAAGTTTGGATTTCATATATGTCAACATCTTTTGATGAATTTTAAGCTTATTTGAAGTTGATTTATTATGATACAAAAAATACACATTGTATTGAATTTTTTGTGATATGTTTGACTGTGGATGTGTTATTTTCTTACCATCCATGGTTTATGGATAGAGTATTAACATTTTGTATTCCAGTTTTAATTCGAATGTTTATGTCATGTTTAAACCTTTTCATATGAGGAATGCATTGGACTTAGTAAGTGACAGGTGGAGCCTGCTATAGCTCCTCGATTCATCGGTAGGTCTCATGAGACAAACTAGTGTCTTGGCACAAGGCCTTGACAAAATCTTATTTGTAGTCTTGGCACAAGGCCTTGACTATGTGGTTATGAAAGTCTAGCATTATGCATTCCATTGTTATGAATGTAGCTATTGATATTGCATGTGATTATTCGAATAGTAGAATATCTATGTGAGTAAGTAAATAGCATTATTTGATTTTATCTTTTCCATATTATGCTGAAGTTCATGTTTATAAGTCTTTTGTTTTAGTCTTATAAATTTCCTTAAATGTTTATGCTTATTTATGAATGTTTCTTCTATATTGTTATCTTTACTGAGCATCTGATCTCACCCCCTTCCTATGTTTTATTTTTCCTAGGATACCAAGAAGTATTTTATGACTGACCTGTAGGGATAGTCTGAGGGGATATGAGTGTGGTCTATAGAAACTATGTTGTTGTAGTTTTTCATTTTATGATGTAATGTAAACCTTATGAATGTATCTAGTACTTCCAAGGCTACTTAACTAATTGGTATTTTGAGACTTGATCTTTTGTGATCATGACAATGTTATGTAATAACGCACCAACTCTGGGTAACTGGGGTTGAGGCATTACAAGGGTGGCCATAAGCGGCTGAGAACTAGATATAGAGCATGCAAATGATCTTTGAGAATCATGAGATGCCTCATGGGAGGAGGGTGAAGCTGGTGACGTACAAGCTGCGAGGACTGGAGAAGCATTGGTTGGATGTGCAGGTGAAGGCTCGTAGGCATGAAGGGATAGCATGGAAGGACTTCGAGGATAGATTCTTTGATCACTTTTACCCAGAGACACTGAGGGCCAAGAGAGCTCGGGAGTTCTTGAGTGTTTAGTAGGGAGACATGTATGTCTTGGATTATGAAACTACTTTCACTGAGCCATCATGCATTGCACCGGGTATGGTGAGTGATGACGCGATAAGGGTGATTTTCTTCGAGGATGGCTTACAACACGCCATTCGAATCCAGCTTAATATCTTTAGGCTGAGTTCATTATCAGAGGCGGTGAATCAGACACTCATAGTAGTGGGAAACCAAAAGGATAGGCCCCTGGTTGGCCGAGGAGTAGTTTCAGGTGACGGTTCAGATAGGAGGAAGTGAGGACAGGATGAGTTCTTGCAATGATGTTAAGCCAAGGACTCAGATATACCACTTCGTAGAATTTCTTCAGTGGTTTGGTTTCAGTGTGGACATCCAGGACATGTTTGGACTTAGTGTGATAGGCCTCCAAAGGAGTGGAGGGCATGTGGGCAGGTTATGCATCTTGAGAGGTTCTAGAGGAAGCCTTCTCAGACAACTAGAAGGCAGGGACCAAGATAGATGGTGGAATCTGGATTTGGTTCGGGTTCGGTACTAGGAGAGGGTAGTCGAGGTTCAGCCGCACGCAGAGGACGTGATAAAGACAGCGGGATCCAGCTGAGGGGTCAGTGGCCTATGGCTGGAGTAGCACCGCAGGGAGGTTAGGCATCAGGCAGCCGTACATCAGGCTAAGTGCATGTCGTGGAGCTGCCAGAGGCTGAGCAGGTTGGTGATCCGATGATGGTTAGAGGTACACCACGGGTGTGGCTGTGATTTCCATGTTTTCTTTTTGGCATGGCCCATAGAGGCATGTCCATTTTGATTGCATGTGATAGGAAAGATCTATGTGGGCTGACTAGATGCTGGTTAGTGGGATTGGCTTCATATTGGGTGTGTGATATATTTATATATATGTATGACGATGCATCATGGGATGACCATGATTCCGGAAATAGGTTAGAGAACCCTTATTTTGTTGAGTTTTTTCAGGTTGAGACCGAGTTAGGCAATTCCTAAGGCGGGGACCCCTTGAGGAATTTAGCCAGAACCTTTGAGACCAGGGAAGTCCAAGTTATTTTAATTAGGGTGGTATGTTTGGTTCCATCTCTGGGTTTTGTTTGATAGCTTGGGGATGAGCTATATTAACGTTGGGAGATTGTAAGAATCCAGATTTTTAGAACGGGTCAAAATCCCAACCCTGTCTGGATTTTTGACTTGTTTCTGAGAAAACTGTAAAAATCTAGGAAGTTTTGGAAATTTCCAGACTACACAATGTGTACTATAAAGTAAACGTCTTGTAGGGGTTATGTAAGTACCGACCGTGTGCTTGCCGAGTACATGTTGTGTGATGACCATTTAGAAATTTCCCACTACACAACATGTAGTGTTTCTCAACACGCTGTGTATCCTCCTTTCTGCGTACCGTCTATGTTCAAGTCGTGTGTCATCTCGTGTGGTGCATCGAAGTTGTGTGGCCACCCCACATAAGTCGGATTACGAACAAGTCCACTACACAGCATGTAGTCCTTAAATACACTCCACACACTTTTTTTATTCTCTTAAATGAAAGAGCGTCACGTCTTATTATGAAAAATATCTTCTTCATCACCAACCTTAGAATAGATCCGTTCCAAAAACCCGAAGAACACACCTAGTCCTAGAATATTCATCCAGAGTTTGTTCTTCAATCAGTCGGTGGCTGCAGGATCGCAACAATGAGGTAAAACCCATGCACCCTGTTCTGTTCTAGTTTCCTTGCCTCACGCGTCCTAGTTTCCATCCGAGTAGAATTGCTGGGATATTGTGGAAATGTAGATCTATAAAGATTGGCTTCGAATTGGAGCTTGATATTGTACGTGCCTACGTCTATGGGTTTCATTTAGGTGGTTCATACCTTCTTTCATGTTTTCGCAGAACATTGGGTGGTGCGACTTAAAGTGTGAATTTGGGTGTTTGAGTAAGACCTTAATTTATCTGCTTCTATATATTAAATTTCTTATTAGACCTGTGGAATACCTTTTGGTATTTCCTTTTCCCTTTTTTTCTTGATCGGGGTCAGGTGAGGGGCCGTCGCTCATATGTGGCATTTTGGCTGGGGTGCCAAAATGGTATAAATTTCTTTTTTTATTAAACTTATGAGTTTGGTGCATTAAGTTATGATATTAATTTTTAGAGGTTTCCAAGACCTTGGTGCTGGTATGGGACAACACATAGCTAGTGAAATTCAACTGTTTAGTTTTTTTTTTGAATTGTTAAAGTATTATTTTGATAATATGTATATATGTAATTGCTGAATTGCACATGTTGGAACCCTTGCGGTTGTGTTGGGTGTGTCCCAGATATTCTTGAGTGATACTTATCACAGTGTGGGCTTGTCCCATGTTACATTAGGTTATTCTGACCATGATATTGGGCATCATAGATGTCGGCTTGAGGCAGGGTGACTATCAGGTTGCGCATGACCCGGGTTACTTGGATGGTGAGGCTGTCGGACTTGAGTGGCATGGTCACAGGGACATGAGGTGTCATTGATGTTGTGTCTTGGGTACTATTTTGGCTATTATATATCACCTAGAACATGAGTAGTGTGCACACATAGAGACTTCTTGATGAGGTGTTTTTGACCACTCATGTGGGTAGAGGCCCCGGTTAGTTGCGGTTTAGGTTTTATTGGTTTGGGGGTGATTTCCATCGGAAGCCGCGTGGAAGGTGAGTAGCCTTCAGGGGATATCATTAAGGCTATCAGGTTTGGGGTAGAGGCTCAACGTTATTTGAGGATAGACATCGCTATCCCTCCAGTTACTTTATTTGAGGGAAAACATCGCTGCCCCCGGATACTTATTTGAGGACAGAAATCACTATTCCTCTGAGTTAATATTTCTTGGGTGTGCCTTCTGGACGTCGGTACTTGAGACATGCAGTGTTAGGGGGCACATGGTGCTGTGTTAAATGACAGAGATTCCAGCATTGGCCGAAGCAGGTGACACTTTATAGTGGTTGTAGAGCACCAACAGAGTTTATGTTTACTTGTGCATCGTACTATTTACTATTGTATTATAATTGCATGACTGCTTAAACACTAATATTATATATGCACAATTGGGTGGTATCTTACTAAGATTCGTCTCACACCCTACACAAGCCCTTCGGGACACGTTTAGACATTACATATTATGTGCAGGAAAGAGGCCAGCTTCAGGAGTTGTACTGCATTAGCTATTGCATGGAGATGGTATGGACCTTGAGGTCTTGCATAGCTGGAGATTATTTTGTTTTTCTTCCTTTCCTGTATCATCATGGTAACTTGTTATGTATATATAGTTGGTTATCTATCGGTTCCCTTTATATATATATGGATATGTATGACCTATAATGGATTCATGTTTTTTTTGTAGTAGTCACAAGTGATCAGCATGTTGTTCTATTTACTTTCTGTTGTTGTTGTTTATATTTATTGCTTCTGTTGTTTATCGATATTAAATGTTCTTCCGCTCTACGAGTCTGGTTCGAGTCTGCTGAGTCATTTATTCTGCTACATATTTATTATTATACTCAAACAAGTACCATTATTATCCTCTGAGATGGTATAACCTCCCCAATATACCTATAAGACCCTCACTGCTAGTCGGAAACCTTTGGCGTTTGGGGATGTACGCCTAAGGTAGTAACACTAGACCCGTTTATCACTGTTCGGGTGGCTATTCATGTCTGGGTTGTTACATCTAGTATGGGTATTATGGAAGCACAAACATGTAAAAAATGAGACCATGGAGGGGGATGCTAATGTATGTGCTCAATGGGTGGAGCTATTATCATATGATGCTTTACCACACTCATAAGGGAAACTTTAGGATGAGTTTTTTTTATAAGAAGATGTTACATAATGCCCCAACCCTAGTTACCCAAAGTTGGTGCATTATTACATAAAATTGGCATGATCACAAGGCAATCATGTCCTGAATGATTGATAAGTTTAGTATTATTGGAAACAAGATTTATACATAAGTTCAACTTTACAACTTGAAAAGAAATACAACACTAATTTATTCCATTAGAAACATCTAAGCCTCCTAGATTATGCCTACAAGTCACTCATAACTAAATTCTTCATATCCTTGGATAATTAATCATAAGAAAGGGGTGATCTCAAACACTCAGTAATGGTAAGCAATACAGTGGAAGATAACATAAATATTAAGCATGGTGAATAATTGAAAAAACATTCCTTTACAAATAATAAACATGAACACTTTTATGGCAGGAATATGTGCTGAGTAAATAATTCCATAATAAAACATAATCATGGGTATTCTACTAGTAGAATGACCACATGAACCATCAATATTATTTTCATAATGAGTGAATTTATAATGTCGGACATTCTAAAACATTTTTTCTAGGCCTCGACCAAGACGTGCAAAAATAATTAAGGCCTCATCCAAACCCATATATCAAATTGGTAAAGGCCTCAGCCAAAACCATATATCAAATTGGGAAAGGCCTCGGCCAATTACACATCTAGTTGTCTCATGAGACCGATAGATGCATCAAGGAGCTACAGCGGTCTCCACCCGTAACTTACTAAATCCAATACATTCCTCATATGAAAAGGTTGAAATATAACATAAACATTCATATTAAAAATAGCATACGAAATGTAAATACTTTAACCATAAACCATGAATGGTATAAAAATAACACATCCACAGTCAAACATATCACAAAACCTTCAATATAATATGGAATATTTTTATCATAATGAATCGACTTCAAACAAGTATAAAATCCATCAAAGGATGTTGACATAGATGAAATCAAAACTATTTGAGAGAAATATCTCTTTATTTTTTTTTTGAAATAATTTAAAGTTACATAATTATAAAAGAAAACATTTATTTTGAAAATATTCGTAAAATCTTGTAAGGGAATCTTTGATGATGTTATAATGGTGGAGAATAACCACACCCTCCATATAAGTTAAAAAGTACATTCTTATCTTAATTTTGTTAAAAATGTCGTAAAGTACCTTGTTTGGAAAATGATTGAAAGATTCATTTAAAAACATATAAGTTCAAATAAGGGTATAAATGAATTTTACCCATTGTATAGTAAATAGTAATTTTTTTTGAAATATATATTTATGAAATAGGGATGTGGATGATAAAGTGGTCCCAGTAGATACTTACGTAAAAACAAGTCAGATAATAAAGAGATTGTAGAATTAACCCTTACCTTGTACTTTTCCTTGGTTGAGGATAGGTTAAACTCCTATATAATGCTGAAATAATTGTTATTAAATTATAAAATAACCATATAAATTAATATAATATCATATATGATCTTATAATATTGCTTTGTTAATAATATTTTAGTATTATCGTCGTTTTGGGTGTTACCTGATTCGTTTTACTTTATATGATTTATTATATAAGTAATGTTTGTTATGGATAGGATGTATATTATTCATATTCATAATGATATTAAGTCTTTTAAAAAAAATATTTAATCATAAAATGAAAATTAGTCTCAAATGGATACGATGGGGAATGAATTTCATCACGATCGTGGAGACTGTAATCCGTACGTACGCACAAGCGGAAATATCATTATTTTGATATTAAAATCATATATAATTGGATGTTATATCATTTATAAATAATAATTATCATATTATATTTATTATCTACATCATTTATACTCATTATTATACCCATCCAAATGATGAAGTGTTTGAATAAGAAACTACACCACGACGTGGAGACGGTAATCCGTACGTACGCACGTATGGTGACTTTGTCATTTATAGGATGGATAGAATAAATAATATGGTTATACCATTTTTATAATAACATCACAGTATATAGAAGATACTGGAGTAATTATTTTAGAATGGAAACAACAAACAAATAGGAAGTGGAAGAATAAAAGAACTTGAAAGAGGTGATGAAATATTTACCTCTTCTTCGGGTTCTTCCTTTTAATTTGATCAAAAGGGCTCTTAGGTTGGCTTTATGACTAAAGGAAGGCCTCTAGGATTAATTTTAGATAGTTGGGAGGATATTTGACTAGGGGTTGGCCGAGCCAAATTGATTTGACGGTGTGGATTTGAGAGAAGGGGAAGTACCCTTTTATAAGAGGGGTGAGGGGCACCTTAGGAAAAGATTAATATATTATTTTATAATAAAATAATTTTCGGTTTTTAATGGCTCAAAAATGAATTATTTAAAGGATATGGTGGTGTTGGGTCTAAAACTCCTAAACCAGTAGGTTTTAGACAGGTTTGGGTCACTATATTAACCTTATCATTTAGATTTAACTCTCAGATAAATAGTTTGACATTTATCAGGTCTCTTTGTATTTTTATATTATATGGTTAATAAACTTACTATAAACTTATAATAGAACCCCAAGTGGTTCATTAATGATACACATTTCATTATATAAGTCTTTTGGTCGATCTTTAGATTTTTAGGATTATTTTATCAACCAATAATATTGTATTTGTTTTAAATACTCATTTATGTCAATTTTGACATTATTTAATGATTAATTTTTGTTAAAGTCCTAAAAACTTTATTAATTCTAAATAAATAAATTTAATCAACTCTAACATGTTATATTAACCTAGAAAATTATTTTAATTCATTAAAAAACTCAATTTAGATTTATTTGAATATTTATAATTTCAATTATTTTATTCTTTCATTAATATGGTAATTATTGCATCATCATTGTGTTATAAATAAATTTAATTATTTAATTTATAAAAATTATAAATAAAATACCATTATGTAGGAAATATTTTTAGCTTTCTAATTAATATTTATAGTCGAATTTATATTGTGTGTAATCCTATATTAAAATGGTTTAGTTATTAAACTTTGAATTTAACTCTTTTAACACTTCTTTAAATAAAATAATAACAAATGTCCTAATATAATCCAAGTGGAACAAATAGGTTCATATTTTCTTACTAAGGATGGTTTTGGTCGAATTATACTTATCCAATAGAATTAGTACATCTGTTAGGGTAATAATAAAATCCTTTTTACCATTAATTACCCTATTTACTTTTAACTGTGGGAAATAAAAGTAAAAAGTTACTATTCACCAAACATTATTTTCATCTTATTGAACCACATTTTACTTACTCATATCAAACCTGCCTCTCAGAGTTTTGAAATTCAACTCATAGAATTGGTAAAATTATGTTTTATACAAATTTTGAAATGCTCCTAGGAGGTGGGTAAAAGATGGTAAAAAGTTTGATAAAATTATATATATATAAACTCATTATAAAATGACTCCAATGAATTAAATTGAACTTATATAGGTATTTTGATTAAAATAAAATAAATAATTATTTAAATATAAAGTCGGTTTTAAACAATAACTCAGTGTTTTTCACTTTTCATCAAAAATTGAAAGTTTTCAGAAAAATACCAAAAATTAACCTTAAGATAATTTCGATATTCCGAATCCAAAAATAAAGTCCATTTTGAAAGATAAAATTTATAAAATTTCAAAAAGTTGGTATTACTATTCATAATGGAGAGTTTGATTAGTAGTAGTGTGTTATAACCTCAAAGTTGCGCACAATGCAAGCTATTACATTATTCAAAGGGAAACGTACCGTGGAAGCTTGGGTGTTACATTCTTCTCTCATTCAAATAATTTCATCCTAGAAATTTCTAGAATATTACTGCATAAAAGGATTTGGGTGCTTCTTCATAATAAGTTCCTCGGGTTCCCATGTTACCTCTTCCATCTTATGGTTTCTCCATAAAACATTACCAGATGAGTCATCTGGTTTCTCAGAACTTGTTCTCTAGTATCAAGAATTTTGACAGGCACTTCACAATAAGATAGATCAGGTTCCAGTTCAATTTCCTCGTAGGTGAGTACATGCGTTGGGTCAGGCATGTATTTTCTCAATAGTGATACAAGGAACACATCGTGAACTTCGGAGAGACTTGGTGGAATTTCCAACCAGTAAGCTATAACCCCAATTCGTTTTAGGATTTTGAAAGGTCCGATGTACATGGGACTTAGTTTACCCTTCTTACCGAATCATATAACTCTCTTACATGGAGATACCTTCAAGAAAACATGATCTCCTACCTAAAATTCATAATCCTTACTTCGGTTATCAACATAGCTCTTCTTCCTACTTTGTGCTATTTTTATGTGGGTTTGGATAACCTTCACCTTTCCTATTGTTTCCTCAACAAGTTCTGGGCCTTTGAGTTTTCTTTCACCAACATCATCCCAACAAGTTGTTGTGTGACATCTCTTGCCATAGAATGCTTCATATGGTTCCATCTGAATACTTTAATGGAAGCTATTGTTATAAGAAAATTCTACCAGTGGTAAATATTGACCCCACTTACCTTGAAATTCAAGTGAGAAAGATCTCAACATGTTTTCTAAGGTTTGAATAGTTTGTTCTAGTTGTCCCTCAGTTTGAGAGTGGTAGGAAGTTCTCAAGCAAAGGTTAGTATCCCGGGATTTCTGAAGACTTTTCCAAAATCTTGATGTAAAATGGGGATCACGATCAGAAAAAATCGATATGGGTACACCATGGAGTCTTAAAAATTCATTAATATATAGTCTTCCTAAATGTTTAAGTGTTAAATCTTCTCTTATTGCAAGAAAATGTGCTGACTTGGTAAGAAGATCAACAATGACCCATATTTCATCATTCTTTCTAGGTTTGTTTGGTAGCCCTATGACAAAGTCCATCGTAATATTATCTCATTTCCACTCAGGTATGGGAAGAGGTTGCATGACTCATCTAGGATATTTCCTTCCAGCTTTCACTTGTTGACAAACCATACATCTTGACACAAAATCAGCAATCTCCCTCTTCATGTTGTCCCATCAAAAATATTCCTTCAAATCTCTATACATCTTAGTGCTACGAGGGTGTATAGAGAAATTGGAGCTATGAGAATCATCTAACAATTCCCTTTTTAGATCAGTTATATTGGGAACACAAATTCTCTTCCCAAATTTCAAAATCCCATATTCATATATGAAGTCACTCAATCTCCCATCATTCACAGCTTTATTCTTCTTTTGAAACTCCTCATCATCGATCTGAGAACTCTTTATCCTTTCTAGTAAAGATGGTTTGGAAACCATTTGAAAAGCATTGATGTTTCACCTTCCATGGTTATTCCCATATCCATCTTTACTAGATCCATATATATAAGATACTTTTCAACTCTCATCTTGGTCAAAACTCCATGGTCTTTTCTACTCAAGGCATCTTCTACCTTATTTTTCTTCCTCGGGTGGTAGTGTATAGTACAATTATAATCCTTGAGTAGTTCAAGCCATCTCCTTTGCCTCATGTTGAGTTCTTTTTGTGAGAAAATATACTTCAAACTCTTGTGATCAGTATAAATCTCACAATTTTCACCATATAGATAGTGTCTTCATATCTTCAGTGCAAAGATTACAGGTTCTTACTCAAGATCATGAGTAGGATAGTTTTGTTCCGGAATTTTTAGTCGTCGTGATGCATAGTCAATAACTCTATCATTCTGCATAAGGAAACAACCAAGTCCTTTCTTTGAGGCATCACTATAAACAACAAACCCATCATTCCTCGATGGTAGAGTAAATATAGAAGCATTGACTAATATTCTCTTCAGTTCTTCAAAACATTCTTCACATTCTTTTGTCCAAACAAATTTAATTCCATTACGTGTGAGTTTGGTTAAAGGGTTAGCCAATCGGGAAATATTCTAGACAGAATGTCGATAATAACCTACTAAACCAATAAAACTACGTACCTCAGTTATACATGTAGGTGTTGGACATTCTTGGATTGCCTTAGTCTTAGAAGGATCAACATAGATTCCATCCTTAGAGACAATATGGCCAAGAAAAGAAATCTCCTGAAGCCAAAATTCACACTTTCTAAACTTCCTGTATAATTCATTTCTTCTGAGGGTTTTTAGAATGGTGCGCAAATAATTTTCATGATCTTCATAGTTTTTGGAGTATACCAAGATATCATTAATAAATACCACTACAAAGTCATCAAGATATTCCTTGAAATGTCTATTCATTAGATCCATAAAAACAGAGTGTGCATTAGTCAGCCAAAAAGGCATTACTGTAAACTCGTAATGCCCATACCTAGTTCAAAATGTTGTTTTTGGAATGTCTTCCTTCTTCACACACAACTGATGATATCCAGATCGAAGGTCAATCTTTGAAAAATATTGAGCTCACTACTACAAAAACAGGCTTTATCAGCGCTCAAAACTTTCTTTATCAATGTTAAAAAAGAGTTGTAAAGCTTAGCGCTGATAGGGGGTCCCCTTTACCAGGGCACAATAAGCGCTGATAAAGGCTATCATTATCAGCACTAAAACAACGCTGATAAAGGAAACCTTTATCAGTGCTAAAAAAGTGCTGATAAAAGGAGACTTTATCAGCACTAAAAAGGCACTGATAAAGGAACCCTTTATCAGTGATAAAAAAGCACTGATAAATGTGTTTTTATCAGCGATCTTTTAGTGCTGATAAAGGGTTCCTTTATCAGGGTCTTTTTAGCACTGATAATGAAAGATTTTATCAGATTTTTTTAGTACTGATAAAGGATTCCTTTATTAGGGCTAAAAAGTGCTGATAAATTCCCTGTCTGCTGTAAAAAAAAATTTCAATAGCCCACCCAAACAACACCTGCAAAAAATTCAGCATCTCAACAAGTAAGTATACCCATACAAAATTAACACATAAATCATAAGCTAATTACACCAAGTATACCCATACAACAAGTATACCCATACACCATTAACACATAATTCATTAGTTAATTAAATACATAAAGAATTCAATTCAGAATTAAGGGGGTTGGGGGGCTGTTCAGGGGTTTGGGGTGGCTATCCAAGGGGGGTAGTGGTGTCCGGGGGGATGGGGGTGTCTAGGGGGATAGGGGTATCTAGGGGGTGGGGGCGGTCCAAGAGGTTGGGGGGCTATCCAAGGAGGGTGGGGGTGTCCAAGGGGGGTGGGGGTCTAGGTTGTGGGGTGGTGTCAAGGAGGGGGGGTCCAGGTGAGAGGGGGGATGTCCATGGGGGTGCCCAGGGGGGGTGGTCTAGTGTCCAGGGTGTCGGGGGGGCCTTTCCAGGGGGTGGGGCCTGTCTGGGGGTTGGGGGTGGTCCAGGGGGGTGGTGGGGATGTCCAAGGGGGTGGGATGGTGTCCAGGGGGTGAGCTTGTCCGGGGGGATATGGGTGTCCAGGGGGTGCGGGTGTCTAGGGGGTGCGGGGTGGTCCATGAGGTTGGGGGGGGGGGGGTCTGTCCAAGGGGAGTGGGGTGGTGTCTAAGGAGGGGGTTGTCCAGGTGGGGAGGGGGCTGTCTATGGGGTGTCCAGGGGGGTGGGCTGGTTTCCATGGTGTCGGGGGGGGGGGGGGGGGGCTTTCCAGGGGGTGGTGGTGGTCCAGTGGTTTGGTGGGGCTGTCCAAGGGGTGTGGGGGTGGTGTCCAGAAGGGTGGGATGGGGGTGTCCGAGGGGATAGGGGTGTCCCGGGGGGTGTCTAGGGGGTAGGGGGGAATCTAGGAGGTTGTGGGGATGTCCAAGGGGGTGGGGTGGTGTCCAAGGAGGGGGGGTGTCCAGGTGGGGGCTGTCTATAGGGTGTCCAGGGGGTGGGCTGGTGTCTAGGCTGTCGGGGGTTTCTAGGGGGTGGGGGTGTTTGGGGGGTGGGGGCAGTCCAGGGGGTTGGTGGGGCTGTCCAAGGGGGTGGGGTGGTGTCCAAGAGGGTGGGATGGGGGTGTCTAGGGGGATAGGGGTGTCTAGGGGGTGGGGGTGTCCGGGGGGTGGGGGGAATTCCAGGAGGTTGGGGGGATGTCCAAGGGTGTGGGGTGGTGTCCAAGGAGGGAGGTGTCTAGGTGGGGGGGCTATCTATGGGGTGTCCAGGGGGTGGGCTGGTATCCAGGGTGTCAGGGGGGATTTCCAGGGGTGTCTGGGGGGTGGGGGCGGTCCAGGGTGTTGGTGGGGTTGTCCAAGGGGGGTGGGGTGGTGTCTAGGAGGGTGTGATGGGGGTGTCTGGGGGGATAGGGATGTATATGGGGGGTGGGGGTATCCAGGGGTGGGGGCCAATCCAGGAGGTTGGGGGTCTGTCCAAGGGGGTGGGGTGGTGTCCAAGGAGGGGGGTGTCTAGGTGGGGGGGCTGTCAATGGGGTGTCTAGGGGGGCTGGTGTCCTGGGTGTCAGGGGGGATTTCCAGGTGGTGGGGGAGTGTCCGGGGGGTGGGGCAGTCTAGGGGGTTGGTGGGGTTGTCCAAGGGGGGTGGGATGGTGTTCGGGAGGGTGGGGTGGCCGTCCATGGGGGGGTGTCCAGGGTGGTGGGGGAATCCAGGTGGTGGGGTGGTGTCTAGGAGGGGTGGGGGTGCCATCCAGGGGGTGGTGGTTTTCCAGGGGGTGGGGGAGGGGGGTCCGGGGGGGATTGGGGGCTGTCCGAGGTGGGGGGGGGGGCTGTCCATGGGCGTGTCGAGGGGGGTGGGGGTGTCCAGGGGGTTGAGGGGGCTTTCTAGGGGTGGGGGTGTCCAGGGGGTGGGTTGGTGTCCAGGGGGTGGGGGAAGTCCAGGGGGTTGCTGGGGCTATCCAAGGGGGGTGGGGTGGTCCCCAAGGGGTGGGGGTGGTTGTCCATGGGGGCGGGGTGTCCAGGTGGTGGGGTGGTGTCTAGGGGGGTGGGGGCGTCTCGGGGTTGGGGGGTGGGGGAACACAGTGCCTTATATTGAGACGATGTTGACTCGTACATGTCACAAAGAACCCGTGGATCGTTCTCCTGAAGGATCAACATAATCCAAATGTGTTTGGTCATATTTTCATATGTCAGTTGTTGTTTTCACTTAAAATTGTGTCCATTTTAAACAAAAGAGTGACTCTTTGAGTGATACCGGTCACACCGTGCCTTGGATTGAGCCAAGGTTGACTTGTACACATCAAAAGGACCCATGGATCATTCTCTTTAGGGATCAACACAATCCTAATGTGCTTGGTCAGATTTCCATAGGTCAGTTGTTGTTTTCACTTAAAATTGTGTCCATTTTTTAAAAAAAGATAGGCACTTTGAGTGATACCGGCCACACCATGCCTTGAATTGAGGAGGGGTAGACTTGTACATCTCATAAAGGACCCATGGATTGTTATCTTAAAGTATCAACACAATCCGAATGCTTTTGGTCAGATTTTCGTAGGTCAGTTGTTGTTTTCACTTAAAATTCTGTCCATTTTAAACAAAAGATAGACAATTTGAGTGATACCGGACTCACAGTACCTTGGATTGAGGCGGGGTTGACTCTTACACATCAAAAAGTACCCATGTATCATTTTCCTAAAGGATCAACACAATCCGAATTCATTTGGTTGGATTTGCGTACGTCAGTTGTTGTTTTCACTTAAAATTGGGTCCATTTTAAACAAAAGAGAGACGCTTTGAGTGATATTGGCCATACCGTGCCTCATATTGAGGCGGGGTTGACTTTCACATGTCACAAAGGACCCATGGATCGTTCTCCTAAAGTATCAACACAATAAGAATGCGTTTGGTTGGATTTTTTCAGGCCAGTTGTTGTTTTCACTTAAAATTGTGTCCATTTTAAACAAAAGAGAGACTCTTTGAGTGATACCGTTCACACCGTGCCTCAGATTAAGGCGGGGATGACTTTTCCACATCTTAAACTCACCCATAAATTTTATCCAAAAGGATCAGCACAATAAAAATTCATTTGGTTGGATTTTCGTAGGTCAGTTGTTGTTTTCACTTAAAATTGTGTCCATTTTAAACAAAAGAGAGACCCTTTGAGTGATACCGGACACACCATGCCTCGGGTTAAGGAGTTGACTCATAAAAGTCACAAAGGAACCATGGATTTTTCTCCTAAAGGATCCACACAATCCTAATGCGTTTGTTCGAATTTCTATAGGTCAGTTGTTGTTTTCACATAAATTTCTATCCATTTTAAAAAAAAAGGACAGACACTTTGAGTGATACTGGCCACACCGTACCTCATATTGAGGTGAAGTTGATTCATACATGTCACAAAGGACACATTAATTATTATACTAAAGGATCAACACAATCCGAATGCGTTTGGTTAGATTTTTGTACGTCCGTTTTTGTTTTCACTTAAAATTGTGTCCATTTTAAACAAAAGATAGACCCTTTGAGTCATACCGGCCACACCCTACCTTGGATTGTGGTTGGGTTGACTTTTTCACATCATAAAGGACCCATAGATAGTTATCATAAAGGATCAATACAATCTGAATGCGTTTGGTGGGATTTTCGCAGGTCAGTTGTTGATTTCACTTAAAATTGTGTCTATTTTAAACAAAAGAGAGACGCTTTGAGTGATATCGGCCACACTGCGCCTCAAATTAAGGAAGGGTTGACTTGTACATGTACCCAATGCACCCAATTATCTTTATATTAAAGTATCAACACAACTTGAATTCATTTGGTTGGATTTCTGTAAGCCAGTTGTTGTTTTCACTTAAAAATCTCTCCATTTTAAACAAAAGAGAGACCGTTTGAGTGATACCGGCCACACCGTGCCTCAGATTGAGGCGGGGTTGACTCTTATACATCACAAATGACCCATGGATTGTTATCCTATAGGATCAACACTACCCGGATTCGTTTGGTCTGATTTTCGTATGTCACTTGTTGTTTTCACTAAAAAATATGTCCATTTTAAACAAAAGAGAGACCCTTTGAGTGATACCAGCCACACTATGCCACTTATTGAGGCGGGGTTGACACTTAAATGTCACAAAAGACCCATGGATCATTCTTGTAAAAGATAAACACAATCCGAATGTGTTTCATTAGATTTTCGTAGGCCAGTTGTTGTTTTGACTTAAAATTGTGTCCATTTTAAACAAAAGAGAGACACTTTGAGTGATACCGGCCACACCATGCCTTGGATTGAGGCAGGGTTGACTTATACACGTCACAAAGGACCCATGTATTTTTCTATTAAAGGATCAACACAATATGAATTCATTTGGTCAGATTTCCGTAGGTTAGTTGTTGTTTTAACTTAAAATTGTGTCGATTTTAAACAAAAGAGAGACGCTTTGAGTGATACCGACCACACCAAGCCTCGGATTGAGGCGGGGTTGACTTGTACACGTTCCCAAAACACCCATGGATCATTATCCTAAAGTATCAATACAATATTAATGTGTTTGGTCTGATTTCTGTACGCCAGTTATTGTTTTCACTTAAAAATCTATCCATTTTAAACAAAAGAGAGACCATTTGAGTGATATCGGCCACACCGTACCTCATATTGAGGCTGGGTGGACTTGTACATGTCAAAAAGGAACCACGGATCATTATCCTAAAGGATAAACATAATCTGAATGCGTTTGGTCAGATTTTTGTACGTCACTTTTTGTTTTCACTTAAAAATATGTACATTTTAAACAAAAGAGAGACCCTTTGAGTGATACCGGCCACACCATGCCTCGGATTGAGGCAGAGTTGACTCTTACACGTCCTAAAGGACCCATGGATTGTTCTCATAAAGTATCAAAACAAGTTTAATGCTTTTGGTAGGATTTTCATAGGCCAGTTGTTGTTTTCACTTAAAATTTTTTCCATTTTAAACAAAAGAGAGACACTTTGAGTGATACCGACCTCACCATGCCTCGGATTGAGGCGGGGTTGACTTTTTCACACCAAAAAAGGACCCATGTATATTTATATTAAAGTATAAACACAATATGAATGAGTTTGGTCAGATTTTCATAGGTCAGTCATGGTTTTCACTTAAAATTGTGTTCATTTTAAACAAAAGAGATAAGATTTGAGTGATACCGGCCACACCGTGCCTCGGATTGAGGAGAGGTTACCTTGTACACTTCCCCAACGCACCCATGGATTTTTCTCCTAAAGGATAAACACAATATGAATTCATTTGGTCAGATTTCCATACATCAGTTCTTGTTATCACTTAAAAATCTGTCCATTTTAAACAAAAGAGAGACCCTTTGAGTGATACCGGACACACCATGCCTTGGATTGAGTCAGGGTTGACTCGTACACATCACAAAGTACCCATGTATTTTTCTCCTAATTTACCAACACAATCAGAATGAGTTTGGTCAGATTTTCGTATGCCACTTATTGTTTTCACTTAAAAATCTGTCCATTTTAAACAAAAGAGAGACCCTTTGAGTGATACCGGCCATAACGTGCCTCAGATTGAGGCGGGGTTGACTTTTACATGTTACAAAGGACCCATGGACCATTATATTAAAGGATAAACACAATCCAAATGCAGTTGGTCTGATTTTCAGAGGTCAGTTGTTGTTTTCACTTAAAATTGTGTCCATTTTAAACAAAAGAGAGAAACTTTGAGTGATACCGGCCACACCATGCCTTAGATTGAGGAATGGTTGACTCGTACATGTCAAAAAGGACCCATGGATTGTTCTCCTAAAGGATCAACACAATCCTAATGCGTTTGGATGGATTTTCATAGGTCGGTTGTTGTTTTCACTTAAAATTGTGTCCATTTTATACAATATAGAGACACTTTGAGTGATACAGGCCACACTGTTCCTCAGATTGAGGCGGGGTTGACTCACACATGTCCCCAATGCACCCATGGATAATTCTCCTAAAGGATCAACACAATCTGAATTCGTTTGGTCATATTTTCATATGTCATTTGTTGTTTTCACTTAAAAATCTGTTCATTTTAAACAAAAGAGAAACAAATTGAGTGGTTCATCATTATTGCATGTTTCTGGTGCATATCATCTGCTAAAATAGAAAAATGACTCATTGGAGAAAGGATGTTTTATTTAATAAGAATTACAATTTTTCTACGAACATTTACATACAATGATTTTTTATCTTTTCGATCCCCTTAACCCCTTGGAAAAATGAATTCCAATTGTACACATCCCCAAGTCAGATCTTCATGCTATTTGTGTACAATCAACCATCAAGTATACGGACCAGTCGTTTCTGAACAAATATATATCGTCTTGTGAGTATGAGGATTTTCGGTAGTCAGATTAGTACTGCAAAATATAAAAATAAATAATTATAAATAAATTAAATTAAATAGTAGTCGTTTTTGAAAATACCTCTTTAGGGATTCTAGTTTGTTGATGAAAAATGATATCTTTAATAAATTTACAAACATAATAACCGCAATCATTATCGTTTTTTTGTTTTGGACACTATAAAAAATTTATCGTTAGGAGGATAAGTAACTTGTGTTGAGAAGTGTTTGGATAGTGAAATATTATTATATATACCCTGATATTTGTCCAGACGCAGTAATTTCTCACCTCCTTATGCTTATCCCCTGTCCTCATTCCTTTTTTAGACAATAATGATACACCACCCTATCATAATAGAATATTCAGTAAAAGATGATATAAATTATATTACTTGATGTTTAGACCTAAAACGTAGGATGTAGTGTCTTAAAGATTCACAAACTCCATCATGTGTGGTCGGTTTGATGTATATCATTGCTTTGAATCTAGAAAATAAATATTTGGAGTATCCAAGTTCACCGCAATTAGCATCCAATGTTTCCTAAAAACACAAAAAGGAATAAGTAATAAAAGAAGTGAAAATATAATTGATATTCTTTAATCATAGAGTTTTACCCCTACATGGTTGCTATTTGGAAGAGTCTGTCATCTGTAATCTTGATTTCAAATTTTTCAGCAAGTCGTTCACTATATCATTTTTTTGACGGCTCTAATTTCGTTAGATGTGTTGATGTGGTATGAGGACTAATGAGTCCGAATTTTGGCTCATGGAAAAATTCCTTCAACTATTTTTCATATATACGTCTGTCAACAATATAAAATGCATTTAGTAATAATTTTCAAATTATATTATCTTTTAGAAAATCAATTCATGAAAACATACCTCATATATATATATTTACAACTTTGATGCCAAGCCAACTGTTTTCAAGGATCTTATTTACATTTTCAACAGCAACGAAATCTTGACTTTCATCTCCATATATATTCTTTTTGAAAACCACTATTTGACTACTACCACCTCTTAGTTTCATATTCACATGAGTCTTCAATGCTATTAAATGTGGATAGAGAACAAGTGGTGTTATTGTGCTTTCTGTAGCTCCTTGGGATCGGTTGGTCGATCCTTTAGATGATTTTGAGCCAACGTTTTTCACCCCCTTCGCTTTCTCCATCTATAATAACATTCATTGGTTCAGACCCTTTTTTCATTAATTGTTAAAGGTTTAGCTTCAAAAAAGGAAATAAATACCTCTTTTTCCTCATGTACTCTTAAAAGTTGTGACGAACATGAAATGAATGTACCAATACCCTTTTCAACCATATGAATATCATCGTCATCAAGTGGAATAGGTAGCTCTGAATTTGTCTCATGAGAAATAGTAATCGTCACTTTCAGATGATCTTTCAGAAGTGGTCTATTATGCAGCGTGTCATCTGGGATATTGAACACTATATCCCTCACTATAAGGTTATAGGTGGGTGTTTACAGATATAAATCACAATAATTATCTACCTGTAGAATATTAGTACAGGAAAATTACTAGTGTTTGTATGATTCACATTTCATGGGAATAATTATTAGAATATTGATTAACACGACTAAGACAGCTCTTTGAGGGGAATGGCTCGCCTCAAAGCTGGTTGGGGTGGGGTGGGATCTTCACATGCTGGTCGTTCCTGACTTGTGTCTTCTCCTTGATTCCTACCCATAAAAGTTGCTAGAAACTCTACCTGCCATTGCAATCATTATTCAAGGGTTTCTATTCTTTCGCTCAATTGTTTCAATTTTTAATCTCTATCATCTATTTTTTCTTCTTATCAAAATATACTCGGGGTGTCACCACAAACCCCATACCTCGGACACAGCCGTATTGTTCTGGCTTCTTCAAAGTCGTCGATAATAGGTCTGCATCTGCTATATGAGTAGTTTATTCCAGTGACTGTTAGATATAGGAAAATAACTAATTATTTTTATGTAAAAGAAATTTAAAACAAGTCTTTTTACCATTGTGTCATACTTACACATATTTCCCACACTTTTTGTGTGTTCTCAACTACTAGATTCCCTTCCTTATTCACACGTGCCTCCTTCCATAGAAGATGACGTGGGATGGAAGTGTCTTTGGTTTTAGACACATCAATCTATATATAAACATAGAAAGATAATTATGATGTTGTTTATTGGCACCTAACAATATTACTGTATCATCATAATCATATATAATTTTTTTTATTAAGAATCACTTTTGAGAGAAAAATAGGAAACCATAAAGTACAAAAACATCAAGCGATCTCATAAGAAATGGACATATCTCCAAATTGATGTTTAAGTCCTTTAGATCCCTTACCTCGAAGAAGACTCCATTGAGGAGCAGTGGTCCACCCATCCGGTCTGTCTTTGAGGAGGTCTTAAAAATATATTTTCATCTTATCCCAAGATTGAATGAGCTCCTCCACTGAAATCTTATTTCTATTAGATCCACGATCCAAGATACCACGTTGTTTGTTGATCCAAGATTCTTGCTCAGAAGTTAGAGTAAACTTTATGATCCTCTCAACCAATCTCTCAAAGTCCTCTTTCAAAGAATCAACCTCCATATACTTCTCTAAAAATTATTCATTACCATTAATGATATTTTCCCACTCCTCACATTCTGTTAGTTCCATTACAACCTGAAGGCTAGCAGAATCCGCAGGTTCATTTTCTTCAGGCACCAGATGCTTATCGAAATCTTTCTCTTTACTCAGAGGGAGATTTCTAGAGATTTTGGACAACTTCATCAGTGCCTTTCTCTTGCTTGAGTATCGAGTCACCGGAGGGTTTGGAAGATTTGAGAAGTCTTTCTTGCAAAGCGGACTCTGGGTGCACTTAATAAAACCGTCAGGGTTAATAATAGGGATTTTACCTTTCCTTGAGGAGGATCTAAGGTATTCCTCCGCCATAGTCTCTTCCTTGGACTCGGTAGGGGAGTCTGAGGAGGACTGCAAATCCTCTTGTGAGTACTCCATTTCATATCTCTCACCATAATCTTGACACTTTATTTCTCCCAACATAGAAAACAGATTTTGGGGGTCAGAGGCCATTTCTCCATACTTCACCTTCTCTGCATAGGATTGTTTGACCTTCAGGACCTGCACTAATTTTTCCAAACCTCCTGGCTACTCAAAACCGCGGCCCATATACTGAAATTGATAGATTGCATCCTCCAATACTGAACCCATTGGATCCTTACCTATGGTCAAAGCATCGCAAACCTCCCTTATCACACCAAATTCTTCGGATATACTAGACGAGGATAGTTTCATGACCTGTTCAGCATCACAAAGAGCCACAACATCTAAAGACTCCATAGGGCCAGTAGCACCCAGGTCGCGTTTCAATCTGGAAAATATGTCTGAGACTTTGGGTTCAGGTAGATTGGACCTCGAAGGCTTCTGGACTGCCTGATACCCATCACATTGAATCACTGAATAATGGGAGATCTATTCAGACCCATTAAAATTTCACCTTTCAATTTTCCCAGAAGTATCCGCAAGATGAAGGAAATATCGATTAGAGGATACCCCCCCCCCCCAGCAGGTGGGATGACACCATCGCCCAGAGCCATCCACCCGCTGGGTCCTTTACTACCCCACCGGCATGAATGATCCAGATGCCCCAAGTGAGAACACTTCAAGCAAAAAGGCATCCAAGATTCAAACACTAAAGGTTGTTTCCATCAGAATTCCTTGCCAACCGAGATCCAGACCCATTCAACGGGGGATTTTGAAACGTCAACTTCGACACAAATTCGGGGGGCGATAGGATGAAAAACAGAACTGGTTCTCGAGTCTGAGTAGAGATACCGACTGACTAAATTACCAAGAATTCCGATTATATAGGGGTTTTGAAAAGGGAGAGGGAGCTCGGGAAAGCTTACCCACAAAGCAGTTTACGGAGAATCCCGCTTCAAATGGAGGTCGAAGGACTATTTAACTAGGTGGAAGCGGAGGCCGTTGCAAGAATGAGGAGCTCCTGACCAAGAAGAGATCAAATCCTCCTGGGATGAAAAGTGGATCATAATTTGGCGCTTATCAAGCATACCAATAGTCGCCCATTCGTGGAGATCCCATGATTCAAAGATAAAACGATCGAAGGAGTCCACCGATGGCCGCCAAGAGATGAACGGAGTAACCAGAGATTGATTACAAAGAGACGATGCTTCTGTAAACTATGAAATAGATAGCACGATCTAAGGGAAACCATCTCAGAGGTCCGGGACTTTTGGGAAAATCTCCACACCAGGGAATGGAATTAAGAAATCAGGGTTAGAGAATTGGGAGAAAGGAACTGTGTGCTCCGATATTGAAGGACGGCCCCTCCCCGTTGACAGGGTAGGGGCTTCGGCGCCATCCATCGCCGCCTAGGGCATGGGAGAAGCGCATGAGCCGATTATGGTTTATAGATGGGTAGACCATCTTCCTAACAATATTAATCTAAATTTAAAATAAGTACCATTTTATTTTCTAGTGAAGTGTACCCCATCCTTGCTTTATTATAGGGGTATGTTGTTTTTGATGCACGTTCCTTGTTTTCAGTATAGAGTTTCTCTTTTATAAATGAAATATTGACAATCATAGTGATGAATACACATATCCTCAAACAACGTATTATCCCCCCACAATGTAGCTAAAACATCTCATCCCCATGACGGACAATAAATACATCCCATAATTCTTCGGATATCAGGTGAGCATAGACAATGGGTGGGTGTGGGTTTATTTTACCATTGGAATCTTTCAGGTGACATCTTGTTAAAATAGTGCGAAAACCTCGATGAATCCTTCCTGCAAGACTTAGTACAGAATCATTGTGTTAATCATCTATTATAAATGTACTCCTCAAGAGATTGAGAAAAGTAAGACATTGTTTCATTATTTTATTTGCTAGTAAATTAAAGAAATAATATCATAATGTTACCATAATTTCTTCCCAGATCACAACCTTCAGCCCATACACAACATGGTTCCATGAATCTATGTCGATCGGCACACGTTGACGAGTGAGAACTCAAATGTAACTACTAAACATAGCCTTGTTTGGATTCACATGTTGGCCTCATGAATTCCATCCGACATCAAATTTTATTCCTTTGCTTTTCTCCTTAAGAATATTGGATAACACCATCAAACTGTGACACACCTGTGTTTTCTACAATGTCGGTCCTTCATTCCCAACCATTTCATAAATATCAACATCATCTATATGTTCATATAAAATGGTAGAAATGGCATGTGTTGATGGTTGTTGGACCTCAACACTAGGAGCAACAACAGGTTCAGAAACTTGTAGTTTCTTTGCACTGTGAGCAGCCGCGGCAGGAGCAGCAGCAGTCGTAGCAGCAGTAGCTTGAGAGACTTGTTCAGCCTCAAGGTTAGGAGCACCAGAACGTGCAGAAGTCATTATCTGCAAATGTTTTTGAAACGTTAATTTAGATTACATAAATTTAGTAATGATAATATAATAACATGATATAACAAGATCTATATTACAAACAAAATATAACATGTTTATTGAACTATATTTCTTTTTTTCAAAGGCTGAAGGGATTTGACACCGCTGTTGATTATCAAAATACCTTCATTGTGGTCTCCTCTAACATAAAATACATCATCTATATTGGGACCGCTACAAAATGATTGCGACTTACCACTGAAAGGATCGTCCTCAACTAAATTTTCATTGGACCCTTCAGTAGTTTTGGACGATAACAGAACAAACGACCACTTTCAGTTTGTGGGATCTGGAACATAAAAAACATGTACCATTTTTGATAACATTATAAATTGTTTGTCTTTATACCCTTCTTTACTAAAATCAACTTTCACAAATCCCCATTCATCTATTTTAACCCCATTGTTGTTATGAACCCATTTTCATTGAAAAATAGGCTATTGGAATTTCCTATAATCCAACTCCTATATTTTTTGATAATGCCAAAGTATGA
Organism: Viscum album; assembly: GCA_963277665.1. Classification (NCBI taxonomy): domain Eukaryota; kingdom Viridiplantae; phylum Streptophyta; class Magnoliopsida; order Santalales; family Viscaceae; genus Viscum; species Viscum album. The sequence continues at coordinate 1,515,027,632 of OY728150.1, forward strand.
CATATTTTCAGAAATTGGATTTATGTCCTTACTACTAGAAACATGCCTTGCTTTAGAAACTAGTGTAACTCCACTATTTTTCATGGTACTATCTTCATCATTTTCATCTGTATATAATGTATAACCATTAATTAAAAAACCATTGTAAGATAATACATACACACTTGGTCTGGAGGCTAGCCATTGAAGTCGTTCTGAAATTGAATTTATATTTTCATCCAACTTCTTAAAAATATTGTCTTAAAACCATCCTATAAACTAGTGATTATGTGTATTTGATAACCATTTTTCCACCCTTGATGGATTCAACTACCTAAGAATTTCTTTTTGAGTTTCAATATATGGAGAAACCTCCCAACTGTTATGAAAAACATAAAGGTGTCCATGCTCCTGATCTGTAATATTGATTGTCACAACATCTCTTCTAGAAATTCCCTCACCCTCAATGCATCCAGTGAGATGAGATTTTGGGAGACCAATTCTTTCCACATCAGATTGGTATTCGATACAAAATTCCAGGGCTTCCTCAACAATATATCTCCCCACTATACAACCCTCTGGCTAACTTTGATTTTTGACATACCCTTTCAAAATATTCATATACTGTTCAATGGGGTATATCCATCTATATTGTATAGGACCACAAAGTCGAATCTCTCTCACCAAGTGAATCATCAAATGAACCATCATATCAAATAATGTTTTCGGGAAGAACATTTCTAGTTCACATAATATGATGACAATTTCTTTTTCTACAGCTGTCAATTTTTCCGGGTCTAAAACTTTTCTACATATATCTTTGAAAAAGAAACATAGTTTGGTTAACGTATGATGAACACTCTTGGAAAAAATTCAACATAAAAATATAGGAATTAGATCTTACATCAAAACATGACATTCATGTGATTTCAAACCTTTTAACTTCAAATCATTCATTGACACAATGTTCTTGATATTTGATGAATACCCCTTTTGAATCTTTACATCATTGAAGAAGTTGAAAAACTAACATCTCTCCTCCCTAGAAAGAGTATAAGCAGTTGGAGGAAGAAACATTCGATTTTCACCCTTCACAAGAGCCAACTCTTCTCATATTCCCATGTTAACCATGTCCAACCTTGCCTTAATTCTATCCTTTGTCTTGCGAGGGGAATTTATCAATGTTCTGATAACATTGTCACATACATTTTATTCCATATGCATCACATTAAGAAAATGTCTGACGTACAAACAATTCCAGTATGGTAATTCAAAAAAACTGATCTCTTCTTCTAACAGATTTTAGTAAGGTTTTTCGAAAATGGTTTACCAAAAACAGTGTTCATATATTTAAATTTCTCAAACAGATGATCACCTATTAGTGGAGACAGTGTTGCGCATTGTTCTGAACTTTCATTGAATGATGTCATCCAAGATCGGTACTTACACCGACGAGGTATAAATCTATGATGTCCTAGAAACACAAATTTCAATGAATGTTTCAGCCTAATTGATTCTGTATCTTCTTCGCACACGGAACACCCTTGAGTTCCTTTAATTCTATAGCCTCACAAATTTCCATAAGTAGGGAAATCATTTATTGTCCCATATAACATTGCTCTCAACGTGAAGTATTCACTTTTATAACCATCATACAACATAACACCTAAATCCCAGAATAACTTCAAATCCTCGATCAAAGGAGCCAGATAAACATCAATATCATTACCTGGTTATTTTGGTCCTGGTATAAGCATATATAACATGATGAATTTCAACTTCATGCATAACCAGGGTTGAAAGTTATAATTTACCAACAAAACAGGCCATGTACTATGAGTTCTGGTTTGAAAACCAAAAGGATTCACTCCATTTGTAGATAACGCAAGATGAAGGTTTCTCAGATCTTTTCCAAATTCAGGATACTCATGATCAATTTTCTTCCATTGAGGAGAGTCAGCCATGTGAAGTAATTTCCCATCATTATTTAATTTATCTGAATTCCACGACAATTGTCTTGTAGTTTCTTTATTTCCATATAGATGCCTAAACCCTAGAATGATTGGAAAGTACCATAAAATTTTCATAGGATTGGATTCATCTTTCTTGTATCAAGAAGCACCACACATTGGGATTTCTGTAAGTGATTTGTTCTCCTTGAAAAACAATATACAGTCTTTCGGGCAGGCATGTATTATTTCAGAAATCATACCCATCGAGCGTAGCATTCATTTAGCTTCATATGTCCGGCTTGGGAGCTCATTATATTCCAGGATCATGTCATTAAAAAGAGAAAGTAGTTTCGTAAAACTGAAATCACTCCATCTGTTTCGTGCTTTCAATTTATAAAACTTCAGTATAGTTGACAATGTTGTATATTTAGTGCAACCAGCATACAATTGTGTCTTTGCACAACTCTTTAACTTCTCAAACAATTTTGGGCAATCATGGAGTTCATATTCAATTGTGTTTGTCATTTCCTCAATATGATCTTTATCATCATTGACATCTGTAATCACATCATCCATACGGTCTTCTTCATTATCCATATTTGTATTCATATCTGATGATCCATAAAACGCAGTTTTATCCCAGCCAGTAGCTACATTCGCTTTTTCTCCGTGTTTAATCCAACATTTATAACTCCGATCTATTCCATGACATATCAAATTTTATTCCAACTCCTCTGGAGTAAGTAATCTAGAATAACAACAATGTAAACATGGAAAATGAATTTGAGAAGGATCCTTTGTGTGATCCTTTGAAAACTTGATGAACTCTTTCACTCTATTCTCATACTCTATTGTCAAACGATTAGCATCCATCCAATCTTTATTCATCTCCATCCTATTTGAATATAAAATATTAGTATTTATGGTTAAAGTACAAAAAACAAGACTTCCAAACACAGTAAAAGGGAACAACTTCCTTATAAAAATAGAGATTAATAGAGCCTAACCATTTCCAATAAATATTTGGAAATCAACAGAACCAGGATAGACCCCCCATCAAAATCAACACAATTTCCAAACACAAAGGGGTTTGTGAGATAATCACTTGTGTCATAGATAGTAAAACTCACACAACATCATCCTCTATGGATCAACCTCCTCTATCGGGCCAACCCTTCTATGGTCAACTAGTCCATCCTTTTATACCTCACCAACCTAAAATACATATGGATAAAAACCAGTAGCCAACTCTATAAGTAAAGAAAGGATTTTCATAATCTCTAAAATATGGAATTCATTAAATATAATTACTTTAGATTCATTATAGTTTCCTCAAATCACCCCAGTCCAAACACAAGAATAATCAAGAATGATACATCTACCACTCCTAGGTCTCTGCCCTACATTCAATATCATCATGCCAAAATACCCATATATCCACACATACACATGTCACAAACACATAAAAAAAACCATAACCGCATCAGAACCAAAGTACCCATATGGATTTCAATCAGGTTACTCGACTCAAGTGGTGGTGTGTATGAAATAATAAGAAAATATAATAAGTATATAGTCACACATAAATCTCAAACTGGTGATAATAATCCAATAAACCCTAGAAGTACTAAATCTCAAAGACATTCTATGGTTCCTCCCATGACATGACAGCTTTAACCTTTTTAGATCAACAGAGATAACATGTTCTAAGACCACATGACCAAAGAAACTCACCTCCCAAATCTAGAATTGTCACTTTGACAACATGGAATAAAATTGGTGATTCCTCAAGATGTACAAAACTATTATCAAATTAGGTATACGATCATCCACAGTTTTAGAATAAACCATGATGTCATCCATAAATACCATAAAACAATAGTTGAGATACTAGTGGAAAATCCTATTCATCATCACCTTTAATATATATGGAGTTGTGGTTCAGCCGAATGGCATAAAAAAATACTCATAGTGGATATACCTACTCTTAAATGAGGTCTTTGGAATATCAAAGTCCTTGATCCTGAGATAGAGTTAACCAAACTAAAGACCGATCTTAGAGAACCACTCCCCCCTTTAAATTATCTAATAAATCATAAATATATGTCAAAAGATACTTTTTATTGATTATAACCCAATTGAGATTTTGGTAATCAACACACAATTAAAGGGTTCCAATGAAATTCTTGGTGAAAAGCACCAGTTCTTCCCAAGGCAACACACTAGGTTAAATAAAGAATTTGGAAACCAATTCATCACACTGATTATTTAGTTCCTTAAATTTAACTAGTTCTATATGCTAAGATAGAATAGATATTGGTTTTGTACCCATCACTTTCTTGATAGAGAACTCCACCTCCCTCTCTAGTGGTAGAACAAAAAAGACTAATGGAAACACTTTTGGAAATTCAATAAATACTAGGGGAAGTTCACTACAATGGGATTCCTACTCCAGTTCAATAGCATAAAAGGATATCATCCCACTCAACTCTGGAAGAAGAGGTCTAGCTCGACTAGACCTCATGTCTGATTATCTATGGAAAACATGGAATTCCTCATCAGGGGAAGTGAAGGACACCCACTGATAATAATAGTAAATCCAAGATTTGTTAGAAACTATCCAGTCCATTATGAGAATAACATATAGTGGAAACATTTTAAGAACCAAAAAATATCATATAATCTAAATCTCTAAAAAAGAGAAAGCATGAGAGGGGAATGAGAGACCTTACTCCCTCTTTATCCAGAGAGATGTTACAATCTCTATCACATAATCCATGAGATCTATTATAAGTTTCAATAGTTCTATATTGAGGTTTGATAGGAAATAATGATGGGAACCAATTTCAAATAAAACATACACTAAAGAAAAATAAATAAAAATGGTGCCTATCACTATCGCATGACCCGCATCAGTTCCTACTAAAGATTAATCCACTGGTTGAAGTTGTTTCATTCCTAATACATGTTTCTGGGATCCCATTGTTATTGAATAATATTACTATGATTTGGTACCTCTCAATATTTATGATTCCATTCCACTACACAGGGTAGTAAGAACATGTAAAACCCACTTCAAGTGGGTTTAATGTATGTACGAGATGTAAATATTCAATTCGTCCATGCAATAATTCATTGAGTGATTAATCTTTCGACATTAGAAAAAGTCATTTGGCCTTTACTAGACACTACAGATGATCTGGAGGAAGTTTTCTATAAAATAACATCACCACTAGTTTCACTATGAAGCTCATTCTACTTTCTATTCCACTTATAAGAACCACTAAAACAACCACTGGGAATATAAGTAACTCTACTTAACCATGACATAATAGTCATGCCAATTTCTTCCATCACATCCCTATCTAGAACATCAAAATTTTAGGTAAACTTTAGCATAAATACTTAATATTGGATATCTAATCGAAGACCCATATAAAACCTATGGGGAATAATATTCTTGTTTGAAACCACTTCAAGTAAAAACTGAGAAAGTTTAGCAAAATTATTAGTATATTGATTTAATGTCTAATAACCTTAGATGAGGTTGAGAAACTCCATGGACTTACCTGATACCATCGAATCTAGATATAATTTCTCCATAAAAATTCTATTGAAGTATTTTCAATCAAAGACTCCATTTAGCCTAAATATAACTATATTATCCCATCATATCCTTCTATACCCCCCAATATTGAATATGGGGCACTTTACATTAGTGTAATATGACATCTCCGAAAGCTCAAATAACCTTTAAATATTTCACAAACAATACAGTTCCTCCTAAGGATCATTTGTTCCTTAGAAGGATGGTTATCTCATATGAATAAAATCATAGGCCTAATCTCCAATATTTTCTCTTTGAGGTTCCACCACCTTAGCCTAGATGGGGGTAGGTGAGGCTCCCTGGACCATAGCTCTGACTATGTGCACTACTTCCTCTACGAGGTTCTATTTGATAGGAGGATTCTCTTTTTTTGGTTCATTAGTAGATCCCTCATAAATCTTGATTATAAGTCTTATTAGGGGTATGGTACTATACAATATTAACAGAAAACAAGGAAACATTAATCAAGAGACACAATAACATCAACTATATCAATTAGAACTCAACTGGGGAACATAAACCTCATATTAGGATTTGGAAAAATTCTAGAATTAGATTAATTAATTCCTCAAAGACACCTTTTTCAACAACCCATGGTAACCTAAGGATCAATAAAATAATATATATTCAGACACTCGCTCATAACCTACTAGTTATGTCCCAAAAATCATATCTCTTACTAACCATGTCATATCCAACCACATCAATCTACCCTCACCCTTATAATCATAGTGATAAATACCCCATACATAGTAGCATGAAAGGGAAAACATAAAAAAAAATCACACTAAAAGTCATATGTATGACCATTAACCATTAAACCATAACATAAAAACACAAAAACCAAATTAGCATTGTTGTCACATCCTTCCTAAGAAGAATGTTCAAGAAGATAATCAAGACCAATAGAAAAGAAATTCACCTTAGAGGAGGAGAAGTAGGTAACCTTATGCGCTATGTCGGGAGGGGAAGGCGTGATGGACAGAGGTGGAGGTGCATGGGAGGAGCTGCCAAACGAAGAGAAATGGAGGAGTAGGGTTTGTGGGGAGTAGGGTCGAGCGAAGAAGAGGAGAAGTAGGGTTTGAGGGGAGGGTTATCCACCGAAGAGGTTCAAGGGGGAGGATTAAGAGAAGGGTTAGCGGCGGAGGTCCAACAACGCAAAGATCGGGGGTGGCGGGGGTCTGGCAATGTGAAGATCAGGGGGCGGTGGAGGGGAGTCACAGGGTTACAGTACTGCGAGAGCTTTAGGTTGCGATAAACTGAGGACACTATGTGACCGATTTTATAAAATATGGGACTATAGTTTTATCAGTGATAAAAAAGAACTGATAAAGAGGCCCTCTATCAGTGCTAAAAAAGTGCTGATAAATCCTTCATGTATCAGCACTAAAATTTTAGCGCTGATATAGGTCATCTTTATCAGTTCTTTTCTAGTGATGATAAAGGGTTACTTTATCAGCAGTTTTTTAGTGCTGATAAAGTTTCCCCTGTATCAGCACTAAAATTTTATCACTAATACAAGGTTTCTTTATCAGTGGTTTTTGCTTAGCGCTGATATAAGGTGGTGCTTTCATTACCCGTTTTTGTAGTAGTGGCTCCATGAAGTTGGTCAAATAAATCATCAATGTGAGGTAGATGATACTTTTTCTTTATTGTTATAGCATTGATATCTCTGTAGTCAATGCCCGAACCTAATAGATCCATCTTTCTTCTCAACAAAAATTACAGGGGATCCACATGGAGAAACACTAGGGAGAATAAATCCATTATTACTCAATTATTCTAGTTGTTTCTTTAGTTCCACTAATTAAACAGTGTCCATTCTATAAGGGGTCTTCGATATGGGCCTTCAACCATGAAATATATCAATTTAAAACTCAATTTATCATTCTTGAGGATGTCCAGGTAAATCCTATGGAAACACATCAACATATTCATGCACAATAGGTACATACTCTATTTGAACATTCCTTTCCTCACCCACAGTTATTTCATTCTTTTCCTCCCCAATAATTGAATTTTGTTGAGCTACTGGGGGTGGATCTAGATAAGAATCAGGTGGTGACATTTCTTCTCTAAATATAAGGTACTCCTTATCATCATTGAAAATTTTATCCTCCTTCTTCTTACAATAAATTTTCACATCATAGTTTGAAAGACAATACATTTCGAGGATTATATCAAATTCAATCATGGGTATGACGATGAGATCAGCAGATAAAGAACATTTATATGCCCTAATGGGAACTGATTCACAAAACTTTGTTGCAATGATACATCCCTTAAAAGTTTTTACTGACAACTCCCTTATTAAATTTGAATGAAAATATCTAATTTTTTTAGCAAACTGAGATGATATGAAACAATGCAATGATCCAGAATTAAATAATGGATTGGGTAAACTTGAGGAAACCATTAAATTACCTTCCAAAACGTCTTTTGGAGCTTCAACCTGAGCAGTAGTGATCGCATAAGATTGACCCTGATCCCTTGGCCTTTTCTGAGGTAAGATTCCCGGACGCTTAGGAAATTCATTTTCATAATGTCCCATCTCCCTACAATTGTAGAATTGAACATTGGTAGCATCTTTCTTTCCCTTAAAACCACCCGAAAGACGACCTTTATGTCCACATTTGTAGCAAACTCCTTTTCCTTTTAGACAGGCACTAGAGTGCTTCCTTCCACAATTATCACAGGGTGGAAATTCAATTCTTCCCTTATTCCATGTTTCCTTATTTCCTTTCCCATAGTGTTTAGCAGATCTCTTCTTCTCTTTCTTTGCTTTTAAGTCATAAAACTTAGAGAATTCATGTTCTGTCTCGATATCACATGAGACAATATCTTCATACGATGAGAAGGATTGTGATACCAATGCTAGACAGATAAACGGTTTTAACCCACCAAATAAATGGTCAGTCTTACTTCTTGTATTATATATATAATCTGCAGAATTCCTTGCTTATCTTGTAAAGTTAGCCTCATACTTTGCTACATTCTCATCCTCCTTTTTCCACAGACTCATAAATTACCTTTCCATATCTGCTCGATGGTCACGAGGAAAGTATTTTTATAATAAAAGTTCTTTAAACTCCCTTCATTTCATACTGGACACTTCTCTATCTTACTTTGTGTTTTCAATCAATGACTACCATTGATCAGCATCTCCAGTGAGGCGAAAAACTTCCATGACAACTTATTTCCTTTCGCTACTCCCCAAAGTGTGAAATATTTTCTCTATGGAATTTATCCATTTCTCAGCCACTAATGGATTTGCACTCCCATTGAATGTTGGCGGTTGTTCCCTCATGAAGTGGTCTAGCATTGATCCGCAGGGTTGTGGATCTAGGTGCTCCATACAGGTAAGGTTATTATTGATAACCTGAGTGAGTTTTCCCAGTATGGTGATAAGATGATCAGCACCAGTTTCACCAACAGCTCCGCTATAATTATCTTGAGTAGGAGTGAAATCCCTACATAGATTACGTGAATTGATATGGTTTCCATTCCTTCCACTAGGCACCATTTCTAAACAATGGCATAAACTAGATTACTTTATAAATCGAAATACATAATTCCATACATGTAAAACACTTAAAATAAATTGAAAATTTTATGGATATAATCCATAATCATAAAAAAATTTCTTTTAGGAATTATATACTCATAAACCCTTCATAATGGTTTGTAATGAAAATGGGAATTATCATAAGCATATCCCCCAGGAGTGTTATAACCAAGAGTGTATCATGAACCTTTGTTGTGCACTAGTTCTCATTAAAGTCTAGCTCAAAGAGGTGTTTTTGGGTTTTACCCCTAGGTAAATCTGTGCCAGAGCCGCCTCTACCTGTTCATATCCTGACAGGGATGCATTTATTGGAAAACTCACAAAGTCTCTACAATACCAAAATTATAGGAAGTTCTTATATACTAATCCTCAAAGTATATCTTAGGATAATGTTCTCTAGTCCTAGTTTAACTAAATCTAGTTTCCAAGGTTTGTACTAAACTTTCTCTAATACCAATTATAACGCCCCAACCCCAGTTACCCAGAGTCGGTGCATTATTACATAACATTGGCATGATCACAAGAAAAGCATGTACCAAAAGACCGATCATTAATATTGGAAACAAGATTCATACATAAGTTCAACTTTAAAACTTGAAAAGAAATACAACACTAATTTATTCCATTAGAAACATCCAAGCCTCTTAGATAATGCCTACAAGTCACTCATAACTAACTTCTTCATATCCTGGGAAAATGAAACATAAGAAAGGGGTGAGCTCAAATACTCAGTAAGGGTAAGCAATACAGTAGAAGATAACATAAATATTAATCATGGTGAATAATTGAAAACAGATGCCTTTACAAATAACAAACATGAACACTTTTATGGTAGGAATATTAGTTGAGTAAATAATTCCATAATAAAACATAATCATGGGTATTCTACTAGTCTAATGACCACATGAACCATAAATATTATTTTCATAATTAGGGAATGTATAATTCTAGACATTCTGAAACATTTTTTCAAGGCCTCAGCCAAGACGTCTAAAAATGATTAAGGCCTCATCCAAAACCATATATCAAATTGGGAGAGGCCTCGGCCAAAACCATATATCAAATTGGGAAATGCCTCGGCCAATTCCACATCTAGTTTTATCATGAGGCCTACTGATGCATCAAGGAGCTATAGTGGGCTTCACCCATCACTTACTAAGTCCAATACATTTCTCATATGAAAAGGTTGAAATATAACATAAACATTCGAATTAAAACCAGCATATGAAATATCAATACTTTAACTATAAACCATGAATGGTATAAAAATAACACATCCATAGTCAAAAATATCACAAAACCTTCAATAAAATATGGAATATTTGTATCATAATGAATCGACTTGAAACAAGTATAAAATCCCTCAAAGGATGTTGACATAGATGAAATCAAAACTATTTGAGAGAAATATCTCTTTCTTTTTTTTTGAAATCATTTAAAGTTACATAATTATAAAAGAAAACATTTATTTTGAAAATATTCTTATAGGCTTATAAGGGAATCTTTCACAATGTTGTAATAGCGGAGAATAACCGCAGCCGCCGTATAAGTTAAAAAAGATATTCTTACCTTAATTTTATCGAAAAGGTCGTAAAGTACCTTGTTTGGAAAACGACTTGAAGATTCCTTTAAAAACATATAAGTTAAAATAAGGGTATAAATGACTTTAAACCATTGTATAGTAAATATTAAAAATGTTTTGAAATATATTTTTAAGAAACATGGATGTGGATGATAAAGAGGGGCCAGTAGATACTTACGTAAAAACAACCGCGGATAATAAAGAGATTGTTGAATTGGCCCTTAACTTGTACTTTTCCTTGGTTGAGGTTAGGTTAACCTCTTGTATAATGGTGAAATCATTGTTATTAAATTATACAGAACCATATACATTAATATGATATCATATATGATCTTCTAATATTTCTTTGTTAATAATATTTTAGTATTATCATCGTTTCGGGTGTTAACTGATTCGTTTTCCTTTATATGATTTACTACGTAAGTAATGTTTGTTATGAATAGGATGTATCTTATTCATATTCAGAATGGTATTAAGTTTTTAAACATTATTTTAAATCATCAAATGAAAATTAGTCTTGAATGGATACGATGGAGAATGAATCTCATCGCGATCGTGGAGACGGTAATCCGTACGTACACACGAGCAACAATATCATTCTTTTGATATTAAAATCACATATAATTGGATGGTATATCATATATAAAGAATAATTATCATATTATAATTATTATTTAAATCATTTATACTCATTATTATACCCATTTAAATGATGAAGTGTTTGAATAACAAACTACACCACGACGTGGAGACGGTAATCCGTATGTACGCACGTATGGTAACTTTGTCATTTATAGGATGGATAGAATAATGAATATGGTTGTACCATTGTTATAATAACATCACATTATATATAATATACTAGATTTATTATTTTATAATGGAATCAACAAAGAAAGAGGATGTGGAAGAAGAAAATAACTTGAAAGAGGTGATGAAATATTTACCTCTTCTTCAGGTTCTTCCTTTTGATTTAATCAAAAGGGCTCTTAGGTTGGCTTTCTAACTAATGTAAGTCCTCTAGGATGAAGGTATTATAGTTGATAGGATATTTGGGTAGGGTTTGGCCGAGCCAAATGGCTTTGAATGTGTGCATTTTAGAGAAGGGGAAGTTCCCTTTTATAAGAGGGGTGAGGGACACCTTAGGAAAATATTGATATTTTATTTTATAATAAAATCATTTTCGGTTTAAAATGCCTCCAAAATGAATTATTTAAAGGATAAGTTTGGGATGGGTCGAAAAACTCTAAACCAATAGGTAATATATAGGTTTGGGTCACTATATTAACCTTATCATTTTGATTTAACTCTTAGTTAAATAGTTTGACATTTACCATGTCTCTTTGTATTTTTATATTATATGGTTAATAAACTTACTATAAACTTCCAAGAGAACCCCAAGTGTCTCATTAATGATACACCTATCATTATATAAGTCTTTTTTTCGAACTTTAGATTTTTAGGATTATTATATCAACCAATAATATTGTATTTGTTTTAAAAACTCATTTATGTTTATTTTGATATTATTTAATGATTGATTTTAGTTAAAGTCCAAAAAACTTTATTACTTAAAACTAAATACATTTAATCAAACCTAACATGTCATATTAACCTATAATATTAGTGTAATTCATTAAAAGTCTCAAATTTGATTTATTTGGATATTTATAATATCAATTATTTTAATCTTTCATTAATATAGTAATTACTACATCACCATTGTGTCATAAATATATTTAATTATGTAATGTCTAAAAATTATAAATAAAATACCATTATGTAGGAAATATTTTTAACCTTCTAATGAATATTTATTGTCAAATTTATATTGTGTGTAACCCTATATTAAAAATGGTTTAGTTATTAAACTTTGAATTTAACTCATTTAACTCTTCTTTAAATAAAATAATAATAAATGTGCTAATCTAATCCAAGTTGACTAAATAGGTTCATATTTTATTCCTTAGGCTGTTTTTGGTCTAATTATACTTATCTAGTAGAATAAGGGCATGTGTTAGGGTAATAATAATATCATTTTTCCCCTTAATAACCCTATTTACTTTTAACCGTGGTAAATAAAAGTAAAGAGTTACTATTCACCAAAAAATATTTTCATCTTATTGAACCACATTTTACTTACTAATATCAACCATGTCTCTTGGATTTTTGAAATTCAACTCACAAAAGCAGTAAAATTATGTTTTATACAAATTTAGAAATGCTCCCAGGAGGTGGGTAAAAGACGGTAAAAAGTTTGATCAAATTTTATATATCTAAACTCATTATAAAATGAATACAATGAATTAAATTGAAATTATATAGATATTTTGATTTAAATTATAATAAATAATTATTTAAATGAAAATTCTGTTTTAAACAATAACTCAGTGTTTTTCACTATTCATCAAAAATTGAATGTTTTCAGAAAAATACCAAAAATTCACCCTAATCTAATTTCGATATTATGAATCCAAAAATGAAGTTAATTTTGAAAGATAAAATTTATCAAATTTCAAAAAGTGGGTATTACTATTCCTAACAACTAGTTTGATTGGTAGTGGAGTGTTAGAATCTCGATGGTGCGTACAATGCAAGCTATAGAATTATTTAATGGGAAATGTACCATGGAAGCTTGGGGTGTTACAGGTTATAAAATCCGGATTATTATTATGAGGTGAAGATCCTTTAAATTATAGTTTAAAAACTTTTTCATCTATATAAATGTGACTAAGAGTTTAGGGAAGGGTTTAAGAGCATATGGGGCTTGTTTAGATCCTTGAGCTATGGATTTTAGGAGAAACAAGTGAGGTGTATTATTAGCATAAAATTAGGGTTAACCATGAACCAAAATAATGAGAGACCTAGAGGGTGGTACATGGTCTTTCAAACCATGAACCCTAGGGTGAACAACCATGTGAATTGGTGCAAGTGTGTTTTAGAGGTGATCCACATGAGCGACACACAATTTTTCTAACCATGCAAAAACCATGCAAGGGGGATGTTAGCCTAAGAATTTGGTGCGCATGGTTAGTGCATGGTTTGTCCAACCACGTGTCCAAACCCTACACCCCATAAAAATTGATGAAACTACAATATTCTCCTACATTCATTAATGACTATCCCCTAATTTTTTCTTTACCAAACATACGACTACTCCTCCATCTCAATAGAAACCTCCTCCCCTATAGGCATGGTGATAACTCCCTTATATGATGTTTGATTTGACCACTATTAGTCCCATTGAACCTGTATTAGTATATTATTCGATCTATTTCCTTCTTTTCTGCATTAATATTATCATTTAGATTCTATTTCCATGTGAGCTAATATTCTTTCTTTTTATTAAATTTGTCTATTTGACCAATTTATCTTGTTCTACTCTGAATATGATGCTGATATAGAATGGAGATTCATATACCGAAATAAGGTTGGTGGACTTATTTTTCCCCAAAAATTTATGGTTTTTATAAAGTGTGTCATTATGTTGTGATCTTGATCCTCTGTGATTTTCCTCTAAAATGTGTTTTATTATAATAAAATTTTAACCCTTTATGAGATACTACCTTAGACACCCTTGACAATTATCAAAGGTTGATGAACTCGACTCAACCACCCCCTTTGGGTGTTTATGATGCACCCTGACACTTTTATCTTGAATATATAACCAAACCACCTCCAAATGTGGTGCTGGCGTGATATTTTTAATTCAAATGGATGAATTGAATTAACTGAGATATTAAATTATTAAACATGGAATATAAATGGTCATACCATGTGACTCAACATTATTAATCTTGAATTATGCTCATCACTAAATGGGATTAAATGGGAATGTAAATCATATGAATGAATTATATGGTTCTTTATAAATGATGAATTATTCTCATGAATAGATGAGATTAAATTAAAATTTCAATTTATTATACTTCATCTAGATCTATCTATACCTATTATATATAGTTATAGGGTGGAATTTCTTGGGAATGTCGTGGATTCACCCTGTTGTTTTTTCTTGATTTCCCATAGGATGACACCTAACTCATGAATACATTTTCAAAGAGTTTATACCCCTTTTGGAGTTTATTGTTATCTTATATTGATGAATGTTATACCATAGATCCATAGACTCATTCGTTACTTATCTTTGAATTTATAATACCTCGGATTATCTCCTTTGATTCTTCTTGATGTCTATGGACACAGACCACCTAAATTTATCCCCTTGCGATCCAATTTGGTATAGCTAAAGGCTTCCTAGGACTTGTTTCTAGGGGTCGACAATATTTTAATATAAGAGTACACTATTGATACATACCCCTATCAAAATTTCATTAGTTATTACTATGATTTGTATTGAAATTATATGGTAAAGGATTCCTCAGTTACAATTTGGGTCCAATGTTTTTATTATTGTCACATGGTAACTTATCAAGATACATTCTAGCTTAGGCTGAAGCAGGTATGGTCAGACGAGTGACTTCCAGGAACTTGAACACACTAGGTTTATTTAATTTTTTACCTTATTATTTATTATACAAACACATAGGTTCATTATATATTACATGAATGGATAGTGTTCTATGCCATTGGTGGTGGACTATTGAGTTTACTCACACCTTGTATGGGACGATGATTGGTACGAAAACATACTTCATGGATACATGTAGGGACAAGGGGAAGTATCCAGCATTGGACCCTTAGGATATGTCATATGATAGAGTGTTGGATTATAGGACCAAGACTATGATTTTTATTCTATTGGAGATAGTGTTTTCCATTTTGTTACACTTTTTTATAGCATTTATTATATTGTATTCGTACTAGAATTTATCCTTTGTATTCTCTATTTTTTTTAACTTTATGACATCATTATTTGGATATAGTTTGAATATATTTGAACCTGATTACTATTTATTTGGATTTCTATTATTTATAACACTTATTAATATATTATACCACTTTTTTTCATCTTTGGTCATGAGGGTAAATCCTCTCCAATATTTGATCACTTTCCCTCACTACTAGCCAATATCCACTAGATTTCGGGGAGAAGTGCTTCAACCCATGTGGATAAGTGGGTTAGGTTACTTATCAATGAATCGATATTAGGATTTCAAAAAAAATACTTACATTATAGATGAATTATTATGATCAGGAATTAAATTTCTACTGAATTATAATGATCGCCCCCTTTTTTGTTTTCATCTAACTCCAAATTCAAATGATGAGTAGAAAATCCATATGATAAAGTATCATGATTGGTAAAGACTAATGATTAGACATATTCATATTAGAAAAAAAAAATATTATTACCTCAATGTATTTTTTTAATAACCTAAAGTCTTATGACCACATTGATGTTATAATTTCTTGTAGGAAAAATCTTACGTTAAGGACTTGGCTATTTTTCAGCGAACTCCAAAATTCCATATTTCTATAGATGACTTCAAACAGACTAAAAATTTCAACAAGGCTTCTAAAACCTCTTCTATCCATCTTATAACATATTAAAATTATTGTTGAAATCATTAAATTAATTCCAAACTCCTTCTGTATTGTTCCAAGGTGTTGAAACCTTAGAAATACTCAATATTATAGTATTATTATGAGCTCCTCTTTCATTTTAGGTGAAAATATTCATTAATTATTCCTAATACATATCTACTTAATGAAAATTTTCTTTTAACTAGATTAATTTTATACTTGATAAGATATTTATAAAATATATATTGTTCAAGCTACGCAGTACAAATGGAATGGCTGGTTCTTTCTATGTTTCTCATCTATTCATTTTCAAAACATAATTTTTCTAACATTGATTCTCCAAGATTTGGAACTTGCACTATATGTAATTGTTCTAAAGAATATATGAATATATCTATTCCAAGGAACATTGGTTTTGAATCTTCTACTTATTCACATTGTAGGAACTCCTATTTCATGGGTGGATAAACATTTCCTCTAACACAACCTTATCATGTCCTTTAAATCATGAAATTGACAACCCTTAATTGAAAAACTCAAATGAAAATAATGCAACTAAAACACCTTTGGAAACAATATACTTGTTGTCAATTACAAGCCTAAGGGATATTATTTGAGGGTGTTTGAAATGTTTGATCATTTTTGGAGTTAATTTGATATGGATAGAGAAATACTATGATGATTTTAGAATTTATAAGATTAGATCCTTTAATGTTCACATGGATCATGAAGTGAGTGGTGTTTTTGTCTGGTAAAATTGGTAAAGCCCTAAACTTTCTAATATGTTAGGGTCAGATAGATGATTCATGATACAAGTAAAAGGGTCACACTACGACTTCATGATATGTGATGGTTTAAATTTGTGAAAAGTTTTGAACTATATTGAAATATTTAGGGGTTGATATGGATAACAAAGAATTATAAACTTCCCATACATAAAACTTTTCCTCAGCAGTATGGGTCTGAAATTGGAAAATTCTTAAATATAAGGGTTATGGACTATACATTAATATTATTTTCTTTTATATGTGAGGTTAAAATTTGGTCATACTATGATATAGATGTCACACGTTTATGAGATATTGATGAAACTCAATTAATATATTTATTTGAATATGATCCTATTATGGAAGTGAGTTATGCTATAATAGGTTTGAAGAGATCAAGAATATCTGGAATATGACAATGCTGTAATGAAATGGTCACACCATGATTAAAGGAACCAAGTCACGAAATTGATATCATGTTGAAATAAAGTAGTTAATAATATTTAATCTTCAATATGTTTTGGACCATCAATCAAAATCATGTTGTGAAGATTTATATCACATCATCATGCAATTGGAATTTAAAGAAAAGATAATGAATAAATCAATCAGTCACACCATGATGAAACTTTTCATTTAATGATTTTAAAAATGTAGAGAGTTTGAATAAAGTTAATAATGTGTCATTTTAAATAAGGTTTAGCAATTTTTAAATTACTATTAACCTCCCACTTAAATATCTATTTTCGAGATTCACTTAGAATAATTCAACATAAGGATTTGAAGTAGATAAATTCATAAGTTTATTGAAATATAAATTTTTAATTCGAATTTAAAAATTATTAGGATACATTGGAACCTAATGTATAGAATAATATAGAGAAAAATAACACATTGAATAAAATATATCTGAATAAAGGAAAAGAGAGTGAATTAGGTGTGGAATCTATTGAATATTCGGTGTTTAGGAAAGAAGTGTGATTGGATAGAAATATATTAAAGATTATGTTTTAAAGTAAATAGTTATTGTTTATATTAATGAATAAAATGGAGTGGAAATAATATAACTATAACGAGATCTCATTTTACTCTAGTTTTATATCTTTAATTTCTATCTTTATGAGTTTTACTTATATATAGAAATTATCTTTGGTATAACCTTTTCAAAAATAGTCTAAAAAAGAGAGTAAGAGGTTGAGAGCCTTGGATGAGTATTGATATTATTGTAAATGTTCTAATAAAAAACTAGTGTAGTAATAACTACATAGAACATCAATATATCATTGATATGTTCACATTATATGAATCCTAGGGTGGATGAACCCAGTAAAATCTCCATGTTCATGTGTAACATCCTAGGAAAATAAAGAGTAAAACATTTTCATATTTATTAATATTTACGAATTGAAAATTAATTTTACTTTAAACGGGTTGCTATGTTCGATAGCATACCCGATACGCAACAAAA
Organism: Viscum album; assembly: GCA_963277665.1. NCBI lineage: Eukaryota > Viridiplantae > Streptophyta > Magnoliopsida > Santalales > Viscaceae > Viscum > Viscum album. The sequence goes on from OY728150.1 coordinate 1,515,046,039, forward strand.
AGTTTCTTTGAAAACTTACGTTGCACACTAGTAATAAAATAATTTTATTTTAAATAGTAGTTAACATGTCGCCGTTGTATTGGCGAGAATGAATAGAAATAAATAAAATATTATTATATATTTTTTTTAAATGTTTTTACATTTATCCAAAAAAAGATAAAGGCTTAAAATACGAAAAGAATTCAATTTTAGGCATATATACTCTAATTTTCACTAAAGGTCCACTTATCGCCTTTTGATGGCGAACCGTCATTAAATATAGTTTTGGTCACTCTTATACATTATATTGGACCAAATAAAATTCTTCTTTAGAATTGGGACATCAAAATTTATTTTGTGTAAATTTTTGGTATTTTTCTGATAAAGTTCATTTTTAATGAATAGTGAAAAATGTTGTATTTTAATTCAAAAACTCTTTTTAATCTAATTTATTTATATGATTAGATTATCTTTTGAATTGGTTTTAAAGTTAAATTATAATATATTTTTACCATTTAATCCAATATCGGTCATTGTAATTAATTTTACTTTGAAATTGAACTTAAACTAGTGTCAATCTTTTGATACTTATTGTTTCATAAAAACACGTTATTTTCTCTGACAGTGGGAATTAATTATTAAATTAATTAATGTAACTTATATGTTTTTAATTTTCTAAAATAGACATCATTTTTTAATTTGGAATATCAAATATAGCTTAGGGTGATGTTTTGGTATTTTTCTGAAAAACATCAATTTTTAATGAATAGTGAAACCACTAAGTGGTACTTAAAAAACTGATTTTTCGTTTAAATGAAATTTTACCAGCTCTGTGTTTTGAATTTCAAAAATCTGACATACATGGTTTTCATTAATAAGTAAAATGTGGTTCAATGAGATTAAAATAATTTTTTGGTGAATAGTAACTTTTATGTTTTTAATCTTGATTAGAGGTAATTAGTGTAATTTAAGGTAAGAATAATGTTTTAATAATATGAAATGAACTTGAAACATGTCCTACCCTTATTGGATGTGTCATGGCCGACCACAGAAAATCCATGGGTAAACTTGGGGACCCCATAGAGCCACTTTGGAAGTAAAATGACATTAATATATTTTTATTTAATGTAAAAGTAAAAATGACACAAACATGAGTTGTTTCACTAAAACAATTTTTAAATAGGGTTATACAAGTCATATTTTTGACTATAAATAGTAATTGTAAAGATAAAAATATTTCCCACATCATAGTATTTGTTTTATAATTTTTATACATTAAATAAATTAAATTATTTATGACACCATGATGATGCAGCGATTACCTCATTATTTAACGATTTAAATAAAATGAAAATATAATGTAAAATATAAGACCTACACTTTTCAAAAACCTATTGGATGGGTGGATTTCAAACCCTTATCACCATATCCTCTAAATTTATAATTGTGGGACATTTTTTATCTGAAAATAATTTTATAACAAAGTATCTTTTCTTTACTTTCCAAGAGTGCCCCTCCTCTCCTCTTATAAAAGGCCCCCACCACTATCACCTTACCCACACTTCAAAAGCCTTTGGCTCGGCCAACCCCTGACCATTTTGTCTCTCCACATCCCTCTATAACTCTTAGAAGCCTCACTGTGGGCAGAAGTCTTCACAAGGAAGCCTTTGTGCTCAAATCAAAAAGAGTTACCCGTTTTAAAGGTAGTGTTTTCTCTTGTGTTCTTTTCTTTTATTTTGATTCTCCAACCCCATAAACAAATTTTATTCATTTATTTTGTAACAAATCCAGTATCTTAAATATACTAGTATGTTGTTATAAGAATAATTCTAGCAACACTTACACACACCTACATCTAATGGTTAAATAACATATTGTTCCCGTGGATGGCGAATTTCTGCCTCACGAAACGATGATTATTCAATATTCTTTTAACACCTTAAAAGGTGGACATTAAGATGACACTATATTTATATATGATATATAATATGTTTATGTTTTACTTAAGCTTCTGTATTTTTCATTTATGGCATACCTTTATGGTTTCCATTATGGGTATATGCGATATCTTCATTTTAGGAAGTGCGGACTACCGCCCCCTTAAAGTGATTTGATTCATTAATGCCATATGTGGGACGTATAAAGGATGGATTTAAAGTTATTATATATGATTTATGTTACATATAAATGATGAATATAATTCTGGAATTAAAATATACATACCTCTCATTTAGTTTTAATTCCATTAATATGACATAGAAATGAAAGTAGCGTTCATGCGTACGTACGGCTTACCGTCTCCATGAACGGTTCATTTCATTTATTAACTATAAATGATTATGTAATATTATAATTACATGTATATGCTGGATATATATGATATATATGATATCCAAATCATGAATATCATTCTGGATATAATGAACCTTTGACCACACGAACAACATGTAATTGTAAGAAGTCCACTTTCGACTTAAGAACCAAATATCGACAAAACAAACATTATTAACTTAAATGATTAAATAATGTTTATAACATGGTAATAATTGATATAAAAGTAATAATGAACTTGAAAAAGGTTCTTAAGCAAGTAGAAATTAACTCAAGTTTATTATTCAGGACGTTAAAAAACGATCGAGTCAAGTCAGACCCGAGGTATGGGACTTCATCTCAATCTCCTTTCATTGAGGCATATTTTGTTTTATACACAACCTTATTTTATACGGTGTATAAAACCCTTTGACTTTTACGTTTATTCAAAAGGAATATTTTTTATACGAAGCATTTACTAAACGACAAAAGGGAATGTTTTTGTCGTATGTATGTGGCGACAACGACTTCTCCGCCGCTGTGACCATTATTTGAGTTTCAGATTCCTCTACAAGCCATACCGTTTTTTAAAAAGAAAAATAAATACCATGTTTTAATTTTCTTTTATTTTGGTATTGAAAATGGTTTTCATAATGTTTTTCATATCAATGTGTTTTATTGATATCTTGTTATTGAAATGTGGAAATGTTATGTTTCCTTTATGCATGTATTTTGTGGTAAAATTATGTTATGGTTCTTGGCATTGTTATGAAGACGGGTGGTTCTGTGATAAACTAAGGGTGGGTGAGCCCAATATAGCTCTCCAATGCATTGGCTAATTCTATGGGGTTAAATGTTGAGGTTTCTCCGAAGATATTTAGGGAATATACTGTGATGGGTATTCCAAACGTAACCAAGAGGGTTACTCCCTACGTAAGAATGTTATGAATGCCTCAAGTTACCTTTATCTCTTATGATTCCTATGATTTATTCATGTTTTGATGAGGTATGTTAATGTGCTTATGTTTTATGATTAAAGTATGATTTTATTGATTTTTTGTATACATGTACTCATGTTTCCTTTCTATATTTTTATATCCCTTACTGAGCTTTTTATGCTCATCCCAAATTTTTGAAATGTTTTTCACAGGTCAAGGGAAAGGTACATGATATGATGATAGTGTCAAGGAAGTGTCAAGAAAGAATCCATGTTTTATTTTAAATAGGTTTCTGTTTATGGGGAAAATGAATACTACCTTTTAAGTAACCACTTTGTTTAAATGTGGAATGTAATGCAAGTTTTATGATCTAATTCTCTAAAACTCTAAACCTGAAAAGATCCTCAATGTGTAATCTTGAAGTAGCTCAAGATTACGTAAGGTTTAAGGATGGGGCCTTATAGTTGGTATCAGAGGTCGGTTTAGACAACTTTAAGAGTTAGAAAATTTTTAAATTATAAATTAATTTATGGAATGATTGAAATGATATAGAATTTGATGATTACCATGTTGCTTCACCTAAGATATTTCTGTGTTAAGAATGGTTTTTCATAGAGGAAACAGAACAGATTTTCTGGGAAGGCATACAGAGGGAAATGACCTTTCAAATCAGCAACCAGAGATGGTGGGAATCAAAATTGAGCAGCTTACTACAGTGATGACTCAGTTGAATTAGGTGATAAATGGTGGTTATGTTTATTGATGATATTTTGGTGTTTTCTAAAAGTAAAGAGGAGCATGAAAGTCATTTAAGGGTTATTTAGAAAACCTAAAAAGAAAAGAAATTGTATGGGAAATTCAGCAAGTGTGAGTTTTGGTTGCAACAAATTTCTTTCCTTGGTCATATTGTTTCTAAAGATGGGATAACAGTTGATCCTGCAAAAACAATGGTTGTGGAAGAATGGCCAATACCCACAAATTTAACAGAGATTCATAGTTTCCTTGGTTTGGCAGGATATTATCGAAGGTTTGTTAGAAATTTTTCATGGTTATCTAGTCCAATGACTAAGCTAACTCGGAAGGGTGTTAAGTTTATCTGGACAAAAGAATGTGATGATTGTTTTCAGGAATTGAAAAGAAGATTGGTGAATGCTCCAGTTTTGGCACTACCTTCCAGGAATGGGGAGTTTTTTATCTATATTGATGCTTTATTAAAAGGACTTGGTTGCGTCCTAATGAAGAATGATCAGGTAATTGCTTATGCTTCATGTCAGTTGAAAACTCATGAGGTAAATTATCCTACACATTATTTGAAATTAGTTGTTGTTGTTTTCGCTTTAAAAATTTGGAGGCATCATTTGTATGGAGTAAAGTGTGAAATATATACCGATCACAAAAGTTTAAAGTATATATTAACTCAGAAAGAATTGAACATGAGACAGAGTAGATGGCTAGAATTAATCAAGGATTATGATTTTACAATTAATTACCATCCGAGAAAAGCAAATAAAGTGGCTGATGCTTTGAGTCGAAAAAGTAATGCTTCATTAACAATGTTGCGTTTGGAATGCGATCCTTTGGTTAATGATTTGATGAACTTTGGCATATAAGTTTTTGGTGCAGGATGTCCTTCTGTTTTGTTTCAGGTATCAGTGAAATCTCCTCTATCAGACAGAATCAAGCAAGCAAAGAAGAAAGATAGTGAGTTTCAGAAAAAAGGTAGAGCTGGTTCAAAAGGGTAAGTTGCCTGAATTTAATGTTGATAATGATTGTGTTTTGAGATTTGGGAAGAGATTGTGTGGGCCGTGTGATTCACAGTTGAAGAGAGATTTGTTATGTGAAGCTCATAGTTCTATGTTTTCAGTTCATCATGGCAGTACTAAGATGTATAGAGATCTTCGGGAGTATTACTGGTGGGATGGAATGAAAATAGATATTGTTGATTTTACAGTGAAGTGTTTGACTTGTCAACAGGTTAAAGCAGAGCGACAGTTGCCTAAAGGGATGCTTCAGCCTTTACCAGTGCCAGAATGGAAATGGGAAAATATATCCATGGACTTCGTTGTGGGATTGCCGAAAACACCTCGATATAATAATTCAATCTGGGTTATTGTTGATCGCTTGACTAAATCTGCTCATTTCCTTGCTATACGAGATACTTTTTCCCTAGATCAACTTTCCCATTTGTATCTTAAAGAGATAGTCAGGTTACATGGAGTTCCTATCTCCATTGTGTCCGATCGTGATCCCAGGTTTACTTTTAACTTTTGGAAGGGCCTTCAGAAGTCGTTGGGTACTGAATTAAATTTTAGTACAGCTTTTCATCCGCAATCAGATTGGCAGTCAGAACGAACAATTCAGACATTAGAGGATATGATGTGTGCTTCTTCGATGGATTATCAGGGAAGTTGGGACCAACATCATTCTTTGGTTGAGTTTTCTTATAATAATAGTTTTCATTACAGTATACAGATGGCACAATTTGAGGAATTATATGGGAAGCAGTGTCGAACTCCAGCTTTCTGGGATGAAGTGGGTGAAAGGAAGCTGATGGGACCAGAATTGGTAGAAGAGATGGCAGAAAAAGTTCAGTTGATTCAGAAACACATGAGAACAGCTCAGAGCAGACAGAAAAGTTATGCGGATAACCGGAGGAAGGATCTATCTTTCGAGGTAGGTGATCATGTTTTTCTCAAAGTCTCACCATGGAAAAGTGTGATGCGATTTGGTAAGAAAGGAAAGCTGGGTCCAAGGTTCATTGGACCATATGAAATTTTGGAGAGATTTGGATCAGTTTCATACCGAGTGGATTTACCTCCGAGTTTATCTCAGGTACACAATGTTTTTCATGTTTCGATGTTGAGAAAGTATATGCCAGATTCATCTCATGTTTTGAGCCCAGAGGTAGTTCAGTTGGAAGAGAATCTCTCTTATGAAGAACAACCAGTCCAGATTCTTGACCAAATAGAGCAAGTGTTGCGAAATAAGCTAATCTACCAGGTAAAGGTTTTGTGAAAAAACCATATGGTTGAAGAGGAAACATGGGAATCTTAAAATGTTATGAGGGATAAATACCCCCACTTATTTTGATAAGTGAATAAAATTGTGAGGACGCAATTCCCAAAAGGGGGAAGGATGTAACATCCCAGGTAAATAAAGAATAAAACATTTTCATATTTATTAATATTTACAAATTAAAAATTAATTTTACTTTAAAGGGGTTGCTATGTTTGATAGCGTACCTGATACACAACAAAGAGTTTCTTTGAAAACATACATTGCACACTAGTAATAAAATAATATTATTTTAAATGGTAGTTAACACGTAGGGGTTGTATTGGCGGGAATGAATAGAAATAACTAAAATATGATTATATATGTTTGTTAAATGTTTTTACATTTATCCAATAAAAGATAAAGGCTTAAAATACGAAAAGAATTCAATTTTAGGCATATATACTCTAATTTTCACGAAAGGTCCACTTATCGACTTTTGATGGAGAAACGTGATTAAATATAGTTTTGGTCACTCTTATATATTATATTGGACAAATAAGATTCTTCTTTATAATCGGGACATCAAAATTTACTGTGTGTAAAGTTTTTGGTATTTTTCTGATAAAGTTCATTTTTTTAATGAATAGTGAAAAATGTTGTATTTTAATTCAAAATCGCTTTTTAATCTAATTTATTTATATGATTAGATTATCTTTTGAATTGGTTTTAAAGTTAAATTAGAATATATTTTTACCATTTAATCCAATAGTGGTCGTTGGAATTAATTTCACTTTGAAATTGAACTTAAACTAGTGTCAATCTTTTGATACGTATTGTTTCATAAAAACACGTTATTTGCTCTGACAACGGGAATTAATTATTAAATTAGTTAATGTAACTTATATTTTTGAATTTTTTAAAATAGAAATCATTTTTGAATTCAGAATATCAAATATAGCTTAGGGTGATGTTTTGGTATTTTTCTGAAAAACTTCAATTTTTGATGAATAGTGAAACAACTAAGTGGTACTTAAAAAACTGATTTTTCATTTAAATGAAATTTTACCAGCTCTGTGTTTTGAAGTTCAAAAATCTGACATACATGGTTTTCATTAAGAAGTAGAATGTGGTTCAATGGGATTAAAATAATTTTTTGGTGAATAGTAACTTTTAAGTTTTTAATCGTGATTAGAGGTAATTAGTGTAATTTAAGGTAAGAATAATGTTTTAATAATATGAAATGAACTTGAAACATGTCCAACCCTTATTGGATGTGTCATGGACGGCTAAATACAATCCATGGGTCAACTTGGGGACCCCATGGAGCCACTTTGGAAGGAAAATGACATTAATATCTTTTTATTTAATGTAAAAGTAAAAAATGACACAAACATTAGTTGTTTTACTAAAACAATTTTTAAATGGGGTTATACAAGTCAATTTTTGACTATAAATAGTCATTGGAAAGATAAAAAGATTTCCTACATCATAGTATTTGTTCTATAAGTTTTATACATTAAATAAAGTAAATTATTTATGACACCATGATGATGCAGCGATTACCTCATTATTTAACGATTTAAATAAAATGAAAATATAATGTAAAATATATGACCTACACTTTTCAAAAACCTATTGGATGGGTGTATTTCGAACCCTTATCACCTTATACTCTAAATTTATAATTGTGGGACCTTTTTTATCAGAAAATAATTTTATAACAAAGTATCTTTTCTTTACTTTCCAAGAGTGCCCCTCCTCTCCTCTTATAAAAGGCCCCCACCACTATCATCTTACCCACACTTCAAAAGCCTTTGTATCGGCTAATTCCTGCCCATTTTGTCTCTCCACATCCCTATATAACTCTTAGAAGCCTCACTTTGGGCAGAAGTCTTCACAAGGAATCCTTTGAGATCAAATCAAAAAGAGTTACCCGTTCTAAAGGTAGGGTTTTCTCTTGTGTTCTTTTGTTTTATTTTGCTTCTCCAACCCCCTAAACTCATTTTATTAATTTATTTTGTAACAAATACAGTATCTTCAATATACTATTATGTTGTTATAAGAATAATTCGAGCTACACTTACACACACCTACATCTAATGGTTAAAGAACATACTGTTTCCGTGGATGGCGAATTTCTGCCTCACGAAACGATGATTGTTCAATATTATTTTAACACCTTCAAAGGTGGCCATTAAGATGACACTATATTTATATATGATATATAATATGTTTATGTTTTACTTAATCTTCTGTATTTTTTATTTATGGCATACCTTTATGGTTTACATTATGGGTATACGCAATATCTTCATTTTAGGAAGTGCGGACTACCGCCACCTCAAAGTGATTTGATTCGTTAATGCCATATTTGGGACATATAAAGGATGGATTTAAAGTTATTATATATGATTTATGTTACATATAAATGATGAATATAATTCTGGAATTAAAATATACATGCCTCTCATTTAGTTTTAATTCCATTAATATGACATAGAAATGAAAGTAGCGTTCATGCGTACGTACGACTTACCGTCTCCATGAACGGTGCATTTCATTTCTTAACTATAAATTATTATGTAATATTATAATTACATTTATATGCTGGATATATATGATATATATGATATCCAAATCATGAATATCATTCTGGATATAATGAACCTTTGACCACACGAACAACATGTAATTGTAAGATGTCCACTTTCGACTTAAGAACCAAATATTGACAAAAGAAACATTATTAAATTAAATTATTAGATAATGTTTATAACATGGTCATAAGTGATATAAAAGTAATAATTAACTTTAAAAAGGTTCTTAAGAAAGTAGAAATTAACTCAAGTTTATTATTCAGGACGTTAAAAAATGATCGAGTCAAGTCGAACCCGAGGTATGGGACTTCGTCTCAATCTCCTTTCATTGAGGCATATTTTGTTTTATACACAACCTTATTTTATACGGTGTATAAACCCATTTTACTTTTACATTTATTCAAAATGAATCTTTTTTATACGAAGCATTTACTAAACGACAAAATGGAATGTTTTTGTCATACGTATGCGGCGACAATGACTTCTCCGCCGCCATGACCATTATTTGAGTTTCGGTTTCCTCTACAAGCCATACCGATTTTTTAAAAAGAAAAATAAATACCATGTTTTACATTTCTTTTATTTTGGTATTGAAAATGGTTTTCATAATGTTTTTTATATCAATGTGTTTTATTGATATCTTGTGATTGAAATGTGGAAATGTTATGTTTCCTTTATGCATGTATTATGTGGTACAATTATGTTATGGTTCTTGGGAATTGTTATGAAGACGGGTGGTTCCGTGATAAACTAAGGGTGGGTGAGCCCGATATAGCCCTCCAATGCATTGGGTAACGCGATGGGGTTAAACATTGAGGTTTCTCTGAAGAGATTTAGGGAATATACTGTGATTGGTATTCCAAACGTAACCAAGAGGGTTACTCCCTACGTAAGAATGTTATGAATGTCTCAAGTTACCTTTATGTCTTATGATTCCTATGATTTATTCATGTTTTGATGAGGTATGTTAAAGTGCTTATGTTTTATGAGTAAAGTATGATTTTATTGATTCTTATGTATACATGTAATCATGTTTCCTTTCCATATTTTTATATCCCTTACTGAGGTTTTTATGCTCATCCCAAGTTTTTGAAATGTTTTTCACAGGTCAAGGGAAAGGTACATGATATGATGATAGTGTCAAGGAAGTGTTAAGAAAGAATCAATGTTTTTTTTAAATATGTTTCCGTTTATGGGAAAAATGAATACTACCTTTTATGTAACCACTTTTTTTAAATGTGGAATGTAATGCAAGTTTTATGATCTAATTCTCTAAAACTCTAAACCTGAAAAGATCCTCAATGTGTAATATTAAAGTAGCTCAAGATTACGTAAGTTTTAAGGCTGGGCCTTATATCATGATTCTTTATTTCTATTCATTTATTAGTGCTTTTGTGTGATCATTATGATAGATTAAAAGTGCCTTTACAAATTTTAGGACATTATCTAGTTGAAATTAAGGTAAGTATAAATTTCAAGTCACCATAGTTAACCCCTTATAGTGTATAATGGGACATTAGGTCACAATTATTGGTATCTGAGGAACTGGATATTTCTTAGTGATTCTATACGAGGAAGATTTCATCATAGATAACGATATTAATCAATATGGAATGCCATTATTTGACATTTTTAATTTATAGGTATATAATAATATAATTATATCTGATTTGTGATCTCTTTATCTTGATGTTTACTCGAAAAAATGTCATGGATTTCATGTAAGAGATTCTACTAAAATTTCATAGATATAAGAAGATTGAAAATTTCTTAATGATGATGCTAAGGATAAAAATGAATTTTTAGGATCATGGAATTGGTCATGGGATGAATGATTTTGATATAATGAAGAATATAATATTTTTATTACCACCAATTTACAATCCAAAAGTGTCAATAATTGAAGAAGTGAATATTGTGGAAGTATCTCTCTCGATGTACATTGAAAACTAGTTGAATACAGGATGTAAGTAAAGATGTAATGCTATTTTGAACATTCATAAAAAATAAATGTATTTTAATGATGTGGAAAAGTATGTGATTGTGGATAATGAAGTTTAATAAGACCTTAGTTATGATTACTATATCTTATGAAAAGGAAGTTTAAGATAGGTAAATAAATATTGGGGGTGGGGGGAACTATCCCTATACTATTTTATTTTTGTAAATATTAGGCATATCACTGCTAGTTATCAAAAAATATTTAATGGAGAGTGTGGTGAGTCGGAATTCACAAAAAAAATACCGAAAGGAGTTCTCTCCAAGAAGAAGCTTTAATTCAGGAATTACTAGTGGAAAAAAAGTTTTATTAAAAAGTGTTATTAAGATATGGGGAAGATAATTCTGAGGAAGATCACCTAGAAGGTGTTGAAACTAAGTATATACAAAACAAATAAGATTCTATTATGGATATAGTTTAGAAATAAAAAATATTGGTAGAAGAGGATGATAAAGTAGATGGAGTTTTGGATCTTAAGGTGGAATTAGAAGGGGATCTTGATGAGATTAAACTATAAAGAAAGAATAATATGCATATTGGGGGATTTTTCAAGAAATAATCATGTTATATTGATTATTTTTTAGTAAAATTTGATCCCCTAGAGAAATTCATGGATGAATATTAAAATTATGAATTGAAATATGAATAAAAAGTGTACTATGGGTTAAATATATAGGAACAAACTAAGATCATTGATGGTCTATTGGGACCAGACTAAATGAGTGCACCCTATGATGGGGGGGGGGATTAATTAGGGTGGATAATAAATTAAAATCTAACTCTTATTTTATCCCCTAGTCCATTTTGGTTCTTGTTCCCTCATTAAAAGTAAAATATTTGTCCTTTCTCTTTCTCTTATCATCGATATCACTATATATTAAGTAAAAATATAGAAATAATATCACAAGAAAATATAAATATTGTACTTGTTCAACCACAAAGGTCTAATAAAAAGAGCATAAACATGATAATGTGTTAGTGTACTAGAATCCAATATACTCACTTTCAATGAATTCTTGTTTTTAGATCACAAACACTTTATGATAAGGAACTCTTCCATTACAAGGTTCTGGAATGAATCACTATCATTCCAATGGCCACTCTCTTAAGTTATAATTCACATTCTACTTAGGTGAACGAATATTTAGTTTGTTGATGTAAGAACATATTCAATAGCTTATAGACCTAAAGGTATCTTTAAGAGTATCATAGGTCTCCAAGACACCTTTCACCCTCATATCCAAATTGATGATCTGTTAAGATCAACATTTATATTATTTCCTTTTTCAATATTGGGTGATTCTCTACTCTTCCAATTCTACAAAATCCTGATGAGAATGAAAAATTGATGTGAGTTTCAGTATGTTGTCTTTCATACAATCACAACAGTACTTCTTTCTCCAGATGAAGATAATTCTACATTGGAATTATCACTAGTAGAAAAAATATCATTTGCATCTAATTTTAAATGTTGGTTATAAAAAATTGATGTTAAAAATTCATTTTTGACATATTTTTTTTTAAAAAAATTAAAATCATAAGAAAGATAACCTTAAAATAGACCTTTAAATTTTTGTATCATGCTGCTACCTATCGTCATGTGATTTACATTCCTTTTGATAAAACCATCAATCCACCTATAATTGTTTTCATTATACCTCTAAAATTTTCAATTCCCTTCCATTTTTGATATATTCTCTTTTAATTTTTTTTAATATTTTCTATTCATAGATCCTAAATCATATTCTATTAAATTCATCCATTTTCAAGATTTACTTTAAAATTTTAAAGAAATAAAGGAGATGATGGAGTATTTAAAGAGATAAATGGTTCTGATGATAGTAGTAAATGGTTTGAGTATGAATATATATGTTTGAAAATTATTATTTAACCACAATTTTTAATGAAGTAAAATACATTATATTTTCACTTATGTAGTCATATGATTTTTTTCATTCATTTTTTATAATATTTTTTTGATTATTATCATGGTTTTAAGGATGATATTTATTTTTTCATTCATATATTGGAAAACTAATTAGTTTTTATATTATTATTTAATTTAACATTGATATTGATATGTGTTATTGAATCATAATTTCTATTTTTTATATTTAATATATCTCAAAATAGATTATATATTATAATAATTATTTTTTAAATTTACTTTTAATGTTGGTTATTTAAATTAATTTTGTAAAAAGTGATGTTTTATGGTGGTCATTGAAAAAAATAATATAAAAGATTAGTATTTGGATAATTCTATTGAATAACTAACATGAAATTTTATTTTTTAAAAATAATCTATGCTGTAAAAAAATTTTAACATCATTTTCTATAACCAATGTTAAAAATATACTAGAATGACTCATGAAAATACACCCCCTCAAAAACCACCTTTAAAAGATAAAAATAATTAATGTAAAAGGAATTTTTTCTAAAAGTGTATCTTATTTATATCCATCTTAAATAGGTAGATGTAATTTTTTAACTCTTATACCCATTGATACTTCTTACTTGAATTTCACTAGATATAAAAATGGAATTATTCACATGGATATCCTTTCTTATTCTTCTCTAAATCGGATATGCCAACATGTTATTCTTTCCTTTATTGATATTTTTTAGCACTATATCAATACATTTTCATTCATTCTACCATTCTTTATAAATAACCTACAATCATGTGAAATATTTTCCATATTTTAATATGGAAACTCCACATAATCAACAACATGAATCCATTATTAAATTCCTTATAAACATCAATATTTATTCCAACCCATGAAATATATTTTCTCCAATATTAAATATGAATAAAATATTTCAGATATAATAAAAATAACTTGTTCATGGTGTGAATTCCCCACTGTGGTGTGATCTTTAACTTCTTCAACATGATCATGGAGTGATTTTTTTTACGACACAATGTGTTGTCAACAATAAGATCCATGAAATCCATATAGTATATTATACTAAACTATTTTGAATATCATGGAATGACCCCCCCCCAATCCTTCTCAATCCTTAAAACGGTCACCCCATGATATACTATTTCATGAATAGATATTAATTGATGTTGATAAATAGATCAAAGCCTAACTTGTATAGACCTACTTTAATCCTAACTGTCATAATTACATAGCTCATCCCCTTTAAACATATCATGATAAAATTAAAAATATTCTCAATCTAAAAACCTATTTTGGCATTATCTTCTTAAAAAAATTGGGCATATATAAATTAGAATTACTATAATTATCTTAAGCATCTTCATGACATGTATATATTTCCCATAATGTGAATGAATCTACCTAAAATGATAAAGAAAACGAACCATATATATACTAGTGTACATTTAGGACTTTACCATTTTTCTCAAATCTAGATTCACCCTTACATTTTCCAATATACATTTAAGACTATAACTTTTTTATAGAATCTAATAAACCCTTGCATATTTCATTATAGTTCAACTATTTTCTATATTATGGAATACATATCAGAACATATTTATTCGAGGTAGTTTAACACTTAGATTAATTTCAAAATGTAGATTAACCCTTATGTATTCTTGTTAGTTCAAAATATTTCCAATTTTTAAGACCGATATTATTTGGATCAACTATTATTGTGACATCCAAATTGAGAAGCCCCTAAATGGTGCCCCAATCCAGTGGGTCACATGGCCTTAAGTGCACCTCCTTGTATACCAGAGGCTACTGAATAGAAGCAAGGGTCTAAGGTGGTAGAGTGGGGAGACTATAACCTCATGACCAGAGTAGAATAGTGGTTAAAGAAATATATAAATAGAAGAAGTGTAATAAATGACAGCTGAACTAGAAGAATGTAAAGCATAAAAATGAAATAAATAACCAACAAAAACCATATCCTTTATCTTAAACAGAATAATATAATTTCATGTATCTATCAAAAGGGAAAAATTAGGAATGGTAGCAGGAATGAAATATAATACATGTATCAAAAGAACAAAAATACCAAAAAGTTTATCTCCAATAGCATAACAAGAAATATCTCGATCATATGCTTCCCCTGTTCCTTGATATAACCACTCAAGAATAAAAAACTAGGGACTTTCCCATGTTCCTACCTGCATCCACATTATCTTCTCAAGTACCATCAGTGACTTGGATAAGGTGTGAGATAAACTTAGTAGTACCCTAATAACAATGTATATAAATATCAAATCAGTGCATATAATATAAGCAGTGTGAAGATATAATAATAAGAAGAAATAAAAAACTACAAAGGGTTAGGTATTGATCTCAAAGGACACCAAGATAAAACTACCTACTCCAGCTCGTGCCATATAATCTCTAAACAAGTAACCATATGTATATATATATATATATGGTATGTATATGTAGTGACATCTAAATCCATATATATGGATACTGCTACTAGTCTATACCCAAGGTGTAACTGAAGCATCCATGGGCAGTAGAATGAGTCTTTTAAGTGTCAAGGGATTCCATTCCCAATATCATAATGGTAGGGACATCATGACCATGTATCATAATATTAGGGACTTCATTCCCATGTATCATAATCTATAAGGGTCTCCATGCCCATTCATCATAATTCATAAGGGTTTCCATTCCCATTCAAAATAATATATAAGGGTCTCCATTCCCATTCATAATAATCCATAAGGGTCACCATGTCTATTCATCATAATTCATAAGGGTCTCTTTTCCCATTTATCATAATTCATAAGGGTCTCCATTCCCAAGTGTCAAAAGTGTAGGGACATCATTACCATATCTCATGAAAGTATACAGGACACCATGGACATATATCACAAATGTATGGGACTCCATGCCTGTATATCACAAAAATGTATGGGATTAAATACTTGTATATCCCAAGTTTAAGGGAATACATGCTCGTATATCATAACTATATTCAGAATCCAAGGATTAAAAAAGAGACATTTAGATTGTTCATAGTTCATTATCATTTAACTTTATCAAGGGAATAACCATTGTCTAATTTAAGCAAGTTATGTTGTCTTACCAATCACTTCTATCCAATTTATTATACTCATCACAATTAACAGTCACCCCAAATCCTTATAGAATATTTTTTTGACCATTTATACATTTATAATAATAATAATGGAAATTCTATCGGCACACCTCAAGGGTAGATACAATTGAAGGGGGACCTATCCCAATGAAATTAAAGGGATTATAGGTTATTTATATGAGGGATATTAGATTAACCATGGTATGGTGTATTTTTAAGGTGATGCATGGAGAATTTAGTGGGTGTCTTCACAACACATAGTATAATGAAAAACATACTTGACATATAAATACTAGAACACCTTCATTATGCCTCTTGAAGAGAACTCATCTAATGTTGACCTCTAATTTGGTTTATATGGGAAGAAAATGAAAAAAAACACCCTAAATATAGGGAATAAGATATTTCACCAATATAACATCATTGATGGAAGGAAGAACAATAAAAGGAGCCTAAGGAGTAGAAGAATTACCAGTATGAATCGAATGAGATGAACCAAATTTGAATCAGAGTTCAGAAGAAATATTTATCCAAGAACCTAGCTAGAAGGGAGGAGGATATTAAAATATAGAAATGTGAGCACCATGTCTACTAGAAATAAGAGAGGAATGAAGAGTTTAAATAAATAATCCCTTAAAGAAAAAATATTTATTTATCCAACATATAAGCGTCACATGGTTTAGCCACATGGTTTTCCAAGCTATGGGCCAACTATGCACCATTAACTGCCTCATACCCCACTTGTATGATCATGGTGCATGGTTATAAAAACTGTACACTGACCATGGATTTTTACTCTATTAAAAATCACATAGGTTTTTTACAGGTATGAGGTGTTGGTTAAATGGTTAGAAAAAACCTTTATTCCCACTTCTGCTCACTAAAACATCACCACATGATTATTAGAGACTATGCCGACTAGGAATAATGGTTTCTACTAACCATGAGGTCCATCTGTTTCTTCCATTGGCTGGGGTTCTAGGATTCAAACAAACCCCATAAACCATTTTTTCTTCCATGTCATTAAAATTCATTCATATTATGTAAAAATAAAAAAATTAAAACAAAATATAAGGGATCTGTACTAGAAAGAAAAACCAGGTTCTTATAGTCTTCCCCCTTTAAAAGAACTCATCCTTGAGTTACCCTTTCAAGGGTGGTTGAAAGCTGTCTGGGAATAACATAGACACTAAGAACATATGTCAGCCTCCCACTCCCAAGTATCATTTTGTACATGTCTACGATTCTATAACATCCATACTAAAGGGATATACATAACTCAATGAGACTTAAAGCTCAGATACACAATTCAAATGGGATACTCCTCAAAAGTAGAATCAACATCCAATTAAACATCATTGGTATAAAAAGTATGGTAAAGGTCGGCATGGATATAGTGAATCTATGAAACTTGGAAGACATAATATATGGAACGGTGCCTCTGAGGTAAAAACAACCAATAGGCTAACAACCCGATTTTATCCAATATCTCAAAAACCATGAAAAAAATGATGCGACAACTTCCCTTGCTTCTATATGCATCTATTCCCTAGTCTGGGTGATACTCTTAAGAAAACACAATACCTGACCTTAAATTCCAAATGTCATCGATGGTGATTGGAGTAATATTTCTCTCAAGACCGATCTATATACATACACTTACAAATCAAATGCACCTCCTCCGATGTATCCTACAAGAGATGAGGACATAGTATCACTTCCTATCTTTCCTCTAACTTGAACAAGGGTGAATGGAAAGGATTAACATATAAAGCCTCATACAGAGCCATATGAATTTCTTCTTTAAAGCTATTATTATAAGAAAACACAAAGAGGGGTATGTTATTCTACCAAAAACCATCAAAATCAAGGATTCATGCATGAATAATGTCCTCCAATACCCACATAGTCTCTTCAAACTAACCGTCAGTTTAGGGGTGAATGGCTATGCTCAAAAGTACCTGTGTACCCAAAGCTCTCTATAACCCCCACTAGAACCTCAACGTGAAACGAGAATCCATATAATAAATGATAGTATAAGGTAACCTATGGAGGAAAATAATTTCACGAACATATAGTCTTCCAATATCATCAGCTAAAAAAGTATCCAAGATAGGAAGAAAGTGGGATACCTAAATTAGTCAATCCATGAATACCCAAACCACATTACTACCTTGAGGTAATTCCATTAAAAAAACAAAAAAATCTATTGCAACATCATCTAATTTCCATTCTGGGATAGAAAACAGCTATAACAAGATAACAACCCACTGGTGCACAACCTTTACCTACTGACTGGTGGAACACCTAGTGATAAAACCCATTATCTGATGTTTCATCCAAGGACACCAATACTAGAAGAACAAATCACGATACATCTTAGAGATAACAGGGTGAACTTCCCACTGAGAAGCAAGTGAGTATCATTTTAGATCTTCTCTCATTTTTGCAGAAACCTAGATTTTACCATGTATGAACAAGTTGTTTTATCCATCAATATACCAATCCAAAAGTGAGTCCTCACATAAAATAATGTCTCGTAGGACCAAACCTTCAAGATCTAGGAACTGCCTTCTCTTCACATTATCAAGGAGTGAAGAGGTGACTACTAATTATATAAGAAAATAATGCTCATGTATCTCTTGAAACTCTATATTCATTTCATGAAATAGGGCCATCAACTTCGGTTCATCACTGACTTACTAAATGTCTCGTGCCTATGTTTTCTAGCTCAACTCACCACCTACCACATTTTCCTTCCTAAGTGTATAGGCAAGATCAAAGTCTAAATACTGAAGGTATTTGACCCATATTCAATTTATGAGATTCAATCCATGCATTGTAAAGATATATTTGAGTATATTATGATCTTTAAACTCCAAAAAGATCTCTCCCATAAGATAATTTCACTATCATCCAAGACATGAACGAACACTACAAGCTCGTGGTCGTGTGTCGGGAAATTATGCCTCTGAGTTCTTAGTTGGAAAGACCCGTATACAATGGCTTGATCCAATTGGATCAACTCTACACTCATATTGATGCCTAATTCATTAGAAAAAACTATGAAACATATTCCAGGATCTAGAAAAATCAACATCAGTTCCAAATTAAGTCTTCCTTTCAGCTCATGAAAGGCCTTCTTGCATGCTACAAACCACATGAACTTCACACCCTTCTTAGTAAGATTAGTAATGTAACACCCCATGTTTTTAGGGACAATTTTTTTTCAAAATAATTAACTTTTTTTGATATATTTCATTACACTAATTAAAACATTCCTTTCACATGACACCATATTGGCATACGTTACAAGCAACACTAACTTGGTGTACCTTATAGCGCAACACCGACTTGGCGTACGGTACATGAAACACCAAGTTTATAAGAAACATATCTTTTTCTGTTAAAATTATTTAAATGAGATAATTATAACATATTCACTAAACTTATTAATATGAATAGTATTTACTATATTTCAAATATTTTTTATAATGGAAGATATATTTGTTTGGTAAAGTTCTTGTATGTTCTAAAACACCACTTTCTCAAATAAACTCTTTTTTATGTACTTCTCTAAAAAAATAATTTTATACAAACTTATAAATTTAATTTAATTTAAAAAAATTATTTTTTAAAATTTAAAATTTCATATTTATCTTCGGTTGATTTTTTTGGTTTTTTTTTAAACTTCATTTTTGGATAAATAGTGAAAAATACCGAATTTTAATTCAAAAATTATTTTTAATATAATTTTTTATAAGGTTAAATTAGATTTTATATTTGTTTAAATGTTTAATTAGATAATATTTTATTAATTAATCTAATTTTGTAATTTGAACCAAATTCACATTAAAATTTGGTATAAAAACTTATCATGCTTTTGATCAATATTACTTTTAAAACCTATAGTGTCATCCTGTTAGTGATATTACATTTAAATTAATTTCTGCCACTTCTAGGTTTCAAATTTGTAAATATAGATTCCATATTTTTATTCATAATAATTTATAATTTCTAATAAGGTCAACATAGCTTTTGAGAAAACTATTATTGAAAGTAATTAAAATTAATTACAATGATTAAGATAAAAATTAGGATAACCCAGAATTAAACGTTAAACATGAGGCCTAAAACAAGCTAGAAACTTTTCCAAAACCCATTAGATAACCATTATTTATCCATGAACCTTCCATTATTCTGATTGGTTAGTTTTTATGACATTTTTAGGTAAAAACGTGGGTACACCTAAACTTTTTTTAAAAAATACCATGTGAGTCCTTTTCCTCCCCTATAAAAGGCCACCAACTTTCCCTCATTCATCACACCTCTAAAAGCACTTAGGTTAAGCCAATATATGACCAATAAACTTCACATAAATTCTAAATTACTTATTGAAGCCTTTATTTTTATAGAAATCAATCTGAGGAATATTTTTGGTGAAACCCAAAAGAAGTAACCCAAAGGAGAGGTGACATCCCCCCTCTAACTCATTTCTTTTATTTTCTTTCCCCACACCTCAACTCTCCTTCTTACATTATTATAAAAAACCAAGAGTATAATCAATATACATACATTTTTTTATAATGATTGGTTGACCTAAACTTAAACACGAATCCATATAATGGGTAACAAACATACTATTTAGGTGTACGGTGAATTACCGCCTCATGAAACATTGATTGTTCATTTTTCCTTTACCACCTCTCATGGTGGAAATTATGACAGAAAATATATTTATAAATTTTATATATTATATTTATTATATATTCAATATTCTTTAATATCTATAAAACACATTTAATTAAACTTTCCATTTTGGTATAAATATGATAATTTCGTTTGAGGAAGTGTGGACTACCGCCCCCTTAAAAAGATGTGATCTGTTCACACACTACATGAAAAATATTAAGGATGTTATTAGTGAACTTATATGATATATATGATATAATAATTCTAATGGAATAATTATATATACAAAAATATATACATACTTGAATTTCATTTAATCTATTTCTTTCAATACGATAGTAAAATGGAAACAACGTTCATGCGTACGTACGACCTACTATCTCTATGAATAGTGTATTCAATTTCATACTTCTATATGAAATAATTTATTATAATACACATATAATGAATATAAGTGATATTTATATAATTTTTTTACATTATATAAATCATGATTTAATTATAAGGACCAAATATATAACTAATTAACATACATGTGAAGAACAAATAAGATATTACCCGAAGTGAAACCATAACATATTATTGATAACAAGTAGGTAAAATAATGTCAAAATCAACCATATGTGGTATTAGAAATAAGAATAATATTATTGAAAATATTTATAATAAAATTAAATTTATTATACATTAATATTTTATCATTATGATGAGAGTTAAGAAAAAAGGTAAGGGAAATTTCATCTCACTTTTTATTTCCATGAGATAAATGCCTTAGACACCACTCTTTTATTTTATGTGGTGTATATAAATAACATTAATGTATAATATGACTGTTATTATCAAATTTACGTTTATTTACATATAAATTATATTATATTTCTTTCATGGGGTTAATGTTTAAAAAGTTACTAAATCGATAAGGTAGTTTTGTCTCAATTTTCCTTCTTTGAGACACGTGTTTTATTATACACCTAAATTCATTTTTGAGGTGTTTATACTTTCATTTTACATGTTATATCATGAATATAATTATTTTAATGATAGTTTATGATTCATTTAAATTAATTTTCATACCTGGGGAGTATGATCCAAAGTTATCAAGTGGTAAGAGTTTATTGAAGTAATCTCATCATTTATCGATATGTTTAGGATTATGCGTTCGTTGATGAAATATTATGATTAATATATCAAGAAAAACAATATGTTTCTTTATATTCTATTTATTCAATGTATTTCCATGTATTAGTACATTGTTTACACTATTTGGTATTAAAAATTATATCGACAATATTTTTAAGATAAACCTAACCATATTTTCTTCTTCGGCCGAAAAATTGTTTTATTTCAAAACCATGTTTTAAAAAATGTGATAGAAAATATTTTCAAATGATCCTTGATATTAATTTTCAAGAGAAAAATGTTTTTTTTTTCAAATCTTCCTTTATAATTTTTCAATGATATTTAAAAGAAATGATTTTTGAAAAAATTTTATTTTTTAAAAATAATTCTTCAATGAATAAATGATATTTTCCTCAATAAATACTTTTAAAGGATGTCTCAAAATTATTTAACATCTAAGATGAGAATTAATGGTGTTATTAATGACTTTATATGGAAATGATTCAATTTTTCCATTAATATTATTTAAATGAAAGTTTTATGATTTTATAGAATTATGTTTATGAAATCCATTTCTCTTTCACATGTTATATGCTTTTGAAACTCGATTCTTTTCATAGGTTATGATTTTGATGAAATTATTATGAATCCTATAATTTTTTCCATAGGTTGTTTATGATACCCATTTAATTTAATGGGTTATGATATTATTTTTAATGATCCTATCTAATGTGTATGTATGATTTCATTACGAGATGGGTGAGACCTATATCTCTCTCCAATGCATTGGGTACAGATTTATATCTCATGAGATAGACTAAGATGGTCTTGGGAGTGAACCTTGACTGCTAATATTGAAATTAGAGTGAACCATGACTTCCAAGATTGTATGAGGAGTGAAATCATTCTTATAAAATGGCCATGTGAGTGAACCATGACTACCAAGATGGTATGCTAAGTGAACCCATAATACAAAGATGGTCTTGTAAGTGATGACATGGATACTATAGAAATAATATTATATGATTATGTGTTTTCCACAATTTATATTTTAATCCTATATTATTCTTTTATTGATTACGATCTTCATTAACTTATGATTCATGTATTATGAACTGCTAATATTTATTCTATGATTCCTATTTATGATTTTTGATATATAGGGTATGATCTTATATTTTCATGAACATGTTATTATACCCTTATTATCATTATTATTCTTAAATATCTCCCTTGTTTACCCTTTCCGAGCATTTGACCTCACCCCTTTTTATTTTTTCATTTCCCCTAGGTTATAACAATATGTATTATTTTTTATGTGTCTAAGAAGGGTTCAAGTCAAGAAGAACCTAGAGAGAGATAATTTAGTTCAATTATATACCAATGTTTATGTTTCTAAGTATTCAAAGGAACTAGACTAATAAGGTCTTTGGGATTCTATTTTTATAATGCTTTAAGAATTCTGCAAATGTTATGTAATGTTAATGTTTGAAAAGTGAGTATAATTATAGTTATTATCAAAGCAAAGGTTTAGTTAAGATTGGGAAACTCGGATGAGAAAACATTAGTGAAAACTCTAAGGATATGCATAAGGATAAGTTTAAGGATAAGGAAAAGTATAGGAAATTGTCCTGGAATTTTCATAAAGGATGTAATGATTGGTTTCCTAGAAATACATCCATTTATAGATACTACAAGTGGATGTGGATCTAGCACAAATGTACCTGGGGGTAACAACTCCAACAAGATATCTTGGGCCTAACTCATGGTAATCTAGTACATGATAATGGGCCTTACTACACACCTGGTTTGACACTACCGGGAGATATTATTTGTAAATTCACTAACTCTTTACAAAAATTATGAATTATTTTAATAGAAAATGGATATGAATAATCTAGGATAAAACTAAGGTTTCCTAGATTAATGAAGGTTTCATAAGTTAGAAATCCTATAAATTATTTTTCATCACTATGTGGTTCCTCATTATAATATATATTTCTTACTATATGATTTTGGTTTTAGTCAATGGTTAGAACCTAAAGGAACCATGTTAATGGTGATTATGATGGAAAATTAAACGATTATCTTCATGAGAAACCAAATTCTATTGGAGATGGAATTAAAAATATTATTTCTAGGCTCAAACATATTTCTCAAGCTGTGAATCATGGTGGAATTCCAAATGAGAAAATTAGTGAACAATATTATATTGAGTCTTTCATTAGGCGACATCCACCTTCTTTTAGAGGGTATTTTAATCCACTTGTTGCTAAATAATGGATCAATAATACTAAAAAAATATTCTCCATTCTCTAGTGTTCGGAGAATGATAAATTCATTTAGATTGTTTATCAGTTAGAAGGTGAGGAAGACCTATGGTGTAATCTAATCAAGAATATGAGGTATCAAGATGAGATTAAATCCATGGATTGTGATGATTTCAAGAACTAATTTTTCAATAATTACTTTACACATATTCTTAAAACTGAGATGGAGAAAGAGTTACTTGAGTTGAATTAAATGGATGATGAATCTTTTGGTACCCTTGAGGCTAACTTCATGAGACTTGTGATGTACGCTTTAGGAATTATCTTATAACCTGAAAGTAAAGTTGATAGGTTATTTAGTGACTTAAAGCCAAGTCTTATATGAGAATTTTCCATAAGATAATTTACTATAATTTAAGATATTTTGAGTTGTGAAATTAAAGTTGAAATTGATGTTGGATTCCCATATCAATCTTATGGTTTGGATAAGAAAAAGAAGATATAGTTTAAAGGAAAATCTAAAAACCATGAAGAGAAGAAGAATATTCTTCCGTTATGATCCATGTGTGGGAATATGCATGGAGTAAATTTATTTAATGGGTCTAATAAATATTTTATGTGTGGAAGGGAAGGCTATCAAATATTTTATTACCAATGTTAGGCGAATAATTTAGGATGAGGTGTGAATGGATAAAAAGAAGCACAAAATGTACCTACCACGATTTAGTGCTAAAAGTGTATGGAGAATGGGTATTATGATAACCACTACCCAAAACAAAGGGATGGTGATGATTATTGACATAAATAACCTCTTAAGTCAAGGGAAAAGGGGAAATATCATGCAGTTTCTTTTTATGAAAATGGGTGTGATAATGAAGTGGTGAATGGTACACTTACCACCCACTCTAGAAGTACTAATGTCTTTTTGATTATGAATATACCCACTCTTTCATATCTAAATAATTTTCTATGGGTTTTAATATTACACAAAAATTATTAACTATGTAATTGGAAGTGCAAACCCCTAATGGTATAATGATTTCATCCCATGTTTGTGATTCATCCCTGATTGACATTTGTGGGATTGGTCCTCCTAGAAATCTTTTCATTCTTCCTTTCGTTGAATTTGATGTTATCTTAGGAATGGATTGGATTTGTCAAAAATAATAAACCTGAAGAAAAATCTAATAAAACCTTGAAAAATCCACGAAAACTCCATGAAAACTCCAATAAAACTCCAAGAAAACTCAAAGTTTATGAGTTCCATGAATTAAAGAATAAACTCCAAGAAAACCTTGAAAAAGGATTCATTTGTCCAAGTGGGTCACCTTGGGGTGCACCTATTATTTTTGTAAAAAATAAAGATGTATCAATGTGACTCTACATTTATTCTTGAGTGTAGAAAAAAATAAAAATTAAGAACAAGTATCCTCTTCCCCATATTGATTACTTGTTTTAAAAATTGTGTGGAGCTCAATACTTTTCCAAGATTGAACTTCATTCTAGATATTATCAATTGAGGGTCAAAAAAAATGATATACACAAGACAACATACCTTATAAGGTATGGACATCATGAATGTATAGTAATTCCCTTTGGTCGTACTAATTCCCCTTATATCTCTAAGTATTTAATGAATAGATTCTTTAGAGTTTACCTCGATCAGTTTTTGGTAGTATTTATAGATGATATTTTATCTATTCAAAGAGAAAGTAAGAGAAAAAATACCTCTTGAGAATTTTACTAAAGACCCTAAGGAAGGATAAAATATATAAAAAATCACAAAGAGTGAATTGTGGTCACAAATGGTTTCATTTTTGGGTTACATACTCTCAATAGATGGTATAGTAGTATATCCATCAAAGAGAGAGGCTATTGAATGCTGGAATAGAAAAAATAGTGTGAATGATATTCATAGCTTTCTTGGTTTAGCTGGATAGTATCTACAGTTTGTGGAGAATTTCTCATGAATATATAGTCTTCTTAAAATTTTAACTCAAAAAGTTTTCAAGTTCATATAGATAGATTAATGTGAGGAAAATTTCAAGTAACTAAAGAAAAGGATGGTCAGTGAACCTATGCTTACATTGTCCTATAGTGAAGAAGTGTTTTTAATCTATAGTGATGCATCCAAAAAGGTATTGGGATGTTTTATTATAAATAATAACATGGTTATTGCCTATGGATCATGACAGTTGAATATTCATCAGCAATTTTACCCAACTCATGATTTGGAGTTAGTAGTGATATTTTTTTCATTAAAGATACAATGGAATTTTCTTTATGGAGAAATTGTGATATATATACTAATCCTAAAATTTTGAAATATATAGTCACATAGAAGGCGTTGAACATTCTCTAGAAAAATTAGTTATATTTGATAAAGGATTATGACCGATCGATACACTACCACCTAGGGAAAGAGAACAAGGTGGCCGATTATTTAAGTCGAAATGATCATGCCAACTTATCTATGATGAGGATAAGAAAAGATCCAATATTTCTAGATTTATAAAGGATGGATCTAGAAATCATGAACAAAGGGGAAAAATATAATCTTTATCAAATGAATGTTCAACCCTCTATCCATGTTTTGATTAAGGATTCTTAGAAGGAAGATGTATAGCTGAAAAAGATGGTTATAAATTTTTATGAGATTATCATTGATCATAATGGAATGATAAGATTCAAGAACCATGTCTGTGTTCCTTCAATACTAGAATTGAATAAGGAGATATTAAGGGAAGCTCATAGTTATTCATTCTCTATTAATCCTGGATGTATGAAGATGTATAGGGATTTGAAAGAATACTTATGGTGGGATGACATGAAGAGGGATATCATATAGTTTGTAACATAGTGATTAGTATGCCAACATGTTAAGGGTGAAATACAAAAACCTAAAAAGATGTTTCATATATTACCCATACCAGAATTGAAATGTGGGAACATAACTATGGATTTTGTCATTATACTACCCAAAAACTCTAAATAACTTAATGATATATGGGTGGTAGTCGATCACCTTACTATGTTAGCACACTTCATCTCTATTCGAGAAGACATCTCACATGATCATATTTTTAGGATATACATTAAGGAAGTGGTAAGGTTACATGGATTACCACATTCTATTGTATTATATCAAGATTTGAGGTTTTCCTCAAATGTATAGAGAATCCTTCAACAATAACTTGATACAAAATTTTGTTTTAACACTAATAATCATACTAAGAAAGATGTTCAGTATAAAAGAACAATTAAAACCACAGATAATATAGTGAGATCTTGTTCTTTTGATTTCAAAGGTGTTTGGGATAAACACAATCTTCTAGTAAAGTTTTCTTATAACAATATATTTCACTCGATCATTTAGATAGAACCTTATGAATCCATTAATGGGAAGAAATATAGATCTTGAACATGCTCTGATGAATTTAAAAAAATAAAGCTATTGAGACTAGAGATCCCTGAAGAAATGGCCGAGAAGGTTAGAACTATTCAACAACATATCAAGGTCGCTCAAAGGTGGAAGAAAATTTATGCTGATAACTGATAGTTTGGTCTAGAATTCAACGTTTGTGAAAAGGTGTTTCGATGAATCTCTCCCTGAAATAAAGTTATGAGATTCAGGAAAGAAGGGAAACTAATCCCTAGGTATATCAGTCCATTTGAAATTCTTGATCTTATCAAAACAAGAGCCTATCACTTAGAGATTCCTATAAATCTATCTCAAGTACATGATGTGTTCCATGTATCTATCCTAAAGAAGTATATACCAGATTCTTAATATGTACTGAACTCATAGGTCATACCATTAGAGAATGATCTTTCTTATGAGGAACAACCAGTTGAAATTCTGTATCGTATAGAGAAAGTTCTAAGAAACAAGACCACTCACCTGGTCCAAGTTTTAGGGAGAAATAAGTTTTTAGAGGAAGCAATGTGGGAACTTTAGGATATGATTAAGCAAAATTATCATTATTTTTTTACCCAAATGATGAATTTCTAGGGAGAAAATCATTTTAAGGAAGGTAGAATGTAACACCCCAAGTTTTTAGGGATATTTTTTTCTCGAATTAATTAACTTTCATTGATATATTTCATTTCACTAAGTCAAACATTCCTTTATCATGGAACCCCCTTGGAATATGTTACACAGAACACTAATTTGGTATATGTTGCATGCAACACCGACTTGTCGTACAACACATGCAACACCATGTTTCTATAAAAAAATATATATTTTCTTGTTATAATTATTTAAATAAAATAATTATAACCTATCTGTTAAACTTAGTAATATGAATAGTTACAAATATGTTTCAAATATTTTTTATAATGGAAGATATAATTTTTTGTAAAGTCCTTATATGTTTAAAAATATTATTTCGTCAAATAAACTGCTTTTTAGGTTCTTCTATAAAAAAATAAAATTAATTTTATACAAACTTAGAAAATTAATTTGATAAAATAAAATTCATTTTTTAATTTAAAATTTAAAATTTATCTTAGGATGAATTTTTCAGATTTTTCTCAGAAACATTATTTTTGGATGAATAGTAAAAAATACTGAATTTTAATACAAAAATTATTTTTTATCTAATTTATTTATAAGGTTAAACTGTATTTTAAATTGTTTTACAAGTATAGTTATATAATAATTTTATTAACTAATCAAATTTAGTTCATAGGAATCAATTTCACCTTGAAATTGGATATGAAAACTTAGCAAAATTTTGATAATTTTTACTTTTAAAACTCGTAGTGTCATCCCGTCACCAGAATTAAATTTAAATTAATTTTTACCACTTATGTGTTTGTAATTTGTAAAAATGGATTAAATATTTCTAATAATCATAATTTATAATGTCTAATAAGGTCAACTTAGTTTTTGAAAAAAAAATATTAGTGAAGGTAATTAAAATTAATTACAATGATTAAGAGGAAAATTAGGTTAATAAAGAACTAAACTTTAAAATTAAGGCCCAAAAAGACATATAAACTTGTCCAAACCCCATTTTTTCCATTATTCAGCCATGAACCTTAAATTATTGAGTTTTTTAGGTTTGGATGACTTTTTTAGGTAAAAATGTGGGTACACCTAACTTATTTTTAAAAATACCAAGTGAGTCCCTTTCCTCTCCTATAAAATGCCACCACCTATCCCCCATTCATCACACTTATCAAAACAGTTAGTATTGGAAAATATATTCCCCATTCACTTCCAAAAATCTCCCACTTCCTCCTTTAATAATCCCTTTTGGAAGAAAGAAATCCAATAAATCCCTTTGGTAAAAACCTACAAAGGGAACCCAAAGAAGAGGTAACATCCTCTCTTAAGCTCATTTATTTTATTTTCATTATCCAAAAACTCAACTATAAATATTAAATTATTATAAAAAAATATTATCATGAATATACATAGTTTTTTTGATTTTAAGTGTTTGACCTACACTTACACACACTTCCATCTAATGATTAACGAACATACTGTTTACATGTAAGGTGAATTACCACCTCACAAAATGATGATTGTTCATTTTTATTTTACTTACTATCATGTTGGAAATTATGATGGAAAATATATTTATATATGTTACATATTATATTTATTATGTCATTAATTCTATGTGACACTTTTACAACACATTTATTTATACTTTCCATTCCTCTCAAAGCGATGTGATTCATTCACACACTACATGAAATGTATTAAGGGTGTGTTTAGTGAACTTGTATGATATATATGATATAATAATTCTACATGAATAATGATATATATAAATACATAAATACACACACACACACATATATATATATATATACTTATATTTCATTTACTCTCTTTATTTTAATACGATAATAAAATGGAAACAACATTCATGCGTACGTACGACCTACCATCTCCATGAACAGTGTATTCAATTTCATAATTCTATATCCAACATATTATTATAATAAAAATATAATTAATATAAATTATATCTATATTATGGTTTAAATTATGTAAATCAGGATATAATTATAACGGCCAATGATATAACAAATTAAGACACATGTGAAGAACAAAGATATATTACTCGAAGTGAAACCTTAACGTAGAATTGTTAAGAAGTAGGTAATATAAATTCATAATAAAAAATATATGGTATTCGATATAAGAATATATTTCTTTAAAATATGTATAATAATATTAAATTTATTATATATGAATATTGTATGATTACTAAGAGAGTCAAGACAGAAGGTGAGGGAAATTTCATCTCACTTTTTTTTATGTGAGATACATGACTTAGACACCACTTTTTTCTTTTGTGTGGTTTATATACTATAATTCAATGTATTTTATGATGATTATTATTAAATTTATTTATATTAACATATCCATTATATTATATTTCTTTCATGGGGATAATATTTCAAAAGTTACCAAACTGGTAAGACAATTTTGTCTCAATTTGCCTTCTTTGAGACACATGTTTTTATACACCTACATTATTTTTCAAGGTGTATATACATCAAGTTGACATGTTTTTTCATAAATAAACTTATTTTAATGATATTTTAAGATTCATTTATATTAATTTTATTACGTGTAGATTATTATCCAAATTTACCAAGTGGTAAGAGTTTATTGAAGCAATCTCATCTTTTATCCATATTATTTATAATTATGCTTTAGTTGATGAAATATTATGATTCATCTCTCAATAACACTTATTAATTTTATTATCCTATTTTTATTCAAGTTATCTCATAGTATTAGTACCATTTTCCACTATTTAGTACTTAGAATAATTAAGAATATGTTTTTAAGAAAAATCTGACCATATTTCCCTCTTTAGTTGGAAATCTATTTTATTTCAAAAACATGTTTTAAGAAATGTTTTCAAATAATACTTGAAGATAATTTTCAAGAAAAAAATATTTTTTTCATATATTAAATTATAAATTTTCAAAATTATTTTCAATGAAAAAGGTTTTTAAAAAATGTTTTATGTTTTAGAAAGTGTTTTTCTATGCAGAAATGATATTTTCTTCAAGAAATGTTTTTAAAGGATATCTCAAAATAATTTCCCATATAAGATGAAATCCATTGGGGTTACTCATTCATTTATAGGTAAATTATTCAATGTTTACATTCAAATTATTTAAAATAAAGGTTTATTTTTTAATGGCATAATGTTTATGAAACTCGTTTCTCCTTCATGGGTTATATGCTTTTGAAGTCTGCTTCTTTTCAAGGGTTATACTTTTTATGAAATGATTATGAAACCTGTATATTTTTTCCACATTTTATGATATGATTACATGTTTATGATACCCATTTCATTTCATTGGTTTTTATATGATTTTTAATGATATGTTAGAATATGTATGTATAATTTCATTATGAGATAGGTGGGACCTATATCTCCATCCAATTCATTGGGTAAAGATTTATATCTCATGGGATAGACTAGGATGCTCTTTGAAGTGAACCTTGACTAATAAGATGGCCACGAGAGTGAACCATGACTACCACGATGGTATAAAGAGTGAACACATGATACTATGATGGCTATGTGAGTGAACTGTGACTACCAAGATGGTATGAGGAGTTAACCCATGCTACAAATATGGTATTGGAAGCGATGCCTAGGCTACTATGGTAATCATATTATATGCTTATGTGTTTTCCAAAATTCCCTGTTTTATTCATCTGTTATTCTTTCATGGATTATTTTATTCATTTCCTTACGATTCATGTATTATTAACTACTAATCTTTATTACATGATTCATATTTATGATTTTTTATATGTAGGTTATGATCTTCTATTTTCATGATGATGTTCTCATACACTTATAATCATGATTATGCTTACACATCTCCCTTTTTTAACCTTACCGAGCATCTGATATATCCTATATTTATGTTTTATTTCTCCTAGGTTATGAATATATGTATTATGTTTATATGTCTAAAAAGGGTGATCATCAATAATAACAAAGTGGGAGATAATTTCGCTCACTTATGTACTATTTTTTATTATTAAATGTTTCCAAAGGCACTAGACTAATACAGTCTTTGGGAATATTTTTGAATAATGTTTTATGTTTTATGAAAATGTTTTGAAATGTTAATTTATGAAAGGAGAGGGTTGCAATAAGTTAGAGGTTCCTTAAATAATGAGATATATTTTATTAAATGCGTATAATTTCCATCGAGTCCTAAGAAACTCCATATATCAAATACATTCGTGGGATTATCCTAGGTAACTACATCACTCACCTTCTCTATGTCAACTGATATTCCTACCTATGAGATAATATGGCCTAGGAAGTGACCCTTGTTAATATAAAAGTTTCATTTATTGAGCACAGTATAAAACTTGTTCTCTTAAAGTGTATTCTGAACGATCTCAAGATTTTTGGAATCATCTATTCAAGTATGAGAATACACAAAGATTTCATCTATGAAAACCACCATGAATGAATCCAAAAAATAGAAGGGAAAACTGATTCATAAAATCCATGAAAACAAAAGTCACATTCATGATACTGGATGATATAACCATATAATAATTTTTTTATTATGGAAATACATACACTGTATGTATGAAGATAACACTCACCTGGTGATAGCTTGATCTCAAATTGATCTTCAAGAAAACCCTTTATCCTCAAAGATAGTCAAATAGGTTTTTTGTATGAGGTAAGGGTTACCTATTATTTATAGTAAGATTATTCAAATTATATTAATCCACAAAAAACCTAAGGGTTATATTCCCCTTTCATGGTGAAAATGACTGGTGAACCCAAGGGACAAGTACTATGTTATATAAAAAACATAGCTTTTAAGTCCTCTAGCTGCATTTTCAGATCTTGAAACTCTATAGTATCCATCTTGTAAAGAGTAATGGGTACCTGTGTATCTATAGGAACTATATTTATATTAAATTATACCTCTCTCTTAAGAGGTATTCTATCAAATTTATCAGGGAAAACATCTATAAATGAGCAACTACATGATGAAATTTAGTTTGATTTAATCTATTGTCATTTATATAAAGGATAACAATCTAAGCGGCCACTCCACCTAGCCAAAGATTCTATGGTCCAACTATACCTTCTTAGGCATATCATTCACCCATGTGGATATAACTACTCTCATATAGTGATTTAAATGATATCATACAATGATACGAGCCCACACATGCATGATAGGGAACCCACCAGTCCATCCAGAGAATGAAATCAAAATCGTCATCTTGAGGATGAATAGGTACCACAGGAAACCATGGATTCCTACCTCAAGAGGTAATTACTTGCAATGGAATACACTTTTTGATCATATTCCCAATGAAGTATTCAAGGTCATCACGCCATATAAGTACTCAATATCATGAACAATTCTTTCCACAATAGCTAAAAAATAAAGTAGTGTGATGATTATATATCAAATAAGGTAGAAAAACTAGTATATGATACTAGAATAGTTCCATGATTGCTAGATGAAAAAACTCTTGATTCTCTAGTATAGGTTGCACTAAATAAATCTGGCATGATTCATTTCTCTATACTATAACCTGACTACACTAAGTGGGTCATCCCTACTGGTTCTATATATCTAAATTCTGGATACCTCTCCCATGACCACATTCTCTTCTTGTATGGCTAGTATTACTCCATCTACCTACCTGGTGAGGTGATACTAGTCCCGCTCCCAAAGGTGGAATTGGTATAAAACCTATCAAACTAGGACCATATGGAAAGGTCCTACAAAAATACTGAAGATTCCCCAATATTCCGCAACCTCATCACTCAATGAGCTCTTAAGAAAAATAGGGCTTATTATTCCATGGATTTCCATATTTTTGAAAAATCACATAACTATCAATGGGTATCATATGGTTGCCACTTCTCCCACATGTATTCTCAAATCATTGCTTTCATCCTCTAGTCAAACCACTTCTCTATCTCAGTTATGAACCACCCTATCCCACACCGCCAACTTCTATCAGGTTTTTATTGGTGATGGGAGCCTAGTTTACTCTATCATATATGGTATTCATCTAGAAAATTTTCAATTGAGATCAAATAGTATGCATATTCCCATCATACAATCATCTCACCTTCACTGGCTCTTTAGCAGTATAGATAAGTGTATAGTTTTGAATCTATATAAAACAAGATAAATAGTATATAACAGAAATAAAACCCTACTAAAGGTTCATAAACTCCCTAGCATGATAATACATCTAGGTCTTAGTGAAGAAATTGTTATAGAAGACATATGTTAAATCCCTCTAAATCCCTTCTTGTTACTGACCAACCTAGTACTGAATATCCCACCAATTTTTGGAAGATCAAAAAAACATGTAAATATAATGCCTTACTCTCCTATCATGAGGTATATCAAGGTGATAAAAGTTATACATGACTCTATAATAACATAAATTTGTAGCCTGGGGGCCACCTTCCCCTGAAAAATTAGTTGGATTCTATTATTGAAATTACTACATCAACTCTCCCATAGAAGGGGCAGGTCACGATGATCCTTGTATAGTATGAATAATCCATAGAAACTCTCCTCTAAACTATACATTATCACCCACATCAAGGATAATTGGTGATTCCACAAGTGGAACTACTGGAGGTATCAATGGTGGATCAGGGCCTACCACCTCTAGATCATGGTCATCACCACCCTCCTAGTGCATGACTAGAGGTCATCATGGTGGACTAAATCTACAAATTCCAAGAACCTCAATCAGATAGGTTTTGATAATTGTAAAGATTCCAGATACATGACTAAGATAGGTATAAGAATTCCTATGTAAAATTCACACCACTATTTTTACTACTAAAAGAAGGTTTGGGTGATATTAACTATCATATTGAACATAAGAGACACTGCTTACTACCCACTACTAAGGTAAGGTCTTGGCCAAGCTCTATTTTTCACTATAAGCATCCTAGTATATGTATAATCAATTGAAAGTTATAGACAAAAAATCCTTGAATTCTAAATTGGAATCCCAATTAAATGATGACCATATTTTAAATTGTAGATTTATCAACTCTTACACTTATATAATAGAATAGTTATCTGAAGTACCATTCCCAATTTATACAAGTACACACTTTAAAAATTAAAATGAGTAGTTCATTTAAATTCATACCACCCATTACATTTGATAGGATAATGTAATAGGTAATATGAGATGATTTAACAGTATAAATCATCATTCCCAATCTATATAGGTACATAAACTCTTAAGATTAAAAATGTCATTCATGCATTTAAATTAAACTAATGTTTTATTCTATGAAACCACAGTCACATAACTCAAACATGTGATAATGGGTTAGTTAATGTTCCATCATAAATCTATATATTAAAACAAGGTTTAGGTTGATGCAGACAGTTTAATAAACTTTTATATAATATTTTTCTTCCTGTAGAAACATTATTTTCATATTAAATGTATCATTCATGGAACATAAAAAAATTATCATGTAGTCAATAAATGAAACCTATATGGGATGACATAATGCATAATGTATTAATCCAATAAGTTTTTGAAAATGATGCAAGATCAATGCTTCCTTATTTTATTGGTCCATGGATAAAATATAATCCAACTTCATAATAATAATAACCTCCCATATCATGTGCATCACCCAATGGTGGAATCAAATCCACTATAAGATGTATAATCCCATACAACATGTCCCCTCCCCATCAATTTGGGTTTTTCAATTCATGTGGGTTAGATACTCCAAGGAATAAGATCATGAAAAAATTCCAACTCATTATAGTATCCTTACTGCCATCCTAAAAGAGTAAGGAAAGAAAAGAAACCCTCTAATACCACATTGTGACATCTTGAATAAGAATCCGCTAAATAGTTCCCTGAGCCGATGTGTTACATGGAATCAAGAGAACCTCCCCATATGCTAGAGGCTACCAAATAATAGCGAGGGTCCAAGGTGGTATAGTATGGATATTATACCCTCATGATAATATTATAACAATGGTGAAATAAATAGATAAGTAGAATAAGTGTAATAAATTAAAGATTGAATAGAATAAGGTAAAACATCCAAATAAAATTAATGAACAACAATAATTATATCTAGTATCTTATAAAGAATGATGTAAAGTCATGTATCTATAAAAAGAGAATAGGTAGGAATGAAAGAAGGCATGCAATATAATACATGTATCAAAAGAGAAAAAACCCCAAAAGACTATCTTCAATATCATCATGAGCTATAACTCAGTCCTATACTTCCCTGTTCCTATTCTATAATCACTCAATGATCAAAAACCCAGTGTTTCCCCTATCCCTACCTACATCTACATAATCTACCAATAAACCATTGGCGGCATGAATAAGGTGTGAGATAAAATCAGTAGGCCACCACCAATGGCGTCTATAAATATCTTGTCAGTAACTATAATATTAAAAATGTGTATATATTATATTAAGCAAAAATAAAAACTATAAAGGGTTAGATCTGGTTCCTGAAGGACAACAGGAAGAAACTACCTACTTTGGCTTGTGTTGGATAATATCTAAACAAGTAACCATATGCATACACATATATTTATTGTATACATAGCGACATCTAAAGAGATATATATGGATACTGCTTCAAGTCTAGATCCAAGGCATAAATCAAGCATCCATGGGTAGTAGAATGAGTCTTTTAAGTGTCAAGGGACCCCATGACCAGTATCATAGTGGTGGGGATGTCATGATTATGTATCATAATAGTAAAGATTCCATGACCATGTATTATAATCCATAAAGGTCACCATTCCCATTCATCATAATTCATAAGGGTCACCATGCCCATTCATTATAATTCATAAGGGTCTCCATGCCCATTCATCAAAATACATAAGGGTCTCCATGACCTTTCATACTAATCCATAATTTTTTCCATTCCCAATCATCACAATTTATAAGGGTCTACATGCACATTCATCATAATTAATATGTCTCACTATTCCCAAGCATCACAAGTGTCAGGGACACCATGACAGTATCTCATAAAAGTGTAAGGGACACCATGATGTTTGTCAAAAATTTAAGGGACACCATGACCATATACGAAACAATGTATGGGATTCCATGCCTATATATAATAAATAATAAATAATTAAAAGCTTTAGGAAGATCAATTTATATAGTTCTTAGTTCATTAGCATTTCACTTTAACAAGGAGGTTACCATGGTCCAATTTTACAAATTGACATGGTTATAACCCTCACTTTTATTTAATTCATTATAATAATTAGAATTAGGAGTCACACAAAAACCTTATAGAAGATGTTTTGGCCATTTAAACATTTATAATAATAATGTAAATTCCATCAACACACCTCAAGCGTGGAAAAAAATAAATGGAGACCTATACCAATGAGATTAAAGGGATCCTATATTATTTCTATCATGGATATTGGATTAAACATGATTATGTGTATGTTTAAGGAAACCAAAAGGGAATCCTACATGAAGCATCACAATTCCAAGTATAAGGAAATAAGACTTGATGGAAAAATATTAGACTATATACCTTATTCTTGTCAAGGAGAACTCATCATGTATTAGCCACTAGTTTGGTCCAGATCAAAAGAAAATGGAAAAATAGATGAATAAATTGAGAATAGAGAATATGACCCTACACCAAATATAGAATCATCAATAAAAATAATAATTAATAAATAAGCCTATGTAGTGGATCAAATACCAATAAGAATTCAATAGGATGATCATAAGTTTAATTAGAGTTCATAAGGAATAATTATCCATGAACCTAGATAGAGGGGAGGAGGAGCTTAAAATGGAGAAAGGTGAGCCTCATATCCCTTGGAAATAAGAAAGGAAGGGGGAGTTTAAACATATAATACCTTAATATAAAAATTCTAATTTTATCTAACTTATATGAGTCTCATGGTTTGGAAGCATGGTTATCCAAATTGTGCTCCAATCTTGTGTCATGCACTACCATAATACACCCCCTTGCATGGTCATAACACACAATTAGAAAAACATGTGTCGACTATGAACATTCCATATATTAAAATATGAAACTGGTTTTCAAAATCATGCAACCTAGGTCACATGGCTAGGGAAAACTGAGTGGTGCACTTCTGATCACTGAAACACCCCACACAGTTAGTAGAAACTGTTTGGGCTGGGAGGCATGTTTTTTATTAACCATGCTGTTTGGATATTTCTTCCACCGTCCATGGTTATGGAATTTTGAAAATCCTAAAACTCATTCATTTCCTCTATATCCTTATTAGGAATTCATATTTTTTCCAATAATGTAATTAAATTTAAATTTAATGGATCCATACTTCAAATAAAAACCAATTTCTTACACTTAAGTGTCACAATAAATGATTTTCCTCTCATTTACTTTAGAACATAGATAAAACCTTTTTTATTATAGGTATTTCATTAATTTATTTCATTTAAAAACATAGATCAACCCTTACATATTCCAGGTAGTTCAACACTTTTCCAATTTTTTAGACCCTTATGATTTGGATCAACTCTTATGTATCACATTGAATATTTTTAGTTTGTTATATTTCAACATTTTAGAAGATAACCCTTATATTTAAATGACTTTATTTATTTTACTCTTCTTTAAAATAAACTATTACATATGGAGAGGGATTCATTCCTTTGTTAATTGTTTATGAACTTCACTCATGAAATGATTACATAACCCACAATGTGATGTGTTATTCTTTTAAAAATCATATACCATCCTTTTTCAAATTCATTCCTATTTATTCCACAACCATATGAATATAGAATAATCATGTTATGAACATCATAATTTCGATTCATTCCAAATCAATAATCATAATTATTCTGAATCCATATCCTTGATATATAAAGTTTTTATGGTATTTATTCCACAAGTATCACAATATAACCATTGTAGTGGATCAAATGATTCATCAATAGCTATTTTAATAATATCCAATAAACAACATCTTGGTTGAAGTAAATTCTCTTCTAACTCTACAATTTATATTTTCATGCTCACTCCATTATCATTGAGATTCATGGGAATATCTTCTCAACTATACACCCCATTTTTTAATAAAAATATTTCTACAAATATTTTATATATTTCCCCATAAAAGTCTTCTTGGAGAAAGATGATTAATCTCAATTTATCAAAACAACACAATATTTTATACTTTTGGATATTTTTACCACCTTCAAATATTTATGTTCTTCCTCATCCAATTTTTTATTGAACCTTTGACTCTTTTACCATTAGTGGAACCCCATATAGTGAACTCCAACCTGAATACCATTTATTAAACAAAAATAGTTCATGGTTTTTATTTTTCAAGATATAACTGATTCCTTTATCTAAATTAATTTTACTCAAATATTTTTAGCGAGTGAATTTACCATTTGTAATTGAATCATTAACAAATTATCTAGGCATACTAAATCAAAAATATATATAGGAAAGAAGAGTCTTATTTAATGATTTCATTATTTTTCTAGTCACTCACTTACTCCCATAAACACATGAAATTTGAGTTGTTTTAATTTCTTTAAAACATCCTGTGATATCAATAAAACTTATACAAAACCATAAACTAATAAAAAATAAAATATCAAGATTTTTATCCATACCACATGTGAAATAAACTAATACAAATTGTTCACGATGAAATTGTGGTACCACTTGATATCCCTGATCCTTCATTTCTTCACACGATTTTTTTGTATGAGTCTAAAAAGACACGAATGATCATCATTGACTCCCCAAAATGTATACAATTATTAACACCAAGTATTGAGATAATTTTCAGTACATGGAAACTACGTGTTGGTAAAACTTTCTTCCTTACATGTTTTGGTATCCTAAAAAATAATTAACTAATACCACATTTTTATAACATGTAAAAACAAACATTAATTTCATGAATATTGTTACTTCTTCCTTTGAGATGTATTATAATTCTTTGGTGTCATGATACCACTTAAAATATCGTATGATATCATTTATTGATCACTAAATTTGGATTGACACAATTTGAGTTTTTTTTCTTAGTCATAATACCAATTAAGAACTATAAATACTTTGACCTCACTTGTTTAATTTGTATCCATTTTTAATATTCACACCCCTTGGATAATATATCCCCATTCAATCTAGATAAATTATAACAAAAAATAACAAAATCAAAAATCATTGGGAGATGAGTACATAACATATATCCTAAAGGCAAGTAATTTGGTTATTATTTGTGTACCAACCCATTACTTCCTACCTTATTCCAAGACTTACTAGTGATTATTATGGAAATACCACTTGAATAAAAAAAATTATAGATATAATACTTATATTTATCCATATTATATGGCTTTTGATTTAAATTAAGTGTTAAATGAGTCCCACTTGTAAATGTATCTTTCTTCTATTCACCAGTGTTTCAACATTCATCACGATTCCTCCACCACAATTGTTCTCTCCCATTAGTCTTAAATTATTTTCTTGTAGTGGTATTTTTAAGACCATATAGACATTCATAATTTTTCTCATCTTAAAATACCTTTATATTCACCTCAGACTTATTTTTCTTTTATGAATCTTTTATTAATATCTCATCCTTCTTTATCATAACAAAATTATCTCCTTTATTTTTCTTTCATATTTATTCTTTTTTCACCATGGGGGATATTTTTATTTTACTATCATTGGGTATTTATTAACCTATAATTAAGATCTATTATTTCCCTCTAAAATAGTAAATATCTTTTCTACTGAAATAGATTTTATTTTTTGGGAAACTTTCTACCCTTTTGTTATAGGAATAGTGTAATTCCTCATGAAACCATTAACTTATCTCTTAATTGAATTATTACATGTATATCTATGGATAGAAAAAATAAAATATCTCTTATTAAAAACATAAATCATTCAATAATTTCTTAATTAATATTTTTATATTTCAAATTTTATTCAATCATTAATCTCTTGGGATTCTTGACACACACTCACAGTGTGTTCTAGGATTCCAAAATAGTAGTATTTCATTAATACCTTCTTTTGTGATCCCTTTATTATATTTTTATAAATAACCATCCTTTATTCACTAATTCCATATTTAGATATATATATACTCCACTTGTTGAGGATACCTTGGAAGGAATATCCACTTTTATCTATTGATATGTTTATCTTTAACTCAAGAAATTTACTCTTCTAATTTATATGATTTTATTGGGGAATCATTTTTATAACCTTGATTCAGATTATTGACCTAATTATATCCACTCTTCAAGTTTATTTTTGAGAGGGGTAATATCAGATTTAATTTCCTTCTCTCTATCCATTTTTTCCACATTGTGTGTATGTTTTTCAGGGAGATATTATTGTCCCTTCATCATTGTACTCATTCTCAAGATTTACCCATTTAATCACACCAATATTTTATTTGACATTTTATTTTCTAAAAAAAATATTTAATTATTGAAAATTTAACTCCATTCCTAATCTCCATTTGATACACCTTTTCTTACAGGGATAAGATATCATCTTCGTTTCTTCATGAACATTATATGGGTTGAAAACATTACATAATTGCTAATTATTACATGAAATTTACATCAAAATCATTATTATTGAGGGAATATATATTTATATATTTTTAATTCTCTTCCAAAATAATGTTAGAATATTATTTTACATTGACCTCAAACATACTTATCAAAATGGATGTGTCTTTCTCAAGAGTCTTCTTGATAATCATCATCTTCCTTAATTTTTTCATAAGACAGTATTCCCCAAAAATTTTCACCAATTTATCACCATTACTATATTTTCAATATTCTATAGAGTATAACATTTAAATTTATTTTGGAGATGACACCACCATATTTTTTACTTCCATGGGTTTTCCATAAACAATTTTGAGAGTCTTATATAGTTGGTATTAGTTCTTTAGAACCAACTACTTTTTACCTTACATGTTTTTTAACAGGAGTGAATATTAATATAAATAACTTATCACATATTTATTTTTATTTTAATTAACTTTGATATGATAATTTTCTATAGCATTTATTATATTGATAAGGTCTTAATAGTTCTCCAATATGATGAGAACCTTGAAATTCCATGATGTTTTTATTAAAAATAGTTATATAGTTAGATAATATAATATGATAGGGAACATAATATATATATTGTTATGTATGAGTACTTGTAAGTGGATGATTCTTATTCTCATGAAGTTTACACCTGTTAATCTCCAAGATGAGAGATTATGATAACAGACCCACCAGTAGGAATTCTACATGTTTTGGTTTCATTAGATATTCATATCTATGAGTGTGTTTAATGGTCATTAGACTTTAATATTATTATTAATACTTTCCATTAATCTCACACTAATATTTACTAAACAAAACCATGACTCCATACGTTCATAATAAATAGGGTATGTTTGGTGTGTCATGAATGACTTGTTATTAATAATAATTTGAGGAAGGATATGTATCTTACATATTTATGAAATTTGATATCTATACCCTTTTATTGATATTTTAATGTCATATTAAACTCCATGATCATGGTGTAATGATGTTTATTTCAGATAGTCAAAGAAATTCATATCAAGCTTATAGGTTTAGGACACAGATATGAAATATGCTCGATAAGATATTGAGACAAAAAGATTATATTACATAGTGAGAATTGATATGTGGTTATCAACATTGAAGAATTATGTTATTTATATTGTGTGACTTGACCCATTACTAGACAATGATATTAGACTTTAGAAAAAACAACCAAATAAAAAATTAGAAAGAATCATAGAGGGCCACACACGAAGTGTTTCCATTTTGATCTCAATTAAATTCTATTTGAATTTAATTATTGGAATATATATTATTCTCAAGACCAAGGAATAATTTTATCAATGTTTTATTGATCTCTAATTTTCACATGGTAATAAATAATTATTTTTTCAGTAATAGGTAAATTATTTAATTACATGAATTTTTAATAAAAATTTATTTACTAGATTGTGGAAAAAATAATTATTTTATTTATTGAATATTTAATATATATTTATTCATTGGATTGTGTTTAAAAAATTTATCTAATAATGAAATACTTAATTAAATATTTATTCAAGAATTTAATAAATATCGAGGAGTTTGAGTTGACCAAGATCGTGTTTGGTGATAAATATTGGTTTGAAATTCATTAAAATATATTAATCAATATGTGAGTCAGAATACACTAAAAATTTATAATAATAAAAATATTATTATATGTCATGGGATTTGTTAAGGATTATAAAATTAGTTAAGGTCTAGTATGCAATTAAATAATATTTTATTCTAAACCCTTGATTTATAAATAGATTGTTATATCAATTGTGTAGGGTAAATTGAGAATTTAGAATCATTGCACACAAAGGACCTCTCTCTAGAATTATTCACCTCATATTATCATGAATGAGAAGTACTTATTCAAACCTGAAGGATTTTGAAGTGATCAATATGAACAATGAAATATGATTGATTCACCACATTAGCACCCAAAAATCAATTAGCATCATTCAGAGATCATAGGATCACATGTGGATAATCACTAGAGGGATCTTATAGTTGGACCCTATAAGCGAAACAAAGGTAATATGTATATGGTTTTTGGGATGATGAACATCTATATCAAATAATGATCCTAAGATGAGGTATTTCATTTCTTTCAATCATATATAATCTAACTATAAATTTAATGTGAAAATATCCTCTCTAGGTTTTGGGTTCTCTCATGTAAATATCCAATTGAAAATTTTCATTTTTCAGGGAATTCACATAATGTAAAACATATGAATGATCCATTAGATATGGAAACAACTTTTTTGTGTTTTAACACACTAAGGAAAATACACTATGCCTAAATCCTTCAGGTGGTATCAGATCAGTCATGATTTATATTAATAATTATTTATTTGATTATTGATCTAAATGTGTAACAGTGGTTAGATATTTAATATTTAGAATATTCATTCTTTAATACAATTCTTTAACTAACATGATTTTGAAAATTTAACTATCATTGTTCAATGTTTGATTTTATTAAAGGACTAATAAAAAATGATGAATGGATAAATATTCAATCAGTAACTGCCAAGGATTCTTGGTCGGTAAGATATAGTTATAAGGCGTATAGT
Source organism: Viscum album (assembly GCA_963277665.1). Classification (NCBI taxonomy): domain Eukaryota; kingdom Viridiplantae; phylum Streptophyta; class Magnoliopsida; order Santalales; family Viscaceae; genus Viscum; species Viscum album. The sequence continues at coordinate 1,515,090,227 of OY728150.1, forward strand.
TGGAGTACTTGCTATATATCCATGCTCACTGCATCTAGCCATGTCACGGGATACAAAACACACCATGAAACAATTTCACATGGTTAATTTACTGCACACCACATATATACCGGACCAATATAGAACACCACTTGTTTGATTACATGGTGTGTAGTTGGAAGAGGCATCATGTATTCTACATGGTTTAGTAGCAAAATTTCTGCAAACCATGTGGTCATATACATGTTCAAAACCACATGAGACTGAAAACCTATAGAATTAATGATATACATTACATTTAGTCAACCTACATAGTGTTTTGTTAATTATTTACCATGTCTGAAATACACATTGATTTTCTTAGAGAGTTATATTGATACACAACATTAAATATACATGGAGTGAAGCTAGATAGTACATAACATGTATTACCATATCCAAATAATATGTCTTGTCCATTGGTGGGTTGCATGGACACATGGTATGTAGATCACATGTCGTGTAGGTCATGAGTAAATGCCATGAAATTCAAAAAAGATACATTTTGAATCCCGATGAATTTATTCTAGGAATATAACAATTGGAATAAATCAGAGTGTAGTTGGTTAGTACATGTTGTGTAGTTCAGAAGTGGTACATGTCGAAGCCCCAAGGGTTCACTCTAGGAACATGACAATCAAGGAACACTATGTATAGCTCAAAATTACATTACATGTAGTTTCCAAATAAAGATAATAATTAAAATTATGTTAAATAATAAATTAAAACATTTAAATGTTATTATATGGATTGTAACATTATGTGTGCGAAAATTTAATAAAGGTTTCAAAGAATTCAAAATGATCAATTAATTTATTTTAATTATCTATAATTATTTTTCATGCCATTTTATTCTTGAATGCTTTAATGATGGGTATTTCTAATTGAATTGATATGTTCATTAAGATTAAAGGGAATAGCTTAATTAATGAAACTGTGTTTATCTTAATAATAAATAAATAATAGAAATAAATTATTGCTTTTTTACTTTTGTATAATCATTGCATGTTTAAGAATATTGTGGAGATTGAACAAGACCAGTGTATGTGCTGGTTTAATTCAATTTAATTTATTTTATGGGTTTACAATTATTAATTATTAAATTAATATGATGGAATGTGAGTCATCCCTCCCTCATTTATTATGAAGGACCTACCTTTTCAAGGTTATTTATGTAATTAACCATAAAAAATACTTTTGTTTAAATCACCTATGTGTGTGTTATAAATACATGTAATAAAGGGAGTATCTCAATTCATGTGGTTGTAGTTCAAGATAGAATATAGATGTTACCAACCCAGGAGGACAAGTGGAATTTTGAAACTCATTCCAATATAGAAACAATGATTTTCCCCTATTTCATAGGTTGATTTACTATTAACTCTATAAATCACCCATTAGATATTCTCATGATTGGGTCATTTATTTAATTTATTAATTCTTATGAATTATTTATTTTATGGATGCAACACTACAAACACACAAAATGTATTAATGTACAATGATATAATTCAGATAAATGGTTTATGTGTAAATGTTATATTAAACATGGCAAAAAACTTAAGTAAAATCCACTTAATATTAACAAGATATGTAGAGGATAAAATAAAAAATACTTATTCATAATAAATAAAATACTTCAACTAAATATTAATATAGACTTGGACTTTCATTACTTGATTATGAATAAAATCCATAAAACTATGTGTTTGATGTTACTTAGAGGAAACTATTGAGTAAGTATCCCCCACTAGACTTGATGTAAGTTTAGGAAAATATAGAGGAAATCCAAGTCAGGATTTCTAGATTGGTTATTCCACTCAATGGATCAAGGAGATGAAAGTTTGTGGTTGGAAAATTCCTTCCTACATAAATTCCTTAAAGTATCTTTACCAACCCTTGTTGGGGTTATACAAAGGGGAAAATAGATCTTTTTCACTATAATGTCATAGTAACTAGACAAGCCAAGTCTAAGGGAGGGGGATGTTAGGACTTGATAAAATAGTGGGAGACTCAGTAAACTTAATTTATTATGACTCAAAATATTTGTAATCAAGTAAATCATTAATCATCTATTTTATATGGAAAGAAAAAATCACAAATATAGTGTGATCATTCCTTAACTCAAGGTAATCCATTACAAATACGAATTTATTGATATGGTATAACGTTTTATGTGATTCATTATTTTCATAAAGGTTTTATTATATGTTGGAATCCCTTATTCGTGTTCTACCTCTCTAACATGTGGGTGAAGGTGAAAAGGATGCCTACTAGAGATTTGTTAAGGATGATTCCTATGTATGTCATATTATATTATCAACTATGTACAGAGATTTGATGATACAACATAAGTACATGGATTCTTACACCATAATACCCCATATTATTTTTCTTAATAAAGAGAAATTAAAGTATTGGAATAAATAAGATTTTCAATGCACTATATCAGTGTAAACTAGAAGAAGGTAATCTAGCTACTGATCATGCTTTCAAAATGTTAGGGTATAATGATTAGATAAGAAAATTAGGCTTCCACTTGGATAAGAAATTATCCATAAATATTATTTTATAACCCTTACCACAATGGTTATCCATATTTTTCCAATCCTCAATAAATGGAATGAATAAGTTGTTGATGAAACTTTTTTTCCATTCTCTTCCAAGCATATAAATACAGTTTGAAACCTGTTTCTTAACCCATTATGGTGAAATGTTTGAATGAAAAGGCTGAATACCACAAGGGTAATATAAATCCAAAACGATCCTTTATAGATTAATTCAAATATACAAAATAATCAAAGGTAGAAGAATGAACATGAGGCTATTTTCTTCTTATGTGGAAAGAATCGACCCTAGAAAAAATTGCAATGAATTGAAGAGGCAAGAGGTTGCATCCACATCAGGTATATTCATTATGTTTCTATTCAACTATTTTTTATTAAATGAAATATTCTTACCAAATACACATATTTAAATATAAGAAATGAAAATAAATAGAAAGGTTACAATTGAAAATAAAAATGGGCTAAGAAAGAGGAATTCTTATATCAGCCAAGGGTAGTTCATTACTTATCATTTCCAGATTTTATTGATTCATGTTTGTAAATAATTTTAGCAAAAAAATTATATTAGTGTCTACCTAGACATAATGATACATTATTTAAATTTGGAATAAATATTTTATGGTACATTAACACTAAACTAATAGTTCATTAACTCTTGACTCACAAATATCCATTGAAATTATTGATGAATATAAAAGAAAATATTTTTAACTGATTGTGGAAAGTTAATTATTTTTCAAATAAAAATAAATATATTTGAACTATTTATACCCATAAAAGTGTTTTTTTCTCAATTGTGCTAAGATATTGGGTATACAAACAAACTACTTATCCAGTTTTAGATAGATTAATATTTTTGAATGTATGTCAAAAATCATTTATAGTTAATTAAATATGACCACATGAACTATTCTAAAGCTAATGGTAACTTCATATACTTCATGATATTATTTTAGGAAAATTTTAAAAGTATAAATGCAGTAAATGAGTGCACCTGGTGAAGATTGAGGAATCTCAGAGCATTCTTATCGAAGAACATCTTATCCAAAAAATAATTGATCATACAATTAGTTTAAATGTAATTCCAAACTAAAATTCCATTATATACATCAGTTCTATGATGGTATGAAAATAAAGATCAATGATGAGTCATATATATATTAAAAATATTCCATTATTTGTTCTAATACGTGTTTTGTAAATAGAAGTGAAACAATTATCCATATGCCAACTATATTTTCTAATTTATAACATATCAATTGTGATATTATAAGATTATATTATGAACCCAACTAATGTATTTGTTAAAATCAATTTTTTAAATCATTTATTTTACTATAAACAAACATCAAACACTTTGGTGAATATGAGTTAATAATCTTTCATCCAGTAAGGATATTAATTTATAGTCAAGACTGATGATATTTCTATAAAGGAAGCTTGTATTCTTAAAGATAATGTGAGAATAATTAACTATTTTGGGTTAAGTATCTATATTCACATGGTTTGGTAAAGTAATATTATACTAAAATTATCATAGTGGGAGGATTAATTCTAGAGACACACATTACATATGAATTCAAAACCAAAGAGGTGGTTTATGTTCATATTGAAGGGTGACATAACTTTTATTATTTTGAAATAAATATTACTAAAAAGTATTTTTAAATGAAAATATGATATGTTTTAAAAGTATATATATATATATATATTTAAATTCATTTTATTTAATCCATGTATCAAGATTCGGAAAATTCGTGTTTTTAATGTTTCTAAGAATTGATTCTACTAGTAACTATTAAAGAGAAACTAGAAATGGATCGTACAAAATGGTAAAAATAAAAAATGGTTGATTATTAAAATGTTTACTCTATGAAAAAACCTATAATCCATTCATCAAGAATAAAATCCATTTTTAATTTAACTTGGCAAATAATGTTTTTATGATCATGATATTGGTCCATTGGTTATCAGGGCTACCCCGTTTTAAGATTATTTATAATAGTTGTATATATAACGCGACCAAAAGGAGGCCCTATGATATATGTATATAATTAATATCAATAAATTCCAATAGGATGTAGAGATTACATAAAACCATTTATAAATAAATCATGTATGGTGATCATAGAATATTCATTTAGAAATGAATTAGTGACATGTGGCTCTAACTAGTTAGTTATAATTCTATAAGTCTTCATGATAGATATGTTGATAAAATATGGGAAAAATTATTCTATCTTACTAGTTTTTTATGGATAAGGAAAGAAATTTCTCCAAGTATGACTTAAAGTAAAAAATTGTGTTCCAGGGAATAAGATATACAAAATAGATCTATGTGATTATAAGATATAGTCATAGGACACATATTATAAAAAAGTATATAGAAAATAAAAGTCAAACCAATTAAAGACCAAATTGTATAGTTGGGAAAAATAATAATTCCTATAGAATATGAATGAGAAAAAGTAGAGAATAAAAAAATTGAAATAATTCAACAATATTATGTTCTAGGAAATAATATCATAATCCATTATAGGTACTGACATTAGATATTGTTGATGCATAAAGCATAATAAGTGAATATCAAACAGTGCCAATAGAACTGAATAGTTTTGTAGTTAGAACTCACTACAGTAATGGGAAAAGTAAAATTGGATGATTTCATAGTGTTTAGAGAAGTGAGATAATAGTGATAAATATAATTAAACAATTTCATTTATTTATTTTAATTTGATCTAGTGCCATATAAAATGATATTTTAATATGAAATAAAAATTTATTACATTCAGTGGTTTCCATGTCTATAATATATGTGTATATTGTGGCATCTGATATAGCTTAAGAATAAATTTACCAATATCCTATTCTTGTTTTGGGTTATACCAAAATAATTATAATTACCATTATTATGATGAGATTTTACTAGGTATTTCATCAAGATGTTAAGATTATGACATTGGAACAAGAGGTGGACACTCAGTTATATCACTATTTGAGGGATTTTATCTGGATAGTAATGTTGCAGAAAACAAATTTTCCACAAAGTCATATGAAATTTCCAACCCTAATAATTAAAGTAGGATCAATCCAACATATTTATCCATACCCAATAAAACTATGTTTAATATGTGAGAACCAACTAGTCCTTAGTAGTTGGATCTGGTGAAAGTGGGAGTCTTCTGGAGTTGGTTCCCAAGAACTAACTAATTTATACTTTAGATTACATGTATATTAAAAGGATAAAATATTAATATAAATATATTATCACATATAGATTTTTTTTCTTCATATCATTAATGGGATAATTTCCTAGAGCATCTCTCAGATTGACATGGTCATTGCAGTTCTCTGCTATGATGAGAACATTAAAATTACATGTTGATATTATTTAAAATAATTATACATTCAAATAACATACTATGATATGGAACACGATATATATATATTCATGTGTGAGTACTCATAAGTGGAAGAGGTTTCTTTGCATAATGTTCAGACATTGTAATCTCTAAGATGAGAGATTATGATAACATACCCTCTAGTGAGAATTCCTCATGTTTCGATGTCATCAGATATTCTTATCTATGAGAATTTGTAATGGTTTTTATAATTTAATAATATTATTAATACATTTAATGACTCCCACCCTTATATTTACTGACCAAAACCATGATTCCACTTGTTCACATGTAGTAGTGTAATTAGGGTGCATCATATTAAAAATAAATCAAGGAAGGATTTTTCCCTTTCATATTTTTGGTTGTTGACATCTCAAACCTTTGATTGAAATATGAATGTTCTATTAAATTTAATTTAAATGGTGTAATAATTTTTATTTAATATATTAAATTAAATATGTGTTAACCATATTGGTTGATGACACAAATGTGAAATCTACTTGATGAGATATTAAGACAAAGGGTTTATATTACAGAGTGATATTTTGTATGTGATTGTCAACATTGATACATTAAGTTATTTATATTTTGTTTCTTGAACCATTTATAGATATTAATATTGAGCTATATTAAACCCCACCTAATTATAGTGAGAAATAATCCTAGAGGGTCAAACACCATGTGTTTCCATTGATCTCGATTAAATTCTATATGAATTTAATTATTGGTATAAATATTATTCTCAAAAAAATAATAATTTTATAAATTATTTATTAATTATTCCTATAATATTAGCTCCGATAAAACATTAAAAGGTTCCTTGCTTTGTTAATGTTCATATTGGCACTCGGGTTGAATCCTCGTCTAGGGAATTTTTTTGGAGCCGCTTGTTTTTGTTTTATCAGGGGGGTTGTTTTCAGAGATTATGTGAAAAGAATGATCTATGTATTTGGTTTAAAAATTAAATAATTATTGGGTTGAGTTAATCATTTGGTATTTAATCTTGTGATATCCTTTATCAATGCTATATATTTCATTAAATTAACACCCACTTCACAAGATGTTTTTTGATCGGAATTCCCAAATGTTTGGGATTTAATCCAGGAATCATCTAGGGAAATGATGTCAATAAATTATTATTTGTGGAAGGTTACATATTTCAAGAACCAATATTTAATTTTTTTTCAAATATCCATGGAATAATCATGTCCAAAAAACATGTCATTAATATAGTAAATTTTAAGTTCAACATACACAATATCAATTTAAAAAATATTAATCGAGAAAAATATCCCAATCACTTAACATCCCCAAATTATGACTCATCCCGATAGTAGATTTAATTATAAATTTATATGGTTATTAATATGGTTTACTATTTTTGTGTTTAAGAGTTAATAGAATAATAAAATATACCAAACAATAAAAGAGTTTTGCGCCGAACATACACATGAGCGATGATGAATGTTTAATATGAAATTTGGATTCAATGAAAAAAAGAGAGGAAAGGGTTTATTTTGATTGATTTAAACTATTTTAAGACCATTAATATTATTAAATATAAGTTGGATTAAAATATTATATGATTATTATGAAACATGAATTAAAATTTAATTGAAATGAAAACAAACATACACAATTAAAAATATGAAGAACACAAAAGAACATGAAAGCAAAGAGAGGAGAAAAGGTCCCTCAAGTGAAAATATTAGATTTAAATTCACTACCATTACCTTTTCAAGGATTTTTTCCTATAAATTTAGACTATTATATTATGAAATTCCTAACTATTTTAAGGAGAATAGGAGGATGTATTTATAGCCTAAGGTGGTGGACTGTTTTCCTACCAAAATTTCCCCTCAAGTCGGATCGACTATTTTACCCTTTATTTACCCAAATATAGAGATATAATATTCTTTAATGTTGTATATATGTATATGTAAATTTCACCCTCCAAATTTTGTGGACATTGGACAATTCTATCCAATGTGATGGCTATTTTATCAAACCATGTGCTGCTATCCATTTTTGTGTCGAGTTTTAACTTTTTCTAAATATGAATGCATTTATGGATATGAAGATGCCTTCAAATATTGTAACACCAAAATATATTAAAATATTTTTATTTCATAATAAATATTATTTTTTCACTCTTTATACACAATACAAATTTAAATTCATGCTACACACAACATTGAATTGGCTTGCGTGACACGCAGGACCGGGTTTTATCATTTTTTAATAAAGAATTTATTTTAAAACACAATTTTGACACAATTATGAATTTTATTTTTAAAAATAAAATTTATTTCTGAATTTATAATTTTTAAATTATATTAGGGATAATTTTTGGGATTTTTATGAGAGACTTCATTTTTGACGAATATTGAAAATTACTGCAATTTAGTAAAAAACAGCATTTTCTTTTAAACAGTTATTAGTGTTAAATTATATTTTTAGTTGTTTTTTAATGTAAAAATAGATATATTATACATATATTAATATATTTTATGTCAGTGGAAGCATCATTATATTTAAATTGGATATAAAAACTTATTGAACTTTTCAATGTTTTTACTTTAAAACGACACATTCTCGCCACAACTACAGGATTAGAGTTCATCTTAATTTTCTCATTTCCGTGATTTTGAATTTTGAAGAATGGAAATACACGGTTATAAGGGGTATAATGATATAAACTTCATTTTGACCCAAAATATGAGTGAAATTGATTGAAATTAATTATTGTGATTAAGGTAAAATTAAGCATAATAACGGACTAAACCTTAATATTAAGGACAAAAATGACCTAGAAACTTGTCCAAAATCCATTTTAAGTGCATAATTAGACCATATACCCACTTTTATAGAAATATATGGGTTATTTTGATATTATTAAATGGAATTTCCCTATAGAAAATGTTAAGTAAGTAAAAAGACAAAAAAGGAACTTTCCTTACCTTTAACATTTATAAAACATTGAGAAATTTAAAAAACAACACATTTTCGGTTATACATATAATTTTGAATTATATATGGGTTATAATTATCATAGTAATTTATCAATAATTTTTAGATATGGTTTTGTTACTTAAAATTCTTAAGAAACCCCAATGTAGTGATTATTTAGTTAATAATTAACAAAAATAAATGATACTATAAATATTAATAGTGAATCTAATTGATTGAATTCTTGTATTTATTTGTTTTTATATGAATATACCATTTTAAACATATTTAAAACTAAAATATTGGAATTAAATTATTATATTGATATTATAAAATTAACATTAAATAAATAATGTCAAAATTGACATTATTGTTATTTTACAATAAATGAAATTTTACTAAATGATTTAAAATTAATAAAAATAATATAGTATTCCAAGTGAATTTTAAGTGTTAATAAATATTAAATATGTTATATTAATGGTCCAATTTATATTTTATAATTAACATATTGACCCATATATTATAAAAACGTTGTTAACACGGTTCGGGTTTAAGTAGTGTTTTAGTGCATCACATGGGCTTGTTTTAAAAATAATTTCCAAAACACATGGGAATTTTATTTTATAAATCATATTTCATATTAATAATTAATTGTATATATAATTTATATTAAATATCACTTAATTTTAGTCTTACTGGTTACATTAATTAGATTATAAGACTAGATGCTTGAATAAAAACCAAAATGATAAAATTAGGGAATCAAAGAAGTTAAGGAACCAAATTATTAAAATGAAAATATTTTTTTTGTTATAGATTTTAGTATACCACAATTACCATTTAATCAATTATGTATCCATTTTTTAGGCACATTAGGCAATGTAGACCAACCATTAATGAATACCTTTTGGTATTTACAAGAGTGCCACTCCCCTCTACAATAAAAAGGCCAGTACTCTACCCCTTCATCACACCTCTAATTACACATAGTCTCATCCAAAATATTCCAAAATAGTCTCCCAAAATCCCTAACCTCGACCTATAATCCACCTTTTAGGAAGGAAGTAGTCTAAGTAATCTTTTTCGTACAAACCAAATGGAGTTTCTAGATTAAGATGTAACATCTTCTCTCAAGATCACTAATTTCATTTCCATTATCCACCCCTCCAATATCCATATTCAATTTTTATAAAAAATAAATATCCTCAATATACTAGGATATTTTTATGTATATGGTTTTAACTACACTTATATACACCTCCATCTAATGGGTAACAGACATACTATTTATGTGTATGACGAACTATTGCCTCACGAAATGATGATTGTTCATTTTTCCATTACCACCTATCATGGTGGCCATTATGATGGAAAATATGTTTATATATGATATATATTATATTTATATTTTAATTATTCTTATTTAATTTTTATTTACAATATACCTTTATTCTTTCCATCTTCTGCCAATATGATATTTAAATTGACGAAGTGTGGACTACCGCCCCTTAAAGCAATATGACTCATTCATGCCATAAATGGAACATATAAAGGATGGGTTTAATAAAACTATGTAAAATATATAACACATATATGATACTATAATTATAATATACTTATTTATCATTTATCATTTATTCTTTTAATACAACAAATAAATGAAATTAGTGTTCATGCGTACGTACTACTTACCATCTCCACGAACGGTGCACTTCCTTTCTAATATCCAAATATTATAGACTGCTATAAATACATATATAATAAATATATATGATAATTAATTCATGGTTGAAATTCTATATATTATTAAATAATGATCTAATTAATAGTAAAAACTAATCGCAAGTCAAAACATACTCGAGAAAACATTGCAATTAACATAAAAAATAGTTAAAATAATGAAAGAGTTTTAACAAATAGGTAATAAAATATTATAAGAAGTTAATAAATGATATGATTATAATTATATTATAAGTTAGTAACATATATTAAACTACTATACATGATGATAGATTCCACACAATAAAATGAAGGTTAAGGTAAGATAATTTCATTTCAATTTACATTCTATAGAGACTTGTTATAATGTGCCAATTCACTTTTATGCCATGAATATACAAACTTGTTAATGTTATATAATTAATAAAATTATTCTCATGATATTTTAAGTTTAATTTAATTTCATACCTTTATATATATTATGATTCAAATGTTTCAAATTGGTATAAGACACTTTGGAATGTTTAACGATTATTCTCCTCAAGAATGTTCTTAATGGTTATCTTTGAAATATAACTTAATTTTGTGATTTTTAACTTTATATTGAAACAATAACTTTATTTTAATAATTATTCACTATAAATTTAGTTAAATATTCATATCCTTTTTCATGGATATGATTATTACATAAACCATATACCATTTTTCATATAGTCTTCACTTTAAAAGTATTGGATTATTAGCATCTAGCCTTGAAAGTATTAGATTGTTGTCATAAATCCATGAAATTATTATATTCATGGAATGAATACTTTAAAGTATTAGATTCATGGAATGTATCCTTGAAGGTAATAAATCCTTGGTACAAATCCTTGGTGGTATGTTATAGATATCCATAGCTACGAATTAACTTTATAGATACTTTAGTTATAATTTGTCCCTGAGATCATGCGTCGAAATGTATATATATTTATTCTATTAACTGTTTAGTAATTTAATGTAATTTTTTATAATTTTTTAAAATTTCTAGGTTGATTTATTTTAATTATTTTGTTATTTATTCCACTTTACTTACCCTTACTGAGCATTGGAGTTCACCCTTATTATGTTTTCCCCCATGTTATGAAGAGAAATTATTTTAATGAGTTTCAATGATTATTTTTATTTAATTTTATTATGTATCATGTTTTTATTTCATATTTTCTAATGTATTATTGGTATAATGTATGCAATATATCTTTCCAAGACTGCTAAACTAACTAGTCTATTGAGATTTGATTCCTTATAATCATGCCATTGTAATAAAATAATGAAAAAGCTCTGGGATTCTGGGGTCAGGGAATTATAGTTGGTATCAGAAGAAGTTTACCAAAAACCTTAGAAACTAGGTTTATAAAACATATATTAAGGAAAATAATTCTAATACAGACTTTGAGGATAAGTATAGAAGATCATCCAATAATTTTGGTAAGGTTGAGATTATGTGGGAATTTTTAAAAGTACATCCCTCTTTGGATACTATAAGTGGACGTGTTTCTGGAATAGATCTACCTAGGAGAAATATCTCTGACAAGGTGTTCTGGGCTTGAATTGGGGTAACTTGGTACAAAACAATGGGCCTTACTATGCACCTGGTTTGACACTCCTTGGGGATATGCTTAGGATAGTTCAAATTTTCTTTACCTGCCATTATGAAGGATTTAGAAGTAAAGATATATTAAAATAATCCATGTTTATGCTTATGATATTATCTATGCATAAATTTCTTATTTTTTATTGTTCCATATTTATATTTATATAAGGTTTTTAATCTTATCAGCTAATTAAGTATACGTTATTATTTAGAAATGAAACATAGAAGGGAAAATGGTATTAGTACTCATGGAAATTGTAGGGATTTCCCTAATGAGGAAACAGATATAACTGCTATTAGAACTAAGAATATTATAGAAATATTAGGTATTCTTAACATTTAACCATTTTTATATAGAGAAAACTATTCCACAATGAGAATATACTATGTTCGATCACTTTATGTGATAGAGGCCCCCATCCATTAGTGGGAGTATAGATCCAATTAAAGCTGAGAAATGTATTAAGTATTTGGAGATGATATTTTTAGTGTTGGTATGTGGTGAAAATGAAAATGGTACACTTACAGTGTATTATCTCGAAGATGATGTCAATCTGTGGTGTTCATTGATCCAAAATACAAAGGAGGAATATTATATAGAACTCATGGAATGAAAATAATTTAAGGAGAAATTATTCAACAAATAATTCCCTCATGAAAAATAAATTTAGATAAAGAGAAATTTACTTAGTATACACAAAAAGGAGGAAGGAAGTGTTGCAGATTATGAATCCATATTTACAAGGTTATCATGGTATGTTACTAATTTCATATGCAACACAGAATGAAATATTTATATTTTATGTGAAGTATTTAAGCAAATTATTTGAAAGGTGCTAGTGTCTAAAAAATGTTCATCATATGATGAAATGGTTTTATGTGCTATCAAGATAGAGAAATAATTCTCCAAGTCTTATGGATTCAATAGGAAACAAGATAAGAAGAGGACGGTATAGAAATATATGGATAAAGAAAAAAGGGAAATAAGTATTTTTCAACATGTGATACTTGTTGATGGAAACACCTTAGGGCATGTTTAAAAAGGAAAGGAGTTGGCTTCAACTATGGATACAAAGGCCACCATTTATAGGACTACAAGGGCAATTGTTTTTTGTAATTTTCAATTATTCAACTATAAGGATATGGTAAAATATGCAAATGAATTCCCTAAGAGCCAAGTTAATATACCCTAGAAGAATATAAGGTATTAAGATCAAGAATATTTTATTAACATAACTGAAGTGGATTGATTAATGTAATTATGTATTTTGATTGAAGTAACATGTTGTAACAATATTTTGTTGATAATGTTCTCATCATATGATTTATAAAATATATAAGGATTGTACTGCAATACATTTTCATTAAATATTTGAGATCATATGTTGAATGGTACCATGAAAAGTGATTTTGTGGCAAGTTAAATTGTTTGGAAAATGCATGGGTTAGGGAAATATAATCCTTAATATATTCATAATGTTGAGTTAATTTTATACAGAGATATAATTAATATCGATAAAGAAAACATGATACTATTAACTACCATAGAAATGATTCTAAAGTGTTGGATCATAATCTTTTGGAAAGGTTAACCATTCAAGAAGTGGTTTAAGTTGTACGTTGGATATAGTTTTGTAGATTTATATACTACATCACTATATGATGAATCTAGTTCTAAGAGTTTATCTCATAACATTGGAATAATTACAAGAAATTAATATCCTAAAGATATGTTCAACATTATAACTTGAAAGGAAATATAATATATATATATATATATATATTCCATTAGAAACATCCATGACTCCTAGAATATCCTGGAAAGTCATTTGTAATTTACTTCTTCATATCTTAGGAAAATAAAACATAAGAAAGGGGTGATATTAGATGCTAAGTAAGGTTAATAAATGCAATGGAAGATATCATAAACATAAACATTAGTCATGGTGAATAACTAAAAACATGTGCCTTTAAAAAATATACTTGAACACAATGTGAAAGGAATAAAAGATGAATAAATAATGCCATAATAAAACAAAATCATGGGTATTATACTAGTCAAATAACCTCATATACAATCAATGAATTATTTCATAATGAGGGAAATGCATAATTCTAGACATTCTAAAATATACCTTCAACGCATTGGCCAAGACATTTGAAAATGATTAAGGCATTAGCCAAAACTATATCTAAAAAATGGGCAAGTCCCCTATGAAGTCCATAACTATTTTGTCTCATTAGACCAACCTATGCATCAAGGAGATATATAGGGACCCACCCATCACTTTCTATGTACAACTAAGTACTCATATGAAAGGGGATAAACATAAACAACATGAACATATGAAATAACTTTTCCCAATCTGTAAACATAAACACTAACCATTCTGAGTATTATGGTGAACGGTATCAAGATAACATATCCAAAGTCAAAATAATAATAAAAAATTAAATAAAATATGGTAGATTAAATCATAAAATATTATCCCCAATTATATATAATATTCAATAACAATGTTAAAATAGGAAAAATTACGCTTAGAAAATTATTGAGTAACTCTTGAGATAAATACTCTTTTAATTTGAAAAGAATAGTTCTTTTGGAAAAATCATTGTATAAATCTAGAATTGAAATAAGATATTTTTCTCATAATAAAATGAGTGATTTTAGAAAAATAACGGTTTCTAAAAATAGATTATAGAGTTTTCTTGAAAATAGGTAAGAATTCGAGAGATTCCATTGAATCAGGCTTGTATTTCAGGGAGAATTTTTTAACGATCCTTTTAAAACATATATATATCCATAAAAAAAGAAGGATTATGGTTGGTAAACATATATAGAAAATTCACACATAATTTATGAAGATTACATAAGAATAAATATGAATTTAATTGGGATTAAGAGAGACAAAGAGTAACCCTAAAGAAAATGGAGGTTCGGGTAGAAAACCCTTACCACTTTGTAATCAAGCGAATCATATGCCCCAAAATTAATAATCATCAAATGATACCTTTAATACCATAAACATAAATAGATTCATGATATTATACATCAAATTTCAGTATACATACACCATACATGAGTAATATTAGTGAATTAGTGATATATCACAAAAATGGAAGTGAGATGTAGAAACCTTTACCTTATGTCCATATATATTCTGCTCTTGAACTTAAGGTCCTATAATATGAAATTATACTTATTATAAATTAATTAAGAAACTATTAGACATTTATTTAGTTTATAATAATTTTAATAAGTTCATTTATGATCTTATTGATAGGTTATATGATTGAATGTAATTTTTTTGGAGTGTTCATTTCCTTGACTTTCATAATCGGTTTGCTTGTTTATAATTAATAGAGTTCACGTGGAATGGATATAATTCTCCAAACTGGGATTTATATGATACTAATGAACATTAAGAAGCTTATATGGTCATATAATTCATTTTTTATATGGTATGAGGATGATTTATTAGGTGAATCATTAATGACAATCATTTATTTTATTTTAGCGGGATTTTGAATATTACGAACTAGTTTTGTGGTATGTATTAATATTATGTATATACACTGATTTAAGAACATTAAATTGGTGATAACACATATGTTATAGTTTTTAAAAGCATAAAAATGGTTTCATGACCGTAACTGAGGGATAAATTGAAGAACAAGACTTCATCATCCATGAAAGTTGTAAATTGGATCCTCGCGGGTGATGATTTAGTTTATAAAATAAAAGAGAGAGAGAAAAATTAATAAGATTTCTAATGGTTATTAAATTAACATGATATAATTATAGTATATGGATGATACTAGAGTTATCAAGATCATTTGGATTGGGGAGTTGAGTATAGGATAACAAAACAAAGGAACTTGAAATGAAATTAAAAGAAAGAATATGTGGATTTAACTCTTGAATACACCTCCTTGAGAACCTCCTTAAGGGAAAGGGTTTTGGTATTTTGGAAAGACCAAGGGAATTGGGTGTGAGGAAGAACTAGGGAAGGGTATTTTTCGGAACTTTGAGGAGATTCAAGGCATAGAATAGTGAGGAGAAGAGGGAGTGATGGGATTTATAGTGGATTAGAGGAGTTATTTCCCATTATTTTAATCATTATTTTATTATTTTGATTCAAGACTATGAATATTCATAATTATATTGAATAAAAATAGTAATAAGCTCATTTTAGTTCAAACCAATGACCATTTACATCAGAAAAGACTCATGCATGATGCAAAAATTTATTTATTTAGCATATTTTATAAATTATTGAATTCCACTATTCCCCAAAAATTCAAGTATTTCAAAAAAATACTAAAAATTCAACCTAACCGTTTTTTGAAATGTATAATTTAAAAATTAACCCCATTTTATCAAAATTATTTTCTAAATAAGAGAAATTTATTTTTTAAATAAAATCATTATTTAGTTGAAAAATATTGATTTTGAATTTAAAAATGATTTTATAATACATTCCAAAATTAAACAAGGTCTCATAAAATTATCCTAAAACTATAATTCAAAAAAAATATTTATTTAGGAATAAATTTTATGAATTTTATGAATTTATTAATTTATAATTGTTATTAAATATTTATTACTTACAAAAATACCAACACTTCATTTTTAATTTTTAAAATATTCACTCTCATTTATATGGTACCTAAATTTTACTTATACTTACATGGTTAAGGTTACTATTCATAAGGATATATTACTATTTATAAGGGTAAGTTACAATTCATAAGGGTAAGTTAATATTCATATGGGTAAGTTACTATTCAACGAAAATGTAAGTTAATCCTATCAGACTCTAAATATATTACTAATTACAATCGTGTATGTCAGTCTTTCAAAATTCAAATAACAGAAGCAGAAAAATTATATCTAAAGGTTAGGTTATAACTATATCCTATAAATATCAAAGTGTTTATTTCTCTTAGACTCGGTGCTGAATGCATTCTATAATAAATTTATTTGTAAAACCTTGGGTTGTTACATTCTTCCCCCCTTAAAAAAATTTCATCCTCAAAATTAATAGAATGTTACCTCATAAAAATATTAGGGTAGGTCTTCATCATAAGTTTCTCAGGATCTTGTGTTGTCTCTTCAATTTTATGATTTTTCAAAATTACCTTTACCAGGTGAGTCGTCTGATTCCACAACACATGTTCTTTAGTGTCCAAAAGCTTGATAGGCTCTTCATAGTAATATAAGTCTGGTTCTAATTCTATACTTTTAGAAGTGAAAACATGAGTTGGTTCTGGCATGTACTTTCATAATAATGTTACATGGAACACATTGTGTACCTTAGAAATTCTAGGAGGCATTTCCAAAAAATAATTTGCAGCCCCAATTCTCTCCATAATTTCACAAGGTTATATATACCTGGGTATGAGTTTTATTTTCTTTCCAAATATTATAACACCCTTCCATGGAGATACTTCCAAGAAAATGTGATCTCCCTCTTGAAATTGCAAATCCTTCCCTTTATTATCAACATAACTATTTTTCATACTTTGAGTTACTTTGATATGGGTTTGAATAGTCTTTTCCTTTGTAGTTTTTTTCTCCACAAGCTCTAGGCCCACAAGATTCCTTTCACCAACATCATCCCAAAAAGTTAGTGAAAAATATCTCTTTCCATATAATGCTTTATATAATTCCATTTGAATACTGGAATGGAAACTATTATTGTAGGAAAACTCTACAAAAGGTAAATAATGATCCCATATACCTTGAAAGCCAAGATACCATGCTCTTAACATGTCTTCTAAAGTTTGGATCATCCATTCTGACTACCCATCAGTTTGGGGGTGATAATTAGTACTCAAATGAAGCTCAATGTACAAATATTTATGAATAATTTTCCACAATTTTGATGTAAATTGAGGATCATGATTAGACACTATTGAAATAGGTTCTCCATGAAGTCTCACAACCTCATTGATATAGAGTCGTGCAAGACACCCCAGTGGAAAATCCTCCCTTATAGAGAGAAAATGTGTTGATTTTGTAAGTCGATCCACAATTACCCATATTTTATAATTATTTCTTGGATTTTTCATAAATCCGATGAAAAAATCTTGAGTAAAGTCTTCCCATTTCCATGTAATAATAGGTAGAGGTTGTATGACTCCTCTAGGATGTTGTCATTTTTCCTTCACTTATTGAAAGACTGAACATATTGATACATAATCAGTAATTTCCCACTTCATGTTGTCCCACAAGAAATGTTACTTAAAATATCTATACATTTTTGTGCTACCAATATGTATAGAGAAATTTTAACTATGGGAATTATCCAATAACTCCCTTTTTAGATCGGGTGTAGAGAGAACACAAAGCCTCTTCCCAAAATTCTGAATTCCATTTTCATATAAGAATTATTCCAACTTCCCATCATTCACATTTTTAATTTTCCTTTAAATATTCTCATCCTTAGGATGATAACTTTTAATATTTTCTAATAAATATGGTTGTGAACCAATTGAATAAGTAATGATATTTCACCATCTTTGATGATTCCCATATACATTCTCACCAGATCCATGTATATAGAATCATTTCCAATTCTCATTTTGTTTATAAATACATGATCCTTCATACTCAATTCAGCTTCCTTATTCTCCTTTCATAGGTGGTAGTGTATGGAACAATCATAAACCTTGAGCATCTTGATCCATTTAATATTCCTCATGTTTAGTTATTTTTGTGATAATATGTATTTCAAGCTCTTCTGATCAGTATATATCTCACATCATTCACCATAGAGATAATGTATCCATATCTTTATAGAAAATATTACAGTAGGAAACTCAATATCATGAATTGGATAGTTATCTTCATGAATCATTAACTACCTTGTTGCATAGGAAATAAATCTATCATTTTTCATTAGGGAACAACCAATTCCTTTCTTCGATGCACCACTATAGATAAAAAATTCACCATTCCACGATAGTAGATTCAGGATCAGATCATTCACTGATATCCTCTTAAATTCTTCAAAACATTCATCACATTCTTTTTCCATACAAACTCAACCCCTTCACAAGTAATTTGGTTAATTGATTGTCTAATCAAAAAAGGTTCTGAACGAAACACTGATAATAACCTACTAAAATAATAAAAGTTTGTACCTCGTTTATGTTCGTTGGAGTCGACCATTCTGGAACTACCTTGGTATTTTATGGATCAACTAATATTCCATCCTTAGAGACAATATGGCCAAGAAAAGAATCTGTTTAAATCCATAACTCACGATTGATAAACATCCCATACAACTTGGTTCTTCTAAGAGTCTTTAGGATAATACTCAATGGATTCTAATTATATTCATCACTTTTGGAGTATACCAAGATATCATCAGTAAATACAATAAAAATTAATCAAGATATTAATTTAGAACTATGTCCATTAGATCAAAGAGAATAGAGGGTGCATTAGTCAGTCCAAAATGCATTACTATAAACTCATAATTCCCTTACCTAGTTTGAAATTATTTATTTGGAATATTTTCCTTCCTCACATGCTACTAATGAAATTCTGATCAAAGGTCAATCTTCAAAAATAATGGGCTCGATGGTGTTGATAAAAAAAATCATCAATGAGAGTTAGGGGATAATTTTATATATTCCTTGATTTTAATAGCATTGATCTCCCTGTAGTCAGTGCACAACCTCATAGATCCATCTTTCTTCATAACAAAAAGAACAGGGGATCCCCATATAGAAACACTAGGGGTGAATAAATCCTTTATCACTAAATTACTCTAGTTTTTTATTCAGTTCTATTAATTCCACAGTGGAAATTCTAATTAGAGTCTTTTATATAGGCCCTGAACCATGAATTAAATCAATAGAGAACTCAACTTTCCGCTCTGGAGGGTGTCTAGGTAAATCCTCTAGAAAAAATCAATATATTATTTCACAATATGTAAATTCTCAATTTAAATATTTCTTTCCCCACCCAATGATATTGAATTCTCATCCTTACCAATAATTTCATTAATTAGAGCTACTTGGGTGGATCTTGATAAGAATCAGATGATGTCATTTCTACCCTAAAGACAAGGGATTCAACATCATTCTCAATAATTGTATCTTCCTACTTATTGTAAGATATTTTTTCATCATAATTTGAAATCCAACCTATACTGAGGATTATATCAAATTCAATCACGGGTATGGTGATAAGGTTTGCAACTAAGGATCATTTTTGTTTCATAAGGGTGATTGATCGACACATATTAATGGAAATGATATTTCCATTATGAGTTTTGAATAACAATTCCTTTATTAAATTAAGTTGGAAAAATCTAAATTTCTTGGAAAACTCAGAAGATATAAAAGAATGTGATGATCCCAAATCAAATAATTCATTGGCTTTGTTTGAGGAAACAATTAAAGTACCTGCCACTACATTAGTAGGAACTTCAAATTCATTATTTGTGACACCATAAGCTTGGACTTTCTCCCTTGGACTTTTTTGAGGCTCGTTTCATTAACGCTTGGTATAATCATTTGCATAGTGACCCATATACATACAATTATAGAATTTAAAATTGATATCTTCTTTCTTTCCCATGAAATCACCAGCATGATGGCCTTTCTGTCCACACATGTAGCACACACATTTTTTTCTTTACGTAGGCATGAAGGTGTTTCCTTCCACAAGTATCACATATTGGTAAATTAACCTTTTTATTCTTAGCTTTATCCATTATATCCTATGCCACCCTCTTCTTCTCTTGTTTTCCCTTAAAGTAAAAATGCATAGATAATTCATTATCTATCTTGATAGCACATGGGACAATGTCTTCGTATAATGAGAAACTTTGGGAGACTAGTTCCCTTAGTAGGAATGGTTTAAAACCATCAATTAATTGATCAATCTTTCTTATTGGATTACGTATATATTCTGCAGCATGCCAAGATAACCTTTTAAATTTGGCTTCATACTTTTCCACATTTTCATCCCCTTTCTATCTGAGACTCAATAATTGTCTTCCCATATCTGATTTTTGTTCATGAGGAAAATATTTTTCTAGGAAAATTTCCTTAAAACCCCTCCATTACATTTCATCTATTTCTTTATCCTCTTTTTTGTTTTGAATTAATGACCAACACCAATCCACATCTCCCAATAGATGAATGTCACGACCCGTCCTCAGGGCCCGTGCCGTGACTACCCCAAGCCCGCCTTCCATAGGCCAGGGGCTGGCGACTAGCACCAAGGCGTAAATCCCGGTAAAGGGAAGGCATTGCCTTTGTAAAGTAAACAAACAAACAACACAGAGTAAGCTAGTAGAAGTAAACACTAAGTAAAAACTGGTACAACAGTAAGTACAAAAAGTAAGTGGGCCAGAATACAAACCCAAACTGAAAGTAAAGTACAACTCGAAAGGGGAAAACAACAACTGAAAAGTAAATTACAACAGAAAAAGACAACAGCTGGAAGAATGGAAGTGGCTCCTGGGTCGTCCTCCCCGAATCCTACCTGAAGGGTAGGTATAGATAGCCTCCACAACGCTCTCACCCATCAACCTCCTCCGAGTGTCGTCTCACCGTGAAGTCCACCTCCAGATACTGACTCATCGTGTAGTCCACCTCCGGGTACTGACTCGTCGTGTAGTCCACCTCCGGGTACCATCCAGTCCTCGAACACTCGGCCTCCGTCAGTACTTCCCGTCGTCTGCAACCAACACAACAAGGTGCGGGAATAGCCCGTGCAGGGGTGAGTATAACGATACTCAGTAGGGACCTCGATACCCTCAAGGTCTCACTAAAACCAACAAGGATAACCACAAAGAAGATCTCAACAGATAACCTCTACTTAGGTATATACCCATACATATACCTAAGTTATTAAGTAACCCATCTCAATCATGAGGAAACACAAGGGTTATAGACTCAGTTCAAACCAGGATTTTCATGATCGAAACCGTAACTACTGAAGAGCCCCGACTCTGGACTGTACAGTGGTCCTGTCACGACTCCGAGGTACTGCTCACTAACCTAAGACTGCTGAGGTAATCCTCCTGTCGAGTACTGTGGGGCTGCTTCTACAACCAAGCGCTTCCCACCATGGGTCTGCCGCTACAACCAAGCGTTCCCCCTCATAGCCTCAAGAGGTACTCCTTCTGTTGAGTATCGCGGGTCTGCCGCTAGAACCAAGCGCTCCTCCGCCGTGGGTCTTCCGCTACAACCAAGCACTCCCCCTCATAGCCTCCAGAGGTACTCCTTCTGTTGAGTACTGTGGGTCTGCCGCTACAACCAAGCGCTCCTCTGCTATGGGTCTGCTGCTACAACCAAGCGCTCCCCACTGGGCTATCTGAAACACACCGAGTCGATCGGTCAAGCAGTCATCAGGTCTCAACCGGCTACACGGTCTCCATACTCCGCACGCTCGTCTCTAGGAGGGTCCGCTCCACGAGCTACTGGTCAATACACCAAGTATCACAAAGTTCCACGAAGAAGTATCTCAAAGGACCGCCTCGTCATAGGGGTCTCAACGCAACAGACGGCGCGTCAATCGGACGCTCGGTCTGTGAGTTACTAGCCTTTTCGTCCTAGGGGCCCAGTTGGTTTAGTGAGCGAACCAACCCGACCATATCTCAACTGTACCCCGATATATCATAGGGTAAACTTAAAGGGACCGTTTCTCAACGTGATCACCAACGCCGCAGACGGTTCGTCAAATGGACGTCTGGTCTGAAAGATATCAGTTTTTCCGTTCCAGGGGCCCGGTTGGATTTCGGGTACAATCCAACCCGGCCACTATCCAACAGCAACCAAAAATCGAGCGAAGTATGCCAAAATTTCCGTCTCAATAATAGGAAAATCAATGAGATAGAAGGCGCATCAATCGGACGCCCGGTCTGTGAGTTATTGGCTTTTTCGTACCAGGGGCCCGGTTGGATTTCGTGAGCAAACCAACCTGACCACACTCCGAAGGCATCCAAAACTCAAGAGGAGTAAGTCAAAAAATCCGTCTCACTTAGATAAATCCATCAAAGTCGATGGCATGTCAATCGGACGTCCGGAGCTCAAGATATGAGTGTTTCCGCTTCGAGGGCCCGGTTGGTTTCGTATCTAAACCAACCCGGCCAAACCCAAATTGTTCCGAAACTTTGAGTGCGATATACCGAAACGATTGTCTCAATCCAAGGATCACATCTCCGCTGACGGTGCATCGTTTGGAGTCCCGTAGCTCAAGATACGGGCAGAAGACCGAAAACGGTCCGAAGATGGGGGGTCTGGGCCCGGACCGACCCGGCCCGACCCCCCCTGGGTCGGCCCGAACCGGGTCGACCCAACCCGATTCCGGGTCCGACCCGGTTGAGCACGACCCGGCCTGGCACGACCTGGCCGGCGGGTCGGCTCGGCCCGGCTCGGCTCAGCCGAGCGGCCGAGCGAGGGAAGTCCGGGGCGGGGGCGTGCTGCCCCCGCGTGTCAACACTGTCGCCCCCGCGGGGGATTCCCTCGGTCAGCAGACGCGGCTTTTCCGCGTCCCGTGTGTGCCGGACCCGCGCGGTCGTGGGTCCGCTGGCGCCGCCTCCTGCCGCCGGTGACCCGCGCCGCTGGTGGTTTCTGCGGGCCACCGGAGTTGCTCCGGTGGTCCGATTCCACTTCTGTCTGCGCCGTAGCTCCTCCCGGGTCCCGTTCTCCACTACGGAATCAACGAATCACCTCTGCGGCATGTTTTTTCATCGCCCGCCAATCCGCGCATCAACGAAGAACTACAGAGGGTTGTCGGGCCGTGTTTGTTTGGCCTGCACCCTCCGCGTTAGGTGATAACAATTGGGAAGAATAAATTATCATATGAAAACGTAACAAGATACAATTTTAATAAATTATAATTGTACTTTTGATCCGGTTTCATTGTTTTGAAAGGAAAAAACCACGGAATAAAATTATTATTTCACAAACAAAACCCCTACCAATTTCCCGCAATCAAGAATACTCATCCCACAACCAAACTTCCCGTGGATCAACTTAATATTGAGTTTATCTGAGTTCTTTATTTTCAAAAGGAAACATCCGAGGAAAAAGGGTATTATTATCCTCAATTAAAAACTCTACCTCAACATCATCGAACGAGAGTTCTTCGCGGAATCGGCCGTCGCGGAACAAGAGGATCATTGCGTTGTAGAAGGGCGTCGCGTCATCGCGGAAAGGCGTCGCATCAATGATCTCGAACGGATGTCTGAAGATTTGATGCGGAAGAAGGAACGTCGCAGAAGAACGTCACGGGAGGAGAGTCGTCTGCGTCACGTCGTCGATCTCCGGGGGGTTTGGCGTTATTCGTCTCCCTTCGTCGGAGTCGGCGTTCTTCGCGTTCTTCGTGTTCTTCGCGAAGGAGGATGAAGATCTTTAGAGATTCTCCAAAGTTTAACACCACAACCAGATGATAAAATAATTCCTCATCTTATTTTATTATCAACTAAAGAATTTGAAAAACAAAGGTAAGTAACGAACAATTAATTCAAAGAATTAATTGTGAAACTTAACTGCCCAATTAAATAGAGGCGTTAAGAAATTAAGGAAACGCGTCGGTTGACTTCGTTTAATAGGGGGTGCGGGTTCGTTACTTAAGAAGAAAAGAAACAGTGGGGCTCGTGTGGGTCCCACCTCACAAATATCCTACCAAGTGGGTAGGATATTTTGAATTGCACCCTATCCGCTTCAACCCAGCTTAAGTAGCTTAAAGTGGTCTTTAAGCGGCTTTAAGTGAAATGAAATAAAATTGTCGTACAACTTTATTTTATTTCTTAACTTAAAGCCCAAAAATTAAAAACCACAACTGAGCAAACGCAACTCCGGAAGAGGCGTTTCTAAGAAAATACCGTCGCTGCGATTCCATCGGTGCCCTCGGAATTTGATTCCAAGAACCGGTTCAAAATTTAGAAAAACCCGCTCGTTCGTTCACTGAACGTACCCGAGCCAAACTTCGGAAATTGATTCCGGGCACACCGGGCCTCGGAATCAGGCTTCGTCAGAAACTGCGTTCTTGTAAAATCCCAAAGAAAATTAGAAAAAAATTTCCCTTGAATTTTACGGGTCTTTACATTACTCCCACCTCAGGGCTTTACGTCCTCGTAAAGCTTTAACATAAACTAGGGATACAAAAACGGTACTGAGCACGCATCTGAGCCTTCCGCTCCCGTGTGCTCACCCGGAGGGTCCTGTACTGCCCGTAAAAGCGCACCCGAGGAATAGGTCGTCCTCGAAGGATCTGCTCCTGTCGATCCTCGATTCCCACTGGAACCTCTGTGAAAGACACCCCATTTCCATAGTCCAGCTCTCTATGGTCGATGATATGCGAAGGGTCGAGCACGTATCTCCTTAGTTGAGATACGTGGAAATCGCCGTGCACCTGGTGCAACTGAGGTGGATGGGTCAAGCAGTAAACCACCCCGCCTACCCAGCTAAGGTCCTAAGAAGGTCCGCTGAACCACAGAGATAACTTGCCTACTTTTCCACATCTCCATAAACCTCGTTGAGGTGAGACCCGTATAAGGACGTGATCTTCATCCTCGAACTCCAGAGGTCTCCAACTCCTGAGGTATCTCCATACGTGAGGGTCAAGTCCACGACTTACTGGAAACTGTAGGTCTGGGAGAAGATTTGTGAAAACTAGGAATGATTCATATCGACGTCTGTTACTACAGCAGCTAGTAGTGGACACAGACTGTCCCTTGAATCATTTTTAGATCCATTGGGTCACACTCCTTGACCGCACGCAGCGGCACTCTTCCTCCGCCCTCCAGATCCCTAGGCCTGGAAGGAAAAAATAAGGCGGGTGGTTGTTGCATGTTAAGATGTACACCACCTCATGTTGCTCTCCTAGCTCTGCCTCCACATCTGCCGCTTCATAGACTCATCTCTCTTTAAAGCTTCCTCTTCTTGAAACATTTAACACGCCCAAGTCTCTAAGACTGACATCGGTTTCCTGTTTCTTACTGCACTGTGTAGTCTTCATCCGCTCCTGGATAATCTGCACCTTCTTTCCCTACGATCTGGAAGAGCTTCTAAAATTCCTCCCTTGCTGAAAAGAGAAACCCGGTCTCATCCCCTGGATGAACCACACCCATTGCCTAATACAGTCAATATTGACATGAATGATGCATTCATGCCATGGATGACGTCGTAAGGCCTCAACGTAACTACCAAGAGATTCAATTGTCACTCTCGCCTCCAAGGGTCGAGTCACACTGTCGGCATCAGTGTGATGTCACTGGGTCTCCTCCAGTAGAAATCTCGAAAGTGAGGGTCAAGTCAACAGTTTTGACTGGAACCTCTCAGTACCAACCAAACAAAAGGACAGGAAAGAAAACATCACAAAGATAAGTGTCTTTTTACTATTGCAGCTCATAGTACAAAGACACGAATACAACAGCAAAATGGAACTAGAGTACAAGGGACGTATCCACTAGTTCTTCTCATGTCCACCTGCTCCCGGAGCTCTATTGCCTTGTCCACTGCTCGGTTGTTGCTCAAGCACTCGCCACTGCTTCTGCCTCGGTGGCTCCACCAAAGCCTGCGGACCAACTGTACAAGGATTTGGACAGTCACGTGCCAGGTGACCCTTTCCGCCGCATTCATAACACTTCATACTCCTCGTACGGCTGGCTCTAGTCCTCTTGGACCTCTGTATCATCTGTCTACTGTCCATAGATGACTAGTCTACCGATCGAAAACCCTGCAGAAAAGGCAGAAGATCATGTACACGCTCGGGGTGTATAGCTATTGGCACAAACTCCACCCTGAAGAAGTTCCTAAAGTCTTCCCATGTGAAGGTCATCCCGTCGCAAAACTGGAACAAGTGGCTCCAACACCTGCCTGCTGCTGCCTGAAGAAGGTTGGAAGAAAAGATCACCATGAGGTCTGTCGGCATCCCCACTTGCCTGAAGACTCTCACCACAGCCTCCAGCCAATCCTCAGCCGCCTGCGGGTCCGTATCTCCCCAGAACCTGGGTGGTCTCTGGCGCTGGAACTCGTGCAGCGCGCTCAAGTGGCGTGCATCACCTACTGCTGGGGCTGGTGGCATCGGTGGCCCAATGTATGGTAGTACCGCTGGTGCCTCCGCTGGTGCCTCAACTGCAAGAGGGCCCTGTACTGAATCCTCATCGCTCGACAGGCTGTCAGTACGCACATCCCTCTGGGCTCTAGCTAGTCGTCCGAGAAAAGGCATCCTGAAAGAAACAATGTGACACGGTCAAACGATTATACCTGGTGAGCTGACCTGGTTTAAGCTGATATTTAAAAACTTCTGGAAACACACACACAATCAGTGTTTTCGTGTACAAAGTCGGAAATCAGTTGTCAGGGTCATGGTGTATGGATACGTCAGCCGCCCGCACCAAGACTGGACTCCCTGAACTGAAAACCACACTCGGTACTCTTAACACTATTGCTTCATAGAAATAAAAAATACCAGAGTTATATGTTCTGCGGTAGAACCGACTCCTTTGATACCAATTTGTCACGACCCGACCTCAGGGCCCGTGTCGTGACTACCCTAAGCCCGCCTTCCATAGGCCAGGGGCTGGCGACTAGCACCAAGGCGTAAATCCTGGTAAAGGGAAGTCATTTCCTTTGTAAAGTAAACAAACAAACAACACAGAGTAAGCAGGTAGAAGTAAACACTAAATAAAAACTGGTACAACAGTTAGTGCGGAAAGTAAGTGGGCCAGAATACAAACCCAAACTGAAAGTACAACTCGAAAGGGGAAAACAGAAACTGAAAAGTAAAGTAAAACAGAAAAATACAACAGCTGGAAGAACGGAAGAGGCTCCTGGGTCGTCCTCCTTGGATCCTACCTGAAGGGTAGGTACAGATAGCCTCCAAAACTCTCTCACTCGTCAACCTCCTCCGAGTGTCGTCTCGCCGTGAAGTCCACCTCCAGATATTGACTCGTCGTGTAGTCCACCTTCGGGTACTGACTCGTCGTGTAGTCCACCTCCGGGTACCGTCCAGTCCTTGAACACTCAGCCTCCGTCAGCACTGCTCATCATCTGCAACCAACACAACAAGGTGCGGGCATAGCCCGTGTAGGGGTGAGTATAATGATACTCATTAGGGACCCCGAGACCCTCAAGGTCACACTAAAACCAACAAGGATAACCACAAATAGGATCTCAACAGATAACCTCTACTTAGGTATATGCCCATACATATACCTAAGTTATTAAGTAATCCATCTCAATCATGAGGAAACACAAGGGTCATAGACTCAGCTCAAACCAGGATTTTCATGATCGAAACCGTAACTGCTGGAGAGCCCCGACTCTGGAGTGTACAATGGTCCTGTCACGACTCCGAGGTACTGCTCACTAACCTAAGACTGATGAGGTACTCCTCCTGTCTAGTACTGTGGCCCTGCTGCTACAACCAAGCGCTTCCCACCATGGGTATGCCACTACAACCAAGCGCTCCCCCTCATAGCCTCAAGAGGTACTCCTTCTGTTGAGTACCGCGGGTCTACCGCTACAACCAAGTGCTCCTCTACCGTGGGTACGCCGCTACAACCAAGCACTCCCCCTCATAGCCTCCAGAGGTACTCCTTCTGTTGAGTATCGCGGGTCTACCGCTACAACCAAGCGCTCCTCTGCCGTGGTTCTGTCGCTACAACCAAGCGCTCCCCACTAGGCTATCCGAAACACACCGAGTCGATCGGTCAAGCAGTCGTCAGGTCTCAACCGGCTACACAGTCTCCGTACTCCGCACACTTGTCTCCAGGAGGGTCCACTCTACGAGCTACTAGTCGATACCCCAAGTATCACAAAGTTCCACGAAGAAGTATCTCAAAGGACCGCCTCGTCACAGGGGTCTCAACGCAACAGACGGCGCATCAATCGGACGCCCGGTCTGTGAGTTACTAGTCTTTTCGTCCCAGGGGCCCGGTTGGTTTCGTGAGCGAACCAACCTGGCCATATATCAACTGTACCCCGAACTCTCATATGGTAAACTTAAAGGTACCGTTTCTCAACGTGATCACCAACGCCACAGACAGTTTGTCAAACGGACTTCTGGTCTGAAGGAAATCAGCTTTTCCGTTCCAGGGGCCCAGTTGGATTTCGGGTACAATCAAACCTGGCCACTATCCAACAGCAACCAAAACTCGGATGAAGTATGCCAAAATTTCCATCTCATCAAGATGAAAATCAACGAGACAGACGGCGCGTCAATCGGACGCCCGGTCTGTGAGTTATTGGCTTTTTCGTTTTAGGGGCCCGGTTGGATTTCATGAGAAAACCAACCCGACTGGACTCCGACAGCATCCAAACCTCAAGCAGAGTAATCCAAAAGATTCGTCTCACTTAGAGGAATCCATCAAAGTCGACGGCACGTCAATCGGACGTCCGGAGCTCAAGATATGAGCGTTTCCGCTCGAGGGTCCGGTTGGTTTCGTATCCGAACCAACCTGGCTGAACACAAAGTGTTCTGAAACTTTGAGTGCGATATACCGAAACAACCGTCTCGATCCAAGGATCGCGTCGCCGCTGACGGTGCACCGTTCGAAGGCCCGTAGCTCAAGATACTGGCAAAAGACCGAAAACAGTCCGAAGACGGGGGGTCTGGGCCCGGACCGACCCGGCCCGACCCCCCTGGGTCGGCCCGAACCGGGTCGACCCAACCCGGGTCCGGGTCCGACCTGGTTGAGCGCGACCCGGCCAGCGGGTCGGCTCGGCCCGGCTCGGCTCGGCCGAGCGGCCGAGCGAGGGAAGTCCGGGGTGGGGGCGCGCTGCCCCCGCGTGTCAACACTACGGCCCCCGCGGGAGCCGCCCTCGGTCAGCGGACACGGCTTTGCCGCGTCCCGTGTGCACCGGGCCCGCGCGGCCGCGGGTCCACTTGCGCCGCCACCTCCGGCCGCCGGCGCCGGCTACCCGCCCCGCCGGTGGTTTCCGCGGGCCACCGGAGTTGCTCAGGTGGTACGATTCCACTTCTGTCTACGTCGTAGCTCCTCCTGGGTCCCGTTCTTCACTGCGGAATCAACGAATCACCTCTGCGGCATGTTTTGTCGTCACCCACCAATCCGCGCATCAACGAAGAACTGCGGAGGGTTGTCGGGCCGTGTTTGTTTGGCCCGCACCCTCCGCGTTAGGTGATAACAATCGGGAAGAATAAATTATCATATGAAAACGTAACAAGATACAATTTTAATAAATTAAAATTCTACTTTTGATCCGGGTTCATTGTTTTGAAAGGAAACAACCACGGAATAAAATTATTATTTCACAAACAAAACCCCTACCGATTTCCCGCAATCAAGAATACTCATCCCACAACCAAACATCCCGCGGATCAACTTAATATTGAGTTGATCCGCGTTCTTTATTTTCAAAAGGAAACATCCGAGGAAAAAGGGTATTATTATCCTCAATTAAAAACCCTACCTCAACGTCGTCGAATGAGAGTTCTTCGCGGAATCGGCCGTCGCAGAACAAGAGGATCGTTGCGTTGCGGAAGGGCGTCGCGTCGTCGCGGAAAGGCGTCGCGTCGACGATCTCGAATGGATGTTCAAAGATTTTCTGCGTAAGAAGGAACATCGGAGAAGAATGTCGCGGGAGGAGAGTCGTCGGCGTCACGTCGTCGATCTCCGGGGGGGTTTGTCGTTCTTTGTCGCCCTTCGTTGGAGGCTGGCATTCTTCGCGAAGGAGGATGAAGATATTTAGAGATTCTCCAAAGGTTAACACCACAACCAGATAATAAAATAAGTCCTCATCTTATTTTATTATCAACTAAAGAATTTGAAAAACAAAGGTAAGTAACGAACAATTAATTAAAAGAATTAATTGTGAGACTTAACTGCCCAATTAAATAGAGGCGTTAAGAAATTAAGGAAACGCGTCGGTTGACTACATTTAATAGGGGGTGCGGGTGTGTTACTTAATAAGAAAAGAAACGGTGGGGCTCATGTGGGTCCCACCTCACAAATATCCTACCAATTGGGTAGGATATTTTGAATTTCACCCTATCCACTTCAACCCAGCTTAAGTAGCTTAAAGTGGTCTTTAAGCGGCTTTAAGTGAAATGAAATAAAATTGTTGTACAACTTTATTTTATTTCTTAACTTAAACCCCAAAAATTAAAAACCACAACCGAGCAAACGCAACTCCGGAAGAGGCGTTTCTAAGCAAATACCGGCACTGCGATTCCATCGGTGCCCTCATAATTCGATTCCGAGCACCGGTTCAAAAGTTAGAAAAACTCGCTCATTCGTTCACTGAACGTACCCGAGCCAAACTTCAGAAATTGATTCCGGGCAAACCGGGCCTCAGAATCAGGCGCCGTTAGAAACTGCATTCTTTTAAAATCCCAAAGAAAATTAGAAAAAAAATTCCCTTGAATTTTACGGGTCTTTACAATGAAAAACCGCCACAATAACCTTCTCTCTTTCATTACATCCCAAAGTGAGAAATATCTTCTCTAAAGAACTTATCCTCTACTCTGCTATGAATGGGTTTGTAGTTTCATTGAACGGTGGACGATGTTGTCACATAAAGTGGTCTAACATTCATCCTCCACATTGAGGATTAAGATGCTCCAAATGGGTAAGGTTATTATTTATAACCTAAGCTAATTTTCTCATTATAGTTATATGTTGGTCAGCACCAGTCGTAGCTCCAGTACCAATATAATTATCTTGCGTAGGAGGGAAAACCCTAAATGGGATACACATGATCATGTGGTTTACATTCCTTCCACTAGGCTCAATTTCTAACTAATGGAATACACTTGATTAGGTTATGAATCATAATATAGAATATCAATATAGGAAAATACTTATCATAAATTTAAATCCTATTCATATCTAATCAAAAAATCATAAACATGGATTCATTGGGTAAAAATTTACATTTAATTCCTTCATAATGGTTTGTAAAGAAAATTTGAATTATCCAAAGCTTATCCCATAGGAGTGTCAGACTAGGAACATAGTACGGCCCACTTTCTGGTACCATGATACCCTAGGTCAAGCCCAAAACTCCTTGTCGGAGTTGCTACTCCTAAGTAAATCTATGCTAGAACCACATCCCCTTGTAGAATCCATACATGGATGCACTTTCTAGAATGATAAAAAAAAGTATATTCTTTACCAAAATTATAGGAATTTCTTGTATTTTTATCCTCAAAGACTATCTTAGGGTTCTTTTCTTAATCTGTGTTTTCTAAATCTAGTTTCATAGTTTTCTACTAAACATCTACTAATACCAACTATATAGACGAGACCCAAATTTCCTAGAGCTGGTTTCTTATTTCATTACATTTTCATAATTAAAAAATTTCATATCCTAAAGGAGTGAATTAGTTTAGTAGTTTTTGAAATACTAGATACAGATATAAGTTCAACACTACAACTTGAAAAGAAATATAATATATATATATATTCCATTAGAAACATCCATGAATTCTAGAATATCCTAAAAAGTTATTCATAATTTACTTCTAAATATCCTGGGAAAATAAAACATAATAAATGGGTGATCTCAGATGCTCATTAAGGGTATGAAATACATCATAAGATATCATAAACACAAACATTAGGCATGTTGATTAACTAAAAATAGATGCCTTTAAAAAAATATACTTGAACACAATATGATATGAATAAAATATGAATAAATAATGCCATAATAAAACATAATATTGGGTATTATACTAGTTTAATAAACTCATGGACACTCAATTACTTGTTTCATAATTAGGTAAATGCATAATTCCAAAGATTCTGAAATATAATATTAAGGCCTCGACCAGTACTTCAGAAAATTATTAAGGCATCGACCAAAACCATATCAATAAATGGGAAATTCCTCAACCAAGTCCACATCTGTTTTGTGAAATGATACCTACTTATGGATTGAGGGTCTATATTATACCCCAACCATCACTTTCTAATTCCAATTCCTTCTGCATATGAATGGGGCTAAACATAAACAACATGAATATATGGATTAACTTTCCCCAATATCTATACATAAACACTAACCATTCTGAGTAGTATGGTGAATGGTATCAAGATAGAACATACATAGTAAAAATGACCATAAAACATTCAATAAAACATGGTAGATGATATCATAAAATATTAGTCCCAATTATACATAATATTCAATAAGAGTGTTGAAATAGATGAAACTACTCTTATAAAATCACTGAGTAACTCTTGAGATAAATACTCTTTTACTTTGAAAAGTATAGTTATTTTCAAAAAATATTTTTATAAAACAAAAATTGAAATAATATAGTTTTATCATAATAAAATTTGTGATATTAAAAAAATAATGGTTGATAAAAATAGATTATAGAGTTCCCTTGAATGTAGGTAAGAATTCGAGAAATTCCCTTGAATCAGGTTTGTATTTCCAGAATAATTTTCAAAGATCCTTATGAAAAAGTATATCTCCATAAAATAAATAAGTATTATGGTTATTAAACATATATATATAACATTGAACTATAATTTAGGATTATTAAATAAGAATAAATAATAATTTAATTTGGATTAATAGAGGCAAAGAGTAACTCGAAAGAAAATGGAGGTTCTGGTAGAAAATTCTTACCACTCTATAATCAATCGAATAATATGACCCCAAAATTAATAATCATAATATGATAAATTTAATACCATAAAAATAAATATATTCATGATATGGTACATTAATGGGAGGTATACATACACCATATACAATTAATAGTTGTGAATAATGGATATCTCACAAAAATGGAAGTGAGATGAAAAAACCCTTACCTTATGTCCGAATATGTTCCTCTCTTGAACTTATGTTCCTTGAATATGAAATTATACTTAATTAATAACCTATTAGAAATTTATTTTTTTATCATAATTTAAGTTTATTTATGACCTTATTGATAAGTTATATGATTGAATTATATCATTACGGAGTGTTTGTTTCCTTGATTTTCATAATCAGTTTGCCTGTTTATAATTAATGGAGTTTATGTGGAATGGATATAATTCTCCCTAATTGGATTTATATGATACTAATTAACATTTATAATCTTAAATTTTCATATAATTAATTTAGTTATATGGAATGATAATGAGTTATTAAGTGAAACATTAATGATGATCATTTATATTATTTTGGCGGTATTTTGAATATTGTGAACTAGTTTTGTTGTATGTATTAATATTATGTATATAAACTAGTTAAATAAATTTAAATATGTTATAATAAATATTTTATAGATTTTTTCAACCATAAAATGGCTTCATGACCAGAACTAAGGGAGAAATTGAAGAACGGGACTTTGTCGTCCATGGGGGTTGTAAATTAGCACCTTACAGACGATGATTTCGTTTATAAAATAAAAGAGAGAGAGAGAGTAAGAAGAATGATAATGGCTATTAAGTTAAAATAATAAAATTAAAGAATATGGGTGATATTGGAGTTATCAAGATCATTTGGATGTAAGAGGTGAGTATAGGATAACAAAAGAAAGGAACTTGAAATGAAATTAAAAGAAAGAAGATTTGGATTTACCTCTTGAATACACCTCCTTGAGAACCTCCTTAAAGGAAGGGGTTTGGGTATTTTAGATAGAACAAGGGATCATTGATGTGGATAGGGACTAGGGAAGAGTATTTGGGAATAAATTTTAAGAGTTTCATGGATTAAATGAGTGAGGAGAATAGGGAGTGATAAGAGGCTTTTATAGTGGAGGAGATGAGTAATTTCCCATTATTTTAATCATTATTTTATTATTTTGGCGCAAGACTATGAATAGACTTTTTTTATATTGTAACTACAAATAGTAAAAAGTGAATTTTATTTCGAACCAATGGCCATTTACATCATCCATGACTCAATCATGAATCATAAATTCATTTATTTAGCATATTTCGTAAATTATCGAATTCCACTATTCACCAAAAATTCAAGTATTTCAGAAAAATACCAAAAATTAACCCTAAAAATTTTTTATGTGTAGATTTTAAAAATGAACTCTATTTTATCAAAATAATTTTCTAAATAAGAGAAGTTTAATTTTTAAATAAAATCATTATTTACTTGAAAAATATTAAATTTAAAACACATTTTATAATTCTTTCAAAAATTAACCGAGGTCTCATAAAATTGTCTTAAAATC
This sequence comes from Viscum album, assembly GCA_963277665.1. Taxonomy (NCBI): domain Eukaryota; kingdom Viridiplantae; phylum Streptophyta; class Magnoliopsida; order Santalales; family Viscaceae; genus Viscum; species Viscum album. The sequence continues at coordinate 1,515,125,654 of OY728150.1, forward strand.
GTAGAACATAAAAATTATTTATTTATGAATAAATTTTATTAAGTTATTAATTAAAATTTTTAATTAAATATTTATTACTCACAAAATACCATCACTTAATTCTAAATTTTTAAAATATTCACCCTCATTTATATGGTGCCTAAACTTTATTTATACTTACATGGGTGAGATTAATATTCATAATTATACATTAATATTAATAAGGTTAAGTTAATATTCATAAGGGTATGTTAATATTCACCAAAAATATAAGTTGATTCTATTAGACTCTAAATATTTTACATATCGCAAGCATGCTTGTTAGTTTTTTGAAATTCAAATCACTAAAGAGACAAAAATTATATCTAATAGATAGGTTATAAATATCTCCTATAATTATAAAAGTGTTTATTTTTCATAGATTAGGTTTTTAATTCATTCTATAATAAATTTATTTTTAAAACCTTGGGGTGTTACAGATGAAGTAGAAATAGTTTGATGCACGACCAAAGGATAAGATTGTGCTTATAGAAATGTACAAAGTAAGTATATTTACTTATATTCTTAGAGAGTGAATGAATTACTCAACTCTAGGAGAAATTATATTGAAAAAAAATTGTGTCATATTACATTCATTTAAGATGAATGAAATGGCCTCTTAGATAATCGCAGATTTAGGGCCTTTTGATTGTTATGTTTCTCCTAACCATGTTGTCTAGCACTCTCCATCAGAACTTGATTGTAATATTTTTCTTTTTTATTCATTTTTCCATTTCCCACATATGTTATTATACTATGGAACCTAGTTACATGACAATTATACATTCCTTTCCCTCTAATTATAATGATGTGTTATTAACCCTATTTATGATGTGGGTTTTTCAAAAATACATTATTTTCAAATATCAATCCCTTGATTACTAAGATAAAGTTTAAATTGTGATGACAAAATTTAAATAATGTGGGTATAATGTAACACCCCAATACATTACAATACTTTTACATTATAATAAATATTATTTTTACACTCTTGATATGAAAAACAAAGTTAAATGTACGCTACACGAAACAATAAATTAACTTGTGTTACACGCTGGACCGAGTGTCATCACCTTTTAATAGAGAACCAAATTTAAAACAAATTTTTGACAATGTTATGAATTTAATTTTTAAATAATAAAATCATTTTTTTAATTTATAATCATAGAATTATTTTATGTTGAATTTTTGGGATTTTTTTGAGAAACTTCATTTTTGATGAATAGTGAAAATTACTGCAATTTAGTTGAAAACAACCTTTTCGTTTAAATAATGATTAGTGTAAAATTATATTTTAAGTTGGTTTATAAAGTCAAAATAGATCAATTTTTCATATATTAATCCAATTTATGTCATTTTAGTCATCATTCTATTTAAATTATATATAAAAAGTTATTGAACTTTTGAATGTTTTTACTTTAAAAACACACATTCTTGCCACATCTGTGGGATTATAATTAATCTTGATTGTACAACTAATGTGATTTTAATTTTGAAATATAAACATAAATTATTGTAATAAGTATAATATAAATTTTTATAATAAGATCAAATTATTTTTTGAACAAAAATATTAGTGAAAGTGATTAAAATTAATTACGGTGATTAAGGAAAAATTATGCTTAATAAGGGACTAAACCTTAATATTAAGAACCAAAATGACGTAGAAAATTTTTCAAATGAAATTTTATGCCAATAATTAGACTATATAACCACTGTTTTTTAACATTATGGGTTTTTGGGATATTATTAATTGGATGTGCCCTATATAAATGGTTATGTAAGGAAAGAGACAAAAATGGAACTTTCCTTACATTTAACATTTATAAGTCTTTTTGATATGTAAAAAACATCATATTTTCTGTTATACATATCACTATGAAATATATATGTATTATATTTATCATAATAATTTATATATATGGTTTATTTACATAATTTTTTTATGAAATTTTGATGTAGTGATTATTTATTTAATAAGTAACAAAAAAATAAGTGATACTATAAATATTAAAAGTGAAGTTAATTCATAGAATTATTGTATTTATTTATTTTCATATATGAATATATCATGTTAAAAATATTTTGACCTAATATATGTTAATTCAAATATTATGTTGATATTTGAAAATTATCAATAATTAAATAATTTTGAAATTTACATTATTGTTATTTTATAATAAATAAACTTCTATTTAATGATTTAAAATTAATAAAAATAATATATTCATCCAAGTTATTTTTAAGTGTTAATAAATATTAAATATGATTTACTAATGGACCAATTTATCTTTTATATTTAACATATTGACCCATATATTTTAAAAACGTTGTTAACAGGGTCCGAGTTTAAGTAGTGTTTTAGTGTCTCACATGCGCTTGTTTTAAAATTAATTTTAAAACACATGGGAATTTTATTTTATAAATAAAATTTCATATTAATAAATCATTGGATATATATTTTCTAATAAATCTCACTTTATTTTATTATTAATGGTTAAATTAATTAGATTAGAATTCTTGTTTCTTTAATAAAAAACAAAATGATAAAATTGAGGAATCTTAGAAGTTAAGGATCCAAATTATTAAAATGAACATATTTTTATTTTTTGGAAGTTTTAATAGACCATTATTACACATTAATCCATTATTTTTATATTTTTGAGGAACTTTTGTTAAGGTAGACAACCAATTAATAAATACCTTTTGGTATTTACAAGAGTGCCACTCCCCCTCCTCTATAAAAAGACAAGCACTCTACCTAATCCTCACAAAAATCAATCCACATTTTCTGGTCATAAATAATTCCAAATAGTCTCCAAAAATCCCTTACCTCTACTTAGAATCCTATTTTTTTTACAGAAAGTAGTCCAAGAAATATTTTTGGTACAAACTAAATGGAGTTACTCGATTAATAGGAAATGTCTTCTCTCAAGATCTATAGTATCATTTCCATTATCCACCCCCTCCAAAATCCTTATTATATGATTATATAATGATAAAAATATTCTAAATATACTATAATTTTTTATCTAAATTTTTTAACCTACACTTACACACGCCTCCATCTAGTGGGTAATGAACGTACTGTTTCTATGTACGACGAACTACTGCCTCACGAAATGATGATTATTCATTTTCTCCTTTACCACCTATCATGGTGGAACTTATGATAAAAAATATGTTTATATATGATATATATTATATTTAAAATTTATTTTTTCTTATTTATTTTTTTAGAACACATATTTTTTCATTCCATCTTTTGTAAAATACAATAATTTCATTTGAGGAAGTGTGGACTTCTGCCCTCTCAATGTTATATGACTCGTGTATTCCATGAATGGAACATATAAAGGATAGTTTTAATAAATATATGAACCATATAAAACATATATATGATAATTTAATTAAAATATTCATATTTATCATTTAGTTTTCATTCTTTTAATACAACAAATAAATGAAAGTAGCATTCATGCGTATTTATAACCTATCGTCTCCCTGAACAGTGCACTTCATTTCTAATCTCAAAATATTATGGACTACTATAAATACATATATAATGAATATATATTATAATTGATTCATGGTTTAATTTATTGATATAATAAAATTATGATATAATTAATAGGAACAATAAATCACTTGTCAAAACATACTTGAGAAAACTAGGACATTAACATCCAAAATAGTTAAAATAATGAAAGGATGTTAACAAAATGGTAATAAAATATTATAAAAAGTTAATATATGATATTATTAACCTTATTATTGTTCTAATATAAGTTAGTAATAATATTTTAAATAACTAAACATGAGGGTAGAGACCAGAAAATAGAATGAAGGTTAAGGTAAGGGAATTTCATTTCAATTTACATTCCATCGAGACTTATTTGTTATTATGTACCAATTCAATTTTATGTGGTGTATATAATACCTTTGTCATGTTATATAATGAATATAATTATTATAATTATATTATATGTTTCATTTAATGTAATAACATTCTATATATTATGATTCAAATGTTTCAAAGTGGTATGAGACACTTTGGGATGTTTAAAGATTATTCTCCCCAAGAATGTTCTTCATGTTTATCTTTGCAATCTGAATTCCTTTTGTGATTGTTAACTTTATCTTGAAGTAATAAATTTACTGTAATCATTTTTCATTGGAAATTTATATAAATATCCATATAATTTTTCATGGATATGATTATATCCTAAATCTTATACCATTTTTCATACAATGTTCACTTTAAAAGTATTAGATTCCTAGAATGTAGGTTAGAATATATTAGAATCATGGAATGAATCCTTGATAGTATTAGATTCATTTCATGAATACTTGGAAATATTATATTCTTGGAATTAAACTGTGAATATATTAAATTCTTGGCAAAAATCCATGAAATTATTAGATTCTTGGAATGAAGCACAGAAAGTAATAGACCCTTGGCACGAAGCCTCGGTGGTATGTTATTGAATTCCATAGTTACGAATTTAATTCATAGATACTTCAGTTCTTATTTATCCATGATATATTATGTTGATATACCTATAGAGGTATTCTATTCTTATTTTAGTGATTTAATGGATTGTGTTGTCGTTTATCTACATTTTCACATTGATTTATTTGAATTGTTTCACTTTTGCTTCTACTTTACCTACCCTTACTAAGAATTTGATCTCACCCTTATTATGTTTTATTTCCCAGGGTTATGAAGAGTAATCTTTTGAATGAGTTTCAAGGATTAATTTTTTTTAATTTTTTTATGTATCATGTTTTTTCTTATCTCCCACTGTATTATGGGTGTAATGGGTGTAATTTTTCTTTCCCAGACTGCTAAACTGACCAGTCCTTCAGGTATTGATTCCTTGTAATCATGAAAATGTAATAAAATAAGTACTAGCTCTGGGATTATAGAGTTAGGGAATTAAAAATATGAACCATTTATTCTATAAAAGTTGGAGTTTATATCTTGAATTTCACACCAGAAAATATCAGCTCAATTGGATGTCTAAATTGTGAAAAGAAGTTAAGGATTGTGTGATTCTTTTAAATCCTGGATAGAATTGTGGGTGAGATATGCATGCATAAATTGGGACCCTTTCTGTTGAGTTTGGATTTTAATTTTTCTTATCCAAAATGCATTATGTTATACTAGAACATATAATAGAGTTTCATCAAATTTAGTCTTCTGGATTGAGCCCCCAAATTCAATCATTATGGATGTTCTAGTTTTCTCAATAGATTTGGTTTTGCTTTTTGTGTAGTCCATATGACCCTCTTAATGGTAGAATTTTACAAATCCCTAGTCTAATGATATGCTGTACTTTGAATCAGGGAGAATAGAAAAGAATAATCACGTAATTTTAATATTAATTTTTAAATATGTGAAAAAATTAAATTATATTTTAATTAAACTAATTCGAATAATGATATTTATATATGTTTATGACCAAAAATGATAATTGAATTGAAATTAATCACTTTTAAGTGATAATTATCTAATTGGAGTAATTAAAATCATGATTTAATATGTAATATCAACTCACCCACAATTATTCCTGTGAATGTTCTAAAGTACATAAAATATAAAAACATAACTAAATCATTTTTACTGACCAAAAAACATTAAAATTTTGTTTTCTACAATCAGGGGGTATAGACTAGTTAACTCCAAAATAAATTCCACCAAAACTATTACAACAAAAAATTTCCAAGAAAAATTAATTCCTCATGCTTAAAATTTTAAATTGAACATGTAGGAACTCATAACTCACTCCTCACAATATGATAAAATTTATTTATAGAGGTTCACTCATTCACCAAAAAAAAGTGAAATCATAATGCTTGTAAGATCTCTTAGATACATTCTTTATATTTAGGTTCAAAATAATCAAGAGGTATTTTAGGGGTTTTTCAATGGCTAAGGGACATTAGGAATATAATGTCCAAAAGAGTGGAAAAGAGGGGTAAATCACCAATATGGAAAAAAATTAACCATTTTAGAAATAAGACATGGAAGGAAATGGAAATTCATATATACAAGGGAACAATTGTGTGAAAGAAGACAAAAAATATAAAGAAAATTAGAATAGGATGAAAAAATAAAATATTTATAAAACATAATACTTCTACCAATGACACAAGAAAAATGATTCAAGTTTTTATTTTTTCTTTATTTTCTATTTTTTTTCAAAATTTTAACTTGAAACAAATATCACACTCATATTTGAACCCTTGTTTGATCTCATCAAGAAACTAATTGTAATATTTATAATAATATTAATGGTTAGGAAATAGTTATTTTTCCCCACCCAAGATAAAACCCATTCTTTTTTTATTTTCTTATTTTCTTTTCAATTTTTTAAAATTTTTCAATATCATTTATACAAGATGTAATAAACATATATACATTCTCAAGGAACACTAAATGAAAACCTCTACACTACACTTTAATATATTCATTCTTTCAAGAATATGATAACACATTTAAAATTAACTAAATGGAATCCAAAATGAAATCCATTCCATGAAACATAAATTAAAATAAAAAATGAAATGAAATTCCATGTAGATTTTGGGTGGGACAAGGTTTTGGTCTTGAAATGTTGCTATCAAAACAGGAATTGCATATTCTCAAAGGGGCTTTTAATAGGAAGATCTATTAAAGGGTAACAGGAGGCTATTTGGCTATTGTGATTCTAATGTGCTTTATAAAATGCCTATATCATATTAATATATGCTAAAGTAGGAAATTAATCTCGAAGGTCCACAAAAGCATAAATCATAATCTATGTTTTAAAACATTAAATATGAACAGATATTTATAGGAGATGTTATCAATAAAGCTAACGTTGTTCCTCATGGTTGGGGATGAAATATTTTCGAAATAAAAAAGTGAGTATTCAAAATTTATTGATCTTGAAAAAAAATTATTTATCAAAATTAATGATGAAAATATAAAATTTCTGAGATGAAAAAATGATTTTTACTCCCCAAAATGGTCAGAAAAATTTTCAAAATTTAATGGTGTGTAACTAGGATCATCTTTTTTTATATATGTTTTTTTTTGTTTTTTTTTTGTCTTTTTAGTTTTAATTTTGTAAATACACACCCACAAAAAATAAAAAATTTAAAATGAGGTTTTTATGATGAAAGTGGAAAAAAAGTTGAGAATGATATAGGAATAAGAATAAAGATAGATAGAGAGAGAAAAGAGGAATAGGAAGAAGAGAGGGATATGGAGTTAAAAAGAAAGAGGTTCCCCCTGATTTCAATTTGGTGGGTTGTCATCACCATCTAGTGGTAGGTAGGTGGAAGTAGATTTGGTTCTTGGGGAATTTTTCTTCTTTGGTGATGCTTTGGAAAATTTTCATTTCCTAAAAGAGAATTAAAAAACAAAAATCATTATTCATTTAATGAATAACTAAAAATAAATTAAAATTTCATAAAATTAAAAAAAACTTGGGTATTCACCCAATAAGGACTGCATTTATTTTTTATATTTATGGATAGTGTTAGTGGACTACCTATTCTCCGATGGTGGCTGTTATATTTTTTCAACTATAGTGTGCTTCCAGAAAAACTTCTCTTTTTGGAGTCTGATTGAACACTGCATAATTTCTTCTCATCCTTTTTGTTGCACTTTAAATTAAATGGTGGTGAAAATATAATGTGGGTATCATCCCTTTGGTATTTCACTTGAGGAATTTTTCTATCCTTAAGGTGCTAGTTTTCTATGGTTTGAAATCATGAATATGTTTCAATTTTAGTGGTACATTTATTTAAGGTTCATATAACAAAAAATCAAATTATGAGATCCTAGATATTTTTAACTTTTTTTTCATTGCTTTCCAATGTGGAGTAATTGAGATTAAAGTGTACATGAGACTCAATATATTTTTCAAGATCCTTTATATCAACATTTTTTCCAAATAATGGTCAATTTCAAGGTCATCAGTGATCACTTTATTAATGTGGAATCAAATATCAAAAAATTCACCGCCATTGGGACAAGATAAGCTCATTGCTTCAGGGATCACATGACTTATAAGACAATTTTTTGAATCAAGGATAACAAATGAAGAATGTTGGAGAATCTATTTTGAATCAACAAATGAGCATGCTAGTTCATTTTCCTCATTACTGTTTAAGTTGGAGAAGTGAAGATAATAGGTGAGATGAGATTACAAATATTTTTCAATATCCATTAGATCGATGGAGTTTACATGTGAATGATTAATATCAAATTCTCCATTTATGACATGGCTAAAGAGGAAAAAAAATTATTAACTCATCTATCATTAGAATAAGAAGAACATGATGGATCAGGGTTCAACACACTCTCCGAGAGACTTTTAGAATCGTGTATAGAGAATACATAGTGGTTCTATGATGGGTTTTACATGGCTTGAAAATATTGAACTTGACCTGTTAGTCACCAAATTACATGCATAATATGATGGTATGGAGATTAATTTTGGTTCTATATATCATGAGGAAAGGTATTTCTAGAATCAGAGGATAATAGAAAACATTTGTCTCACCTTCCATGTCAAGGACATAGATGTCAACAGGGAAGATAATATCATTTTCCCAGACAAGGAAATCACCAATTAGTTCCTTAGTACTGGTTGTGGTTTGATTGGATAACTAGAAAACAAACTTTTTGGGGGTAAGGGACCTATAAAAATGTTAGAGAATATGGTTTTTAGGATTTCATTAATTGAGGATTCAAGGTCTATGAGTGAATCATAGATTTTGGAACTCCCTATTTAGCATGGAACCATATGAGTCCCTTGATCTTTTCACTTCATGGGTATGGAATACTAGGTTGAAACATTATCTATGGCCCTAAGTAAATTATTATGGGTGTACAAGTACTTTAGAAACTTTGCATACATGGGGGTTTTATGGAATCTAAGCGGGTAATGTTCACTATAACACATCTAAACATGAAAATAATTTCATATTTATTTTAAAAGAGTTTCTTTTTCTTATAGAAGATGTGAGGAAAAAGGATTGGGTTTTTATAGGAATAGAAAGAGGTGAGAGAGTGGCTTTAGGTTCATTTTTATGATTTTTGGTCTATTATTTTTCTAGATCAATATTTTAAGGGGATTTTTTTGATTCATCACGAGGAATATCAATTTTAATTCCCTATATAATTTAAATTTTACTTACATTACCCTTGGGGTTGGGTAATGGTTGAGTTGGGAGTTGGGAATAATTGGATTGTTTATTCAAGATTAAGTGGAATGTAAGTTAACCAAGTTGGGGTTTTAATGTTTTTAAGGTAAGAACAAGTTAAGGATACAATATCATACATTAAACTTTCCAATTAATTCTTGAAAGAAAAGGCTTGGCCCAAATTGGTATTTCCTTGATTTTGTTTCGTGGGAAATAGATTTTCTTGGGATGGGAATTGGGAAGGCTCAGTAGGATAGTTTAATCCGGGATTAAGAGGAGGAATATTTCACCTTTAATGTTGAGGAACAACAGGATAAAGTTATTAGAAGTAACCACAACCTTGAACATATTTTTATTGGTTTGGATTTTGAGGAGGGATCTGAGGTGTATGAGAGATGCGATTACCATACCTCAAGCCAATGTTATTGGTGGAAGACAAGGGAATAGAGTGGGGTTGGTTGAAGATTCTAATGAAATGGCCTGATTGTTGAGTTTTGGTGTTCCTATGAGAAAATTTTGCATTGATCTCTATTAGATTAGAAAAATATTATGGATCATCTTGAGGATATGAGAATGTTTCATTTGGATGAGCTGGTGAGTTATATATTCCCCAATTTTTTATAGTTCCATGGATCGTAGATTGTGGAGAAGATGAGTTTGAGGATTTGGTAGCCATAACTAGTTGTCACACAAGACATGTAAGTTCACCCATCCACTTATTCATCTTTTTAGGATCTATGGACTAATTATCTTAGACTTATTTGACTTGATCATGTTATCGAATATGGAATTACTGTGTGTTTTAATGTATGTTGCTTATGAGATCTCATGCAGCTGTATGAGTTTTGTCAACATAAAAACAACTACTTGTGGCATCAATGAGAGTTTACTCCATATCCAATAACCCCTGTGTTGACGCTCCTTTATATCATAGAGTCTAATGACTAAAAATGGGGAATGCCTTAAGCACAAATAGATTCATCCTTTGAAAAAAAACATCAAAAAAGGAAAAAGGCCTGAACAAGGAATTATTGAAGCATGGGTTGCGCAAGTTTCACTATGGTTGCACAAGTATACTTGCGTGCCACATATTGGTCACGCAGGTGACTTGCATTCCCTATTATATTTTCACCCAAGGTCCTCAATGGACTATAAATACCTCCTGTGGGCCCCCCATTTTGAGGACGAAAAATCCAAAAGTCAGATTTAATCTCTCGGCACCCTAGACTTTGCTTGAATTCTTCCAAACACTTATAAGTTAAGTTCTTACCTAGAATGGTACATCTATAGATGGGGAACAAGGCCTAAGTGTTGAAATTCATCAACACTTGCGTGCCTAAGTGTCTAACCCTTAATAGAAATGGCCACACTTGCGTGACACCTTATCCCTTCAACAGAACTTGTGTGCCACCCTTTTGGAATCCATTAGGGATAATACTAAGGGCTTGAGCCAAGTCTCTCCCAAGTATTACCCTATTGGTTAACCGTCTCCCAAGCACACCCATGTCGCCCAAGTATACTTGCACGACCAGGACTTGCGTGCCCAAATAGGACTTGCATGCCTGCCTCTTTTTGGGTGCCCCTCCTGCCTATTCAACTCTTTTCTTCAAATCCACCTTTCCTCTTCAAGATTTAGCCTTCAAAATCATCTTCAAATCCATTTATGGAATGGTTGATTTGTTGGATTCCTTATCTGAAATTAATTTTGTGGAACATCTCTCAAAATATCATGATCTACATAACTTTATATCAATAAGGTTAGAGATTTCATTCATTTCAACCTCATCCTTTAAGATGAGAAGATCTTTAATCTGGGAATACTCCTTATGAGTAAGCCCCAAGTTCCCTAATCTAGGAATCCTCCTTAGGAGTAAGCCCCAATAAAAATTTCTCTTAACCTGGGAATCCTTTTTAGGAGTAAGCCCCAATAATAATTTCTTTTGATTTGGTCTTCCTTCTTAGCAATAAAACCCAATCATAAGTCCCCTATAATTTGGGCATCCTTTTCAAGAGTAAGTCCTAAGTTAAGTATTCAAATCTCTATAAAGCACATATATCTTTATGGACCTTGTTCCCGGGTTTCTTCCCTGAAGTAAAACCCAATCCTCATCTACCTTAGGCAGACATACATACATAAGCCCCAAATCATTTCTTATGATTGCATCTTTTGTGGCACAATTGTCAGATTTTACTAATACCTCTTTTTTCTCACACCGTTCAGGACTCACGTGAGCTTAGAGTGTAAAAGTAATTATGAAATCTCTTTTTGAGCCATTAACCACACATAAACTTCATACTTCGTCACTAGAACTATGTGGGTTCTGATTCCTTTTCTAACAAGGATGCATAGGTAGCCCATCTGTGGGTACGATCCCAACTCTAAAATAATCCATGTCCTTCTGAACGATAATAAACTTCAAGTTCCCCACTATGTGGATTTAAAACCAGTATGGTTATCATAATGACCAAGAGATTTCTATATAATGTGTTAAAGGATACCATTGACTAATAATCTCTAATAAATACAGATGATTCTCTATCGATGAAGAACCTCAAACACATATAAAAGATTCTCTAAATCTCATACATATCAGTCATTGATTATCAGATCTAAAGGAAAGCTAATTTTCATACTTGTTAAATTAATAAGGATTCATGAACATAACTTAAATCTATAATAGAGTCCCGGAGTAGACAATAATTCCCCCCAAAAAGGTGTGATGAGTCTGACCTCCCATCCTCTTGACCAACGCAAATTTTTAAGCCTCATCGGTCCACAACTAATGAGCACCTACCTTTGGAAAGTTGGTCCAAATGGATATAGAATCATTGGATGTTTCTGGTTATATGAATAAACCCGTTAAAAACCGATTGGAATGTTTGAACTTAAACAAACAAGGTCATCCCCATTTCCAGAGGAAACAAAAATGGTGAACCTGACGTGAATCCTTAACCAAGTTAAATGATGTTTTACTTATTTGATAGGCCCCTATTTAACTCAATGTGATGGCCAAAAAAGCAATCAATAAAATATGTGCTCATCCAAAAGATGTAGTGGCCGAACTTATCTTGATTATGTATGTTATATAAAATATGAATTCTTTTCCAAGATCTCTCTGCGTTACAGAAATAGCTTCTCTAAAGTTCACACCTGTGAATGCCTCTGCTGCTACTCTTGCTAGATCCTCATCTACTCTAAGGATGACATAATCTACTCAGTGTCTTTAATGCTAGGTCTCAAATGCACTGGTTAATGAATACCGTCAACATGGTACCATTCTGACTCTAGAGGCCGCTCGACAAGCCCTCCAAGTCAATAATTCACCCTGGTTGTCCGGACAGCGACGACCAGTGATCAAGAAACAGGTGATGCCAACCACTGTATCCAATTGTTTTGGGTCGTTATCCCAGTAAAACAATCACCAGTCCCTCCCATATTATGGGTATGTGAATGAGAAGGTCACTCTAGGCCTTAATTCAAGAGGACAAGAGTCCTTCCAGAGTGATCCCATCAACAATCGCCGCCAGACTCGTGTGGCAGTGTGCCCTCAACATGATGAGGGTACCACCTTTAGGGGTTTGGCTCAGGTTCTTCAGACCCGAGAATGCAAGACGAACTACTAGAAATGAAATTTAGTCAACATGGAGCAGGTTCTTACTTCTTCCCCCTCCGTAGAAGTTCATCATGCCAACTTGATGGCAAACAACGAGCGGGCATATACACTCATCTGTCCTGATGTTACTGCCCAGCAGACTCGTCTGGCAGTAACAGGCCAATCCCGCCAGGATATTACAGAGGAGTATTATAGGCAGGCATATACACCTGTTTATAACTCATCATCTAGTCTGCAGGCTTGTCTGACTACATCCAAATAAGCTCACCAATTTAATATGGTGGCAACTGATATGCAGGGACATACACCTGTTTACAATCAACAATTCTGTCAATACTCTCGTCTGCCAGTATTGAAGGAAATTATTCAACCATACTTAACGAAGAATACACAGCAGGAACATACACCTGCCAATGTTCATAAATCCTGCCCACAGTCTCGTTTGGTAGCACCCGGATAAGTCAGTCGGAAAGCTCTGAAGACAAATTTGGAGCAGACTCAACTCTTTGTCCCCACACATGAGTACTGTAAGAATTCACTGACAGAAAAAAGAGGACAGGAGCAGGCACATACACCTACTCTAAGCACGGAATGGATGTATATTCCTGTTTCAGTAGCTGAAGTCACTAAGCACATTCCAACAATGGTGAAAGAGCAGAAGAAAATCCCTACCCATATTCTGGATGCCTGTCAGAATATTATAACAACTTCAGCAGCATCACAGGGAAAGAAATACAAATCTGTCCCTATTAGTAGAGTGACACATCAACATATCACTCTAGAATAGATACACACCTTTGTTCCAGTCCAAGAGGGTTGTGGATCATACGAACAATCAAGTCAGGCCCATACACTCGATTTGAATGGAGATAATCAGCCTAACATGACCATTTCTCTTAAGCAAGCACATAAACCTGTCCATAATAACCACTTTTGTCAAAAAGTGGTTTCCAAGATGAGTAAGAAGGCGTCTATAAAGAATACCTATTAAGCACAGTCAAGAAATCAAGATCCGATATTTAATAAGGACTTTCTTGATGCTGGAGTTCTTGAAGCCCTAAGACAATTATTTGTTGCAACTCAAGATTCTACTCTCTCATTTCCCAATAGTGGGAACAATAATTCCGAAGGCCTTTATCAGACACTTCCTCATGAAGTCTTGCTTCATGACAGTTCGGTCGATCTTGATGTAACATCTTCAGATGAGAGCCACGATAACCCTCTGTGTGGCCAGAAGATCAAGGAACAAAAGGTTCCATCTTTTGTTGGAACCCACCATGATGGTCCTCCCCATGATGATGAATTTAGATTTGAAAGTCCTCTCTATAGTAGTAATTCACGATACCTGGAAAATTATTCAAAGGACAATGCAGTAACGAGAAATCCCTCTTATCTTGAGGAACTTGCAAATGTGAAGCTAGTCATGTCTGATGCTTTACTACTAGAAGGTGAAATACTTTCTCAATAAGAAGATATCACGGGGTGTAGGTCATTCTCCGAACCACCCCTGGGTCATTCAACTTCTAGTTTGATAAATTAATTATCTACAAATATTGTTGAATATGATAAAGCAACAAAAAAGCACTAGATTTGGTCTAATCAGGTAGAATAATCTTCATCAAATGATAAGGAGGAAGTGCTGAATATGAGAAAACAACTGACGAAAGGTGAAGTACCAGTCATGTTTTAGCCTTTGGCTGACACTCATTATGATATTCCAGAAATGTTGACGGAAGATTTTATTCATGATATTCCTCTCAACATGTGGAAAAATATTTGTCACTTGAAAAATAAAATATTATCTTATGATGAATATGAAAATCATGTAAAGAAAATAGAAGGGTTACAACGCCAAATTGATTTGGCATCTTTCTCAGTTTACTGATATCCAAAGGTTGAAAAGCAGCAGAGAGCCCTTCAGCGTTCATGCCTTGGCGCACTAAAAATGTTACGCTGGTTAATTGCCAATGCCCCATCTGGTATTTATATCAAGGGATGGGGTGTTCATGGAGCACTGCATTTCACTATACTCTCCAATCAACAAAGCCCACCAAAAATGGTCTCATGCAATGTTATTTCCCATGGATGTCCACAACCAATTGGTTTTGTGTGTAATCAAAGGATTTCTCAGGAACAGGCCTCAACTAGTTCTTCCCAAAGTCAGGCATACAAAGAACAAGTTGTCAAATTACTCTTGCATCAGGTAAATGAGAATATCGAACAAGTTTCTCGTTTAGAGAATGCACATCATCTGGTGACAGAATTTTCAGAAATCATCCAACTGTCATTTGATCCAGGTGATTTGAGTGGATATTGGTTAATGCATCCATCCAATTTCATCACTAAAGTCTGAAAAATCTGGAGAGATTTTAAGAAAGTCTCAGATGTAGCAGCTCAAGAACCACCCCAGCTTGCCAGACTGGGGACTCTTTTAGCTCAACCCTCGGAATCAACAAATAGGATTCGAGGAGTTGAGCAGGAACAGCATGAAGAGCCCCAGTCCTCTGAACTGGGGACTTTTTTAAATCCTCAATCTCTTCCTCAGCAAAAGTCAGTCTTCTCTCGATTAGGGAAGAAGCCACAAGAGAAACGCAGAACGGAATTATTAGGAGATTCTCTCCAAATTACAGTTCATCAGGAATTTCCTGAGGGGTCAACTCAACAAAAGAAAATGTCTCATCAAGGACATGGTAAAAGACAATATCACAGAAATAATGATAGAAGGGATGCAATGCGTTATGAATCGATAAATATCATCAATATTGTTGTGGCTGATCCTCCAGAACATGAGGCTCACTCAGAGGGATCAGATGAATAAGTTTTTTCTCAAGAGGTTGTACACACAGAGGCAAATGAAGAAGGTGTGTGTACAAGAAATTAAAGGCTTACCTAGAATCTAGGTATTCCTTCAAATAACCAACTTCCCCTTCTCCGAAAGGCGTCCAACAAGGGGAAAGTAAAAAAAGTCAGGTTACATTCCACCCTACCTCTGGAGAAGGCCAATCACTCTCACTAGAGTAAAGGTTTTCACAACAAGAGGAAAAAATGAAGGAATTGAGGAGGTGAATGTAGAACGAATTCAAGTTAGTCTTCCTCCTAAGCGTTCTGGAGTTAGTCAGTCAAGGGAATTTGTTGTAGCTACTGAGATGGATCAAGAATATACTCCTTTACCAGTACACCCTCACAGGTCTAATCCTATGGGTCATGCACAACAAAAACCGGTAGTTCTACCATAAGTTGAAGTACCAGTCACCACACCTGTCCAATCTCCAGTTATTGCACCTGCTCAAGTCCAAGCTCAACCAGATGTTTCTCAAAAGATAATAAATACCATCAAGTCATTAACAACTTTGTTGGAAGCTATGGAGGTAAAACATGCACAAACTCAACCAGAAAAGAGATCTTACCCTGAATAGGTTGACACAATTCCTCCCCCATCAAATTTTTCAAGTACCACATTCCTAATTTTTAATGGTTCGGGAGACCCAGAAAAAAACATAACATATTTTGTTTCTCGTTGTGATCCTATGATGGGAAATCCTCAATAACAAGAAGCAGTTAAGCTCAATTGTTTTGTATAGTCATTACAAGGGCCTGCCTTTGTCTGGTATACAAGCTTGCAATCCTGGTCAATTACTGGGTGGGAAGATATTCGTCAATGATTCCTTCTTCAATTCAGATCAATATTGCCAAAGAAAACAATTTTTGATCTTACAAATTGTAAGAAACGGGAGAATAAAAGAGTTTCTGTTTTCATTGCTCGCTAAAAGAGATTAACATATTACTTAAGATTAGCACTCCCTCAAGAAGAATTGTTGCCAATCTGTGTGGAAAATTTGTGTGATGAATTACGCACACCATTGATCTATGTGAAATACACAAGAGGGTTTCAAGACCTTACTTAGATCGCTCAGCAGATCGAAGATTCTCTTACAAAGACTAAGGATAAAACTCGTGTAATTCCATCAATTCCGGGAAGGGGAATGGGTAAAGTAGATACTGCTACAGTCATACTTAAACAGGCACCTATAACTACTTCCACTTCAAGACCTTCATCATATCAAAGGGCTCCACCTCCTGAGCATCAACAAAAGAGTCCATTTCGTTAATATGATCAAAGAGATCAAAGACGGAAACAATTTGAGGAGTTAAAGAACAAATTTTATTCTTTCTAAAATGAACAAGTAACTGGTTACTTCATTTTGTCTCTAGAGAATAATTTGGTTCAGTTTACAAGGCTTAAAAGGATGAACAAGGAAGGAGATAAAGACCTTACCAACTATTTCTCATTTCATCAGATGTTGGGGCATCTCATTAAGAAGTTTTTTGTCTTCAAAAACCTCCTGAAAAAGATGGTGGACTTGGAACAAGTCAAACTGAAAGGTTATTCAGCCCAGGTAGCATGTGTTACTGCTACAGATCTAGAGGAGAAAGGTGAGTGGCAAGAAGTCAAAAGAAAAAATGTGCAGAAATATGATGATTAGATGGTCAGAAAAATGATCAACCGAACTCATGCCATTTTACGAACGCAATTGAAGAAACCAATTGTGTCTTCTTCTATGAATGATACAGAATAACCCCCTTCATCAGAAGGAAAATCCTCAAATAAGAAGCATAATTCAAAGAAAGAAGAGCATTCAAAAGAAGATGAGATCGTGTCAAATCCCAAGTTGTCTTTGACTCTGGCATATTTTATTCCATTTACTTCAAAAGCACGGGCACTGCCCCACCAAATGGTACAACCTAAATTGTCTAATCAGGTAGAGTCTTCATCAGATGAAGAGTTTATCTTTGGTTTTATTAACATGATTCACTTAACAGATCTTTATGCCTGTCACAGTTTCGATCTTGATGAGCATGAATTCCCTGTATCAAACAGAGGAATTAGAGGGAGTTCCAGAGGTCTAGGATACAGAGGAAGACATGGATATTCCAGAAGACACTATTTCAATCCTACCCTTGCTATAACCGTTTATGCATCGGAAACTCATGGTAAATCCTTTCAACGGCCTCAACAAGAACAATAAAGTTCCTCCACACATGGAAGATTCAGTCCTAGAACAATTATTTTGGAGGATCGGTTTGAAGTTACACCTTCTTTATCTCAGCATGTAAATAGACCTAGACGGTCTAATCTTCCAAAGCCAGGAGTATTTCCAACTCCTACCCCGATACAATATGCATCTACTTCCAAAGTATCAACTTCTAAGGCACCCACAAAACCACATGTTCCTATTGGGAGACGCAGACATTTGGACCAAAAGTATGATGTCTAGAAACATTTGGCCCAAGTACCAGCCAAGTTATCAATTTTGGATTCCTTGAATCTATCAAATGATCTTTGGGAGGAACTTACTAAGGCTTTGTCAAGTCCTCAGTAATTTGAAACAGAAATTGCTACGGCTGAAGTCTACCATGTAGAGAATGGTCCTGTAGAATGTCATGCAGTGATATCTTTTACAGATGAAGTTGAAGATGATGTTGTTCATGGACATATTAGACCTTTTTATTTATCTGGAAAGGTAAATGATATAGACATCCAATGAGTTTTCATTGATAATGGTTCAGGAGTCAACCTCATCCATATTCCTAAACTTCATCGATTGGGCCTCACCAAATCTGATTTATCTCCTTCTACTTTGATGTTGCAAGGATATGATAAAAATGAACAAGAACCTCTGGGTGATATTTCACTCAGAACTCAGTTTGGGGATCTTGTATCCAATTCATATTTCATGGTTGTTCATCATGACACAGCCTTCAACATTTTTCTTGGAAGACCTTGGCTACATCAACATACGACTATACCTTCATCATACCATCAATGTCTCAAATATTGTTTCAATGGTCAAATTGGGACATTGTATGGTGATAAAGCCCCATTAAAAACATGTGAATATCAATACATTGAGGTAGAATTCTATCACATGGAGGGAAATGAGGCATCTACGACAAAGGTGGTTACCAAAATTAATGTTCCCTATGGTTTGGAAAAGATTCCAGTAAACCCAGTCATACATGTGAGTACAGATTATGTATTTCTTATCAGTCAAATTGACAGGATAGACCCAAATCCAAATACTCTTATGGAAACTTCCATAATGTCAATTACGGAAATCAATCCAGACAACATGGGAGAAATTAGTGATTCACCAAGCAATGATGAAAGATAAAATGGAGATGTCTTCATTTCATCTGCTAAAATCCAACAATTCTATACTTCATC
This sequence comes from Viscum album, assembly GCA_963277665.1. Classification (NCBI taxonomy): domain Eukaryota; kingdom Viridiplantae; phylum Streptophyta; class Magnoliopsida; order Santalales; family Viscaceae; genus Viscum; species Viscum album. The sequence goes on from OY728150.1 coordinate 1,515,144,713, forward strand.
AACCAGGACAGAAGAAGTTATAGAAATGTTAGAGATGAATGATGATGTCGATTTTCAATCCATCATCTCCTCTTTGTTACCAATGGAATACCCTTCATCATCAATAGGGTCATAAATGGTAGCATCTTCTTTAAGATATTCAAATTTTAACATCTCTCTTGATCATGAAAATTATGCTTCATCATCTACTATGAAAGTAGAAATAGAGGAAATAACATGTGTTGAAGAAGAAGAGGAAGATCTCAGAGATGCTCCTCCAGCATTTGAAGAGGGTATCTCTACCACTATGGATGAACTCAGATAAATAAATCTGGGTACAAAAGAAGATCCACGCCCCACTTTAATTAGTGTGGCCATGACTCTTAAAGAGAAAGAAATTTATATTTCATTTTTGAAGAAAAATTGAGATATATTTTCTTGGAACTATACAGAAATGCTAGGGCTTGATCCTGATGTTGATACCCATCATTTGGGTTTTCCATAAGAACATCGAGGATTCAAGAAATAGGCAAGAATAACACACTCAACTTATGCTTCCAAAATTGATGTTGAGGTGGATAAGCTTATCAATGCTTACTTAGTCAGAGAAGTTCAATATCCCAAATGGTTGGATAATATTTTCCCTGTGGAAAAAATAATGGACAAATTAGAGTTTGAATTGATTTTAGAGATCTTAATCGGTATTTTCCTAAGGATAATTTTCTGATTCCGATCACAAAACTCTTAATTGATGCAACATCTGGCTATGAAGCACTTTCCTTCATGGATGGATATTTTGGGTACAATCAAATCTAAATGTCTCTAGAAGATGAAGAATATACAGCCTTCAGAGCCCCTCAGGGTGTGTTTTGCTATCGGGTAATGCCCTTTGGCCTAAAAAATGAAGGTGAAACATATCAATGTTCCATGCATCATATCTCCAAACCCATTTTAGGGAAATTTGTTGAATGTTATATAGATGATTTGGTGGTTAAATTCAGACAACGTTCTAATAACTTGGCTGATTTGGAAATCATATTCCACAAACTTCGACAACACAATTTGTAGATGAACCCCTTGAAATGTGCTTTTGGGGTAACCTCAGGAAAATTTCTCAGATTTGTTATGCACCATCGTGGTATCGAAGTCGATCCTGAGAAAAAAAATCAATCCTTGGTATGTCAACTCCTCATAATTTGAATGAATTGAGTGGACTTTAAGGACACTTGGCCTATATACAGCGTTTCATCACCAATTTGGTAGGAAAATGTTTACCCTTCACCAAATTGATGAATAAGGGAGTCACTTACCAATGGACTGAAGAATGTTAAGAGGCATTCAATATTCCCAAGAAATATCTCTTGAGTCCACCAGTATTAATGCCACCTATTGAAGGAAGACAACTTATTCTATATGTGATAGCTTTAGAGCGATCCTTGTGCAGCTTCATTTCCCAAAAGAATGATGATGGGAATGAAAACAACCTTTACTATCTCAGTCGGACTATTCTTGAAGCAGAAACCCGATATTCAAGTATTGAAAAGTGTTGCATAGAATTAATATTTGAAGTTCAGAAATTGAGAAACTATTTGAAACATCATGAGGTCTACTTGGTATCTCGCAATAACCCACTCAAATTTATCCTTAGTCGTCCAATGCTTATAGGACGTCTAGAAAGGTGGGCAGTTATTTTGCAGTAGTTTGATATCTAGTATGTGTCTCAAAAGGCAATAAAGAACCAAGCTCTGGAAGATTTCCTTACTGAACACTATTCAGTAGAAGATACACCTTTAGATATTGAATTTACTAATGAGGAATTATTTTCTATTCAAGATAATCTTCAAATATGGGAAATGTACTTTTATGGTGCTTCCAGAAGCCTAACAGGGAAGAAAATGGAAGATCCTAAATTCAACAAAGTTGGGTTGGGAATTGTACTTATTTCCCCGAAAAAGGAAGTGATACCCTATTCTTTATTATTGTGGGAAGGCAGTATAAACAATGAAGCAGAATATCAAGATCTCATCGTAGGATTGGAGTTGGTGCTTCAGGCACAAGTGAATCACTTAAAAGTGAAAGGTGATTCAGACCTTGTAATCAAACAATTCAATGAAGATTATCCCATCATAATAGAAGAGTTAATCCCTTTTTATGATTACGTCAGAGAGTTAATGGAAGAATTTCCTTCGGAACCGATATTTTCTTATGTCTCGCGATCACAAAATGCTCAAGCTGATGCATTTTTAAATATGGCCACAGCTCTGGAAGATCCAAATCGGGACGAAACAATCATCAGTATTGCCCACCGTCGTACAGTTTCACCTTATGTTCAAATCAGAACAGAGGAAATCAATGATATTAGTCCCATTTCTGAACCATATGGTCATACTACAGGATGTATAACACCTATCCGGGAATACCTTCAAAATGGAACACTCCCACCTGATAGAGCCAGGAAAGAACAAGTCCAGCGACGTACGGTCAATTTTAATCTTTATGATAGCCCAGATCACCTAGAAAAAATTCTCTACAAAAGAGGTTTTGATGGAATTCTCTTTAGATGCATTGATGGTGAAGAGACAATGGATTTCATGAAATAAGTACATGCAGGAGTTTGTGATGCCCACCTATCTGGACATAGACTGTCTGATCAAATTCGATGTCTTGGATACTTTTGGCCTTCAATGATACAAGATCATGTTGATTTCACTAATAAGTGTCATTATTTCCAAGTATGTGCGAACTTCATTCATCAACCCCCAGAGTTGCTTCACACAGCTAAATACTCATGGCCATTTTCCACATGGGGAATAGATGTAGTAGGACCGTACCCTTCAGCTACATCCAAGCAGTTTAAGTATATTCTTACTGCTGCTGACTTATTTTCCAAATGGGAAGAGGAAATAACTCTCAAAGAATTTAGTTCTAAAAGAATTGTTAGCTTCATCAAGTCTAACATCATTACCATATTTGGTGTCCCTCATACCAAATTTACGGACAATGGCACCAACTTCTGTTCATCTGAGGTAAGGAAGTTGTATCAAGAATACGACATCAAATCCAGCCATTCCTCTCGGTATCATGCAGTGTCCAATGGAAAAATAGAATCCTTTAATAAGAATCTTTCAAAAATACTGCAAAAGATGGTGGATAAAGATAAGAAATCATGGCCTGATAAACTCTTTCATGATTTATGGGCTTATCAGACCACCACCCGCACTGCTATGTGGTCAACTCCTTATTCATTGGTATATAGAACAGAACCAGTATTTCCTATTGAGGTTCAATTACCTTTGCTAAGATTAGCCATTTGTTATTAGTCATCTACAGATGAACAATCTCAAAAGTGATTTGATGAATTGGAACGATTAGATGAAAAAAATATTGTGCACACTGCACCACTTGGAAGTCTATTAGAATCGAATAGAATGATCTTTCAACAAAAATATTCGTCTTCATTCATTCATTCAAGGAGAATTGGTATTGGTTCTCAGAACTCCAATGATACCAAGAAAGAAACCTTCCAAAGATTGAGCCAAAGTGGGAAGGACCTTATTCAATACATAAGGTCTACTCCAATGGAGCTTATTCTTTAATCTCAATGGATGGATAACTCATTACAACTCCAACCAATGCAAGATTTTTGAAGAATAATTTTGTGTATCACAAATATAATACATCTAATAACACGTTAAACTGCATAACCATCATCATAGATATACGACATTAAACTGTGACCCTCTTCGTCCCACATTATGTTAAACTGTGAAAAAGTCCTTAATACATCCAACAAGACGTTAAACTGCAAAACCAACATCATAGCTACATGATGCTAAAATGTACATCACCCTTTCGTCCAACATGATGTTAAAATGTGTTGTCCTTACTACATGACATTAAACTGCATAGTCTCCTCTTTCATCCTTGATATATGACGTTACACTATACATCCCCTCTTTTTTCTTTACTGCATGACATTAAACTACACAGTCCCCAAAGTCATTACTGTAAGACTTTAAACTGCACAGCCCCTCTTTCATCCAACATGATGTTAAACTGTGTCATGTCCCTTATGTCCTACATGAAATTAAACTGTGCATCATTAGGGTTTTTTCTACCTCTTGTTTCTCACACCGAGTATGACTCATGTGAGATTAGAGTAAACTTCAACCATAACACCCTCTTTAGGTCACTAATCACGTGTAAGTCCCAACACTATCTTCGGGTTGTCCTCAAGTACAACTAGATCACTAATTCATTCTTAATCGAATGACACAGACTTTGATCCTTGCCTTCTAGGTAGGGTACGTAGGCAACCACCTGAGGTTCAAGCCCAAAACCAATCTCTTCACGTCGGTTCACCTTTGTCCCATATGATGTTGATTCGTGAAGCATCCCAAAACTAATCTCTTCATGTTGGTTCACCTCCATCCCACATGACGTTAAACTGTGTACGTCCTTTTTTCCCTTGCTACATGACACTAAATTGTGCAGCACCATCATCCTTGATATATGACGTTTAACTATATAGTCCCCCATTGTCCCTCTCTTGAGAGAGAATCATCATTGACATTGATCTCTAATCATGTCACATTCCAAAGACTACGTGCATACATGGAAATTCTCGAACCCTTAATCTTGGTTCAAACCATCATTGCACTAAAGTCCCCTTTCACCCTTCACTTGTACAAACCAAATCTATACGGAGGGTATATCAAGAACTACGTATTGCTTGATTCCCATCCTTATGGGATACGTAGGAACGTTCGAGCGTCCCTCGAATCCATCCCCAATTCTTTGGGCCTAAACCCAAATTCCAATTTCAGTCCCTTGGTTGAAAAGTCCCCCCTGTGAAAACATGAATGTGGTATGAAAGCCCTGGTCTTCATTCACATCATGTTTATAAAACAAACAATGTGTATTCCTTATTATGGTCTGAGCTCTATGACACTAAACTAAGATCTCTTACATTCTCGTCCCACATGATGTTAAACTGTATTTCAAGAACTATGTATTGCTAGATTCCCATCCATATGGGATACGTAGTAAAGTCCAGCACCTCAATTTAGGACCCAGCCATAACATGATTATTGTTAACATTGGTCTATGTATCTCTTTCATGCATTGTAAAATACCCATTTTCCAAGTTTTATACTCCTAACTTTAAATACTTCCAGATCTCCATTACCCTTTTCTTGACTTCTGGTCACAAAATGTTTGATACTCGAGAGTTCTTTTGCCTGACTATGTAGCATATTCCCTTAGGTGGCCTTGCATAAGTAGTCCACATAATGGACCTGTTAGCCAAAAGATGCTATTATTTGACTATGTATCCAATGCCCTTAAGTGGTCCTGCATAATTCAACCCCCTAGAGGGTTTTTCAAATAGTAGTAATTTAATTCTTGGGAGGAAAACCTCTTTTGTCCTTATTTTTCTTAATGACAATATGTAGGGATCTGCAAAAATAGCCATCCTTAACATATTTTTCCCATACTTTTTTTCATGATCTACAAGTATTTAAGTCTATGGTTTATATTTCCCTTCCCTATGTTTGGGTCAGACCTTCGCATGAGTGACATTCATCCAATTCTTTGACAATCTTGATTGGAAATATCCTCTCCATATTCAAGTACCTCTCTCCATACAGCAGGCTCTATGATTTGGAAATTTTGAATCTTCATAAACATTCCCTGGATTTTTAGTAATAGAAAAGTAAAATTTTGGAGAGTTATTTTGCCTAACTATGCAGCATGTTCCCTTAGGTGGCCTTGGATAAGTAGTCTACATAATGGACTTGTCAGCCAAAAGATGTTATTATTTGACTATGCAACAAATTCCCTTAAGTGTCCCTATATAATTCAACCCCCAATGGGTTTTTCAAATAATGGTAACTTCACTATTAAGAAATACTTATTCTGATGCCTTTCAACCCTTTTTAATCACATCATTCCTCAGATTAAAAGTTTTGTAAGTCATAGTTTACATTTTCCCCCATACTTGAATGTGGTAATATGTTTTCAGATAAATTATCAAGGAATTGAGTCATTTTTAATCCATTCGGTCAAATATATTTCGACCATAAACATTAGCCTTTTTATGTCCGACATGCATGAATTTAAACTTCCCACAAAAGACAAGGGAACTTGGAACAAAAGTCAAGTCCCATCTCACTAAACGTACATTTTGTATGATTTTGGCAATATTGAGAAATAAAAAGATTCAAATTTTGTAGGGTTATTTTTATAATCCTAGCAACAATCAAACAATTCTTACTAGTCCCATTGGTTTAGGTAAATATTTAATGCATGTAGCATGAGAATGCAAGCACAAAGGATTAAAGATGAAAATGTTTTTCATTGATGCACAAGAGTTAGAAGGACATCCACATACTGTAGTCTCTTATCTTTTTCAAGAATTACAAGAGGATTTCAACATAACTCTTCATTTGATTCACGACATCCCAAGCTTCATCAAAATCCACATAAAGTTCATGCACTCGTCATACATTACTCTATTCATCATGATGGAGTGCTTTCTTGGCATTTTCAATGGATTTCATACCATTTGTTTGAACTCCTTCCAGTGAATTATTAAGCTGGTCATGTTCCCCAGTAACAACATCTAATTGTTGCTGAAGGTGCATCTGCTGGACAACTTTCTACTTGATCTTATGCTTCAGCTCCTTCAATTTTGCAGCATGATCAGCCTCATCCCGGGACACCGCAGCCTCAAATTCGCTGATATTGGTCAACAACCTTGCTCTGGTCATATCTTGATGATATTTTTGCTCCTGCTCCCTCCTTAAGATGACTTGTTTCATTGCGGCATGGATCTCTTGATTTCCCAAACCGCCAAGACCCAGCATGACGAATAGGGATGACAGTCGTGGGATCTTCAAAGATAGATCTTCAAGAGGCACTTCAGATATGATCTTCCATATGTTCTTCCATGCCTTGCGACGTGAGAATTGGAGGTCCTTTTGTTCCTCTGGGTCTGATTCAACGTCTCTATCACAAGGGGGAATATAGTCCAGGATTAATGCACTTAGATAAGTTCCCTGTTCTGCTTCTTCACCCCTGACCCTTGTTACTTCACTTTCTATTCCCATTGGGGTGAAGGCTGAGGCTTCACCTCCAGATCTAGCCACTGAAATTGACAACCTTGCATAGTCAATTGAAATTTTTGGTTAGTTTCAAAGGATAAAAAAATTGATTAAGTTGTCTTTCAAATTAAGTGAAACCACAAATATTATTATCTCTTACCCAATGGTAGATCAGCAGCATGGGAAGGCTCCTCCCTATCAATCCTAGCTTCAACAGGATTTTCAAGACAGGTTTCAGGAAGCTCTGTCGGGTTAAGCTCCACTTGAGCTAGCGTCTCTGCAATAATAGGGTTGTCTCTACCCCCTTCAGGCATTGGCAGTTCAGCAGCTTGCTCAGATGGAACTGCACATTTCAACCAATCTTGGTCAGATATGTAATAAGAAATTTTTGAACAGGACGAATGATAACACTCATGCCCAAAATTTTCTAAATTACATGGTGATTTAACATGATCTAAAATGTTTTCAAAAGATGCGCCAAGTTTCATCATTTCATCCAGTGATATCTCAGATTCCTGGTTAGTCTCACCAGTGGTAGCATTTGATATGTCTTCTTGGAGACCATCATCCTACAGCCTCTGACCCTGAACAGCTTCTTCAGATAAAATTGTGAAGGCAGTTTCAGTGGCCGCCAAATGATCTGGTGCAGGTGTTGAACCTAAAACAACAGCAGGAGCAGTACTGGGAATAGATGTTGGCTCTTCTTCAGGAGCAACCAAGTCAGCATGAATTTGTGACTGTTCAACAGCACCCTCCGTCATCCTCAAAGGAGGGTCAGTCCTCTCCCTCCAAGGGAAAATTGAAGAAGCCCATACAATCCCAAGATGTATGAGAAATATTTTCATGAGTTAAGATTCATGACTATCCGAAGGAATTACCACTACTGAAAAATAATTTAGCTATGGAATTCTTCCTTTTATGTATTTTCTTATTTGTCTTTTTCGGTGTTTTGTCATCGTAATCTCCAAATACTAGTATTTCAAAGTGAAAATCCATTTCTAATTCCTCATCCATGGCTTTCCGGCCTAGAGATACTTCACCCGGCTCGCGAGGTGATTCAGTAGCTCTGATGGTAGTACCACCAAGGATATACTGTGGTGAAGGAACCTCAACCATTCCTTTATTTGTAAGCTTCAGGATTAAGAAAGCAATTTCCTTGAGTAACAAAGCTTTAACTGAAATCAAGTTGCAAATAAAATAAGGAAAGAGACTTACATCTTCAAGAGCCACGTAATCGTGCCACTCCTCATCTCCAGAAACACCATTCCCCTCAGTGGTGCCACGATCTATAATTTCCTTCACCCGCTTGGTGACAGTAATGGAATCATCGGTGGCATATATGAGAATCTCCAACTCTCTCATGTAAGCCCGTACTTCATCGAGGTTATCCTCGAAAAAGATTTCTGTAAAAGCCTGAAGATTCCCTACTCCAGGGATGTGTATCCCTTCTCATAGGTCCATACAGGCAGTTTTAGCATCATAATATAAACTCCTCTATTTTTGTACATCCTCTGGTCGTAGATATTCAGCATGTGTACTAGAAGGTTGTAAGGAGGGTCCTACAATCTTGGACTTAAACTTCTTCCCAGCTTCTGAAATTACATATAAAGGATAAGAAAATAAAACTTGTTGCTCTATAAAATAATGGTAATTAAATTGCCTCAACGAAGTAACTCACCAGGAGTTGGTGGAGTGGGTCTCTTGATTCTGACAGGAGGATTATATCTGTCATGAGGCCGCTTTGATGCATGTCATGCCTCATCATCCCCATCCCGAGAATCCAGCGAGTCATACCTAGGTGAGGAACCCGGTGAATCAGCTCCAGGTGTAGAAGAGTCACCTTCCAGACGAAGGGTTTCTTTCTCTATAGTTCTATACTTCTTCCCCACCCAATGAACCGGATGACTCAGTACCCCTTAAGGGTATGATGCTACCCAGTTCTCGGCATACCAGGTAGTCTAGTTACTCACCGCTCCAGCAACTGGTAGATCAAACACTGCCCCAGTCTTCTCCATAGATGTCAGCAACCATAGTTGTCGGGAAACCATCAGATTCTGCTCTGACTTGACATGCATAGGAGGGGATACAATAGTCTACTACAGACACTTAAATTGGAGTGCAAATATGTATGGAGCATAGGCCTCACATATAATCTCTCCATTAATCCTGATGGCCAACACACCATCTCTGCAAGCCAGCATGTATGACCTCAATTCCAGGCCAGTTGTTCCATCATCAACAAATCGCCCGATTGGTGGGTTTCCATAAGGAAAGAAATGGAATTCCTTGAACATGCTCAGCCTCACCTTCATATCATAGGAGTTGAGGGATAAGGGAAACATTCTAGAAAATGCATGCACCGATGGCCTGAAAGAACTCCCATAAACCTGTACTCCATTCTGTATAGAATATGTCCGGAAATGAGTGGTCATCCATCCCCACAAACCTTTGAATGGTCCCACTATTCTCAAAGGAGACGTACCCATAAATAAATGGAGTAATATCCTGTGAATCTTTTCCAAAATCGGGGTGGCCAACCCAACCATTTTCCTCTCAGCCAACTTGGATGCAACAATGAAGGTCTCTAGCCTGACGCCTCCCTTAGAATCCCTGACTGGAAGAAGATAAACACTGAGCCACAAGGATAAGAATCCCGCTATACGAGTCTTTTCTGGGATTCTTTGATCCACTTCGTACCCCCACTTCTCAAATTCTCCCACTTCCAGAGTCAGACAGAATGTTCAAAAAGAACCCCTCTTATTTATTCTAGGGTTGGTAGTAGGAAGAGTACATGTGGTCCCCTTCTCCTTATTCTTGGTAAGAAACATATCCATCCATTCCTCTTGATGAATATCCTTTCTAGAATGAGTTTTGGAGGTCTTTGAGTTCTTGAGCTTGTAGAAAAGTTTCAATAATTCCGGAGCCAAAGCCGGAGTCTTCTCCAAATCATTCCAAGTCACCTTGGTAGGGATGAATTCATCATACATATCACCTAAAATTGGATTCCCCGATATCCTGTAGACGTCCCACAAACTGATTCATACTTCTCCATGAGTCAGATGGAAAGAATTGGTTTCTGGGCTCCAGCGGCTGATTAGCTCCGGCACAAAGTCATCATTCATATAGACATATGTCTGCCTAGCCCAGACGACTTCATATATTACAGCTCCTTTCAGATCCTCGACAAACTATGCAGAGGATTGTCGCACCCAATATTCCCACATCCAAGTTGGCTTCATACCTCCTCTAGAATGGATGTCCCAACTCTTCTTCCAGCCTTTGGATTGATCCATCTGAGAATTTCAGAAGATTGAAGGATAACAATGTGGTTGCAGCTTAGGCTTGTAAGGTTTAAGATATGGGGCACAAGGGATATGATGCATTATATAGGCCTTCTCCACTATTCCATCATCAACAAATACTCCTCCAATTGAGACATTTTCTGAATAAAAATTGGTGTCAGTCTGAAACCAAGAATGCGGGAGATAGTTCTTTGGATCTAGAATGTTGACTCCTTGCAGATGACCATGGCCATACAGGGGCATGTAGATTCTCTATGGGAAATTAAGATGATACTTCTTCAAGTACATGGACAAATCTGGGAGATTTCTATCATAGATATTATAGTAATCATGGCCACCAATGTTCATCATATCATCAATCCACTTTCTAGCCAGTTCATCAGCTGTTCTAATTCTTATGGGAGCCATTGAATCTGCACAAAGGTCGAATAATTAACTCTTAAGTAATTTTTTTTTCATAAAATTTGTGAAGAAATATGAAAAAATGGCTAAGGAATTAAGGTGCACAAGTCCAATGTTGGCGCGCAAGCCTAATTCAGTTGCGCAAGTATGGGCGTGCAGGTATCACCGCGCAAGTCCAAATACCTTCGCAGAAGCGCGACACAAAGAAGAAATGAACCACGGACAGGAGAATCTGTGTGAACGAGAGCCCACCTTCATGAAGAGAGCGAAGTGATTTAAAATCTGGGTTCTTTGCGCGAGAGTGGGACCTGTATTTATAGGCACGGTCGTACCTCTGCAGGGCGAACCCTGCGCGTCTCACACCTGCGTGTCGCTACCTGTGCTCCCTATTCTATTTTCGCCCAAAATTCCTTGGTTTTTCTCCTTTAACTCAGTGTCAAATCCTCCTTCCTTTTTCAAATCCAACTTTGAGGGGGGGATTTTGTTAACGCTCCTTTCCATCACAGAGTCTAGTGACTAAAAAAGGGGAATACCTTAATCATAAAGAGATTCATCCTTTAAAAAAAACATCAAAAATTGGACAAAGGCATGAACAAGGAATTCATGAAGCATGGGTCGCGCAAGTTTCACTATGGTCGCACAAGTATAATTTCGCGCCACATATGGTCTCAATGGCCTATAAATACCCCCTGTGGGCCCCCCATTTCGAGGACGAAAAATCCAAGAGTCATATCTAAGCTCTCGGCGCCCTAGTCTTTGCTTGAAGTCATCCGAACACTTCTAAGGTAATTTCATACCTAGAATAGAAGATCTAAAGAGGGGTAACAAGTCCTAAGTGTTGAAATTCATCAACACTTGTGCACCTAAGTGTCTAACCCTTAAGGGAAATGGCCACACTTGTGCGCCACCTTATCCCTTCAACAAAACTTTTGCACCACACTTTTGGAAGCCTCTAGGGATAATACTAAGGGCTTGAGCCAAGTCTCACCCAAGTATTACCCTATTGGTTAACTGTCGCCCAAGTACACCCATGTTGTGCAAGTATACTTGTGCAACCAGTACTTGCATTCCCAAATAGGACTTGCACGCCTGCCTGTTTTTGGGTTCCCCTTCTGCCTATTCAACTCTTTTCTTCAAATTAACCTTTCCTCTTCAATATTTAGCCTTCAAAATCCTCTTTAAATCCATTTATGGCATGGTTCGTTTGTTGGATTCCTTATCCGAAATGAATTTTGTGGAACATATCTCAAAACCACATGATCTACATAACTTTATGTCACTAAGGTTAGAGATTTCATTCATTTCAACATCATCCTTTAAGATGAGAAGATCTTTAATCTGGGAATCCTACTTAGGAGTAAGCCCCAAGTTCCCTAATCTGGGAATCCTCCTTAGGAGTAATCCACAATCATAATTTCTCTTAACCTAGGCCTCCTTTTCAGGAGTAAGCCCCAATCATATTTTATTTTTATTTGGGATTCCTTCTCAGGAATAAAACCCAATCATAAGTCCCCTCTAATTTAGGCATCCTTTTCCGGAGTAAGCCCTAAGTTAAGTATTCAAATCTCCATAAAGAACATATATATTTATGGACCTTGTTCCTGGGATTCTTCACTAAAGTAAAACCCAATCCTCATCTACCTTGGGCAGTCATACATATATAATCCCCACATCATTTCTTATGACTATATCTTTCGTGGAACAATTGTCAGATTTTACTAATACCTATTGTTTCAAACACCGAGAACGACTCACGTGAGCTTAGAGTTTAAAAGTAATTATGACATCTCCCTTTGAGCCATTAATCATGCATAAACTTCAAACATTGTCACTCGAACTACATGGGTTCTAATTCTTTTTCTAGCAAGGATATGTAGGTAGCCCATCTGTGGGTATGACCCCAACTCTAAAATAATCCATGTCCTTCTGAACGACAATAAACTTCAAGTGCCCCCACTGAGTGGCTTTAAAACCAGTATGGTTATCATAATGACCAAGAGATTTCTATATAATGTGTTGAAGGATACCATTGACTAAGAATCTCTTATAAATACGGATGATTCCTTATTGATGAATAATCTCAAATACATATAAAAGATTCTCTAAATCTCATACATATCAATCATTGATTATCAGATCTAAAGGAAAAATCATTTTCAAACTTGGTAAATTAATAAGGATTCACGAACGTAACTCAAATCTATAAGAGAGTCCTGGAGTAGACAATAATTCCCCCCAAAAATGTTTGATGAGTCTGACCTCCCATCCTCTCGACCAATGCAAATTCTTAAGCCTCAGCGGTCCACAACTAATGAGCACCTAACTCTAGAAAGTAGGTCCAAATGGATAAAGAATCATTGGATGTTTCCGGTTCTAGGAATAAACCCATTAGAATCCGATTGGAATGTTTGAACCTTAAAAAAACAAGGTCATCCCCATTTCTAGAGGAAACACTCTCATAGAAGTATTGGATCAGGATTTGGTCAAGGATTTGATTGTGTGGGATAGTTTCCACAATATTTTTTAACCTCTCGTAGTACTCATGGAGTGATTAATTTGGGAATTGATGGACACCACTTATTTCATTTCGGATTGAAGTGGTTCAATAAGCATAGAAGAATTTTTCTAAGAATATTAGCTTCATGTCATTTCATGTGTTTATGGAACTAGGAGGGAGGTAGTAGAGTCATGACATAGAAAATTTAGATTTGGAAGAAGGGAATGATCAAATATTAATTTATTCTTCAGAAAATCATTGACACATTATGGTAGATCACACCACTTGGAACTCATTAAGTTAAATATGAGGATCCTCACCGGCTTTCCCATGGAAATGTGGTAGAAGATGAATCAAACCTGATTTGAGTTCAACATCAGCCTCGGTGTTTAGATATTTACTACCAAGGGGTTGTTAATTAATATCAAGGTAAATGAGTTCATTATGGATTTATTCTATAGAATTTTCCATACCTATTTCAATTTGATGGGAAATAAATGGGTCTTGGGATATTTGATTATCCCTAAAGTTCCTTCAATGTTCATGAAGTGTTCGCTCAATTTCAGGGTAAAAAAATAAGATAAATTGTTTAGGAGTTTTTGGGGAATTAAAAGAAATTTTTAAAAGAATTAAGAAGTTGTTTTTTTGTTGAGTTTTTTACATTTATTATTTTAATGGGAATACATGTTTTTCATTGTGTTTTTTTTCATATATTTTTGGATTTTTATTTTTTTGTTGTTTAAAAAAAAGAAATAACTATAGACTACTAGTTTTACCATCCCCAAAATAGATCCTTTTGAAGTGATAATGGTTGTTTACTATAAACCATTCAAAGGTCTAGTTATCTACTAATTTTTATAGAGACACTTCGGTCAATTCCTCGACGATGGTACTTTTTTTGTGTCAATTATTTTTGTTTTGTCTTTTGAAAGGGGTGGGGGTTGGTTTCCAGAGATTATGTGAAATTAATGATTTAGATATCTCTTTAACAATTTAATTATGATTGGTGTGAGTTCATAATTATGGATTTAAGATTTCCACATTGTTGATCATTGTTATATATTTCATTAAATTAACACATACTTCACAAGATGTTTTTTTATCATAATTCCCAAATGCTTTGGAATTAATCCAAGACTCAACTATGAAACTATTCTTAATCAATTATTATTGATAGATGGTTTAATATTTCATGAACCCATGTGTACTTTTGGTTCCAATAATCCATGTAATTCTCATGTCAAACAAAACATGTCATTAACCATAACATTTTGTGTTCAACATAAAGAATATTAATTTGAAGAATATTAATCCTTCAAAAGCAGTCAATCACTTAACATCCCCAAATTATGGCTCCTACAATGGTGTATTTACTCATCCCTTGAAATTTTTAGTAATATTGTTTAATATTTTTATGGTGGTGATATAAAACAAGAATAAAATTAATGAGATAAGAAAATATTTGTGCACCGAACCCACACATGACTGGTGAAGAAAGATAAAAGAAAACTTTGTATTGAATGAGAAAAAAAGAAGAAAGGGTTAATTTTTATTTATTTAAAATATTTTAAGAACATTTATATTATGAAACAAAATTTGGATGAGAACAAGAGATGATGAAGAATAAACATGCATTAAAATTCTATTGGAATGAAAAAAAACTTAAATGATTAAAAATAAGAAGAATGAAAAAGAACATGAAAACAAATAGATGAGAAAATGTCTCTGATGTAATGTCTTGGCATGACTGAACACTAAACCGATATTGGAATGATCACCACATAGACACATGTTTTCCTCCCTATATTCCTAATGCTACTGACAAGAAGAGAGGGTATAAAGTTGGTGTAGTAGGGAGACTAAGCCCTCATGGTTAGAGTCTGACAATAGTATAACATATATAAATCAAAAAACAACAAATAGAGAAAGTGGTATTATTGAAATTCTAATGTAGTAGAAGAAAAATATAATAACTTAATGTAAACATGGATAATTATAACCATAAAATGATAAATGTAAGTCCAAGAAATGCTACAAGTACAATCATATGGAAAATACAACATGAATATACAATACAAAAAGAGAACTAATCCATAATAGAATAATAACCAAAAAACTCACTCCATGATCATCCTGTGTACCAGATCAATCCTTTTCCAAAAATCCATCATAATAATGTAAAACAAGCCTTAGAAGCTAGTTTTTTATCCTTTACAAATACTTGAGGATTTAAAGTCTACTCGGGTACTAATGGTGCCTGAGTAGGGTGTGAGATATGATCTTAGTGGGCTATCAACCCCGGTTTTTAAACCATTCCATTTCATGAAATACAAATAAGAAGTGTTCCTTAATTAAATAATGAAATATATAAGTTAAATAAGTAAATTCATTTGGATTTGTTTGATTTGGACACCCACCCATCTACCTACTTTGACCTACGTCAGTATATCTAAACCAAGAGATCCTGCAATAATAAATTATGTAGGGTAAGTGTCATAGGCTGGACTGTCCCCAATCTAGTGATTGGTCTTAGAGGAAATTTCCATACATTTTCAAAACTAAAAAGGCCATATTCCATTCTAAAATCATTCATTTATCACTTCTTTAATTTAGTTTGAAAAAAACTTTAAAAAGTACAACAAGACACCCTGAGCACATCCATGAAAATCCTAAAGGAGTTTCCATGTATCGCTCAAGGGAATTAGTTTCTAAAAAATTACATGATGCTCATCCATAGTGACCAAAGAATTATATCCCACATGTCACCCCATGCATGGTCTGAAAAATAAATCAGTAGCCTCCGGGTTTGTACCTGGTATCACACATAGGGGCTCGAGTCTCTCTTGATCCCTGGTACAACTATTGGGTCATCGATCCCATCTAGGGGGTCTCCCCTAGGTAACTAGTGTCACTCATCTAGAGTTAAAAATAGATAATTCTCGATGATCCTCTCTTAGTCATAGTTTATATCACCCCTGAAATATTTACCAAGACATATTGGTTCTAACAAAGAGGAAAGAAGTCCTTCCCATTGGTCCTTATGTCGTAACCCCTCGTATCAGCCTAACACTACGATAATTCCATTACACAAGAAATTAATTGTTAATAAATCAAGAAAGAGAAACCAATTCATAAGTTAAAGAATTTAATAATGAATGTCATTTTATTCAATACGTTTCCTTTTTAATGGTTCATTCAAGGCTTGAGGCATAATCATTTAAGCACTTGGCCCACTGGTTTAATTAAACCATTTCATCTAAGGCATGGGTAGCCTCTTCAACACATGAATCAACACCCAAATAAAATCAATTATTAACTCAAGTTATATATTTAGGAGGAAATACCCCTCAAGGGGAATTTAAGAAGTCAACGTAAAAGGTTGTATTGGATTGTAATGTGAATCCTCAAGAATAAGAAATTAAATATTATAGTGTGAGGAATAAAGCTCAAGGACTACTCTCATGGCCAATCCATTTATCTTATTTTAAAATTTAAATTAATGTGTTTAATCAAAAACCAACTCACATATGGTAATTAACTATTTGAGGTATGGGAAAGATAAAATTAAAGGTTTTCACACACTAAAGGCTAGAAAATGCCCAAGAGAACAACCCATGAATGGGGTTCCCTATAAGGATAGGTAACATAGTACAAAAAAACCATTTTAATTTATTTATTAAGAAATAATGAATCATCACCATAAGGTTATGGTTCATGACATGACAACGTGTCATTTTAAAAGTGAATAAACAACAAGAAAGTGCTTATACCACATACCTTGATGTAGTATTGCTTGACTTGTTCATTGTCGAGGCTTGATTTGACCTAGAATGGAAGAAATATAAAATATCCTCAAATGATGTGAAAATAGGGAAAATACATCGCACCAAAATAAAACAACTGATAGGGGAGTAACCTTGAAATATATTAGATAAGATCTAAGAGATTACTATTATGGATCCAATGCTTCTAACAGTGAGTGATTTAGATGATTAATGGAGGAGAAATCAACATCTGTAACTCTTGAAGGAGGAGAGCTCCACGTGTAGAGGGAGGGGGAGACACATGCAAAATAAGGGGAGTAAAATGAGGGTTTGAAATTTAATATCATTAAGGGAAAAAGTGTAATTTCATTCTCAAAATTGGGCCACACGGTTTGGCCACACCATTTAGCGAAACCGTGAACTAACTGTGTGAAACCCACCACCTAAGAAACCCACCTCCCATAGTTTACCCGCACGGTTTTCCTAACCACGGTCCAACCATATTATGGATAGTGAAAGGTTTTTTATGTGGAAATAATCATGAATTCTAGGTTCATAGTTTGGGTAAACAATGTGAATCCCATTTCACACCTTCCTCCACTTTGATTTAGGTTGCACAATTTGTTGTTGGGGGTCGCACGATTTCAGAAAAACTGTGCACCCTATTTAAACCACCCAAACCATTGATTTCCAGGACCCGATGATCACAAACCTCAATGAGACACTAGATACACTGATTGGTACTTCCCCCAAGTCAAATAAAAACACATCTAAGAGTTCCAACTCTCAAAATTATTTTCTGAATAGCTGTTTAAAGAACTGCCCGTCCAGTAAATGCCGAAATTAAAATTCTATTGGAATTTCATCTTGGATAAAAAACACGGGTAGTTAAAAGTAAAAAATTGAATATTTAAGGTACTTAA
Source organism: Viscum album (assembly GCA_963277665.1). Taxonomy (NCBI): domain Eukaryota; kingdom Viridiplantae; phylum Streptophyta; class Magnoliopsida; order Santalales; family Viscaceae; genus Viscum; species Viscum album. The sequence goes on from OY728150.1 coordinate 1,515,162,683, forward strand.
ATGAAATTTTAAATAATTGTTTTTTCCAATTCATCCTCTTGTATTCTAACATGAGAACCCTTACAAGGATAATAGGTGGTTGTATTTATAGCCTAAGGTGGTTGATTGTTTGACTTCTAAAATTTCCCCTCAATTTGACTCAAACATTTTACACTTTATCCAGATATATTATTATTCAATGTTTTAGATATAGATGTTTAAAGTTAACCCTCCAAATTTTGTGTTAGTTGGACCCTTTTATAAAATGTTATGGCTATTTTATCAAACCATGTGATGTTGTCCATTTTTTAGTCTAGATTTTCCTTATTCAAAATGTGATTTCATTTATGGCTATAAATAATCCTTATAATATGAGTAATATCTTCTAAAAAGTTTTTAGGATATATCTTGGATTTTACACAAAAAAATATCGGCTCAATTGGATGTATATATTGGTAGAAAAGTCAAGTATTGTGAACTACTTTTAAATCCCGGACAGAATTGAGGGTTGGATATGAATTCATAAATTGGGACCCTTTTTTTATTGAGTTGGGATTTGAAATTTTTGTCAAATATGTAATATGATATCCTATAAAATATTGATCAGTTTTATCAAATTTGGGCTTCTATATTAAGCCCAGAAATTTAATCATCATAGAGGATCCAGTTCTCTCAATATATTTGGTGGGCCTTTTCTGTGGTCTATATGACCCTTCAAATGGAATAATTGTCCAAAGATCTAGTATAATGATATGTTTTAATTTTAATTAGTAATACTAAAAGATAATAATCACATAACTTTGATTATTATTTTGGAATATATGATAAAAAATTAAAATTCAGTTTAATTAAATGAATTAAAACAATGCTCTTTATAAATGTTTATGATCAAAACATGATCATTGAATGGAAATTAAACATTTTTAAGTGAAAATTATATAATGAGAGTAATTTAAAATCATTAATTAGTATGTAATGTCTCTGGTCACTAATATTCATAGGTTAATAAATAAATATTTATTCATTAATAGAAAATTTATTTAATTACATGAATATTTAAAAAATATTTATTCTCTATATTGTGGATAAAATATTTATTTAAGAATAATATATTTAATAAAATATTTATTTGGGTATTCAAAAAATACCTAAGAGTTCGAGTGGAAAAAGTTCATGTCCAATAAAAAATATTAATTTAAAATCTAGTAAAATATATTTATCATTGCATGATTTAGCAAAAGACATAAAATAATAATAATACTATTATTATATGAAATGAGGTTCATTAAAGATTATAATATTATTTAAGGGATGACATGAAATTAAATAATATTTTAATCTAAACCCTTGCTCTATAAATAGATTGTTATGTCTATTATATATGGTAAATCAAGAATTGAGAATCATTGCGCATAATGGACTTCTCTATTGAATTATTCCTCTTATATTATTAAGAATTAAAAGATCTCCCTCAAGACTAAAGTATATTGAAGTGATAAAGAAGAATAATGAAATGTAGAGACCCATTTTTTGCCTAATAATGCTTTGAAATAATTCAAAATATTATTCCAGATCTAGGCGCTGAGATGATGTGCAATTCCAAGGCCCAGTGTGCCCGAGATTAATTTTATAAAAATATAAAATATGTTTTATATTATTAATGCATTTTAATCAAAGTAAATGAGATAACTCTTAATTATTTTATAAGATCAGAAATTTGAGATGATGGTTTGTTCCATAATATGGTGTTTACCTTAAGCGCGACATAAAATGATTCGGCACGGGACGTTCGGACCCCTCGCTCGTTGGAAATATGTTAAATGGATGAATTAAATTATTAATTTATACATTTAATAGATTAAACCTTAATAACTCTTGTATGGTGACTCCAATGAAAAATATGAGGCCACCATTGAGTTCATAGTGTGGGTTTTATCCTAGAGAGGGTATAACCTTTGTCGGCGTCAGGAGATCAGCTTATGTGTCATCGTGGTTGAGTGGTTAAATAATTAAATAATTAAATAATTAATTATTTTATTAATATCTTGAACTAATTGATGGTTATAAATTTTCATTTTAGAGAATTCCCCCATAATTCTGTTTTTCCAATGATGACAACCCTCTCCTCTCATCTCATTTCCATTGACGAATGAAGAACAACAGAAGCCTTGGATCCCGGTAGATCAAATCACATCTAATGAAATAACTTCTTCCAATCATTGTGTGAGAGTGATCATCAACAACAATGATAGATCCAATCTAGTTTGGACTCCTCTTTGGTGTTTTTACACCTCTGATTAACCTTTGAGCATATCAATTTCATGTTCGTCAATCTGCGCCCTTGCACGATCCCTGAAATTGAAATAAACTGCTATTACTAGTTTATATATTTATTGATTTTTTTCTTCATTAATCATTATAATGGTGACAGATCAATGAAAACCTGAACAATAGCTGAGGTTATTCGTCAAATTTTTTAATCATGCTTTTGTTCTTCTTTCTCCCCCTGTTCATCTCCGTCATTTATTGTGGTCAGTAGTTAGACAAATTCCCAATAATGAATAGATGTGAAACTAATCCTTAACACATCATATAATTTATGCGGACATGGATTTGTGATCAATTGAGGTGCGATATTATTTTACGGGGGTTCAGAAACGGATCGAAGACCTGTTCTAGGGTTTCCGTATTCAGTTTGGCGAGGAGGAGGTGCAACACTCGGGCAGAGTTTACCAAGAAGATCAGATGGTCAGGATATGACCATCAGCGAAAAGTTATTAGGTGGCTCCAATGAGTAGGTGACAAATATGGTAGCGTGAAAATGGGATAGCGGAGCAGGCTGGGTCATGCGATGATTAGCGGCTTCGTGTGGCGGTCAAAGGTTGTTCGACTGGAGAAGGTCACAATGGTGTAGTGTGGCAGTGATTCGAGGTGGCCAACAGTGGGGTTAGTGTAGGCAAGCACAAATCCAGGTGGAGATAGAGGAATGTTGGAAGCAGTGATGAAGGCAGGCCGGAGGTGGCGACGACAAATGCGTGGCTAGGGTTTACAGGGGGTTTCAGTGGGAAGAGAAGGTATGAGGGAGGGAAAAGAATAATAATAAAAGAAAATAAATGAAAGGAAGGAGTTTGAGGGACACCTGAGGAGTATGGAACAATCATGGGAAAAAAGTGGGGGAAGAGGCATGGCCTATCTCCTCTTTCAAAAATTTAATTAGTTAAAAAATAATAAAAAAATATTATTATTATTATTGTTAACAAAATGATTTTCCCATCATAACTTCTCCATAGGAGGTCCGTTTGATGAGACGTCTGTGGAACCATAACCCTAACCTTGAGATAGTCCTTTCAAGACCAATGTTGGATACTTATTTTGTTCTTGTGGCTTGGCAACATGAAATGCCTAAGAATAATAATAATAATACTATTATTATTTTAGTTGTGAAATTTTATATCTGTCATAGATTCTCCGTATGACGTCTATTTTAAGAATTGTTAGCAGCGTAATGACCCTGAATTTAAGGCGGACCATTTGATACCAATTTCGGGTATTTAAATCGAGATCAAATCATGGACCCCATGAAGCCCGATTCGAGCGTGTTGTGCTGAAATGATGTCTTTTCACTGGGTGTCCATTTTAGACGAATGAGTAATCCATCTGATGTGTTTTTCCATGAGGATCGCAATGGAATGATCTATATAATTTGTTTCAGGACTATAGATAGGGCCCCACGTGATGCCATTCGAGTGTAATGCAGAGATATATGACATTTCCATTGAATGTCTGTTCAGGTCAAATGAATAGTTGATCTTGTGCATTTTTCTATGAGGATCGCAACAGTGTGATATGTTTGATTATCCGGTGTTTTTTAAGGAGTTATTTCAATAAAATTACATTTTTTTCCATCAGTTTAACAACAAGAAATGTGTTATAGTCAACCTTTTGACAAGAGATTTCATGTACTCTGGGAGTACACTAGCACTCCTAGGGGTACTTGATTTGCAGTTTAGTACCTAAGTAAGTATAGGTACATAGCCAAGCGATGAGGTGAGTCCACACAATGTGTGGTCCCCACAAATACTTTTTACCACTTTATAAATATATTATCTCTCATATGCCCTTTTTTGGACACATATTTCAGCATACGAGTAGCCTATCCTAAGTGTTTTTTCACATAGAATGTGATGTGCCCTCTATAGTGGCTTCTGAGATATTATATGAGATGTTCGGGTGTGATGCCTATCTGGGGTGACACCCGATGACTGTAGGAGCATTTTTATGAGAGGTACCATCTAAAATGGATGGACATAGTTCCTCAATGCTCCTCAAGAGGTACTATCCAGCGGGAATGGATATAGTAGTTCTATACATACCAACAACTGGGCTAGGAAGTGATCCCCGATGGCAGTTCCAAGTAGAACCCTCTAGTAAGACTAGGGATGGGTCCTCGATGGGACTAGAGTGAAACCCTCCAGCTGAGCTGGGCATGGGTCCTTGATAATTTTGGATTGGAACCCCCCAGTTGGGCTGGGGATGTGTTCTCGATGACACTAGAGTGGAACCATCCAGCCAGCTGGGAATGGGTCCTCAATCATTTCTGAGTAGAAACCTATAATCAGATATGGGATGGGTCCTCGATGACGCTTGAGTAGAACCCTCCAGTTGGGATAGGCATGGGGCTTCGACCTTGATATAGGACCTCTCAGATTTGTGGCATAGTGACAAGACATACTTTGACGTAGCTAAGGAATCACAAGAAAAAGGGGCGCTTTTCCCACCGAGATGAATCCTTGTGACGTGACCTAAAACTGTATGGGTGAGTTAGTGCCTCCCAAAGAGGGAAGTATCCTGGTGTGGTGTTTTGAGCCCATTTGACTTCTAACTCCTAGGAAGACGATGAGGCATTGGGAATTTCAGATGGATTTACTTATGGGACTATCAGATAATCACTTTTTTAGGCTGAGCTATGAGATGTATATCCCCTTACTCTCTTGTATGGGTTTCTTTGATTAAGAATATATATATATATTCTATTTCTATCAACCACTCCTTTGGTTTTTTCTACTCTCTTTCCAAGAGAGGCAAAGGCGTGCAGGGTATTTGACATACTTTCCATGTCTCGCTTCTCATGGTTAGATGAGTATACTATCCTACTATAGGTAGCGAAGACTCAATGAGAAGTTCATATTCTCACTTTTCATAGATCCTAATGTTTAGATGATCTTACTTCACTCTTTTATTGGGTTTATATGCACTCCTTTTTCGGTACCTTGTTATATCTACTGATTTATTTTCTAGAGTATCTCTTATTGCTCCCCCTCCAATTTTTTGGGGGTTTCCTAATGAGTATTTTTATAGTCACCCCTGCATGGTATTTTCTAACACCTGTTGTGCCTTATTTAGATGTTGTACAGGTTGATTGTGACTTCATATGATCTTAGGGATATGGGTTCTTAGATTGCATATGGTGGTCATAGCTTGGGTTCTAGGAGCGGGGTTCTCTCAGCTCTTCTACATTTTAGTTACTTCTAGGTTGTCTCACTTTTTTGGTTGGGCATGTATTTTTTCCCCTTTTTCCTCTTTTAGTTTATTATATCATACTTGTACTATTTAGTAGTTCATGCATGTTTGGTTTATTTATAACAGTGTTGCATCTTTTGTTCCTTTCCCTCTGCACTTTTTCATTCAGTTGGAAGTGTGTATGTGTGTACATGTTTTTAGGAAAAGGCATCCCTGAGTTTCTTGTGCCTTTGGTGTTATTCGCCAGCACATAGCCTATGGAGGCGGACTTGGGGTATTTGCTGATCGAGCCCCTATAGGGGTCGGGTCTTGAAAAAGTGGTATCAGATATGTTTCAACCCTTGGGTCATTTTTTGGATGTTTCCCTAAAAAGGTCTTGGTTTGGTTTATGAAAATAATGTTAAAGTGTCTTCAGAGAGTCTCTTAGGCTAGGGAGTCTAGTGATGGTATGGGTGGCTGAAAAATCCATTCACCAGAACCTTGATTACCAACTTGTCAACTAATCACCCTAAGACACTTATTGTAGGGAATAATGGTATATGCATCATATTGGAGTGAGTTTTTGATTTTTCCTTCTTAAGTAAGATCCCATAATTATATATATATATATATGTTCATCTGACCATCATACTCCTTGATAATATTCAAAATGTCTCCACGAAGACATTCAGCCAGGATACATTCTTCGGTTCATGAAGATGATCCCATGAGTGATGAGGCCTCAATTTAGGACCCATCATGCAATCCCCTTCCTCTAGGTGGGAAGGTAGTATAACCTCCACCTGTTGATAGTAGGCAACCCCAACAAATCATGTTGAGGATGGTCATAGGTTGAGCACACTTCGTGAGTTCCAACGATAGAGACCGTTGAGGTTTCACGGTGAGCCAGACCCTCAGGTAGTAGAGGTTTGGTTAGAGTTGATGGTTTGCCTCTCTAGACTTCCAAGATCACTGGAGATCGTATGGTGGATTTGGTATCCATCCTTTTCCAGGGAGAAGCTAGGAATTGGTGGAGCTCGGTTACTCAGATACTCAATGAGTCGACGATCTCATGGGATGACTTCCAACAACTATTTTGTGAGGAGTAATATGCCTTTTTCTTGTGATCTGTTCAACTTCAGGATCTTCTTCAGTTTCATCGGGGATGGGTGACAGTGACTGAGTACGAGACTAGGTTCACCGACCTTACATGCTACTCTCCGGACCTGATCCATGATGGCTACTTCTGAGCATAGAGGATTGACCAAGGACTCCGCAGTGAGATCCGTGCTATCATAGTACCCTTGTGTATCCCCACCAATATCGAGGTACGGGAGCAAGAACTAGTTTTGTTGAACTTTCTATCAAATGGATTCCAAAAAACTAGTTGTGGTACTAAGCGAAATGGAGTTGAGATGTATACCACAACTATTAGACGTTATTCGATAAGATATCAACACAGGGGCCTCCCCATAATCAATCCTAGAAATGTTGTTGTATGGGTATGAGGAAGCACAGAGTGCAGGGGCAGTCTAGGGAAGGCTGGTGTTATTCTTGTGATGAGAAAGGTCACATAGCACAAGATTACCTGAGCAGACATGCTGAGAACACCCGGAAGGTAGTAGGAATACCACTATGGAAGAGACTGTGATGTGATTGGGGTGATTCATGGCATCAGTGTAACCTTGTTTCAGTGTTGTTCGACATAACCTTGAATGCACGAAGAAGAGGGGACCTTCCACTACTAAGTCACATATTTGTGAGACGAGTAAAATAGTGAGGTTGAGTCAATGATGCCTAAAGTGGATAGTATCTAGGTGTGGTGGAAGAGTCCCTATGACTTTTGCATTTAGGGATAAGTTGTGTAGTGGAGTGTCGATGTAGTTCTTGGCATTGCCAGTGGAGTTTTTTTTCTTGAACTTGTAGGATCGAAATAGTGATGTAGATGCTCAATATACAAGAGGTGGGGTGAATTGTATACTTTAAAAAATCCTTTGGAACTTTTAAAGTTAGTTATGAATAACTATGTTTTCCTTAAGAAAAGGAAAGGGCTAAGTTTAACAAAGTTAAACTAAGCAAATTCACAATACCTCTAACTCTGAACGCAAACTTGGAAAGAGATTCTGAAAGAAGGTTCCGGAAATATGGAACTTAACAAAAGATTACAATATGAGATTCTACCTTAAAGCGTATAGAATCTAAATGAAACAGTGTAAAAGTAAGGAAGTATAAGAAAGCTATACTTTCCTTACAATACAAAATGCAGCGGAAATAAACAAGTAGTAAAACTACAAGTAACAAAATATAAGTCTTTTAACCCAAAGAGAAGGGTATCCAACAACCTTGGATAAAGGTCCCTTGATTTATACTTTCAAGAAAGTCTGTCTTACCCACACCAGGGTAAGCCCTCGATATGAAGATTGGAGTCTCTGTCTTGCTATCCCCGCAAGCCCTCAACTTCAAGGTAGTTGGCAACCTCTGTCTTCCTCAGCAAGGAAGCCCTCGAACTTTAAGGTAGTCGGCACCTCTGTCTTCCTATCCCTGGAAGCCCTCGAATGTAATCACCAACATTCGGAGTCGTACGAAGCTTTGAGAGTTAATAAGAGCCTCTCTCTCTAGAAATCACTTTAACAGCATGTATGCACAAAATCAGGTTGTTCATCTGTCAACAGTATCGAGCTCTTTCAAATGAGCTCCTATTTATAGGTAAGGTTGGCTCCTTCTCCAACGGTCATATTTTCCTTAAAGATCGGAGGGACCTGTACACATGTCACTTAGACAATGGTTAGTTTAAAACAAAATAGAAGACATCGTTTTATAACAAAACAAGTGTAACAGAATGTACGACATCGTTTTAAAATCTAACTCAAAAGTTCGGAATGAACGCTTCGGAGTGAGGGTTCAGAGTGTAATGAAAATAATAAAGAATAGACAAATTATAGAAGTGTAAGCAGAATAAAAGTTTGGATTCTAACCAAAATATTTTTTGGAGTCTGAATTAATTCAGAGTGTATAAAACAAAGATGATCAGATTCTGTTTAATAGGTGAATTCGAAATGATAATTCGGAATGATAATTCGTCATCAGAATTCATAATGAGATTTCATCATCATAGTTCATAATGAAAATTCATTATCATAATTCGTAATGAGAATTCGTCATTATAATTCGTAATGAGAATTCAATGTCAAACTTCATAAGAATTCATATCCTGAATCTGGAATAGAACTTAGTCAGAGTTCATATCCGGAATTCGGAATGATACTTTATTACAGTTCTCATCTGGAATCCGGAGTGAAACTTCCTTACAGTTCTTATCCAGAATTCGGATTCTCAAATAGAATTCTTTATATCAAAGTTTTAAACAAATCCGAGAAAACATAAATGAATCCGAATTTTATACTTAAGAAAAATTTCCTTATAAAATCAATTTTCCTTAAGAAAGCAATTTTTGTTTAAGAAAGAATTTTTCCTTAAGAAAGGTGTTTGTGATTTTCAAAACAAGAAGGAATGAAAAAGTCATAAGGAAAACCTTATTGACTCAACAATCTCCCCCTTTTTGGAAAGCACAAACATCCTTACGAAAAAAAATTCCAAGAAGAAATAAAAACATTAAGGCTTATCTCCCTTTTATTTGAGGATATTGATGAATACGACTAACTCCCCCTTAGGCTTTGAAACTCTAAGGATCGTATTCTAGATTTCTGGAGTGTCATTTCATTATGAATAAGAAAGTCTTCTTAAATGAAAAACTCCCCCCTTAAACAAACTCTTATTAGAGTTCTTTTTCCTTAGGGATCTTTTCCTTCTCCCCCTTTTGATAAACTCTTATTAGAGTTCTTCTTTTTCTTAAGGATCTTTTCCTTCTCCCCCTTTGTGATTTTCAAAAAGAAATCGAGGGAATGGAAAAAAAATAACAAAGTACCTGAAAAATTAGTAATAACAACAAAGGAACCAAGAAGCACAATTTTCATTAGATTTGAAATGTCAGCAACAAAGAAAAAATAGGTACAACAAAAAGATCGGATTTAGTTATTTCGGATCTTTTTCCTTCGACATGAGCCCCTTAAGAATAGTCTTGATATTCTTCAGGTATTTATGATCTTCTTCAGATTGCTTCTCTAAGACAACTATTCTTGCAGATTGAGCTTCAATCTTTTCTTCATGGGCTTTCATCTTTTCTTCCTGAGCTTTGATCTTTTCTTCCTGAGCCTTCATCTTCTGTTCAAACTCAATCCGATGATCCCTTTCAAATTTCCAGTTCTGAGAAACAGAATTCAATTTCCCATTCAGATCTCTGACTTCTTGGATCCGGAAGTTCTTTTCATCCATTAGCTTCTCTTCAAAGGAGGAGGTCAGCTCATTTATCTTCTTGTCCTCAGTCTCAAAGGCGTCTTTAACATTGTCTTGAAACTCATCGAATAACCTCATCTCTTCAATAGTCTTCTTCGACCAGTTTTTCATCCTCTTGCAAGATTTTCTATGAGCTTCGTAGCCAACAAAGAAAGTTTTGAACTGAGCCTCAATCTCAACACACTTGCCAATAACCATAGATACGGAGTCAGTTTTCTGATTCAAAGCATGTTGGAGCATCTGACATCTTGAATCAATACTTGAGAAGGTCGGAATGGATCCCACCAACTTCTTTAAATACTGGACAACAAAGTCATGCCCCACCGAGGATGACTCCGAATCTGAAACTTTTCTAGGAGAATTTTCTTCCTCAATAAGCTCCAACTTTCTTTTAGATGAATCACCATATTCTCTTTTCTTTCTAGCCACTGATTTCGGAGTCTCAAGAAGGAGTTGCTTTCCCTTGTCTTTTTTCGGAATCGATTCTTGATCAGGGGTTTTCTGCTCGCCAGTAGACACTTGAACAATATCATCAACAAATTTTTGAACAACATCTTCTTCATTCTTATCCTTCTCTGGAGTTACTAACTTAGAGGATTCAGCCTTTGAAGTTCGGAGTGATAGGTGTTCTGAAGGAGACCCCTTATACTCATCTACTTCTTTTAATAAGTCTCTTGTTTCACCACTTGCTCCAGCAACCTGTTCTTCCTCTTCCACTTGTTGAATCTGCTTTAGTTGCTCAACATGTTCGGTTGTAATCTCTTCCAGAAAATCAAGGTTTCTTCTTGGAGTCTCAGGTAGAGATTCCAAGGAGAAAGATCTCGGAACTGGAATGCTTCCGGATACAATCTCATTAAACTTTAACAATGCTTAGACTGCCTCGGCTTCTGACATCTTCTTCTTGAGCTTCTTCTCCTTTACTTGTTTTTCAAGCTCATCAGCAGTTCTCTCCTTTAAAGCCTTAGCCTCCGTAGGGTCCAATCCGAACTGCGGATACCCTTCTTTCCTTTTCTCTTTATCTGCTCTCCACTTCGCAACAATATCATCAGGAAAAGCCTTCTTCTTATTTGGTTTGGGAGGTACGATTTGAGCTTACTTAGATTTTGGATCCTGTACCTCAGCTGCAACTTCTTTCAATGTTCTTTTCTTTACTGGCTTAGATGATTCCGGTTCAGCAGTCTTCGGAGCCGCTTCTTCTTGATTAGGCAGATCGAAGAACTCACAAGTCTCCTTGTTGAAGGCCACATCCATCCTCTTAAGGGTATCATCACTGACCAACAAAATTTTGAAAACCCTTGGCTTAGATCTGCAAGATTCCTTTAAGGACTCAAGGCACCGAACTATCAACCTCTATAAAATTGCTGGGTACATTACGATCTGAGCTCTGAGATTTCCTTTCTTAAGATTATCAATGGTTATAAGAATGTGCCTCATGAAGTTAAACTTCCTTAGTTTTATCAGGAAATCTAAGATATAGATCTCACTCTTCTTCAAACTGTCTTTATCACCTTTCCTCGGTACGATAAGCCCTTGTACCCACAACTCTAGAATCCAGAAATTTGTAGGCAAACTAGAAATCTTCAGAGCTTTGTCATCTGAATGTCCGAGAGTTTTCAGGGATTTTTCTTTGTCGAAGCTACCCTTAGAATCTGGAAAAACGTGAGATATAAACTCGGCTTCTCCATCATAGGACAGCCCTACCAAGATTGCTGCCTTGGTATAAGAAAGCTTGTAAGTCTTACCATAAGACTTAAAAGAAAATTTATCCCTATTATCTTCCTGAAAGAAGGATATTGTTTTATAGAACTCAACAAGTAACTCCGAAAAGACATCATCTTGATTCCCCGGTTTGGATACAGCAATATCTTCCCACCCATTCAAATTAATGTTCTTCGAAATAAGAGAATCATAGTTGTTGAAGAAATCCGGATGGACTAACCTTTCTCTGTAAACTAACCATTGGGAAATAGGCTTGGTGGATGACATTTCTTGAGACGCTAACTCCGCAGACATTCGGATCTGAATTCCTCTGAGAAATTCGGAACGGAGAAATCTGAAGTTCGGAACGGCTTTAAAACAGAGAGGTAGAGATTCGGGATGCGAGAGCTTGAGAACCGATGTGGGACAAGTATTTGGGTCCCCTTTATATAGGCAATGGAGCGACGGTTCAACTTCCTCGGTTGATCTAACGGTTGGAATAAGCTGAGATCAGATCTAATGGTTGACAACTTGAATCCAATCTTTTTGAGGTTTTTATTAAAACAAAGAATTAAGAAAAACTAAAATCCAAAAACAAAATAAAAGAAAATGCCAGCAAGTAAAATATGACTACGAAAACTTGAGTAAGGTAATCATACCTTTCGGATTAGCTTAGGAGGATTATTCGTAATGGGTAATATAAAGATGACTACGAAAAAAATTTATTACGAAATGACAAAGTTCGCAAAAAAACTTTACTACGAAAAAAAAAACTCATTACGGAAAACAAATTTTGGAAAACTCAATATGAAAAACAAACTTAGTAAGGGAAAAACATAGTATGAAAAATTCATTACAAAATTTTGAAAATGAAAAACTTATTATGGAAGATTCAGTACGAAAGTTCCGTTATGAAAAAATCAGTACGAAAATTTCCATTCCAGATGTTTTCAAAATGAACACTTTCATTCCAGAAGTATTCTGTACGAAAATGTCCATTCTGAAAAAATTGTAGTTCCAGAAGTTCCATTCTGGAAATCTTCGTTCCGAAAAGTTTGAAAACAAACTTTGAAAAAAACTTTGTTATTCTATCAAACAAATGTACCCCCCTATGAAAAGGAGTTTATTGTTGTAAGGAGACTTTTTCAACAGAAAGTTAATTAAGAAAGATTACCTTACGGTTATCATTCCTAACTTCTGTTTAATATATTCAAATCTATCAGAAGGCAAAGATTTTGTGAAAATATCAGCAAGTTGATCTTGCGTTCCAATAAACTAAAGAATAATATCTCCTTTAAGTGTGTGATCCCTAAGAAAGTGATGCCTAATATCTATGTGTTTTGCACGGGAGTGATGTGCAGGGTTCTTACTGAGGGCAATGGCACTTGTGTTATCACACAAAATTTGAGTTTTAGTAAAACTCAAGCCATAGTCTGTGAGTGTGTGTTGCATCCACAACACTTGAGCACAACAACTTCCAGCTGCTACATATTCAGCTTCAGCAGTGGAAAGTGCTACAGAATGTTGCTTCTTGCAGGACCAAGAAACTAATGAATCTCCTAAGAAATGACAAGTTCCAGATGTAATTTTTCTATTCATTCTACATCCATCGAAGTCAGCATTAGAAAATCTTTTTAGGATAAAATCATCTCCAGAAGTATAAAATAATCCTAGATCCTTGGTTCCCTTAAGGTAGCGAAAAATTCTTTTTACTGCCTTTAAGTAAGATTCCTTAGGATTGGATTGATATCTTGCACATAAGCATACTAAAAACATTAAGTCTAGTTGACTAGCTGTTAAATATAGTAGGCTTCCTATCATACCTCTAAAAGATTTTTGATCTACTGGTTTCGCAGCTTCATCAAGATCTAAAGAGTTTGAGGTACCAATGGGAGTACTTATACTCTTAGTGTTGTCAAAACCATACTTTTTAAGAATATATTTAATATACTTATGTTGAGATATGTAGGTTCCTTCTGGTTTTTGAGAAATTTGAAAACCAAGAAAAAATGTTAACTCACCCATCATACTCATTTCAAACTCAGATTTCATTAGACTAGCAAAAGAGTCAGTCAAAGATTGCTGAGTTGAACCAAATATGATGTCATCAACATAAATTTGTACAATCAAAACATTTTTCTTATCTTTCTTTATAAAAAGGGTTGGATCTGCATTTCCCTTAACATAGTTATTTTGAAGCAAAAATCCAGTGAGTTTATCATACCATGCTCGTGGGGCTTGTTTAAGACCATACAAAGCTTTGGTAAGTCTAAAAACATGATCTGGATGTTTTGTATCTTCAAAGCCAGGAGATTGTTCAACAAAAACTTCCTCTTGAACATAACCGTTAAGAAAAGCACATTTAAAATCCATTTGGAAAAGTTTGAAATTAAAGAATGCTGCAAAAGCAAGTAGAATACGAATAGATTCAATTCTAGCTACTGGAGCATAGGTTTCTTCATAGTCTATTCCTTCTTGCTGATTATATCCTTTAGTAACAAGTTTAGATTTATTTCTAACTATGACTCCATTTTCATCACATTTATTTCTGAAGACCCATTTTACTCCAATAACAGAAGTTTCCTTAGGTCTTTCAACCAAGGTCCAGACTTTATTCCTTTCGAATTCATTTAGTTCATCTTGCATTGCTTTAATCCAATCATCATCACCTAAAGCTTCATCAGTGCTTTTAGGTTCTAATTGGGAAAGAAATGCTAGATGTTCTACTTCATTTTTTAAGGAACTTCTAGTCCTTACAGGTTGATTTACATCACCAATGATACTATCACTGGGATGATTCTTAAGAAACACCTGATTTGGGTTTTGTAAAGCCTGTTCATCAACATAGGGTAGAAAATCTTCTGAGGTAAATGTTTCAGAAGTATCTTCTAGAAAATCATCCTTATCAGAAGGTTCTTCTATCAAATGTTGATAATCAGTTTTTGAAAACACATCTGAAGATGTAGGCTGGGATGGTTTGAAAACAAAAGGATATGACTCATCAAATTTTACATGTACTGTTTCCTCGACAGTACAAGTTTTTTTGTTAAAAACTCTATAAGCCTTAGATGTTGTGGAATATCCTAAGAAAATTCCTTCATCAGATTTTGGTGCGAATTTATGTAAGTTATCTTTAGTATTCAAAATGAATACTTTTCAACCAAAAACTTTGAAGTACGAAAGTCTTGGTTTTCTACCATTCCATAACTCATAAGGAGTTTTATTAAGAAAATGTCTAATTAAAACTCAATTTATAGTATAGCAAGCAGTACATACAGCTTCAGCCCAGAAATGTCTAGCAATAGAATATTCACTCAACATGGTTCTAGTTATCTCTTGAAGAATTCTATTTCTTCTTTCAACTACACCATTTTGTTGAGGAGTTATAGGTGCTGAAAAATTGTGAGTAATACCTTTCTTACTACAAAAAGTTTCAAAATCAGAATTTTGAAATTCTCCTCCATGATCACTATGAATAGTTTTCAATGGAAGGTTTTTCTCATTTTTAACTTGAGCTCTAAAACTTTTGAAATAGGAAAAAGCTTCAGATTTCTTTGCTAGGAAATAGACCCAAGTAAATCTAGTGTAATCATCAACTAGAACAAACACATAGTATTTGCCTCCAATACTTCCAGTTTGTGTTGGACCAAAAAGATCCATGTGCACTAACTGTAATGCATCGGTTGTTGAGACTTCACCAATTGATTTAAAACTAGATTTATGTTGCTTTCCATATTGACAAGGATCACAAACTTTAGAAGAATCAAATCTAAGCTCCGGTAGATCCTTAACTAGTTTCTTCTTAGAGAGTTTACATAGGTTCCTAAGGTTACAGTGACCTAGTCTTCTATGCCATAACCAAGAATGATCTTCCATTTCACTTAGGCAAGGTAAATCTTGGCTTCTGAGGTCTTCTAAGTTCAGATTGTAAACATTCTCTTGCCTATTGGCTGAGAGAATAAATTCTTCCTTGGAATTGTGAACTAAGCACTTATCATTCCTAAAATTCACAAGGTAACCTTCATCACATAACTGACTTATGCTAATGAGGTTGTGCTTAAGACCCTTAACAAAAAGAACATTTGAAATCAAGGTTTTACCAAGAAGAACAATATTACCAATACCAACAATCTCTCCCTTAGCATTATCTCTGAAAGTTACCTTTCCTCCTTTCGTTTTGATAATATTTTCAAAATAGCTTTTGTTACCAGTCATGTGCCGAGAACATCCACTATCCATGTACCATGTATTGTTGCTGGTATTCTCTTTATTTTCCTGAAATCAAGAAGAAAATTAGACTTTCGGAATCCAAAATTGTTTGGATCTGAGATTTCCAGATAATAAAATTTTAGGAACCCACATCTTCTTATAGAAGTAAGCTTTGTGAAATCCTAAAGATTGGATTTTGTTTAAGGAACAATTCTTTGCCCAGAGACCACCACATTGACACTTAGTACAAAATGGGGCACTTTGAGGAACAAAATAATTGTTACTAAAAATTGGTTTTGCATGGGTATAACCAAATCCGGATTTATTTCTTAAAGGTCGTATTTGGGAATACATTTTATCAAAATTTTCCTTACCATGGGTAAAGTTTGATAAACACTTCTTTAAGGAAAAAATTTCGGACATGAGTTTTATAACCAAGTTTTTATCCTCAAAATCATTAATTTTAGAACTAGAGCTAGGCTCAAAAACATTTTTCTTAGAAATTACTTTTTCTAATTCTTTAGAAAGTTTGTTCTTCTCAGAACTTACTTCCTCAAGATTTTTTGAAATACTTTCAAAATCAGCATTTTTCTTATCAAGATCTTTAGAAAGATCTGATATCTCTTTTGTAAGAATAGAATTCCTAGAGTTTTCCTTATCAAGTTTCTTATTGAGTTTGGAATTCTAAATTTCAAGAAGTTCAGCAAACCTAGAGACTTCTTCATAAGTAGGTAAAGTATTTTCTTCATCAGAAGATGATTCTTCATCAGAAGAATTATAATACTTATTATCATTAGAATTTAAAGAAACATTTGTCAGTGATTCAGAATTTCGTACCTTAGCCATAAAACAATGATTATCAATAGGTAATCTGTCTATAAGACCAAGATTCTTCTGTACTGAAGATTCATAATCAGAAGATTCATCTGAAGAGTCACCACCATTGGCACTCCAGGTGTAATTTTCTTTCAGAACTTTCTTAGCTTTGGCTTTATAATATTTCTTTTTGTTCCTGTCTGAATGCCTTTCTTTTCTTTCTTTCTTTTTGAGCATAGGTCAATCTAGTCTAATATGTCTAGCTCTTTTGCATTCATAACAAGTAACTTCTCCATCTTTCTTATCTTTCCTTTCCTTTTTCTTATACTTATATTGAAAATTTCTCTGGCCAGCTATCTTGTTCATCCTTCGAGCAAGATTTGCTAATTCATTTTTTGAGACTTCACTCTCACTAGATTCGGATTGGAAAATAACTTTCTTAGACTTGGATCTGGTTACTCTCTCAGGAGTCTTAGCTTTCATCTGATTTGAAGTTGTAGTAAAAGAAACAGTACCATTTCCATTCTTCTTCTTGATGTTGTCTGCATCTCTCTTCATTCTGGTTTCATGTTGTAGAAGAGTTCCAAAAAGCTCATCAAGAGTAATTTGAGTGACCTTCCTATTCTCATCTATAGCTGTTCTTTTGGACTCCCACTCATTGGGCATAATATCAATTATTTTATCCACAAGAGCTTCATCATCTAAACCTTTCTCTCCCATAGATTGTAGACTGTTGACTATAGTCATAAATCTCTGTTGAACTTTTCAGATAGGTTCTCCATAAGGAAAATTGAAGCCATGATATTCAGCTCTAAGCATAGCTATTCTCGTCTCAATCACTTTAGAAGTCCCAAAGTGTGTAACCTCTAACTTCTTCCATATATAGTTAGCTTCTTCACAAGAAGAAATTTGTCTATACATATTTCTAGTCATTGAACATAGTAGAGTATTGTGTACCTTATATTTGAGTTGATATTCTTGCTTTTCCTGGTTAGTAAAAGTTCTAACTTCCTTATCAGGAATTTTATAATCACCAGTAAGAATAACAAAATTGTCTACTCCAGTATTGATAACAAAAGTCTTCATACGATCTCTCCAGTACTCATAGTCATTACCATCAAAGATTGGTGGTCTTATAGGATTTAGATTATCAATCGAACCAACATTAATTCTTGCCATACTAGAACAACTTTTTGTACACAAATTTTTTAGTAGCAAAAGTTTGTAATAACAAAGTTCGGAATGAGAAAGTTCGGAATGGGGAAATTCGGAATGTCAAAGTTCGGAATGACAAAGTGAGCAAGAAAAACTTATTCATAAGTATAAGTATTTTAGAGACCTCCTCTGATACAAATTGTAGGATCGAAATAGTGATGTAGATGCTCAATATACAAGATGAGGTGAATTGTATACTTTAAAAATTCCTTTGGAACTTTTAAATTTAGTTATGAATAACTATGTTTTCCTTAAGCAAAGGAAAGGGCTAAGTTTAACAAAGTTAAACTAAGCAAATTCACAATACCTCTAACTCCGAACGCAAACTTGGAAAGAGATTCCGAAAGAAGGTTCCGGAAATATGGAACTTAACAAAAGATTACAATATGAGATTCTACCTTAAAGCGTATAGAATCTAAATGAAACAGAGTACAAGTAAGGAAGTATAAGAAAGTTATACATTCCTTACAATACAAAATGTAGCGGAAATAAACAAGTAGTAAAACTACAAGTAACAAAATATAAGTCTTTTAACCCAAAGAGAAGGGTATCCAACAACCTTGGATAAAGGTCCCTTGATTTATACTTTCAAGCAAGTTTGTCTTACCCACAGCAGGGTAAGCCCTCGATACGAAGATCGGAGTATCTGTCTTGCTATCCCCGCAAGCCCTCAACTTCAAGGTAGTTGGAAACCTCTGTCTTCCTCAGCAAGGAAGCCCTCAAACTTTAAGGTAGTCGGCACCTCTGTCTTCCTATCCCCGGAATCCCTCGAATGTAATCACCAACATTCGGAGTCGCACGAAGCTTTGAGAGTTAATAAGAACCTCTCTCTTTAGAAATCACTTTAACAGCATGTATGCACAAAATCAGGTTGTTCATCTGTCATCAGTATCGAGCTCTTTCAAATGATCTCCTATTTATAGGTAAGGTCGGCTCCTTCTCCAACGGTCATATTTTCCTTAAAGATCGGAGGGACCTGTACACGTGTCACTTAGACAACGGTTAGTTTAAAACAAAATAGACGACATCGTTTTATAACAAAACAAGTGTAACAGAATGTACGACATCGTTTTAAAATCTAAATCAAAAGTTCGGAATGAATGCTTCGGAGTGAGGGTTCGGAGTGTAATGAAAATAATAAAGAATAGACAAATTATAGAAGTGTAAGCAGAATAAAAGTTCGGAGTCAAACCAAAATATTTTTCGGAGTCTGAATTAATTCAGAGTGTATAAAACAAAGATGATCAGATTCTGTTTAATAGGTGAATTCGGAATGATAATTCGGAATGATAATTCGTCATCAGAATTCGTAATGAGATTTCATCATCATAGTTCATAATGAAAATTCATTATAAGAATTCGTAATGAGAATTTGTCATTAGAATTCGTAATGAGAATTCAATGTCGAACTTCATAAGAATTCATATCCTGAATCTGGAATAGAACTTAGTCAGAGTTCATATCTGGAATTCGGAATGATACTTTATTACAGTTCTCATCTGGAATCCGGAGTGAAACTTCCTTACAGTTCTTATCCAGAATTCGGATTCTCAAACAGAATTCTTTATATCAAAGTTTTAAACAAATCCGAGAAAACAGAAATGAATCCGAATTTTATACTTAAGAAAAATTTCCTTATAAAATCAATTTTCCTTAAGAAAGCAAT
This sequence comes from Viscum album, assembly GCA_963277665.1. Classification (NCBI taxonomy): domain Eukaryota; kingdom Viridiplantae; phylum Streptophyta; class Magnoliopsida; order Santalales; family Viscaceae; genus Viscum; species Viscum album. The sequence continues at coordinate 1,515,182,118 of OY728150.1, forward strand.
TTTTGTTTAAGAAAGCATTTTTCCTTAAGAAAGGTGTTTGTGATTTTCAAAACAAGAAGGAATGAAAAAGTCATAAGGAAAACCTTATTGACTCAACAGAACTCCCTTTTCTTGGCATGCAACTAGTGGGTGTGACAGAGTGTCTATTTTGGAAATACTCTCCTTCCAAGAGGGGTGAAGACAAGCAGGGAATTCCAGGTGCTTTCCATGGCTTGTTTCTTGAGGTTGGATGAGTTTACTCACCAACCCTATTTATTGGTACCTTGGTGTGATCAACGTCAACCTTGATACAATAGTTATCAAGTACAGATCAAAGTGATGGAGACCCCTTGAATAGAATGTTGTGACTCACTATGTGGTTCTTACAATAGTAGTATTTTACCTAAGGGTGTAGAGATACTACTATCTAGGAGAAAACTTTTCAGTTTTCATAGATCATCAGAGTATCTTGTATGTCTTCACTCAGAGAGACTTGTACCTGAGGTAGCGTTGCTGGTTGGAAATTCCTGTAGGTCTAGAACTTCGATATAGTCTGTACTCTGAGAAAGGGAAATGTTTTAGTAGATTCCCTTAGTGGGATATCCCAGTCTTGCTTAGTACAGGGTGTTACAGAGCAGTTAAATTTCCTATAGCTAAACATGGTGGAGTAGGAGGGTATAGTTTTCTTTAGTTGATAGTAGAGACTCCTTCTCTTACTGAGCATATAGAAGAGTCTCAGTTGTGATGCATCAACTGTGATTTCATGCGTGACCAGATACCCTTAGGCGCTTCAACAGATGGATATTATGAAAGAGAGAATCACGAGACCCCGTTCTAGGAGAAAAAAATTAGTAGGATGGACCCCTTTGGTTCACGTGCTGTGACAACACAGAAAACGTGTGAGTGTTACTGGGAGTGGGAGAGCCAGGTATGAGCTTAGTATCCAGAGTCATTTCCTAAGTTTTTATTTTCAAGGAAGAATATCATGAAGGCGAAATGATGTAGAGACACTATTGTTTTGCCTAATAAGTATTTGAAATATTTATAAATATTATTCCAAAGCTTGGTGCTGAGATGGCATGCAATTCCACGGATCAGTGTGCTTGGAATTAATTTCATAAAAATACTAAATATGTTTTATGTCACACACACACGATTAATAAATCGAAATGGTATAACTATTAAACGGTTCATCGGACTGGAAATATGAGACCACGGTTGGGTCCTGAATGTGGTGTTTACCCTAGGCATGACAAAAAATGAGTCGACACGGGGCATTTGGACCCCTTTCTCAAAGGAGGTATGTTAAATGGATGAATTAAATTATTAATTTATTCATTTAATTGGTCAAACCCAAATAACTCATTGACGGGGACTCAAATAAGAAATTTGGGGCCACATTTGAGTTTAGAATGTGGGTTTTACCCTTGAAAGGGTATAAACTTTGTTGGCGTCGGGAGATGGGCTTATGTGCCATCGTGGTTTAGTAATTAAATAATTAAAGTCCGGTTTATGCAGACATAGATTTGTGATAATAGAGGTGAGATATTGTTTGAAGGGAGTTTAGAAATGAATCAAAGTCCGGTTCCAGGGTTTCCGTTGTCAGTTTGGCGAGGCGAAGGTGCGACGCTCAGGTGGAATTTTCCTAGAAGATCGGATGGTTGGGATCCGACCATCGATGAAAGTTGGGCAATGGCTTCAGCGAGTGGAAGACCTGAAATGTTGGCGTGTGTTTGGTACAGAAGAGAATGCCAAGGCGTTTGGCCTTTGGTGGCTTTGTGCGGCAATTGGAGGCGGTTCCGCCGGAGCAGGCTACGACTATGCGGCGTGGCGGTGAGTTCATGCTACCGGCAGCAGGGTCGACATAGGCAGGTGCGAGTCCATGCTGGAATGGCGGCAGGCCGGGAGTGGTGACCGCATTTGGCCAGAAGCAACATCAGCAGATGCGCGGCTAGGGTTTATAGGGGGTGTGAGTTGGTGAAGAAGATAGGAGAGAGGGAAAAACAAATAATAATAATAAAAGAAAAGAAATGAAAAAAAGAAGAGGAATCTAAGGGAGGCGTGAAGAGTATGGTGCACGCATCGGAAAAAAAGTGGGGGAAGAGGCGTGGTCTCTCTCCTCTTTCAACAATTTAATTATTTAAAATACTAATAATAAAATATATTGTTATTATTATTGTTAAAAAAATGATTTTCCCATCATAACTCCTCCATATGTGGTCCATTTGACGACCCGTCTGTGGAACCTTAAGCTTGACCTTGAGACGATCATTTCAAAACCAATGTTTGATACTTAATTTGGGTTCATGGATCGGGGCACGAAAGACCTAAAATATTATTGTTATTATTATTGTGGTGGAATATTGTATCTGACATAGCTTCTCTGTACGACGTCCTTTTGTTGAAACGTCATCAGCGTCATGACACTAAATTTAAGGAAGACTGTTTGATACAAATTTAGGGTATTTAAATTAAGATCAAAGTGTGGACCCCACGAAGGCCGGTTTGGGCGTGTTGTGGTGAAATGCAGATTTTTTACCAGGTGTCCATTTTGGATGAATGAGTAGTCCATCTCATGTATTTTTCCATGATGATCTCAATGATGTGATCCATATAATTTGTCTGGAGACCAAGGTGGGTGGCCCCATGTGATGCCATTCAAACACAATGCGAATATATACAACTTTTCCATCGGATGCCCATTCCGGGAAAATGAATAGTTGATCTTGTGTGTTTTTCTCCAAGGATCGTAATGGTGTGATCTTTTTGGTTGCCTGGTACCATTTGAGGAGGACTGCCAGTAAAAGTACGTTTTCACCTTTCAATTTAATAACGAGCAATGCGGGCTAGTTATCGTTTTGGCTAGAGATGTCATGTACTCTCGGAGTACACTAACACACCTAGGGGTAGTTGATTTGTAGTTTAGTACCTGAGTATGGATATGTACACAACTAAGAAAAGAGGCGGGGCCACATGACATATGGTCCCCATACACACCATATACCACTTTACGAATCTTCTATCTCTCGTATCTCTTTCTTTTGGATTTGGACTTTGAAATACGAGTAGCCTATTCTGAGTGTTGTTTTGTGTAGAAAGTAATTTTTTCCTCCGTAGTGGATTTCGATATATAATGCGAGTTGTTCTAGGTATGATGCCTATCTGGGCCAACACCCAATGACTGCATTGGTGTTCTTTTGAGAGGTACTATCTAGTAGGGATAGCCAGAGTTCCTCGATTGTCTCCAAGAGTTAACATCCAGCAGGGATGGCCAGATCAGTTTCAAACTTACCTCCATCTAGGCTGGGTAGTGATCCTTGATGGTAGTTCCAAGTAGAACCCACTAGCCAGGGTGGGGATGGGTCCTCTACAAGACCAGAGTGGAACCCTCTAGCCGAGATGGGCATGGGTCCTCGATCTCTTCTATGTATAACCCTTTAGCCGAACTGGCGATGGGTCCTTGATGACGCTAGAGTAGAACCCTCAAGCTTGGATGGGCATGGGTCCTCGACCTTGAGACACGAAATCTTGACTGTATGGCATAATGGTGAGATGTACCTAAGGACTCCCAAGAAAAGGGTCAATTTTCCCACCAAGATGCATCATTGTGACACAAACTAAAACTCTTTGGGCGAGTACTTGCTGCACAAAGTAGATAGTATCGATGTGCGGTAATTTGAGCCCCTTTGACTTGAGTCTCTAGGGAAGACGACGAGGCATTGGAAATTACAAAGGGATTTACTTCTGGAACTTTTGGATACTCACTTTATTGGGATGATCTTTAAGATGTAGATCCCCTTACTCTCTCATTTCAGTTTCATTAATTGAATATATATATATATATATTCTATTTCTATTACCCACTCCTTGGGATTTGGCTACTCTCCTTCCAGGTGAGTCAATGATATGTGGGGTATGCCACGTGCTTTCTGTGTCTAGCTTCTTATGGTTGGACGAGTCTACTCTCCTACTATAGGTAGCGAATACTCGATGAGAAGTTCATCTTCTCATCGTTCCTAGCTTGTTGTGTTTTGATGAGCTTACTTCACTCTCTTGTTGGGTTGTGCTGTACTCCTTTTTCTATACCTTTCCCTATCTATGGCTTTCTTTTCTAGAGTATATATTATGGATCCCCCTGCACCTTTTTCAGAGTTTCCTACTGAGTATTTTTATACTCCCCCCTGTATATGCATTGCCTGCATGTGTCATTCCTTATGTATATGAAAGAGAGGTTGATTGTGACTTTAGAGAAGCTTAGGGATACATGTTCTTGGACCTTGTATGGTGTTCGTAGCTTGGGTTCCAGGATTAGGGCTCTATTAGCTATTCTACCTTTCAATTACTATTGTTGTGGCACTTTTCTAGTTGGTCTAGTATTTCCCTCCCTTTTCCCCTTTCAGTTTACTATACCATACTTGTACTATTTAGTGGTTCATGCATGCTTGGTTTATTTATTAAAGTTTTTTATATTTTGTTATTTTCCCTCTACACTTTTTCATTGAGTTGGTAATGTGTGTGTGTCTAGGTTATTAATAAAAAACCTCCATGAGTTTTTTGTTCCTTCGACGCAAGTTGCCAACCCCTAGCATATGGAGGTGGGCTTGGTGTAGTTATGACTCGAGCCCTGACACGTGTCGGGTCATGAAATGCAAGATGATTGATTCATTGTGCTATCTCCCAGAAAACTATAATATTTTGGAGATCATAGGAGAAAATGTGGATCACTATTAGAAGGATTCTACACATGGATCCTACAATTACAATGAAGGTAATATAAATAGGGGTTTTGGTACATTAAACATCCACATCAAAGAAATATTCTAAAATGAGGTATTTAATTTCTCCCAATAATATATAAAGTAATTATATATTTTACATGGAAAGACTGACTCCAAGTTTTGGGTTCTCTTATTTCAATATCCAGTTATAAAAATTCGTTTGTCATGGTGTTCATGTCATGTACAATATATGAATAATCTATCAAACAAAAAAAAAACCTTTATGGGTTTTCTCCCACCAATGTGCCTCTGCTATGTGAAGAACCTTTATCCAAATCTCAAATTTTAAATCAAAATAAAAGGTGTTCCTAAAAACTTAATTGGATAAGGATTTATTCATGATATTCTTTATTCTCGCATTACCAATTACTTCACAATGCTTAGTTAAATTAGTATATCATCTAATGTATTCCTTGATATCCATGACACCTGACTTTAAGAAGATAAAAATATCCGTTTCAAACCATTAATTCTTGTACCAATAAAAAATGGATGATTTGAAACTAAATACATGTGTAAAAAAGATCCTAAATCATATTTAGATATTTGACACAAAGGCAAAACCTTTTGGATCTGATACTGCATGTTGGGAACAAACTGGATGAATGCACCCTGGGGGGGGGGTAATGAGGGTGCACATCAAATTAAACATTTCCTCTTAATTTATTTCCCTTGGTAATTTACATCTTATTCCATCATTATAAGTAACATATTAAATCCTTCTCTTTATCTTAAATCTAATCTCACCTAATATTAAAAACATATGAAGTAAATCACAAGAAAGAAAAAAGTATTTTACTTTGATCAAAACAAAGGGAAAATCCAAGGATCATACACATGATGGTTTTCAAGTATACCAGAGTCCACTAGACTTACTTTTGGTGGATGTGTTTTTAGGTCATAGTCACTCTGTGGTAAGGTGCACTACCCTAACAAGGTTCAAAAAATAATTTCTATCGATTCAAAGGTCACTCCCTATTCTTCTCTCTCATGTACTACTTCAGTGAATGAAAAAAATCTATTTATAGACTTTAGGGTCTTTTCAATAGTTTATAGACATGAAGGTATCTTCTAAATCAACATAGATCCTTGAGACACCATGGATAATCATCTATTAATAGATAATATATTAAGTTCATCTTTGTTTTTCTTTCCTTCTTCATTGTTGAATGATTAACTACTCCTCTAATTCTCACAATTCCAATTGAGAATGAATACTTGATATATGTTTCAATCAGTTTTCATTCACACAATCTATAACAACCCTATTCTTTATTACACACTAAAACATGATTTATTACATAAAATTCACTTGATACAACATAGAAGATCGAGAGGTCTAATGTATTTTAAGATTACAATCATTAAATAACAACTTAAAACATGAAATACAATATCTTTATTGAAAACTTCCTTTACATGACCACTATATTCCCTCGTACTTAGCATTGCATGGGATAAACTGAGGGCATGCATAAGAAAATGGTGAGATATAAAGCCCAGTAAGGTAATAAACATGAAATAACACAAGGAATATAATACATGTTAGACAATAGGCATATAAATGGAGCACACGAGAAACATGAACATAAAGGCATTATAAAGCATGATAATCATAACATGGAGATGTGGCAACAACACTTAACATGGAATTTAGCATGAGCCAAGGCTCATTGCACATTGAGCATGTGTAAACCCTAATTGAACATGAAGCACAAGTAAAACCTATCATGATACAATACTTTACCCAATTCATTGGAGCACTATCTGGGTGCACACTTCTTAAACATTTCATTTCATGCATAAGTGTGCCGCATGGATCATATAACATGGAATCAATCAACATCATAAGTTATTACATGATTAAGTAATGTGGAATAAATACATGAAAGTACCATTCAATATGTATATGTGAATAAAGGTTAATAAACTTGATAGAGACATAGGTATGGTATTCACTACACAATGATCTTGTCTTAGAAAAATGCGGTGTTATTTTGGCAGCATACCGGCGTGACATAAGGATTCATGAAAATGGTTGATGAGAGAGAAATGGGTGTCTCATAATATATACATGAAATGAACAGTAAAGGGGTCATATAGATACATGTACCAAAAAACTTAATGGAATTTAGATTCATAATACAGAAGAATTACATGGATGTAAAATAGGAGAGAGAAATCCCCCATGGAATTTCGGCATGGTAACGGGTGTACATGAGAGGAATTAATGAGAGAGAAAGGGGTATCCCATCATCCAAACATAAATAGGGAAGTATGGTGGAGGTGTGAAATCATACCCCAACATTTTTAAATGAAAAAAATTCATAACAACTTAAAGAAAATTGGACAAAAATGAGAAATGAAGGAATCCCTTACTTGGAAGTGTGCTTCCAAAGGCTTGGGAGAAGCATGAGAGAGGATTCTTGGGAGCTTGGGGCACCTTGGGAGGATTATAGAGAGAGGAGGGGAGAGGTTTGAAGAAGTCAAAAGGATTTTAGTGAAGAGGAAATGGGAGTTTGGGTGCATTTATATAAGAAATGAGAGGAAATTCTTTATTATTTAGGCTTGAGACACCTCACATTAAACTAATCAAAACCACAAACCAGCACATGGTTTTTGCCCATGGTTTTTGCAAAATGGGAGTGGAAAATAATGTTTTTTAAGGAAAATGCCCCAAATTCTTAAAATAATAGGGTTGATTATGTGGAGGTGAGTCACACTCTCAAGGAAAACAATTTAAAAAGACAAAATACTTTATAAGCCTTGAAGGGTCCACTAAAGCTTTGTAAAATAAATTAAACAATCCCAAAATAACTTTATTTTAATGGTAAAACAAATATTGGCCGAAAATAATGTTTATAATATTTTATTAAATCACTATTGGGTCATTATGATGTCGTAAAACACTTTATATATTTAAACAGTATTTAATTTTTACCCAAAAATTCGACTGTCTCAGAAAATTATGAAAAAACCACCGTTGGATAATTTCAACGTACTGATTCCAAAAATAAAATTAATTTTATCTAAATAATTTTTTAAATATGTGAATTATTATTTTAAAATAAAAACTGTCATTTATAAAAAATTCATGGGTTTTGAAAAAAACAGATTTCAAACATTAATAAAAATTACAATTGCATTTATAAAATTATATGATAATTTATATTTAATAAAAAGTAATTTAATAATAATAATAATAAAATTTTATTAAAATATTACTTAATTCAAAAATAAATTAATTCATCAAAATAGATTTCTGAAACACGCGGCCGATTGTCGCCTATCGACCGGTCAAAGTTCCGATGCTCTGTTAATGTGTATAACAACACTCGGGTCGAATCCTCGATGATGATACTTTTTTATAGTCGGTTGTTTTTAGTTAATTGTATTCTGATTGGGGGGTTTGTTTGTAGATATTATGAAATAATTTATGGATGATGTTTTATTTAACAAATTAATAAATATTGGAGTGAGTTCATTATTGGGGATTTAAGCTTATGATACCCTTGAGCTTTGCTTTATATTGCATTAAATTAATACCCACTTCACAAGATGATTTTGATCGGAATTCCCAAGTGTTAAAGCTTTAATCCAAGCCCTAAATTAACTTAGTGTTATAATAATTACCTTTAATTGTTTATGGTAGTGTATTTGGGGTTCCAATAATCCATGGAATCCACATATTAAACAAAACATGTCATTAATCCATGATATATAAAGTTCAACATACACAATATTAACTCAAAGAATACTGATCGACCAAAGAATCTCAATAACTCAATATCCACAAATTATAAATTACCCCAATGGTATATTTACTCATCAATTTAAATGATTAGTAATATGGGTATAATTATTATGATGATAAATTAAGAAGATAAGAAAAATATAGGGATAACAAAAGAGTGTTGCGTCGAACACGCACACAAACGATGAAGGGAATTAAATACCGACTTTAGATTGAACGAGAACGCAAAAGAAGGGAAGGGGATTAAAATATATTTAAAATATTTTAAGAACATTAATATTAAACTATATAAGGTGTATGAGAATAAGATATATTGAATAAGAAACTTTCCTTAAAACAGAATTACAAAGAAAGAGACTTACAAGATTACAAAAATGAAGAACACAAAACTAAATGAATATAAAGAGAGGAGGAAAGGTATATCATGTGAAAACATGAGTATGTAAGGTCATAAAAATACCTTTTAAAGGCTTTGGTTGTGCCAATATGTTCTCCTCTCTTCTGAAATGCAAACTCTTTTCAAGGAGGGGAGGGGGATGTATTTATAGCCCAATGTTGTAGGCTGTTTGCATTCCAAAACTGCCCCTCCACTTACATCGCCAATTTCATAAAATAGACAGCCTGATATAGATGCAAAATATTCTTACAAGTTGTATATAAATATATCCTCTATCTATGCTTAAAATTTGGAGGCCATTGGAATTAAGGATCCATATTTATGGCTGGTTCATTAAACAAAGTTAATCTGTCCATTTAAATCCAAACTTTTTAAAGTCCAAAATATGAATTGGTTTTTGAATTGGAATATGCCTTCAAATCCGAATGATTTTTCTTCAAAAAAGATGTCCTCCTATATCTCCGCTTTCACACTGTGAAATATCAGCTGGATTTGATGATTACATCATGAGATATGTCATGAATAGTGTCCGAATTTTAATTCCCGGACAGAATGGGGGGCTGGACTTAAAAGCATTTGTTGGGCCTCTTATTCCTGGAGTTGGGCCCAGAAATTTTTATCAATTACTCCTTGAATTTTGATCCTAATGTGTGAGGATAATTAATGAAATTTATCTTCTAGATTGAGCCCAGTAATTCAATCTTCATGGATGATCCAGTTTGTTTACAGATTTTGTGGGCCATCTTGTGTGGTCCATATGAGCCTTCAAATGGAAGAATTGGCACATGATCCCTTCTAATGAAATGTTGGATATTTAATTAGGAATAAAAATACAAGAACCACTCAATTTAGATCATAAGGGTGATAGGTATAAATAAAATATTAAACTGACTCAATTTGACTACTTCTAAAAATTCTCACAAACTATACTTAGTATTAAAACATTAATATTTCACACAAATTATGCACATTTCATATAAAATCAGTAAAGGGAGTATATAATAATTCATGAAAATATTAATAATACAAACTTCCCCATACTTAGTCTTGGGCATGTCTTCATGTGCAACAAATATAAAAACATGACAAAATCATTTTCACTCACCAAAAAATATTAAAATTTTGTTTTCTCCATCAAGGGAGGTTTAAACTATTTCACTAATTCATATTGAATTACAATTAAAATTTTTACAGAAAAAATGTTCCAAAAACAACTCTTTTTTTCATGCTCAAATTCAGAAATGGAAAATGTGGACACTCAAAACTCACACCTCTTGAGATGATAAAATTCATTTGTGGAGGTTCACTCTTTCACCAACCAAAAGTGAAAATCTTAGAGTTTGAAAGATCTCTCAGCTTCTAATCCATATCCAAACTACACAAGAATCAAGAGGTCTTTTAAAGGGTTTTTTTCTGTGGCTATGGGATGTTAGGAATATAATGTCTAAGAGAGCGAAGAACAGGGGTAAAACACCAACATGGAAAAAGAAATGCACATATTTTTTTGAAATGAGACATGAAAGAAAATGGAAAAACATATTTAATAGGGAATGAAAATGTGAAATAAGACACAAAATTGGAAGGAAATATGAAGGGAATGGGAATATAGAATATTTACAAAACACAAAATTTCTCCCAATGACATAAGAATATAATGCAATTGTTCTTTTTTTCTCTTTCTTTTCGAAAGTTGAACTTGAAACAGATCTCCAACTCACATCCCAACCCATGATTTATCTTCTCTCAACACTAATTGTAATAGTTATAACAAGATCAAAGGATGAGAAATAGTGATTTTTGACCTACCCAAGACAAAACCAATTTTTTTTTATTTGTTTTTATTTTTTTTAATTTTTTTTCTTGAATACTTGTCTATAAAATTTGAACAATATGTCATAAGCATATATACATTCCCAAACCCCACTGAAGGGAAACCTCTCCCCCACACTAAAATGGATGCTTTCCCTCAAGAATATGATAATATGGTGAAATCAATAAAGGGTACCCCAAATGAAATCCATCCCCCCCACTTAAATTTTAAAATAAATATGAAATGAAAATCCATGTTGACATTGGGTGGGAAAAGGTATTGGGATTGTAATTTGGCTATCAAAGAAAAGGGTTTCATAGGCTCAAAGGGGCTTTCAAAAGAAGGATTAATGTAAGGGAAATGGGATGGTATTTGTCTATTGTGATTCTCATGTGGTTAAAATAATTCCTCTATCATATTAATGCACAATAAAGTAGAAAATTCAGCTTGAAGATCCCCAAACTCAAGATTCAGAATTGGGGGTAAAAAACAAACATTTTGAAAAGATGGCCATAGGTGGGCTTGGTAAAAAAGTAAATGTTGTTTCTCACAGGTGGGGGAAATCATTTTCCAAATCAATAACTAAGCATTCAAAATGTATTATTCTTGAAAAAAAATTCTTTATACAAAGTCATGATGAAAATACAAAATTTTTGAGACGAAAAAATGTCTTGTTGACTCGCCAAAATGGTTGGACAAAATTTGAAAATTTGATGGTGAGTAAGTATGACTTTGTTTTTTTTTTCATTTTTTTGTTATTTTTTTTAGTTTTTTAGTGTATTTATAGTACACACCCCCAAAAAAGAGAACGATAAAAAGAAAGGGTTTGATGAAAAAAGTGGTAAAAAAATGAAATAGAGAAGAAAAAGAAGAAAAAGGTAGAGGGAGAGAGAAGATGATTTAAAGGGAAAGAGGTGCCCCTGGTTTGGATTTGGTGGGTTGTCATCTCCATCGAGTGGTGGGTCAACTGTAGAAGTTAGAGATCCGATGGAATTTGATGTTGTTCCAAGATTGTGGGATGTTACCTGAAAAAGAGAAATCATTATTCATCTAACTAAAAACTAAAAATAAATTAAAATTTCAAAAAAGTATAATAAAACATGGGTTTCCTCCCAAGAAGCGCTGCATTTACTTGTCTACAGCTGGACAATTGTAGTGGACTACCCATAGTCTGATGGTGGCCACCATATTTTCTCAAATCCAGAGTGCTTCCAGAAAAAATTCTCCATTGGGAGGCCTGATGATTCATTGGATAATTCCATCCCTTCCATGTTGTTTCGCTTATAATTCAACGGGGGTGTAAATAACATATGACTATCCTCCCTTTGTTAATCAATTTGAGGAATTTTTTTATCCACCAAGTGATGGTATTATATTCTTGTAAATTATGAAATATGTCTCAATTATGATGTTTCATTTATGTAAGGTTAAGATAACACAAAAATAGAGTATAAGATCCCAATTGTTTTTCACTCATTTATTTCATCACTTACCTATGTAGAGTAATGAGGATCATTGGAGTCATAATACTGAATAAATTTTTCAAAATATTTTATATCAATGTTGTTCTCCAAAGAATGGTCAATTTCAACATCACCAGTGATCACATTATTAATTAGGGAACAAATATCAAAAACATCGCTACCATCAGGACAATATAAACACATTGTTTCAGGGTTCACCTCACAAATAATAGAATTTTCATAATAATGGATAGAAAACGATGAATGTTTGATAATCAGATATGAATAAAAAAATGGACATGCTTGTTTGTTTTCCCCATTACTATCCATGTTGGAGCAGTGGATGTCAGATGTGATATGGGATTCCAAAGAGTTTTCAAGATCCTTTAGATCAATGTAGTTTGCATTTGTAATGTCAAAATAAACTTCTCCATTTATGACTTGGTTAATGAGGATGAAATATTCACAAACTCCTCCATCAGTAGAACAAGAAGGACATGATGGATTGGGATTCAACACACTCTCAGAGAGAGTTTCAGAAGAATGTATAGAGAATGTAGATTCATTCTATGATGGGTATCACATGGATTGAAAAATATTGAACTTGACCAGTTGGTCACCAAATTCCATGGATAAGATGCCAGCATGAACATCAATTTTGGTTTTAGATGTCATGAGGAAAGGTCTTCCTAGAATTAGGGTAGATCGAGAAAAGTTCATCTCACCTTCCATGTCAAGGAAATAGAAGTCAGCTGGGAAGATAAGATCATTGACTCGAACAAGGACATACTCAATTATAACCTTAGGACTGGCTGTTCTTCGATTGGCTAACTGAATGACAACACCTATTGGATTTAAGGGACCTAGACCAAGGTTGAAGAAGATAGATTTGGGCATGACATTAATTGAGGATCCTAGGTTTATGAGTGCATCATCAAAGTTTGAACATCCAATTTGGCATGGAACCGTAATGGTCCCTGGATCATTGCACTTAATGGGTATGGAATCTTGGGTTGAAACATTTTCAAAAGTTCAAAAGTTGCCTCTTATTGGTACACAACTCCTTGAGAAACTTATCATACTTAGGAATTTGTTTAATGGCATATAAGAGGGGAATGTTCACTTCAAAACTTCTAAACATGTCGAGCATTTCAGGATCAGGTTCAAAAGACTTCTTTGGCTTAGAAACGGCTTGAGGAATAGGAATTGGGGTTTTATGGGGAATATAAGGAGTGTTGGGAATGACTTTAGGTTTCTTTTCATATTTATTTTTCTTTTCATTTTCTATGTCAACATTCAAAGGGGGGTTAGAGGACTTATCTTGAGGCATGGAAATTTTCTTCCTCGATCTAAGTGCAATTTCACTTACATTACCCTTGGGGTTGGGTAATGGTTGAGTTGGAAGTTGGGAAGAATTGGATGGTTGCTTTTGAATAAGGTGAGATGCAAGTTGACCAATTTGGGTTTCAATGTTCATGAGGCTGGAACAGGTGAAGGAGGCAAGACCTTCCACTACACTTTCCCATGGTTTCTTGGAAGAAGAGGCTTTTCCTGAATTGGGATTACCTAGATTTTGGTTCTTGGGAAAGAGATTTTATTTGTTTTGTAATTGGGAAGGATCACTAGGATAGTGGAATCCATGAGGAGGATTGATCCTTTGAGGTTAAGGAATAAAAGGATAAGGTTGTTTGAAGTTACCAACACCTTGACAATATTTGAACTGGTTTGGGTTTTGATGAGGGAATTGAGGGGGATGAGAGAAAAAATTTCCATACCTTAGGCCTTGGTTATAGGAAAAAGAGAAGGGGTCGGAGTGAGGTTGGTTGAAGTTTCTAATGAACTGAACTGATTGTTGAGGGTTGGTGTTCTGCTAGGCATATGTTGCATTGAGCTCCATTGGTCCAGATGAATCAGATTGACCCTCTTGAATTTGTGGACATGTGTTTGTTGGATGAGATGGAGAGTTGCACATTCCATATTTGTTGACAGGTCTAAGAAACAATGACTGTGGAGAAGATGAAGTTGGGGATTTGGTATCCACAACTAGTTGTCGCACAAGACCTGTAAGTTCACTCATCCACTCTGTGATTTTGTTCGGCTCTATGGATTGATTGTCTCAGACTTATTTGAATTGAGAATGTGCTCGAGTATGGAATTGTTGTGTGTTTTCATCCATGTTTCTTAAAAGATCTCTTGCAGTTGTAGGAGTTTTATCAACAAGATCACCGCTACTTGTGACATCAATGAGGGTTCCCTCCATAGCCAATAACCCCTCATAGAAGTATTGGATCAAGAGTTGGTCAGGTATTTGGTGGTGTGGGCAGGTTGCAATAAGATTTTTGAACCTCTCCCAGTATTCATGGAGTGATTCACTTAGGAACTGATGGATACCACTTATTTCCTTTAGATAGAAGCAGTACGAGAAGCAGAAAAAAATTTCCCTAAGAATAGTCGCTTCATGTCATTCCATGTGGTTATGGAACCAGGAGGAAGGTAGTAGAGCCATAACTTAGCAGATTCATCTAGGGAGAAAGGTAATGATTTAAGTTTTATTTTTTCCTCAGAAAACCATTGAGGCTTCATAGTAGAGCACACTACTTGGAACTCTTTAAGGTGGAGATGTGGATCCTCACCAGCTAGCCTGTGGAAATGTGGAAGAAGATGAATCAAACCCGATTTGAGTTCAAAGTCAGCCTCTATGTTTGGATATTTAATACCAAGAGGTTGGTAATTCATATATGTGGCAACAAGTTCTTTAAGTGTTTGTTCCCTAGGATTTTCCATATCTAATTCAATTGGTTGGACAATGACTGGTTCTTGAATGAGTTGATTATCTCTTAAGTTCCTCCTAAGTTGGCGAGGAGTTCCCTCAATTTCAATGTCAAAAAATTCTGAGGGATTTTTTGGGAGGATACGGGGAATTTAGAGAGATTTGGAAGAAAGATGAAGACAATTTTTTTTCTTTGTGTTTTCTGTTTATGATTTTTATGAGGAAGGAGAGTTTTCTCTGTGTTTTTTTTTTCAATTTTTTTTCAATTTTTTTCTTTTTTTTACAATAACCAGAAACTAAGGACTACTTAAAGCACCATCCCTGGAAACGACGCCATTTGAAATGTGTGGCCTATTTTCACCTATCGACCTGTCAAAGTTCTGATGCTCTCCTAATGTGTATAGCATCACTTGGGTCGAATCCTCAACGATGATACTTTTTTATAGTCAGTTGTTTTTAGCTAACTGTATTCTTATTGGGGGGTTTTTTGCAGAGCTTATGAAATAATTTATGGATTATGTTTGATTTAAAAAATTGATAAATATTGGGGTTAGTTCATTATTGGGGATTTAAGCTTATGATATCTTTGAGCTTTGCTTTATATTGCATTAAATTAACACCCACTTCACAAGATGATTTTGATCGAAATTCCCAAGTGTTAAAGATTTAATCAAATCCATAACTAAACTTAGGGTTATAATAATTACCATTACATGTTTATGGTAGTGTATTTGGGGTTCCAATAATACATGGAATCTACATATTAAACAAAAAATGTCATTAATCCATGACATATAAAGTTCAACATACATAATATTAACTCAAAGAATACTCATCGAGCAAAGACTCTCAATCACTTAATATCCCCAAATTATTACTCACCCAAATGGTAGATTTACTAATCCATTTAAATGATTATTAATCAGGTTATAATTATTATGATGATAAATTAATAATATAAGAAGAAGAAATGGATATGAAAAGAGTGGTGTGTCAACCACACACACAAACGATGAAGGGAATTAAGTACAGACTTTAGATTGAATGTGAATGCAAAAGAAGGGAAGGGGATTCAACTATATTTAAAATATTTTAAGAACATTAATATTAAACTATAAAATTTGGATGAGAATAAGAGATATTGAAGAAGAAACTTGCATTAAAAAAGAATTACAAAAAAGAGACGTACAAGATTGTGAAAAATGAAGAACACAAAAGTAAATGAAAATAAAGAGAGGAGGAAAGGTCTCTCAAGTGAAAACTTGAGTATGGAAGGTCCTCTTAAGCCATTGTAAAGGATTTGGTCATGAAAATATGTGGTTATCTCTTCTGAAATGCCAACTCTTTTCAAGGATAAAAGGGGGATGTATTTATATCCCTATGTTGTGTGCTATTTCCATTCCAAAATTTCCCCTCCAATGGCTTCACCAATTTGATAAAATAGACAGTTGAATATCGAGATATGATCTTCTTACAAGTTGTATATAAATATCTCCTCTATCTAATATGAAAATTTGGCAGCTTCTGGACTTAAGGAGCCAATGTTATGGCCGGTTCATTAATCAAAGTTAATCTGTCCATTTCAATCCAAACTTTTTGAAGTTCAAAATGTGAATGGGTTTTTGAATAAGAATTTGCCTTCAAATCCAAATTATTTCTTCAACAATGGAGGCCACATATATCTCCTCTTTCACAATGAAAAATATCATTTTGATTTTATGATTACATCATGAGATATGTCATGAATAGTGTTCGGATTTTAATTCCAGGCCAGAATGGTGGGATGGACTTCAAAGCATTAGTTGTGCCCCTTGTTCTTGGAGTTGGGCCCTAAAATTTTTATCCATTACTACTTTCATTGTTATACGAATGTTTTAGGAGAATTAATGAATTTTGTATTCTGGATTGAGCCCAGTAATTCAATCTTCATGGATGATCCAATTTCTTTACAGATTCTGTGGTTTTTCTTGTGTGGTCCATATGAGACTTCAAAAGGACAAATTGGGCCATAATACCTTCTAAGAAAATGTTGGATATTCAATTAGGAATCCTGAAAAATAAGAACTACACAATTTGGATCATTAGGGTGATATTTATAAATAAAATAGTAAACTGAATCAATTAGAATATTTCTAAAAATGCTCAAAAATTATACTTAGTATTGAAACATTAATTTTCACACAAATTATGCACATTTCATATAATAATTCATGAAAATATGCGAATTTTTCTTTTAAAATAAAAACTGAAATTTATCGAAAATTCATGGGTTTTGACAAAAACAGCTTTCAAACATTAATAAAAATTACAATTGCATTCATAAAATTATATGATAATTTATATTTAATAAAAAATAATTTAATAATAATAATAATATTTTGTTAAAATATTATTTAATTCGAAAATCCATTAATTCATCAAAAATAGATTTCTTAGTTTAATATTAACTAAATAACTATTTGTGCTTTAAAAACTATTTACAAAGTAACAATAATAAAATGAATGAACATTCTTTATACAAAAATAATGTACATAGTCATAGTGATAGGGTCTTGTTACATAACCCCTTATAACACCCACACAAGACCAAAGGTTAAGGTTTGCGTTGGTGATAGACTTTTGGGGTGGCTGGGATAACATCTCCCATGTGGTAATCTCTATTAACTTCCACTTCTCTCGTAGTCGCTTCTGCTCAAGCTTAATGTGTTCATGATTAGCTTGGGCTTGGTCTAGAGGGAACCCCAATGACACCACCTCCTTTCCGAGCTCCAACAAATGGGCTTCATATGGGGAAAGTCTACTATATGAGGCCATCACTTCCTTTTTCTGAGTAAATTGGATTTGTTAAAACCCTATATTTATACTAATCAAGTGATCACTGTTCAAAAAATATATTAGAAATAGTCACAAATCTTAATGGTATTTTAAAATCCAGAAACATAAAACCAATGATGATCACATTTTATATAACCATAATAAGACATTTAATTAGATCAAGAGGAATTTCCTTTAATGAAAGTTTGGGTTGTTACGATCTTCTTCCCTTAAGAAATTTTTCCCTAAAAATTTCTTTTTCCCACAATAAAATAGATGTGGGTAACTCTACTACATCATTTCCTTCGATTCCCATGTCACTTATTCAAACTTTTGGTTTCTCCACAACACATTTATGAGGGGCGTTGTCTTATTTCGTAGAACTTTTTCTGTACGATCTAAGATCATCACTAGTTTCTGCTCATAAGAAAGATCATCCTCTAACTGTACCACCTCTGAAGAGATTACATGTGAAGGTTCTGGTATGTATTTCCTTAAGAGAGATACATGAAAGATATCATGTAATTTGGCCATGGTAAGTGGAAGTGCTAGTCGATAGACCACAACCCCGACACAATCAAGAATCTCGAAGGGGCCGATGTACCTAGGAATTAACTTCCCTTTATTTCCAAACCTCATGACCTTATTCCATAGGGATATTCATTGAAATACCATGTCTCCAACTTTAATCTCAAGGTCTCATCGACAGTTATCTATATAACTCTTCTGTCGTCTATAGGCTTCTTTGATATACTGCTGAATGATTTTCACCTTCTCTACCATTTCTTCGACCATTTCTGGTCCTAGCAGCCTACACTCACCGACTTCATCCCAACACACTGGTGTTCTACACCTTTACCCATAAAGGGCTTCATATGGTTCCAATTGGATGCTCGAGTGGAAACTGTTATTATAGGAGATTTCAACCAGAGGAAGATGTTGATCCCACCCTCTTTTGAAGTTTATTGAACCTGATCTTAAGAAATCCTCTCGTGTCTGAATAGTTCTCTAAGATTGGCCATCAGTTTTAGGATGATAGGCCTTACTGAAGTTCAATTTAGTATCCCGAGCATGTTGAATACTCTTCCGAAACATAGAGGTGAATCTTAGATCTCGATCAGATACAATATATAGTGGTACTCTATGAATCCTTACCACTTCCCTGATATATATCCGTTCCAGTTGATCCAATGAGAAATCCTCCCAAATTGAAATGAAGTGTGCTGAATTTGTAAGATGATCTAAAAAACCCAGATTGCATTTTAGCCTTTGGATGTCTTTGGATGTTCGGTGACAAAGTCCATGGTGATGTTCTCACATTTCCATAGTGGTATGGGCAATAGTTTCATCATCCCCTTAGAATTATGCCCCTCTACCTTCACTTATCGAGACATCAAGCACTTTGATGTATACTCAGTGATCTCATTCTTCATATTATCCCACCAATAATTCTCTCATAAGTCTCAATACATCTTTGTGTTTCCTGGGTGAATAGATAAATTCGAACTATGTGCATCATCCAAAAGTTCCTTCTTCAGTTATGGACTTTATGGAACACATAGTCTTTTCCCAAATCTCACATTTCATTTTTCATTATCATTGAACTACGATTATTTCCCTCTTCTGATAGCTTCCACTTTCTTCTGAATTCCCACTTCATCCTTTTAAGCATCCTTTAACCTTTCTAAAAGATGCGGTTGAGAAATCATTTGTGAAAGGATTGATGATGTTCCCTTCTTTGTGATTCCCATGTATATCTTCATCAAATATAAGAAGATTGTATCCTTCTCAATTATCATCAGTGATAGAATCGCTGGGTCTTTTCTAAATAGAGCATCTGCTACCTTGTTCGCTTTCCCATGATTGTAATAGATTGAGCAGTCATAGTCTTTTATCAGCTCTAACCATATTCGTTGGCGCATGTTCAACTCTTTCTATATGAATATATACTTGTGGATTTTGTGGTCCATATATATTTCACACTTCTTCCCAAAGAGATAATGCCGCCAAATTTTTAAGGAAAAGATCACTGAAGCCAACTCCATATCCTGTGTTGGATATTTATACTCATGAACTTTCAGTTGCCTTGAAGCATAGGCAATTACTTTGTCATTTTTCATCAACACACATCCCAAGACCTTCTTCAAAGAATCAATGAATACCACAAAAATTTCTCCACTTGTGGGTAAAGTGAGAACAGGCATATTTATAAGCCTCCTTTTTAACTCATTGAAGCTTTATTCACATTCATCACTCCAAAAAACTTTACTCTCTTCTGAGATAGCTTGGTAAGAGGGTTTGACAATCATGATAAATTTCTCACAAATCATCGATAATATCCAGCTAACCCCAAGAAGCTACAGATATGTGTTACCGATGTTGGCCTTGTCCATCCCTCAATTGCATCAGTTTTGGAGGGATCCACATATATCCCATTTCTTGTGATGATATGGCCCAATAATGAAACCTCCTTCAACCAGAACTCACACTTGTTTTACTTTTTATAGAGCTTCTCCATTTGTAAGGTCTCTAGTATAGTTATTAGATTCTCCTCATGATCCTCCTTAGTTTTGGAGTATATCAGAATATCAACTATAAAGACTACCTCAAATTTGTTGAGGTAATCCCTAAAGAATACATTCATCATGCCCATGAATATTTCTAGAGCATTAGTGAGTCCAAAAGGCATCACTATGAATTTATAGTTCCCATATCTTGTACAAAAAGCAGTCTTGGGGATATCTTCCTTCTTCAGCCTTACTTGATAATATCGCGACCACAAATACTCCTTGGAGAAGTATTGTGCTCCATGCAGTTGATTGAAAAAGTCATCAATTTGTGGGAGAGGATACTTGTTCTTTATATTTATTTTTTTAAGCTCATGATAATTGATGAAAAGGCTCATTGACCTATCTTTCTTCTTGACGAAGAGGACTGGTGTACCCCATGGTGAAGCACTTGGGCGTATAAACCCTTTATCCAGATTCCCCTGTAGTTGTTTCTTCAACTCTTAAAGTTCCACAACAGCCATTCTACACAGAGTCTTGGATAATGGAAATGCCCCATGTATAAGATCAATTGAGAATTCAACATCTCTTCTAGGAGGAAGACCAATCAATTCCTCAGGAAACACTTCAGTGAATTCCCTCACAACAGGCATGTCTTCAAGGATGGTTTCCTCCCTAAACTTAATCATATGAACCAGATACGTGTGCTCATAGGGCAGTAATATCCACACTTGAGATGATGGAGCTAAAGAAGATTCATCTTCCTCCTTGCACTTGTATATAATTAGGGGTTGATTCTCCACATGGAGAGTGATTTACCTATCACAACAATTTATGATGGCTATATATAAGGAAAGCCAACCCATGCTACGAATTTAATAAAATTAAACTAGAGGGAGTATGAAGAGGTTCATTGGGAAATTCAATCCACATATTATAATAGGAGAGGAGTTATATTCATGGGATGCAATGATTTCCCCATTTTATGTACTCACTGACATCTTCACTTCCATGATTTGTGGTGGTGCTGGAATTGTTCTACTAAACTTTTGGGATATTAAAGAATGCATAGAACCAGAATAAAAAATTGAGTTTTCTATTATTGAATGAATAACTAGAATACCTATCACCACTTCATTATTTGGGTTCACTTCGGATGTAGTGATGGAAAAAGCTCTCCCTTACTGCCTTGGAGGTTGTTGGTTGCCTCCGAAAACCGTTGGCTTAGGGCACTGATTTGAAAAATTCCTTGGTTCTTTGTAGTTAAAGAAATGAACAATGCATTGAGAGTTGAACAGAGTGTTCCTCTCCTTTGTCACAGCCGCAAGTTTTTCTTGCCGATAGTTAATGGCTAGGTTCCCTTCTCTTCCACACCTAAATCATTTCCTCCTCTCCTTCATGCAATTTCTAGGGTGCTTCTTTCCACACCGTTGGAAAGTGGGGTATTTTATTTTTTTAGCACCATTGGATTTATCCATTGGAACTCTAGAATTAAAGTCCACCTTACACTTCTTATCCCCATGATACCCCTAAGGTTCGCCGATCTCTATTTCAACCTTGAGGGCACATAGAACAATTTCCTCATAGATTTTAAAGTCATGGATCTCTAGGGCTTTGTACAGGCTAGGTTTCAGCCCACCAAAGAGGTGGTAAACCTTGTATTAGGGGGTAACGACATAGCCAGAAGCGTATCGTGCAAGCCTTGTGAAGTTTTCCTTGTACGCTCTGACAGATTCATCATCTTTTTTCTTGGGGGAAAGGAAGTACCTTTCTATCTTAAGACGGAGGGTGCGCAGAAAATATTTATCAAAAGACATATTCTCAAAATCCTTCCATTTAAACGCCTTGATCTCCTCCTTAGGCTTCGTATTTTTGATCAATGACCACCATTTATCAACTTCACCCTCCATATGACAAGTATCCAGGAGAACCTTTTCATGTTCAGAACATTGAAGGACGGAGAAGATCTTTTCAATGGAGTTGATCCATTGTTCGACGATTGAGGGATCAGATGATCCATTAAAAGTAGGAGGCCTTTGTCTCTGGAAGCTATCGATATTGACTTATTCTTTCTTGGGGGGGGGGGTTAACTTTCCTCTTGACCCATGTTTCTATTCAAATCTTGAGTTAACTGAGAGAGAAGCGTAGAAATTTTTGCGATTCCCACTCCCATCGGATTGGGCATCTCATTAGTACAATCATCAAATTGATCTTCACATTAGTTGTTAGCCCAAGTCCTCCTATTATTGGCCATTGGATGGAATAAAATGAATGTTAGGGGTAACACATATAGGGTAATCCAAGGAAAAAATTGATGAATTATAAATAATTTTTTTTCATTAAATTATGAATTTATAGGCTTTAATCTATGCTATTCATGATCTACTTTATAACATATATTCTTAGGGGAATTTGTTTAATTATCTTAATAAGGGTTCATAATAAGATTGTAAATTTACCAAAGAATATCCCCCAGGAGTGTCGTAACCAAGAGTGCAGCAAGGCCTGTTTTTGTGTACCAGGATACCACAGGTCAAGCCCGAAACTCCTTGTTGGGGTTTTCACCATTAGGTACATCTGTGCTAGAGCCACCTCTACCTGCTCGAATCCAGACAGGGATGTAGTTTCTTGATAAACCTTTCACTCAATACTCACCAAAACATAGGGTTGTTTTTATTATACTTAGTCCGGTCTCTAAGGCTTTAATAGGGTTTTCCAATCCTAATCCCAAAAATAACTAAGCCAATCCTCTGATACCAACTATAACAACCATGTTCTTTATTACACACTAAGACATTATTTATTACATAAAATTCACTTGATACAACATAGAAGATCGAGAGGTCTAGTGTCTTTGGGGATTAAGATCATTATATAACAACTTAAAACATGTAATAAACATCTTTATTGAAAACTTCTTTTACATGACCACTACATTCCCTCATACATAGCATTGCATGGGATAACCTGAGGACATGCATAAGAAAAGGGTGAGATATACAGCCTAGTAAGGGAATAAACATGGAATAACACGAGGAATAAAATACATGTTAGACAATAGGCATATCAATGGAGAATAAGAGAAACATGAACATAAAGGCATGATAAAGCATGATAATCATAACATGGAAATGTGGCAACAAGACTTAACATGGAATTTAGCATGAGCCAAGGCTCATTACACATAGAGAATGAGAAAAACCTCATTGCACAGGAAGCACGAGTAAACCCTAACTGCGCTTGAATTATCATGAGTCAACACTCATTTCAAATGATGTATCATGATAGTATACATTACCCAATGCATTGGAGCGCTATCAGGGCGCACCCTTCTTAAACATTTCATTTAATGCATAAGTGTGCCACATGGGTTATATAACATGGAACCAATCAAAATCATAAGTTATTCCACGATTAAGTAATGTGGAATAAATACATGAAAGTACCATTAAATATGTATATGTGCATGAAGGTGAATACCCTTAATAGAGACATGGGTATGGTATTCACTACACAATGATCTTGGCTTGAAAAAATGCATTGCAATTTCGGCAGCATACCAGTGTGACATAAGGATTCATGAAAATGGTTGATGAGAGACAAATGAGTGGCTCATCATATTTACATGAAATGGAAAGTAAGGGAATCATATAGATACATGTCCCAGCAAACGTAATATAATTTAGATGCATAATAAAAAATATTTACTTGGATATAAAAGAGGAGAGAGAAATCTCTCACGGAATTTTGGCATGGTAACAGGTGTACATGAGAGGAATTAATGAGAGAGAAAGGGGTCTCCAATCATAAAAAAATAAAGATATAATTATGGGGGAGGTTTGAAATCATACCCCAACATTTTTAAATGAAAAAAAATGGTCATATCAACTTACAGAATATTGGACAAAAATGAGAAAGGAAGCAATCCCTTACTTGGAAGTGTGCTTCCAAAGGCTTGGGAGAAGCTTGAGAGAGGCTTATTGGGAGATTGGGGCACATTGGGAGGATTATAGAGAGAGTAAGGAATATATTGGACTAACTCCAAAATATTTGAGTGAAGAGGAAGTGAAATATTGGGTGGTTTTATATTGGAAAGGAGAGGGAATTCTTTATTATTTAGGTTTGGGACACCTCACATTAAACTAATCAAAACCACAAACCCACCCATGGTTTTTTACCATGGGTTTTTCCAAATGGGAGTGTAAAAAAATATTTTATAAGGCCAATGTTAGAACATATTAAAATAAGAGGGTTACTTATGTGGAGGTGAGTCACACTCTTAAGGAAAAACAATTTAAAAAGACAAAATGTTTTATAGGCCTTGAAGGGTCCACTAAAGATTTTTAAAATAACTAAAACAATCCCAAAATCAAATTATATTAATATTATAAAATATATTGTCCGAACATAATATTTATAGTATTTTATTACATCACTATTGGGTCATTATGATGTCATAAAACACATTATATATTTATACAGTATTTAATTTTAATCCAAAAATTTGAGTGTCTCTGAAAATTATGAAAAATTCACCGTTGGATAATTTCGACATACTTATTACAAAATTAATATTCATTTTATATAAATAATTTTCTAAATATTTTAATGTCTACTTTTAATATAAAAAATGACATTTGTAAAAAATTATTGGGTTTTGACAAAAATAGCTTTCAAACATTAATAAAAATTACAATTGCTTTCATAAAATTATATGATAATTTATATTTAATAAAAAGTAATTTAATAATAATAATAATATTTTATTAAAATATTATTTAATTTAAAAATCCATTAATTCATCAAAATATATTTCTTAGTTGAATATTAACTAAAATAACTATTTGTGCTTTAAAAACTATTTTCAAAGTAACAATAATAAAATGAATGAACATTATTTGTATAGAAATTGTGTACATAGTCATAGTTCTAGGGTCTTGTTACATAACCCCATATAACACCCACATAAGACTGAAGGGTAAGGTGTGCGATGGTGACATACTCTTGCGGTGGCTCAGATAACATTGCTCGACTAGTAATCTCGATTAACTTCCACTTCTCCCGTAATTGGTTCCGCTCAAGCTTAACGTGTTCAAGCTAGGATTGGGATTGGTCAAGAGTGAAGCCCAATGATACCACCTCCTTTCCAAGATTTAAGAAATGGGCTTCATACGGGGAAATTCTAATGGATGAGGCCATCGATTCCTTTGTCTGAGTAAATTGGATTTGTTAAATCCCTATATTTATACTAATCATGTGATCACTATTCAACGACTATATTAGCAATAGTCACAACTCTTAATGATATTTTAAAATGTAGAAACATAAAACCAATGAATTTAACATTTTATATAACCATAAAAAGACATTTAATTAGATCAAGAGGAATTTCCATTAATGAATTTTTGGGTCGTTACACAATCATAAAAGAATCTCTTCTTCTAGAATAAAATAATTCCACATTGGAATTATCTTGTCTTACTTTACCAATATCTAGATGTATTAGTAAAAATATTGAAACCTTCTATCCATCTTCATTGTATTGAATCAGATATAGAAATGGAATTCCTTGAGTGGATTTAATTTCTTCTTCTTCTCTAGATTGGATTTGTCGATATGTTATTCCTTTATTTTTTGGTATTTAATTTAGTTCTCTATCTCCACCTTCTCTCTTCTTATGTTATTATTAATAAAAACCCCACAATAAGTTGATATATTTTCCATATTTAAATATAAATACTCCACAAAATTAAAAAAATGATTTCTATATTCAATTCACTATAAACTTCAGCCTTTACTCCAGCCTAAAAAATATAGTTTTTTCCAATATTAATTTATAAATAAATCTTCAGGGTAAAAAAATATATTTTATCTATAGTGTGACTTCCTCACTATTCCATGACATTCCACTTATTTAGCTTGATCATGACATGATATCAATCTCCATGTAATGATTATTAGTCAATAATAAAATCCATGAAATTTGTATATTATATTCTATTCAAATCCTTTGAATCTATTTTTGTGATCCTATAATCATTGTGGATCCCCAAACCATTCATGGGGTGATCTATTGATTTATGGGCTAATCATTATTAAATTTGATAAATAGTCTGAAGCCTAAATTTCATGCATCTTCATAAATCCTCATTATTTGAATGTCATTTATAATCCCCCATGGTGTGTCCTTTATATTTCACCATGATAAAATTCCACATATTCTTGATCTCTAACATTGTTGCGGGTTGATCATCTTCTATAGAGTGGGAATATTAAAATATGAAGTTCCACTATAATACACATGAAAATATTCTTGGATTGGCCATCCTTCCTACGGTGTGACCAAATTTACCTTAAAATATAATGGAAAGAAGACTTAGTTATTTCAGTGTTCATTTAAGAATTAATTATTATTTTTTAAATCTAGATTAACCCTTATATATTTCCTTGTTGTTCAACACTTTCTTGTATTTCATAAGAAAAATCATCCCTTACATATTATGATTGGTTCAAAACATTATAGTATTTAAGAATTAGGATCAACCATTATGTATTTTTGGTATTTCAACACTTTTCTAAAATTTTAGACCCATATTCAATGGATAAACTCTTAAGTATCACTTTGAATGTTTTTCCATTGCAGTATTTTAGTATTTTGGAAGATAACCCTTACCTACAAATCCTTTTCAAAATTTCACTCTTCGTCTAAAACTACTCTTTTATACACAAGGATCTTCATTATTTTTTTTAATTTTATAATAGATTCACTGAAAATGTGATTTCATACCCCACAATGTGATGTGTTACTCCTTCATAGATATTTTATTATCCTTTTAAAATGCATTTTTAATTTATTTCACAATAATATAAATCCAAAATAATTATGTAAAACACATCTTAATTTCTATTTATTCCAACTTTAGAAATCCTCATACTCTTCATTCTAATTCCTTGATATATGAATATATCAAGGTATTTCCACCATAAGTACTACAATATATCCATTGTAGTGTATTCAATGCTTCATCACGAGTTATTTTTTTTAATTACAACACACAACCTCTTGGTCAAACCATCCATCATCATCAAACATCAATGATTGTTTAAAAATCCAACAAAAAACCTCTTGGTTGAAATATACCCATAGTATGTCAATCAAGGATAAAGATAAATAGGAAGTTATATATTTGAGAAATAATGTTGAGTCTAAAATAAAAATAAATATATCATAGAATAAATTTTAGTTTGGAATGTTTTCAGAAGAATTATTAAATGAAAGGGACGAATGTAGAACAAGAATCTTAGAGGAAGTGTTAAATGCACAAAGACCCAATTTTATGGGTAAAATTAGTGATATATATGAGGTTGT
Organism: Viscum album; assembly: GCA_963277665.1. Lineage (NCBI taxonomy): Eukaryota > Viridiplantae > Streptophyta > Magnoliopsida > Santalales > Viscaceae > Viscum > Viscum album. The sequence goes on from OY728150.1 coordinate 1,515,209,759, forward strand.
AACATCAAAATAATATTAAAAAAATTGAATAGAAAATGGGTGTTTATGAAAGAATAAAGTTATCAATCATGGAAAACATACCATCAAAATATGAGTCAACAAAAACATGGGATATATGGAGATATAGAAGAAACAATATATTTCACATAATGAAGTTCCATTTTGTGGATAATTACACCACACTATAACTTATTTTGGTGAAGTTAAAAGTTACATGAAAGGGTAAGAAATTGGATTTTAGAAAAGGACAATAAAAACATAACCATCCTAGAATAATTAAAACTCATTCCATGGATATTATTTCAATTACTCTAACATTGGGAATAAATTTGTTAACTATATGAATAGAAGTATAAGTTTTTGATATATATGATAAAGATGAATGAATGTAAGACCATATAATTAAATTACCTAGAGAAATGGATTTTAATCATTTGAGGAAAAGGAAAATGACTTGATTTGTTGGGAAGAATAATATGATAAGAGACCGACATATGTATCAACTCATTATAGATTCTATTTTAAATAGAATAATTTGATGATAGAGGAGGGAAATATTATTGAAAATATAGATTTTAAGGAAAATAAGAATAATACTTAGTAGATTGTTAATAGTATGTGATCATCCCACATGACAGGTAACATGAAACATCTCACAAATATGAAATAAAGAGTTAATGGAATGGTTCTGTTTAGAAATGATAGAGCACTAATGATAAATGGGAATGGTAATACTCTATTATACAGAAATTAATTGAATAATTTCGAAATTTTTTATATCTATGTCCTTGAACACGATATATTATGTGTAATCTAGTTATGTGACTCAAGATTGAAAATTATATTCAACTGGAAAGGATGAAATATCAAAGGAAAGAATGAAAACTCTCTTATACAGGGATAAATAATGAATGGTAACTTGTATCAGCTGGATAGAAAAGATAAAACTTGTCTTCATACTATAGAAGAGAAAAATAGTTTATGGAACTAGAGGTTTTTTCACATTTATTATTATAGTATGGATGATCAATCAACTTTGAATTATATTCATTATATTCCTCTACTGAAGAGGGACAAAGAAAATATTTATGATTCATGATTTAGGGGATTGATAGTGAGAAACCTCTACCATCCATATAATAAGCAGGTATCAAAGATGCTAAATCTGATCCACACCAATGTGTATATCCCAATTACTAAAGATGAAAATTATGGTGAGAAATATTTCATATTATTTTTCTATGACTATAGTAGGATGTGATGTACTATGATTATGTGGTATAAAAGTTAATTGTTGCAATACATTAAAAGAGTCCATAAAAGAGTGTTGAATGAATCTGGATGAATAATTAAATATCCCATAGTCTAATAATGGAATTGAATATACTTCCATTGAAGTTAAAAATTAGTTTGGAGAAAAATGGATTAAATTATGAAGTTTCAGTGGTAAGTATCCTCAATAGTTTATGGAAATAAGGAATCATATAGTAAAAACATAGTCAATAAATTATTGATTCAATGTATTTTCACTCAAAATTATTTGAAATAAGTAGATAATGTGGCTATGTGCACCTAGAGTCAAGCATTTCTTAGCCATAGAGAATAAAATACACCATATGAAATGTTTCATTGAAAAATCCATCATTGAAGTATCTTAGAGTATTTATAAGTAAATGTTTTATTTAGAATATGGATAGAAATTAGGGAAAGTATGTTGATGTTGTAGATGAAGGAATATTTTTAGACTAGTCAATATAGAGGAACACCTGTATATGTTTCAATAAAAGACACAAAAAAATAGTTGAAAGCAGTGACATGAAATTTATTGAATATGAATATAAATATTATTTTGGAATTTTTTTCCTTGAACAAGTGAATAATAAATAATAAGAGATAATTATATATTTAGTGTATTTGGAAAATCCCCTACTTGGTGATGATTATGAAGTCAAATGAGTGGAAGATAATAGTGATAATGGGGGTTAAACAATGATTAAAAAAATAATTAGATTTGAATTTTTTCTAAAAAACATTATTAAATAAAATACTACTCTATTATAGACATATAAAATGAGAAGAATAGAGTACACTATTATATTATTAGAGGTAGTTTAAACTTAATTTGAAGGATCATTAAAGGATGAATCATGTGAGAAATCCAAGAATAAAGATTTGTATAAAGTAAACAAGAATCAAACATGGGAGTTATTATATTGACCTATGGATCATAACATGATTGGTAAGAATTTTTTTTATTAAAAAAAGGTTGATGAACATTAATGAGTGTCCCAGAACAAGGTAAAACTAGTATGTAAAGGGTATAATAAAATTAAAGGAGTTAAAATTGATGATATGTTTTCACTAGTTTTAAGAATGAAATAAATAATAACTTTCCTAGAAGTGGATATTATATGTAATTCAATATGAATGTGCACTAAAAGAAAAATTATACTTTACAGTAGTTTTTTAGTGTTAGTTTCAAAAAAAATCCACTAATTAAAAAACCAAAACTCCTTTGAATTAAGCCCAAATTATTAGCGATGGATAAATATAATTAATGAGTAATTAAATATTACCTATGGTTATTGACAAATAAACCACTAGTATTATTTTTAGTGATGTTCTTTTAAAAACTACTACAATTTTAAAATTATATTTATAGTGATTTCCCTTTTCATTATCTTTCCTTTGTTGCATGAATCTCCCTTTACCTTATCCTTATTCCTATACCATGATCTCCCATTCTCCTCCTTCCTTCCTCACATTAACATCAAATATTCTGTTACATATTACTCCACAATGAAAAATTAAAATTCTCCTTCATAATCTCCTCTTCCCCTTTTTCAGTGGCTTCTCATTCTCCTTCTTGATATCCTTATTCATAATCTATCATGTGAACCTCTTCCCCTTATCTCTCTATTTCTTTAGAGTACAAGTTATGTTCCTAGAAACTCTACTATTCTTTTCTCTTTATTATTATCATATTTGAATGACCTCTATAAGATTTATATAGAGATATAGAAGTAAGGATTTAGGGATTTTTCTTTTTAGGATATAAAATTTTGGTTTTATCATGTTATTGGATCATCTTGTAAAACTAATTTATTATGAAATATATAGGGCTCAAAACGTTGACATCCACCCTATAATTCCCTCTTTCCCCCTAATATTCCAACTATGATGATACAATAATGTGTTTTCTCTTTTAATTTATTATTAATTTTATTAATTATATAATATGTAGATAATTTTTATTGATTATCAGGCTAAATTATTTTGGGTTAGTTTTCTTTTTTTAATTGTTTAATTTAGATGCCTTCATGAATTATTTTTTCATGTTTATTTTCAAAATTTATTTATTAATATGTTATCGAGTAATTTTTGTTTTATTATTTTATATGTATTTTTATTCATGTTATATGATATATTTACATCATAAAATATAAAATAATAATATTAATTTTTTGTAATTATATTATATTTGATTATTTTTAGTCAAATTTTATTATTGCTTTTATGTTTACCTAGTTATATTTTATTTTTATCATTATTTTTTTAATTAATATGCTTTAGGTTTTTGAAAAAAATATATATTTATTTGGTATAAATGGATAAAATTTGGTTTATTTTACCCTGGAATACACCTCAATATGTTTAGGGGTTAGAGGAATTTTTTATTTTTCTATTGAAAATTTAATATCATGTTCTATCTTGTTTTATATGAATTTTGGATATAGGAATACAAAAAACCCAATTATTTAATGATATGAGAAAGAATTTCACAACTACTATGTTTTCATACCTATATGATACACTCCCACCCTCATCATGTAAACTAATTACATTATGTATACCCATTTTTTCTATTTGATACCATATTATATGCTCCCATATTTATCAGGTATTCTACCTACATTCAGTGAACTTACTTACACTTCAGTGATGTAAGGGGGTTTATAACACCCCAAACATTTTATGGTATGTTCCTCTTAAATACTTTCAATCCATTAGACAACCTATATTTCATGAAGCACTAAATCTTTTGTGAATCAAAAAATTATAGGATAAAGTTATAAGCTATCTGTTAAACTTAAATTTTCCACTTCTATGTTTTAAATTTCAAAAAACGGTCATCTAGAGTTATGACCAGTAAGTCATTTGGGTTCTGATAGAACCAACTAGATTTTTTGATGAATAGTACCATACCCTAATGAAAAGTAATATGAATAGTAATATGACCTTTATAAATAGTAAATAATGATAATATTTTACTTTCTTAAGGTAATAAAATAATGAGATCTTGATTAATTTTTCAATGACATATAGAACAAATTATATCATTAAAATTGTTATTTTTTTGAATTAACTTGATTTTATTTAAAAATTAAATTAAAAATACTTATAAAATTATTTTCAAAAAATGGAGTTCATTTTTGAATTCTACACATTGAAAAATTGTTAGGGTGAATTTTTGGGATTTTTCTAAAATACTTGAATTTTTCATGAATAGTAAAAATACAGTTTTGAGATTTCAGTAGTTTAATGACATCATAATGATGTAATAATTAAATATAAAAATATAGTAGAAATTTTTACAGTAATTTATGACAAGAGGTGTCCCAAGTGGCAAAAACCATGGGAAAATACCATGTTCAAGCCCATGATTTTCCAAAAAACCACTAATGAGGTGTCCCTTCTAATTAATAAAAACTCCCTTTTAATTACTATAAATACCCACTCACCCCCTTCGTTTAATTTCATTAAAAACTCATTATCCTCTAATATCTGGTGGTATTACCTCCCTAGGAGTCTTCTAAAGGTTTCTTAGTACCCCCAAGGTCCCAACCTTCATGTTTTGGGAGTTACTCTACAAGGTAAGGGAATAAACCACCCTTATCTTTTCTTAAAGATTTCATTTTATCTTTTATCTTTTATTTTCAATTGGATTATGTAGGGATATTTCATTACATATTCCACTTAATTCCCATATTATTTAAGAGTGATGAGATAACCCCTTTCTCTCATCAAACTATTTTATTAAATTTTATGTGACGTCGTTAGGCTGCCAAATTTTCGTAAAAGATTTCTCAAATTTTCTCTCAATTTGTGTTCGTTTCTTTTATACTTATTTACTCACCCCACTTCATCCAAAATTATATGATAATTCCAGTACCTTACATGAAATTTAATTATATTATTCTAATGAAATATTTCATCATCATCTCTCATTCCCCCTCCTCTTATACTAAAAATGAAAACATCGTCCGAGATGTGTTAATTTATCACATTCAGGGACGGCAGGTTCTTAATTTTCATTACCATATTCAATTATGGTAATGAAACCATTTTTATGGTTGAAACAGATCATAATATATGTATTTCATCTCATTAATGTTATGGAATCCCTACACACTCATAATATGGAATAATAAAACAAAACAAGTTCATTGTACACAAAACCGCATAGCTAAATCCAAGCGTTTATCAATATATTTTAACTAATGATTCATCCTCAAGTATATAACCTAGAATAATTATAAGATAATTTAGATCTATTTAATGTAACTAATAATATATATTAACAATTCTATATTTTTAACCACATTTCAAACGAACTTCCATTCATGAATGTAAGTAAACGAATCATGAAAACCAAGAAAGAAAATGTTTCAAAAACAATAAAATTGAACCTTTTAAACCCATTAAAAGGGACATGAATGAACCTAATAAGGTTATAATAAATCAAATTAAATGTATAATAGGTTATGGAGTTATTAATTAATGAATCTAAATTTTATTATTCAAGTCATTAAAAAAACTAAGAACACACTCGAGAAAAAGGTAAGGGGTTTCTCATCTCATTTTAATTTCTATGAGATTTTCATTGTTCACCACTTATTTATTGTATGTGGTATGTGTGTACTGACATTTGATATATAATAACATGATTATATTTATATTTATGTTATTAAATGATTAATTTTGTTATTATTAATCTTTGTTCATATGATTCGACCGATTACATTATGGCAGGAGACTTTGTCTCAACTACTATTTTGTTGTGACTAACTTTGTGTGGTGCACTTAATAATCCTTATGTGATGTACCTAATGACCATTTGAGATCACATTTCATTTTAAAATTATATTTATATTAAATATCCATAATCTCATATCATGGATGTGTTTTTTGTCTAGACCGTATACCATTTTACATATAGTGATTATTTGGAAAGTTATTTTAACTATGGAAATATTGATGAATCCGTATACTCTATTCTATATGGATATTGAAAAGGAATATTACTCTTGTATTGAATCAAAATATAAATAATTATTTGGACATGAAGTTTCATGTGGGTCCCTCTATAGCCCCTTGATGGATCAGTATGTCTCATGAGACAAATCAGTTGGCAACAAACCCTTCGAGCTTGTTTCCAAAAATCAGATGGGTTCCTACCCACAAAACTAAACTGTTTTTACAGTATTATGGTATCATGTGCCAGATACATGACATAAAATTAATAATAATTATCTTTATTCATTATCAGTTATTAATATCCACGAGGTTTTCACTGTGAAAAAATCTATGGATGCAGTTTCATTCTCAGTTTATTTATGGTGTGAGTTTTCATTTAAACACCATGCCATGTTTATTATGTCAATTTTTTTACAATTAAGTTATTATTGATTCATTATTCTACCAATTGTAACCCTTACTGAGCATTTGATCTCACCCCTTTCATTTTTACCTTCAATAGGGGATGAAGAAAAGATCTTTTATTGAGTGTTTATGGATGTAGTTTTTACATTTTTGTTATGTGTCGTATTTTGTAATATTTTACAATGTAATTTGAGTTACATTTATTTATCTAGTTTCTTTAAGAAAACTAAACTGATCATTCCTTTGGGATTTTCATTCCTTCTAACCAAGCCAATATAACAAGTAATGAACTAGCTCCGTTCTAGAGGGGTTGAGGTGTTACTGGGTTAGATGGAACAATTAAGTATTTGTCATGTACTACGAATATTGTGTCATAGTTACTATAAAGTGGGTATTAATGGGTTGCCCGATTGGTATGTAATTTTTAATTTGAAAAAAATAATCTATTACATCATTCTAATAATATTTTAATATATATTTATTGAAATAATTCATATAATAATAATAAAAAATCAACATGAATACATAAAATTTAGATAATAAAAGTAAAAAAAGGATCATGAATACCTAAGATGTTTATAGTCTAAAATAATTTAAAGTAGTTGTTCCATTTGACATGTATGGGGTACTTACAAATTATTCCAAAGTATGATGTGAGAGAAAACTAGGGAATTTATTGTAGGAGATGAAATCCATTAAAATCACGTATCAAGATTAGAGGCACATTTTAATTTCTTATAAGAATTATATATTGTATAAATAGGTAAAAGTAAGTGAAAATAAATTTTTGTAGTTTATTTTATTTGATATTCCTATTAAATATAAGTACATTTTTTTCATTTCTAATATGTAGATTATTTTTTCATTTTTAGGTGGATGTCATGAGTTTCAATCAGTGGAAATTGAAAAGTTTTGGAAATTAGTGGAAGGAATTTTAAGTGTAGGATATGGTTCTAGTTCAATGACACCTCCTTGAGTCACTACTAAATTATGAAAAAAGTACCTAAAGAGTTACTATAGGATCAATGAAAGTCCTTTTTGGATATGAATTATCTCAATTCACATATGTTATTTTACACAGTATTACTGAATTGATATTAATTTATTAAAAACAATGAAATATTTGTTAATATTACCCTTATTTTTTAAGGTATATTCTAAAAAAACTCACCAAGTAGAGATAAAAAACTCATCCCACACATAGAAAGTTCCATTTTTTAGGAGATTATAGAACAAGGAAATCATCAAGATATGATTTAATATTTTTTTTTTTCATTTATATTACTTTTAATTTTATTTATTTTTTACTTTGATCATAAAGGAAAAATATGATAGGTATGAGGTTGGTAAAACCAGGTTGTGGTTTAATATTCACTAGAATGTTGATGGAAATTACATAAATGAACCTACTGTAAACATTGGGGTAAAAAATATAAATTTTAATTCACTTTTAATTAAGTGGGTGGTTATGAATTAATTATTTAATTATAAACAATTGTTCTATAACTATGTCAGATAATATTATTTTATCTTGTGATTATTTTAAATATATTTAGTTCATTTAAAAATTTATGATTTATACCATATTAAAAATTTTATGTTTTACATATTAAAGGATACATTTTTTTAGTAGGATGTTAATAATGGGGGTGAATTACATTTTAAAAATCAAAATAAATTAAATGATAAAATTAAATGATAAAAAAATTTAAAATTTAAAGTGAAGATGAATAAAATAAATTAAAAGATAAGCTGACAAAGGAGTTTATCCAAAAACTCAATTTGATTGTATACATATCCTCCCCTAAAATGATTGAAGGTTACATTTTCCCTTGAATTTAATGGTATCCAAGAACCCAAAACCAAAATTCTTTTTAATTATTTTTAATAATAAACACAATCAAAAGGAATACAAATTATGTTCAATGTTTATAGAAAGAAACCAAAAACCCCTCACTTTTTGGTAGTAGTGAAAAAATAAGAAGAAGAATAAAAATAAGGATAAGTTTATTTAGTATAAAACCTTAAAAAAACACTCTCAATTCTCTCTAAAATAATTTAATGAAAAAAATGAGAGAAATATAGACAAAAAAATGGGAGAAAAAAATATTACAATAAATAAGTACAAATATAGCTCATGTTTTCGAATAATAGTAACCGATAGTCTCCAAGATTTATTAGGGGTGTATTTATAGACTCCAGGGGCCCATTTATGATTTGAGATGTGTTTGGGGGTCTAAAATACCTATTTTGAGGTGAAACATGATGTAGGGGAAAAGTGATGACATATACCTTGATTCTTTAAAAAGAGTCCAACAACTAAACCTTAGGCACCACCTGCCAGTTGATGGGGTGTCTCATGCTACCAACTAGGAAGTCATGGATCATTATCTAGTCAATTATATATGTATTGAGCATGTTAAAATTCCTTGATTATTGATTGGCTTGTGGTGATACAATGGGTAACCAATGGTCTTGGTAGTGTCTAGCTAGCTTTGTTAATCTCTCTGACTGAACAATGGTGAGCTCTAGCTATACGGTGGTTATATCAAGTGGGGGTCTTAAAAATGTCCCTACAAACTTCTATTAAACCCTTTGATTTATGGGTCAAATTCCTAACTTTATACCTAATCATAAAAACTAAAATATATTTAAATAAAATGGTTAAATAGATAAATGGTGTTTGTGATGATTAAAACATCTAAGAAAGTGTGAGGTATGATGATATCTACCTTTTTTATTATCACAAAAACTTGAAATAAAATATAATCTAACAAAAATTAAAATATAGATAAATATGCAAACCAGTTTTGAAATAAATTGAAATTTAAAATAATGAAATTCATTAGATTTTTATTAATATATTTACAAATGATACTCAAATGGATATTAGAAAAAACCATGATAGAATTATCCCCCATTATTATTATAAAAAACTCATAAAGAAGGTTAGATAGATAAAGGTTAATCCATATATAATATAAATGGAGATCCATGTATAAGTTGAATATAAAAATTCATATATCATTGAAAATATAATAAGGATCCCATAATGAAAATAAAAATATATTTAAGGAGATTTAAATGAAGTTTATAAAAACCACATGAATTTTAAATTTAAATATAATTCAATTCATAATGTAACATATAATAATTTTGAATTTAGATATATTTTGAAATAGTGAAGGATAAAATTTAGGCTTGCCTTAGTGAAAAGTGAGTTTCACAAGTGAGACACACCTAACTTTCCATTAATAAAATATAAATATTCTAAAGAAGGGGTTTTGTGAAAATGTTAGCCAATTGAAGGTCAATTTAAATAAATTCTAACAAGATGTAATTATTTTGAATGTGGTATCTAAAAAAGTGCTACTTAAGAACAATTTTGTTAGTATGTGAGTCTTGATTGGGATGACTAGAAATACTAATTATATTAGTGTTATCAAATTTTATAGGAACATATTCATATGTTATCTTATAACATAAATGTGGGTTCTTCATTTAAAAAAATTGGATGCAACAACTCCTAATGACTATATATTTCACTTCATCCATAGAAAGAGAAATGGAGTTTTACTTCTTAATACTTGAAGAGATTAATGATTTCCAAAGTGGGTGATAATTCCTACTTATACTTTTTTTATTTAACTAATATCATCCAAAACCGAATGGTAAAGGACTAGTAATATTAAACGAAGTATATTTTGAAAAAAATAAACCAAGGTTTTCAAAACCATTTAAATATTTGAAAATTATTTTAATATATTTTAAATGAGATTCTATAGTATTTTATTTAATTGTATCATAAACATAATTTCTAAACGTAATGTTTGGATGGGTGATGGTAATCAAAATAATACTCCCAATCATACCTATATAATTTTTTTTCAAAAACTATTTATTATTTTCATCCAACATTAGCCAAAAAAAAGTACTCTTATGTGTTATTATTTCCTTGAATTGATCAATGAAAAAATTATTTAATAGTTTCTTTGATTATTTTTTCCATATGACTATAACTTCCTCATTTTAAGAAAATTGAAAACAAAGGTAAAATTTTTATTCTCCCATAAATCTCATCGAAAATTATTTTATTATTAAATATGAAAACTCATTTAAAAGTGAATATTTTATTGAACCAAAATAAAATCATCAATATATATTTTAAAAATTAATATATCCTTTTAAATATGATTTTAAAACAAATTAGAATCAAAATTTCCCATTTTAAATTCATTTACTAAGAGACATTTAGTTAACTTCTCATATCGTGAACAAGGGGATTTTAAACCATAAATATCCTTGGTTAACATAAAAACATTGTTTGGATATTTTTAATGTTCAAAACCATGTGGTTGTTTAGTAAAACCTTTTTTGTAATAAAACCATTCAAAAAAAAAATTTAATTTCAATTTGAAAAATATTAAACTTTAAGTGGTGGTGAATGTCAATAAGATTATAGTGGAATCAATCTGTGCATTATTTGAAAATATCTCATAGTAATCAATGACATATTCTTGATTATATTTGTTTTCTATGAATATAGATTTATTACAGGTTATGTTTCCTTTCTTATCTAACTTATTCCTAAAAACCCATTGGGTACCGACTATGGAATGATCATGAGGTATATCAATAATATTATAAACATTATTACTTATAATTTGGTTCAAATATTCTTTCATTTCACATTTCCAATTTTCATCATCAATGGAATCATCAATATTTTGGGCTACTAGGTGTGAAATAAAAGTGAAATTTTGATCTTAATTTAACACTAATAGTCTAGTATGAGTATTGTCTTGAAAATCACAGACAACATTTTCTATTCAACTTTCTTGGAATATTTAATAAATAATTTACACGAAACATTTTTCTGATCTATGAAATAATCCCAAGTAAATCTTGTATAATCATCCAAAAATAAAAAATTATAAGATTTAACTCCTATACTTGAAACTTTGGTCAGTTAAAATAAATAAAGATATATGATCTCAAGGGTCTTTGAAATGGGTAATTTATTTTTATATTTAACATAAGATTTTATTTTCTTACTAAGTTGGTAGGTTTCACACACAAAGTCATTTTTCAAATGCAATATAGGAATATTTCATACTAGTTGATTATGGTTGAGTTTGGAAAGTGTGTGTGCTATAATGACTAAGTTTTCTATTAAAAAGAAATAAATCAACATCTTGTGAACTTAATAATTTAATATATTGTATAATAAGATATTTTAAATGAGTAACACAACAATTTTGAAATTATGAAGATAAAAATAAAACATTTAATTTAGTTTAAAAAAAATTAAAAACATTATTTTCCAAAGAAACATTAAAACCAAGCACATATAATTGGATAATACTATATAAATTATGTTCTAAACATAAACATGTAAAAAATATCTAATAATGATAGAATTTAAATAACCAATAGTACCTATGTTAATGATCTTACTCATGGACTTATAATTGAAGATGACATGGCCTCCATCAAGATTATCATGATGGTTTTACTTGGAGTATTCATTGAACATGTTGATTGAGCACCCACTATCCATGTAACATATAGCTAATTGGTACTTTATCATGATACATTTATTAAAAATAATAATAAATATAGTAAATCCTTTGGTACAAAAATAAATTCTGGTCTGGTAATGTTATCTAAAATAGATTTTCGAACCAATATTTTTTATAATATTTTTCAAATGAAATATTGGAAGAGAGATGTATATTTTTAGGTCCACTATATCAATCATTTTTATAATAAAGTTCATAAATAAGATGTTTTTTTTTATAAAAAAATCTGGAAAATTTATTTTGAGATAATTTTCATACAAAAGTGGTAATTTTAGAGGCAATAACATGATTTTAAAAGAAAAACACAAAATGATATTTCCACCGATATTGGGAATGAATAATTTTATTTTAAATTTTCCCAACTTATGTGAACATAGAAAGTTAAATTTTAATTTCATTAATAATGGATTCTAATTTATATACATTTAGTTGATCTTTTAATTTTAAGGATAAATAATACTTTTCTTTCGAGAGTTTTTCCTTCCCATTTATTACATGGTTGTATTTATTTTTATGCACATTGAATTTTGTAGTAAGGTTAAAAAATCTATCCTCAAGTTGATCAATATAAAAATTTATTTATTTCTAATTTAAATTAATTTAAGAAGAAGAGTAAGTAGTATAATTTACCTCATAATTTACCTTAATTTGGTCTATCATACATTTAACAATATGATCTCTTGAATAAGTTGAGGCGAGGGAGTCATCATTATCACTCCATGTAGAAAATTTGAAGGCTCTGTTTCTTTGATTATTTTATTTGATTTTCTTTTAAAATATGTTGAACTTTGTTTTGATGTGTACCTTCCTGTTAAATTCATTTAAAGTTTCCTCCACTTCTCAATATTGATTATCCTTTTTTAAATAATGAAAATATTTATTCTTACTCATGAATTTGTTCATCTTCTTGGATAGGTGATAATTTTCAGCATCATTATTAGAAGATCTATCATTGATTTTCTTTAAGGAAAAAATCTTCATTTCCTTAACTTACTTAACTTCATTTTATTCCTTTTATCTCTTTGTTTCATGGTAATATCATATGTCACGAGTGACTGAATGAGTTATTCTAACAACATGTTCTTGATTTCTTTTTCTTCTTGAATTTTCATTATCTTACGTGTCCAAGAACAATTAAATACCCAAAGTATAATCTTCAAAATAGTTTTTGTAGAAATATCAATATATATATATATATATATTTTATACCATTTCAAATATTAGTGAAGAGTGTGAAAATTTCAGTAATTAATTCATTAGTGTTCATGATAAAACTTTCAAAGTCTGAGAATATAAGTAATGTCTAATATCATTAACCTTGTTAGTTCCCTTATGTGTGCCTTCAAGTAGTTTAAAAACTTAATTTGCAATTTTTATGTAGAAATATAATTAAATTAATTATATTCTAACCCAAAATGATGGTTATTCCGAGATTTTATACCAAAAAAGGTTGTAATATCATTAGGATTCCATTGGTTCTTTGATTCCTTAGTGGGTGTATAACCATTCATGAAAATTTCCTAAAAAATATAACCAATTCTTTTCAGAAATTTAAAAGAGTCATTTTTTACAAAAACTGCAATATAATACATCAAATAATAGAGCTTAAACCATTGAATATCCCCTAGGAGAACCTTGGGTGTTAGGATAAGTGACCATACTTTATAATGGAAAATACCAGCCTTTTCTTGAGTCATCTCGGGTGCATTTTCAGGTACTTTTTGAATCTTTCAAGTACCTTTATCTTTGAGTATTGTCTTGGGGTTCCTTTGGGTGAAATTTTAAGGAAAACTAAAGGACAGTGGGATGTGCACAGTTTGTGCACGGTTTTACAAATCGTGCAACCAAACTGTGTCGGGCGTGTGAAACTGAAGAGAGAGGTCCACCCAATTTGTGAATAGTTTGACAAACTATGGGACCAAACCATGCCAATTGTGTAAAACTGGACAGAGGGGTCTGCACGGTTGGCGCACACTTTTCTCTAACCATGAACCTCTACCCTAGAAACCATGCGTGTGGGAATTTAAATTCCAAAAATCATTTTTAAAACCACCCAAACCCCTGGGACTTCCTTTTTTTGACCTCGGTTCAGGCTTAAAAAATTCTAGGTGTTTCCAAAGCCTCCAATAGAGATTCCAAGGCATTATAAACACTGTTCTTTGAGATTTAAAGCCCATATTGAAGATCCTGTCTCCTAGAAAGTGGATTTCATCCCGTTACTTCTCCCATTCTTTCTATTATCTTTTCTAGATATTTTCATGGAATATATCTGCCATTTTCTTCGATATAAACCCATGAGTTAAGATCTAGATCTAGTATTGTAGATATAGATCTAGAATTTATTGATCTTGATGAATTTGATCTTAATTTCGGTTTTAGGAATTTAGATCCGGCGCTTGATCGATGATGTTGTGTCGCTCGGATTTTTGGGGATTTTCATTGGGATAACTTCCATCAATAAACTAAGGTAGGTGGTCTAAATCTAACTCCCATAGTCATGATTTATGATATGTGTATGAGTTTATGATTTTTTTATATTTACATGAAAATTGAATTCCTAAATTGGATTAATTAGGAATATGGAATTAACTTGTGATTTTCCTTGGTGGTTACTTGATAATTGATCACAGAACAAAAAAAGGGGGGTTTTTCAAATTTATATTTATTTTGAAAATTGATTTGGGGTTGAGATAAAATCTTGACATATTGATTTTTTTTAATAATATAATTAATTGGAGGGGAATTAATTATGAAATTTTGTTTGTCTATGAAAGATAATTAATTGTGAGAATTAATTATGTGCCATGATGTGATCAAAGATAATTAATTGTTAGAATTAATGATGAATTGTTGGGTTTTTATATGAATAATTAATTGCGAATAATTAATTATGGAATAAGAATTTTTTTGATTGATTAATTAATTTATGAATTAATTAATGGGTTATATTCTTAGTTAGTTTTTGAATTAACTAATGGCCTTTGAAATGTTTAACTAATCATTGGATTGGAAACTAAATAACGTGGAAATTTTTTATGAATTAAAAAATGATTAAATGGATGAGATTTTGTGGTTCTAGGAATTTCTTCCTAGACTGATTAGAAGTTGGGACTTGGATATGGAGTTCCTCCCTAATAGTTATCCAAACTTGAGATTATGGGGTGTTAGGTATGATGACCTACACTGATTGAGAAAAGAAGTGATAGGCATGACGAACTATACTCAATGAGATTTGGGGTGCTAGGCATGACCACCTACACCTAATGAATGATAATAATAAATGATGTTTCAACTGAGATTTGGGTTACTAGGCATGACGACCTTCAACAAATGAATGATAATAATGAATGATGATTCAAATGGGAAACATGAATTGATTTGGACTAATGTGACGATTAAAGATTAAATTTCAATGTGAAAACTGTTTAAATTATACATTGTATTTATTGCTTCATAAATCTGCATGCACTATCTTTAGACTGGACTCATTTTAGACTCTATTGGTTGTGGAATACTAAGTTGTACTCACACTGTATTCGGTCCACCTGACCGGCACCCGAGAATTTTTTTTTGTTCTATGAAAGGATAAGGGAAAGGCTCTGGGATAGGTTTTCGTTTGGGATTAGAGCATGGGTGAGGGAAAAAGACATAGTTCGGGACCCATTTTAGAGTCGTTGGGTATTTAATATGAGTTTCATTGGATACACTTGGCACTTGCATTGGCATAGAATGTTTTAAATTTTAGTTGACTGTTTTATTTTCATGTTTTGACTATCAGATGTCATGGTATTGTTCTGGTTATTTATACGCTGCCATACTTGGTTATTTTTATTTTATTTCACTGGTGTTTTATTCTGATAACAGAGGGTATAGTCTCCCCAAGACTTACTTACCAGACCCTTACTGCTAGTCTTAACCCTCTAACGCACAGGGAGGGGAACTTGAGGGCATGTGGCCAACTAGCTCGGGGCATCGTTCAATTGTTCTTGGGTCGAGACGTCACAAAACAGTATCAGTGGATTTTTCTTTTCTTTATTCTTCTTTTGTCTTACTATTTTGGGAAAGTTAGTAAAGAGAATAGGAAGAGTAAAGTCTTGGTAATGAGCTCGTGCATGGTAGTTTCCAACCCATGCACGAGGGAAAATATGAGTAATCAAGTTGGGATTGTTGTGATTGTAGTTTATTGTTACAGTTGAATATAATTTCCCCTTGGGTGAAGAACTTGTGGTGTGATGTGATATTTGTTTGAAAAATTGTTGTATTTTGATTTTCAGACTAAAGAGACACGATACTTGAGTTTTCATGCTTCATTATAATAAATCAAGTTTGTTGTAACATGCATCATGCTAGGAACTCATAGGAAAATGGGTTATGGGTAAGTTGTTGAACTTGAACCATTTTTCCATGTTTTGAGATTGGAATAATTATGCAAAATGAGAATAAATCTGTTTCTAATGAGAACCTTTATTGTTGAATTTATTATGATAAATTAATTAATTATTGAATTAACTAAAATGAGATAATGTGATTAATTAATGGATGAATTAATTAATGAGAATGAATATACCCTTGTTAACCAAGACCAAGGAGTAAGATGGTTAAGGGTAGTGAAATAGACTTGGTGTTGACTGTGTGATGAAAAAAAAAGAGTAAAAGACATGTTGAAACTTGTTGTGTTAGTTTCTCCTCTTACGTAAATGTTATAAGGTTGCATTATGAGACCCGAGATGTGTTTTTGGATTTGTAGGAGTATGCCTCTATGATGCTTGTTGAGGGAGAGACCATGGGGCATTTCCCGTAATGAACTTCCAGATGGGGAGCATGAGGCACCATTGGTGAAAGTTGAGGAAAAAGGGGAACAGTTTTGAGATACATATTATCGTTTCATGCAATTCATTGAGAGATAACCAAAGAGGGTTTAGAAATGCATGTCTGAGTTGAAAAGGGATTTTCAGCTGTCGAATCCTCTTACTTTTACTACAGAGTGTGGAATTTAGGGAGCTAAATTCTAGATTGAATCCATAGAGATGATACTTGAACATTGGGAGACTCCGGCTGAGAGGAAGGTTAAGTTGGCTTCTTGTATGCTATGGGGTTCCGTGAAGTGTTGGTGGGACATTTAGGTAAGATCTGAATAAACTGACGAGTTTTTATGGAATGACTTTTTGGAGAAGTTCTTAGAACACTTCTTTCCAGACATGATGAGACAAGATAAGGCTTCAAATCTTATGCACCAGATACAATGAATCATGTCCATAATATAATACACTGGATGTTTTAAATATTTACAACATTTTTCTCTAAGTTTGGTGGCATATGAGGCTTCTTTGGAAAAACGATTTCAGGATGGACTTAAGTTTGAAATGAAGTCCCAAGTGAATATATTTAGGATGAAGAAATTCTTAGAAGTGGTTAATCAGGCTCTCATTTTATAGGGGAACCTGAAGAAGGATTTCAGTACTGGATAGGTAGCTCGACAATTAGGGAGCGGGACTTCCAAGAGTAGGAAGCACCGCTTTGAGAATCTTAGTTAGGATAGTAGAAAGAAAGGTGGATTGTCGGGAGGGACAAGTACACCAGATCTTTCTCAAGTTCTTTGCCACTAGTGTAGTAGGCAGGGAAATTATCATAAAAATTGTCCTCGACCACCAGTGGAGTGATGGTTTTGTGCCAAGATGGGGCATATATAGAGGTTCTGCATGAAGCAGCGACAGGATGGTGCTGAGGGAGTAGCTACTCAGAGTCAGAGTGTGGGAAGGGGGTCCTCTACACCATATAGGTATGGAACATGGAGTTCTACTACAAGCGGCGGTAGAGGTAGTGGACATGGTGCTTCAAGGAATGAGCATCTGTATTATCATAGTGGTGCTACCTAGAGGAGTCAGAAAACACCACAGGGAATAGGGGAAGGATAGTTACATGAAGTGCATCCTACACCTGTGGAGAGTGTGGCTAGTCCATCAACAGTGAGAGGTACTATTCTAGTTGCTTCTACTTTAGCTACTACCTTGTTTGATACCAGTGCCTCTCATTCCTTTATAATTACAAATATTGTTAATGGATTGATCCTAGAGGCGGATTCCATAAGTGGGATGATTAATATCAATACACAATTGGGAACACAGACTAGGGATATCTGTTTATGCAAGGGATGTTCACTAGAGATCAGATAGTATCATTTACTTTAGGATATCTATGTCCTTGATATAATTGGATTTGACTTGATTATGGGTATGGATTGTCTAGTCACATATTAAGCTCACATAGATTGTTACCATAGTAGAGTGACCTTTGTAACTACTTAGGGTGACCAATATGTCTTACGCGGAGAATTAAATATGCATGCAGGCCGAGTTGGGCCAATTACTCAGCAACTGGGAGAGCTCATAGCCCAAGTTTCTAGTCTTTTGCTGGATGATGGGGGTGGTAGGAAAGACATACTTCCATCAATTGTAGAACTCTTTTAGGATGCATTTTCTAAATAATTTTCATGGTTACCACCTGAGAGATATGTGGAATTCACTATTGAGCTTATGTCGGGGGGTGATCTGGAATCTATTCCACCTTACAGAATCGCACCGGCTGAGCTTCCTAAGCTCAAAACATAGTTGGAGGATAAAAGTTTTATCCATCCATGTATGTCTCAATGGGGATCACCTTTTTTGTTTCTAAAGAAGTCCTACAGGACTTTATGCTTGTGTGTCGATTACGAGAAGTTGAATAAAATTACTGTGAATAACCGATATCCTATTCCATGTATTGATAACCTGTTTGACCAACTTAAGGAGACTAGAGTGTTCTTAAATATTGATATTAGATTTGGGTATCATTAGGTGAGATTTGGGACCTTTGATATAGCAAGAAATTCTTTTAGAAGTAGGTATGGCCTTTATGAGTTTGTCGTAATGCTGTTTGGGTTGACTAATTCTCCAGCAGTGTTTATGGACTTGGTGAATAGGATCTTTCATCCATATGTAGATCAGTCTATGGTGGTGTTTGTGGATGACATCTTTGTGTACTCTAAGACTCATGAAGATCATACTTAATATCTTGATATCGTCTTGGGTACGCTGAGAGAGCATCAGCTATACACCAAGCTATCTAAATGTTAGTTTTGGATTATTAGGGTGCAATTTCGGGGCACATCATCTCAGAAGAATGTCTGGTAGTGGACCCAGAAAAAGTGCGGGAAATGATTTCTTGGGAGCATCCCAAGAATGTTTTTGATATTCGAAGCTTTTTGGGATTATCTAGATATTAAAATAGGTTTATCTAGGACTTTTCACGAATGGAAGCACCAGTTACTAGTTTGAAAAAGAAATGGATTAATATTGTTTGGATAGAAGAATGCAAGAATGCTTTCTAGGAGTGGAATAAGTTCTTGACATTAGCACCAATTCTAATCTTACTTGAGTCAGGTGAGGAGTACACTGTGTATTATGACACTTCTGGGGTCAGACATGGAGCAGTGTTGAAGCAAGGGGTAGAGTCGTTGATTATGGGTCTATGTAGCTAAAACCACATGAACGGAATTACCCGGCGCATGACCTCGAGCTGGAAGTAGTGGTTTATGTTCTTAAGTGTTGGCGAATCTATCTTTTGGGTTAAAAGATTACTTTTTTTACAGATAAAAAAATATTGAAGTACATCTTTTCATGGCACAACTTGAATCTTCGGCAGCAAAGGTGGGTAGATTATATGCAGTCCTTTGATTTTGAAGTGGCATATACACTTGGGAAGAGGAATATTGTGGATGATGCCTTGAGCATAAAAACTCAGAATCAGTTGGTACATGTGTCGAGTGTAGAGTGGAAGATGATGACTATGTTGGTGGAAATGCATGTGGTAATTCAGGAGAGCCTGGAGAGGATGACTCTAGATTCTATAGCAGTGGAGTATACACTCTTGAGATGGATCAGGGATAAGCATTATGAGTATCTAGAGTGTTTATCTTTGAGGGAAAGCCTTGAAGGTGGGGAGACACATTCAGACTAGAAAATAGATGAGCATGAGACCATTTATGTGAAAAATTGGGTTGTTGTGCCTATGAGTATGCAAGAGTAAATCATGTGATAATTTCATGATTTAAGGTGGGAGGTACATCCTAGGGTGGAAAAAATGTACCATGACCTTCGATGAAAGTTTTGGTGGCCAGACCTGAAAAAAGAGATAACAAGGTTTGTAACAAGATGTTTCACTAGTCAGCAGGTGAAAGCAGAGTATCAATGACCTGGAGGCATATTGCAGCCGTTACCTATTTTGTAATGGAAGTGGGATGACGTGACTATAGATTTTGGGGTATGAATTCCAAATAATCCTAGGAAGAATGATGATATTTGGGTCTTTTTAGATCAACTAATGAAGTAAGCACACTTCTTTCATATCAAAGTAACCTTTATAGAAGAGCAGTTGGGAGATCTGTACATGAGAAATATATTTCATTTTCATGGGGTTCTATAGGCTATAGCTTCAAATCGTGATTCATGATTTAATTCATGATTCTAGTAGGGATTAAATATGTCACTTAGTACACAAGTTATATTATATACGACCTTCCACCCATAGACTGATTGGTAGTTGGAGTGTACCATACAAGTGTTAGAGGATATGTTGTGAGCATGTGTTCTTGACTTTGGTGGATCTTAAGAGAAGCACTTGGATTTAGTGGAGTTTTTCTATAACAACAGTTATCAAGAAACTATACAAATGGCACCATACAAGGAATTTTATGCTAGACCTTGTAGATCACCTCTATGTTGTTTGGAGACAGGCGAGTCAGAGTTATTGGGACTGAGTCTCATTCAGGAGACATTGAAGTAGGTATAATTGATTGGAAAATGTATGGCTATGGATCAGAGTAGATAGAATTTGTATGAGGATAGAAAAAGATGACCCCTAGAGTTTATAGAGGGTAATCATGTATTCCTTCTGGTTTCACCTAGATTTGGTCACCACATGATATGAAGGCAGGGAAAGTTAGCATCCAGGTTTGTGGGACTTTTTGAGGTGCTAGAGAGATTCGGGCCGGTGGCGTACCGATTAGCACTTACATAGAAATAAATATCTTTTCATGATGTTTTCCATGTTTCAAAACGATGGAGGTATAAAATCAACCCATATCATGTGATTTTTGTGTAATGGTTTGACCTCAATACAGATTCATCCTTTGAGGAGCATCGAATACGTGTGCTGGGTCTCAGTGAGAATGTGTTACGGGGAAAGACTGTGCTGTTAGTTCATGTGTTATGTAACCATAGAAATATTCAAGAGGAAACTTGTGAATGAGAAGAATACATGAGGTATCAATGGCCCAAACTTTTTGTCTTGGAATCTTAGAGATGTTCGGAAGTGCATATAGAGGACGAGATATTATAAGGTTGGGAGATTGTGAGATCCTGGACTTTTCTGGGATCATCTTAGCCGTGTTTTCAGGTGTTTTTGAAGATTTTTAGTAACTTCAACTTGGAGTAGTGGCTTGTTGTGTGTCCGGGTGAACTTTTAAGGAAAACTAATGGACAATGGTTCATGGTTTGCGCAAGGTTTGACAAACTGTATGACCAAACCAGGTCAGGCATACGAAACTAGACAGAGAGGTCCGCCCAGTTTTCACACGGTTTGAAAAACTGTGTGACCAAACCGTTCCAATAGTGAAAAACTGTATAGAGGGGTCCGCATGGTTGGCACACATTTTTCCCTAACCTTGCGCCTCTTCCAAAAAAACTGTCTGTGTGGGATTTTAATTTAAAACATCTATTTTAAAACCATCCAAACCCTCAAAGCTTCCATATTTTCAACCTTGGCCCAGGCTTGATGAATTCTAGGTGTTTCCAAAGCCTCTTGAAGATATTCCAAGGTGATCCGAACACCGTTCTATGAGATTGAAACCTGGATTGAAGATCCTATGTCCTTTGGGTAAGTAGATTTCAACCCATTTCTTCTAATGTTTTTTTCTTATTCTTCATAGATCTTTTCAGGGAAGATCTCCACCATTTTCTTGTATCTAAACCCAAGAGATAATATCTAAATATAGGATTGTATATCTATATATATAATTACAAGTGCTCGGCATGACGAACTACAACCAATGAGATTTGGGGTGCAAGTCATGAAGACCTACACCTAATGAACGATAATAATGAATTATGTCTCAACTGAGATTTGGGGTGCTAGGCATGAAGACCTACACCAAATGAATGATAATAATGAATAATGATTCAAATAAAAAACATTAATGGATTTGGAATAATGTTATGATTAATGATTAAATGACAATGTGATAACTATTTAAAATATGAATTATATTTATTTCTTCATAAATCTTCATGCACTATCTTTCGACTGAACTCGTTTTAGACACTGTTGGTGGTGGACTACTGATTTGTACTCCCAACCTATTCAGGCTGCCTGATCGGCACCCGAGCAGACTTTGTTTTTGCAGGACAATATAAGGGAAAGGCCTTGGGATATGTTTCTCTTTGGGATTGGAGCATGGGAGAGGGAACCATATGCAAATTGGGACCCATTTCGGAGTTGATGTGTCTTTACTTTGATTTGCATTTTTGACAATTGGCACTTGCATTGTCATAGCATGGTTTAACTTTCAGTTGATTATTGTATTTTCTGATTTTGAATATCATATTCCATGGTATTTTTTTGGTTATTTATATGCTTATTTACTTCTCTATTTTTATTTTCTTCCACTACTTTTTTATTCGGATAACAGAGGGTATAGTCTCCCCAAGACTGACTTACCAGACCCTCGCTGCTAGTCGACACCCTATGGCGTATGAGGAGGCACGATTGAGGGCATGTGGCCTACCGGCTCATAGCACTATTCAGTGCCTCCTAGGTTAGGACATCACACATGGTCCCTCCTTAAAATTAGTTATGATTTAGAAACCAAGGATTTCTATGATAGAAATATTTGGTTTCAGTTTGATTAAAAATGTGGGGGGGGGAGGAGAATTTTCTTTTATAAATTAAAATTAATACAATGATGAAATTAATAAATAACCAAAATTTAAAATATAAATCACAATTTAATAAAATAACTGAAACTATTAGGTGATAATGGAGTTCAATCAAAAAGCTAATTTGAGTGCTTACATATCCTCCCCTTAAAGACTTGAGGGTTCAGTT
Organism: Viscum album; assembly: GCA_963277665.1. Lineage (NCBI taxonomy): Eukaryota > Viridiplantae > Streptophyta > Magnoliopsida > Santalales > Viscaceae > Viscum > Viscum album. Next base: position 1,515,233,143 of record OY728150.1, read on the forward strand.
ATCCCTTCAATATAATGGTTTCCAAGATATGGAAACAACATTTATTTTTAGTTAGTTATATAAGGAAACCTTATAGAATGGAATGAATTTTACTTATAATGGTTATAGAAATAAACAAAAAAAATCACTTTTGTGCAGTGAGTATCCTAGAATTAGAAGAAGAAGAATGAGAGGTGTAACAACTTGGGTTTTTGTATGAGGTAAAGATCTTTTTAATTTGTTTTAAATTATTAATTATGGACTAATGTGAATACAATTTGAGTTCATGGGTGTATCAGGGGTTTATGAGGATTGTTCAGAGCTGAGAACCCATATTTTTGGAAAATTATGGTAGTCCACATTTCTAGTTGAAACATTAGGGGTAGGTCATGTGATTACTACTAAACTTGTGAGGCTTAGAAGTGGGATGGAAAAGCCCATGTGGTTTAAAAAACTCTATAGTTGGAGGCGCACGCCCATGCGAGGCTCTTGTAATTTTTAGTAAATATGGATTTCATGGTTTTCACATGATTTGTCAAACAATGCACACTGATCTTGTGAGGTTCCCATCCTTACAAAATTAGACACAGAATTGGTGCTTAGTTTGTTCAACTATGTAGCCAAACCATGAGGCCTAGAGAATTTTTGGGAAATTAAAAAAAAATTCCTTAATTAATGTTATAACCTAATTTAATTCTTCATTCTCCTCTGGTGGACAAAACATAAGAATAGGAGCTCCATTTGAAGCAAAATCCATTGGATTTTCTTTTATTCTTCCATCCATACTCAAATTCGAGCATTGATCATCTCATTGGATCTATGTGGTGAGTAATCAATTCATTTTGTTCTATTATTTGATCTTCTTGGTATTAACAGGTTTATTTAGGTGCAAGATAATTTTTCCTATTTACAAGTTCATGGTACAATCTTCATTTTCATATGATCTGAGTCAAATCAGACACTAATAATGGATGAACACTCTACTACCGTCCTATAGTATGTGGTATGTTCTTTTCCCATTTGGTTTGGTACTTTATTAAGCTATTTTTATTTTCTACACCTACCATACATTCTTGAGTGACCCTAAAATTAATTGAATAATTAGATTGAATGTAATGAAACCTATTAGGTATCCCCACCAGTTCCTTGGGAATTTTTGGAGGTTATTGTCCCCAACTAAGGTCTCCCATGGGGTGTGCCATTGAGATTTCCCTTTTGTTACACCACCCATGGGGCATGTTTTTGAGCAATCCTAGTTCAATTAATCCCACTTATAAATGAATTGATTTGAATTTTTTAATTAGGAGATCTTATTCCTCTTTTCCATATTAAGAATGAGGTGGAATTATTTAATGATTTGGTAGGAATGGTTATATGAGTGGTTAAATTCATTGAATGTATTTCAATGTGGAATTTTTTATTGGTGGGTATACTCATGAGACATGATTTCTTGTGATTTTTTAAACCAAAATGTGACGAGTTGAATGGTAGTGTATGGCTTGGTTGTTATACCTTGGATCTTGATTCCATTACATGCCACAGATGTTTGTACTATGGGTCTTGAATGCGGTAGTGGATGCCTTGGATAGAGATTTCTCATTGGGTATTGATTATGTGGGATGCCTTGTTCCTTTTGTAACACTTTTATCTAGTTTTCATGGGCTCATAGTGGACATGGCCTGTAGACATGCTCCTTGGGACACTATTCAAGCCAAATTGAGTTTCCACTGAGATGCTCCTCAGACTCGATGAGGATGAATTGGTCCACTATACCTCGGATTCATCCCTATGGTTTTTCAAACTTGTTTATATTGATGAACCATGGTACATTTGATATAATTGGTTCTACGGCTCAACCATGGTTGTTCTAACACTTCTGGTAATACAATATAGCTATGGTTGATATGGTATTACAAGTTTCATGGTAAGGTCACGAGTTAAATGAGATATTGTGTATATGGTGAGGCTATGGTATTTACTTATGTTTACTTTACTACATCCATGTCATAGAACCTGAACCATGTTTTACAGGTATCCTTTTATGGTTATAATGTATCACATGTTATGTAGTAGACATTTCATGATAATTTATCTTTTTATTTACTTCTTTACTGTGATATATATTGCACACTGCTTAGATTATATTGAACAACTAGGATTTTTATAGACCACTGGGTGGTTATATACTAGGATTGTATCTCACACCTTCTTAAGTCCCCCATTAGGTACCCAAATCGACTATTTAGATGTAGGTAGGGACCAAGGTAAGCACCAACAATTCAACGGTTGACTTGTTCCATGCTTAGGATCAGGATAACACAAGACTAAGTTGAGGCTCGTGATGCTATTTAGAGATAGTTATTTTTTTTAATTTTTGGTATTTTTTTAAAATTTACAGTACTGGTTTTCTACATACCTATTTTTTATTCTCTGTAAACACATACATGATCATCATTGTATATGGGATTACTTTTGGTATTGTTTTATATTCATGTTGTCTACCTATTGTGTCACTATTATACTACTTCCTCTATTTGATCTGTTTGATTTCTACCACTATGTTACACTCAAATAAAAGATAACAGTATCCCCATAGACACAATGTAGGCCCTCTCAACTATTAATAATCCTCTTTATTTCTAAGAAAAGCATTTGAGCCCATGTGGCCAATCAGGATCAGGGACTATGGAGTGGTATCCAGGTTTGGGATGTTACAAAGCAGTATTAGAGGGTTTCCCTTTATGGTTTTCCTTATGATTTTGATATAATAAAAGGGGACATAAAGGAATTTGAATTTGGATATGAGTTGTGTTTGGGAATGGCTGACCTACATATAGGGAAAAGAACAATTATCTCGAATAGAAATTGTTGTTTTCTAGATTTGGACTATTACAATTTATATGATTCCACCATTGGGTGATGTAGTTGAATTTTGATGTTATCATTGATTGGATTGTGGGTACTATTTTTTTGAAACCTTATAAGATGAGGGTATCCCATCTCATGCATCATTTTATGCACTTTACAGGAATCACATTCCATGCATTATTCCATTCTATATAGTCTATATTTCCCATTTCCTGATGTTTTGATAGTTGCAGTGATAGATATACCCACTATTATGAAAGTCTTTTTTGTAGAAAATATGAAAATCATGGTTGGCACTCAGAGTACCTATCATAACCTAAGAAGTTTTTTCCTGATTAGGCTATAACTAACACCCTGAGAAACCAATAGTGGCACGTTGATTCATGGAACAAGTGCTGCATGGACTGGAACATGATATGGTGTAGATTAGGTGGATGCCATATTTCAATTTATAATGTGTATGGGTGTAACACCCCGAGATTTTATGAAAAATACTCTTTTTAATTTCATTAATGTCTTGTGTTGTACGCTACACCAAAAGGAGCTTGCTCAACATGCATCCTTGACTTGCCTTGCATTACACACAATCACGACCTTCCTCGATAGCGTGTGTAGTACGCAATACCGAGTTTCACTAAACAACGATATGCTATTAAAATATTATTAAAACTAGCCGTTATGAAAAGTAATAACCACATTTTAAAATTTTAGAAATTTTATCTCTCAAAATGGATTTCATTTTTGGATTTGGAGTATCGAATTTAGCCTAAGTTGAAATTTTGGTACTTTTCAGATAACTTTCATATTCTGATGAATAGTGAAAATTACTAAATTTTAATTAAAAACAACTTTTTTAATCAAAATAATTAATAGTGATAAATTATTAATTTGAGTGGTTTTAAAGTATATTTAGAATATATTTTTACAATTTAATACAATGTTGTTCATTGTATGCAATTTCACATTTAAACCAGTTATAAACAAGTGTCAATCTTTTGATAGTTATTATCTCTTAAAAACACGCCATTTGTTTTGACGACAAGAATTAATTTTTAAATTAGTTAATGTAACTGATATGTTTTGAATTTCATAAAAGACATAATTTTTGAGTTCATAATATCAAATATATATTAGGCCTAATTTTTGGTATTTTTTTGGAAACTTTCATTTTTTGATGAATAGTGAAACCACTAAGTGGTAGTAAAAAAAATGAATTTTTCATAAAACTTAATTTTACCGCTTTTGTGAGTGGAATTTCAAAAATCCGAGAAACAAAGTTGATGTCAGTAAGTAAAATGTGGTTCAATGAGATGAAAATAATTTTTGGTGAATAGTAACTTTTTACTTTTTTTACCACGGTTAAAAGTAAATGGGGTAATTAAGGGTAAAAATGATATTATTATTACCCTAACACATGTACTGATTCTATTTGATAAGTGTAATTTGACCAAAGACAACCTTAGGAATAAAATATGAGCATTTAGGCCCACTTGGATTAGATTAGAACATTTATTATTATTTAATTCAAAGAAGAGTTAAAAGAGTTAAAATCAAAGTTTATTTACTAAAACATTTTTAATATAGGGTTATACATAAGATAAATTTGATTTTAAATATTCATTAGAAAGTTAATAAGATTTAATACATAATGATATTTTGTTTATAATTTTTAGACATTAAATAAATTAATTTATTTATGACAGAATGATGATGCAGTAATTACCATAATAGTGAAAAATTATACTAATTGATATTATAAATACCCAAAAAAATATAATTTGAGACTTTTTATGAATTCCACTAATTTTCTAGTTTAATATGACATGTCAGTATTGATTTAATTAACTTTTTTTGAACTAATCATTCTGTTATGATTTTCACAAAAAATAATTACTAAATATTGTCAAAATTGACATAAAATAGTTTTCAAAACAAATATTATATTATTAACTGTTATTTTATTCATAAAAATCTAAGGTTCAGAAAAATGACTTAGATAAGGTTATATATATTAATAATAAACAACTTGGGGTTCTTTTGGCTTTTTATAGTAAGTTTATTAACCTTATAGTGTAAGAACACAAGAAGACACGGTAAAAGTAAAATTATTTAACTTAATGTTAAATCAAAATGATAAGGTTAAAATAGGAACCTAAACTTGTCTAAATTATATTGTATGAGAGGATTTAGATCAATCCCCACCTTAGCTTCGAAATAAATCAATTTGGAGCTATTTAAAACCGAATATGACTTTATAATAAAATAATATTTTTAGTTTTCCAAAGGAGCCCCTCTCCTCCCTTATAAAAGGGCACCCCCTCCCTCTCTTCCTCACAACACTTTGAGCCTTCAAGCTCGGAAAAAATCTAACAAATTCTCTTCTCCACTTCCCTAGAAACATCCTAGAGGTTCTGGTCTTCCTCAAAGACCAATTTTAGTGCCCTAAGAGGAGGTCTCAAAGAGGTGCTTCAAAGAAGAGGTAATTTCCGTTACCGATTCTTTCATCTTTATTTCTTCTTCCACTTATTCTTCTTTAGTTGTTTCATTATGAAGTAATAACATCATTATCACTCATATACTGATATGTTATTATAAGTATGAAACAACCCTATTTCACCATCTATCCATCCTACGGAAAACGAAATCACCACACGTGCGTACGTACGGAATATCGTCTCCACGCCGTGGTGAAATCTATTTTCCACCACCACCTTACTTGGATGGGTATAATGGTGTAAATAATAACTATATATGATTATTTTAAAGTGATATTGATTCTGAAATAGTATACATACACTCCAATACATTCCCACGATCATGAGAACGATATCATCGCTCGTGCGTACGTACGGACTACCGTCTCCACGACGCGATGAGATTAATTATCCACTTTAACCATTCATGAATGATTATAAAGTAAATATAATAAGTAATCATGAAATATATGACATAATAATGATACTGGATTTATGTGTATATATATGTATGTCATCTACTTAATTCCATTGAACTCAATAAGGAAACGAAAACAACGTTCATGCGTACGTACGGCCTACCATCTCCATGAACGGTGTATTTCTTTCCATTTACTGATTTATTATATATATGTATATTCTGAATATATATTATATATAAATCATGTTTTATATTCTGGAATTAAGTAATCATGATCTAAGTAATCATATGAATAATTACAAGTGAAAACACGGACGACAAATGAAACAATTTTACCCAAAACTCTCTTTAACATGGAATTGACAAAAGAACGGGTAAAATAAAGTCATAAGTGAACCATATATGATATCATAACAATGAGTATGATTATGGAATAAGTCAATGACATTATTTAAATCACTATACAGGAGGTTCGGACACTTACGAAGCAAATCAGACCTAAGGTAAGGGAAATATCACAATTTCATTTTTATCCGAGATTGTTTATACTTTAGTATTTACTGGGATGTATTTTATCTTCCAAATCCATGTTTCCTCAATATGTAACATTATTTACATCCACCTACAATTGTTTAAATCCAATTTTACCCTTTGGTGAGTTTTTATTAAAGGATATGAAATGAATCTTTTGTCATTTTTCGTACAAGGTACTTTTTGACTTTTCCGAAAAAAGTACGAAGAATGTTTTTTTAAATTATACGACATGAATGGATTTTTAAAACATTATTTCCAAGAAGATCCCTTTACAAGTTTTAAAGTTTATTTTTAATCAACTTATTTAGTTTAAAATTTTATGACATGTTAAAAAATGAAAATGTTTTTGAATTTGAAAGGATATTTTCCTCAAGAATGGAGTTCAAGTGTTTTATCAAAATTATTTTCCATCTAAGATAATATAGGGTTCTGTTTATATCCCTATTTTTACATTGATTTGATTATGTTGTGATGGAATTATTTTTATGAATTCATTTATCTTATATGATTTTTTTGATGATGTCACGATGTTTAAGATTCCCATTTTTATTACATGGGTTATGCAATGATGTATGATTTATGATTTTGTGGCACACATAAGAATGGTATCATTATGAGATGGGTGGGACCTATATCTCCCTCCAATGCATTGGGTAAAGATTTTATATCTCATGAGATAGACATGGATGGAACGGTAGGTTATACTGGTTTAGTGAAACAAGACTGAAATGGGGAGTGAACTCGGTTCAGAAATGGACTTTTTCCACTAAGATAGTCTTGTAAATGAGTCTTGACTATTAAGAAATAATTCTATATGATTATGTGTGTATTCCACATAGTTTCATGTTTTAAGTTATGATTATTGGGATTACATTTCAATACTATGATTTATTCCATGTTATGAATTTATGCTCTCTTTTGCAGGTTAAGATTTCCAAAATATTATGTTCTTATGAATATGATGTGATTGATATTTCTTTTGTTTACCCTTAATGAGCATTTGAGCTCACCCTTTTATGTTTTCTTTTCCCCAGGATATAAAGAAAGGTTTTAGGTAAAAAAAAGGAAGATCTTTATGGGAGATGTTGAAGATCTTTCACCATGATTAGAAGATTATATTCCAAGTTTTCAAAGACACTAAACTATTACGATCATTGTGTGTGTGTTTTTGTTATGTACTAAGTATTACGCAAAAGTAATGTAATGTCCATGTATGTTAAGCTTCGGGTCTCTACAGTTGGTATCAGAGGAAAGGTTTAGTCAACCTTTGGAAACTAGGATGTGAAAACGTTAGTGAGATCCCTAGAGATATTTCTAAGGTATGTCTAGGGATGTACCTAAGGATAAGAATACGTATAGGATATAGTCCTAGAACTACAGTAACGATCTTAGAATCTAACCTAAGATGTTAGATATTGAGGGTGCTCCCCCTTTACTATGTTGTTTTCCCTAGCATGATTTTTTCCTCTCACATTATTCTTTTTGGGTTTTAGAAAATGGCTGGAAACAGGAAGATTCATGATAATAGAGGATATGACGGACAATGGAATGATTTTCTTCATGAGAAACCAAATGAAATGGGATCTGGAATTCCAAACATCGTTATTATGCCTAATCAGCAATCTCATAATATGACCAATAATATCAACTTTGTTAAGTTTCCCGACACAGATAATAAGAGAAAGATGGAGTTTCATGATGATCATAGAGGAAAGAAAGTTCAATTTCCCTCATGTAAATCATGTGGGAAGAGGCATCCGGGAGATTGTTTCAAAGGAACTGGAAGATGCTTTGGGTGTGGAAAAGAAGGACACAAAGCGAGTAAGTGCAAAGGAAAAGGTTCAGTTAACACCATGGACAAGGATAATGGTATTTCTACGACATCAACAATGATTAGATGTTTTAAATGTGTAATGTACGTGCATTATGCAAACCAATTCCCTAATGGAAAATCTCATGAAGAGAATCATCATGGTCATATGGGTAGTATTTATGTGGATGATGATGAGGAGACTACAAATGATATATGAGCTGAAAGAAGTGTTGAAGCTTAGTCGGTTGTTTTAGAAGGTAGTGGAATGATTGTATGTTTATCAAGAGTTATGTTGTATAGTTAATGGTACTATGGAATAAATAATCATCTAAGGATTGTTACACTATTGTTTTTCCTAAAAGTATTTGAAAGTATATGTTGAATGGTACCAGTAACCATGGAATGTTATTCAGATATTTTTGTAAAGTAGATGATATGCGCATAATGAAGGAATAAGAAGATAATGAGATGTTTGATTGTATTCATGAGCTCATGATTGGTATAAGGACTAAGTGATATCATGGTTTGAGTATATAGAATTTTGAGGATTTTGGTATGTGGAAAGTGTTAACTTTTAACTGCATTCATGTTTTCACTAAGGTTCAATGGGTATTCATTTTTTAAGAGAATATATGATTAAGGCCTTCGAACATTTGTAATGTGACCAACAAGACATATCTTATGATATATGGGGATCAACAATGGTATTAACATGCTTCTTATATGAAATATCTGGTAATCGTTTTCACTATAATATGACAATGGACTGCAATATTATGGATAAGCCTAAAGATTGGAATGGATTATGTTGGACATAAGTTAGTATTGTTTAAGGATAGAACCTTTTTTTGATATTATTGATGGGATGATATAGTAATGTAGTTTTAGAAAAAGGACAACCTGCAGGACGGGCGACAACCCATCGCGTCGGACAAGGCCGTGGGAATCGAACCCACAACCGAAGTGCGACTGGCCTTTATCGCCTACCACTGGCCTACAGGAAGTCCCTGTTTAGTAGAAACTAGTTTTATTATATTAACCAGTATGATATATGAAGTATAAGTCCATTTTAAGAACCATATATCATTAATCTCACTATAGATGGACTTATGTATTTTTTTGATAACTTTTCTAACCTTTTGTTTGAGACAGATGGAATGACCCATCATTCTATCACATGATCTACTAACACATCACGAATGACAAATTCAACTTTATTTCTTTAAGAGATTAAGTGGAAATTGTCCAAAGAATGACCAACGGTGAGACTATACCGAAATCATGAAAGTATTTCTTCTAATTCCAATTTCATCAACTTTAGGGAAACGATCTTCAAAACCAAAAATGTTGTCCTAGTGCTCTTATATCTGAGGAATGAGATGGTACCTTAGATCGTCACAAATTTATGGCTTTGTGATTGCTGGCTTTTCCATAGCCATGTTCTCTACCACTCTCCATCAGAACATGATGGTTAGATTTCTCTTCCATGTCCATATTTTCACCTATGTGGAAATCCAGTGATTAGTTTATTTGGGTAACCGTTATGTTTCATACTTTTGTTTTTAAATATTGGTTTTGGTATTCCTTTTTACGATGTGGGTTTCTATTAAAGAAACTTTTGAATAGTAAACCATGTATAACCCCGACGAATTTCGAGGGCGAAATTCATTTTAAGGGGGGTAGAATGTAACACCCCGAGATTTTATAAAAAATATTCTTTTTAATTTCATTAATGTCTTGTGTTGTACGCTACACCAAAAGAAGCTTGCTCAACACATATCCTTGACTTGCCTTGCATTACACGCAATCACGACCTTCCTCGATAGCGTGTGTAGTACGCAATACCGAGTTTCACTAAACAACGATATGCTATTAAAATATTATTAAAACTAGCCGTTATGAATAGTAATAACCACCTTTTAAAATATTAGAAATTTTATCTCTCAAAATGGACTTCATTTTTGGATTCGGAGTATCGAATTTAGCCTAAGGTGAAATTTTGGTACTTTTCGGATAACTTTCATATTCTGATGAATAGTGAAAATTACTAAATTTTAATTAAAAACAACTTTTTTAATCAAAATAATTAATAGTGATAAATTATTAATTTGAGTGGTTTTAAAGTATATTCAGAATAGATTTTTACAATTTAATATAATGTTGGTCATTGGATGTAATTTCACATTTAAACCAGTTATAAACAAGTGTCAATCTTTTGATAGTTATTATCTCTTAAAAACACGCCATTTGTTTTGACGACGAGAATTAATTTTTAAATAAGTTAATGTAACTGATATGTTTTGAATTTGGTAAAATAGACATCATTTTTGAGTTCATAATATCAAATATAGCTTAGGCCTAATTTTTGGTATTTTTTTGGAAACTTTCATTTTTTGATGAATAGTGAAACCACTAAGTAGTAGTAAAAAAAATGAATTCTTCATAAAACTTAATTTTACCGCTTCTGTGAGTGAAATTTTAAAAATCTGAGAGACACGGTTGATGTTAGTAAGTAAAATGTGATTCAATGAGATGAAAATAATTTTTGGTGAATAGTAACTTTTTACTTTTTTTACCACGGTTAAAAGTAAATAGGGTAATTAAAGGTAAAAATGATATTATTATTATCCTAACACATGTCCTAATTCTATTGGATAAGTGTAATTCGACCAAAAAAAAACTTAGGAATAAAATATGACCATTTAGGCCCACTTGGATTAGATTGGGACATTTATTATTATTTAATTCAAAGAAGAGTTAAAAGAGTTAAAATCAAAGTTTATTTACTAAAACATTTTTAATATAGGGTTATACATAAGATAAATTCGATTGTAAATATTAATTAGAAAGATAATAAGATTTCACACATAATTATATTTTATTTATAATTTTTAGACATTAAATAAATTAATTTATTTATGACAGAATGATGATAAAGTAATTACCATAATAGTGAAAAATTATAATAATTAATATTATAAATACCCAAATAAATATAATTTGAGACTTTTTATGAATTTCACTAATTTTATAGGTCAATAGAACATGTTAGTATTAATTTAATTAACTTTTTTCGAACTAATAATTCTGTTATGATTTTCACAAAAATCAATTACTAAATAGTGTCAAAATTGACATAAAATAGTTTTTAAAACAAATATTATATTATTAATTGTTATTTTATTCCTAAAAATCTAAGGTTCGGCCAAATTACTTAGATAAGGTTTTATATATTAATAATAAACAACTTGGGGTTCGTTTGGCTTGTTATAGTAGGTTTATTAACCTTATAGTGTAAGAACACAAGAAGACATGGTAAAAGTAAAATTATTTAACTTAATGTTAAATCTAAATGATAAGGTTAAAATAGGAACCTAAACTTGTATAAATTATATTGGATGAGAGGCTTTAGATCCATCCCCACCTTAGCTTCTAAATAAATCAATTTTAAGCTATTTAAAACCGAATATGACTTTATAATAAAATAATATTTTTAGTTTTCCAAAGGAGCCCCTCTCCTCCCTTATAAAAGGGCACCCCTCCCTCTCTTCCTCACAACACTTTGAGCCTTAAAGATCGGCCAAAATATGACAAATTCTCTTCTCCACTTCCCTAGAAACATCCTAGAGGTTCTGGTCTTCCTCAAAGACAAATTTTATTGCCCTAAGAGGAGGTCTCAAAGAGGCGCTTCAAAGAAGAGGTAATTTCCGTTACCGATTCTTTCATCTTTATTTCTTCTTCCACTTCTTCTTCTTTAGTTGTTTCATTATGAATTAATAACATCAGTATCACTCATATACTGATATGTTATTATAAGTATGAAACAACCCTATTTCACCATCTATCCATCCTACAGAAAATGAAATCACCGCGCGTGCGTACGTACGGAATACCGTCTCCACGCCGTGGTGAAATCTATTTTCCACCACCACCTTACTTGGATGGGTATAATGGTGTAAATAATAACTATATATGATTATTTTAAAGTTATATTGATTCTGAAATAGTATACATACACTCCAATACAGTCCCATGATCATGAGAATGATATCATCGCTCGTGCGTACTTACGGACTACCGTCTCCACGACGTGATGAGATTCATTCTCCACTTTAACCATTCATGAATGATTATAAAGTACATATAATAAGTAATCATGAAATATATGACATAATAATGATACTGGATTTATGTGTATATATATGTATGTCATCTAATTAATTCCATTCAACTCAATAAGGAAACGAAAACAACGTTCATGCGTACGTACGGCCTACAGTCTCCATGAACGGTGTATTTCTTTCCATTTACTGATTTATTATATATATGTATATTCTGAATATATATTATATATAAATCATGTTTTATATTCTGGAATTAAGTAATCATGATCTAAGTAATCATATGAATAATTACAAGTCAAAACACGGACGACAAATGAAACAATTTTACCCAAAACGCTCTTTAACATGGAATTTACAAAAGAACGGGTAAAATAGAGTCATAATTGAACCATATATGATATCATAACAATGATTATGATTATGTAATAAGTCAATGACATTATTTAAATCATTATACAGGAGGTTCGGACACTTACAAAGCAAATCAGACCTAAGGTAAGGGAAATATCACAATCTCATTTTTATCCGAGATTGTTTATACTTTAGTATTTACTAGGGTGTATTTTATCTTCAAAATACATGTTTCCTCAATATGTAATATTATTTCCATCCAAATACAATTGTTTAAATCCAATTTTACCCTTCAGTGAGTTTTTAGTAAAGGATATGAAAGGAATATTTTGTCGTTTTTCGTACGAGGTACTTTTTGACTTTTCTAAAAAAAGTACGAAGAATGTTTTTTTAACTTATACGACATGAATGGACTTTTAAAACATTATTTCCAAGAAGCTCCCTTTAAAAGTTTTCAAGTTTATTTTTAATCAACTTCTTTAGTTTAAAATTTTATGACATGTTAAAAAAGGAAAATGTTTTTGAATTTGAAAGGATATTTTCCTCAAGAATGGAGTTCAATTGTTTTATCAAAATTATTTTCCATCTAAGATAATATAAGATTCTATTTATATCCCTATTATTACATTGATTTTATTATGTTGTGATGGAATTATTTTTATGAATTCCTTTATCTTATATGAATTGTTTGATGATGTCACGATGTTTAAGATTCCCATTTTTATTACATGGGTTATGCAATGATGTATGATTTATGATTTTGTGGCACACATAAGAATGCTATAATTATGAGATGGGTGGGACCTATATCTACCTACAATGCATTGGGTAAAGATTTTATATCTCATGAGATAGACATGGCTGGAACGTTAGGTTATACCGGTTCAGTGAAACAGGACTGAAACGGGGAGTGAACTCGGTTCAGAAATGAACTTTGTCCACTAAGATAGTCTTGGCAATGAGTCTTGACTAATAATAAATGATTCTATATGATTATGTGTGTATGACACATAGTTTGATGTTTTAAGTTATGATTATTGGGATTTCATTTCACTACTATGATTTATTCCATGTTATGAAATTATGCTCTCTTTTGTAGGTTAAGATTTCCAAAATATTATGTTCTTATGAATATGATGTGATTGATATTTCTTTTGTTTACCCTTACTGAGCATTTGAGCTCACCCTTTTATATTTTCTTTTCCCCAGGATATAAAGAAAAGTTTTAGGTAAAAAAAGGAAGATATTTATGGGAGATGTTGAAGATCTTTCACCACGATTAGAAGATTATATTCTGAGTTTCCAAAGACACTAAACTATTACAATCATTATGTGTGTGTTTTTGTTATGTACTAAGTATTCCACAAAAGTAATGTAATTTCCATGTATGTTAAGCTTCGGGTCTCTACAATGGGACCTTTTAGATTGAATAGTGACATGCCATTTTTTTAACCATTTAAAATTGAATTTTGAAAAAATGAGAAATGAATACAAAAATAAATGAAACATTGAAATGATAAATAGAGAACTTGACCTAGAATCGACTTTTTAGTGGGTAAGAGGCAGTGTCTCTTATGACTGTTTCTATTTTATAGTCCCGAAATTAGGAGTAGTCTATGTGATGTTCCATGTTTATTGGAAGGTTCTGACATGTCCTATGCTTTTGAGTTGCGAAACATGATATCATTCTTTTTTAGGACTATGTTTATCATTGTAGAGGCATTACACCATGATGAAATCTATTCTGATGATAAGTGGGTGGTGATAACCATGATGTAGAGGTTGGGGAACATGGGATATTGATGGACCCTCCTTTAGTTCCAGGTATGTGACCAATGGTTTTACTGGACACAGGTTCTAAGGCATAGATCTGCAAGGGAGTTTCCCATTTCATGAAGACTTTTTAGTGATCCATGAATCCTTCCTTGTTTATGTCTGATCTAATTCATTTGTTATAGAAGAAACATCCTCCCATGTTTTTAGGGGATGTAGGTCCATAGGCTGTTGAGTAGTGTCTTGAGACTACGTTATTGATCTTAGAGCATATGGAGAAACCTCATGAGAGGAGAGTGAAGCTCATGAATTATATGTTTCAGGGAGTATTAAATCACTAGAAAGATGTTATGATCTAGGATGATAGGCTGTGTGATATGGTTTGGGATGAATTAAAAAGTAGGTTCCATGAATTTTTTTACATAGAGAATTTGAGGGAGAGTGGGATAGGGAGTTTATGCATCTGGAGTAGGAAGTTATGAAGGTTATGAAGTACTCAACACACTTTATAGTGATTCATCATTTTTCACTGACATAACTTACTGATGAGTTATCAGGGGATAAACGCTTCATGGAAGGTCTCAAACATACTGTTTGATCTCAGGTCAATGTGTTGAGGTTGATGAATATTACATAGATAGTAAATCAGGTGCTTATAGAAGAGTGAAACCTGTGGGAATTTGGGAGAATAGAACAAAACAATATAGTCTCTTGACTTAGTGGTTTTACTTCTAGTGTAAGGAAGTGATGTTTTGAGGCTTCCCATGAGATGAGTACCTTCTAGGTATCTAGTTCTATAAATCCAGTTTTATGTCATAAATGTAGAAGAAATGGCCACATGAGGAATCAATGTGATCACGAAGTAGTTGATTATTGAACTTGTGGAAGGATAGGCCACATGAAACATTTATATAGGAACATATATCTAGATGTGAGTGGTAGGGGTAAAATCTGACACTAGGTTCCGAAGTGGGTTTCATAGATCCACATCAGGTTGGGAGATGGAGTAGTATCGATCGTTCAGGATGAGGTGGTGCTGGTCATGGATGAGGAATCTGAGCACCAGTTGAACCAAGATAGTACAGTGGGACTACTCCATGTAGTGAGGTTATATCACAGGTATAATGACAATTTTTTCATACATTAACATTATGTAACATTTGGGGAATACTTAAAAAATTCTACAAATAGATGACCAAAGTCTCTATTTGTCTAGTGCCTTTGGAAACATGGAAACATAAATACTGGTACATAAGTGAGTTACATTATCTCCCATTAGGTTCTTATTGACTAAAAAACTTCTTAAGAACATCAAACATAATACATATCTTCATAACTTGGAGGAATGGAAACATAAAAATAGGTGATCCTAGAGGCTTAGTAAGGGTAAAAAAAGGATAAATGTAAGCTAAATCAGGAGCATAAGGGTTTGAGAACATGATCATGGAAACATAATATCATACCATTCATATAAAATATCATAAAAAAGGAATCATGGAATAAATATTAAGAGTTTATAATACATGAATCAAAAGGAAATGAAGAACATAATAAATTAAATTATAATATTGGAAAAACATGAAATTGTGGAAAACACATAAGCATATAATATTATTTCCATAGTATCCAAGGCATCGCTTCCAAGACCATCTTGGTAGTATGTGTTCACTTCCTATACCATCTTGACAATCATGGTTCGCTCCCATGGTAATCTTTGTAGCATGAGTTCACTCCTCATACCATATTTTTAGTCATGATTCACTCCTATATCCATTTTATTAGTAATGGTTCACTCCAAATACCTACTTAGTTTATCTCATTAGATAAAAATCTTTACCCAATGCATTGGAGGTATATATAGGTCCCACCCATCTCATAATGAAACCATATATACATGTTTCACAAGATCATTAAAAATAATATCATAAAACATGAAATGAAATGGGTATAATTAAAATGAAATAATATCACAAATGGTGAAAGAAGATATAGGTTTCATAACCATTTCATCTAAAGAACTTCCCATGAACAGAAGTGTCTTTCAAAAGCATATAACCCGTGAAAGGGAAGTGGGTTTCATAAACATCATTCCATTAAAAAATAAACCATTCATTGAAAGAATATGAATAATTTTTTTTAATAATTACCCTAAAAAGGAATGTGTAACACTAATGGATTTCATATTATATGGTAAATTGTTTTTAGATATCCTTTAAAAAAAATTTTTAATGAGAATATCCTTTCTTCATTGGAAAACACTTTTTAAAATATAAAAAATTTCAGAAAGAAATTTCCTTGAAAATAGATTTGAAAACTAATTAATGAAGCATTGAAAATAATAAAAAAAATAAATTTCCTTGAAAATTTATTCATGTAACATTTGAATTTTTTTTGATTTTTTCTTTTGAAAACATGTTTTCTGAAATTATTCAGATTTCCAGCCGAAGAGGGAAATACGATTAGATTTTTCTGAAGAACATTTTCGTAATTTTTTTAAGTACCAAAGTGTGGGAAAATGGTACTAATACATGGTGATACCTTGAATAAAATAGAGTATAAGGAAAACCATGTGTGTTCTTGGGATATTAATTATAATATTTCATCAATGAAAGCATAATCATAAACAATCTCAATAAATGACGAGATTTCTTCAATAAACTCTTACCACTTAATAACATTAGATCATACACTCTTTGAAGGAAAATGAATTTAAATTATTCTTAAACTGTCATGAAAAGAATTATATTCATTATATAAAATTTCAAATAGAAGTATATTCTCCTCAAGAAAGAATGGAATTGAATAATTAAACTTCTGTTTCAACAAAGGAAAATTAAGACAAAACTGTCTTATCAATTTGGTAACTTTTGAAAAATTAACCACATGAATTAAATATCATATAATGTATATGTAAATACCCCTAAATTTAGTAATAATTATAAATTAATACATTCATGTGCAACATATACACCACAAAAAATTAGAGTGGTGTCTAAGGCATGTATCTCACGGAAATAAAAATTGAGATGAAATTTCCCTTACCTTGTGTCTTGACTCTCTTCATACTTGTATAAGCTTATTTTATAATAAATGTATGTTTATTATACATAATTTATAGAATAATATTATTACATGTAATAAAATATACGGTTTATTATGACTTTATATTACCCACTCATTAAAAATTCTATGTTAAGGTTTCACTTCGAGTAATGTCCTCTTTTTTCTTCGCATGCGTCTTAATTTGTTATATCTTTAGTACTTATGTTTATATAAATATTTAAGGAATGAAAACCATGATATAAATATCATTTATATTCATTATATCGGTATTATAATAATATATTGGATATCATAGTTCAAAATTGAATACACCATTCATGGGGACGACATGCCATCTGTACGCATGAACACTGTTTCAGTTTTATTTTCATATTAAAAGAAAGAGTGTAAATGAAATGTAAGTATATATATATATACATATAAAATTATAATCATAAAGTCATATATATCATATAAGTTCACTAACCACATCCTAAATACATTCCATGTAGTGTGTGAATGAATCACATCATTTTGAGGGGGTGGTAATCCAAATTTCCTCAAATGAAATTATCATAATTACACCAAATGGAATGTATAAAGACATGTGTTTAAAAATTATTTAAGAGGATTAAAGAAATAATAAATATAATATATGACATATATAAATAGTTTTCTCATTATAATTTTTATCATGAGAGGCATTAATGTAAAAATGAACAATCATCATTTCATGAGGTGATAATTCACTATAAACGTAAACAATATGTTCGTTACCCATTATATGGAAGTGTATGTAAGTGTAGGTTGAACACCTAGAATCAAAATATACCATTATAATTATTATACTGGTTTTTTTATAATAATTTAATAAGTATATCTGAGGGGGTGGAGAAATAAAATAAAATAAAGGATCTTGTGGGAGGATGCAAAATCTTCTTTAGGTAACTCCTTTTGATTTTCTACAAAGGGATTCCTTGGATTGATTTCCTACAAACTATAGGCTTCAATAAGGGTTGTAAGGATGTTTTTAAGTGTATTAATAATATATTTGACTAACCTATGTGGTATGAGAGGTGTTAGTAATGGGGGATAAGTGCCGGCCTTTTATAGGGGTGGAAAAGGACTCACTTGTTATTTTTGAAAAGAAGTTCAGTATACCCATATTATTACCTAAAAAACTCATCCAAAACCAACAAAACTAAATAATTGGATGTTAATGAAAGAATAGTGGCCATAAAATATGTTTTTAACAATTTTATAGGTCATTTTGGGACTTATGTTTGGGGTTTAGTTCTTTGTTAATATAATATTTCTCTTAATCGTTGAAATTAATTTAAATTACTTTCACTACTATTTTTGGTAAAAAACTAATTTTAAATTATTTGAAATTATAAATTATAATTATTAAAAATATTGAATAAATTTTTACAAAATTTCAACCAATAAAGTGTCTTAAATTAATTCAAATTTAATCTTACTGATGGGACGACACTATGGGTTTTTAAAGTAAAAATGATCAATTTTTTTTTAGTTTTTATATCTAATTTTAAAAATGAAATTGGTTACAATGACATAAATTGGATTAATTGATACAAATATGATCTAATTAAACTTTTAAATCAATTTAATATATAATCTATTCTTATAAATAAATTAGACAAAAAAAGGAGTTTTGAATTAAAATTTTCTATTTCTCACTATTCATCCAAAAATGATGTTTCTCAGAGAAATCCAAAAAATTCAACCTAATATAAATTTGAAATTCTAAATTAAAAAAATTAGTTTATAAAATTAAATTTCTATGTGTTTATAAAATTAATTTTATTTTTTTTCTATAGAAGTTCATAAAAAGAATCTTATTTGAGTAAATTGTATTTTTAAACATATAAGGAATTTACAAAAAATTATTTTTTCCATTATAAAAAATATTTGAAAAGTAGTTATTACTATTCATATTACTAAGTTCAAAATCTAGTTTATAATTATTTCTTTTAAATAATTATAAGAAAATAGATGTATTGTAGAAAATTAGTGTTGCATGTATCATTCGCTAAGTTGGTGTTGTGTGTAACATACACCAAGTCAGTGTTGTGTGTAATGTTTGAGAATATGGTGTTGTGTGAAAGGAATTTTCGAATTAGTGTAGAGAAACATATCATTGAAAGTTAATTAATTTGAAAAAAGGTCCCTAAAAACTCAGGGTGTTACAACATGACCATGGTTTAGGAAAGATTTACTCTATATATCCTACACCTAATGAGTCGGGCGCCAGACTCTCTACAGTGGGAGGTACGATCATAGTAGACTATACTGTTGAATCTAATATTTTTTAAAATAGGTGCATCACATATATTTATATCAGTACTTTTTATCGATATCCTTGTTCTCTTGGTTAAGTTTTTTGAGGTCATTATGACACTTGGAACTCAGTTGAGGATCAGAATAGTGGATGTACATCAGTGAGGAGAGTTCCCCATTGATATTGTTGGGTGTCACTTCATATAGAACCTATTTTTACTCGATATTATAGGGTTTGATGTCATACATGGAATGCAATGGATAAAATCTTTTCAATCCTACATTTAATTTTATCATCATAGGGTTACATTAACATCACTAGAGGGAACAATTTATAGTCAAAAGGGTGAATGAGATGTCCATGTGTGTTAAGATAGACCACTATATTGTGGGATGTGAAGGATGACATCCAAGATTGGTAGTTTGTATCTAGATGATTAGGGAGCATGTTAAAAATATTTCTGCCAGTGTTTGATTATTTCAAGGATGTTTTACTGGATGAATTTTCTAGTTTTCCTCCATAGAGAGGGGTTTAGTTCTCTATCGAGCTAGTTCTAGGAGCTACATTGATATCCATTCATCCATACAAGATGACTACAATAGAGTTACATGAGATCAAGATACAGCTAGAGGATTAGGAGGAAAAGGGGTTTATCTGACCCACTAATTCGTTGTGGGGTTATCTAGTCCATTTGGTGGAAAATGTGTATGGTAACCTTAGTATATGTGTGGAATACTTTAAATTTATCCAGCCGATGGTTAAGAACCATTATCCTTTTCATTGAATAGATTATCTATTTGATCATATCCTAGGATCTAAGGTGTTATAGACAATTGATTTGAGATACAGATATCATCAGGTGAATGTTCTGATTACAGACATACCTCATACAGCTTTTTTGTATTATGTGTGGTTTATACGAGTATCAGGTTATGTTGTTCGGTATCATGAATTCACCAACATTATTCATGGCACCAATGAACTAATTTTTCCATCTTTATATATATTTATTTGTTGTGGTTTTTCTGGAAGATATCCTAGTGTATTCCCACAATCAACAGAACCATGAAACAAATATTGATATTGTTTTGGATACATTGATAGAGCATTAGTTATATGTTAAGATCAAAAATTTCCACTTCTTTATGGATTTTATTCACTTTCAAGGTTATATTATATCAAAAAAATGAGTATCATTAGACCGATAGAATGTGAGAGTTGTAGTTTTCTAGGGTTAACACAAGAAAATCATTGAAATATAGATTTTATTAGGGTTGTATGAACTTTAAATGCATTTCATATAGGACTTCTCATGCTTAGTAGTGCTTCTCATAGGATTGACTAAGAAGGGTGTGAAGTTTCTATGATTAGATACCTATGATACAAACTTTTATGAGATAAAAGGTATATTTACTTCAGCACCAATCTTGATTTATCTTGAGTAGGGATGGAGCTACAGTATGTATTTGAAGCATCCGGTATCAGCTAAGAGAAGTTCTCGTGTAAGGGGATAGAGTCATGTTGTATGGGTCTCGATAGCTGAGGCCACATGATAGGAATTACCCAATGCATGATCTCTAGTTATCTGCAGTTGTTTATGCTTTTTGATATTGGATAAACTATTTAATAGGAGAGAATTTTAATGTGTATACAAACCAAAAAATCCTCATGTATATATTTCACAGTGTAATCTAAATCTGAGGATGTAATGGTTGGTTGAGTACCTACAGTATTTTGATATAGATCTTGCCGACACACCTAGAAAGGGAAATTTAGTGGTCGATGCACTGAGAAGAAGGACTCATATAAAGGTAGTTCGGAAGGATAGTAGTGAGTGGAATATTATCTAAGATACACTTGGAGGTGCATTATAGTATGAGGAATAATACTAATTCCTCTATAGTTGTGACATATCCCCTATTTGATAGAGTGAGGATGAAGAAACTATCAAATTTTGAGGGACTATTCCTATGGGAGAGTGTGGCAGGTGAGGACCCACCTTCTAGTTGGAATTTGGGAGAGTATGAGACCATGTGTATCCATAGTTTCATTTGGGTTCCAGTGGACATATGCGAGGGAATTATGTGAGAGTTTCATGGCTTGGTTGGGATAGTACATCCCAGTGTCACCAATATGTACCATGAATTACGATGTCAGTACTGGTGGTCGGGTATAAAAAGAGAGGGAGATTGTTTTTTCATTGGGTGTTCCACTTTTCAGTAGGTGAAGGTGGAACAACAATGAACAACCAGAATTTTACAATAGTTACCTATTCTCTAGTGTAAATGGGATGATGTCATGATGGATTTCATAACTAGTTTGCTAAGGTCACCTCAAGGTAGTGATGATGTGTGGGTTGTTCATGATAGGATCACAATGGTTTCCCATTTTATTCTAATAAAGGAGACCTTCAGTGTAGATGAGTTTTGGAGGTTTTATATCCATGAGATTGTATGACTTCATGGGGGCACGTTCACTATCATTTCATATCTGTACACCCAATTTACATCCATTTCTTATAGAGTTTATAGATATTACATGGTACACAGGTGAACATGGGCACAACATACCACCCTCATACTGATGTCCATTTACAACATACATTGTAAGTGATTGACGACATGCTGTGAGCATGCATCCTAGATTTTGGGGTCTCTTGGGAGAGGCATATACCCCTAGTTCAGTTCTATTACAATTATAGTTATCAGTAGACTATACAGATTGAACGTTATGAATAATTGTACATAAATCCATTCCAAGCACCCCTATGTTAGTCAGAGGAAGATGGAACTTCTTTACTAGGACCTTATCTAATGAAAGAGAAATATAAGTAGGTCTGCATGTTTAGAAAGCAGATGGATATTGCACAATCTTGACATATATATTACACCGATCTTTGTAGAGGACCTCTATAGTTTGATGTCGGGGATCAAGGTAATTTTTCACCATGACATGTTTAGTCATTCATGATTATGGAGAGAGTTGGTCTGGTACCCTATTGGTTTAATTTACCTCATAGGTATTAGGACATGCATGGCGTATTCCATGTATCTCAGCTACACCGTTATCATTCAGATCTATCTCATATTCTATAGCTTGAGGAGGTGGATTTACATGTAGATTCATCATTTGAGGAGCATCTGATTTGTATCATAGATATGAGAATAATAGTTCTTCAATGATGATTAGTTTCTCTAGTATAGGTGCTATGGAAACATGACCATTTATAGGATGAGACTTGGGAGTGGGATACCGATGTACGTGCTTAGTGTCCATATTTATTCTCATACAAATCTTGACAAACCTTGAGAGGGAAATTCATGGATGAATTTATTTAATGGAGGAATATTGTAAGAACCTGGGTTTTCATATATGGTATGAGTTTTTTTAATTTATGTTTAATGAATAATTATGGCCTAATGTGAATACCCTTTGATGTAATGAGTGTATTGGGGATGTATGGGGCCTGTTCAGATCTTGAAACCCATCTTTTAGGAAAATCAGGGTAGCCTGAATGGTTAGTAAAAACCACACAGGGTTGGTCACATGATTTCTACTAATGGTGTGAGGCTTGACAGTGGGATGGAGGAGCTTGTACTATTTTGAAAAATCATATGGATGGAGGCTCACGCCTGTGTGGGGAAACTATAATTGTTAGTAGATTTTAATAGCATATTTTGGGAATGGTTAGTCAAACTATGCACAATGACCATGTGATGTGCCCCTATTTAAATCAAGGGGTACACTTTTGGTGTATCGTTTGGCCAACCATGTAGCCAAATCATGCATCCATGAGATTTGGGGAAAATATCAAATTTCCATTAATTAATGTTATAAAATAATTTCTTTCTTCATTATCTTATGGTGGATAATACTATAGTATGGGAGATCCCTTTGAAGGAAAATCTATATTCATTTATCCCATTCTTCCTTCCAGACTCAAATTTGAGAACCAACCATCTTGTTGGATCCACACTAGCGAGTAATCAATTCCTTTTGTGTGGTTCTTTATTCTTCCTGGTATCGACAGAGTTATCTAGGTGTAATCTAATTGACCCTATTTCCACATTCTTCATACATTCATCATTTTTTTCCTGATTTGAGTATAATAAAAATATGATAGTTGATAAAAACTCTACTACCAACATACAGTAGGTGGTTTATACTTTTACTATTTGGTTTGGTGATTTATTAAGCTAGTTTTCATTATGTTTCCCAATAGGGTTTTTAGCGCAACCCTAAAAATGAATTGAATAATTAAATTTAACGTAATGGAACATATTAGGAATTCCCATTAGTTCTTTGGGACTTTTTGGAGGTTGTTTCCCCAACCAGGGTCACCCATGGGGTGTTCCTTTGAGATTTCCCTTTTTCTAAACATCATGTGGTGTGTGTATTTGAGATTTACTAGTCAGATAAATAACACCTATAAATGAATTTAATAGAATTGATTAATTAGTAGATGTTATGACACCTCACCATGATAAGAATAATGTTGAATTATTTAATTGTTTGGCTGGAATAGTTATATGACTGGGTAAACTCATTGAATTTATTTGAATGTAGATTTTTGTATGAGTGGGTATACATATTGTAAGAACCCAGATCTTTTTTTCAGGTACGTTTTCCTTTTTCTGGAGTTTTTTTTTGAGAAAAATGAATTTTTTGGAAATTTCAGAAGTACACGCCGTGTAATTTCTGAGTACACGCCACATACTCTTCCCCAGCTCGAATCCATGTGCTGGCCGTATCCGGGCCACACACACGGTGTGTAAGGCTGAGGTGGAGGCTGGTTATTTCGGAGTACAGAAAATTCAAAGTACATGCCGTGTACTAAAAAATTACACGCCGTGTACTTTATTTTTTTTTCATAAAACGGACCGGGGTCGCGCCTAACCCCATATTCGTCTTCTTCTTCAGTTTTCGACCGTTCGGGAGAGTCCGTACGGCCGAACATTCTCTGAGATCCTGCCTCGCCATCCGTTCTCCGATTCGAGCGCAGTTGATTGCGTTGGAATCGCAGCGGTGAGTTATTCCTTCTTCTTGAGCATTGTTTCTAGATTCCTCCTTGTTTTCAAGTTATCATGGGATGAAATTTTTGTGTTTTTTCTCAGATCTACGTAATTATAAGGGGAATGTGTTGTCTAGGCTCACGTATATAGATCTCCTAGGATCAAGGTAGGTGGTTTGTTCCTTTCCTTAGAAAGTTGATGGATATTTTGTGCAATTTCCACCAATACCCTTGAACGGGGTATTGCGTGTTTCCTGTTTTTCCCTTGTTTCTTGCCTGCTTTGCTTGATTTCTTTAGTATAGGTTATTGCTTGTGATTAGAGTAGTTTGTTTTTTCTCAGATTGTTTTTCCATACTTGTTCTGCCTGTTTGGCGTTTTGCTAGTGCCATGCCTAGTTTTAGGATTGTGGACTATTTTTTATTTATTGCTGTTGAGCCTTAGTTGATATCCAAGTTGTTCTTGAGGTTTACTTGGATAATACACACGTGTTGAGTATGTTTAGTTATACTCAGGACTGTGAGAACCTAGAGTACCAGACCAAAGGGAGAATTGACGGAAGGGCTTCTCCAGAGTGTCTTTTAATTACGATGTGAGACTATAGGGGGAATTGACGTTGAGTGCTTCCCCGGAGAGTCTTTAGATCCACGACACGGGCCACATGGGGAATTGATGTTGAGTACTTCCCTAGAGAGCCTTTAGCACGATACGAGACTATAGGGGGAATTGACGGTGAGTGCTTCCCCCGAGAGTCTGCTTAATTACGTAGCTGAACCAGAGGGGTGAGACTGTGTGTGCCTCCAAGAGGGTTGATAGTACTTAGAGGTTGAACCATAGGGGCTAGACTATGAGATCTACCCAGAGGGTTACCTGTTTTCTCTTTTGTTGTTGGATGCTTACTTGTGTTCTATACTTGTTAGAACTGTGGATTGTAGCTATTTGTACTTTCCTGTTTACTGCTTCTTGTTTTATTACTGCCATGTATTCATTGACTGTTAGTCACAAATCTTTGGGTGATTTCCTACTGGGATTGTATCTCACACCCTGTTTGGGCCTTTCTTTTGGGCCCAAGTAGACTATATTACTTCAGGTATAGATAGGGGAAAGTTCCCTTCTACTTCAGGATCTTGATTGCACCAGGAGCTAGGGAGCATGGGACCAAGCCGTGGCTCGCGATGCTGAGGATCTTTCTTTGTTTTCTTTTTTCACTTGGTTTCAATTGCATTTCAGCACGTTTTTGTGTTGCTTTTTTCCTTATATACTTGTACCTACTACATATTTTTTATCATAGTTATATGTCTACATTGCTTCCGCTATTCGGTTTCTGTTGTTATGCATGTTGGTTGCTGCTTCCACTGTTATTGTGGTTTTCTTACCTCATATACCTTACCGAATGAAGGAATAGTTTCCCCACTGACTCACCAAGGCCCTCACTACTAGTCGGTAGCCTCTGGCGTTCAGGGAAACGCGCTTGATGTCATGTGGCGAACTGGGTACGGGGCACCAGTGGAGGGGCTCCGGACTCGGGACGTTAAAAAGTGGTATCAAAGGAGTTCTTTTCTCTTGATTTACTATTTGGAGACCTTAGCCAGGGATAGAACAGATTCGGTACTTGGTATTAAGCTGTGCTCGGGAGTAGATAACCCGTGTACAGGGAAAAGCCATACTACCTCATTAATTGTAGTTTTTCTGGTTTTGAGATTTATGGTTGGTATGTTTTCACCTAGAGTGATTCGTATGACTTGTGCGGTTAGTGTTTTGATATTTTGGCTCTATTTCTGTCGCAACCCGATGAGATGAGGGTATTCCATCTCATGCATCATATAGGAACTTGTAGAAATCACATGTCATGCATTCTTGCCATGCCATCTAGGGTGCATTAGTGATTGCATGCTGTTGTGATAGGCTCTGTGTAGATTATGCATACTGTTGTGATAGATTCTTGATAGATTCTCTACTGTTATGTTAAAAAACTGTTCGTTTTGTTCCTTGCTTAAAAAATAAATGCCGGATTTTGGTTCTTGAGGTGTTATGGGCCCTCACGGATCAGAGTTTGGCACATTTTCCCTTGTTTTAGTGTTTCTGGAATTCTGCGTAGTTTCTGAGCTACTGCCCAGAAACACCCAGAATACACGGCGTGTACTTTTAGATACACGCTGTGTAGTTTTTAGGCCGTGTCATTGACCATGTGAGTAGAACACGGTGTTGTAGGAGTAACTTTGGGAACACGCCATGTACCAGTGGTACACGCCGTGTGAGTTCAGAGCCGTGTACCCAGCCGTGTCACTAACAACACGGGCCGGGGAAGCTCATGTAGAACACACCATGTCTGTAGGAAACACACCGTGTAGTCCTGTCTAGGTGCCCGGCTGTGTCATGAACAACACGGGCTGGCATGACCTTTCTTTCCACATGCCGTGTTTGTTCGGAACATGCCGTGTAGTATTTCCATGTACCCGGCTGTGTCACGAACAACACGGGACAGTGTCGCCTTCGCCTATGCACGCCATTCTTGTTCGGAGCACGCCGTGTAAGGTCCAGCCGTGTAGACGGACATGTACTCAACAACACAGACCGCCGAAGCCTCGTCTAGTGCACGCTGTGTTTGATTTGAACACGCCGTATAGTCTCGGGTTGAGTCGGACCGTGTGGGTTAGCCATGTAAGAAGACTCGGGCAGGGGAATAGTTTCACGTACACGCTGTGTGTTGGAGTAAACATGCCGTGTAGTTTGAAGTGTACACGACTTGTAGGGTAGGGGTATACACCCATGTCAGAGGCTTAAGTAGACATGCAGTGTAGTTTTTATACACGCCATGTAGTCATGTTTTGCAATCTTGTGTGTTTTTTCCCTGTTTCCATTTAGTAATCTTGTGTCCTCTGTCCTTGTTTTCCTGATCCAAGGTGTGTTTTTGATCTTTCAGAGCAATGCCTCCGAGACGTCCTTCGGTCGTACATCTGTCGTCAGGCAGTGATCAGACGCCAGACATGGCTTATCAGGGACTTCCTGTCGATCCCCCAGCCAAGCCATCCTTGGCACCGGTTGTTGTACCAGTCACAGGTGTTGATGCGCAGTTCAGGGAAGGTTTCATGAGGATGATGCAGGCCTTCCAGGGAGCACCGCCTCCTGCCTCGTCTATGGAAGACTTGACATGGGTTTTCCAGTAGCAACATCCTCCCACGTTCTTAGGGGAGGGAGGACCTCAGGCTGCAGAGTCATGGATGGAAGCCATGCTGACTATATTCGAGCATCTGGAGATGCCTCTAGAGAGGTGGGTCAATCTCACCACCTAAATGCTCCGAGACTCTACCAAGAGGTGGTGGGACGTGATCTCAGAGGCGGGTCGGCAGTAGGCTATGACTTGGGAGGAGTTCCAGCGCGTGTTTTACGACTACTTCTTCCCGGAGACTTTGAGGGTCGATTGAGCCTGGGAGTTCATGAGCTTAGAGTATAGTACTCTATCTGTCATGGAGTATTCCTCTCGTTTCACTGAGCTGCAACATTTTACACCCCTTCGGGATGAGAGTGGGGTGTTCTTGGAGATTAAGTTTGAGGATGGACTCAAGAAGGAGATCCGCTCGCAGGTGAACATCTTCCAGCTGACTTCCATTACTTCAATCGTCAACCAGGCACTGATTGCAGAGTGCAATCTGAGAGACTCTAGAGCTGCGAGTCAGGGTGGTTCTGCTTCCAAAGTTATCTTTCCTTTAGATGACAACAAGAAGCTCCTTAGGGAGCCTACGCACGGTGATTCGAGGAAGCGAGACACATCATCAGGCAGCCAGGTGACATACTACCAATGTGGCTGGACAAGACACACGAGGCTGCAGTGCTAGAGAGAACCCGTGGAGTGACGATCTTGCGGCAAGTTGGGTCACCTTCAGCATTTCTGCCAGGTTTTCTCACCAGCAGTAGGTGACCGGGGTTCTTCCATGACTCCTCATTCAGGAGCAGCCCCACTGGTCTCTCACCAGTCAGGGAACTGGAGTTCTTCTGGCCGTTCGGGCCGAGGTGGATGTCGAGGCCATGGCGGTCAGACACCAGCCCCTCAGAACCAGTAGGGAGGTTCAACTCAGAGCGGTCAGTCAGGGGTGCAGGGCCGCGGTGCAGGCCAGTCTTTCTCCGTGGAGCAGACTTATCATGAGCAGGATCCCGACCCTTCTACTATTCGAGGTATGATTTTAGTAGCCTCATTTTTATCTTCATCCCTTTTCGATACTGGTGCTATGCATAGCTTTATCTCTGTTGCTGTTGTGGAGATCCTTGGACTCTACATATTTTCTTCTGCCAACTCGTTGACACTAGACACACCCTTGGGAATGAGGACATCTAGTGTACGCTAGTGTAGAGAGTTCCCTCTCGAGGTTGCAGGGTATCATTTCTTATGGGATCTCTATGTCCTAGAGATGACAGACTATGATGTCATCCTTGGCATGGACTGGTTGATTCCCTTCCGGGCAGTCGTCGACTGCTATCGCCGCAGAGTAAGTTTTATTTCACAGAGGGTAAATCTTTCCTTCATAGAGGCGAATGGGACGTTCGGGTGAGTCGGGCAGGACTCGAGCATCTTGGGCTAGGAGAAGTGACAGACCAGATTGCTAGTCTTTATCTGGATGATTAGGGGACTCCACAGTTGGACTTTACTCTAGTGGTGGATCGCTTCCGGGATGTCTTTCTAGAGAACATTTCAGGTTTTCCTCTGGAGCGTGTGGTAGACTTTTCTATTGAGCTCGTGCTAGGAGAGACACCGGTGTCCATTCCTCCCTATAGGATGGCCACACCTGAGTTGCAGGAGCTAAAGAAGCAGTTGGAGGAGCTACAGGCTAAGGGTTTCATCTGACCCAGTACTTCTCCTTGGGGTTCGCCTGTCCTGTCTGCAAAGAAGGCAGACGGTACCCTTCAGCTTTGTGTGGATTATCGGAAGCTGAAACAGTTGACGATCAAGAACCGATATCCACTGCCGCAGATTGATGACCTTTTCAATCAGCTTCGAGGAGCCCAGGTGTTCTCGAAGATTGACTTGAGGTCTGGTTATCATCAATTGCACGTTAGACCATCAGATATACCTCTGACAGCCTTTAGGAGCAGGTACGGTCTTTACGAGTATACACTATGGGAAAAAATGCTTATTGGGACGGGGTATTTGCGACGGGCCTTATTCCCGTCGCAAAAACTCTGATGAAAAGCATATTTGCGATGGTAATATATTCCCATCGCAAATGGTCAGTTATTTGCGACGTAAATATAGGACCCATCGCAATTGCAATGGCACAGTTTGCACGCCAAAACACGGGAAGCCTATTTGCGATGGGTAGAAGGCTACCCATCGCAAGTACCCGGCGGTGGTAAATAGTATTTGGGACGAGGCAATTGCCCCGTCGCAAAAAAATATTTACCAGGTGTTATTTGCGACGGGCCCCGTCGCCAATACCGGCCGCTATAAAGCCTGTTTGCGATGGTCACCTTCAACCTGTCACAACAACCCGGTGGGGGTAAATACTTTTTTGCGACGAGACTATTTACCCGTCGCAACAAAGTATTCACCGATATTATTTGCGATGGGACCCGTCGCAAATACCGGCAGTGGAAAATAGGAATTTGCGATGGGGATATCCGCCCGTCGCAAATACCGGTGGCGGTAAATAGAAATTTGCGATGGGGATATCCGCCCATCGCTAATGGTGGCTATTTGCGACGGGCCAGTCGCAAAAGTCCTTTTACTCGCCGCCCGTAATTAATGCGGGAGAAGGTATTTGCGACGGGCTCCGTCGCCAATACCGGCAGCGGTAAATAGAAATTTGCGACGGGGATATCTGCCCGTCGCTAATGGTGGCTATTTGTGAAGGACCCGTCGCAAAAGTCCTTTTACCCGCTACCCGTATTTAATGCGGGTGAAGGCATTTACGATGGTATCCCATCGCAAATACGACCGTCGTAAATAATCTAACCTATATATACACCCCACCTGTTTTTTCCATAACATTCAGATCTCTATTCTTCTCTCTCTCTAATTTTCAGTTCTGAGTATAATTTTTTTTGTTTTAATTTTTTCTTTCGAGAAGAGGAAGGAAGGAGTTAGAAGGCACAGATTACTTCAAAGGTATTTATATATATATTTTTTAATTTTTTAGTTGTTAAATTATCTTTAATTGTCAATTTTTTTTTAATTATTAATTTTATTTTTTTAATAGAATGTTTAGCTATATAGTATAATTAGATTATGTGGTTGTAACAAATAATCCTTGTCTGGATATGAACAAGTAGAGGCAGCGCTGGCACAAATGTTCCTAGGAGTGAAAACTCTGACAAGGTGTTTCGAGCTTGACTCGGGGTAACCTGGTACACGACAACAGGCCTTGCCGCACTCTTGGTTCGATACTCCTGGGGGATGTTTTGGTTATAATTAGAAATAAATATATAATTATCAAATAATTAAGAAATAATTAGATTTAATTAGATTTAATTAAAATAATTATCAAATAATTAGAAAATAATTAGATTTAATTGATTGGATTTAATTAGGAAACAATTAGATTTAATTAGGAAACAATTAGATTTAATTAGGAAACAATTAGATTTAATTAGGAAACAATTAGATTTAATTAGAAAAAAATTAGATTTAATTAGGAAACAATTAGATTTAATTAGGAAACAATTAGATTTAATTAGGAAACAATTAGATTTAATTAGGAAATAATTAGATTTAATTAGAAAAAAATTATAACAATTAGGAAACAATTATAATAATTAATAAACAATTATAATAATTAGGAAACAATTTGATTTAATTAGGAAACAATTAGATTTAATTAGGAAAAATTAGATTTAATTAGGAAACAATTAGATTTAATTAGGAAACAATTAGATTTAATTAGGAAACAATTACATAATTAGGAAACAATTACATAATTAAGAAACAATTACATAATTAGGAAACAATTACATAATTAGGAAACAATTACATAATTAGGAAACAATTACATAATTAGGAAACAATTACATAATTAGGAAACAATTACAAATAATTAGGAAATAATTACAAACAATTCAGAAATAATTACAAACAATTAGGAAAGAATTAAAAACAATTAGAAAAATTAGCAAGCGTGATTGACCGCTCATCTACCTCAATTTTCTTTTCATTTGTGTGTTGAGGCTTGACAAGAAACTTCTTCCTCCACATGTAATATCTGCTTTTACTGTCAAAATTATCAACCTCCTCGCTAATATAGAGGCGAGGAGGTTTATAATTTTGACAGTAAAAGCACATATTACATGTGGAGGTAGAAGTTTCCTGTTAACATCAACACACAAATGAAAATAAAATTGAGGTAGATGAGCTGTCAATTACGTTTGTTTTTCTATTCATTGATTGATTAACCACCCGACCTATAAGCATATCTTCATATTTCTAATTAGTAACATAATTAGTAATATAATTAGTAACATAAATAGTAACATAATATAAAATATTATATTACTCTAATATTAATAATTAAATAATACTAATAATATAATTATTTTATTATTATATGTTTAATATTTATAAAAAAATATTAATATTATTAAAATTATAAAAATTTTATAAAATATTACTATTATCAATATTTTCAACAAGTTTTTCTTTATTCTTAACAGTTCAAATCTTAAAGGGTCGCCAATTTTCAGGTCATGCCCAATAAAAAGCTTTCATACACCATGTCCAATGTAAACTCTATAATTGTTCTTGCTTGGTTGATCACCTCGCAAGTAGCGTTGCAATAGGACAACCCAAGTCATGTATTTCTCATTACTTGTGTCATCCTATTGCAACACTACTTGCAATATGATCAACCATGTAAGGACAATTATAGAGTTTAAATTGGACAAGGTTGACACAAACTTTTTATTAGGCATGACTTCAAAATTGATGACTCTTTAAGATTTGAACATGTTAAGAATAGAGAAAAATCTGTTGGAAATATTGAGATTTGTAACAATTAGTAATAATTACTAATAATTAATCAAAAAGAAAATAAATTCAAGTACATGGTTATAAATTGGCACAATTTCCAGCGGATTGGCGGCTACCTTTTGTTCAACGTCTCATATCTTTGATAATTTCTCCCACAGAAATCAGTATGAAAAATGTGCTCTAACGTATGTCAGAGCAAGTTTTTCATACTGATTTCAGTCGGGTGAAAGTTAAAAAGAGATGAGCCATCAGACAAATCAGAATAATTAGTAATATAATCTCCACAACGATGATTATAAAATTTTATTTCATTATTCAAGCATATTTTATTTTCCAAGTATTGCTAAGTATTGCTAAATTAATAACAATTAGTGGGGATGATTACAAACTAACTGTGTCACCTATAATTATTGGTAATTACTAATAAATAACTGTAATTATGTATCTTCTTTTTTTTAGGATATTGTTTTTCTTATATCAAATTATTTAACAACAGTAATGGTTTTAAATTTTGTAGAAACATATATATGAATATGGAACAAGTTAATCGACATCAATCATTATTAGATGATCGTGCTTGGATAAATCAGCACATAAATCCAAACAGTTCTAGTTTAAATCCTGTATATGTTGATGGTGTTGATGCTTTCTTATCATTTGCATCATCAAAATCAGAATTTTTTTCAGAAGGTACAATTAAGTGTCCTTGTAAAAAATGTGCTCTGAGAATGTTTGAGACATTTGACATCATTGGGAAACATCTCTTGCGTTATGGTTTTCAATCAGATTATATTTTTTGGTATCAAAATGGTGAACGCAGTTCCAGAGAAGATACTAATAATTTGATTTCGGATCCATCACAGTTTTAGAATTTAAAACATGATGTTGTAGGTTCATCCGTTCAACAAATAGAAATCGAGGATAATGTTGATTTACCTCTTGATTTGGCACCATCTAAATTTGCTAATTTGTTCAGGTCTGCTGAGAATGCATTATATCCTAGTTGCAAGATAAGGAAATTAGAAGCAGTTTCAAAATTTATGGATATTAAATCAGATAATGGAAAGTCAAATAAATATTTTGATCAGATATTTTCTTTGGTTAAAGCACTATTACCTGAAGGAAATGTGCTTCCTGCTAATTATTATGAGAGCAAGAGACTCATTCATAATCTGGGCCTTAGTTATCAGAAGATCCATGCATGTTCAAACGATTGCATCTTATATTCTGGTGAAAATGAGTCATTGGATAGTTTTCCCACATGTGGACAATCGAGGTATAAAGAAGCTCAATCAGGGAAGTCTGGATTTATTCCTGTAAAGCAGTTGAGATATTTCCTGCTTACACCCAGGTTGCTGCGTTTATTTATGTCTCAGAACATAGCGACAATGATGTCCTGGCACAAAACCAATATTTCAAATGGTAAAAGCTTAATTCATCCATCTGATTGTGATTCATGGAAACATTTTGATTATGTACATCCGTCTTTTTCTTTAGAATCTCGAAACGTGCGAATGGGTCTTTCTACTAACGGTTTTTGTCCATTTTGATCTTTTGGTAGTCAGTATTCCTATTGGCCTGTCTTTATAACTCCGTACAATTTTCCTCCATGGATGTTGATGAAATATCCTTATATCATTTTGACATTATTAATCCCAGGACATCCGAAAAATAATATTGATGTTTATTTGAAACCATTGATTGATGAGTTAAATTTATTATGGAGTCATGGTGTTGGTACATATGATGCTGCTGTGAAACAGAATTTTGTAATGAAAGCTGCTTTGATGTGGACAATTAGTGACTTTCGAACATATGGTATGTTATCTGGCTGGAGTACACATGGTCCAAAATCATGTCCTTACTGTATGGGAGACAACAAAGCATTTATGCTTGTGAATGGAAAAAAACCTTTCTATTTTGACTGTCATCGCAGATTTCTTCCAATCGATTATCCTTTTCGGAGGAATAAATCTCATTTCAGAAAAGGCAGAATTGAAAGAGATGAACCTAAAAAAATGTTCTCAGGTACAGAGTTACAATCAGTTCTATTTTCATTACCTTCCATCACTTTTGGACCGACAATAAACCAACAAAAAATTCATGGTTTTGGGAAAGAACACAATTGGAAAAAACAGAGCATTTTTTGGAATCTGCCATATTGGTCTGATTTGTTGGTCCGACACATGTTGGATGTCATGCATATTGAGAAGAACTGTTTTGATAATTTATTTCATACAGTTTTGGATACACCGGGTAAAACCAAAGATAATGTAAAGGCACGATTAGATCTTTTCCAAATTTGCAGGCGACCAGACCTTGAATTGTTTGAAAATGTCAGATCATAGAGATTAATGAAGCCAAAAGTAGCTTATACACTGAACAAAGAGAGTCGCTTATTATTTTTTCAGTGGATTGCAGATTTGAGACTTCCAGATGGCTATGCTTCCAACTTGGGCATATGTGTTAAAAATGGTCATATTACCAGATTAAAAAGTCATGACTATCATGTTATAATCGAAAGACTTATGCCTATTAGATTAAGAGGTTTTTTGAATTCTAAGATTTGGGATTTGATAACAGATATATCATATTTTTTCCGAGACATGTGTGCGGTGACAACAGACTACGATACACTAAGCAAACTGGAAGAAGCTGTTGTTGTAATTATATGCAAACTGGAAAAAATCTTTCCACCGGCTTTCTTTGACTCGATGGAACATTTGATATTACATTTTCTACATGAAGAAAAATGTGGAGGTCCGATTAAGTTTCGATGGATGTACCCATTTGAGAGATGCATCCAGAAATTGAAGAGAAAAGTCCGTAACAAAGCATCAGTTGAAGGCTCAATTGCTGAAGCTTATTTGCAAGAAGAAATTGCTTTATTCTGCTCTCATTATTTTGAATCTGAATATCCCTCAAAATTTAATTACATGGGACGGAATGAGGGGAATGTTGATGATGATATGAAAAATAAATTATCAGTTTTCAATCAGCCCGAACTTGGCTTCAGTGGAGTTCATGATAGATGGATTTCATATGATAAACATCATAGAGCTCATACATATGTTCTACTCAACTGTGAAGAAATTTCACCAATTGTACAGTGAGTGCTCTTGTCCCTTATTCTATAGATTTTATTACAGTAAATTAATCATATTGTATTTCTAGGTTATATGATGATCATATCAAGAAATAATTTCCACAAATTACAGTAGCTGGCTTAGAAGAACGTTGGCAAATTTTTTTTGCCTAATGGTTTCAAAAACTGGTAACATACATTCTTTTTTGGTTTTACATATAAAATCAATTTATTATTTGTAATAGTGATAAATGTTTTACAAATTTTCAGGTATCTGCACATACTGATAAGATTGATAGTCTTTTGCGTATATTGAGTAGGCCACCAACCAAAATGGTTAAATCTTATAATGTATATGTGGTGAATGGTTATCGATTTCATACACGTGCATATGGGGAATCAAAGAAAACAATGAATAGTGGTGTTTTTTTGAAGGGATCATATCATAGAGATATTGAAGTTGACTTTTACGGAATGCTTGAAGAAATTATGGAACTGTGTTATTTGGGATATAATTATGTAACAATGATTAAATGTCAATGGCTGGATACTGAGAGAGGCTTGCGTATTCATTCGACTCATGGAATTGTTGATATTAAACATAAAATTCTTCTTACAGTAAATGAACCATTTTTATTGGGTCATCAGGCACATCAAATTTATTATGCAAAATACCGTGCTACATCAAAAGAGTTGGATTATTGGTGGAGTATAATAAAAGTTAAATCTTGAGAAAATCAGTTTACTCAAACTGAATGTGGTTCCACTGAAGTGCAAGGAAATGAAATTTTTCAGGACACTCCCCAAAACGCATCTTTTTCACAAAGAGACATGATATCGAGGAT
Source organism: Viscum album (assembly GCA_963277665.1). NCBI lineage: Eukaryota > Viridiplantae > Streptophyta > Magnoliopsida > Santalales > Viscaceae > Viscum > Viscum album. The sequence continues at coordinate 1,515,269,717 of OY728150.1, forward strand.
GACACCCCACAATTAAGGGTGGATGGTGACGATGTTGTCAATGATGTTACAACTGAATTTGAAATGACAAGAGATGATGAAAGTGAAAAAATATAGAAATTGATGATGTTGATGCGGAAGATGGATACATTGACATTGAAAACTATGAAGATTATGATGAAGATGAACATTGACACAGTAAAATGATGGTTAGAATCATAACAAATATATATCTATACATAATAGTTATTTTCAACTGTTTGCTAATAACAATCATTTCATGTTTCAGATGGACTCGGAAACGTATCGTTAGTTGCTGGAGGCTGATCTACATATGGATGATGAGGTTTTTGAGTCATCTGACCCTCAGGATGTTGGCACTACAGGGAGCACTCAGAGGGGGCGTGGTATTGCCAGACTGATGATTCCAGATCCTATCCCAGAGCAACGTCCACCTCTTGGATTCAATGCACACACGCGGTGGTATGTTAACCTATTTATTTTAGTTATCTTTCATTATAATTTATTAATATTCTAATTGTTTGATTATTTTTTCTTTTTCCACTGTTTTACACATATAGCTATTGGACAGGGGAGCACTATCTTGCGCAATTATTTTTCTCAGCCCTGGCTCACATGGGATCAGATTCCTGCTGATGTGCAGGCCGCCATGTTCGATCATTGGCTGGTACGTAATTAAATATTGTTTATTTTGAAATTTAATTCATTAATAACTTTATATTAGGGTTTATGGTATCCCATAAATGAGAGCATGCGTGCCCCTATCAACGCGGCATGGGTGGTGTCTATGTGTGACCGTTTCCGTCAGTTTTTGCATAATTTGAGAAAGACGGCTGTGAAGAAAGCCGAAGTGACAAAATTTGATGAGTCCTATAGATCCCACTGACCAGAGTAAATTTCATATCATGTTTGGGATGGTTTATGTACACACTGGTTGGGTGGTTGGTTTCAGAGGAGATCTGCATTGGGTCGACAGAATTGGGGGAGACAAGAGGTGACGCATCGAGCCGGTAGTCGTATATTCAGTACACATAGAGAGCGTCTGGTAAGTACTTTTTTTTAATATTTTATACAACTTTAAATATAAACAGTTTATTTTATATTCATATAGGAAGATGAGCAGCCCGATATTTCGGCATACAGCGTTTATCGAAGGATGTACACTGACTCAGCTACTGGAGAGATTAGAGGCGACCGCCAGTGTCAGATTGTGGTCAGTATTATTTTCTTTTCAGTTTGAAAATTAAATGCATATAATCTTCTCATTATTTTAATTTCTAATTGAAACTTAAGGAGTCATATGAGGCTGAGACCTCTTAGACACAGGCTGAGAGTCAAGACGAGACGAGTGATCAGACTAGTGCCCACCATTTTGATGAGACGACATGGATGCATGCGACCCATTATGGCTTCGAAAAGGGCCGAGTAGTTGGTATCATCTCTCATTTGACTCCTGCAGCTTATTATGGTACTACTACGATGTTGGCGTCTAGCTCGAGAGGATCTCTTGGAGAGACATCATCTTCTGCCTCATAGTATCAGGAGCAACTGTGTGCTCAGAGTCAGCTTATAGAGGATTTGCGTCAGGGGCAGGAGCAGATGCGTCAGCAACACGATGAAGAGATGCGTCGATGGAAGGAGCAGATGCGTCAGCAGCAAGATGAGGAGAGACGTCGATATGAGGAGCAACATCAGGAGTATATGGAGTATATGTGTCATCTGACTCATAGTTTAGTGATGGAATTTCCTCCACCACCTCCTCCAGGTCCTCCAGGTCCTCCAGATTATCCACCCCCTCAGTGATTTTTTTAGATGTAATAAACATTTGAGTTCATAGTTTATTGTCATATTAACTATTTACAATTCCTATTTCATATTGGTACAAATATTATGTGATTTAATTTGTTTTTATTTTTTTTAATAAATTATTATTTATTAGTATTATTTTTAAGATCTGCTTATTTTAGTAATATTACTTTTAATATTTTATATTTATTGTTAATATTGAGAAGTTTATAATTTTATAATTTTATTAATATTAATAATATTAATATTATTTTTTCATAAGTATGTATGTTTATTTTAATAATAATAATATTATATTAATTTTTTATATTATTAATATTAGTATTATTATATTATATTATATTATTTATATTCATATTATTATTATTTTATATTAATATTTCATAATTATATTTTATATATATTTTTATTTATATTATAATAATATAATTTTTTTATATTATTAATATTATTATTATTTTTATATAATATTATACGATTTGTATTAATTATTTTATTTATTTTTTATTTTTTTAATATTTGTGACGGGAACATTTGCAACGGGATTTCCCATCGTAAATATTTTTTACTGTAATATTTGAGATAAGAAGAATACCCATTGGGAAAACATTTCTGCGACGACCCGTCGCAAATACCTTTTTTGTATATAAACAAAAACTCATTTGCGATGGGGGAAAAATATCGCCGCAAATACTCTTTTTGTGACGGGACCGCCGCAAAAACACCTATTTACGATGCCGTTTTCGGCAACGGGCGATTTGCGATGGAGCCCCGTCTCAAAATACCTTTTGTGACGGGATCCCGTCGCAAATCGCCCGTCGCAAATATTCAGTTTTCCTATAGTGATACAGTTATGCCCTTCGGACTCACGAACGAACCTGCAGTTTTTATGGCACTTATGAACTGAGTGTTCCATCCTTACTTGAATTCCTTCATCGTGGTCATCGTGGATGATATCATGGTGTACTCTCACACTCGACACGACCATGCCACACATCTTGAGATCGTTCTGAGTACACTGAGAGAGCATTTGATTTATGATAAACTCTCGAAGTGCCACTTCTGGATGGATCAGATTCACTTCTTGGGTCACGTCATCTCAGAGGAAGGAGTATCAGTGGACCCAGAGAAAGTGAGAGCTGTAGTTTCCTGGGAGCAGCCGAAGAACGTCTTTGAGGTACGGAGTTTCCTAGGGCTGTCTAGATACTACAGACGCTTCATTCGAGACTTTTCCCGTTTAGCAGCACCCTTGAAAGTTCTGACCAAGAAGGGGGAGAAGTTCTTATAGTCAGATTCTTGTGAGTCAGCCTTTCAGGAGCTGAAAGGGAGGTTGACGTGAGAACCGATACTAGTCTTGCCAGATCCAGGAAATAGCTACAATGTTTACTGTGATGCTTCAGGTATCGGGCTGGGAGCTGTGCTTATGCAGGGAGATGGAGTCGTTGCGTATGGGTCTCAGTAGTTGAGACCACATGAGAGGAACTACCCTACACACAATCTGGAGTTGGCAGCTGTTGTTCATGCCTTTCCCTGTTGGAGACACTATCTTCTGGGAGATCACTTTGTGGTATTCACTAACCACAAGAGTCTCAAGTATATCTTCACTCAGCGTGATCTGAATCTGAGGCAGTGCGGGTGGGTTGAGTATCTACAGTCTTTTGACTTCGAGCTTGCCTATACGCTGGGAAAGGGAAACGCCGTGGCAGATGCGTTGAGCAGGATAACTCAGATTCAGGCAGTTCAGGAGGCTAGTAGTGAGTGGAAGCTGATGGCTATGTTCTTTGAGATGCATCTAGAGGTGAACAAAAGACGGGGACCGACTTTTCTATCTTCTGTAGCTGTTACCTCCACCCTACTTGATCGGGTACAGATGAGGCAGCTATCAGACTCGGAAGGCTTAGTCCTGCGGGAGAGTGTGTCAGGAGAGGACCCTCTTCCTAGATGGACAGTGGGCGAGGATGAGATCTTGCATTTCCAAGGACGCGTATGGGTGCCAGCAGACATACGCGAGGAGCTGATGTGGGATTTCCATTCCTCAGTTTGGGCAGTTCATCCTGGCGTCACCAAGATGTATCGGGATCTTCATCACTAGTACTAGTGGCCAGGTATGAAGAAGGATGTTGCTGGTTTTGTCATGAGATGTTCTAATTGTCAACAGGTGAAAGCAGAGCATCAGTGACCAACAGGTCTTTTACAGCAGTTACCCATTCCGGAGTGGAAGTGGAATGATGTTGTGATGGACTTCATGACTGGGTTGCCGAGATCACTTCGAGGGAACGATGCTGTTTGGGTTGTCGTCGACAGACTTACAAAGGTTGCTCACTTCTTGCCGATCAAAGAGACCTTCAGTTTCGATGATCTAGGACGACTTTACATCAGGGAGATTGTGCGTCTGCATGGAGTTCAGCGCTCTATTGTTTCGGACAGAGATGCGTGCTTGACCTCTTGGTTCTGGCAGGGACTTCAGAAGGCCTTGTGTAGACAAGTACTTTTTAGTACAACATACCATCCCCAGAATGACGGCCAGTCCGACCGCATGATCCAGGTGCTTGAGGATATGCTGCGAGCTTGAATCCTTGACTTTGGTGGTTCTTGGGAGAAACATATTCCTCTGGTAGAGTTCGCCTACAATAATAGTTTCCAGGCGACCATTCAGATGGCGCCATACGAGGCTTTGTATGGTAGGCCATGCCGATCACCCTTATGCTGGCTGGAGGCATGAGAGGAAGCTTTGCAGGGACCTCATCTTGTTCAGAAGACTTTTGAGCAGATAGAGCTGATTCGGAAGAGGATGGCTACAGCACAGTCTCGACAGAAGTCTTATGCTGATCAGTGGAGACGACCTATGGAGTTCGAGGTCGGTGATTGGGTTTTCCCATGTGTCGAACCAAGGTTGGGACACAAAAGGATTCAGAGACAGAATAAGCTTTAACCATGGTATGTCGGGCCATTTGAGGTTTTGGAGTGAGTGGGGCCGGTCGCCTATCGGTTGCATCTACCTCAGAGGTATCGGGCCATGCACGATGTCTTCCACTTCTCTCAGCTCCGACGTTAATTTTCAGACCCTTCTCACGTCTTTCAGCCTGAGGAAGTCGAGCTTGAAGCGGATGCATCATTCGAGGAGCATCCTATCCGGATTGTCGATCATAGTACGAAGGTTCTCCGTGGGCTGTCTGTTCCTTTGGTACGAGTGCTATGGCAACACGGGTGAGTAAAGGACGAGACCTGGGAGAGGGAGGCCGATGTACAATCATAGTGGCCGGAGCTGTTCGGGGTTTCTTCTTCTCCGACTCGTTAGGGAAATTCGGGGATGAATTTCTTTAAGGGGGGAAGTTTGTAAGAACCCGGATCTTTTTTTCAGGTATGTTTTCCTTTTTCTGGAGTTCTTTTGAGAAAAATGAATTTTCTGGAAATTTCAGAAGTACATGCCATGTACTCTTCCCTAGCTCGAAGCCGTGTGCTGGCCGTGTCCGGGCCACACACAGGGTGTGTAAGGCTGAGGTGGAGGCTGGTTATTTCGGAGTACGAAAAATTCGAAGTACACACCGTGTAGTCAAAAAGTACACACCGTGTACTTTACTTTTTTTTCCTTAAATGGACCGGGGTCGCGCCTAACCCCCATATTCGTCTTCTTCTTCAGTTTTCGACCGTCCGGGAGCGTCCGTACGGCCGGACCTTCTCCGAGCTCCTACCTCGTCATCTATTCTCCGATTCGAGTACGGTTGATTGCGTTGGAATCGCAGTGGTGAGTTCTTACTTCTTCTTGAGCCTTGTTTCTTGATTACTCCTTGTTTTCAAGTTATCGTGGGATGAATGTTTTGTGCGTTTTCTCAGATCTACATCGTTCTAAGGGGAATCTGTCGTCGAGGTTCATGTATATCGATCTCCTAGGATCGAGGTAGGTGGTTTGTTCCTTTCCGTAGAAAGTTGATGGATATTTTGTGCAATTTCCACCAATACCCTTGAACGGGGTATTCCGTGTTTCTTGTTTTTCTCTTGTTGCTTGCCTGCTTTGATTGATTTCTTTAGTATAGGTTATTGCTTGTGATTAGAGTAGTTTGTTTGTGCTTAGATTGTTTTTCCATACTTGTTCTTCTTGTTTGGTGTTTTTCTAGTGCCATGCCTAGTTGTAGGATTGTGGATTGTTGTTTATTTATTTCTATTGAGCCTTAGTTGATAGATAAGTAGTTCTAGAGGTTTACTTGGACGATACACACGCGTTGAGCATGTTTAGTTATAATTTGCACTGTGAGAACCTAGAGTAGTAGACCAAATGGAGAATTGACGAAAGGGATTCTCTAGAGTGTATTTTAATTACTATGCAAGACTATAGGGGGAATTGATGTTGAGTGCTTCCCCAGAGAGTTTGTAGATCCACGATGTGGGCCACAAGGGGAATTGACGTTGAGTGCTTCCCCAGAGAGCCTTTAGCATGATACGAGACTATAGGGGGAATTGACTGTGAGTGATTCCCTAGAGAGTCTTCTTAATTACGTAGCTGAACCAGAGGGGTGAGACTGTGTGTGCCTCCCAGAGGGTTTCTAGTACTTAGAGGTTGAACCATAGGGGCTAGACTGTGAGAGCTACCCAGAGGGTTACCTATTTTCTCTTTTGTTGCTGGCTACTTACTTGTGTGCTATACTTGTTAGAACTGTGGATTGTAGTTGTTTGTGCTTTTCCGTTTACTTCTTCTTGTTTTATTACTGCCATGTATTGATTGACTATTAGGAACAAATCTTTGGGTGATTTCCTATTGGGATTGTATCTCACACCCTGTTTGGGCCATGATTTTGGGCCCAAGCAAACTATGTTACTACAGGTATAAACAGGGGCAAGCACCCTTCTACTTCAGGATCTTGGTTGCACCAGGAGCTGGGGATCATGGGATCGAGCTGTGGCTCGCGATGCTGAGGAGATTTCTTTGTTTTATTTTGCACTTGGTTTCAGTTGCATTTCATCACGTTGTTGTGTTGCTATTTTCCTTAGATACTTGTACCTGCTGCATCTTTTTCATCATAGTTATATATCTACATTGCTTCCGCTATTCGATTTCTGTTATTATGTATGTTGGTTGCTGCTTCCGCTATTATTGTGGTTTTCTTACCTCGTATACCTTACCAAATGAGGGTATAGTTTCCCCACTGACTCACCAAGGCCCTCACTGCTAGTCGGTAGCCTTTCGCGTTCGGGGAAACGCGCTTGAGGTCATGTGGCGAATCGGGTACTGGGCACCAATGGAGGGGCTCCGGACTCAGGACGTTACACATATTGGAATTTATTTCTTGTGATTTTTAATGAAATATGTTGAGTTGAAAGGTAGTGGATTGATTAGTTAGTATACCTTGGATCTTGATTCAACTAGACTCTGTGTAAGTTTTTCCTATGGGTATTGAATGTGATAGTGGATTATTTGGATGTAGATTTATCCTTAGGTATTGATTACCTGGGATTCCATGGGCCTTGCTACCGCTTGTATCTGGTTTGTTTGGGATTATAATAGACATGGTTGGTATACATGCTCCTTGTTCCCCAATTCAAGCCTAACATAGTTTCCACTAAGATGCACATGGTACTTGATGAGGATTCCTTAGTCCAATATACCTTGGATCCGGAACGAAGGGGTCTTACATTTGTTTATATACTTTGACCATAGTAAATATTATATTCTTAGTTGTACAACTCAATCGTGGTGGTTCTAACTATTCTGGTTAAACGCTATAGTTGTGGATTATATGTTATTAAAGGTTATATAGAAATGATTTGGGTTAAATAAGATATTGTGTATATGGAGAGGCTTTGGTATTTACTTATGTTTACTTTAATTCTTATTTATTATAGGATCATGACCCATGTTTTTTAGAGATCCTCTTATGGCTATACTGTATCACATGTTTTGTAGTACACATACAAGGAGAGATTTCTTTTTAATTTAATTATTTAATGAGATATATATTTCACACTGCTTAACTTATATTTCATAAAAAAGATTATTATTGATTTTTGGGTGGTTACCTTCTAGGACTGTATCTCACACCCTATTTGGGCCACCATTGGGTACTTGAATAAACTATTTGGATGTAGGTAGGGACCATGAAACGTTTCCATATTTCGATGCTTGACTTGTTCTATACTTAGGAATAGTAGTGAATGGAACTAAGCTGAGGATCATGATGATATATAAAGATTGAAATTTTTGGTCTTTTTGGTATTTTGTAACTTGTATTTTATTAGTTGTATGTATACCTATTTTGGATGTTTTGTAGACACATGAAATGATCATAATTATATATGAGATTCATTTTGTCATTTTTATTTATTCCTATTTTTTACCAATTGTATGGTTTCTATACTACTTACACTATTTGATCTATTTGATTTCTACCATTGTATTACACTCTAATAAGATTGAATAGTGTCCCCACAGACACCTGAGGCCCTCTCTTCTTTCCAGCAACCTCTATCATCCAAGGAGATTCTTTTGAGGCCATGTGGCTAATTGGGATCGGGGCACTATTGTGTGTCATGTGGGTCCGAGATGTTACAAAATTTATTTTAGAACAAAACATTTAAAAAATAATCTTAATTTTCTCAATAATAATTAAATAAAGAATTTATAAAATAGATATAAAGGAATTATAGACAAAAAATATTACAAGAAAGAAGAACTAATATATCTCAAGGGAATGGAAAATAGTAACTAGTAGTGTTGAAGCCTTCTTGAGGATGTATTTAATGAATAAAAAAGTCCCCTTGATGATTTTAGAGATTTTTAGAGTCCAAAAGATCCATTGGGTGGTGAAAACATCTAGAGAGTTCAAGTGTTAATGGCTATATTGACTTTCCAAAAAGAGCCCATCGGTTGGCTGCTATGCTCCATTATTAAGACATTGGGGTGTTCTGCTACTACCAGTTGGGAGGTCATGGATCACCAACTAGTCGGTGAAAAAATGGTGAAAAATTTCAACTTCCTTGATAACCGGTTTTCAAGTGGTTCTTAAATTTTTATCTAGTGGGATTGGTGGTGTCCAACTGGATTCTTTTAGCTCTCCAGTTGGTTGGTGTTGATATACATCTAGCCGATGATTCAGTCCTGTGAGGATATTCAAAATATCCCTCCAAACTTCTTTTAAACCATTTTATTTATCAATAAACTTTCTAAATTTATATCCAATCATAATAACTAAAATATATCCAAGTAAAACTGTTAAGAGGATCACTTCTGGATAAACTCAACACCTGGGGGGGTGAATTATTGTTGGGAACTTTACATGCAATTATAAATTTTTATCCATTTACCTATTAGACATGCTTGGGTCTTTATTATCCTATTAAATTTTCATTATTATATGAAAATATATAAAATCAATTAAAATATAGCACAAAATATTTTTATAAGTTTCACCACTCAATTAGAGTAGATAGTCATTATTGCATATGGTGATGAATAGTACATGAATTTTACTCTATAATGAGATATGTTTTATAGTGGTTTAGCTAGAAAATAATCCTTATACTAAGTGTGGGTCCATATACATTAGAAGGGAGATGAAAATAATCATGAATCCCAAGAATGGTTATAACCTTTTCAAACTTTCAACACCTTAGTAGTTGTTTATACTGACTTTATGGATAGTCTCCAACATTTTCAGTCAGATAGTTTTCAATGCCATGAAATTATTCCACTAGTTGAGACTTAGGATGAATGTCATAGTTATTATTCTTTTTTATCTTCCTTTTTATTTATGTATTACTTTAACAATAGTGGGAAAACAACATTACTTCTTCTTCTTTCTTAATCCGGATCCTATTCGTTTGATCCTATACTCAATATTTTCTATTTAATGCAAGATCTACCAGTGATAGTTCATCAAATCCCTCTTATTCTTATTCTTTTTATGATATCCAATGGATAGTAAAACTTTATCTAGTATCTGGTTGATCAATTATTTATACGATGCACTATTTCTCTATCCAGTACCCCCTATATTGTTTGGTACCTCTTCTCTTGAAACATTGCCCCAAAAGATAATTTCTTTTAGACATTATGAATGGAACTTTCTTAAGAAACATAAATTATTTAGAAGAATACATAGCCAATATTTTATATATTATCACAACTTTCATAATGAATAATAACTCCTTTATATAGGAATATTTCCTTTTGGTTTATTGGACGAATTAAAAACTTAAAATTAAAAATTCTTGATAAATTTGTTATAATCCTACTCAAAACAAACTTCATTTTTCCAAATTTAAAATTACAAAAAATAGGAGTCATCCAAACTAAATAGTAAACTTACTTAGATCACAACATTAATGTCATACATAAATCCTCCTAAAATATATGCTAGAATTATGATCATACCTTCATGATTATTGTACTATTGATCATCCATGTAATAATTTCCACAATTAAAGACTTTAAAAAAACTTCATAAAGTCCTTGGAATATTTGATCTGGTAAAAATTAATCTAACTTATTTAATTTTGTGAAACTTAATTTGATATTCCTTTGAAACATTATATGAACATATCAAAAGTATTTAACAAGACACTTTATCTGATAAATGATATCCTTCAAAAATCTTCATCCACTTCTTTAGCTTAGAATCCTTTGACCAATAAACATAATATGAGACCATTTTTCAATTGAACCTACAAGACCTCATTTAGTAGACACAGAACCCTTAGTATTCATTCAAAAACATATTCTCGATGCCACCACTTGTAAAATTTAGTCTAATGAACTTAATTTTGAAAGGTAAATCTGATGAATTCATATGGAGACTTATTCATTTGATGATATTCAAACATTTATTTTAAGTGATGAATTTTTTATGAAACCTATGTTTCATAATTCAAGAACTTATTATGATAGATTCAATATGATGAATTTACAATATTTTATGATAGAATTTATACTTTATTTCATCAAATACAACCTTTTAAACACTTTATTTGTTCATTCATTGAAATTTCGTTACTTCACATCTTAATATTTACACAAGTCCATCCAATGGGCTTCATATGACTCTTCATTACAATTCAATTGGCACTTAAAAATTTTTGGAATCATATTTCCACTAAGTTCTTCCACAAAATTATTTTCTTCATAACATGAACATAGCACAACCAATCCTCAATATCCTTTGGAGATAAGGTCATTAAACTCCCTTCTAGATAATTTTCTATTTGTATAACCTTAATGTTTATTCAAATACACAAGGAATTGCGATGATTGATCAATGAAGAAACAATAACCTAGAAACATATGATGTAGTTTTTCTAATCATTATTTATCTAATATATCAATGAATGCAATCAGTTATAAATTTATTTCAACTATTCGTCTGATTGACTAGGTATATTCATATTAGTCTGCTATAATTGAGAACATTTCTTCGATGGCCACCCAAAATTTCTTCTACCCATTGAACCTTATAATGAGTACTTTAAAAAATTCCACCAATTTGAAACACTTTCTGATGACACAATTCAAAAGATTACATCTAATGGAAACCCTCATCTAATTACCTTGGTCCAATTGACATCATCCAGTCACCACATTATTCTGGCCTCTATCTGATCATCATCTTTATCTCTATCCATTTGTCACCACCTTATTCTTCTAAGAAAAAATTATCAAAAAAATCATAAAGAAACTCCTTAAGGAAATGTTATAATGCTGAGAAAAAGTATGCCTTCCCAAAAATCAAGCAGTTGTTTGAGATAATAAGATTCACTCATAAATTGTCATAAGTAAACTCAAATTATTAAAAAAAACTTTTCCCTTTATAATAATGAGTTGTCTCCGTCTCCTCTAAAGTAATTAACCCCCATTTATATGTTTATTAATATTACAATACTTGATCACTTCCTTTATTCTTTTTCTATTCATCCAAGCTACATCAACTTTATTACCAATCTTAGATACGTCAACAGAACATTCCAGTAGCTTCTTATTTAGAACTTCTTCAACATATTAACAACAATGAAATGTTTCTATTTCATTAAGAACCATTGTAAACCAATTAAAATAATTAAAAAAATATAAATCACACATAAAGTTGGATCTTCAATATCCCACCTTTTATTTTTTGGAAATACCTTCAAATAACTTTCGAAATGAATATATTAATATGTGAATCTTTATCACTTTTTACCCATACTTTCTCTCCCATTTAATTTTCCAAACTTCCTTTAATTTCACTTTTCCTCAACCATATTGAAACTAATTAACAAGTGAATTGTATTAGGGTATCAATTCATTCTTAAGAAATTTTCCATCCATAATTCCACTATAATTACACTTGAGGCATGCTCAGGGTAGAAAATAAAATGATTTGATTTTGACAGTGAAGTTATCCTTTATTAAATGATCTTGTTACCAAATATAATAAGAAATCACAAAAATGTCTTCCAGGTTTGAGCAATATTAATCCATGATAAAGATAATAATTTATATATGAAACACTTTAATATATATCAACTTAAAACATATACACATAATTAAATAAATAGATTAAAAACATTCAAACACAACTAGTAGTATAATTGGTCTAGGATCACTTTAAAACTTATGATTTATTACATAATTGATTAATTCAATTACCCCCTTTGTATTAATATTTCTATCTTGGGTAACTAATTATGGGATATTAATAAAATCATACAGTTAATAACGAAATTCCTTCACAAAAATTCCAGAATAATTAGATTTTTCGGAGATAATAAGTCTGAAAGAAACTTCATCACACTCTATTTATATCCCCGAAAGTAAATTTTTATTACTATTTTAATAATTAAGAATCTATTAAATATATATACATTAGAAACATTATTTTTAGAAATAACTGAGATGGATCATTTTTATATGTATGTCTAGTATTTTGAAAATATCTAAATCTTCACAAAGGATGATCTTTTTCAATATATTCCTTTGGAAATCAAAATACAAGATCAAATCAACATAGAAACTTCTTCCACTTTGCTATCATGTTTTGAAAAAAACCAAATTAACATAATAAAGGATGGTCATCTTAGGTTTTCTAATAAACCAACATAAGAAACATTATAGGATGAGATATTCCTTATCTGGGCTATCCAAAGTTGGCTTCCGTTATTCTTACTTAGGTTATGCCCTTGAGATTATTACTTACCTTCATTTCACTATTTTTAAAGAGAAAATAAAAAAACAAATACTAAGTGAATAATGTGGGTCCTTCTTACTTATTAATGTAAACACAAAGGTTGAGATTATTATATCAACCAATTTTCTTCATTTCCTACAATCTTCATAGTTACACATCTGAACTTAAATTCTAATGGAGGCTACATGGATCTCATTATATATTCAATTTCTTTGTGTGTGAACTTTCTCTACTCATGATACTTTAAGGAACTTTAATCAACAACTTAAACATTTATATTCTTTAATAACTCTTCTTATGATAGAATTATTATAGAACAATCTTTAGAAGTGTGTCTAGATAAATTTCACCTCACACACAGAACTTCGTTAGCTTCATATATATATTTTTCTTTTGAACTTGGTTTTTATTATAAATATTCTATTATAATAATTATCTCCATTTATTATAACCATATAACTAGAATATCATTAGGAACACTGGTAGTAGTTTTTGATTTTTACATGGATTATTCTGAGTTCCATTATTCTTCTAAGTTATTTTGGATGATGTACATTTCATCACCTTCTTTGATTTATAATCCAATGTCTTCTCACATTTATTACTTGAAAAATTCAAGGGAGATTTATTATTTGTCAATATTATTCTTCTTAATTCCCATGGTTTATTCTTCTTTCTTAACCAACTTTTGTTGTATTATTTTCTTATCAAATTTTGATACCCATCGAGAAGATCATGTAATGACCTTATAAACACTATCTTTTCCAATATCACATGTATTCACATTATTCGTACTCTATGAATGTTGTTTATTTATCTCAGGATTTTCTCCCCTAAATATGGGATTCCTTTGCGATTTTACATTTAGTTTACTATATCAACAATCCAATTATAGATTCTAAAATCTATTTCAACACCAATATTAACCCAAAACGTTGAATTTCTCATATCTTCTATATGTTTTGGGGTCTTTTTTGTAACTTGTAAGGATTTTCAAGGTGAACCAGCTTCCACAATCTTTTTCTTATCCACCCAAAACGTGGTGGAAGGATTATTATCAACTTTCATTATTCATATTGTACAAATTTTGTTTTACAGCCTTTAATATTCATGAAAATACATTTAGAAACATTATTAAAATATCATGTAAATGGTAGTTATTCTTTCACAACATATTGAGATAGATCTTTTAAATAATTAATGATATTATTATCACATGTTCGAGGTCATGTAACCTCATAATATCCCAAATATCTCTGATTAGAAGAAAAAAAATTTATCCTTTTTTTGTGAAGTCTCAATATGTATCTTCCCAAAAATGTTCCAAAATAACATTCAATTATAGACATCTCATATTGAGGATGTTTTTAGGATATTAAATAATAATAACATTCTCTTCAGAAACCATTTTAACTATTTCAACTTCCTCTTATTGAAATATAAATTATTTTTGTAAAAAAGAGTCATGTTCCTTGATCTTATTTGATTTTACATCCAATTTCATATCCTTGAGCACAATACTATTTTCAATTTTTCTTCTAGTGCATGGATATATTATTCAAAAGTCTTATTTACCCCACCTTTGTCTTCAAGTCATTTAATCCATTTGTTTTTAAAATTTTTGAAACTTATATTATGCACCCAAATTTTTCCTTCAAGGGATCGAATCTATTTGGAGAGATTTATATATTTTAGAAATATTTTTTATAAAGACTTCTCCTTATTATATATTTATTTATACATCTATTATATATCTTTATATATACTTTTAAATACTCTATAAACAAGTGATAATATTTCGTTGTGAATAAAAATTGGATATAATTCAATCTACTAACTGATATATACTTAGAAGTTATAGATATATCATCATCACCACTTATTTTTGGTACATATTCTTAAGGAAAATTTAAACATGAGTTTTGAATTACCTACTTATAATTTAACATTCTTGATTAACTTAAGGCAAGAATGTTGTCCTTATACATTGTGGAAACTTTTACCAAATACTCTTCACTTTCCAAGATTGATTTTTATTCTTTGTTACAATGACATGAAGAAACTGATACATACTCTTCTTTAGGAAAGAGGTATATTTTCTTCATATTTATTTTCTCATTATTTATCTTATTTACTATGGTATTAGTAGAAATATAATTCTATTTAGAGATAACTAAATCTTAACCAATATTTCCCTTCATGTTAATACAATACAGAAACTCAAATCATAAAAACAGAACAACATCAAAGTAGAGAATCAAATAGAGGTGGAAAAAACCTTTGATACTAATTTATAGGACCACTTTGGGATATAATTAACACTAATAGAGGGAGGAGGTGAATTATTTAAGGGAAAATTTTAACCAATTATAGATTTTAATTACTTTATCTCTTATACTAGTTAGGATCTCTATTCTCCTATTCTTTTTTCCTTATTGTATGAAAGTATATAAAAGAAAGTAAAATATGACACCTGATATTTTTATAAGATTAAAAAATTAATAAGGGTATCTTGTCAATGTAGGGTATGGTGATGACTCATAAATCTATGCTCCGTTATAATGAGATACCTATTACATTGGGTTGGAAAGAAAATAATTTTTATCCTTAGTGTGGGTCCCTACACTTTTGCAGGGGGATAAAAATAGTCCTGACTACCTAGATTGGGGATGACCTCATCCAAATTCAATATCCTATCTTTTTATTTATATTTCTTATATATAATTTCTCTGACTTCTTCAATAAGATAATTAAGAACAACAATAAATTTTTACACTAGTTGAGACTTCTGAAGAATGTCACAATAATTATTTTTTCTTCTCATATTTATTATTCAATTTTTACTTTCACAGAAATTGTAATGAAACTATGTAACACCAAAATATTTTATAAAATATTTATCTTTAATAAATTTTATATTTTTGATATCTTAAATCACATGCAACACCGAGTCTAAACAAACCATGATATACTACTAAAATATTATTATCTAAACATAACCATTATAACCTAACTATTAAAATTAATAGTATGATTAGAAATAACCACTTTATAAAACAATATTTATAATTTTCTCAGATAAATAAAACACATTGGTAATTATGTACACATTTTTTAGTGAAGATTTTATATGATTCAATAATATTTTTTTTTGAAAAATATTTTTTTATTGATTATTTTGAACAAATAAACTGATTAATTTCTATATATTTTTTAAAATTTATTTTTAAAAATGAAAATAATTTTTAAAATAACCATGTAGAAATTATCTTAGGGTGATTTGTTTTATAATTTTTTGAAACGATTTAATTTTCGATGAATAGTGAAAATAAAGATTTTTATTCAAAATGACTATTTAATTTAAAGAATTTATAAAGTTAAAATCTTTAAAAATTTTATTTAAAAGTGTTATTAGATCAATTATATTATTATTAATTTAATTTATGTCATTTAATAAAATTTATGTTCAATTTTGATATTAAAACCCTGTATACTTATGATTTTTTTAGAAAACCACTTTTCGTCGAGTTTAAGGGTTTTATTTTTAAATAAATTCTACCAATTATATGAATTTAATTTTATAAAATGGATTAAATATTTTAAATAAGACTAATTTATATTATTTAAAATAATATTAGTTTTTTTCATAATGAATAGGGAAAACTGTAAAAATATGTTACCAGAGTTGAGGTCAAAATAGTTTTACCAGACGGTGAAATTAAAGTGATAAGGGTTAATTTTTTCTTAAAAATTTACTTTTCCATATTTTATGAGTGGTTTTAAACAAAAAAAATCATTATAGATTAAAATATTATATTTTAAATCATTATTTTTAAATTGTGAACTGTATCTTGGGTTTGTGAAGATAAGATTTATTTTATTCAAATTAAAAACTATTTTTGATTCATTGTATTTAAATTAATGGTTCGAAGATTACATTCTGTTTTGTATACTTTAAAAAGTTTAATAAAAATAATTTTATTATAATTTAATTGATATGTTTTTTGAAAACAATTCATTAAATTATATCAAGGTAAAATTAATTTTACTCTTAAATAAGGTATTCTCCTAATAATATTTTTCCTTGTGTTTTGTGTTCTTGTGTTAAAAGTAATTTTTTCCACCAATATAAATTAAATATAATAAAATTTATTTCATATTTTTAATCATAATACAATTTATTTTAATTTACCTTTTTTCATATAATTATGATGTCATGGTGAAAATTAAAGTTTTAACTGTTAAGGTTTAAAAGGATTTAAAATTGTTTAACTAGAATATAAGCCTTAAAATTTATCAAAAATTTCCCCAAATGTGATTGGTTGAGTATATCTTGAACATATAACATCTTATATTTTATTTTTGGGTGTGTTTTCCAACTTTGAATGATTATGATACTTATATTATTTAATCTTTTTATTAAATCCAAGTGTGAAATTTCCCTCACCTATAAAAGGATAAAAACTCTCATATCTTCTTCACAACTCATACTCCTCCTATCTGATCCATTAACTACTATATTACCTTCCTATATTTCTTCCCCATATCCTATAAATTTTGGTATTTCCAAAATACCAAACTTTCAAGGATTAAGGTGTAAGCCAAACAAGGTTTCCGAAAAAAGATGTAAAAATATTAACCGAGCATTTTCCTTTTTATTTCTTATTATAACTCCTCTAAAATTCATGGTATCCATTAAGAAATTATTAATTAATTATATTAAATGTGATTAATTTTTATTATGATAGTGTAATAACCATTACCAATATCTTTTCAATCAAATGAGAAGTGAAAGTATCGATCGTGCATACATACGAATTACCACCTCAACGTAACGATATAATTCATTTTTCATCACCATATTTTACTGATGTTTATTATGATGGTTATAATTTTTATTATTGATTTATATTATATAGTTATTACTCTATAAAGTTGAATTATTATTTTATTATCTTTCCTTCCATCAGTTGAAAAGTGAGAACAATGTTCAAGCATATGTACGACCTACCATCTCCACGAACTCTGTAATTGATTTTTCTATCTCTATATTTTAATAGATTACTATAAATACATACATAATGAATATATATGATATTTATATCATTATTAAAATTATAAAATTATGTAACCATAGTCAATTTACAAGGACAGAAGCTAACAAATCAAAACATACATGAAAGACGTAACAGTTATTACTCGGAATAATAATTTTAACAAAGATATATTATTAAATAGGTGATAAATTATTTTAATTAATTAATAAATGATTATGGTTCTATATTACATTAATAATAAATCTATATTTATTATACATGAGTTTCATACATTTGAAAATAAATTCAAACACGAGGAAAGGGTTCTTCATCTCAAATTATCTTGTTTGGGATTGTATGTTATGTTGTAAACCAATGTATTCTATGAGGAGTATCTATTAAAAATTTTAAATTTTATATCATGAATATATTTATATATTTTTTATTTAATTCTTCATTATAAATTATTTATTTCATGCGTGTTATGAGTTAAAAGTTACCAAAGCGAAAGGCCTTATTTCACAATCTCATCACTATTCAGGATTATTTATGTGTCCCTTGGGATAATTGATTGATATATATATCTTAAACCCTATATATTTAATTATAATCTGGTTATTTATTTAGAATATATGTTTTATTTTAATTTTACTCTTTTTGAGTACTCATGATACTAAAACTATTTTTTAAGAAAAATTGACTTTATTTTTCTCTTCGGCCGAAAATAATTTTTCTTCTAGGTATATGTTTTCTATTTTTTCCATAATATTTTACAATTCACTATTGATTGTTTAAAGTAATTTTTACCCATTTTTTAACTTTTTTAAAAAATGGTTTAAAAGTAACCTTCATATTTTTTCCAAACAAATTACATTTGACTTTATTTTTACAAAATTGTGAAATTAACGTTTTTTTAACTTATACAGCAAGAAAAAAATTTCCCACCCTCATGAAAAATAAATGATTTTAAGCATAATTTAAAAGTTGCAATGTTTATTTTCAAAGAAAATTTTTTCCTTAAGGTTTGTGAAATGTTTAAATAAATTATTTCAATGTAAAAATGGTATGTTCATCAAGAAATTTTATTTTAATATTTTTAATGTATTCTCATCTATGAAAAAATCCTTTGTTGTGTCTTATTATTTATTGAGAATATACTATAATTATAACATCAACCATATTTCAATGGATGATTTATTTTGACTGGTGAACATATTGATATTTCATATTCTTGTTCTTCCATTATAGAAAATTAATGATTTTATGGCATGTAAATTTAATTGTGTTATTTATTCTTATGAGGAATGGATTGGACTTATTATTTGATTGGTGAGGAACAATATTACATTTCCCATGATGAATCAGTAGGTCTCATGAGACAAAATAGATTAGGTATTTGGCTGAGGACTTACTCATTTATGTAGATGTCTCGACATGAGGCATTGATGGTATTTTTATGTCTTGGAACGGGGCCTCGGTAGTATGTTTCATCTGTCCATAACTATTCATTATATCATTATTAAATATTTTATTGATATCTGTGTGACTGATAGATTAGTTTAGATGTCCATGGATAAGTTCAAGCACATGTGTTTATTTATATGGAATTATTTGATCATCATTTATTCCTTCCCTATTATTCTCCATGGTTGAGTTATTGATTAAATAGAATTCATGTTCAATTATTTACCTTAGAATTTTGATTATGACTTATTTATTCATGATAGATTCCACTTTACACATACCCTTACTGAGCATTTGAGATCAACCCTTTCTTATGTTTTCATTATATGTAATTCTTTGAAATAATTAATGATTGATTTGTAGGGATATTCTATAAGGAATAAAGATGATCCCAAAGAAAATAATATATTTTATTTCATGTTTTCAAATTAAATGTGGGGTTCAAGTATGTATCTAGTTTACCAAGAATAAAAATCTATTTTGTCCTTCGGGATGAAATTCCTTGTAATGGATCAGACCTCTATGGTGTGTTACATTTTGAAAATCCAGTTGCTGAAGTGTTTTGAGGGGTCATAATGACTTATTTCATCGCTTTGATTTTTTTTTCAATTTTTCAAGTTCTCCAATGGTAGGCCTCCAATGGTAGGTTGTGATGGTGAGTTTTGATGGTGAATTTCATCATTATCTCATGATGGTGAGTTGTAACAGTGATTCATGATGGTGACTTTCCGAAGTAGCTTCTAATTGTGAGTCTCAATGCTCAATTATGATGACGACTCACACCAGTAGCTTAAAACGGTGAGTCACAATAATGACTCACACCGATAACTCATGATGGTGAGTCAGAATAGAGAGTTGTGATGGTGAATCATGACCGTAAGTCATGATAGTAATTCAAAACCATAGATCACTAAAAGGGAGCTCAACTAATGGTAGCTCGCCAAATAGTGACTCACAACAGTAGCTCACCAAATGGTGTCTCGTCAAATGGTGACTCACACTGATGACTCACACTGGTGGCTCACACTGGTGACTCTCAATGGTGACTTGCACCGGTGACTCACAACGGTGACTCGTCATGGTGAGCCAAGAACAATATTTCCAACATCCTACAATTTTCCCCATTAATGTTTTCATTGATTTAAATTGAGACTAATACCATATTTAATGTTTTTTGTATCTGTTTTGAATCACATATATATTATAAAGACATGAATCTTTCTTTAAATTATAAATAATATGGTCTTGGTCAATATCCTCCTTTACTAGTTTTAAATACTATTTCCCCCATTTATTTAGGATATAACCTTTCTAAAGATGAGTTATTCTCTTCATGGTACATTTCCCTTTATCTTGGTGTGATATACCCTGAACCTTTCTCCTCCCACTGAGGAGTCATGAAATTTTTATGTATCCTTTAGACCATGTTATCCTTAGAGGCACTTTCTATTGCACCTGTACCCCCTACTTTAGTGCAACCAGGAAGTGATGATCCTAACTTATTTTTGGTAGGTATCCCTTCATCTCACTTAATTATGTATCATGCAGGTTGTGGGTATGAATGTATCCTTGTGAATATAGTTGAATCCAAATTCAATAAACATAATCAAATTGGTTTCAAATCAATAAAAAAGGGGTGGCGAATGTGATGTATGATCATACTTTTTATTGATATTTTTTTATCAATGATGTGAATTATATAGGCTATATTCCTACTGAAAATCGTTATCATTGTTGGTCATTGGTTTCACAGAAGATGTTTTTGAATGCATTTTTTTCTGATTCCTGTTAAACAAATAAATTGAATCTATTAACCACACATATTCAGCTAAAATAAATGGATTCCCTGGGATCAAACTGTATCTCTAACAACCCATGAATTAACAAGTGGAAACTGAGTGTGGAATGCCTTTTTAAATCTATATATTACTTTCTTTGGTTCGTGTGGTGGTGTGCTATGTGTGGTATTGTTCTGACTTGTGTTATAGTAGGGATTTGTGAATTAATGTGTGATGTGTGGTAGTTTTGGTGGTTTAATGGAATCTATGTTTTAGAGATTGGTTGATTGTGGAATGTATGTTAAGTGTTTTACAACAGGGTTGTCATTGGGTTGTGTGGTTATGAGTTGCATGGTGCGTCTGTGAGTTTGGGGTTTGCTCTGTTGAGAGGTTGGATTTGGCAGAATGATTATGAATAATGACGATTATAGTGGTTTTTGTGGGTGTTAAATGGAGAAGAATGTGAAGTAGGTTAATTTATTATGGTTTTTATTTTTCTATGTGACTTTTTCTATGTGGCTTGTTGTGTGTTGTGCCTAGTAGTCACCCAGGTAGAGATGGAATGAGTACATGAATTGTTAAAAAAGAATGATATTTGGGTAAATGAATTGTATGGGGATATTATTTAAGTTTCTGTCTTTTCATGTGGTGGTGTATTTAGTGGTAGTAGCAAATAAGTTATTGTGATATGGATCCTTTTTTTAGAACCCATAGGTTAGGCAGGAGTGATTGGTATTATATCTATGTATACATGTATTTCCCTTTTTTACTTTCTATATGCACCCCATCATAGATGAGGAATATGTTCCGAACACACCATCATCATGGGGGAGGGTACCATTCCCAAACATCCAGGTGGGAGGATGGATGGATACCCACCCTCTCTTCCTTGCTCCTTCTTCTAGGTAGTGGTTGTCCAAGATTCATTGGGAAGATTGTGGTTGTGAGGCTGTAGTGTGTACGAGTGAGTTGTTCTTTCCCAGGTGTTTTTGAGATGAGATGATTTGTTCTTTCCCAAGTGTATTTGGGACAAGATGTGTTGTTATTTACCACGTTTTTTTGGGATATGATGTGGTTTGTGGCCCTGGTGTATGTGGGTGGAATGTGGTGTGGTTTGTGAGGGACTAGGTGAGTGTGGGAAGGATATGATGCGGTTCTGTCCCAAGTGCCTATGGGTGGTATGTGATGTGGCTCGGGACCTAGGTGATGGAAAAAGATGTGGTTTGTGGGTCCCAGGTGTGTGCTGGATGGTTATGATATAGTTATTTCAGAATAGGTGGGAGTGAGAGGACGTTTTCCATTAAGTAAGAGTGAAAAACTAGTGGTAAGTGGTGCGGGGTACCCAAATCATCAATGCACTAACTATATTACTTTACAAGACTTGAGTAATTTAGAGAGCATAACTTGGGGAAGTTAGGATGGATATTACACCTTGTTAGGTGTTGTTGGGTTCTGCTGTTTTTTCATAGGAGCATTAGCATGCTTCTCTCACTTGTGAATGAGAGACCTTGGTTTCCTACTGATTATACTTGTATTCTCACCCTACATATATAAAACAACTTTCAGATTTTCAATAGGACTACATGGACTATGTTGGACCTTACTAGCTCGGATATTGGGAATGTTTTCATGTCACTGTTTAGCATTTCTTTTGGTATTTACTTTAGAGTTTCATTGTATTTGTAATAGTTGTATTTTGAACATGCATGTGGGATGGATTTTGGATTTCTTATATATATATAGTACTTGGAGTTATTTTGGGATAGACCATCTCATCCCCCAATTTTCATTTCTTTAAAAAAGGGTAAATGCCTCCCATTTCATGAGATTTGTACACCCATGGTGCTGGTCACCACCCTGGGGCCTACTAAAGGTGGGATTTAGGGGTTATTATCTCTGTTTCTTCATTTCCAGGCCCGGAGGGGTATCTTTAGAGGGAGGGGGTCATGATAGAATAGTATCAGAGTTGAGGGTTGAAAGATAGGATGGATTTTGGAGTTAGGAACAGTGATGATTGTATGGGTTGGTAGGGAAAAAGTGTTAGATGCTCTTGGTGTGTGACATAGGCAAGGGAAGACCAACTAGGACGTGGGATTTTAGGGCCACCCGTGATCTGATGTAAGGAATATGGGTCTACCGAATGACCATGTGAGCCACAACATTTTCAACATAGAGACCTTAAAAAGGTACATGAACCATAATTAATTATGTTCTTTTCTAAATTGGTTTGTTTTGGGATATTTGAATTGGATAACGAAATGAGTTAAATGAGTTAAAATTAAGCTTAAATAATATTCCATACTACTCAGGAATAGGATTTCATTTTTTACCTTTTTCAAATATGGGACCCAGTCATCGTCCATGTGTGGCTCATGTAGTTGAGGCTTAGAAGGCCAATACACTTGATCAGTGTAGGGTTGATCCAATGGAATAGGATGACTAGTGATAGAGAACATTACATGATTTCTAGCGGTAGTCCTTGGGAAATTACAATGGTAGTGTTTCAGACATAGAGATGGAGAGTTGGCTCTAGGATCATGAGATCACCATTAGTTTGATCTGGTCTCTAACAAAGTATTGTTTTTATTTGGTAGTGAGACATATATGGGGAGTTGTGCATCCGTGGTAGACATTGTACCAAGGGGAGAGGAAGGAATCATGCTTTTTTGGGGTTGATTTCGAGAAGGAGTTCCAAGTAGAATTCCTTTCACCAACCATGAAGGCTGAAAAGAGGAAGGAGTTACTCTCCCTAAAGTAGGGGAGTATGTTAGCATGGGTGTTAGGGATTAAGTTAAGGATCCCCTTCATTTTTTCCAGATCTCTTTCTAAGGGAAGAGTCTTGTGAGAGACACCTAGAATATGCACTTCTTTCTTTTATCCACTATGTGATTACTACCTTCACACTGCCAATATACTTAAAGGTTAAGAAGATGGTGTAAGTTATTGAGAGGTTGAAATTTCAAGGTGGTATACTAAGAGAGGGGAGCCAATGGGGTTCATTGAGAGGTAGGGTTACCAGCAGAATGCACTAGGTTCCAAGGATATCGATGTTTTGATTGGTGGGTATTCAACCTCATTAGTTTATATTTTGACCTTCAGGTCCTCGTGCCTTTCCCCTGAACTTGGGACCATGGTGTTTCATCTTTGGAGTCTATTTCCATCTTCAGAACTAGTTCAATTTAGTCATTCATGCTCAGTATGGTGGAGGTGGGTATATTCAATTCCATCCTCAGTAGCAGTTTCTAACTAGGCCATTTCAGTTTTGGGGACAACATGATCACGATCCACTGAGTGGATATAAAGTAGGTAGAGGCCAAACCTAGGGTGTTTCTCAAGGACCAAGAATTGAGAATGGTTGTAGAGGTAGTTGTTAGTAGATGGGTAGAGGATCTAGGTGTGGTTAGTTGCATGCAAAAGAGGAAGCAGTTCAAGAAGGACCAGAGATCATTAGAGGTGCAATCAATTTTTTAGTACCCTTTCTAGTTCTTTGTTTGATTCAGAATATTAACACTCATTTTTTGCACACAATCTAGAAAATGTTATGGGACTATACATAGAGAGGGTTATTGTGCCCCTAGTGTTGAGTACACCATTTGGAGGTTAGACCATCTTGTTCGATTTGTGCTGGGGATATAGACTGAAGATGTGACTACATCAGTCAAGTGGGGATCTTCTATTGGTATAGATGTAGCCACAAATTTTCATTCTCAGAATTGAATTGTTTTATACAATGTATTCTGTTAGCGACTGCATCTATAGAATATTCATTTTTTATATATGGATGGTCAACACATGGTTTTCATTGGTTAGTGGAGTATTCAGGTTAGTAGTCGGTGTATGGACACTCTTATTTCCTTGTTGAATGACATTCCAATGGAATTAGTAGATGTTGGGGATGGTGGAGGCTCCTAGGGTAGTTTAGGAATTCTTGGATGTTTTCCCTAAGAAGGTTATGACTCTACCCCCTCGATGTGATTTTGAGTTTAGGATAGACTTACATCCCAATCCTTGTCTAATTTCTATGGCTCTTTATCAAAAGACACATTCTATTTTATGAGAGTTGAGGATTTAGATTGACGACCTGATGAAGAGGGGATTTATCCAGCCAATAATGTTAGCATGCGGGGCTCCAGTGTTGTTCAAAAATAAGGAGGATGGTGGTTTAAGGATGTTTATAGACGATAAGGTGTTGAATTAGGTGATGTTCAAGAACCGTTACCCTCTTCCCCGGATATATGGCCTTTTCGACCAGTTGAGAGGGGAAATTTGGGTTTCAAAGATCTACAAGTGGTTTTGATATTACAAGTTAAGGGTGAAGGAGAGAGATATCCTAAAGAATTATTTTAGATGTTGGTATAGGAACTTTGAGTTTACATTCATGCCATTCAATGTTACAAACAAACCATCCATGTTCATGGGGATTATAAAATCCACATTTCATTTGTTCCTTAAATGTTTCATTTTCATATTCATCAATGATATTATAATCTTCTCAAAGTCATAGGAGTATCATACTGAGCATCTCTGAACCATCCCAGTGGTTATTCTATGCCACCAGCTGTATATAAAGTTATCCAAGTTTAAGTTCTAGAAATATGTGGTGAATTTTCTAGGGCATGTGGTGTCTTAGTAGGGTGTGGAAGTTGACCTGTCAAAGGTTAAAGTTGTTTTTTATTGGGAATCACACAAGAATATGGTATAATTTTATAGTTTTATTGGTCTCACGGGCTATTATAGGAGGATTTTACTCACGTTATCTCATGTTTCATCTCCATTGATAGATCTGACTAGAAAAGACCATGATTTTTGGTGGATTTTGTAGTGCCAAGCAGCGTTCGGCTATACGAAGGGGAAGTTGGTTAGTGCTCCAGTGCTTTG
The DNA here is from genome assembly GCA_963277665.1 of Viscum album. Classification (NCBI taxonomy): domain Eukaryota; kingdom Viridiplantae; phylum Streptophyta; class Magnoliopsida; order Santalales; family Viscaceae; genus Viscum; species Viscum album. Next base: position 1,515,295,829 of record OY728150.1, read on the forward strand.
GTTTCCCAAGGAAGAGGTGATGTTTGATGTGTTTTTTGATACTTCAAATATGTTCTTGGGATGCGTATTGTTTCAGAAATGGGTAGTGATCTCTTATGAGTCTAGGAATTGAATTCACCACAAACATATCTATGCCACCCATGATCTTTAAGTACCAGCGGTCATGTTTGAGATGAATTTGTGGTGGAATTACCACATTGGAGAGTGCTTTGCGGTCTTCACAGATCACAAGAGTTTGAGGTATATGTTTTACCAATATGATCTAAATATATAGAAGAAGTGGAGGATGCAGTTTCTTCAGGATTATGATATTGAAATCTCCTACACCTTAGGAAATGTGATTTTCATGGTTGATGCTTTGTGTATAAATTCACAAATGGAGGTTTTTTTGGGAATCTGAAGATGCTTAGAAAGCGATGGAGGAGTTGGAATCCTTTCACTTGGATACAAGGTAAGACAATGAAAAAAATTGTTTGTTTCACATGAAAGTGTAGTATTCTATGATTTATATTGTGGGGGAGTCTTAGTGGGGAGACATTGAGGAATATATGATGCATGATCGCATAGACCAAGGTGATTCTCTGGAGGGATTGTTAGAATCAGATGCTCATCTGTGGGAGTTTGTTTGTTTCGAAAACGATGCATGAGGAAGTCCTTCATGAGTTTCATATCTCACACTTAGTTGTACACCTAGGTATTTATATGATTTTACGTGGCTTATAGATGCTTTTTTGGTGGCCGGATATGAAATAATAAGTGGACGAGTTTTTGGTGAAATGCTTAGTGTTCCATTAGGTGAAGGCTGAGCACCGTGTCCTTGATGGGTTGTTTCAACCCATATATTTCTCTGAGTGGAAGTGGGGTGAAATATAAATGTATTTCATCATAGGATTCCATATATCTTAGGGTGCCTACGATGCTATATAGGTAGTAGTTGATATGTTGATGAAATTAGCTCACTTCTTAGCGATCAATGAGTCAGACGCAATGGATGTCCAATTAAACAGATATATGGATGAGGTTGTGAAGTTGAATAGAGTTCTGATATCCATTGTCTCGGATCTGGATACAAATTTTACCTCATGATTTTGGAGGGGATTGAATCATGCTTTTGGAACTTAGTTACGCCTCAACACTTCCTTACACCCTCATACAAATTCGAAAACAGAACAGACTATCCAAACACTGGAAGATATTATGAGAGAATGTGTCTTGGAAATTGGCAGATCTGGGGAGTGATATTGTAGAGACCCGAAGCTTAACGTACATGAACATTACATTACTTTTGTGGAATACTTAGTACAAAAAAAACACACACACAAGGATCGTAATAGTTTAGTGTCTTTGGAAACTCGGAACGTAATCTTCTAATCGTGGTGAAAGATCTTCAATATCTCCCATAAAGATCTTCCCCTTTTTTTCTTACCTACAACCTTTCTTTATATCCTGGGGAAAAGAAAACATAAAAGGGTGAGCTCAAATGCTCAGTAAGGGTAAACAAAAGAAATATCAATCACATCATATACATAAGCACATAACTATTGGAAATCTTAACCTGCAAAAGAGATCATAATTTCCTAACATGGGGTAAATCATGGCAGTGAAATGTAATCACAATAATCATAACATAAAACATGAAACTTTGTGGCATTCACACATAATCATAGAGAATCATTTCTTGTTAGTCAAGACTCATTGACAAGACTATCTTAGTGGACAAAGTCCCTTTCTGAATCGAGTAACCCTCGTTTCAGTCCTGTTTCACTGAACCAGTATAACCTACCATTCCAGCCATGTCTATCTCATGAGATATAAAATCTTTACCCAATGCATTGGAGGGAGATATAGGTCCCACCCATCTTATAATGAATCCTTTCTTATGTGTGCCACATAATCATAAATCATACATCATCGCATAACACATATAACAAAAATGGGATTCTTGAAACATCATGACATCATAAAACAAATCATATAAGGTAAATGACTTCATAAAAATAATTCCCTCAAAACATAATCAAATCAATTTAATAATAGGGATAAAAACAGAACCCTATATTATCTTAGATGGAAAATAATTTTGATAAAACATTTGAACTCCATTCTTGAGGAAAATATCCTTTATACTTCAAAAACACTTTTCTTTTCATAACTGTCACACAATTATAAACTAAAAGAAGTTGATTAAAAATAAACTTGAAAACTTATAAAGGAATATTCTTGGAAATAATGTTTTAAAAATCCATTTCTTGCCGTATAAGTTAAAAAAAACATTCTTCGTACTTTTGTCGAAAAAGTCAAAAAGTACCTCGTACGAAAAAACGACAAAAGATTCCTTTCATATTATTTACTAAAAACTCACTGAAGGGTAAAATTGGATTTAAACTATTGTTAGTGGATGGAAACAATATTACATATTGAGAGAACATGGATGTGGATGATAAAATACACCCCAGTAAATACTTACGAATAAACTATCTCAGATAAAAATGAGATTGTGATATTTCCCTTACCTTAGGTCCGATTTGCTTCGTAAGTGTCCGAACCTCCTGTATAATGATTTAAATAATGTCATTTACTTATTACAGAATCATATTAATTGTTATTATATCATATATGGTCCACTTATGACTTTATATTACCCGTTCTTTTGTAAATTCATGTTAAAGTAGCATTTTGGGTAAAATCGTCTCATTTGTCGTTCGTGTTTTTAACTTGTAATTATTCATATGATTACTTAGATCATGATTACTTAATTCCAGAATATAAATCATGATTTATATATATATATATATTCATAATATACATATATAATAAATCAGTAAATGGAAAGAAATACACCGTTCATGGAGACGGTAGTCCGTACGTACGCATGAACGCTGTTTTCGTTTCCTTATTGAATTGAATGGAATTAAGTAGATGAAAACCATATAAATATAAATAATTCCAGTATCATTATTAGGTCATATATTTAATTAGTACTTATTATATATACTTTATAATCATTCATGAATGGCTAATCATTGAGAATGAATCTCATCGTGTCGTGGAGACGGTAGTCCGTACGTACGCACGAGCGATGATATCGTTCCCATGGTCGTGGAATTGTGTTGAAGTGTATGTATACTATTTCAGTATCAATATTACTTTATAATAATCATAAATAGTAACTCATTACACCATTATACCCATCCTTGTAAGGTGGTGGTGGAAAATAGATTACACCACGACGTGGAGACGGTATTCCGTACGTACGCACACGCGGTGATTTCTTTTTCCGTAGGATGGATAGATGGTGAAATAGGGTTGTTCCATACTTATAATAACATATCAGTATATGAGTGATACTTATGTTATTACTTCATAATGAAACAACCTAAGAAGAAGAAGTGGAAGAAGAAATAAAGATGAAAGAATTGGTAACGGTAATTACCTCTTCTTTGAAGCGCCTCTTTGAGACCTCCTCTTAGGGCACTAAAATTGGTCTTTGAGGAAGAACAGAACCTCTAGGATGTTGCTAGGGAAGTGTAGAATAGATTTTGGCAGGGGTTGGCCGAGCTTGAGTGCTCAAATTGGTGTGAGGAGGAGGGGGATGAGGTGTCCTTTTATAAGGGAGGAGAGGGGCACCTTAGGAATACCTCAAAATATTATTTTATATTAATGTCAAAATCGGTTTATAATGGTTCCAAAGGGTCTTATTTCGAAGATAAAGTGGGTATGGGTCGAAATCCTATCAACCAATATGATTTAGACAAGTTTAGGGAATTATTTTAACCTTATCAATTAGATTTAACTCTAAGTTAAATAATTTAACTTTTACCGTGTCTTTTTGTTTTCTTTCACTATATGGTTAATACACTTACTATAACATACCAAACGAACCCCAAATTGTTTATTATTAATATATATATCCTTATCTAAGTCATTTGGCCGAACCTTAGATTTTTAGGAATAAAATAACAATTAATAATATAATATTTGATTTAAAAACTATTTTGTGTCAATTTTGACACTATTTGATATATGATTTTTGTGAAAGTCATAACAGAATTATATGTTCAAACCAAGTTGATTAAATCAACACTAATATATCATAGTAACCTAGAAAATTAGTGGAATTCATAAAAAGTCTCAAATTACATTCATTTGAGCATTTATAACATCAATTATGTTAGTATTTCCTTAAAAGGGTAATTACTGCATCATCGTTGTGTCATAAATAAATTAATTTATTTAAAGTCTAAAAATTATAAATAAAATATCATTATGTAGGAAATCTTTTTATCTTTATAATGAATATTTATAGTCAAATTTATCTTATGTATAACCCCTTATTAAAAATGTTTTAGTTATTAAACTTTGATTTTAACTATTTTAACTATTCATTAAATAAAATAATATTAAATGTCATAATCTAATCCAAGTGGACCTAAATGGTCATATTATATTCTTAAGGTTGTTTTTGGTCGAATTACACTTATCCAATAGAATTAGGACATGTGTTAGGGTAATAGTAATATCATATTTACCCTTAGTTACCCAATTTACTATTAACCGTGGTAAAAAAAAAGTAAAAAGTTACTATTCACCAAAAATTATTTTCATCTCATTGAACCACATTTTAGTCCTTGATATTAACCGTGTCTGTCAGATTTTCGAAATTCCATTCACAGAAGCGGTAAAATTAAGTTTTATGCAAAATTCAGTTTTTAACCTACTACTTAGTGGTTTCACTATTCATCAAAAATTGAAAGTTTTCAGAAAAATACCAAAATTTCATCCTAAGCTATATTTCATATTCCTAATTCAAAAAATGAAGTCTATTTTACCAAATTCATAACATAGAAGTTTCATTAATTAATTTTATAATTAAATCCCGCTGTTAAAACAAATAGCGTGTTTTTAAGAAACAATATCTATCAAAAGATTGACACTTGTTTATGTCTGGTTTAAATGTGAAATTACATCCAATGACCAACATTGTATTAAATTGTAAAAATATATACTAAATATACTTTAAAACAACTCAAATTAATAATTTATCACTATTAATTATTTTGATTAAAAAAGTTGTTTTTAATTATAATTTAGTAATTTTCACTATTCATCAGAATATGAAAGTTATCTGAAAAGTACCAAAATTTCACCTTAGGCTAAATTCGATACTCCGAATCCAAAAATGAAGTCCATTTTGAGAGCTAAAATTTCTAAAATTTTAAAAGGTGGTTATTACTATTCATAACGGCTAGTTATAATAATATTTTAATAGCATATCGTTGTTTAGTGAAACTCGGTATTGCGTACTACACACGCTATCGAGGAAGGTCGCGATTGCGTGTAATGCAAGGAAAGTCAAGGATGCGTGTTGTGCAAGATCCTTTTGGTGTAGCGTACAACACAAGACATTAGTGAAATAAAAAAGAATATTTTTCATAAAATCTCGGGCTGTTACATTCTACCCCCCTTAAAATGAATTTCGCCCTCGAAATTCGTCGGGGTTATAAATGGTTTACTATTCGAAAGTTTCTTTAATAGAAACCCACACCGTAAAAAGGAATACCAAAACTTGGCTTTAAAAACTAATGTATGAAATGTAACGATTACCCAAATAAACTAATCACTGGGTTTCCACATAGGTGAAAATATGGATATGGAAGAGAAATCTAACCATCATGTTCTGATGGAGAGTGGTAGAGAACATGGCTATGGAAAATCCAGTAATCACAAATCCATAAATTTGTGACGATCTAAGGTACCATCTGATTCATCAGGTATAAGATCACTAGGACAATATTTTTGGTTTTCAAGATCATTTCCCTAAAGTTGAAAATTTGAGTTAGAATAAATACTTTCTTTATTTTGGTACAATCTCACTGTTGTTCATGCCTTGAACAATTTCCACTTCATATCTTAAATAAATGAAGTTGAATTTGTTATTCGTGAAGTGTTAGCAGATCATGTGATAGAATGACGGGTCATTCCATCTGTCTCAAACAAAAGGTTAGCAAAAATTATATACATAAGTCGATCTATAGTGAGATTAATCACATATGGTTCCTAAAATGGACTTATAATTCATATATCATACTGCTTAATATAATAAAACTAGTTTCTACTAAACAGGGACTTCCTGTAGGCCAGTGGTAGGCGATAAAGGCCAGTCGCACTTCGGTTGTGGGTTCGATTCCCACAGCCTTGTCCGAAGCGATGGGTTGTCGCCCGTCCTGCAGGTTGTCCTTTTTCTAAAACTATATTACTATAACATCCCATCAATAATATCGAAAAAACTTCTATCCTTAAACAATACTAACTTATGTCCAACATAATCCATTCCAATCTTTAGGTTTATCCATAATACTGCAGTCCACTCTCATAACATAGTGAAAACGATTACCAGAGATTTAATACCATCGTTGATCCCCATATATCATAAGATATATCTTGTTGGTCACATTCCAAACATTCAAAGGCCTTAATCTTGTACTCTCTTGAATACCCATTGAACCTTATTGAAAACATGAATTCTATTAAAAGTTAACTCTTTCCAGATACCAAAATCCTCAAAATTCTATATACTCAAACCATGATATCACTTAGTCCTTATATCAATCATGAGCTCATGAATACTATCAAACATTTAATTTTCTCCTTATCCCTTCATTATGCGCATATCATCTACATTCCAAAAATATCTGAATAACCTTTCATGGATACTAGTAACATTAATCAGACAACAGTGTAACAATCCTTACATGTCTCTTTATTCTACAGTACCATGAGATTACTTATACAACATTACACATGATAAACATGTAATCATTCCACTACATTCTTAAACCATTGACCGAGCTTCAACAATTCTTACATCTCACATATCATTTGTAGTCTCTTCATCATCATCCACATAAATACTTCCCATATGACCATACTGATTATCTTCATGAGACTTTCCCTTAGGGCATTGGTTTGCATAATGCCCGCACATTCCACATTTAAAACATTTAACCATTGTTGATGTCGTAGCAATACCATTATCCTCATCCATGCTGTTAACTGAACCTTTTCATTTGCATTTAATTGCTTTGTGTCCTTCTTTTCCACACCCAAATCATCTTCCAGTTCCTTTGAAACATTCTCCTTGATGCCTCTTCCCACATGATTTACATAGGGGAAATTGAACTTTCTTTCCTCTATGATCATCATGACGCTCCATCTTTCTCTTATTAGCCGAGTCAGGAAACTTACCAAATTTTACTTTATTGATCAAATTATGAGATTGCTGATTCGGCATAATAATGATGTTTGGAATTCCAAATCCCATTTCATTATGAAGAATATCATTCCATTGTCCATCATATCCTCCATTATCGTGAATCATCTTGTTTCCAACCATTTTCTAAAACCCAAAAAAAAATAGTGTGAGAGGAAAAAATCATGCTAGGGAAAACAACATAATAAAGGGGTATTACCTTCAATATCTAACATCTTAGGTTTAATTCTATGATCGTTAGCTTAGTTCTATTACTATAACCTATACGTATACTTAACCTTAGGGACATCCCTAGACATACCGTAGAAATATCTCTAGGGATCTCACTAACGTTTTCGCATCCTAGTTTCTAAAGGTTGACTAAACCTTTCCTCTGATACCAACTGTAGAGACCCGAAGCTTAACGTAAATGAACATTACATTACTTTTGCGGAATACTTAGTACAAAAAAAACACACACACAAGGATCGTAATAGTTTAGTGTCTTTGGAAACTCGGAACGTAATCTTCTAATCGTGGTGAAAGATCTTCAATATCTCCCACAAAGATCTTCCCCTTTTTTTTCTTACCTAAAACCTTTCTTTATATCCTGGGGAAAAGAAAACATAAAAGGGTGAGCTCAAATGCTCAGTAAGGGTAAACAAAATAAATATCAATCACATCATATACATAAGCACATAACTATTGGAAATCTTAACCTGCAAAAGAGATCATAATTTCATAACATGGGGTAAATCATGGCAGTGAAATGTAATCACAATAATCATAACATAAAACATGAAACTTTGTGGCATTCACACATAATCATAGAGAATCATTTCTTGTTAGTCAAGACTCATTGCCAAGACTATCTTAGTGGACAAAGTCCCTTTCTGAATCGAGTGACCCTCGTTTCAGTCCTGTTTCACTGAACAGGTATAACCTACCATTCCAGCCATGTCTATCTCATGAGATATAAAATCTTTACCCAATGCATTTGAGGGAGATATAGGTCCCACCCATCTTATAATGAATCCTTTCTTATGTTTGCCACATAATCATAAATCATACATCATCGCATAACACATATAACAAAAATGGGATTCTTGAAACATCATGACATCATAAAACAAATCATATAAGGTAAATGACTTCATAAAAATAATTCCCTAAAAACATAATCAAATAAATGTAATAATAGGGATAAAAACAGAACCCTATATTATCTTAGATGGAAAATAATTTTGATAAAACATTTGAACTCCATTCTTGAGGAAAATATCCTTTCTACTTCAAAAACAATTTTCTTTTCATAACATGTCATACAATTATAAACTAAAAGATGTGGATTAAAAATAAACTTGAAAACTTATAAAGGAAGATTGTTGGAAATAATGTTTTAAAAATCCATTTCTTGCCGTATAAGTTAAAAAAAACATTCTTCGTACTTTTGTCAGAAAAGTCAAAAAGTACCTCGTACGAAAAAACGACAAAAGATTCCTTTCATATTCTTTACTAAAAACTCACCGAAGGGTAAAATTGGATTTATACTATTATAAGTGGATGGAAAAAATATTACATATTGAGGGAACATGGACGTGGATGATAAAATACACCCCAGTAAATACTTACGAATAAACAATCTCGGATAAAAATGAGATTGTGATATTTCCCTTACCTTAGGTCCGATTTGCTTCGTAAGTGTCCAAAACTCCTGTATAATGATTTAAATAATGTCATTTACTTATTACAGAATCATATTCATTGTTATTATATCATATATGGTCCACTTATGACTTTATATTACCTGTTCTTTTGTAAATTCATGTTAAAGTAGCGTTTTGGGTAAAATCGTCTCATTTGTCGTTCGTGTTTTTAACTTGTAATTATTCATATGATTACTTAGATCATGATTACTTAATTCCAGAATATAAAACATGATTTTTATATATATATATATATATATTCATAATATACATATATAATAAATCAGTAAATGGAAAGAAATACACCGTTCATGGAGACGGTAGTCCGTACGTACGCATGAACGCTGTTTTCGTTTCCTTATTGAATTGAATGGAATTAAGTAGATGAAAAACATATAAATATAAATAATTCCAGTATCATTATTAGGTCATATATTTCATTAGTACTTATTATATATACTTTATAATCATTCATGAATGGCTAATCATTGAGAATGAATCTCATCGCGTCGTGGAGACGGTAGTCCGTACGTACGCACGAGCGATGATATCGTTCCCATGGTCGTGGAATTGTGTTGAAGTGTATGTATACTATTTCAGTATCAATATTACTTTATAATAATCATAAATAGTTACTCATTACACCATTATACCCATCCTTGTAAGGTGTTGGTGGAAAATAGATTACACCACGACGTGGAGACGGTATTCCATACGTACGCACGCGCGGTGATTTATTTTTCCGTAGGATGGATAGATGGTGAAATAGGGTTGTTTCATACTTATAATAACATATCAGTATATGAGTGATACTGATGTTATTACTTCATAATGAAACAACCTAAGAAGAAGAAGTGGAAGAAGAAATAAAGATGAAAGTATTGGTAACAGTAATTACCTCTTCTTTGAAGCGCCTCTTTGAGACCTCCTCTTAGGGCACTAAAATTGGTCTTTGAGGAAGACCAGAACCTCTAGGATGTTTCTAGGGAAGTGGAGAAGAGATTTTGGCAGGGGTTGGCCGAGCTTGAGTGCTCAAATTGGTGTGAGGAGGAGGGGGAGGAGGTGGCCTTTTATAAGGGAGGAGAGGGGCACCTTAGGAATACCTCAAAATATTATTTTATATTAATGTCAAAATCGGTTTATAATGGTTCCAAAGGGTCTTATTTCGAAGCTAAAGTGGGGATGGGTCGAAATCCTATCAACCAATAGGATTTAGAAAAGTTTAGGGTATTATTTTAACCTTATCAATTAGATTTAACTCTAAGTTAAATAATTTAACTTTTACCGTGTCTTTTTGTTTTCTTTCACTATATGGTTAATACACTTACTATAACATGCCAAACGAACCCCAAATTGTTTATTATTAATATATATATCCTTATCTAATTTATTTGGCCGAACATTAGATTTTTAGGAATAAAATAACAATTAATAATATAATATATGATTTAAAAACTATTTTGTGTCAATTTTGACACTATTTGATATATGATTTTTGTGAAAGTCATAACAGAATTATATGTTCGAACCAAGTTGATTAAATCAACACTAATATATCATAGTAACCTAGAAAATTAGTGGAATGCATAAAAAGTCTCAAATTACATTCATTTGAGCATTTATAACATCAATTATGTTAGTATTTCCTTAAAAGGGTAATTACTGCTTCATCGTTGTGTCATAAATAAATTAATTTATTTAAAGTCTAAAAATTATAAATAAAATATCATTATGTAGGAAATATTTTTAGATTTCTAATGAATATTTATAGTCGAATTTATCTTATGTATAACCCCATATTAAAAATGTTTTAGTTATTAAACTTTGATTTTAACTATTTTAACTATTCATTAAATAAAATAATATTAAATGTCATAATCTAATCCAAGTGGACCTAAATGGTCATATTATATTCATAAGGTTGTTTTTGGTCGAATTACACTTATCCAATATAATTAGGACATGTGTTAGGGTAATAGTAATATCATATTTACCCTTAGTTACCCTATTTACTATTAACCGTGGTAAAAAAAAGTAAAAAGTTACTATTCACCAAAATTATTTTCATCTCATTGAACCACATTTTAGTATTTGATATTAACCGTGTCTGTCGGATTTTCGAAATTCCATTCACAGAAGCGGTAAAATTAATTTTTATGCAAAATTCAGTTTTTAACCTACCACTTAGTGGTTTCACTATTCATCAAAAATTGAAAGTTTTCAGAAAAATACCAAAATTTCATCCTAAGCTATTTTTCATATTCCGAATTCAAAAAATGAAGTCTATTTTACCAAATTCATAACATAGAATTTTCATTAATTAATTTTATAATTAAATCCCGCTGTTAAAACAAATAGCGTGTTTTTAAGAAACAATATCTATCAAAAGATTGACACTTGTTTATTTCTGGTTTAAATGTGAAATTACATCCAATGACCAACATTGTATTAAATTGTAAAAATATATTCTAAATATACTTTAAAACAACACAAATTAATAATTTATCACTATTAATTATTTTTATTAAAAAAGTTGTTTTTAATTATAATTTAGTAATTTTCACTATTCATCAGAATATGAAAGTTATCTGAAAAGTACCAAAATTTCACCTTAGGCTAAATTCGATACTCCGAATCCAAAAATGAAGTCCATTTTGAGAGCTAAAATTTCTAAAATTTTAAAAGGTGGTTATTACTATTCATAACGGCTAGTTATAATAATATTTTAATAGCATATCGTTGTTTAGTGAAACTCGGTATTGCGTACTACACACGCTATCGAGGAAGGTCACGATTGCGTGTAATGCAAGGAAAGTCAAGGATGCGTGTTGTGCAAGATCCTTTTGGTGTAGCGTACAACACAAGACATTAGTGAAATAAAAAAGAATATTTTTCATAAAATCTCGGGCTGTTACAGATATATAACCTAGGTGGAGTTTGAATATAATAATATTTATCACTCTTCCATTGGAGTGGATCTATTTGGGGATTTGTATGAGAGACTATTTCATTCTCTATTGTGCTAGACAGAGGTTGAGGAGGAAACTGTTTTTGGCTCTGAGTTAGTACAGAGCATGATAGAGAAGGTTTAACTTGTTTGTGAGAGGGTGAAAGTGGGACTACACTAACATAAGTCATATTCCGATCATAGAAGGAGGATCTTGGAGTTAAAAGTTGGGGACCACATGTAATTGAAGGTTTCCCATCGACGTGGGCAGTGGAGGTTTGTCAGAGGGAGAAATATTTCTTCTAGGTTTGTTGGGCACTTCGATGTGATGGGACGAGTTGGTGAAGTGGAATACTAGTCAGCATTGCCACTATAGTTGGATTGGATCCACACTGTCTTTCACATCTCTCAACTCCATCAGTATCTTCGTGATGACTCCCATGTCATTGACTGGGGAGAGTTGGATATCGAAGATGATGTGACATACATGAAGTAGCCAGTAGAGATCTAGGATCATCAGGAGAAGGTGATGCATAGATGGACCATTCATTTGGTTTGTGTGTTATGAAGGCATGGTGGCCTAGAGGAGAGTACTTGGATGCGAGAAACATAGATGCATGACCAGTACCTAGAGTTGTTTTGAGTTCTTCTTTGTTCTATCTTGCATTATGATGTAATGTTTGGACTTTTTTATGAAATGAAATATCTTACCTTGGGTTGACATGTGTGTGGTGAAATGTGCGATGAAGTCCCGACTTGTGGAAAGAAAAGGAATAGATTCATAATCACGACACATTAACTACGATGTGATTTAACCGGTGCGGGAGATTTAGTAACCCCTAGAGAGGATAGCATCTTAACATGGAAAATGAAATTCCTTGATTTGTGTGTTTGGGATGCCATGGTTTTTTGATTTTGTGGTGTGTATTTGGGTCGGTTGGGTTATCATATGTCGAAGGGGGTGTTCTTGGATGTATTGGTTTCAATCCATATTTTGAGAAACACATCGTGGTTTATTGTTGAACTTTGCTGCCAGTAAAGGTGTCTTAAGCATCACGAGATCCTTGAGAGGTATCTCATGGGGTGGTTGTTCAGACCAATCTTTTCATTATAAGTTTGATTTTGAATTCTCATGGGTGAGAATGTTATGAGAGGTACTTGATGTAATGTCCAAGACCTCTATGGTCCATTAATTTGTGAAAATCCATGGGTTTAAGTGTTATGGGAGGTCACAATGACTTATTTCAACACTTTTCTCAGTTTACTATTTTTCAGGTTCTCTAATGGAGGGAATTTAACATTAGGTCACAGTGGTTAGTCATGATGGTGACTCACACCAGAAGCTCATGACGGTGAGTCACGATGATGAGTTGGAATGGTGACTTGCACCAGTAGCTCACGGCGGTGAGTTAAAATTATGACTTGCACTGATTTCTTGTGATAGTGATTCGTGATGGTGAGTCATGAGGGTAAGTTGCGATGGTGACTCACGATGGTAGCATATAGAATGGTAGATCACTAAATGGTTACTCACATCAATGGCTCACACCGGTGACTTGAAACAGTGACACATAGTGGTGACTCATCTAACAGTGAGTCATGAATAGTGTTTCCAACTTCCTATAGTTTCACCCCTTTAATGTTTTCTTTGACATAAAATGAGTTTAATACCATATTTAATTATTTTTTAGGATCCTTCTCGAATCATATCTATCTTTTAAAAACTTGAAGCATCTTTTTTACTTTCAAAAAACATGGTCTTGGTCAAGATCCTCCTTTAATAGATTTTAAAAATAGTTTCTCCTATTGAATTTGGATTTATCATTTTTAAAGTTATGATATTCTCTTTCTTGGGCACTTCCCTTTCACTTGGTCTGCGACACCTCGATCCTTTATCTCCCCCGACGAGTCATACAATTATGATGTAGCCTTTGGACCATGTTTTCCCTAGATTTTATTCCTACTGCATGCACACCCCCTACTTTTGTACAACCAATAAGTGTCGATCATATCTTCTTCTAGGTAGGGATACCTTTGTATATATTAACTTTGTATCATGTGGTGTGAATGTAGGAATCTATCCTTGCGAATATAGTTGAATCCAAATTCAATAAAGATAATCGAATATGTTTCAAATCAATAAACATGGGATGGGGAAGGTGACGTATGATCATACTATTTAATGGATATTTTTGATCTATGTTATGAATTATATGGGCTATATGATTATTGGAAATCATTAATGTTGGTGGTCCTTAGTTCCACACAGAATTTTTATGGATGTCTATTTTTTTTCTTCTCGTTAAACATATACATGAAATCTGTTAACCACATATATTTCACTAAAATAAATGGATTCCCAAGGATCAAAATATTTCTATGAGAACCCCTAAATTAAAAAGTGGAAATTGAGTAAGGAATTCCTTGTTAAATATGAATATGCCTCACCTTTTTTTGTCAGGTGATTTTATGTGTGTGGGATTGTTATGAATTGTTCAGTAGTAGGGTTTTGGTTATGGTTGTGTGTTGACGGGTAGTTTGGGTGGTGTAATGGAATATCATGTTGAGAGATTTGTTGATTATGTAATAGATATGAATTATTTTATAACAGGTTTGTGATACGGTTATGCGGTTATGATTTGAAGAGTGAGGCTGTTAGTTGGGGGGTTTCTCTGTTGAGATGATGGATTGGGAAGAATGACTTTAAATAACAATGATTCTAGTGTGTTGGAATGGGTGTTAAACTTAGAGGAATGTGAAGTGGGTTAATTTACCAAGGTTCTTATTCTTTTGTGTGTCTTTCTCTAGGTGGATTACTGTAACACCCCAAAAATTTACAAATAGATGTATTATAGAATGCATGAAACACTGAGTCTCTACAAAACACCCCTTTGTTATAACCTAGCCATGTAAACATAATTTTCCACCTCTGTGATTTGAATTTTGAGAAAATGACATACACTGTAGCATTCAGTAAGATATTTAATGTATGATAAGTCAAACTTATTTTTTGGTGAATAGTAACACACCCTTATGAATAGTGACATACCCTTATGAATAGTAAAAATAGTAAATCATATAAAAAAAATATAAACTTCACCCATGAATGTATAAATACAATTTAGACATCTTAAAAGTGAAAAAACGACCATAGTATAAGTATTGGTATTTTTGTAAGACATAAATATTTAAATTACAATTTTATGATTAATTGAATAATTTAAAATGGATTTTATTTTTCATAAAATGTAATCACCAATTTTTATTTTATTTTCTTATGATTATAAGATAATTTTACATGACCTTGATTAATTTTTCATGGTTTTATAAATCAAGTTATAATTTTAATGTGGTTTTTAGAATAAAATATGATTTATTTAAAATTAAATTAAAAATAATTAGAAAATAATTTTCAAAAAATGGAGTTAATTTTTGAATTCTACACATTGAAAATTGGTTAGGGTGAATTTTTCAGATTTTTCTAAAATAATTGAATTTTCTGTGAATAGTAAAAATACAGTTTTGAGTTTTCGGATGTTTAATGACATCATAATGACCTAATAATTATAATAAAAGTATGGTAAAAATATATGTAGTATAATATGAAATGAGGGGTACCAATTGGATAAAACCATGGGAAAGCCCATGGTTTTTCAAAGACAACTAATGATGTGTCCCTTCGAAATTATTAAAAAACCGCCTCTCTTTTTCTATAAATACCCACTCATCCATTCGTTTTCTTTCATTAAAAATCCATAATCATTAAATATGTAGTGGTTTTACCTTCATATAAGTCATCCCAAGGTGTTATTAAGCCCCCAAGGTCCCAACCTTCATGTTCTAAGAGTTACTCTACAAGGTAAGGGAACCTCTAACCCTCCTCTTTTAGTCAACACTTATTTTATGTTATCTATTTGAATTTCCATTTTCATATGTTGGGGTTTGATATTATGTATTTATCATAGTTATATTTTTATGTACTTATGATTAGATACCCATTTTCTCTCATCTATTCATTTATGAAATTTTATACGACGCCGTTAGACAGCTGAATTTTCCTAAGGGATGTCTCAACTTTTCTTTTATTTTCTAGCTCATCTCTTTTCTTTTTATCTCCTCACCTACTATATCCAAATAAACATGATAAATACAGTATCATATATATACTGGAATTATATCATGTAAATTGATAAACCATCATCAATATTCTTACTCCCTCCCTTTTATTTTAATAAACAAAATCAACGTCCATCAGGTTCAAATTTATAACCTTTGTGGACAAAAAAGTCTTGTTCTACAATTTCTACTTCATTATTGGTCATGAAACTATTTTTATGGTTTAACTAGACTATAATATATGTATTATAATCTAATTAATATTCAGCAACCAGTATATTTACATGTTATTAATTTTTATGACCAAACTAGTTCATAAAAATCCAAATATCGCCAAATAATCGAAGTGGTTGTCAATTAATGATTCATCCTCATTCCATGTAACCTAATGATATAAATTACCATTAACAATTCTGGATGTTCATAAATAATATTTAATTTCAATTCTGGAGATTTACAACCATTCCACATGAACTCAATTACATAAAAACTAGTGAACCTGTTATGAAAATCAAGAAAATGACCACTCCGAAATGACAAAATTCGATAATATTACTTATCAATAAGGACATAAATGAAATAAAAAAATTATTATAGAATAAAAAAATATCTAATAGTTTCTTAATTATGTTATTAATTAGTATAATTTCATATTCTAGGACCTTAATTTTAAGAGGGGAACACATTCATACTTAAGGTAAGGGTTTCTTCATCTCACTTCCATTTTTATGAGATTTTCCGTATTCACTACTAATACTTGTGTATGGTGTATGTATATTTTCCATTAGTTTAACATATCATTAACATCATTATTTTCATGGTATTAAATATATAATTTTAATATTATTAATTTTTGGAGCATTTCAATCGATTGATTACAAAGTGGTAAGGGTTTTTCCACCCGAACATCCATTTTCATTTGGGTTAGTTTTATTGTCAAATTAACTCAATGAAACACTTGTGTATTATTATGTAATCCTCATAAATTCTGTTTAAGTTTTCTATATATTTTCACCAATTATAATCCTTCCTTATTATATGGATGGTTACATGTTTTAAAAGCAACTTTCAAAATTATTTCTGAAATACAAACCCGATTGAAAAGATATTTTCGAATTGTTACCCATTTTCAATTGTACACCAAAATCAGTTTTAAGACACCATTTTTTATAAAAACAATCATTCTATCATGAATAATTATCTTGGATAATTTCTGGATTTAATATAACAAACGTGTATTTCCAATTTAAATTTCTCTTTAATACTTTCCTTAAAATGCTCTAAAATGATTTAGATCTAAAGAATCCTAAGAACACTTTTTACATGATTTCACTTCAGTGGGACATCATTTATGACTAAGATATAATTTCAATGCCATAGTATTTTATTTTAATGTATATTCATTTTTTCAAACTGAATTAATGGAAAATACTAAGGATTTTCTAGAAGAACTCTTCTTTCTAAAGTAGAAAGGATTTTTTTCATCTCACTTTATATTTTAAGAGATATATTACTTGTTCAGCACATACTTTTTATTTTTGGTGCATGTAATTTCATTTGGTATATCATATCATGAGTCTCCTTATTCTCATGATATTATAAGGGATTACTATTTGAATGTTTCAAGGTGGTATGGGACACTTTGGAATGATTAAGGATTTTTTCCTCAAGAATTTTTCAATGGTATCATTTAAAAATATATTCATCTATGTCAACATCATTTTGTTTAATCTTGTAATTCATTGAGGTTTATCTATTATAATATCACCCATCATGTTTTATTGAATGGTTTATGATTAGTTTGATAACTTTTTAATTAAAAATTTAATTATTCAACGTTGTATGGGACACATTTAATAAGTGACATCTAATTATTCAAAGTGGTATGGGACACTTTGAATAAAAGACACAATTTAATTATTCAAAGTAGTATGAGACACTTTTAATAAAGGAATTAATATGGGAAATGAATTGGACTTATTATGTGATGGGTGGGGCCCTCTATATCCCCTCGGTGCATCGGTAGGTCTCATGAGACAAACTAGGTCACGGCACAAGGCCTTGACAAAATGGTTATTTATGGTCTTGGAAAGAGGCTTTGAAAGTGTGGTTATGATGTTAGGAATATTCATTACCCTCATTATGAAAATAGTATTGATAGTTGATGCAGTTATTCAACTAGTAGAATACCAATGATTATGTTTTATTATGGAATTATTTATTCAGCTCTTATTCCTTCCATAATGTGTTCAAGTTTATTATTTTTAAAGGCACATGTTTTAGTTATTCACCATTCATAATGTTTAAGTTTATATTATATTCCACTGTATTGTTTAACCCTTACTAGAATTTGAGCTCACCCTTTAATTTTTTACCTTCCCCAGGTTATGAAGAAGAGATTATTTATTGAGTTTTCAAGGATGAAGTTTATTAGCTGTTGTTTTGTATCATATTTTGTTTCATTTAAAAATGTAGAATGGGTCCCATGTATGTATCTAGTTTCTTCAAGACTACTAAACTGACCGGTCCTTTGGGATTTGATTCCTTGTAATCATGCCAATGTAAAATAATTCACCAACTCTGAGATTCTGGAGTTGGGGCGTTATAGTTGGTAGTAGAGGAAGTTTAGTAGAAAACTTAAAAACTAGATTTAGAGAACATTGATAAGGGAGAAAATCCATAAGATAGTACTTGATGATAAGAATACAATAACATCATGGTATTTTTTTAAGGAATAGATTAGTTGGATTTTTCCAGCCAATAAATCCCTATCTAGACACAAACTGGTAGAGGTGGCTCTTGCACTAATGTACCTAGGAGTGAAAAATTCGACAAGGAGTTTTGTGATTGACCTAGGGTATCCCAGTACTTGACAATGGGCCTTTCTGTACTCTTGGTATTGACACTCCTGAGGGATATTCTTAGGATAATTCACATTTTATTTACCCACAATTATGAAGGATTTATGCCCCTAATGTAACCAAAGGATATGGATCTAGTATTTACAATGCATAAATTTATGGAATGTGATATACTATGTTTAGAGTCATAGAGATAACATGATGTTACCAGCTAATATATAATATGGAATTGGTTATAATTGGCTCCTAGAAGAAGGAATGAAAACTTCCCCAATGCACGTTATGCGAAGAGTAAGAAAGATCATATCTCTAATGGTCTTAGGCCATCCTTTCAAAGGAATATTATTTCCAAAGTATTTTCATCATATGATGAAATAATATGATGTGTTAATAGTGTATGTAAAGAATTATCGAAGTACTATGGATTTAAAGGCAAGCAAAAGAATAAGAGGATGGTAGAGAGATAAAGGGATAAAGGGAAGAAGGGATAGAAGTGTTTTCCCATATGTGATAAATGTGGAAAGAATCAACCAGGTAAATTCTTGAAAGGAGTGGTTTTTTTCTATAAGTGTGGAGAAAAAGGACACCAAGTTCATGATTACAAGTGTAATAAAATGGCTTCCAATGTACAATGATTCAAATTCAAGGAGATGAGACACTATGCAAATCAATGTCCCAATCGTCAAAGGAATATACCCTAAATAATGATTTTGGATAATGATCAAGTTATGAAGCTACCGTAGATGAAGTAAAATAATTAATATTCCTAGTAAAGAATCATGTCATTTGAATTTTTTTTCAGTATTGTACTATTTGTAAGAATTAAGAGATTTATAAGGATTGTACTATAGTACTATTTCATTAAGGATTTGAGGTCATATGGTGAATTTTACAAAGGAAAATTGATTCAGTAGAAAGTTAAACTTTTTAGAAAACACATGATTGATGGAAAGACCACCCTTAATATATATAACTCATGTTGAGATAATGGTGAAGAAATGATTGATTTGGATTAGTACTAACTACATCGAAACCAATTATTGACTTGTCAAGAAGTGGTTTATGCTATCATCGATGGAGTTTACGATGCTTTTGGATTTAAGAAATATATCCAATAACATGTATCTTACTTAAGGAATACAGAGGAATGCATGTTTACGATATGGTTTTTATGGTAATTCAATTTATTCCCATATTTCAAGAGGATACATGATGATGTTATTCACATGTTTGGAATGTGAATTTTAGAGCTGATTCTTATTGATTTAGTGTTAAGGATAAGTTCATCTTGTAAATTTAGAGGCTTTCATTATAATGTGTTGAATAATTATATTTTGGAATTTTTAACCACTTACAAAATGGTTTAAGTTGAATATTTTATGGGTTTTAGAGTTTAATGTCACTACATGATAGTTTAGTTATTCATCATTGACTATGTTTTCCAATTAGAATGTGTTTTTTCTAGTAACCGATGCTTTTCAATTTCCAATTATTAATATAATATTTAAACTATATTCTTGAAGTGGTTTTCCCATAAGGCAAATTTTAGGTATCAACCATTAACTTTCAAAGATCAATTTCAAATTTCAAGGATGAAATTTTTGTGAGGGAATAATGCAACACCCCAAGAATTTAAAAATAGATTTATTATAGAATACATGAAACACTGAGTCTTTAAAAAATACCACTTTGTTATAACCTAGTCAAGTAAACATAATTTTTCCACCTATATGATTTGAATATTGAAAAACGGACATACATGGTTGCGTTCAGTAAGATATTTAGAGTATGATAAGATAAACTTAATTTTTGGTGAATAGTAACACACCCTTATGAATAGTGACATACCCTTATGAATAGTAATGAATATTAATGAATATTAAATCATATAAAAAATATAAAATTCACCCATGAATGTATAAATACAATTTAGACATCTTAAAAGTGAAAAAACAATCATAGTATAAGTATTAGTATTTTTGTATGACATAAATATTTAAATTACAATTTTATGGTTATTTTAATAATTTAAAATGGGAATTTATTTTAAAAAAATGTTATCACAAATTGTTACTTTTTTGTCTTATTATTATAAGTTAATTTTAAAGGACTTTGATTAATTTTTCAAGGTTTTATAAGACGGGTTACAGTTTTAAAGTGGTTTTTCTGGAATAAATTATGATTTTATTTAAAAATTAAATTAAGAATATTTGGAAAATTATTTTCCAAAAATGGAGTTAATTTTTTAATTATACACATCGAAAAATGGTTAGGGTAAATTTTTTAGATTTTCTAAAATACTTCAATTTTTCATGAATAGTAAAAATAGAGTTCATAGTTTTCAGTAGTTTAATGACATCATAATGAAATAATAATTAAAATTAAAGGCTGGTAGAATTGTGTACAGTAACATATGACATGCGGTTTCCCAAGTGGCTAAAACCATGGGCAAGCCCATGGTTTTGAAAAAACCATGAATGAGGTGTCCCTTTGAAATTATTAAAAAACTCCTTCTCTTTTTCTTTAAATACCAACTCACCTATTCTTTTTCATTCATTAAAAATCCATAATCCTATAAGTTCCGGTGGTTTTACCTATCTAGGAGTCCACCCACGGTGTTTTTAATCCCCCAAGGTCCCAACATTTATGTTCTAGGAGTTACTCTACAAGGTAAGGGAACCTTTCACCCTCCTCTTTTAGTCAACAGTTCTTTTATGTTATCTCTTTGAATTTCCATTTTCATATGTTGGTGTTTGATATTATGTATTCATCATACTTTAATTTTTATGTACATATTATTAGATTCACATTTTCTCTCATCAATTCATTTTATTATATTTTATGTGATGTCGTTAGGCTGCCAAATTTTCAGAAGGGATCTCTCAACTGTTTTTTAATTTGCATGTTTATCACTTTTATATATCTCTACTCACCTCCTCTATCCAAATGACCATGATAACTCTAGTATCAACTATATACTAGAATTATATCATGTTAATGGAAGAACCATAATCAATATTCTTACTCCCTCCATTTTATTTTTATAAATGAAATCAATGTCCATTAGGTTCCAATTTATAACCTTTGTGGACGAAGAAGTTGTGTTCTTCAATTTCACCTCCATTACAGGCCATAAAACCATTTTTATGGTTGCAAAATAATATAGTATTTGTATTATAACCTAATTATTATTCAGGAACCATTATATTTTCATATTATTATTTTTTATGACAAAACATGTTCATAATAATCCAAATATATCCAAATAATCGAAGTGGTTGTCATCTAATGATTAATCCTCATTCCATATAACAAAATTTTGGAAATAAAAATTAACAATTCTAGATGTTCATAAATAATATTTAATTTCAACTCTAGAGATTTACAACCATTCCACATGAACACCATTACTTAAAAACTAGTAAACTGATTATGAAAATCAAGAAAATGAACACTCCGGATCGACGAAATTCGATATTATAACTTATCAATAAGTACATAAATGAACTAAAAAGAATTATTATAAACTAAATACATGTATAATAGGTTCACAGTTAATTTATTAATGAATATAATTTCATATTCCAGGACCTTATGTTCAATATGGGAACACATTCAGACTTAAGGCAAGGGTTTCTTCATCTCACTTCCATTTTTGTGAGATTTTTCGTATTCACTAATAATACTTGTTTATGGTGTATGTATATTTCCCATTGGTTTAAAATATCATGAATATATTTATTTTCATGGTATTAAATATATCATTTTAATATTATTATTTTTGGGGCATTTGAATTGATTGATTACAAAGTGGTAAGGGTTTTTCCACCTGAACCTCCATTTTCTTCGGGTTACTTTTATTGAATAATTACATAATTGAAACTCTTGTGTATTATTATGTACTCCTCATAAATTCTATGTGAGTGTTTCATATATGTTCACCAACTAGAATAATTCCTTATTTTATGGATGGTTGCACGTTTTAAAATGAGCATTCAAAATTATTTCTTAAATACAGACCCGATTCAAGGGATATTTTCGAATTGTTACCCGTTTTCAAGTGTACAGAAGAATCAGTACTAATAAACTGTTATCTTTATAAAAAAACTCATTTTACCATGAGTAATTATCTTGGATCATTTCTGTATTTAATAGAACAAATTTGACTTTCAACATTAAATTTCACTTTAATATTATCCTTAAAGTGCTCTAAAATGATTTAGTTCTAAAGAATCTTAATAACTCTTTTTACATGATTTCACTTCAGTGGGAAATAATTTATGTATAAAATATAATTTCAATGTCATAGTATTTTATTTTCTGGGATATTCATGTTTACAAACTAATTTCCTAGAAAATACAAAGGATTTTCCAAAAGAACTATTCTTTCCAAAGTAAAAACATATTTTCTCATCTCACTTTATCTTTTAAGAGATATATTATTTGTTCACCACTTAATTCTTAATTGTAATGTATTTACTGCCCTTTTTTACATCATATCAAGAGTATCCTTATTCTCATGATATTATAATGGATTGTGATTTGAATTTTTCAAGGTGGTATGGGACACTTTGGAATGAATAAGGATTTTTTCCTTAAGAATTTGTCAATGGTCTCATTTAAAAATATATTCATCTATGTAAACATCCTTTATTAAATCTTGTAATTTATTTAGGTTTATCTCCTATAATATAATCCACCATGTTTTATTGAATGGTTTATGAATAGTTTGATAACTTTTGAATTAAGAATTTAATTATTCAATGTGGTATGAGACACAATGATTAAGTGACATTTAATTATTCAAAGTAGTATGGGAAACTTTGAATAAAAGAAAAAATTTAATTATTCAATGTGGTATGAGACAAATTGAAAAAATGAATTAATATGAGTAATTCATTGGACGTATTTTTTAATGGGTGGGACCCTCTATATCCCCTCGGTGCATCGGTAGGTCTCATGAGACAAACTAGGTCTTGGCATGAGGCCTTAACAAAATGGTTTTTATGGTCTTGGAACAAGGCCTTGATAGTGTGGTTATGATGTCCAGCATATGTACTTATCTCATTATGAAAATAGTATTCATATTTCATGTGTTTATTTGACTAGTAAAATACCAATGATTATGTTTTATTATAGAATTATTTAT
Source organism: Viscum album (assembly GCA_963277665.1). Lineage (NCBI taxonomy): Eukaryota > Viridiplantae > Streptophyta > Magnoliopsida > Santalales > Viscaceae > Viscum > Viscum album. Next base: position 1,515,319,857 of record OY728150.1, read on the forward strand.
TCATCTCTTATTCCTGCCACAATGTGTTCAAGTTTATTATTTTTAAAGGCATGTGTTTTAGTTATTCACTATTTCTAATTTTTGTGTTTTTTTTATCTTCCACTGTATTACTTAAACCTTATTGAGCATTTGAGCTCACCCATTTCATTTTTTTTCCTTCCCCATGTTATTAAGAAGAGATCATTTATTGAGTTTTCAAGGATGCAATTTATTAGCTTTTGTTATCTATCATATTTTTTTCCTTTCAAAATGTAAAATGGGTCCCATGTATGTATCTAGTTTCTTAAAGACTACTAAACTTATTGGTCATTTGGTATTTGATTCCTTATAATCATGCCAATGTAAAGTAATGCACTGGATTTGAGCTTCTGGAGTCGGGGCATTACAATTATTATTTGATATTCCAATTAGTTTCCCAAGTAGTGATAAAATGAATAAAAGAATTGTTAATAAAGGAAAAAAATTTGTTAAATGAATTGTCTATGTGTATGATTTGAGTTTGTGGCTTCTCATGTGGTGGTTCATTTAGTGGTCGCCGCAAAGGCAGTATTGTGAGCTAGTTTATTATTTGATAACCCATAGGTTGGGTGGGAGGGTTTGGTATTATATCTTTATATACATGTATTTATTTTGGGTTTTTATATACGCACCCCACACCATTTGATAATTATGTACCAAACACCCCTATCATCATGGCGGAGGGTGTCTTTCCCAAACATCTCGATAGGAGGATTGATGGATGGACACCTACTCTACCCTAATCCATGTTCTGGGTGGTGGTACATCGAGATTCTTCGGGAGAATTGTGGTTGTGATGCCTAGGTATGTACATGTTATTTGTGATTTCCAATGTGTCTCAGTATGATATGAGTTGTGCTTTCCCTGGTGCATTCTGGTCGAGTTGTTCTATTCATTCCCTGGGTTTTTGGTGATATGATGTGGTTTGTGGACCATGCTTCTACCAGTGATATGTGGTGTGGTTTGTGATGGCCCAAGTCTATTTTAGAAGTATATGATGCAATTTTGGCCCAGGTGTCTATGGGAAGGATGTGATATGGCTTGGAGCCTAGGTTATGCAATTAGATATGGTCTATGGGGCCCAAGTGTGTGTAGGTGGGATTTAATGTGGTTATTTCGCAACATGTGGGATCACAAGGACATTTTTCATTAGGAAGGAGCAGTTAAACCAGTGGTAAGTTGTTTGGGGTACCCAAATCATTGATGTTCTTACCATAGTACTTTACACAACTTTTATTATTTTGTGAGCATGCTTGGTAAGGTTGGGATGGATAGTATACCTTGTTATTTGTTTTTGGGTTCTTCTGTTTTCTCACTGGATCATTAGTATATTCTCTCACTTGTGCATGAGAGACCTTGGTTTCCTAATGAGTATACTTGTATGCTCACCCTACGTATATAAAACTGCTTTCAGGTTTCTAGGAGGTCTATGTGTACTGTGCTGGACTTTATGATCTCGGACATTGGGATAGTTGTAATGTCACTACTTAGCATTGCTTTTGGTATTTAGTTTGGAGTTTCCTTATATTTGTAACAGTTTTATTTTGAACATTCATGAGGGAAGGGTTTTGTATTTCATATATATATATATAGTACTTGGAGTTTTTTTGGTATGCACCATCTTATCTTCCTATCTTGTTATCTTTAAAAAAATGGGCAATGCCTCCCATTTTGTGAGATTTGTATACCCTTGGTGATGGTCCCCACCCCAAGGCCTACAAGAGGTTGGACTTGGGGGTAACCATCTACCTTTCTTCATTACCATCCCAAAAGGGGTATCTTTGGGGGGAGGGGGTCATGAAATTACTTGTATGTATTTCCAATGTAATAAAGTAACCAATATCTATGACCTATTAGGGTTAGTGTCCTTATAGTAGATATCAGATGAAGTTTAATAAAACCATTGGTAACATGATTTAGGAAAACATATATCATGTAACAAAATCCTATGCTTGGATTTTGGATAAAATCCTAAAGTTTTGGTAAGTTGGAGATCATGTGGTTTCCCACTATGATTATTATTTCTCATAATATGATTTTCATTTTCAATAAATGAATGGAACTAGAAGGAACCAGGTTAAATTTTAACATGATGTAAAAATTTGTGATTATGAGAAGAAAAATGGAATAATGAATTGAGTGAAGGATATTGTAATTATTATTAATTAATTATCATGATATATGATTAAAATCTTATAACTTAACTAACTCTCAGAATCATCAAAGAAGGTAAGGATATAGTTTACCAAGAGATTGGGTAGTGGAGACCATGGAGTAAAAAAGGATCGATTTTCTTCATGTTTGAAATTCTTATAGACACACATTTGGGGAATGTATCAAAGCATAGAGATGTTGTTTTTTATGTGTAACTGAAGTTCATATATCAATGAATTTTTGAGGAGTTCAATATATTATTTGTGGAGAATATAACCATTTATTTATTTGATGCCCAAATACAAGAGTAAACTTCTAGACCAAGAAAGGACTTATACCATGTCAATAGATAAAGTGGAAATATTGAATTGTTTTTATACTTAGATTTGATAAATTATGTTTTATAAGTGTTATATCAATGTAATTTTGGTTATAAGAATCCTGAAACATCAATATATTTATCTGAAGATGGTTTGATTTAAGGATTTGAATGAATATGTTGAAAGGTAATGATGAATTAGACAAGTGATTTAAAGGTTTAGTAAAATTTTATAGAAAAGAATACATGATTGAGGGAAAGATAAACCTTAATATGTTCCTGATGTTTATTTGATATACATATATTATTGAAGATGTAAATGGGATAGTATTGGTGACTATGAAATTATTAGTGATTAGATTACAATGTAATTCATGATGGAGTTCACTGCATTTTTGGAATTTATAAATATATTCAATAGTATGATATTTTATTTAAGGAATAAGGGGATATTAAATTCTTGGAAGCATGTGTGATTTTATGAAGGTTTTATAGTGATTTGTGTCATTACTATATTTTTGGAGAATAATTGATCATGGTATTTACCTTTGAAATTAAGAGCTACATTATGGGGGATTAATAAAAAGTCAATTTTGGAAATTTATTGACCGTATCCTAAATTTTTGGTTTCTTGAATTTTGTTAGACATATTTTTAGAGAATCAATAATTTTAACTATTTATTGAATGTATTAAGTTAATTTTTTGGTGTTATTTTAAAGGTTTTAGAAATTAACGTCTATTATTGGATAGCTACTGCTAACTATTTTCGTTTTATTATGTATTTAAAGGATTAGAAATTAACTTAAAGATATTATGATTCATTTAAAGTTAATTTTAGTGCTTCAGAAATGAAAAATTTCATCTTTAATATCCATTTATTTGGGTAAGAGATGAGATAAAAGTGTAGTTGATCAAAGAACAACCAAAATATGAAATTATTCTTTTAAAATGAAAATATATAAAATAAGTATATTTTATAGAGTACTTTATATTTATATCAAAATAATCCTTCAAATTTAGTAAAAAGTAATTTGAAATGAAAATGTTATCCATTTACCTTCATTTTTGATGAATCAATGGTCTTTTAACCAATCCTAGATTTATGGTTTGGTGGTGGTTAACTTTCTCATGACCATGTTATATATTATTATTAGTCCTTGGATTTTTTATTATATTCCATGTCTATATTTTAACTTCTACTAATGTTCTAATTTTCTAAGAACCTGAATAAATGATATTTCATGTATCTTATATGTTTCCAACTTTCCCTTTTCAAATAAATTTTATTATCCATCATTAAGATGTGGGTTTTCAGCAAAGGTTGAACCCTTGATGACCAAGATAAAATTTTGAGGGAAAAATTTATTAATGGGGAGTATAATTTTACCACATAATATTTTTTAATTTTTTATATTTAGTAAATTTTATTTCTTTGAATGGTTGTATTACATGTAACATTGAGTCTAAATGAACAATGGTATACTATAGAAATATTATTATTTAATTGTGACAATTAAAACCTAGTTATTAAAATTAATGGTATAAATAGTAATAACCAATTTATAATATATATATATATATATAATTGTATTATATAAATCAAACACATTGGTAATTAAGTACTCAATATTTAGTAAAGTCTTTATATGCTTCAAAAATAATTTTTTTCAAAAAATATTTTTATTGATTTTTGTGAAATATAAAATAATTAATTTCTACCACTTTTATAAAATATTTTTTTAAAAATTGAACTTATTTTTTTAAATAATATTGTTAAAATTATATTAGAGTGAAATTTTAACAATTGTATGTAAATATATCCTTTTCGATGAATTGTGAAAAATAATGTTTTTTATTGAAAATTTCATTTTCATTTAAAAAATTTATAAAGTTAATTTTTTTATAAAAAGGTATTAAAATCATAATTAGTTCAATTATATTATAATTAGTAATATTTATTTAATTTAATCTACTTTATGTTCAATTTTGATCAGTAAACATTTTATACTAATGAAAACATTTTCTTTAGAAAACCATTTTTCGTCCTGTCTATGGGTTTTATATTAAATTAAGTTATACAAATTATGTGAATTGAATTTTATAAAATATATTCAATATTTGGAATAACAATAATTAATTTTATATAATAAGTTCATATTAATGTTTTTTTCATAATGAATAATGAAAACAGTATAAATCTGCTTCCATAGTACTGGTCTGAACAGTTTTACGAAAGGGTTAAATGAAAGAGATAAGGGTAAAATTTATCTAAACACATTAATTTATCCTATTTTATGTGTTTTTTTGGAAATATGAATAATTATGGAGTAAAATAATTTATTTTATATTATTATTTTGAAATTGGGATCCCCAACTTGACTATTTTGAAGATAAGGTATATTTTATTAAAATTAAAAACTATTTTTGATTCATTGTATTTAATGTCATTGTAATAAGATTAATTTTTTTTTTGGATTTTACAAAAATTATAATAACCTTAATTAGTTTATTATTTAAAAAAAAATTGTTTTTGAATCAAATTTAATACTATATTTGAAGGTAAAATAAAATTTACTCTGAAATCAGGTATTTTATAAAAATCATTTTCCATACATTTTGAGTTATTGTATTAAAAGTAATTTCTTACACAAATAAAAAATATTATAAAATTTATTTCAAATTTAGAGTCAACATATACAATTTTTTTAGAATTTAACTTTTATTTTTGCTTACATAATTATGTTATCATGGTAAAAATTAAATTTCTTCTGATTACCGTTAAAATTGATTGAAAATGGGTTAACTAGAAGATAAAAAATAAATTTTAAATAAAACATTACCAAATTTGATTGGTTGAGTTTATTTATACCATATAAAATAATTTACTTTAATTTGGGCTGCCTTGGTGCCAATAGGCATGATTATGATACATAAATTATTTTATCTTTTAATTAACTCCAGCATATCCTTTCCCTCCCCTATAAAAGGACACCACCTCTCATATCTTATACACACCAAATGAGTCTTATATATCAACAAATACCTACCACATTAACTTTTCATATTCTTTAACCGCATCATTTACCTTTTTCTATTTCCAAAATACCATCCTTTCCAGGCTTATAGTGTAAACCAAAAAAGGATTCTCCACAAAGTGGTATAACTCTTAACTGAGCATTTTTGATTATATTTCTTGTTATACCTCTTAAAAATTCATGGTATACATTATAAAATATTTACATAAATCTAATAAATATTATTAATTTTTATTTTTATAAGGTAATAACCATTATCCTCCCTCTTTTCCATCATATGGGAATTGAAAGTATTGCTCATGCGTATACACGACTAACTGATACCGCATAACGATACAATACATTTTTATCGCCATATTTTGTGGATGTATATTATAATATTTATAATGTTTATATATTAGTTATATGATATATTAATTACTTTATAATTTTGAATTATTTTTTACCTCTTTTTTATTTTATCATTCGAAAAGTGAAAACTGTGTTCAGGCGTACGTACAACCTACTGCCTTCATGAAAAGTGTAATTCATTTTTATATTTATATATTTTAATAGATTAATATAAATACATATAAAATGAACATATGTAATATTTATATAATTATCAACATTCAGGAGATTATGGAACCATAATCAAAGTAAAAAAGACCGAATCTACTGAAACAAAACATACATGAAAAATGAAGTAGTTATTACCCAAAATAGTAATTTTAACTAAGAATTATAAAGAAACATGTGATAAAGTATTGTAATTAAGTAATATATGGTTTCAAATATATTATTATGGTTATATAATAGATGAAAAATAAATCTAAATTTATTATATAGGAGGTTTATACACATATGTAGGAATTCGAACATGAGGTAGGGGTTCTTCGTCTCAAGTTATCTTTTTTGGGACTAATGTTATGTCATACACCTATCTTCATTTATGGGGTTTATATAATTATACTTTGATATATTATTTCATTAATATCTTTATATTCATAGTATTTAATGTTTCATTTGAAATTATTTCTTTCATGAGGGTTATGATTTGAATGTTACCACAATGGTAAGGGTTTATTTCACAATATAATCATTATTTGAGAATATTTATGTTTAAGTCTCCAATGGGGGAGTAATCTTATATTTTGATCATAGAAAAAATCTATTTTATTCCCCTTTTTAAATTCTTGAAGATACACATTTTCTATTCATCTTCCTCTCTTCGACTATTCACGATACTAAAAGAATGTTTTTAAGAAAAACCAACTTAATTTTTATATTCGGTAAAAAATTTTTTTCATAAAATTCTATGCATTCTAAAAATGTATTCAAGAATATTTTTACACTTCTATAATGATTCTTTAACGTCAATTTTTACTCATGTTTTAACTTTTTATAAAATGTTATAAAAGTTATCTTCTTATCATTTTCTGAATAAGATAATTTTAACTTATTTTTTACAAAATTGTGAATGGAATGTTCTTGCAACATATACGACATGAAAAAATTTCCTACAATCATGATTACTAAATTATTTAGAGAGTAATTTAAAATTTTAAAAGGTTATTTTTAATGAATTTTTCCATCATATTTGTTAAAATTTTTGATAAGTGATTTCAAAGTGAAATGGGTATTTTGCTCAAGAAATTTTCTAGTGATATATTTAAATTATTCTAGTATATTTCAGCATAATTATTTGATTATTATAATTTATAGATAATATAATCAATTTATAACATCCACCATTTTAATCTAGATGATTTATTTTGACTGTGGAAAGTATTGATATTATGTATTCTTGTCCTTTTAATATAGGAAATTATTTAGTTTTTAGGAATGTTAATTAAGATAAATTATTTATTCATATGAGGAATCCATGGTATTTTTAAGTGATTGTTAGGGCCCTAAATTATATATTCCATTGTTGCATCAGTAAGTCTCATGAGGCAAACAAGACTGTGTATTTATCTGAGGCCTTACTCATTTATATGGTGGCTTTACATGAGGCCTTGATGGTATTTTTAGATGTCTTGGAAGAATACATTAACGTTATGTTTAAAATGTCTGGTATTATGAATTCTGTCATTATGAAATTATTTATTGATGTCCATGTGATTATATAATTAGTTGTGATATCCATGGACAAGTTTGAAGTTCATGTGATTTTTTATATGAAATCATTTGATCATTATTTATTCCTGGCATATTATTCTTCATGATCAAGTTATTGTTTAAATGAAATTAATTTTCAATTATTTACCTTTCCATTTTTATTATGACTTATTTATTAATGAAAGATTCCAATGATTTCATTCCCAAACCGAACTTTTGATCTCACCCCAATCTTATGTTTACTTTCCCCAGGATTCGTAGCAGTGTTTTATGAGTGATATGTGTGGATGTGATAGGGGGAATAGAGATGATCTTAAAGAAAATACTATGTTGTATTTTATTTTTTCAAATTTAATGTGAGTTAGAATTACGTATCTAGTTTGCCAAAAATACTAAATTATTTAGTCATTAAATATGTGATTACTTATATCCAGGTTTGGGGTCTTTACAAACTTTTCTTCTTATTCTTCCTTCCCCTATAACCTTTATATTATATAATTTAAACAATATTTCCTATCTGATTCAATTTATTTTGGTGATAGTCCATCTGATCCTTATTCTTCTTCATTTTTGTAAGATATTAAATTAACATTAAAAATCTATTTGGTATCTAGATAATCCAATCTTCATCTAGATCACTATTTCTATGTACGATGCATTATCTCTTTCTGCTACTCCCTGCACCATCCAATACATCTTCTCTCAAAAATTTGACGCAAATGAGAATTTATCTCTCACTTCCTGGAAGAAAATTTATTATAAAACATCAATTATCAAACATAACGTAGGAAAATAATTTTTTATACCATCAGAACATTCACAACACCTCAACACCCTTTTATATAAGTATAATTATTCTAGGTTTATAGGGTGAACTGCAGACTTCAAATTATAACTTCCCTCTATTTTTTGAGAATCCCAGTCGAAAATTTACTTCGTTTGACCACCATTAAACCTAAAATAATATATGAGTCAACCAATATTCATATACAACATTATTATATAATGGAATAAATGTTCTTCTTCAATTATTTTGAAATATCATCTAGAATAATGATCATTCTTTAATGATTATTGAAATTTTTATCATCCACCTTATCATCCCCACAATTACTAACTTTCTAAAATATCATAACAACCTTTGAACACTCTGTCAATAAAGAATTCATATACCTTCATTCATTCAGTGAAAATTCATTTAGTGTTCCTTTAAAACATCCTAGGAACATCTTGGAAGTCTTTCATAGGACTCTCATTATGAACAAGGATATGCTTCACAATTATTTATCTATTTATTTAATTTGGAAACAACTGTTTGATGAACTTTATATGATACCTTTTTTTGATGAACATGGAAGAACTCATTTAGTGTATGAAAAATAATTTCTCTTTATTCAAAAACACCTATATGATGCCACTAATTTGTAAATTTAATCTGATGAACATCATTTAGATTCCATTTTACAATGAATTCATATGGAGACTTATTCGTTCTATGACCCTCACACATTTCCTATAACTATTTACATCATTAGAAAACCTATTTTTGATCATTCAAGAAATTATATCTGATAGAGTTTGTTCGATGACCCACTATGATCGTATGATATCATTTATAGTTCCTTTCATCAGCTACATCATAATAAATTCTTTATTTGTTCATTTATTAATACTTATTCACTTCACATATTGATATTTGTATAAGTACGTCTAATATACATTATAAAACTCTTTATTAAAATTATATCAACACTTCATAATGTTCTGTAACCATAGTCCCATTTAGTTACACTGAAAAATAATATCTTTATAACTTGAAAATTTCACAACCACTCCTCAATCTCCTTCATAATTAATCTAATTGATCTATATATTAGATACTTTTATCTTTATATAAACTTCAACTGGGATCAAAACCACATGGAATTGTGAATTTTGGAAAATAAATAACACATCAATTAGAAGTGTTTGATATAGTTTATCTGATCATTATATGTTCAATGTAACTATGAATGTAATTGGTCAAGAAATTATTTACACTATTTGTCCGATCGAGTCAGTTCATCTACATCATTCTTATATCATTGTGAACAATCCTTCAGTGGCCTCCTAATTTTAATTTTATTTGATGGAATCTATAATGAAGAATTCACAAAATTCTATGCATTAGAGAATTTATTTGATGGGACAATTTAAAAAACCTCCGTTTGATAGAATCCCTCACCCGATTACCTTGGTTTTGTCAACTTCATCCAATCACCTTGGTATATTAGTCTCTATCTGATCATCATCGCAATCTCTATCCTATTGACACTACCTTTTATATCTAGTAACAAACTGGTTAGAAAAATATTAAGGAAACCCCTAAAGGAAACTTTCTAATGTTGAGAACAATCTTCTTTTGTAGATATAACTAACATGTTTACGACTTTAAGATTAGTTTATCAGACATCAAAGGTACATTAAAATTATTTAATGAACTTTCAACTTTCAATTAATGAATAATACCCATCTCTACTAGAGGCACAAATACCTCTTATATGTTTCTTAAGATAATAATATTAGATAATTATCATTCTTATTCATCCATTCATCTAAGCTACATCAACTTTATTACCAAGCTTGGATACCTCAACCAAACTTTCCAGCAACTTCTTCATTATAAGTTATTTATCATATTGACAAAAAACAATTATTTCTATTTTACTAACAAGCATTGATATCCAATGAAAATATTTTAATAAAAATACAACTCACACACATTGTGGGATCTTAAATGGTTAGAACAACAAATTTGTTTATGATCATTAAAATATCTAAGAGACAGGTAGGTAATTTTTTTTTGAGTATATCAAATAAGTGCTTGAAATAAATAATTATATTATTATTATTGAGTAATTTTAGTGTCATTATTTTTGGTACTTTTAGCAATATTCATGTTATTATTTTACCAAATATTTATTTTCATTTAAATGATATTTTTAAATTTTTATGAATTTTTAACTCTTTAATTATGAATGTCTTTAATTTCAATATTTGATGTTATGATTCGATATTTTGATGTCATAATTATTATTTTATTTCTAAAAAATGGATATATTAATAAATAAGTAGAAAATAAAAGTAATTGGATATCCCATCTTTCTTGAGGGACCTTGATATTGATATTACATGTTTGTTTTACTTGGTTGGTACCTGTTATTGATGGTCATTTTAAATTTAACATTATGTTAAACCAATAGATTAAATAAAAAATGAGAAGAGTAATAATGAAACATGAAAATCATGTTACTTTTTAATGAGGCACAATGATGAGTTAATTTTTTTACTTTCATTAACCTATTATTATGAAAATTATTGTTTATAATATGGGTAAACTGAGATTTATTATGAGTTATTATTTTTTGTATGTGTTTTATTAAATTATTTTTTATTTTTTTGTAAAAATTTGAAGAGGCATTAAATGAAAATCCCTCACATCCATCATTATTCTACCACAATGATTTTATTTGCTATTTCTTGGGAACCAGTCATGTTGGTCATGTGAAACTGTTAGGTATTGTACCCCCCCCAAAGTCATTGGGTGGAACTTATCTTTATTTACTGTGATTCCTCCTCTTATAGGTTTGAGTGATGTCACTGGTTCCAAATAATTAAAATAAAAAAATAAAATTGAATTCCCAAGAATAGAATATAGGATTAGAAGAACGATGGATAACATAGGATGAGTAGTTTTTTGTGATGGGAAGTGCAATGGCTGCATTATTTTAGGACATGAATGGGAGAATTCCTCTAGGAATTTCACACTTGATACGAGCAATAATAAATTTGTTACATTTATATTAATATATTTATTTTATTATGATAATTATTTTAAATATATTTTTTATGCAAAATATTAAATTAAAAATATTTGTTATCAAAAATTTTGTTTAGCACAGACAATAGATTCCACAAAGGATATTAGTTGATAGAAACATCCAGAGTGTATATCATCTAGGTAAGCTAACCTAACTTAGAAAAGTAGAGTAAATGTTGGATCCCCCTAATGATGTGCTGCATATTTTTTAACAAAACTTATATATGCAGTATTTGTAGCATATGATTGAAATAATCATTACCGTGAATTTAAAATATTTTATGAAATGATGTTTATAATTTCTTTTTACTTTTTTATTATTCCTCTATATTGTAAGAAATTAATTCTCTCTATTTTGAGTATATCCTTATTTTAAATTATGGGTATTGTAATATTTAGATTCCCCATGTTTCATATTATATTTTTGTGTGTTTAGAAGTGTTTTAAAACATCTTTAAATAATAAAAAACTACAGCTACATATTGAACAGTGATTTAAACCCCCATTACCTTCTACTAAACCATATATAATCAATTTATGGTGGTTGTAGGTGACACTAATTTTTGAAAAACTATATAATTTAGCAAAATACAGTGAATTTTTTTTTCATCGGTAATAAATATCATTAAATATTATAATAATAATAAATGATAAAACATTGCATTCACTACACAATGGTTTTATAAATTTCCTCCATTATGGATCCAAATTGGTTCCCCAAGACCACAAAAAATAACAAAACCTACAACTAATTAATAGCTAACTCAGTAAAACCCAACAGTTTATGAAAATTTCATGTATCATTTTTCAGTGGTTTAAACCACCGCTAGAATCCATTTTCCGTATAGTGTTAATATTTCTGAATATAGTATTGAATTAATATATCTACATCAGACAATGTATATGATTTATTATTGGATATTATGATCAAATGTTTACATATTGAAAAGGTAATTATATGGGTGAAAATAAGAACCTCATTCATGGTATTCAAGGATAGACTAATATATGATAATGGTGAAGTTTAAGAGAGTGAGGGTTGATCAAAATATCTTCATGACTGAAAATTAATTTTTTTATTATCAAATCACTTTTAAGGATAAAGTGAGAAACCATGAGGTTATACACTAAAGGAAATAACAAAACTAATGAAAGGAAAATTAGTTCTATCAGAATCAACCTCTTTAAATAACTTCCAGGGTAGAGTGTTTACCTGATTATCTGGACAATATTTTAAAAAATATTCAAATTGGTATGCTAGCTTGTCCCATGAATGCATTCACTCATCTTGTATTATCTCCCCATCATTAAATCCTCTAATTAAAATGATATCTTGTTTGTCTATCCATTTTTCTTGTTTGGTAAAAACCCCTAATGGCTTACCCATCATATTTTCAGCATCTTCATTAGAATCCTTAATCACCATAAAGTATTAAATAATTTCTTATTCTGAGTGTAACAATTGCTCCATGGATTTATCAGGTGATGAAACTAATTCTCTTTGCGGAACATCTGAATCATCCTTGGGTAGGACACCACCAGGGGACACAAACTCCTCCCGAGTAGAAATTTTAGGATCCTTAGCATCACCATGGATCATATTGTTTTTATATTTCTAGGAAGATCTTATTTCCATGGGTAGAGGGAAAAAATAATAGTTCTTCACCCCTTTATTATTGCCCCTATTGATTTTCCTCCTCCTCAGACTGAGAAACCTATTATCCTCTAGATCATCAGTATCATCACTTGAATCATGAGCAGAAAAATCCTCACTAGACACATACCCCATGACCTGAGCTGCACCATTCTTCGGAGACATTTCATCATTATCCATACCTTTAAAATTATTTCCAAGAATAATACCCACCACCTCACTTCATGGGCCTATCCTAATATGAGCCTCACTCCCTATGAAAAGTTCCACATCTTTTACACCAAAACAATTACCCTCCCTTGGTGCATTAGATGAACCTGTCTAACCTTTAGCACTATTAATAATCCATGAATGAACTGCCTCCACATATGATGTAGTTTTGGGGGAATTGAGGACTCCCTCAATAACTAATTGTGATTCCAAATTGGGTTTAATGCCACTATTAGGGTTCACATCCCCTTCATGTGCACCTATAGGAGTGTTAAGATTATCTAAAACCATAGAATCCATCACTTACTCAGCATTAACATTCCATAAATGAGATTTTATAGAAGACTTGAGAACCTCTAGGTGTGCCGCCCCAGGTTTTATGAACTGGTCAACAACGTTATGCTTTTAGTAATGTATCTTGTTTTAGTTGTTATGCCTTTAATGATGTCTCTTGTTTTATTTGTTGTGATAATAAGGAATTTGAAATAAAATAAAACATGTAGAATAAGGTAAACTAATATATATTAAAATATTACTTTTCAACAAGACCCAACTAGTTGAAAATACCATGCACAAGACCTAACACAGCCACAACAAGACTACTAAGAACCACAACATGGGTAATCAGATAGTCGTCTTCTTCAGAGTCCATCAGCGTGAAAAATATAATATCCAGGGCCACGGAACACATGCTCGACAACAATGGTATGAGGAGAGCCATCCTTTCTAGTTCAAGTGTTTCAATTTTGTAAAATTCCCCTGCTTTTATAATGATCCTGTGAATTTTGACCGTTGGAAAATATAGCCGTTGGGTTTTCAGAACAACCTTTCGGTTTCCGTTGATAAAGTTTATATTTATATTAAAACTTGTTTTAATGCTCTTATAATTTTATAATATTTCAACTATTATAATATGTTTCACAAAAGAATTATAGTTTTAAAATAAAAAAAGAGTATTCTCGGAAATAAATCATTTTGTTTTCACAAGATCCTGATGGATACTTGTATATTGAAAACATAGTTTTATTTTTGTAAAAGATATGTTTAAAGGGTATCTATAATAAATTGTATCTTTTGACCGCAAAAATTATGAATTGGGGTAAACTTTTGGTCTTTTAAAGATTATAAAACAAATATTAGTTTATTTTAAAGAATCAAATAGGTATACTGGTTTTATATGAAAAATATGAGAGGTATATCTTTTAAAAGATTTTTAGAAAAGGGATTTAAATTTTAAGTTGAAACTATTTGTTTTATTGTATATTTACTCATTTTTGTACAAATATTTATATTATACACTATTTTGAACTAAGTATACTTAAACTAGTTATTTCGAATGTCTAAATAAATTTTTATAAAAAATTATGTTGATATGAAATATATTACACAAGCTAGTAAAAGGATTTATATTTTAAATTAAAACTATTTGTTTTTATTGAATGAACCCTCTTTTGTATATTTATACTACACTTATTTTGAAATAAGTATACTTATGCTTGGTTATTTTATAGATTTAAATAAGTTTCAATAAAAAAATGGGTTGGGGCCTGGCCAAGCCGAGGGAATCCCTTAAGGGACAAGCCCTCTAGGCCGAGACCAAGCACCAAGGGACCGAGGTGCCGACCATCGGGGTCCCCAAGCGTTCAGTGGGTGTCCAAACCGTGTCCCGAGCGGTGCATAGGTGTTCTAGGCCGCGCGCAGGCCCGTGTGTAAGACCGCAGTGCGCGCTGCGTGGGGTTGGGCCGAATCCCGCATGGGGCCCATGTATAAGGCCCCGGTGTGTGTGTGTTCGTGTTATCAAACCGGAGCCAGCGCACTTTGTATTATAAGTCCTGCCTCAACCGCGTTATGTTTCGATGTGGGATGCGTTCCGCATGATCAGGACCGTCCGATCAACTCTCGTGTCGATCTCGACCGTCCGAACCTATTAGCCACATGATCGCCCCGCGTATCACCACGACCATTCGATCTTCTCCGAGATCTAATCCTAGCCGTCCTTTCTTTTACGGTGTTGACCCCCGTCATCTTCTTCCTCACAGCAGCACCCAACCAGTAGGCCTGTGCATGGACGCCTCAGCCTCTCCCCCGCACTACTCCCCTTGACTTCCGAACACCCCCTCATAGGTCTCTGTTTTCCCGTCTTCCCCACATCGACCTAGCCTCTTGGGTCGAGTCACCTTTGGATATCGAGGCTTATATAAATGCCTCTGGCCTCTTGAAACCATGGCGGTCCTTCTTCCTCCTTCTTCCTCTCCCTCGAACTCCCAGCAACCCAGCGAGTTACACCTGGTCCGAGCTTCTCCTCAAGAAAGGTAAGGTTCCTTGCATGCTTGCCTTCTTTTAAAGAAACCTTCGGTATATATATATCTCATATATCTATTTATATACACTTAATATATAGACCCCTCGGATGGTATCACCTTCAAAGAATCTATTTCGTGTTCTCTGTAGGGTGCATACATAAGGGCGTTTACATGTTTTGTTTTCTATTGAAGAAACCCATACCTTTATACTCTCGGTGTATATATATATATACAATATATATATATATACTTAAATATAAACCCTCAGGTTGTGATGTTTTCAAATGGGGCTTGCATCCAGGTTTCCAGTAGGGTGCAAGTGTGGTGGTTTTGATGTTTTTACCTCATAATACTACTCTTCTATGTTTTGGTATATACGGTTTATACATATACATAGTTATGTATAATGAAATCCATCTGGTCTTAAAACGGTTTTTTCTAAAGTTTATTACAAAGGTTACTAAGGGAAAAGAGTTATCTTACCTTATTTTAAAACAATCCTTAATAATATGGTTCATATATATACGGGTTACCCTTTTTTTGTATATATATATACATATAGGTTATATATTTTTTTGGATGGACCTATGTTGGACAGGGCTTTGGGGTGTTATGTTTTGATTTCTTTCGGTTTTATTTCATAAAACCAATACAAATATAAATATACAGTTTTATATATATATATATACAGATACTTATAACCAAAACTCTATCTATTTTTCGGATTTCAAAATGATCCAACATGTAATACTATGCATTATATATTAATGAGGGTTGTTTGAAGTTGTTTTACCATGAAAACCCCTCGTTGTAAACTTGGTATCTATATATCTCAATGTACTCCTAATCATGTAAACCAATACAAATCAAATTTATGATTTCAAGGGGTGGGTACCAACCTTTAAGTAAATCCTTATTTTATGCGAACTATGTTTTATTAAAGAAGCATACTGGGCATCGCTCATGATGCGTTTTACCATGAAGGGTGTATTTTAGTTTGATTTAAGACGTATTAGAGGATTTAAGATTTAATGGGTCATGATATCATGTTGTGTTCATGAATTATCTTAAGACATAATGAACCTACTTTGGTGAATGTATTAATTAATCAAGTTATGATTTAATTCTTTTACAAGATCAAGGGCCTATTTATCACCATAACTAATTTCAAGTTTTTTCCTTAAGCAGCTCCTTTTATATGGATTTATAATGACAAAGATTCATCATTTAGTATATCATTATTTTATATGCTTTAGTGAAAAGGATGTTTTACTAAGCTATGTATGCATTGGATTAGTTATTGACACATTTTTCAAGTAAACTATCATACCTTGTTTTAGCAAAATTTGTTGTGGTTCATTATTTATTATTGTACACAATGCATTCTTCTAACATATCACTAAATGAACTAAGAAATTGGATTACCCAAAGTGGTATGGGACACCTTCGGTAAAATAAAAATGAATGAGATATTCAAGGTGGTATGGGACATCTTGAATATACAAACGGTTTAAGTAAAGCATGAACGATATGGCTCACATGATAATAAAGACATGTCAAGGGTGCGCCCAGATAGTGCTTCAATGCATTGGGTAAAGACTAAATCTCTAAAGATGACCTTTTAGACTGATACCTTGGTGAATAACCTTGGTAATTTTTTTAATGACACCTTGGGGATGAACCTTGG
Organism: Viscum album; assembly: GCA_963277665.1. Classification (NCBI taxonomy): domain Eukaryota; kingdom Viridiplantae; phylum Streptophyta; class Magnoliopsida; order Santalales; family Viscaceae; genus Viscum; species Viscum album. The sequence continues at coordinate 1,515,337,197 of OY728150.1, forward strand.
TGAAATGAAATGATTGTCAATATTGAATGTTGATGCCACATAATTCAAGTTATGTAACAAGTTCTTTCCAAGATAATGTTCTTTCATGACTGATGCCTTAAGTTTTCATAAAGTTCTTATTTCAATGGTATAAGCTTGAAGCATGATTGGTGATTATCACTTAATAGAGTGGTAACCAACATATGAAAATTTAGTTGTTTCCTTTATGCGCAACTCTGATTATGCATTACTTTTAACTGTTTAATTTATGCTTAAGTAAATCACATTTAGTACTTGTTCATGATAACCATTATTACTCCTTCGAGATTTGACATAATTGTTTCATGTTCTTTCTGAAAACCTTGATTCTGCATTGTTATGTTATGTGTTACAATCTTCCTTTAGTGAATGTTCAAATTCTTTTAAAATAATGTTTTCAAATGTTACATTGTTTTCATTTCTTTTTAAAAAACCCCCTTACTGAGTATTTCAATGCTCACCCTATGTTTTGATTTAAAATTTTCAGGTATCAGCTCTTAAAGGATGAATTGTTTCAGAAGTTTCCGGTTTCCCAGAACCCAAACCGCACACGATCCTTTTTATGGGACATGATTTGTTGTTAAAAAGTGTGTTTTATTTTAAGATAACACATCATGTTCAAAAGGAACCAACTCCTGTGTTTCTGGGGTCGGGGTCTCTACAGTTGGTATCGGAGGTTCGGTTTGGATAATTCCAGAAAGCCAGAAACTGAAACAAAAATATATATATGTATATGTATTTGAATTTTATTAAAAATTGGGTTTTCTTAAATTTCAGATGGAAAACAAAGGCACAAATCTCTTATCTCTCCCCACAGAGGCCCTAGAGACCATTGTGTCTTTAGCTAGCCGTGAGGATTTTCTAAACTATTCCCATATCCGCATGACATGCAAATACCTTTACAACATATCCAATTCACCATGGGTGCTTCAGTTACACCAAGGTGTAGGAATAGATTACCTCTTTATGATGATAACCCAATTTCCATTCTATGTGCGTTGGGGAAGGTACCATGAGGGACTTTTCTGAATTTTCACAGTGGGTGAAGGATTTGGCACCATGATTGATAACCCTTTTCAAGAAGCTGCTACTGACGGAAACCTCTGAGTGGGCTACCTTTGTTAGATTTTAAACTATGGCTTCTGGGGTCAGTTGTTGGACTTCGGAATATTAGAAGACGAGTCCACCCGACTGTCTTGCAGACGACAAGTGTATGAGGATGTCTCTCAACTTCATACCCCTCATGCTAGACTCATAAGATGTCATAGGTGCCCCCATGAGTTTCCCCTTGAATGCTCGGCCTGTGTTTGGTTCAAGGAGTTAGGGAGTATTGCTTCTCTGTGTGGAGTTCGTTTAGTCAGTGGATAAGGGAAACTCAAGCACTAATAATAAACGTATGTTTATTGAAATTTTTTCTTTCCCCTTCTTTACTTTGTTTTTGTCCTTGAATGATTTTCAAGTGATTGAATTTCCGTCATAAAACATTCAGATGGAAGGACAAACCCACCTGTTATCTCTTCCAACTGAGATTTTGGAAATCATTTCAATAAAAATGTGTGCGGACAAGTATGACCCCTTCGAAAATTTGCGAAGAACGTGCAAGCAATGGTTTTAGGTAACAAACGGTCTAGAGATTCTCCACACCTGCCAGGGGAATGCTTCCATCTATTACCGCATTGGCTCTCCACAGCTAGCCAAACGTGAAAGACAACGAAGTTACCACGAAGGGCTCTTTCTATGTTTCACCCTAGGCCGAAACTACACGGCCAGAGTGATATTTCAGGAGGCTGCGTTAGAGGTAAATATTTATACAGCTTATATGATCCAACTTCTTAGCTTTATCCTGTTTGACCGTATCTATGGATTCAATGTCCTCGACTGAGACATAATTCGGAAAGTCCTTTGTACCTTGGTCTGCAAGGACATTTCATAACTTTGTACTATTTGAGCTTCCCTCTGGAGGCCTGAAGGCCCAGAACTTAAGTGCAACCCCTCCAGTCTTAGGTGTGTTTGGATTAGGGAGCTGGAGGAGTTGAGAATCTCTACGGGGATTCTGCTGAATGCACCTGTTGACCCTATACGTTGGTGGAGGTGGTAGGAACGTTTCTGAACCTTGTAGTGTTGTGAAATAAATTGCGAGGACACAATTTTCAAAAGGGGGTAATAATGTGATGCCCCAGGTTTTATGAACTAGTCAACAACGTTATAATTTTAGTAATGTATCTTGTTTTATTTGTTATGCCTTTAATGATGTCTCTTGTTTTATTTTTTGTGATAATAAGGAATTTGAAATAAAATATAACATGTAGAATAAGGTAAAATAATATATATTAAAATATTACTTTTCAACAAGACCCAACTAGTTGAAAATACCATGCACAAGACCTAACACAGCCACAACAGTACTACTAAGAACCACAACACAGGTAATCGGATAGTCGTCGTCTTCAGAGTCCATCAGCATGAAAAATATAACAGCCAGGGCCATGACACACATGCTCAACACCAATGGTATGAGGAGAGCCATCCTTTCTGGTTCAATTGTTTCGATTTTGAAAAATTCCCCTGCTTTTATAATGATCCTGTGAATTTTGACCGTTGGAAAATATAGCCGTTGGGTTTTCAAAATAACCTTTGGGTTTCCGTTGATAAAGATTATCTTTATATTAAAACTTGTTTTAATTCTCTTATAATTTTATAATATTTCAACTATTATAATATGTTTCACAAAAGAATTATAGTTTTAAAATAAAAAAAGAGTATTCTCAGAAATAAATCCTTTTGTTTTCACAAGATCCCGATGGATACTTGTATATTGAAAACATAGTTTTCTTTTTGTAAAAGACATGTTTAAAGGGTATCTATAATAAATTTTATCTTTTGAATGCAAAAATTATGAATTAGGGTAAACCTTTGGTCTTTTAAAGTTTATAAAACAAATAGTATTTTATTTTAAAGATCCAAATAGTTATACTGGTTTTATATGAAAAATATGAGAGGTATATCTTTTAAAAGATTTATAGAAAAGGGATTTAAATTTTAAGTTGAAACTATTTGTTTTATTGTATATTTACTCATTTTTGTACAAATATTTATATTATACACTATTTTGAACTAAGTATACTTAAACTAGTTATTTCGAAAGTCTAAATAAATTTTTATAAAAAATTATGTTGATATGAAATATATTACATAATCTAGTAAAAGGATTTAGATTTTAAATTAAAACTAATTGTCTTTATTGAATGAACCCTCTTTTGTATATTTATAATACACTTATATTGAAATAAGTATACTTATGCTAGGTTATTTTATAGATTTAAATAAGTTTCAATAAAAAAATTGGTTGGGGCCCGGCCAAGACGAGGGCATCCCTTAAGGGACAAGCCCTCTAGGCCGAGACCAAGCCCCAAGGGACCGAGGTGCCGACCATCGGGGTCCCCAAGCGTTCAGTGGGTGTCCAAACCGTGTCCCGAGCCGTGCATAGGTTTTCTAGGTCGTGCGCAGGCCCGTGTGTAAGACCACGGTGTGTGCTGTGTGGGGTTGGGCCGAAGCCTGCATGGGGCCTGTGTATAAGGCCCCGGTGTGTGTGTGTTCGTGTTATCGAACCAGAGCCGGCACACTTTGTATTATAAGCAGCGCCTTAACTGCATTGCATTTCGATGTGGGATGCGTTCTGTGTGATCATGACCATCCGATTGACTCCCGTGTCGATCTCGACCATCTTAACCTATTAGACACACGAACGCCCCACGTATCACCGCAACCGTTCGATCTTCTCCGAGATCTAATCCCGACCATCCTTTCTTTTACCACATCGACCCCCGTCATCTTCTTCCTCGCAGCAGCACCCGACCAGTAGGCCTGCGCAAGGACACCTCAGCCTCTCCCCCACACTGCTCCCCTTGACTTCCGAACACCCCCTCCTAGGTATCTGTTTTCCCGCCTTCCCCACGTCAACCTAGCCTCTTGGGTTGAGTCACCTTTGGATATCGAGGCTTATATAAATGCCTCTGGCCTCTTAAAACCGCGATGGTCCTTCTTCCTCCTTATTCCTCTCCCTCGAACTCCCAGAAACCCAGTGAGTTACAACTGGTCTGAGATTCTCCTCAAGCAAGGTAAGGGTCCTTGCATTCTTGCCTTCTTTTAAAGAAACCTTCGGTATATATATAGCACATATATATGTTTATATATACTTAATATATATACCCCTCAGATGGTATCACCTTCAAAGAATCTGTTTCGTGTTCTCTGTAGGGTGCATACATAAGGGCGTTTACATGTTTTGTTTTCCTTTGAAGAAACCCATACCTTTATACTCTCGGTGTATATATATATAGTATATATATATATACTTAAATATAAACCCTTCGGGTTGTGATGTTTTCAAATGGGGCTTGCAGCCGGGTTTCTAGTAGGGTGCAAGTGTGGTGGTTTTTTTGTTTTTACCTCATAATACTACTCTTCTATGTTTTGGTATATACGGTTTATACATATACATAGTTATGTATAATGAAATCCATCTAGTCTTAAAACAGTTTTTTTCTAAAGTTTATTACAAAGGTTACTAAGGGAAAAGAGTTATCTTACCTTATTTTAAAACAATCCTTAATAATATGGTTCATATATATACGGGTTACTCTTTTTTTGTATATATATATACATATAGGTTATATTTTTTTTCTTCTTGGATGGACCTATGTTGGACAGGGCTTTGGGGTGTTATGTTTTGATTTCTTTCGGTTTTATTTTATAAAACCTATTCAGATATAAATATACAGTTTTATATATATATATATATATAGATACTTATAACCAAAACTCTATCTATTTTTCGTATTTCAAAATGATCCAACATGTAATACTACACATTATATATTAAGGAGAGTTGTTTGAAGTTTTTTTACCATGAAAACCCCTCGTTGTAAACTTGGTATCTATATATCTCTATGTACTCATAAACATGTAAACCAATACATTTCAAATTTATGATTTCAAGGGGTGGGTACCAACCTTTATGTAAATCATTATTTTATACGAACTATGTTTTATTAAATAAGCATACTGGGCATCGCTCATGATGCGTTTTACCATGAAGGGTGTATTTTGGTTTGATTTAAGACGTATTAGAGGATTTAAGATTTAATGGGTCATGATATAATGTTGTGTTCATGAATTATCTTAAGACATAATGAAACTACTTTGGTGAATGTATTAATTAATCAAGTTATGATTTAATTCTTTCACAAGATCAAGGGCCTATTTATCACCATAACTAATTTCACGTGTTTTCCTTAAGAACCTCCTTTTCCATGGATTTATAATGACAAAGATTCATCATTTAGTATATCATTATTTTATATGCTTTAGTGAAAAGGATGTTTTACTAAGCTATGTATGCCTTGGATGAGTTATTGACACATTTTGCAAGTTAACTATCATACCTTATTTTAGAAAAATTTGTGGTGGTTCATTATTTGTTATTGTACATAATTAATGCTTTTGACATATCACTAAATGAACTAAGAAATTGGATTATCCAAAGTGGTATGGGACACCTTGGGTAAAATAAAAATGAATGAGATATTCAAGGTGGTATGGGACATCTTGAATATACAAACAGTTTAAGTAAATCATGAACGATGTGGCTCACATGATAATAAAGACATGTCAAGGGTGAGCCCAGATAGCACTCCAATGCATTGGGTAAAGACTTAATCTCTAGATATGACCTTTTAGACTGATACCTTGGTGAATAACCTTGGTAATTTTTTTAGTGAAACCTTGGGGATGAACCTTGGTGAAATGAAATGATTGTCAATATTGAATGTTGATGCCACATAATTCAAGTTATGTAACAAGTTCTTTCCAAGATAAATTTCTTTCACGACTGATGCCTTAAGTTTTCATAAAGTTCTTATTTCACTGGTATAAGCTTGAAGCATGATTGGTGATTATCACTTAATAGAGTGGTAACCAGCATATGAAAATTTAGTTGTTTCCTTTATGCGCAACTCTGATTATGCATTACTTTTAACTGTTTAATTTATGCTTCAGTAAATCACATGTAGTACTTGTTCATGATAATTATTATTACTCCTTCGAGAATTGACATAATTGTTTCATGTTCTTCTTGAAAACCTTGATTGTGCATTGTTATGTTATGTGTTACAATCTTCCTTTAGTGAATGTTCAAATTCTTTTAAAATAATGTTTTCAAATGTTACATTGTTTTCATTTCTTTTTAAAAAATCCCCTTACTGAGTATTTCAATGCTCACCCTATGTTTTGATTTAAAATTTTCCACTATCAGCTCTTTAATGATGAATTGTTTCAGAAGTTTCCGGTTTCCTAGAACCCAAACCACACACGATCCTCTGTATGGGACATGATGTGTTATTAACAAGTGTGTTTTATTTTAAGATAACATAGAATGTTCATAAGGCACCGACTCCTGGGTTTCTGGGGTCGGGGTCTCTACACTAGGTCTATTCACCAGTGACTGAAGATGTCATCCACCATTGGTTTACCCTTCCTAGTTCCATAATTCTTACCCTTTGTAGAAACTAAGACTATAAAAGCATCAAATTGACTCTATCCAGACACAATCTCATCGAAATAAAACCCATAGCTCTTTCCATTGCCTCTTAAATCCACACCCATATGCATATTGAAGTTGGTTGATCATCATATATAGTTTTCAAATGAGTGTCCCATTATCTTAAAGTAGGAACAAAAACAGACCCAAGATTCATAAACAACTAGATTTCTACAACAAAATTCCTCGCCCACTATGTTATGATTAGTATCTTTTTGGTTTTAGGTGTATAGTTTTTCATGGTCTAAGAATGATATCATACTATTATGATTTATATATGTAGATCTTAGTGGTTTTGTTTATTTGATGATACTCACTCTATAGAAGTGAGTCTTGCCCCATCAGATATGAAGATCAAGAATATATGGAACTTGGTCATGCTGCAATGTAAAGGTCAAACCATAATTAATTAAACCACATCACTACATTGATTCCGTGAATATATAAGTATTGTCATGAAATTTATGATCTGTGATGTTTTTAAAAATTAATCAATATCACATCATGGAGATCTATATCATGTGATGATGAAATCAATAGTTAAGGAGACCTGACATTCTCAAGTAGGTTTTATAGTTGTTGAATAATCATTAATTTCCAACAATAACATATTTATTACAGATTCACATGAAAATTATTCAATGCATGGATTTTAAGTATAGGAAATTGGAATATGATTGAAATATGAAATATGAAATTTAATTTCAAAATTAATAGAATATTTAGAAACCTGGTCTAAAAAAAATATTGAAGAGAATACTAGAGGTAATATAAGATATCAAAAATATGGAAAGGAGATTGAATTAGGTTTGAAATTTATTTAATATTTGGTATTAAGTAGAGAAGTTTAATTGATTTTTTTTATATTAAAGATTACTCTAGGAAGTGAAGAGTTGTTTGGAATATTAGTGAAGAACCTATAGTAGTGATTAGAGAATTATGGAGAACTCCCATTTTATTTTGGTGTTATATATTTTATAGTTATCTTTTTTTATGTTTACATACATTTTGACATTATATTTTGGGTAACCCTCTTGTAAACCATTGTTTTGAAGAGTGGAAGAGGCCATAGACCTTGGATGAGTAGTGATCTAGTCCTAAATATTCTAATAAAAATAAATTGAAGTGTTGATTATTTTTTATATCAGCACATCATTTATATGTTATCATTAGATGTATCCTGTTGTGGCTAAACCAAGTGAAATATATATTTTTATGATTTTTTATTTCTCTTTATTTGGTTTCACTTATGTGTGATATTTGTGATCAATTAAAGGTGTTTTTAAATTTCAAGGATAATATCTAGTTAAAATCAAGATAAAAAGAAATTTCTAGTCACACTAATTAATCCAACCCCATCATATATTGTATTGTGGGACATTAGATTGCCAAAAATACACAAATACCACTAATTCATTGAACAAAATAGATAATTTACTTAGTATATACATCAAAATTACATGATTTACTCAACATATATGAGATATGTGAGAGATATATGATGGTGTTATTTTATAAAATAATCAAAGTTAATCAAAATAGATACTTGTGTTGAACTAGAGTGAAGAACTACCTAATGAATATGAATATTCTTCTCCAAAACAATGAAATGATTTATCCAATGCACTAGCCCATGTGAGGTAAAATTGGATGGCTTATCAATTACAATGAAATGTATTACTTCACATATTGATACGTTAATTAATGCATTCATGTTTATATACTCTATGAATTATTTAATTTTTAATTAATGGAATACTAATATATATATATATGGTTTTTTGAAAATCTTCTCTACACATCATTGATTTCTCAATTATTTTTATTAGTTTTATTCAAGAAATGTTATATATTTTAGTGATTGAATTATTATTCAACCATGATATTCCCAAACATCCTAGGATTTTTCCAGTAACATAATGTTTTTTCTGGGTTGTTAAAAATTATTAATAAGTTTCCATTATGTAAGAATAATTGTTTTAACCGAGAGAGAAGTATTTTTCGTAGCTATAAGTATTTATATCATTGAAATAATTAATGAGACAAATAATATTATAGTATAATTTTTGTGATTATTATAGTCTAAAATAAAAATACTATGGATGAGTGTTTTTTATGAAAAAAATGTGAGAATCATGTGAGAATAAGAGATACAAAACTCTTGAGAGAATATTATTGAATGGAATTTTATAGTGAAAATTTATCTTTGAAAATTAAAGAGTGATTATCATTATGAGAAATAATAAGATATATAATTCATTGATAAATTAGTTTGTTTAATCATTATTTTTCCCTATTAATTGTTAATTTGATTGTAATGTCTATCTAGACAATAAAACAATGTGGGATACATTTTATAATATTATTTTAAATCTAGACCCTTTCAACTTGGTTGATGTTGATATAGAGGGGAATCAAAATATGTATTGTTGGGTATACCCTTTTATTTATTAAGGAATTAAATTTCATAGAGTGAGAAACTTGTAGAAAACATGAAATTCAATACTATTTTCTTATTCTCTGACAATAGCAATCAAGTGAGTGAAATATGTAATGAATCAGAACATTATCAATAGAATTTCCCTTTATATTATATAATTGTGTCATATTTAGGAAATTAGCATTATAGAATTCACATACACCACATGATAAAACTATTTAATCGAAAATCAATTTTAAATAATAAATATATCCATAAGAATTTAAAGTGTTATTATGGGACAATAATATAATATAAGTTACTATAATATGAGAATTTGGATTTTCTTGACTCCCTAGAATGATTACACTCACGAAAAATACTAGAGAAATGAAATAAAATATCAATAATGAAATATTCATGTTGGGAATAAAGAAAATATAAAAAAATTGAGATAAAATATAAATGAATGGAATTAGAGGTATTTATAGACTATAGGGTGCTCATTTTACCGTTATAAATCAGACTATTGGAAGAGTAATCTAATAGTTGGATTAGTAATCTGACACTTAGGAATAATAATCTGTCTGTTATAATAGTATCCTAACATTTGGAAGTGTAAAATAATATTTTTTATCTTATTAAATGAAAATATAGAAAATTTATATAATCTTATTGATTAATTATTGTTTTAAAAATGAAAAAAAATTAGAATTAGTATTTTTATGAAACATAAATGTATTATTTATATTTTTTAATAAATAACTTTTTTAAAGAGTACTTATTTTCATAAAATGATTTTACTAACAAAACAATGTTGTATTATAATGATAATATAATTATATGATATCATAAGTAATTTTTTAATGTTTTAGAAAATTGATTACAATATTGAAATTGTTATATTTCAAATAAATAAGGATTTTATTTTAAAAAAATAAAAAATTCTTATTTATAAATTTATTTTGATAAAATAAATAAATTTATTTTAATTTAAAAATTGAAAATGGTAAGGGTTAATTTTTAGTATTTATTCTAATATAGTGTAATTTTTACTGAATAATAAAATATAAAAAATTATGATATTTTGAATTATATGCTAAATGCATGAATTAGTGAGTCATGGATGATTTAATAAAGCATTATTTTTAACTAACATTCACTAATTACTATATTTATTCTCTATAATGTTCACGATTTGAAATATTAATGCAAAATAATAAACTAATCAATATTATATTCAAAAACACTAGTTCTCTTCCCTTATAAATACCGCCACACACCACCCCTACTCCTGACACATTATAAGCATTTTATATAACAAAAAATCTACCCATTTATACCCATAACCCTCCTACCCACATAAAAGGGGTTTTGGTATTACCAAAAGACCATTCCATGGAACCTTAAAGTGGTTTCCAAAGAAGATACATCCAAAAAAAATAGGTAATACCCTCAACCACAATTTTAATTTTTTTTTCTTCCTCTTCATTCTAAAAAAACATAATCCAACATTAAACAATGAATACAATATATTAAATATACATTAATATTAGTGTGTTAATGGAATTTACATTATCTACCCTCTTCTATTTTTATTCTAAAAGGAAAAAATTGTTCACAATATGGTCGGTTCACCACCTCTATAAACAACACACTTAATTTTTGACCACCACCTTCAAGGATAGTTTAAATACATTTATTATATTGAAAATTATCTAAATAAGTATTTTATATATTTTTTCACATTATAGAAGGGATATATATCCATAATATTAATGGAAACCCAATAAATTCATCATGGTTTAGAAGCCCATCTAAATGAACTAAACATATAGAAATAACACCTACACTCTATGAATAATACTTATTTTAGAATAATAATTGATACTAAGAACCATTTTAAATTATGGAAATATATTTACTCCATAACATTGTGATTTTTTAGTTATGTGACCATCTCATAAAGGAAATCTATAATTACCCATAGGTAATGCAACCTTGGAACAATGAAACGAATGACCATGTGAAAGTGAATACAAACTAAATATGTGAGTTAAATAACTCTAAACTAGTAAAAACAATCAATAAAAATAAAATTTAGTTAAATAATTTTCCCAATAATGTGTTGAAAAAATAAAAATTCATTATTTAGGATGTCAAGTGGAAGGGTAGAACGAATCTGGACCTAAGGTAAGGAACTTCATTACCACCCTTCTCTATTTTGGATCAGTCATTTTCCCTCTAAAATTAAATTAATCACACAATTATTATCTTTTATTAATTTAATATTCTATATATATGTTCTTATCACATTTACAAATCATTGTCATGATGTTTCATTGGTGGGGATATAAATGTTTCTAATGTTTCCCTCTCAATTTCATTCGGTAAGAAAACCTGATTTAAGGGAACTTATCTATTTCATAAGTACCACTACACAAAATGTTTAAAATAATCCTTGGTTTACAAAAATTGATCTTTTTTATTTAAAACCCTTTTATGTTCATTTATGGTTTTAGGAAATTTATATCTTTTTTCCACTCTTTAAATATTATTTACCCTTTCCCCTAAAACTGTACTTAATAGGTACATTTCTTAAGTTACCACTACAATTTTTTCAAGTATTCACTTCACTTTGGAAATCATGTTTCATGAAATTTGATAATTTTAACCTATGAATGTCCAATAATGTTTTAATCAATTATTTAATGGAAATTTTTTTACTTTTCAACTAGTAATGCAGTTAGACATGATTATAGAACCCATTTCTTTCCATGGGTAATTCTTATGTATATTTCTTACATTAGATTTCCTTTTTTTCCCACATATTCATATACATGTTATGATGGGTGTTTCCAAACATAGGTTTGATGCATAGTGTGATGTTTATATGTCATGATTATGTCATATTTTATGTCATTGAGACATTACTATAATTTCATGATCATATGATTCCATATTATTTATATCATTATTTCATATAATTATTCATCATTATTTCTTTTTATGATACTATGTTATTCTATTTTGATCATATTCCATGATATATTACTTTTTTTATTCCATTATTGGGATTTATATCCCATCCCTTTTGTTCAAGAATTCCCCAGGTTATCCTATACAGTTTTATAATCTCAAATGGATCTTGTAAAACATTATAGATATTAAAATAAAGATGTTTCATTTTATTTTCATATCAATTTTTATATGACTATTCTCTAAAATACACAAGGCCTCTCAGTCATTGGATTATATTTATTGGATATTTATATTAAAAATCATGTTATAATATGTTTAACAGTCTTGGGTCTTTATAAAATGTGCATGGGTTGTTCTATTTTAACTTGCAACTAAAGTAGTGTTTAAAAGAATTAAATGTTTAAAATAACTATTAACACCGATTTACCCCTCTCAATGATCTATTTTCACCCGTTGAGTCTTTAATTACTATAAGATTATGAATTTTACTTTTGATGATCTATCTACTATTTTTCATTACTATATGATATCTCTCTTAATTATATAAAATTACAATTCAATTAAAAATAAATACATTCAAACCTTTAAAGGGAATAAACATTCACATCTTAAAATAAATTTTGGCTCCATATTATCTATCTCTTAGTATAAAAGTATGAGATGTTAAATATAAATTTATTACTCCACTATAGGGAATAGTTAACTATTAAATGAAAAATAGAAAAAATGTAATTAATTATCAAGCAAGAAATTCCCTTATATCATCATGGGATAAAATAAAAAAAAGGAAACACAGGCCAAACTTCATAGTATATATGGAGTCAAAAATGGTATAGTGAAAAAATTTGAATGATGTCTCGATTAGTTTATAGATTTTAGAATGATAGAAAACTAACTAGTCAATTTTTTTCCATAATTATCAATATGATCACAAAGAATATTCTTGGATTTAAAGAGAATAATAAAAACTTTATTACAACTAAGATCTTAATGCGAATTATTCCTCATAATCATATTAATAAAATTGTAACATTGGAATATTAGGATATAGACAAAAAACCATAAATAAAATCCATATAATTATGACTGGATATAAAAAAGAAAGAGGTTTGACAGATTAGAATAAAGTAAATAGTAAAAAATTAACATTTAAATCATTTTAATTCTTAAATATAAAGAAGAAGAAGAAATGGGAAAAGGTAAACATAAATATAATATTCCATTATATTTAATTAATAATAATGATTTTGAACAATTTATAGTAAATTTTACAAATAATAATGATGGATAAATATTAATTAGTCTTTTTAAGTATGTCCAGCATGAGCAACTCATATAAGAGGGGGGGGGGGGTTCTAAAATTATATCGAGAAAGAAAATAAGAAAACTTAAGTAAAAAATGATTTAGGTCAGGTTGATAGTGTAGGTGATTTTGATGAAACTTTGAAAGAAGAAAATGAGTATGTTCTTATGGATCATGGGGTACCATGGAATGATTTATCCTACGATTGAAATTTGGTTAAAGAAGATTAAATAAATTATATTTTCATGTTCTCTATTGAAAAATCATGAGTCTTAGAAGAATAAAAAATAAAATTAATAATGAAATAAAATGAACTATTGAAGAAAATTGTTTATCTTAAAGTCTTATTTGATGAATGAAAAAACATAATTTATGATATTATTGTAGGTATGTTGGCAGAATCTGAATATGTGTGAAATAATGAAACAAAATTTTGAAAGACATAATAATTATAATGAGATATTCCGATTTGGACTCTAGATGTGTTAACATTGAGATTGATTATGCCCCACAAACCCTTCCTTCAAATTTTCAGGCACTGGAAAGTAGCACAAGTGATATATCATCGTACATACATTGAATACATTACCCTTTTCTAAATGAAACTAAAAATCACCATGAATAATATAATTTAATTTAAAAATCAAATTACATATATAATATAAATAAAATTTATGTCATTTTATATAAGATTAATCCACAAGTTGCAATAAAAATCAATGAGCCAAACATCTCTTATATACTTATAGTAAGTGATAATGAAATACATATCTAAAAAGTTACATTTTCTATATAAAAGGTCACACAAAACTAATGTAAACAATATTCAGATAATATAAAAATAGAATACTTAAAGAATATATGAAAATATAAATATATTTAGTAGTTTTATTCTCATAACTATCATATATCCATGTGAAGAATCGCGTTAATGTATCTGTGAATGAAGTAAATAAAATAATTCAATAAAATAAATGATTTCACAAGGTCAATGCCAAAAATATCCATTATATGTTCCATAACTGATACATTTATCAAATAATGACACATCTCCCATAATATAAAATTATATATCCTCCAATATAACAAAATTAAAATCCATATTATTGACTAAGTCTAACTAATTTTCCTCCAACATGATCCTCCCTATAAGTCAAAATGGTTGGCTAGTTGTCCACCTACAAGGACTCTTGATGTTATCACGTGTCCATACCTATATTTGAAATGTTTATTAGGATTAAAAAAAATACTTTTTTTATCACCATATAAGTAATTAAATATCATAAAACTCATAATACACCATATATTGAAATAAAATAATTAATAAACTGAAGTGAATACATTGTGTACCTTTCACTAGTAGATTAATGTCGATCCTTCATACATATAAGTATTTGATAAAGGCACCTTATAATAATCCTAATGAATCATTCCTCCATGATATATCCAGGAGATTAAATGAGAGTCCCATCAAATGGGTGAGACTCTCATTCACTCCATGACATACTAGTTCCTTAAAATGTAAAAGGTGAAGAAATGAGATCTTTGGGGTAAAGAGAATCAACAAGAGATTCCACAAGGTTAAAACACCCAAACCATGGCCTTCAACTTCCATTATATCGATTAATATAATAATTTAACATATATATTTCTATAATTAAATTATTTAATACACAAAAATCATATTTTAAGGGTAACTATCAAAATTTTAGGTTTTATAAATATTTTGAGCTTAATTGTGAAAATAAATTAATTTAATAATTTAAAATTTTTAATATAATATTGGTAATTCATCCATCACTTCTTATAGACTAATCCAAATTTGGAAATTCCTTTTTTTAGGATTATTGATTTTATGGGATATATTTCATTCAACTGGACCCAAAGCTTAATCCTATATTATGAAGCCCAAATGGGGCATGCAAGTGGAGCCTTGGAATATTTTCTTAGATTAAATGAATTTTGAAGATGGACTGGCATCCCAAAAATGGGTAGACCACATGAGATTAA
Source organism: Viscum album (assembly GCA_963277665.1). Lineage (NCBI taxonomy): Eukaryota > Viridiplantae > Streptophyta > Magnoliopsida > Santalales > Viscaceae > Viscum > Viscum album. The sequence goes on from OY728150.1 coordinate 1,515,352,527, forward strand.
AATTCATACGGAGATACGAAAAATCCTGACTAATATTTTATCTAACTATGCCATATCTAGATTCAACATCATTAATTTCCATAACTTCCCAGAATGTTTTAATATTGAAATTACTATATTCTATAGTCAATAAAAGGTTTCGAGAGTAAAATTTTCATAACTCATTCTATACATAGAAAATAGAGATTATTTTTTTTGGGTGGAGAGAAGAAAAATTTACAAAAATATTATATTAAGACACAATACCATGATTCAGAAATTAATTGATAAAAATACTCCAATGTTCATATTAATTTTTTGGAGGGAAATTCAGCGAGACATTTTCCAATAAATGTAATCCTTCACTTCCATTTCAAAGGGCCATCTATTTTTTAAGAAATTTAGAGTAAAATTCGGTTTTATGCTACCGTAATAGTGTTATAAATGTTTAATATATTTTATTTAATCTTCCTCTCTTATCTTTTATTTTCTCATTGGTGTTATTCCATTATTCCCATCACAACTACTTGAAAATTGAGAACTAAATTTGATGTTTTTTTGGAACGGGGAGTAGCGATTCTTGAGTTCAAGAACTATAATATTTATATTTATTTTATTCTAACAATATAAGTAGTGGTGAAACCTATTTTAGTGTATAGTTTACTCTATTTTCACCACTATTTCATTCTTCTTACCATTAATTTTTATTCCTCCTCTTTACCATCATATTGATTCAAATAAAGTGCAGTAAAATTATAGGGATGATATGAGCGAGTAATATACCACATGAAGAGGCTCAATGTGGGATAATGAAAGTTAAATGGAATTTTTTTCAGTTATATACTAGATTTAAAAATTGGATAGAATAGTGAGAATATTTTAAAGAATAAGGATTGAATCACTATGAACCCCTTAAGATGATAACTTTAATGTAACTAACATATTTTTGTTTTCACATCATTCCATTCGGTATTTTTGTTATCATTTTCACACACACAAACACACACACACACACACATATATATTTATATCATTAATTTCAAAAACCTTAATAATTATATCATTTTAATATTTAGTTTTATACAAGTTATTTTATGAATAATGACAATAGAAACACAATTTGTGTGAGGATCCCCCTCAAGAGATTGACCCTATGGTGTGCACTATGTTACATTTTTTGGTAACAAAAGTTTTTTAGTGAGGGATCCATGAAAAATAACTCTAATAATTTTGGAACCATTACCAAGGATTCCAATATCATTCACACATTTCTTTTCAAAAAAACCCTAAAAATCATACATTTCTAGAACAAAAAAATAGGACTTCATTACACATCATTATATTATTTTTAAATTACAAGTTATTTTTCATATGATTGTACTTTAACTTACTTATATGATTCAAAAAAGTTACTAATAATGGATTATTAATTTTCAGAAAAATAATTTTTTTTGAATAGTTGAGGAATCAAATGGATATTTTTTTCCTTGATAAAATTTTAATCTCAAAAAAGTGGCTCAAGAAAAGAAGGAATCAATTTTTTTTTCTCAAAAAATTTCAATTGAAGAACTATGTGAAGAAAAAATTATGATGGAAATAGTCAAAAAAAATTCTATACCATTTTCATTGGAGTTTTAAGAATAATACATTCTAACTGTTGTTCATGTGGGAGATAAATATGAATAAGATAAATATTAGGAATATTTTTTATAACTTCAAATGGTATGTGATTCTCTTATCTTTTTCAATTAAATATCTATAACTATCTACCTATATATCGATTTGAAAAAAAAACACCCCCCATTTTTGTGAAATTTGAAGAAATATTTGAGGATATTGACTACCTAACTCCATTAATAACAAATATACTCCAAGTGGCACTAAAAAATGAAAAGAGATTAAAACATGATCTTACCCATGGAGATAATATTTTCATGAACTCATTTAATTCTAATCACATTTAAAATTAATTGAGTATTACCTTTAGATACCTTAATCTTTCAAATTATAATAATAAATGGATTTTCTTAGAGGATTTTGAAGAAAATGATACACATGATGAGACCAAATAACTAGTAAACATATTAGAAGAAATCACATTATAAGCAGACCTACTTGAAGGGGAATATTTATTTTTTGATTCAACATTTTTTAATCACATTCAAGTTGAATTTGTTTCTAACATCTCCTTTACTGAATTTTCTAAAACAAAATCACATGAGAAAGCCCTAGATGTTGAAGTTTATGTATCCACATAATTAGTGGTAATAAATGAAGAATAACCATTTTTCCCTTCCCACACCTTGAAATCTATACTACCTAGATAAGGGTACGGACTAATATTACTCAATCCATGGAGTACACTATATAGTATTTGAATGATTATACGTTAGAAGTAAAAATGTGGTTGTTAAAATCACATAAGACACATCAACCATTATACATTATGTTACCACTCGATCTACCAAGTTGAGGTAGTCAAAAAATAGTTCCAATGTGGGGGGGGGGGGGGGGTCAAACCAAGTTTTAGCCCTCTTATTTTCACTTTCTCTTTATTTTCCAATATGTTTAAAGTTTTTTTCTTTATATATCCATATTTTAAAATCTAGGTGATTAACTCAAGGTTACCATAGGAAAATAAATTCAATTTTTATATTTCCTTCTCTTTGGTTTTTTTCCCTTATCATTTTACTTTATTGATCATAAATTAAAGGTAGTTAAATTTTAAGTGTGTGGGTAGTGCCAAACTATTTAGTAAATTTTTATTTTTTTATTTTTTGGAACATTGTGTTTTAATGAATATTCTTTTTTAGTATTCTTAGTTCAATTAATTTTTTTTTCTTGATTTAGGATAAAATAGATTTTAAATGATTTTTTATGTTGAATATTTTCCCTAGAATTTGATTTTAATGTTTTTTTCTGAGTTTAGAAAGTTTTTGAACTCGGTTCCAATGTTACACTATCATAAATTATTTTTTCACATCATGTTAGTTATTTTTACCATTTTGAAATATTCTTCTTATTACATAAACTTTATTGAGATAAACTTCTATTTTGTGTGTAAACCAAAACATGGGATAATTCTATTTCAAAGATTTATATTTTAAAAAAAGTTTTTTATTTTATTGATTCATTTTTATGGAAACCCACATTTTATCTTCATACTGAACTTTACATTTTCCCTGTTTATCCCTTATAATCCATACATTTCTTTATATTTTTAAACCATATTACAAGACAAATTTTCCTTAAAACATTGACTCTTAATATTTTTCAGGAATATTTCATGTTTGAGTGTGGGGGAAGGTCTTTTAGTTTATGTTCACTGGGATGCATATTATTTTTGGGTGTGTGTGATGGTTATAATTATTATGGGAATTTAAAAAATAATCACGAGTTGATTACATTACTTATAATTTATTTTTATCATCCAATTCCCCAAAAAAAGAAAGGGGAAAAAATTAAATAAAAATGAAAATTTAGAGATGAGATATAATATTTAATTTTACATATATTTATGGCTCATGTACCCATAATATATTGACTATGTTATTCCCATTTATTCATTTTATTTTATTGTTATCTCATCCACCATGAAAAAATGAAAAAAAGTAAAAATAGAAAAAGAGAAAATGGTACAACTAGGCTGAAATTATTAAGTGTATTCACTTATTAAATCATGGACCATGTCAATGGTATCATGGTGTATATTTTTAATGATAATTGAGTGAGATATATTTAAACGTTTTTACATGGATATTTATGCATTGGTATTTAAATGTTCAATGACCCCTTTTTAGAATTGATTTCCTAATTTTTTTTTACACCAAACGTTAGACACTAAATTTCCATTGAAAAAAACATCATGATTAATAATATTTTTATGGCTCACGATATGTATTGAGGATAATTTTTACAAGACTTTGATGACACTTTCACTTTCCAAGTATGAATATAAATAAAGATTTAATTTCTCTTTAGTGAATATTGACATGGAATTCAATATGAGGTAAGTTGTGATAGTCCACAGATAGATTTTTTAGGTTGAATTAATTTAAATGTAAGATATAAATATGAACATACATTGTTTTTAATATATTATTCATGATGAAATTCCATTTTGGAAAAGATATTTTAAATTTTCTCACTTTTTTGTTTTTTGAGTGGATTTTGATTCAAATATTTGATAATTGGTCAGGAGTGAATTTTTTTAGTGTTAATGATTGATGAATCTCAAAATTTCATATATATAATTATTTAATTAATTGATTCACATTTTTTTTCATTTTTAATGGTAATTATCTAAATTTTAGGTTTAATTAATATTTTGAACATAATTTTGAAAATAACATAATTATGGAATTTATTTTTTTTATATCATATTGGTATTTTATCCATAACTTCTTCTACACCAATCAAAATTGAAAATTAATTTTTTAACTTTGAAAATTTTATGTGATACATTTAATTCGACTATAATTAAATCTTAATCTTTAATTATGATTCCCAAAAGGATAATCCATTTTGGTCTTTGGAATTTGTTCCTAGATTGAACTAATTTTTGTGGAAGACAGATTTCACACAAATGGGAATCCTAAATAAGATAAAAATTTACATAGATATATAAACCAACCCTTGAAATATTTTATATAACTATTTAATATTAGTATTCATCTTCCTTCATGGTAATAAATGATTTCAAATTTTGAATATTTCATTTCAAATATTATTCCGGATAAAAAATATTTCTAGAGTAAAACTTTCATAGCTTACTCCACAAATGGCCAATAGAGCCTAATATTAGTGGGTGAAGATATGTTTAATTTAAAATAAACTTCAATTTAGAAAAAAACTGAAACATTTCTATTAATTGGGATGAAAAGATTCAAATTTTTAGAGTATTTTTTTGGTGGGAAATCCAGCCACACTCTTTCTTAAAAATGTACACCTCCACTTCTATTTCAAAGGGTTATATATTTTTTTTATAAATTTTTGAGTAGAAGTAATGTTTGTATTGTTATAATAAAAATGTTTAATATAATTTAGTTTATATTACTCTCTTCTCATTTGTATTCCATTTTTTGGTTCCTCATCCTTTTCCCTATCATCTACATCAAAATGAAGACCTAACATCAACACTTGTGGGGGGGGGGGGGGTGAATCTTGATTTATCATAGTACAATGCTTATCATTATTATATTTCTATAATTTTAGTGGTTTTGAAACTGGTTTTTGTGTAGTTTTCAAACTGCTTTCACAACTATTGTATTCTTCTTTCCATTCAATTTTATACCTCTCCTTTATTGTCATAATGATTTATACAGGGTGGTGTAACATTATGGTGATGATGTGAGGGAGTATTATCCCATGTCTTTATGGTCAGTGTTGGATAATAAAAATTAAATGTGAAGGTGTTGTATGATAGTTTTGTTCTCAACATTTAATAGAATAGTGAGGTTATTTTAAAGAACAAGGATTGCATCACTGTGAACTCCCTAGGATGATATGTTTTCTCTTACCAACACTTTTGGATTTTCACTTCGTTGTGTTTTGAATTTATGTTCGCATTTTTAATTATATATATATTTATTTATATCGTTAATTTGTAAAACAACATTCATTATATTATTTAATTAATTAGTATTTTATTAGTTTTTATATAAATATAAATAGTAGAAACACAATGTGTGTGAGAGTCCTCCTTGAGAGATTGACCATATGGTGTGAACTATACTTCATTCTTAGGTAAAAAATATATATTTGAGATTGATACATGAAAAATCCCTCTCTTCATATATAAACACTCACAGACTCTCCCCAATCCCATTAATTTTCACATTTATTAGAAAATTATGATAAATTCCTTATCTATTCATGTATTCATCCAATTAATGCATTTATACTCTCATGAATTTCACATTACAAAACATCTATAATAGTTGTAGTTATTTTTGGAATAAATTAGAATTTTAACAATATAATATTTGGTTTACATTTCAATAATAGGTAGTGAAATGGTATCATATTCCATGCCTTATTATATAGGAACAAGGAATATAATATTACTTTTGTTATAGGTATTTCATACTATATGACATGCTCATATCATATAATATGATATAATACTTATGGAATGTCTCTTTCAATATCCCACTTAAACTAGAGCCTTATATCCTTTGTTTCATTTCACCTTATATTGTACCATATACAATAAATTCTGAAAACATGTCCAAAAATTCATTTTTTCGCTTCCAAAACTATTTTGGAAGGTTATCATTAACCTTAATTTTTATCAAATCATATTCAATACCTTGAAAACAACCATCAAAAAATTATTTTAGATAATCTCTAAAAACTTTTTGAGAATATCTATAAGTAAAAAATTATTCCCTATTATTTCAACCACAAAGTGCGACCCCGTAGGCCAATATAACATTGATAATAAGATTTATTTTCAAAATTAATACATGTAAGCAATGAGAGTCCTTAGAAAAGAATAAATACTACTCAAGATGTAAAGGGATCTGGAATGATCTCCATCAAACACATGTATCTCTATACTTGGGTCCTCTATATGAATCATATTCTTACATGCATTTTAATATGATATTTTTTCCAAGATATCAAGAGACTATGAGACACAAATTATGTCAATCAAATATATCCAAATTATGTGTTCTCAATTATCTAATTATAAACATGACTAGGACTATAAATATATCGCATTTAATTCACCTTTATGGATAATCACATAACATACACTTCAAAAAAATAAATAATCACATAATATGTGTTATCTATATGAAACCATAAAATTAATCATTATACCTCAATTTAGTGCCCAGATGTCATATATATCATTTTAGAGGAAAAAAATTTATATTGGATAAGCTCTAAATGATGACATGATTGAAAACATTCCCAACCATGCAATAATTATCTAATCTTGAAGGCTTGTATAATAAAGGTTTGAAAATTTAAAGGTATAATTGATAGGAATATTTCCGACCGTATGTATGGATAAATAGAACTATGACCCATACACCCTTAGTATACCAGATAAATAGTTCATGAAACTCTATGTGGTATACTTAATGGGCCATCCAATTCACGAAACCCAGTTTGTACCTCATGAGTATATTATATATCTCGATATAAGAATTATTCTCATCCTAAACTTTACATTTCATCACAATATATAAAACTCTATGATGAGCATCTGTTAGGGATAACTCAAAGCCAAAATGTTATAGTTTATTTATCATATCAATTCATGATATATAAATATTTACACCCAACAAGAAAGAATAATAGTATGGGGATTTAATTTCTTATATCATGATATATATAATATTCTTAAACTCCTTAAATAATAATTAAGAAAATAATACATAACCAACTATATAAAATATCATATATGATATAATTCTATATCATTTCTATATTTTCTAGACTTTTAAGGGGTTTTTTAAAACTCATTACATACCTATAAAATCCCTACCAAATCTCTATGTGACCATTTAATAAAACCCTATCACTAAAATCTGGACTAAGTAACATCTATGAGGTAAGATATATTTAATATAGGTGAGACCGTGGAATAATATTCTTAATGTCAAACTCCATGAACACTCATTCAAAATTGTTAATCGCACACAATTAGATGTTATGATAACTTCTATTGTCTACTTAGAACTCTTTCTAATATTATCATCATCATCATTCTAATAACCTTTCTATCCAAATTTTTTCCTTGAAACCTTTTGATAACTAATGTAACTATTTACGTCAAAATTTTACCAAAATATCTTAACTCTTTTAGGATATTTAATTTTCACTAACTTTGGATGAAAGAATATTTCATTTATTAACTTTGAACATCTTAAAGTAAAAAATACAATGTCACTAGACCCATAAACTCTAATTTTTTTCCGAACATTTTGAGAAGATAAAATACTCATTTTTTGTGTTAGGGAATAACCATTATTTCTATCAATGAGAATATTTAATAAAAAAATTATTGTAACCATTTTATTTATGGAATTAAATATGTTTGTATTATTCTATATTATTGAGTTTGATGAATCATAAACCATGTGTAATGTCACATATTTTTAGTAATAACTCTTTATTAATAATCTACTACTCCCATTATATAATATAAATAAGATAACTACACACATCATTTACTAAGATCCATCTATCCTTGATGTGTTATTTTACATTAAATTCCTTGATTTAGCAACTATTAGACTCATCATTTGAATAAAAAAATAGGCTATATTAATTATTATCTTGATTTTCAACTCCTATAAACTCACAACAGTTTTAATTATATATTTGGCCCCACACACTCTTCAAAACTGAAGAATTACATTCTATGAAATTGATACCTAACATTTAAATTCTATGGAATTTCACAAACACCACCAAGAATATTGGATAATTCCATCATATAGGAATATCAATCCACCTTACTAATAACTCTATGTTTTAGTGAAATTAACTAGATACTAAAATAACCATTGTGAAACTTTTCGACAATATTTTATTTTTCTTCTAGTTTAAACATTAACCTATTTGTATTATTGTTATAGTACCAGAATTAGGACATATCATACATAGTATTTCTATTCTCAAAAATTTGAGAAAATATAGAAAACATTTATTGAACTCATTAACATTTTCAGAACATTTCCAATGAAAATTATAGAATGATTTCAATAAATGGATTTGTAAAGACCTGTAAATTTCAAGGATTTTTTTTCGTAAATTATTTGGAATTTTATGAGTCTGCATTTTCTGACGGCACCTGATTCCGAGGCCCGGTGTGCCCTGAATAATTTTTTGAAGTTTTGTCAAGTTTAAATTAACGCGCGTAAGCAATTTTACGGAAAAAGTGGGATAACTATTAAATGGTAACTCAGATCAGAAATCCGAGGGCACCGTTGCGCTCAGGATGGTGGGTTTACTCTAGGCGCGACTTAAGTTTAGTCGGCACGAGCCTCCTGTGAGAAATTAAAAAAATGGAATAACCATAAATTAAATAATTAAATAAATTATTTTATTTTTAAAATGCTTATAACTCACAAAAGGTAGCTTGGATTAAAAATAAAAGACCACTGCTGAACTCGTGAGGGCATGGTTTATTTAAGTATATACTAACTTTGGCTGGAGAGGGCCACCCGAAAAAGTTAGTTTTTGGCCGCAAATAAACTAATTAAGTGACAGTTATTTTATTGTAAAATTCATAACTTCTAAACGGTAACTCGGATTGAAAATATGAGAGTATAAATGGGTTCTTTGGGGCATGTTTTTCTTATACAGAGCCTAACCTCGACCGGCGTGGGTCGAGAGTGACTGATAATAATTTTCCAAACTTTTTTTTGGGTACGTTCAGTAAACGTACGTGCGGGATTTTCAATCATTTGAACCAGTGCTCAAAATTGGAATATGAGGGCACTGATGAACTTGTAGTGCCAATAATTGTTTAAATGAACCTTTACCGCAATTGTATTTTAACTGGGTTGATAATTAATAATTGGGGATTTAGAATTAAATAAATAAAATTGGTGGTACACAATTTTATTTATATCTATGGTAGTTATACACTACAAAAGTGAGTTAAGGGTGAGACCCATAACCACCAACTACCCATGTGTGGATAAATGAGAGGTGGGGCCCACACGAGCCCCAACCTTTCATATCCCCATAACCTCTCTTAATCCCCCCTTAAACCCCCCTTTTTAATTAATTTGTTTACTCCTCAACTCCCCTATTTATGATATCTATCAACCTTCCTCTAATTAAGTTTGTCAACATAATTAAATTAATGGTTTCATTAATTAAATTGGTGCATCAAAATTTGAATTATTTTATGTTTCATAACACTTCTTTAAATGGGAGAAGTCTTTTGTAATATTTTCGATAGCAAATATTTCAGTGCGGAACCTCTGGAGGATTAGAAATAGAGGTGTTCTTCCTCCGACGAAGAACGCGAAGTCACCGACGACATGTCTTCTCTTCTTCTTCCTCCGCATCAAGGGAGGAAATGCAACCACGAGGAACTCGCCAACGATGAAAATTCTTTCCTGGCGTTGATGGAGTGACAATGCTTTCCTTGTCTATGACAAACGAACCATATTCGAGGTAGGGTTTTTTTTATTTTGTGTATATGTGATTTATACCCTCGTGCGTGGGTATTTAATTGAAGGGTGTTTGTATAAATTATTTATGAATAAACTAATCCCTTGTCGTTGATGAATTATGGATTGAGCCTATAATGTGAAGGGAACAGGCTAATGAACAAGCCGGACCCTCCGTTGGTTGTTCTTTTGTTCGCAGATTGACGGGCGACTTTGAAACGGGTCGAAATGGCGATTCGAAGCCGGTATGATGCGTAGAAGGATCCCATGGCACGGGTCCAATGAGGGTCCGGGAGGTCCAAGGCGATGGTTCGGTTGGGCGAGCAGGCGACCGTGTCTGTTGGTACTGGAGGAAGGCGGCGCGACATGGGGTCCAGTGCATGGTAGCAGGAGGTGGCGCGACTAGCGATGGGTAATTAGACTCGAGATGGGTGCTAGGGTGCATGGTAGCAGGAGATGGCTACTAGGGTAGAGGCCGAGTGAGATTTTTGGAGGAGAAAGGTGATTGGAGAGAGAAAGAAGGAATAAAGAAAATAAATTAAAAGAATAATACATAGAAAATAATAAAGAGAGAGGGAGTTGGTGTTTGATTTTCCAGCGTGGAATAAGGGGCCTCCAAATCATGGATTGATTTGGGAGTTACAAAAAAGGTAATTAATAATAATAATATAATAATCATATTGTTACTTTTGTTATTAAAACACCTTTTTGTCTGTAACTTCTTCATTCGGTCTCGGTTTCAAGAACCATCTACGGTAGTACGACCCTGATTCTGAGACGTACGTTTTGAGTCAAATATTGGATGCCTTTTTTCGGGTTTTTTTGGATAGTGTACCCGAAGCGCTCGGAAAATAACAGATTTAATATTATTATTAAATCATCGACCCGCTATAACTCATGCGTGCGACGTCTGATTGGCTTGCTGTCAGTGGCGACGTGACCCTATATTTAAGGCGGTCGATTCAAGTATAATGTTCGATACTAAATTCTGGTTCGTGGCTCGGGTCCACGAAACACCCATTGATAATAATAATATTATTTTTACAGGATCATGTATCTGACATATCTCTCTCATAGGATGTCGGAATGATGAACCTTCTGCGACGTTACGACCCTGGAATTAAGATGGAATGTTTCAAGACCAATTTAAGATATTTAAGTCGATGTCAATGCACGGGCCCCACGAAGCCTGGTTCACACGTGTTGCGGTGAAATGAAAATTTTTCACTAGCTATCTGTTTTGGACCAATGGGTAGTCCATATCGTGTGTTTTTCGGTATGTATCACAATGGTGTGACCGGTTTGGTTAACTTGTGTCATTTGAAGTATGACTGGGTTGGTTCGAACCCGAAACCAACCGGGCCCTCGGAGCGGAAACGCTTATAACTTGAGCTCCAGACGTCCGATTGATGTGACGTTGACTTTGTTGGATTTCTCTTGATGATACAGTTCTTTTGGAATACTTCACCTGAGGTTTGGATGCAGTTGGAGTATGGCCGGGTTGGATTGTACCCGTAATCCAACCGGGCCCTTGGAACGAAAATGCTAATAACTCACAGACCGAGCGTCCGATTGACGCACCGTATGTTGCGTTGAGACCCCTATGACGAGGTAATCCTTTGAGATACTTCCACGTGAGATTAAGCGACACTTGGAAGTATCGAACATTAGCTCGTTGAGCGGACCCTACCGGAGACGAGCATACAAAGTACGAAGACCTTGTAGCTGGCTGAAAACTGATGACTGCTTGTCCGATTTGAGTCGGAGTGACTTGTATAGCCCAGTGGGGAGAAATACTATGTTGGGGTGGTAGACCCATGGCGGGGAGCACTACTGTGTTTGGGTGGCAGACCCGCGGTACTCAATAGAAGGAGTACCTCTGTAGGCTATTAGGGGGAACACTACTGTGTTGGGGTAGCAGACCCATGGCGGGGAGCACTACTGTGTTGGGGTTGCAGACCTGCGGTACTCGAGAGGAGTACCTCATCAGTCTAAGGTTAGTGATCAGCGCCTCGGAGTCGTGACAGGATCACTGTACTCGACAGAGGAGGAGCTCTTCAGTAGTTGTGGTTTCGATATCATTATTGAAAATCCTAGTTTGAGCTGAGTCAATGACCATTGTATTTACCACATTATTGAGATGGGTCACTTGATAACTTATGTATATGTATGGGCATGTACCTAAGTAGTGGTTATCTGTTGATTTAATAACCTTTGTATTTCCGCATGATTGAGATGGGTTACTTGAAAACTTAGGAATAAGTATGGGCTTATACCTAAGTTAGGATTATCTATTGAGATCCTTCTTTGGTTATGCTTGTTGAAGTTAGTGAGACCTTGAGGGTCTCGGGGTCCCTAGTGAGTATCGTTATACTCACCCCTGCATGGGCTATGCCCACACCTCGTTGTGTTAGAAGTAGATGACAAACAGTGCTGATAGAGACCGAGTGTACGAGGACTGGATGGTACCCGGAGGTGGACTTCACGACGAGACGGTACTCGGAGGAAGTTGGTGGGCGAGAGCATTGAGGAGGCTATCTGTACCTACCCTTTATGTAGGATACGAGGTGGATGAACCAGGAGCTGCTTCTATCTTCCAGTTTTTTGTCTTTTCTGTTGTACTTTCGTTCAGTTGTGGTTGTACTTTTCAGTTGGGTTTGTATTCTGGCCCATTTACCTTTCAGCACTTTCTTTTGTATATAGTGTATTACTTCCTCTTGTACTCTGGTTAGATGTGTTTATGTTTTATAAAGGCAATGCCTTCCCAATTATCTGTATTTATGCCTTTGGTGCTAGTCGCCATCCCCTGGCCTATGGAAGGTGGGCTTGGTGTAGTCACGTCACGGGCCCTTAGGATGGGTCGTGACCAATTGGTTTTAGAGGAGTCGGTTCTACCGCAAAACTTATGACTCTGATATTTAATTTCTGTGAAGCAATACTGTTATGCGTACCGAGTGTGGTTTTCTGTTCAGGGAGTCCAATGTTGGTGCAGCGGCTGACGTATCCATACACCAGGACCCTAACTACTGATTTCTGATTCTGTGCACGAAAACACTGATTACATGTGTGTATCAAAAAGTTTTCTTATGTCAGCTCAAACCAGGTCAGCTCACCAGGTATAGTCTTTTGACTGTGACACATCTGTTCCGGATGAATCCATGCAGGCAATCAGTTGGAGTTCCGAGAGAGTACCTGATGATGGCCCACCGAGCGATGAGGCTCTGGTGTAGGGCCCTCTTACTATGATGGCAAATTCAGGTGGTGTACCAGCAACACCACCACCTATTGGGCAGTAGATGCCACTAGCCGTACTAGCGAACGGTGCACGCTGACAGAGCGCGTTTCACGAGTTCCAGCAGTAGAGGCCTCCGAGGTTACGAGGCAAGACAAATTCCTAGGCAGCAGTGGACTGGCTGGATGCGATTGCTAGAGTTCTACACCTAGTTTAGACACTAGTGGAGTAGATGGTGATCTAATCTACTGGTGTTACCTAGTGAGTGACAATGAGGTTGGTCCGCATGGTGATGAGGCGTTGGTACATGGACCGATGCCTGAGGTAGTACCTTCGGGTAGTGTGCCAGCCATATCACTACCTGTTGGTTAGCCGTTTCAACCGGCGGTACCGGTAGATGACACATATAGGCATAATGCCTTACATGTGTTACAGCATCAGATACCCCTCAGGTTTTGAGGCGAGCCCGACTCATAGGCGGCTAAGGACTGAATTGAGGAGGTGGCTGAGAGTTTTCTAGAGCTTACATAGCTTCAGCAGGATGACTTATAGGTAGCTAAGTAGTCATCGAGGCGTACCAATCGTTTTTGTTGCTTAATGACTACAATACGATTAGTGCTTTAGAGCAAGGTGTGTTTAAAGGACAGATGAATCTACAGAGAAGAAAACATATAAGAAGAGCTAGGAGAGTAGCATGTAGTGGTGTACATATCGACATGTTACAACCACCCGCCTTTATATTCCCCTCCATTCTCAGAGAGCTAGAGGGAAGGGGAATAGAGTAGCTGAATGCGGTCAAGAAGTGTGACCCAAGGGCTCTACGATTGATTCGATGTACGGTCTGTGTCTAATAATAGCTTCCGTAATAATAGAAATTGTTACGAATCATCCCTTTCTTCCAAGAATCTTCTCTCAGACCTAGAGTTTCTGGTTAAGTCATTGACTTGACCCTCACGTCTGGAGATAACTTTGGGAGGAGACTAGATAATCATGTCTACGCCTTTGGTTCTAGTTTCCAGCCCCTGGACTATGGAATGTAGGCTTAGGGTAGTCATAGAACGAGCCCCGAGGACGGCTCCTAACAAATTGGTATCAGAGGGAGGTTTGGATTCAGTTGGAGTATGGTCAGGTTGGTTTATCTCATAAACCAACCAGGTCCCTAGAATGGAAATACTAATAACTCACAGACTGGGAGTCCGATTGACGTGCCTTCTATTGCGTTGAGACCCCTATGACGAGGCAGTACTTTGAGATACTTCAATGTGAGATTACGTGACACTTAGAAGTATCGACCAATAGCTCATGGAGCAGACCCTCCCGGAGACGAGCATATGAAGTACGAAGACATTGTAGTTGGCTGAGACCTGATGACTGCTTGTCCGATTTAAGTCGGAGTGACTTGTATTTCCCAGTGGGGAGAACTACTGTGTTGGGGTGGAAACCCCAAGGCGAGGAGCACTAATGTTTTTGGGTGGCAGACCTGCACTGCTGGAGTTCGAGGATGGTGACCACGTTTTCTTACGGGTGTCTAGGTCCTCAGCAGGGTAGTCGAGGTGGCATACCGCTTGGCCTTTCCACCACAGTTGCACTAGGTGCACGACGTCTTCCACATATCTCAACTGAGGAGATATGTGTAGGATCCTTCACACATCATCGACCACAGGGAGCTGGACATCGATTACGGGATGACATTCACAGAGGTTCCAGTGGAGATCAATGATCGAGAGGAGAGGGTCCTATGTGGATGGTTGATTCCTCAGGTTCTCTTTCACTAGCAGCAATGAACCTCCAGGAGAGCACATGGGAGTGGGAGGCTCAAATTCTTGCTCAATACCCTCATTTGATTCCCTAGCATGTGTTGTAGATTTATAGGGACGTAAATCCTTGAGGTGGGGGTAATGTAAAGACTCGTAAATTTCAATAAATTTTTTTTCGTAATTTTTTTGGAATTTTACGAGTCCGCAGTTTCTGACGGCACCTGATTCCGATGCCCGGTGTGCCCGGAATAATTTTCTGAAGTTTTTTTAATCTTAAATTAACGCGCGTAAGCAGTTTTACTGAAAAAGTGGAATAACTCTTAAATGTTTACCCAGATCAGAAATCCGAGGAAACCATTGTGCTCAAGATGGTGGGTTTACCTTAGGTGCAACTTATGTTTTGTCGGCGCAGACCCCCTTTGAGAAATTACAAAATGGCATAACCGTAAATAAAATAATTAAATAAATTAGTTTATTTTTCAAATGCTTATAACTCAAAAACGGTAGCTCAGATTAAAAATCTAAGACCACCGATGAACTTGTGAGGGCATGGTTTATTTAAGCAGATACTAACTTTTCCCAGAGTGGGCCACCAGAAAAAGTTAGTTTTTGGCCGCAAATAAAATAATTAAGTGACAATTATTTTATTGTAAAATTCATAACTTCTAAATGGTAACTCGGATTGAAAATCCGAGAGTATCAATGGGTTCTTTGTGGCATGTTTTACTTAGGCAGAGCCTAACCTCGACCGGCGTGGGTCAAGAGTGACTGATATTAATTTTTCGAACTTTTTTTTCGGGTACGTTCAGTAAACGTACATGCAGGTTTTTCTATCTTTTGAACCGGTGCTCAGAATTGGAATCCGAGGGCACCGATGAACTCGTAGCACTGGTAATTTTTTAAGGGAACCTTTACCGCAATTGCGTTTTAAGCGGGTTGAGAATTAATAATTGGGGATTTATAATTAAATAAATATAATTGGTGGTACACAATTTTATTTATATCTATGGTAGTTATATCCTACAAAAGGGAGTTAAGGGTGTGACCCATAACCACCAACTACCCATGTGTGGATAAATAAGAGGTGGGGCCCACACAAGCCCCAACCTTTCATCTCCCCATAACATCTCTTAAACCCCCCTTAAACCGCCCTTAAACCCCCCTTTTTAATTAATTTGTTAACTCCTAAACTCCCCTATTTATGAGATCTCTCCACCTTCCTCTAATTAAAGTTGTCAATATAATTAAATTAATGGTTTCATTAATTAAATTGGTGCATCACAATTTGAATTATTTTGTGTTTCATGACACTTCTTTAAATGGGAGAAGTATTTTGTAATATTTGCGGTAACAAATATTTCGGTGGGGAACCTCTGGAGGATTAGAAAAAGAGGTGTTCTTCCTCCGACAAAGACGTGCCTTTTCTTCTTCTTCCTCCGCATCAAGGGAGGAAATGCAACCGTGGGGAACTCGCCAATGACGATGGTTCTTTCCCGGCATTGACGGAGTGACAACGCTTTCCATGTCTACGATGAACAAACCATATTTGAGGTAGGGGGTTTTCGTATTTTGTGTATATGTGATTTATACGCTCGTGCATGGGTATTTAATTGAAGGGTGTTTGTATAATTTATTTTGAATAAATTAAACCCTTGTCGTTGATGAATTATGGATTGAGCCTCTAATGCGAAGGGTATGGGCTAACGAAAAGCCGGACCCTCCGCTGGTTGTTCTTTTGTTCTCGGATTGACAGGAAACTTTGAAACAGGCCGCAATAGCGATTCGAAGCTGGTATGATGCACAGAAGGATCCCATGGCGTGGGTCCGACGAGGGTCTCGACGGTCCAAGGCGATGGATCGGTTGGGCGAGCAGGCGACCGTGGCTGCTGGTGCAGGCGGAAGGCGGCGCGATTTGGGGTCCGTTGTGTGGTAGCAAGAGTTGGCGCGTCGAGCGATGGGTAATTAGATTGGAGATGGCTGCTAGGATGCATGGTAGCAGGAGATGGCTGCTACGGTAGAGGCCGAGTGAGATTTCCGGAGGAGAAAGGAGATTGGAGAGAGAAAGAAGGAATAAGGGAAATAAATTAAAAGAATAATACATAGAAAATAATAAAGAGAGAGGGAGTTGGTGTTTGATTTTCCAGCGCGGAATAAGGGGCCTCCAAATTGTGGATTGATTTGGGAGTTACAAAAAAAGGTAATTAATAATAATAATATAATAATCATATTATTACTTTTGGTAATAAAACACATTTTGTCTGCAACTTCTTCATTCCATCTCGGTTTCAAGAACCGTCTGCGGCAGTGCAACCCTGATTTTGAGTCAGACGTTTTGAGTCCAATATTGGATGTCTTTTTTCAGGTTTTTTTGGATCGGGTACCCGAAGCACTCAGAAAATATTAGATATAATATTATTATTAAATCTTCGACCTGCTATAACTCATGTGTGTGACATCCGATTGGATTACCGTCAGCGGCGAAGTGACCCTGTCTTTAAGGCAATCGACTCAAGTCTAATGTTCGATACTAAATTCTGGTTCGTGGCTCGTGTCCACGAAGCACCCAATGATAATAATAATAATATTATTACCGGATCATGTATCTGACATATCTATCTCATACGATGTCAGAATGACGAACCGTCTGGGACGTTGTGACCCTGGAATTAAGATGGATGTTTCAATACCAATTTTGTATATTTAAGTCGATGTTGAGATGCGGGCCCCACGAGGCCTGGTTCGCGCGTGTTGTGGTGAAATGAAACTTTTTCACCGGCTATCCGTTTTGGACCAATGGGTAGTCCATATCATGTGTTTTTCAGTATGGATTGCAATGGTGTGACTAGTTTGGTTAACCGATGTCATTTGAAGTACGACCGGGTTGGTTCGAACCCGAAACTAACCAGGCCCTCAGAGCGGAAACACTTATAACTTGAGCTCCGGAAGTCTGATTGGCATGCCGTCGACTTTGTTGGATTCCTCTTGATGAGACGGTTTTTTTGGAATACTTCACCTGAGGTTTGGACGCAGTTGGAGGATTTCCAGGTTGGATTGTACCTGAAATCCAACCGGGCCCCTGGAACGGAAATACTAATAACTCACAGACTGGGCGTCCGATTGACACGCCGTCTGTTGCGTTGAGACCCCTATGACGAGGCGGTCCTTTGAGATTCTTCTAAGTGAGATTACGTGACACTTGGAAGTATCGACTAGTAGCTCATGGAGTGGACCCTCCTGAAGACGAGCGTACGGAGTATGGAGATCTTGTAGCCGGCTGAGACCTGATGAGTGCTTGTCCAATTCAAGTCGGAGTGACTTGTATCACCCAGTAGGGAGAACTACTATGTTGGGATGGTAGACCCATGGCGGGGAGCATTACTGTGTTTGGGTGGCAGACCCACGGTACTCGACAGAAGGAGTACCTCTGTTGGCTATTAGGGGGATCACTACTATGTTGGGGTGGCAGACCCATATCGGGGAGCACTACTGTGTTGGGGTGGCAGACCCGCGGTACTCAACAGGAGTAGTACCTCAGCAGTCTAAGGTTAGTGATCAGGGCCTTGGAGTCACGAGAGTATCACTGTACTCGACATAGGCGGAGCTCTTCAGTATTTATGGTTTCAATATCATTAATTAAAATCCTGGTTTGAGCTGAGTCAATGACCTTTGTGTTTACCTCATGATTGATATGGGTCACTTGATAACTTATGTATATGTATGGGCATGTACCTAAGTAGTGGTTATCCATTGATTTCATAACCATTGTGTTTCCTCATGATTGAGGTAGGTTACTTGATAACTAAGGTATAAGTATGGGAATATACCTAAGTAAGAGTTATCTGTTGAGATACTTATTTGGTTATACTTGTTGGATTTAGTGAGACCTTGAGGGTCTCGAGGTCCCTACTGAGTATCATTATACTCACCCCTGCACGGGCTATGTCCGCACCTCGTTGTGTTGGATGTAGACGACAGACAACGCTGATAGAGACCGAGTGTACGAGGACTGGACGGTACCTGGAGGTGGACTTCACAACGAGACCGTACTCAGAGGAGGTTGGTGGGCGAGAGCGTTGAGGAGGATATCTGTACCTACCCTTCAGGTAGGATCCGAGGTGGATGACCCAAGAGCTGCTTCTATCTTCCAGTTGTTTATCTTTTCTTTTGTACTTTCGTTCATTTGTAGTTGTACTTTTCAGTTGGGTTTGTATTCTGGCCCATTTAACTTTCAGCACTTTCTTTTGTACTTAGTGTATTACTTCCCCTTGTACTATGGTTGGATGTGTTTATGTTTTATAAAGTCAATGCCTTCCCAGTTATCGGGATTTATGCCTTTGGTGCTTGTCGCCAGCCCATGGCCTATGGAAGACGGGCTTGGGGTAGTCACGGCATGGGCCCCAAGGACGGGTCGTGACAGGATCAAACCATTAAAAGCATCCAATCTGAGAAAAACATAGTTCAAAGAAATCCGAACAATGTCGCAACACATCTTCTTTCTTAGAGAATTCCGAAATAAGAAAGGAAAAACCCTCTATAGGTTCTAGTCAAACAAAACCATAGGTTTGTAATGTCCCGACCCAGCTCACCTCTAAGATGGTGGCCGGACCGGTGGGTTACATAACCTCAAGCACATCTCCCCGAATATCAGAGGCTGCCAACTAGCAGTGAGGGCTCCATTATGTCCGTGGGGGAAACTATTCCCTCGTAGGTAATAAATAATATCACAGCGTAAGTAACCTGTAACAAATTATAAATTACAGAAGCATGTGAATGAATAAATTGCAGTAGAATAAATATAAATAAATCCAACTGAATGATAATAACAAAGTGTGTAAGCTCACAAAAAGGATTTCATTCCATTATATGAGTCTAAACTGAATGCACGGAAAGCAAAACTCAAACACATAGTCAACTAAAAGAAAAGACACTAGCAGCAACTGCATCACGAGTAAGGCCCAGTCCTATGCCCTAGTCTCCATCCTATGTAGTAATGAACAGTCAAGCATCAGAAGAAGCATGCTTCCCTTTTTCAATACCTATGATATTGTAATCTAATCGGGTGTCCATGACTCCCGAGCAGGGTGTGAGATAAAATTCCAGTAGGCCGAAACCCACGGTGTCTAAACCATTACATTTTGAGCAGCAATAAAAATGTAGTGTGCCGTTACTTAATATTTCTAGATAATTAATTTAAAGGAAATGAAATAAATATGTCGGCTTGAGTTCCAAATGGCACCCATACCTAATCACTTGCTTCAGCCTAAGCTAATAGTCTGAGAGGGTACCTATGAGCAGAATGAACGAACATGTATATATATAAAACCAGAAATCACGGTAAAGCAAGGAAGATGTATAAACCCCAAGCTTGTGCTTGGACTTGGGGACTAAGTCAAATGTCAACCAGGTGCACTTCCACATGTTAGAAGGACATATCAATTCTCAAGAAAAACTCAAATGGAAATAGTATAAACCTTAAGTGCATCATTATTAAAGTTCATGTTGAGAGTTGGAGTCTGAGCCCGTACCAAAGGTATCGCTATAGAACATCCGTCAATTTATCCAATAACACTGAGCCGGTCCAATGCAATATTATAAAAGGCCGAATATCACTCAAGGAATGTATTTACCATGAGTCCGACCGATATCCCAAAAGGGGTCGACTATCATCTGAGGCTGGCTTAGATGCATTGCCGACAGATCTGTCCCGATAGGCCCTTTTAAAACCAGTATCACTCATAAGTATTAGAAATCCTGGGGAAGTTTCGGTTTGGTAAAGCCAATGAAACCACCCCCCGAAACATAGAGTAACGAGTTAGGAATGGAGTGTCTAAGTGTGACCCTTAATATGGGACCCAACTCCTTTCCCCGCCCTGAATTTAATTAAATTTTTTCACAGTAGCAGATATGACGTAATTAGCATATAAATTTGCGGCTTAAAAACTAACAAGATAAACCTGTGCATCACAAGGAATAAATTTAATAGTATAACATTAAAAATTGCAAGGAAATATACAAATCATGTCAACCTCAGTAGATAATGCGCATTTAAATAATAAACAGTTCAGCAAAACAAGTTCCAATGATCCAACAATTCAAGTTAATGTTCAAAGAAACTTTTTATTAAGTTTAATTACAATAGAAAAGGGGATTCACAACACATGCAATTAAAAAAACAATAAAACCATCTAACGAAATATTACTCTGACCATGTCGGAATGCCCAAAGGGGTGTCCGACTTTGTTGAAACTATTCAAACAACTATTTATTTAATTTTAAAAATATAAAAGGGGTTATGCAATACCTACAGTTAATTAAATTAATAACTCAGCTAACAGAAAATACACCGACTATGTCAGCACGCCCAAAGGGGTATCCGATATTTTAGAAATAATTCAAAAAAATTAATCTAATATGATTAAAGCTGAAACAATTAGGTAAAACAATTAATGTAATTAAATTGGGTAAAATTGCATAAATCCGGTAGGCACCGACTAACGACTCAATGGTGCGTTTTTATAAACTACAATGAAACGGAGGGAAACTGAGTAGGAACCCTACCTTGTAGTCATAGATGACTCTAAGATCCACGATAGGCTTTGATTTTACCTAATATGGATGAAAATGAAGGATTTTAGAAAAAACCCAAAATAGGGTAAAAATATTCTACAACAAACTATGCATAGAATAGTCAATGGAATCGAACTATTCCACTTGCGAAAGCTTAGCCATGTCCAAAGGTTTACTGCACACCTGAAGGTGAGGAGATCAAACGATGGATGTAGGATCTACAACCATCCTAAGGGGGGTGAGCATGGTGCGCCACCTAGGGGGGAAGAGGGGTGCGACGTGAGGGAAGGGATAGGGAGAGAGGAGAGGAAAAACAGAAAGGAAAAAAAGAAAAATAAAAGAAAAAAATAAGAGAAAAGTAAAAGATAAGGAAAAAGGAAATAAAAGAAATGAATATAATAAAATAAAAGGATGGAATGGAAAAAAGATAAAAATAATTAAAAATGGAAATCCCCCATTTTGATTATTTTTATTTTTCTCATAGCCCACATTCTATTTTATTTCAAAATTTCTTTTTTATCCTTTATTGCATTCTTTTAATTATTCTTTAATCTCTTATTAATTTTTTCAATTCTTAATTGGTTATTTAAAATCCTGAACACTGCTCTAACACGTGACATAAAATTTTTTATTAAACACCTGTAGTTATTTAAATTAATTAAAAAGCTGCCTGAGACATGAAGTGAGGTGTGCAGCTGCGCACCCCGGGTCACTTAATTAATTAGACTACGATAAATTAAAAATGATTTTTACTTGATAAAGGTCGGGACGTTACAACCTTCCCTCATTAAGACAACTGATCCCCATGTTTTCCATCTGAATGTAGTGGAACACCACAATAGAAAATTTCTGGCCACTGTGCACATACATACGCCTCTCGCTCCCAGGTCTCGTCCTAAACACGTTCATGTTGCCACAACACCCAGACCAAAGGTACTGACTTGACTAAGAGTACTTTCATACTACGATCGATGATACAGACCGGATGCTCCGCTAAGGATGCATCAGCATCAACCTCAATGTCTTTAGGGTCCAAATAATGAGATGGGTCTGGATGATATTGTTGAAGCTGAGATACATGGAAAATTTCTAATGACCCGATGTATCCCAGTGATAAATTTCCCTACCTCCTAATCCACTTGTGACCCAACCTCAGAGAAACGCATAGAAAGACTCGATGTCCCACCTCGAACTCTAGAGGTCTATGATGATGATCTTTATAAGAATTTTGTCTTGAATGACCTGTAGTCATACGCTTCTAAATCATTTGAACTTGCTCAAAAGTCTCCTGAATGAGATGAGGACCTAAGAGATCTACATCACCTGTTTCGAGCTAGCATAAAGGTGAATGACATGACCTTCCATAGAGGGCCTCATACAGATCCATTTGAATTGTTTCCTGAAAGCTGTTATTATAGGTAAACTCAATCAGAGGTAAATTATTCTCCCATGAACCTCCGAAATCAAGGATATAGGATCACAACATATCCTCTGACACTCGTATAGTTCTCTCGGATTTCCCATAGGTCTGAGGGTGATATGATGTACTGTAATGTACCTGTGAACCCAACGCCTTTTGCAACCCTTTACAAAACCATGAAGTAATGTGGGAATACTTTTCCAAGAAAATATAATGAGGTACACCATTAATTCGCACAATCTTTCAAATATATATCCTTTCCAACTCATAAATTGTAAAGGTATCTCAGATAGTCAAGAAGTGTGAAACCTTGTTCAACCTATCAACAACCACCCATACTACATCACTGCCTTGAGGAGATATTGGAAAGACCATAATGAAATGCATGGTGATGTCATTCCATTTCCCTTTAGTAATTTATAGAGGCTGAATGAGTATAGTAGGTCATTGGTGCTCTGCCTTCACCTGCTGGCAGGTGGAGCACCGAGTGATGAAACCTATTGTCTGATTTTTTATACCGGACCACAAATACTGTCCACACATGTCTCTGTACATCTTGGTCAGCCTAGGGTGAACTGCCCAAACAGAGGTGTGATATTCCTTCATCAGATCTTCTGGTATAAATGAAGGTTCCCATACATGGCCATGGTAAAGGAGAGTTTCACTTCCATCAACAACCCAACCAGGAGGTGGGTTCTCTCCTGTAAAACATTCTTTCAAAACTATCCCCTTAGGATCAGTCAAATGTTGCCTGTGGACTTTCTCCAAGATAAAGGACTTCACTATAAGAGAGGCTAGAACTGGTTGTCCATTTTTCTTCTGAACCTCCAGATGAATCTCTGAAAACAAGGCCATCATCGACCACTCACCGCTGGCTACCTGCATGGCCTATGTCTGTGTCTTCCATCTTAAATAACTTTCCATAGCATTACCCTTACCAGGGGTATAAGCAATAACAAAATTGAACGACTGTAAGTATTTGACACACCTACGTTTCCTTAAGATCAAGTCTCGTTGAGTGGAGATATATATTAACCTTTTATGATCTATGTAAACAATGAATCTCTTTCCTAAAAAATATTGTCTCCAACAGTGGAGATCATGAACCATAGCTACTAACTCAAGGTCGTGGGTAGGATAGTTCTGCTCGTGAGGTCTCAGCTGGTGGGACCCATAAGCCATGACTCAATCACCCTACATCAAAATAGTATCTAGTCCGATTCCTTAAGCATCACAATAAACTATATATCATTTACCTAGTTCAAGTAGAACCAGGATCGGGGATGGGGTCAGTATTCCTTTCAATTCCTGAAAAGACTTTTTATGAGCTTCTAACCATATGAACTATACACATTTCTTATTCAAGTCTGTAAGAGGTGCTTCCAAGCAGGAGAAATCCTTGATGAAATGCTAGTATTAGCCAGCAAGCCCCAAGAAACCATGGTTGTCTAATATACTCTTAGGATACTCCCATGAAAAAACGACGCTCACCTTTTCTAGGTCAACTGATAACCCTTCTTTAGATATAATATGATCTAAGAAGTGTAATTTATCAATCCATAAGTGGAATTTTCTGTTCTTAGCATATAGTTGGTGCTCTCTCTTTGTACTAAGCATGATCTCAAGATGGGTTGCATGAACGTGTTTGGAAAACGAATATAATAAGATGGTTTCTATGAAGACTACCACAAAGGAATTAAGATATAGATGAAAACCCCAGTTAATCAGAGCCATGAAGACTACTGATGCATTTGTGAGGCGAAAAGGCATAACCAGATACTCGTACAAGCCGTACCTGCTTCAGAATGTCATATGTGATATGTCGGATGGTTGAACACACACCTGGTGATATCCATACCTCAGATCAATCTTGGAGAAAACAGTTTCTCCATGGAGCTGGTCAAAGAGATCATCTATACAAGGCAAAGGATATCGATTCTTTACCGTGAGATGGTTGAGTTGACGATAATCCAAGCATAACCTGAGGGTATCATCTACCTTCTTGGAAAAAAGAATAGGTGAACCCCATGGGGATGTGCTGGGTCTGATGAAAACCTTAACCTCAAGGTATTCAAGCTGCTTTATGAGTTATTGTAGCTTTATTGGTTCCATCATATAAGGTGTAATAGACACTGGTGCCGCACCTCGAATGAGCTCAATGGTGAACTACATGTCTCTCATAGGATGTAAGCCAGAGAAATATTCAGGGAAGACGTCCCGGAAAAGGTCCACCACCTGAGGGAATTCATATAGGTGTGTTTCCTGATCGCTCATGAAGAGACATGCCAATTGGGCTATCACTCTGCCCAACCCTGCACATTTAGGCTTAGCTTAGTTTTCCTACATATCCCATTCTCATTTGAGAAGATATGTGTCACCCTCATGGGATATAATGGACACCCGATGGTGATATCAATCCACTTGGGCATGATAAGGAGCAATCCAGTTCATACTGAGAATGACCTCGATGCTAGACATATCGAGGACATAGAAATTCCAAACAAATCTATAACCACCTATCTCGAGGGGGAACTCATGGCACTGGCCTATGCCCTCTTCCCTGACCCCGAGAAGAGTGTTGAGAGACATGATTCCGTAGAGGTACTCAATAGGAAAACCAATACTTTCAACAATAAAAGTAGATATAAAGGATTTTGATGAGACGATATCAAAAAGAGAAGAAACTAAAGTAGAGGCTACTAGAACAGTACCTCTAACTGTAGATGGTCATGAACTCTTCTCCTCTAGTGTTGATTGCACTACATACATGAGACCTGATCCACAACCCTGATACGTGGCCTGGTTGGGCTGGGAATGTCCACTCTGCTGACGCTGATAATCTGGAACTTGATTTCCTCAACCATGACCTCCACCATTACCTCGGCCTGATCAACTGGTGGAAAAAGAACGTCCAGCCTGTTGTGGAGTCATAGATCCCATATTTTATGGAGGTGCATGTGTGGATCCTCTACCACTGGATGATAAAGAGAAGGAATAGGAGAAATGCTGAAGGTGACCCATCCTGTTACAAGCTCGGCACTCCTTTGGATATCTCATGCACTGCGACTTCTTGTGACCATCCCTGCCGCACTAAAAACATGTTACAAAGCTATCAAAACGTGCTGTTTGGCTAAGATTTCCCCCATGTGCACTTTCAAAATGGTGTTTCCTCCTTCTAGAGGAGCCGTCACCCTGTCTCGAAACTGAACCACCCCGACTCACTAGTTTAGCTTCCTGGACATTTCGCTCTAAGATTAGAGCCTGATTCACGATATCTGTAATAGTGTTCAAACGGAAGACGTTCACCTGTGAGTGGATAGTATACTCATGTCTGTCCTCAAAATGCCTTGTAGTAATCTGTGCATCACCAGTCAGATATGGGGAAAAACTCTGAAGTTCTATGAAATGAGTAGAATACACTAACACATTCATAGAGCCCTACAAAAGATGTAGGAACACTCACGCAAGATCATCTCTAAGAGACTGTGGGAAAAAGTGGTCGTAGAGGGCTGCTTGAAAGTTATCCCAAGCCATTTCACTAGTCTTCTCAGGCTGAGAAACAATCTCCCACCAGCACTTGGCAGAGTCACAGAGCATGTAGACTACAAGCTTGAACCTTCACTCTAGAAGCGTCTAAAGGTGGTCGAAGATAGACCTTATAGATTTTATCCATGACTCTGTAGCATGAGGGCCACCACTACATGAGAAGGTGGGAGGGAATTGTTGTAGAAACCTCTACACGAGGTCTACCATAGACGGGGTAGGTCTGGGGATGTTTTGAAATGACTGCATAAACCTAAGGAAACTATCCCTGAACTGAGCGTCAGGTTCCTTCGGAAGATCAACAGGAGGTAGTTCCAGAATAGGCTCTATAAGAGGTACCACGGGTGGTTCAGGACCCACCATATATGGAATGTGCTCATTTCCACTCTCCTGAGGCAAAGTACGAAGATGTCGCGGTGTCATTTTTCTACAACAACCAAACACACACCTTAAGACAAGGAGTAAGGAAGGTGATAAAAACAAGTAAGGTGAAAAATAGATTAGGTATAGAGCCTACCTCTGAGCAGTAAACAATAGAAAACCCACCTCAAGTGTTGGGTTTTGATATGGAAGAGACAACTCAAGAAGATTACCAAACATGTTCTACAGTCCCCTCCTCAGTTAAGTCGGGTTAACATCTAACATACTCTCACAACTTTATATTCAACAAACCAGCATTTCAAAATTTTACCACTAGGCACAACAACACTCACATGAAAACAGGCAACGCACGCTAAAGTAGATATGGCATTGAAATATGCATGACATTTAAATCCTATAGTGCCTATTATGATGCATGGAATTTATTTCCCTCATATCATAGGACTTCAATGGTAAACCCATTATCTCAACAATACAAATACAATAACAACACAATACAAGTGAGTCACCCAATGGTGAAATCATATCAACAGGGACTAGAATAATCAATAACTGCAATCCCAACCCATGAATTTGAGTTTTTCCCTATACATGGGTTAGCTACATCCATGCACATAGTACATCCGAAATCCCTATATCCTAGTCTCCTACCTATCCCAAACAATAAGACAAATGGAAAACCCTACTCTGATACCACTTTTTAATGTCTCGAACTGGCTTACCTCTAAAACGGTGGATGAACCGGTGGGTTACATAACCTCAAGCACATCTCCCCAAACACCAGAGGCTACTGACTAGCAGAGAGGGATCTTTTGTGTCTTTGGGGGAGATTATTCCCTCATAGGTAATAAATAATATCATAGTGGAAGTAACCAACAACAAATAATCAATAGAGGAAGCATATGGAAGAATAAACTACAGTAGAAGAAATGTAAATAAATCCAACTAAAAGATAATAACCAAGTGAAGAAGCTCATAAAAGGATTTCATGCCATGATATGAGTCAAAAACTTAAAGTAAGGTAAAAAAAACTCAAACACATAGTCAAATAAAATAAAAGACACATGTCGTAACTGCATCACGAGAAAGGCTTGGTCCTCTTCCCCAGTCTCTATCCAAAGCAGTAAGGAATAGTCAAGTTTCAGAAGTAGCACGCTTCCCTTTGTAAATAACTGTGAGCATGTAATCTACTCTGATGTCCATGACACCCGAGTAGGGTGTGAGATAAAATCCCAATAGGCCGGCACCCACGGTGTCTAAACCTTTCCATTTTGTGCAACAATAAAAATGCAGTGTTCCCGTACATAATATTTCCAGATAATTAATTTAAACGCAATTAAATAAATAAGTCATATTGGGGTCAAAATGGCACCCATGCCTAATCACCAACCACAACCTAATTTGGTAGTCTAAGAGTGAACCTGTTAGCAGAATGAACGAACATGTATATATATAAAATCAGAATGCATGGTAAAGCAAGGAAGATGTATATACCCCAATCTTGTGCTTTGACTTGGGGTCTAAGTCTAATGTCAACCCACTGCACTTCCACATAACTGAAGAACGTCTCAATTCTCAAGAAAAACTGAAATGGAAATAATATAAACCTTAAGGGCATCATTATTAAGGTTCAAGTTGAGAGTTGGAGTCCAAGCCCATCCCAAAGGTATTGCTATGGAACATCCGTCAATTTATCCAATACCACTAAGCCCTTCCAAGGAAATTTTCAAATGACTGAGTATCGCTCGAGGCATGGCTTTACCCTGAGTCCATCCTGATCTCGCAAAAAGGGGTCGAGTGTCATCTGAGGCTGGCTTAGCCACATTGCCAATGGATCCATCCCGATGGGCCCTTCTGGAAATAGTATCATTTATAAGTATTATAAAACCCGAGGAAGCCTTGGTCTGAAAAAGAAAATGACACCGCCCTCTAGCACAAAGAGTAACCAGTCAGGAACAGAGGGTCTAACAGTGGCCCTTAATATGGGAACCACCTCCTTTCCCCGCCCTGAATTTAATTAAATTTTTTCATAGCAGCAGATATGACATAATTAGCATATTAAGTCACATCTTGAAAACTGACCAGATACACCCGTGCCTCACAAGGCATAAATTTAACAGTAAAACATAACAAATTGCAAGTAAATATACATATCATGTCAAACTCAGAAGATAATGCACATTTAAATAAATAACAGTTCAAAAAAACAAGTGCCAATGATCCAACATTTCAAGTTCATGTTCAAAGTAACTATTTATTATGTTTAATTACAAAAAAAGGGGATTCATAACACATGAAAATAATCAAAAAATAATCCCAACTAATGGAAAATTACACTGACCATGTTGGCACACCCAAAGGGGTGTCCGACTTTGTGGCAACAATTTAAACCACTATTTATTTAATTTTAAAACCATAAAAGGGGATTCACAATACCTACAGATGATTAAATTAATAACCCGACTAATTGAAAATACATTGACAATATCGGCACGCCCAAAGGGGTATCTGATCATGTTGCAACAATTAAATCAAATTAATATAATATGATTAAGGATTCATCAATTAGTAAAAACAATTAAGGTTATTAAATTGGGTAAAATTGCACAAAGTCGGTAGGCACCGACTAATAGCACAATGATGTGTTTTTATAAACCGCAACAAAATGAAGGGAAAACGAGTAGGCACCCTACCTTGTAGTCATAGATAACACTAAGATCTGCAGTAGGATTTTATTTGACCTAAAACTGATGAAAATGAAGGATTTTAGGAAAACTCGGAAATATGGTAAAATTCTTCCACGACTAACTACAAGCAGAATACTCAACGAAATTGAACGATCCCACTTGCGAAAGGTTACCCTTTCCCTAATATTTAATGTGCACCTGATGGCGAAGTGATTAGATGATGGAAGGAGGGGATATGACCTTCCAAAGGGGAGTGAGAGGGGTGCACCACCTAGGGGGAAGAGGGGTGCGACGTGAGGGAAGGGAGAGAGAGAGAGAGGAGAAGAAAAAAAGAAATTAAAGAAAGAAAAAGAAAAGAGAAAAATAAAAGAAAAATAAAAGATATGGGAAGGAGAAAATAAAAGAAAAGAATAAAATAAAATAAAAGAATTGAAAGGGAAAAAAATATAAAAATAATTAAAAATAGAAATCTCCCATTTTAATTATTTTTATTTTACCCGTATCCCCATTTCTATTTTATTTCAAAATTTCCTTTATCCTTTCTTGATTTATTTTAATTATTCTTTAATCTCTTATTACTCTTTTAAATTCTCAATTAATTATTAAAATTCCCAAACACCGTTCTAATGTGCGACATAACATTTTTCATTAAATTCCTACAGTTATTTAAATTAATTAAAAAGATTCCCAGGACCCACAGTGAGGTGGGTAGGCATGCACCGTGTGTCGCTTAATAAATTAGACTGAAATAAATTTAAAAAGGTATATACCTAATAAAGGCCAGGACGTTAAAGGTTAAAACCTTATAGAATCCAAAAGTGTGATTACTCTAAAATTTAGGTTTCCAAAATAAATAGAGAACCTATAAAAATTGATGAGAATGGGAAGAATAATGGAATTGAGAATGAAATGGTGAGGTTTACTTGAGAAATTTCTTTAGATTCATGAAAGAGGGGCCATGAATAAAAAAGGAAGAGGTTTGATCTATCCCTTGGAGCTCCCTAAGAATATGACAAACCAAATGGGATGGGAAGAATAGAGATAACTCTAAAAATATAATGGTTAAATTAGGTAATTTAAATTTTAAATAAAATCTAGGAAGACCTTACAACTTTTCTACACAAATTTTCAAAATGTGCACCATCCATGTAGATGTCACTATTCAAGATACGCCTTGACACATTGTAGACTCACAAAGTTTCTGCTAACAATGCACAAACCCATCACCACAAGATTCAGACATACTCATGCAGAAAGGCATGCCACATGGTTTCTCCTATGCCTCACCTCAAATTATGGGTTTCTTATTCACATTTACCATGCATGTTAAAAAATGAACTATGGAAAATTAGGCATAAGGGTAGCCACATAGTTTAGATTACACCATATTCACTAAATCTTGTGTATAATGAATTTATATGAGATGTTCATATACATGAATGATCATAACATGTAGTTAATATGTGCAAAATGTGAAAATAGGAAAATTTATATAAATTTTTAAAATTCAAGAATAAAATTTTAAAAATTTAAATTAACCTGAAATTGTATTAAATAAATAAATTAATGATAACAAAAGGTATACAAATTTCCCCAACATAGTAATTTTTTCTATAGAAATCCATTACTAAAAAATAGACGGTGACTAGACATGAACAATGGAACTCAACTCCCAAACAAAACCAAATAATATCAAGAAAATCCATTATATATATGAAAAACCAAACCATAACCATCTAATTTGAAACCTCAATAGAATAACGACCTAAAAAGTCATTCACATCATTTATAATTATTCTAAGATTTTGGAATGAAATTAAACACTCCTAAGAGGGAAACGACTAGAAAATAACTATCATTCTCCATCCAAAACCAACCAATCCTAGAAAAAACAACCAAATCATTTAGTGATATAGTTGACACAAAAAATTATTCCCATAAACGATGATCAAAACCAACCCATCCAAAACACTCAACCCTAAAATGAAATGTGGAAAAAACCACAAAAAATTAATATGGGTTCTAAATCTGGGTCACCATTCTTGATATGATTAAAATAGGATCCCAATCATGGAACACCATATCATAGAGATACTATAAATAAAACCATCACCTAAATGTTCTCACTGAGAATCATCATTAGTCCTAAATACTTAAAAATATTCCTAAGTTTACTCATGATCAACTCATCAAGAATATCATCACGACCAGCTACTCATAGAACCACCGAACCCCAAAGGAATATAATTCCATCTAGGTATATTAAGAATAACCTAAAAGAACCAACATCCCATAAAACACTTGAAAATATACTAGGGACTTAAATATACCTACATACATGAAACTATAAAAAAACACCCAAAGAAGGATTACACTCAAGAATCATTTTGATAACCCAATTTTTTTAAATGATCTAAGAGCACAAAAATTTCAGGGAAAAATCCCAAAAATGAAATACAGAAGGTTCAAAAACACAGATATTCCTCTAACTTCATTAACTTAGTCTAGAATCCCTAAATTAACACCTCCTTGAGGGACACCAAAGACATAATTCAAATAATATAGAGTTCTGATTCCACCCCTACATTTTGAGTCTTGGTAGACTCTAGAAATAGAAAATATTTTCCAACAGATAAAAGGATTTATTATAAGGATCAATCTAAAATAAAATCATTATAATTTACTTATTAACTTTTCTAAGAGGTTATTATACCACCACATGTTACTTTTTTTTAAATATTTTATGAAAAATGGGGAAATTTAAATTTTGAGAATTTTGGGATTGAATTTTATAAATTTATGGAAATATTAATCTATGGTTTTTACATAGTCACCAAAATGTTTGGAAAACTATGTAGATTACGCATCTAGAGGATTTTATTCTTCACATGGGTTAAGACACAAAATTTAGTTCAAACCATATGATAACCTATATAAAATGTTTCCCCAAATTTATAATTAGAACTATTAATGTGCATGGATAATGCATGGTTTGAGGAAATGAATCATGGAACCCATGAAGCTTAACTTTATATATGGGGTTTCATAAGGGTTGTTGTAATTTTTTTTGCATGGTTAGTAAAAATCATTCAAGTAATCTGTGAACATTATCATAGATTTCATTGTTCTCTTCCACGAATGGAAAAGAGTTTGTAATATAATGAAGAAAAACACTAATGTTTTCCAAGATTTCATTTAAAAGATAAATTACTTAATTTAACCCTTTTATTTTAGGTTCTTCCTCTCCAATAACTCTCCCATTGGGTTTTAACAACACTTAGGGATATCTAAGGGAGGACACCAACCTATTCCATATTCATTCTTGGTCCCTCTTTCTTGAATCTCGAGTTATTTCACATGGAAACCACTTTCTTTCTTCCCCAAATCCCTTTTTATTACATTTATATTCCCATATCCTAGGGTATACCTTTCTTCTAAAACCTAAATCATGTTTCAAGATAGGGTTCAGGATTGGGGTGGTTATAACCTTGGATTTTGTTTTTTAGAGACCCGTGGAGGGTGTTTCCTTGCCTATTTTAGCATTTACCATGAAAGTGGATCCATTTTTACATTTTTATAATGTATTTTAGGTATTGTTTTATGTATTTTCTTTTATTTTTCAATTTATGGAATTCTTGGATTTTATAAATCCTTTTTTAATTAATTTATAGTTTTATATGATGTTTTGGATGAAATTAAAAAAAATAATTCATTGTGAAATTTGTCTTTGTATAAAGGTATTTTCTTATGAATTTTTGTATATTTGTTTTAAATTAAATGTTTTAATATTATAACTTTTATTCAAATTTACCAAGGGTATATTTAAATGTTTTGATATAAAATATAGTCCTTGAGTGTCGTTGGTTTTTAAAATATATTTCCCGGGATTTAATGTATTATTTTAGATTTAAAATGGGTTTGTTCTAGAGATTTATATTTTTTTGAAATAATTTAATTTTAATGAATAATTATGTTGTTTGGAATTCTGAGTCATTTTTCAAGACAAAACTCTGTTGACACCTTATAAAGTAAATGATTTAATATTGTGAGACCCTCATCTCTTTACCATTGTGTTTTTCATCCTTTTTTGAGTTGTTTATGATTATGTTACATATATATGATGTGAAATGGGGATATTAAATGTGAGGGTTTCAGGAGTGAAGTGAGAGAAAGTTTCTTTTGTTTTATTTTGAGAATTTACTAGATTGATTGCATTCCTACATAGTTATTTGGTCATGAGAACCTAGGTAGCTACATGGGAGGTCTAAGATTATACTACATTATATTGTATACACAATAACACCCCCTATTTGTGGTATTAGGGGTTTAATTTTGTGTTTTTATTTAATGGTTTTTTGGGGTCAGTTTCAATAATTTTCCTGAAGTTTTTAAAATATTTTGAAGGTTTTTTGGAGGGTGCACAACTAGTACGTAGTTAAAGGATATCATCCCAATTCGCTATGTAATAGTGCGAGGTGGAAATAGTACCCAGAGAGTGGAATATAGTTGGGGAATGGTCTAAAACCCTAATATTTTAGAATATATTTCTCTTTAGATAATTTTATTTCTTTAATGGATTCTATTACACACAACACCAATTTTAAACAAATCGTGATATAATATTAAAATATTATTATTTAAAGTTATAGTTATCACATATACATTAGATTTTAAATAATGAATAGAAATAACTAAACTATAAAATATTATTATTTAAATATTTATAAAATTAATTAATTGATTATCAATTAATTAGAAATAAATAATAATATTTATTTGAAAATAAAAGAGTGTTTTTTCTCAATTTTTTTATTCTCACAATGTGTTTCTAGCTTCATAAATCTCACTTATAA
The DNA here is from genome assembly GCA_963277665.1 of Viscum album. Taxonomy (NCBI): domain Eukaryota; kingdom Viridiplantae; phylum Streptophyta; class Magnoliopsida; order Santalales; family Viscaceae; genus Viscum; species Viscum album. The sequence goes on from OY728150.1 coordinate 1,515,387,091, forward strand.
CTAGTGGGGAATGATTTTAATGACATTTATATATTATAAATTCAATAAAATTTTATAAAATTTTATATATTATTCTTACAAAGTTTGAGTTGAGAATAAATCTCATTTTATTTTAAAAAATAGTATTTTTCTAAAAGAATTTTTAATCTCATTTTGAAAAAATATTTCAAAAATAATTTATACCACATATAATTATTTAATTTTTTAAAATGTATTCAAAATATTTAATGAAAATTCTCATATTTTGTAAATATACCTATTTTATTATTGGTCAATATGAATAGTAACTGTGGAATAATTTATCACCCCAATAAAGGATAAATTGGGATAACCTTGGTTAAAACTATATGATAAGGCCATAATTGTTCATCCTAATTATTATTGGATAAATTTAAATTTAAAGTTATTTGTTAAATTGAAACATTTTAATGAAAATTACTTATATAATATTTAAAGAAAACAATGTTAAAGAGTTTCACTCTCTTAGTTTAAAATATATATTATGTGTCTACATAGTGACCAAATCATGTTATGAAATAATTTAAATGCCTATTTTGAGAATAATGAAAATATTTTAATGAAAAAAATTTATTTTTTAATTTTTATTAATTATATAACCACATTGAATTCTTATGAGACACTGAACTTGCATTTTTTTAATTAATATAAAAATAAAATAAATGATTTTAAAAATATTAAAAGTAATATAATTTGAGAGAGTTATAGTGTTACATGCTTTTTTGGAATAACTATAACATATTAATTTTATTTAAAAGTATTATATTTTAATACAAATTTTAATTAAGGTCGTTTATTTAAAATTGAATGAATAGTATCAATATAGACATTAATGATCTTTAATCAAAACACTATTTTTTAAAATTATTTAAAAATCATGAAAATCTTTAAAGTAGACAAGGTGGATAATATATAGTCTAAAATTTCAATAGTTTCCCATTTATGAGTCAATTTAAGCATTATATATAAAATTATAACACTTTATGAGTTAAAAATTCATTATCACGGTCAAGGTTAAAATAGGTTAACTAATGGGTTAAACCAAAATATAAGTTTTAAAACTCCACATAAACCTATATTGTTTTTTATGAGATTTAAACTCCATACTATTCTTGATTTAAATACATATCCCTTTAGAGTAATTAATTCTAGACAATGACAATATTATATTTTAATCTTTTAATAAATTTCAAGTGTACCCCAACCATAAATTATAAAAGGCCACCTCTTTTATCTTCTACACACTATGTTAATCATTCTAGATTGACTATAGCCTACCAAAAATCCCTTATAAACTTCATTATACTCATTAGATAAGTGTTATTATTTAAAAATTACTAACCCTAGGGTCCTTAAGAGGTGATCTAAAGGAGTTGTATCAAAGAAGAGTTAGCCACCTTAACCAATCACTTACTTTTAAATTTTTATTTTACCTCCTAAAAATATATAATATTATTAATTAAATAGTCAATTTAGTACCCTAAATATACTGACATAATTATGATTGTTAAACCACAATTATTTCATCTTATTTTCAAATCAAAAGGGAATTGAATGTATCGATCGTGTATACATATGTATTACCGTCTCCACGTAGAAATACAATTAATTTTCATTAAAATATGTTATGAATTAGTATTATTGTGGGTTAAAGTTTATAAATTATATATATTACCCACTTATTATTATATAATCATAATACCATATAATGATTACGTCAGTTGTGTGTACATGTAGACTACCACCTCCACGAAGTGATGTGATTCATTTTTCATATCCACTTTACATGGATGATAATAAGGATGGATTTGATGAATATGTATGATAGAATATTTATTTTATAAAGGTTAATTATTATTCCCATTTCTTTCATTCTTTCCATCAAGAATTAAAACATCTTTCTTGCATACGTACGACCTACCATATCCATAAATAATGTAAATAATTTTTCTGTCTCTACCATTATGGATGAATAAATTTTTTAATATATAATGAATATATATGTTATAATAATCCTTAAAATTATTCTGGTATATAATTATTATAAATTTAAATTTATTATGTAAGATGTTTAATAACATTCGAATAAAGTCGATCTCGAGGTATGGGATTTTTGTCTCACTTTATTTTATCAAGACACATACCATATTCACAACTTGTTTATTTTATATTGTGTATATAATACCCATTAATGTAATTTACTATTCTTATTTTGAATTTTTTTGATTAACATATCCAACTAAGGTTGTTTCTTTCATGGTTATAATGATTCAATGATTGATAAAGTTGTAAGGGTTTTATGCTATAATATCATTTTTATAGGGATTCTTTATGATTATGTTTCCAATGATTAAATTCCAGGATATAACTACCAATAATATCATCAAGTATCTTTTCCTCTGGTTATTTTATAAGAATATATGTTTTCATTTCATTCTTCTCTCTTTGAGTACTCAAGAGACATAATGGATGTTTTAAGGAAAATGAACCTTATTTATCTCTTTTCCCAAGAAACATTTTTATTCCACATAAATGTTCTATTAATATATTTTAAATGAGGTTTTAATATTATTCTATGTTTTTTAATATATTTTTATGCATGGTTTAATTTTTACATTGTTTTTAAAAGGAATCCTCCTCTCCTTTTCTAAATGAGGTAATTTTGGACATTTTCTTAAAAAGTGTGAAATTAATGTTTTATTTTAACATATACAACATGAATAGAATTTACCAGTGTCATGGACAACCAATTATATGAATCATCCATTATATGTTTCCAAGGTAATTTTTAAATAAAAATTTTTCCTTAATATTTATAAATTTTAATGTTTAGAAAAGGTTATTTTAAGGTGAAATGGATATTTTCTTCAAGAAACATTCATACGATCCTTTAAAGGAATTATTCATATATAATAAAATCCTTTAATGTTACTAATGATTTAATAGGTATATGATATAATGATACCCTCTTTATTCTTTCTTTGAGTGGTTTATTATTATGATGATGAGATATTTATGAATCCCATTTATTTTCATTGGTTATGTTATGTTGAATTGATGAAATATTTATGAACTCTGTTTTATTTTAATTGGTTATGATGTAATGATATGATGAATTTTATTATGATCTTGTATCACAAATATATATGGTTTTAATTTTGTGATGGGTGGGATCAGAATTATATGGACCTCTAAATAATTGGGTAATGTTTTATATCACATGATATAAATATTGGAAGTACATCGATAAGATTTCTCCATTATGAGATCAAGTTGATGTGCTTGATTCATTTTGTGTAACAAGTTTATGTGCTTGATCTTTTATGGGAAACAAGTATTTTTTCTTGATCCACTAGGGTAAATAGGTTTTTATTCTTGATATGTTTTAATTTGATGGTATAGGTATTTCACATTGACATATAAAATGGTTTCTATACCTATGATGGTTCCACATATAAATGACATGAAATTATGGTTTATGATTGATTTATGATGTTTTCTCACTCTTATGAATCATTTATTTTGAAATGATAAATATTTATGCCATAAGACAAATTTATATCTTTAACATATTGGGTATGAACTTTATAAGTTATAGTCATTATCTTATACCCTTATTCTTACCATATGATTCCAAATGATCATCGATTGATATCACCCATGTTTACCCTTACTGAGAATCAATGCTCCTGATTTATTATGTTTCCTTTCCCCAGGATATAATGAAATATTTTAAGTATGGATTTTCTATGAATATTACTAAATGGGATGGTATTTTGAGAGATGTTTAGGATCTTTCTTGAGATAAGAAAATTTTGTATCTAGTCTCCAAATTTACTAATCCTTTTTAATCCTCAAGTTTTTGTTTTTGAATTTTATTGAATATTCATTGAAGAAGATATTATATTTATTACTATAATGACTGGGTCTTTATAGTTGATATTAGAGTAAGGTTTAATCAACATTTGGAGATTTGGGTTATAAATTTTTTTGGGAAATTATGAGTACAAGTCCATATATTTTAAAATATCCTACAATTTTGGTGAAGGATAAATTTAGTGGTTTCTACAAAATTACATACATATATAGGTATTATAAGAATATGTGGATCTAGAATAGATTTACTTAGTGGTAATAACTCCAGAAAGGGATTATTGGGTTTTGAATCGATTTTCATGTAGTGTACGACAACATGACTTATTGCACACCAGGGTTTGACAGTCCTAAGGGATATGTTTTGGAAATTCACAATATCATTATGAAATATAATAAAATATTTGAATAATGATCATAAATGAGATTGGTAAAACATAAGGTTTCATATATTGAAAATAAAGTGTCATTATTTTGACATTATATAAATTATTTTTCATGATTATTTGGTTTCCACTATGAATATTTTTTCTCACACTATTATTTTCAGTTTTAGACAATTGGTAAAACCTAAAGGATCTATGTTAATGACGAATGTGATTGATAATGTAATGAATTTCCTCCTGAGTGACCAAATTTTATTGGAGTCAGAATATAAAATCTCATTTCTTTGATTATGCAACCTTCTCCTGCTATCAATCATTCTGAGATTCTAAATGAGAAAAGAAGTTAATATTTTTATATTGAGTCTTTTATAAGGAAACATTCACCGTATTTTAGTGTTTCTATGGATCCAATAGTTACTAAAAAATGTATCAATACCACTAAAAATATATTTTTTGTTACCTAGTGTATGGATCATGAAACAACAATATTTGTTATCTATATTTTGGAAGGTGAAGCAGATCAATGGTGGACTCTCATAAAGAATAAAATGCAGTAATAATAAATTGACTCTATGGAGTGGGATGATTTTAAGATCTTATTTTTCAATAAGTTCTTTCCCTATATTATTTTTGTGACAATGTATATATAATTACTTGAGTTAAAGTAGAAATATGATGAATCTTCTAGTACCTATGCATAAAAGTTTACAATATTTTTGAGGTATGCATCTTGTATTATCATACACCTAAAAGTAAGGTTGATTTATTATATAGTGGCTTGAAGCCATGTCTCTAAAAGACATTAACTATAATAGATTTTAGTAGCTATAAAGAAAATTTTCTATGTGAACATATGTTATAAAAATAAATTTTATATTCACCTCATTCACGTGGTTTTGATAAAAAAATGAACATCAAGTCTCATGAAAACTGTAATAAATCACATGGTGGAAAGAAATTCCAACCATCTGTATACTAAAAACGTGGGAAGAAACATTATAAGAATTACATAAATCAAAGTATAAGGTAATTTAAATGTGCATGGGAGGGTTATAAATATATTTAATGTTTAATGTTTATGAATATTATAGTTAAGGAAATAATGTAATGGAAGATTTCAACTAATGAACCACCCACACTTTAATGCATTAAGTGCATGGAATATTGGAATTATGCCAACCAGTTCATGAATCTGAAGGTTTTTAATAATTACTATTAATAATGTATTACTCCCAAATAAGAAGGGAAATATATTGCGATCAAAACTACAAAAGTGGTTTATGATAATGAAATGTTGAAATGTACACTTACTATCCACGCTAGAATAGACAATGTCTTATTTGATTATAGTTCTAACCACTCTTTTTTATATAGAGAATTTTCAAAGTGTATTGAATTACCTGATCAATTATTTTATATTTAGTTCACATTAAAATATCATAATGGTACAATGATCACATCTCAATCCTATAGTTCTTATTCGGTTAAAGTTTGTGGGAATGTGCTTCCTATAAATCTTTTGATTCTCCTATTAGTTGAATTTGATGTAATTTTAGGCAAGGATTGAATTTATTTTTTAGATCCCATAATAATTTTTGAGTAAGGGGAGCCACATTTCTTATTCCAAATGATCCCATGCTCATATATCAATGTGATGATAAATATTAACTTTCGATATAAATAAAATCCATTATTGGGGTCATGATTCATTTAAAAAAGGGTTTTCTATCTCATATGGTTGGGGAGAAAATCAATATTAAATATATATATTGAATGGTATTTTGTTGATGTATATTTCAATGAATTTCATAGTATTCCACCGAATAATGAATTTGAGTTCTCAATAGAGCTCATACATGGTTCTACCCCTATTTCAAAGACTCCATATAGAACGTACCCAGTTGAGTTGTACAAATAAATGAAGTAACCCCATGAGAATATTAACAAGTTATTCATTCATCCATGTGATTCAACATGTGGTATACTTATTATTATTATTAAAAATAATGATTGATGAATGCTACATTGTATTAATGAATGAAAATTGAACAAGTTCACTATCAAGAACCAGAATCCTTTACCCCATATTAATAAATTGTATGATAAACTATGTAGAGTTTGATAATTTTTGATGATTGACCATAATTAACGATATCATCAATTTAGGGTCAAGAAAGAAGATATACCCACTTCAAAATTATATAAAATTCATGGAAACTATGAATTTATTATGATACGATATCATCGTACCAATTTCCTTATTATCATCAGAGATTTAATGAATAGATTCTTTATAGAATATCATGGTTATATTATGGTATCCTTTATTGATGATAATATTATTTATTAAAAGAGAAATCAATATATTGATGATCATTTGATAATTGTGATGAAGACCCTGAGGAAAGATAAGATTTATTAAAAAATTACCATGTATGAATTTTGGCTTCATAAATATTCATCTTTGGGTAATATAATATCATGTGAGGGTATATCGGTTGATCCATCAAAGGAGGATGTTATTGAATATTGTACAAGACCAACCACTATGAATGAGATCTATAGTTTTCTTACTTTGGTGGGATATTATTGAATCTTTGTGGGTAATTTATCACAACTATGTAATACCCTCATCGAGTTAACTCGAAAGGGAGCTAAGATCCATTGAAAAAAATGAATTTGAATAAAATTTCCAAGATATATAGAGAAGGTTAGTTTGTGAACCAATGCTTAATTTAACTTTTAGTGGACAGGGGTTTGTAATCTATAGCGATTCATAAAATAAGGGACCGAGATGTGTTCTCAAGCAGAACGATCTGATTATAGCTTAAGCCTCATTCCATTTGAAGGTTCATGAAACAAATTACCAAACTCATGATTTAGAGTTTATTATGGTAATTTTTTCATTAATTATATGGATTCATTATCTTTATGGAGAAAGGTGTTATATATATACTAATCATAAAATTTTAAAGTATATTTTCACATAGAAAGAGTTGAATATGATCCAGAGAAGATGGTTGGGGATGATTAAAGATTATTACTACTCAATATATTACCACCCTAGTAGAGAAAACAAGGTGGATGATGTTATGATTCTAAGGGATCATGATACCTTTTCTATTATTATGATCACAAAAGATATAATATTTATGGATTTGAAAAGGATGGTTCTTGAAATTTTAAATGAAGGGGACAAATATTATCTTTCTAAAATGAGTGTTTAACCATCTATCCATGTGTAGATTAAGAAGGCATAGAAGGATTATGTAGATTTGTATAATAAGTTTATAAATGTTCTTGAATTTAACCTTAATTGTAATGGAATGATAAGGTTCATGAACCATGTATGCGTTCTTTCCATATCATACTTCAAGTAGATATTATAGGAAACTCTTAGTTTTTCATTCTATATTCATCATGGATGTACGGAGATATATAAAGACAATAAGAGTATTTATAGTGTGATATAATTAAGAGAGCTATTTTAGAGTTGGTATCTTAGTGCATGATATGTAATAAAGTTAAGGATGGGAGAAAAAAGTCCAACGGGATGTTATAACTATTACTAATACTATAAAAGAAAATGAGAAAACATCACCATGGACTTTGTCATCAGACTCCCCAAAATTTATAAAGGGAATACAAATATATGGGTAATATTCAGTCAAATTAAAAAGTCATCACACTTCATTATATTTGGACCATATTTAAATGATATACATTAAGGAAGTGGTAAGGTTTCATGGAGTAACACATTATATTTTGTCTGATCCAGATCCAAGGTTTACATCGAAGTTTAAGATAGTTATTCAATAGGATCTAAATATAGAGATATGTTTCAACATTTCTTATCACACATAGAATTATATTTAGTATAATATAACCATTAAAACCATATAGTATATTTTGGAATATTGTTATATGGATTTCAAAGGTAGTTTGGATATACACCTTAATCTATTTGTGTTTTTTTTATAATAATGTATTTCACTCGATAATTCAGATGGCTCTTTATGAAGAACTGTTTGGAAAGAAGTGTATAACTATAAAATTTTGGGATAAAGTTAAGAATGAAATATATATTGACCTTATATATTCAAGGAAATGGAATAGAAATATAGATCCATTCAACATCACACTAAGGAACCTCATTATCGATAGAAAAGTCATGATGACAATCGTTGGAGTGATCTAGAGTTTGAAGTTTGTGAGAAGGGGTTTCTTTGAATTTATCTATGTAAGAAGGTTTTAAGATTCAGGAATTATCCCCTTTTATATTCTTGATTGAGAAGGTATGGTATCTTATCACTTGATGCTTCTACAAAACCTTTATCAGGATCATGATATATTCCATGTATCTCTCTTGAGGAAGTACATACCTGCTCCATTACATGTACTAACTCAAAGGTCATAACTCTAGAGAATCAGATTTCTTATGAAGAAAAACCAGTAGAAATATTATACCCTAAAGATAATGTGTTGTGAAACAAAACTACTCACCCAATGAAAGATCGTTAGAGGAATCATAAATTCAAAGAAGCTACTTAGGAACCAGAGGATACAATGAAACACAGATATCCTCATTTTTTGTATCTAAGTGATAAATTGTGAGGGAAAAATTTATTTTAAGGGGGTACAATATAACACTAAAATATTTTAGAATATATTTATCTTTAAATAATTTTATTTATTTTATGGATTTTATTACACGCAACATCGAGTTTAAACGAACCATGATATACTATTAAAATATTATTATTTAAATTCATTGTTTTCACATAACCATTGGATTGGTGGGTATGAATAGGAATAATTAAACTATAAAAATTAATGGTATTCATATTTATAAAATTAATTAATTGGTAACCAATTAAATATAAATAAAATTTAACCATCATTTGAAAATAAAATAAATGTTTTTCTAAAAAACTGTTTTCATACTCACAATGTGTTTTACCTCAATAAATTAAACTAATAACTATTGGTGAATGTATTTAATTAGTTTTTTATATTATAAATTTAATAAACAAATCTAAAAAATAATTTAATATTTTACTTTTCATGAGTTAAGAATAAATCAATTTTTATGCTTAAAATTGTATTTTTATAAATGTTGTCTGTGTCATGTTTTACACAATTATTTTTTAATTAATTTTTACCCCTTATAGTCATTTAATTTATTAAAATTTATTCAATACTTTTAGTCACAAGGTTTAATTTTTTTTAAATAGTCCATTTTTTCAATACGAATAGTAGCCGTGAGAGTTTTTTACCTCAATAAAAGTGTAAATTGGGTTAATATAGGATAGAACTAAGGGATATAATCGTAAATTATCATTATAATTATTATTGGTTAAATTTAATTCTAACCTTATAACATTAGGATGAAAATTTATTTGTTTAATGGACAATTGTTTTTGTAAAATTAACTATATAATATTTAAGAAAATTAAGATACAAATTTCACTCTCTAAGTTTTAAATATCTATTATGTGTCCACATAGAGACAAAAGAAATTTATGAACATATATAAATATCTATTTTAAGAATAATGAAACTATTTTCATGATGGAAATTTATTTATAATATTTATTAATTATATAATTACATTATATTCTTATGCAATGCTGACACACTATTTCATCAATTAATTGAAAAATAAAATAAATGAATTTAAAAATTTTAAAATTAATATTATTTGAAGGAGTTATAGTGTACCATGAATTTTTTAGATAAATATTATATATTATTTATTTTTAAAATGATTATTTTAAAATTCCAACCTTTTATTTATGTCTTTTATGTCAAATTAAATGAATTGTGTCAGAATTGACATTGGTGATATTTCATAAAAATAATATTTTATTAAATTATTTAAAAAACCTTAAAATATTGAAACAAGAAATAATAGATAATATATGGTCAAAAGGTTTTTTCCATATCCATTTATGAGTCAATTTTAACATTATAAGTAAAATTAGAATCCTTTAAGATTGAAAAAGACATTATCATGGCTACGGTTAAAATAGACAACTAAGGGGTTAAACAAAAATATTAGGTTTAAATAAAAACATAAACCTGTAAAAAATTTATTGGTTGATAGTATTTCAACACCATACTATATTATATTTGAATCTATATAATTTTTTTTGTGGAATTTGTTATTGATAATTAATTTATTATACATTAATATATTAAGAAATTCTAAGAGAGACCTTCCACTCAATTATAAAAGGGAACCCCTCATTTTTATTCCAAACACAACATTAAGCCATATTTATTGTCTATATCCTACCAAAATACATTCTCAACTTCCTTATATAAATTTTAAAGGACATAATCTTCCCAAAAGGCCAACCCTAGGGTCCTTAAGATGAATTCTAGAGGAGTTGTTTCGAACAAGAGGTAATGATCTTAACCGATCACATCCTTGGTAATTATTATTTTAACTCCTATAAATGTTTTATATTATTTATTAAATAATAAATTCAGTATTATAATCATACATAAATTTTATTATTATTATCAAACCACCATTATTTCACCCTTTTTACATTAAATGGGATGTGAAATTGTCGCTCGTGTGTATATACAGTTTAACGTCTCTGTGTAGCAATACAATTCATTTTTAATTACCATAATTTATGGATTGGTTATATGATGGGATTATAGTTCGTATATGATATATTTTTTAACTAGTTATTATTCTTTAATGATAATATCATTTCTAACATCTTACCTTCCAAACCGTTGGAAAACAATAACATCGGTCGTGTGTACGTTTCAACTACAACCTTTACGAAGTGATGTGTTTCATTTTTCTTTTCCACTTTACATGAATGGTAATAAGGAATAATTTTATGAATATATATGATGTATATTATATAATAATTATCATAAAATTATGAATTATAATTTATCTTTATTTGGTTTCTTCTTTTAAAAATTGAAAACACCGTTAATGTGTATATATGACCTACAATCTCCATGAATGGTGTTATTCATTTTGCTATCTCTAAATTTATGTATGACTCCAAATATATGTATATATACATATTAATATGAAATCATAATATATGTAAATTATTTTTTATATAATTCTAATAAATTTAAATTTATTATATATGAGGTAAAATAAATTTTGAAGAAAGTTTATCTTGATGTATGTGATTGACATCTCAATTTTATTTCTGTGAGATAAATTCCATATTCATCACTTGTTTATTTTATGTATTTTACATCCTACACATGAATATAATTTATAATTATTCTTATGAATGTTATATGTATATACATATTTATCTAAGGGTTTTAATTTCACGGGGCTTATGATTCCAAAGTTACTGAAGCTGAAAGGGTTTTATGTTACAATCTCATTATTTATCAGGATTTTTATGATTATATTATGATGATGAAAATACATTACCTACCTCTCAATAATATCAGGAATCTTATTTTCCTCTATTTATTTCTGGAGAATATTTTTTAATTCATTTTTCTCTCATTAATTACTCAAGATACTGAAAGGATGTTTTTAAAGAAAATAAACTTTATTTTTATCTTTAGTTGAATTGTTTTCCTTCTATATATATATTTTATAAAAACAGTTTACTAGATATTATTGTTATTATAATATAATTTTTAATGTTATTTTTACCAATTTTTTACATTTTAAAAATTTGTTTAAAAGTAACCTTCTTGTAATTTTACAAATGAGGAATTTTTTTAATTTTTCTAAAAAAGTATAAAAGGGAATTTTTATTTTATTTTATATGGAATGAAAATAATTTCCCAATTTCTTTACTTACCGATGCTTTAAATAATTGATTACATATTTCCAAGTTTATTTTCAATGAATATGTTTTCTTAAATATCGGGAAATGTTTTTTTTTTAAAAAGGTTATTTCGTAGTGAAAAATATGTTTTTATTAATAAATTTTCTAGTAATCCATTAAAAGTGTTCTAAATAAATTATAAAATCCTTCAATGTTACTTATGAGTTACTAGGGATATTATCCAATTATACCATCCCATTTATTTCTTTGGGATGTTTATGATTACGATGATGATATTTTTATGAAACCCATTTATTGTCATGTGTTATGCTACGTTGAATTTATGAAAAGTTTATAAAACATATTTTAATTACATGGGTTATGATGTGATGATATGATGACTATTATTATGATCACATGTAACACACATATATATTGCTTTAATTATGTTATGGGGGTGAAATTATACAGACCTCTAATGCACTGGAAAAAGTTTTATATCTCATGAGATAATTATGGTAAACAAGTCAATGTGCTTGATGAATTATGGGAAACAATTTGATGTTTTTGATATATTATGGGAAAGAAGATGATTTGATTGATCCAATATAGGAAACAAGTCGATGTTCCGGATAAACTCTGGGAAATGGGTGATTGTGCTTGATCTATTGTGGTTGGATAGTCTTTTTAGTTAACCTTGAAATAGTAAATTATTTTTATACCTATGATGGTTCCACAGTTCTATGAAGTGAACATAAAGTTCAAGGTGGGTTTATGATATTTTATCACTATAATAAATCATGTATTTGTAAATTATAAACTTTATACCATGAATAATTTTTATGATATTTGATTTATTGGTTATGAACTATGTATGTTATAGTCCTGATCACATTCCATTATGCTTACTTTATACTTTCATATGCTCATTTATTGATATCTCCCATGTTTAACTTTACTATTCATCTGAGCTCAAATTTTTTTCCCTTTCCCCATGATATTAAAGGTTTTATATAGGGGGTTTCTATGATTATTAATAAATGGGGAGGTAATTTTTAGAGATGTTGAATATCATTCATGAGATAAGAATATTGTGTATCTAGTCTCCAAAGACAATAAAACTTCATGGTCCTCAGGAATGCATTTGTGAAATTTATTTAATATTCATCTGAAAAAGATGTAATATTTTTGTATCAAGATCCTAGTTCTTTATACTTGGATTGGAAAAACCATGTCTGAACTATATGAAATCATTTTTTGGACAATTATAATTTTCAATGTTGGTGAACGGTTTTCCAAAACGTGTGTGTCATTAAAGGGGTTATGAAAATTTGATTTTTAACATTGTTTTCTCCCAAAACATCAATTATTCCTCCTATGGATAGGGATATTGAATTAGAGGGTTCATTTAAGTGATTTTGGTGATTTATTTTCTTCTAGATATTCTTCTATTTTAATATTAGATAATTGAACCTCAAAATCAAAGGTAATATTCTCGTTATCCACTCTCCTCAAACCCTCTATCATTTTTTCTTAGGGTAATCCCTTGTATATGGTTTTCATGATTAGATATAGTAGTCAGTATAAGTTTTTTTTATGTTATTTTATATGTATAATCATTTAATGTGTTGTAGTTCTCAAATATATGAGGGCTCGATGAGGTTTCATCTTGGAAACATGGTTCGTGGTAGGTTGATTCTCTAGAACTACACTACAATTGAGAACATGATGGATTTATTTTATGAAATATATTTCTCCAATTATCTTATTAAAATAATTGATAAACCTATTTGTAATTATATAATTTCCTTGATTCTCAAAGGGTTACATATTATTTTAAAATTTTTCGAAAACCTTATTCAATTTTTCTTCTTGGGGTGTTATAAATCGACTCAAGGGATATAAGTATTTCTTGCCATTTCGGCTCTCTGAGTAGAATTCACATCAAAATATATTTTGTTATGTTTTTTGTTCATTTAGATTTATTATGATATGTCAAAGCTAAATTCATGAAAAAAATATGGTTCTACTTGAAAAAGGTGATGCTCTGTGCTAGGATAGAAGCAGATGCACCTGATGGGTACTTAGTCACAAAACATGTTGTATGAAAGAAGGTGTTTTGTGAAGAAGTAATGGTAGAGGCTCAGGATTTGTGACCAATGGGTAGAATTATATGTACAAGAGAAATATTATCACATGGAAAGTCAATGTGTTGTACTAGAACCCCACCAATTTATAGGAGTGGATTGTGGCCTTGTGCACGTGGGTAAGTTCCTTACACGCGAGACCAAAAATTTTGTGTGCACACATAAAAATGCATCCCTCTATTTAAAATTTCACTTAGAGACCTACATTATAGACCCCATTTAATTATGATTCTGGGGGGGGGGTGGTGGTGTTGAAGTTCCATATGAATCCACAAATATCTAGATTTGGTAAAACTAAATCCACTATCTGGCTTTAAGAACAATTCCAAGATCGACAAGGGGGGTGTTCACACTTTACTATTTGTGTGAAAGGATTCAATCCATGAATAATATCCTTGAATGAAAAATATGATGAGATTTCTCACCCCTTCCCTGAAGGCCACATATAAATCCATGGTAATCACATGTAAAGTGGAAGGCATGCGTGCAAGACATTGGTGTTACATGGAAGAGTTCAATCCATGTACTGACCTTTTTTTTGGAAAATAAGATATTAATTAATAACCTTGTATGGGTATAATACCACACCAAATCTTGAAGCTATGCCCAAATCCTCTTATCACCTATAATCTTTTGTGCACATCACTGAAGAGTTGGGATATAAATATAAGTTCACCCCCATCATTGGGGTTACTCTCCAGAATATGAAGCATCACTCTACTATACATAAGACCAATCTTCTCTGACATCATGAAAGCATGGAATACTCATGGTATATACTATTTCATGATAGGCTCCCTGTGGGTCCACGATTGAATGGGGCCATAGTTGGGTAATCCTCTCCCAACCTCTTTCAACCTATGTCAGGTGTGTGCTAAGGCTCCACTTGAATGAAACCCTTACATTGAACATAACCCATTAATCTTGCATGCACCCCATATTTGAGATTCATTGACCAAACACTATGTTAGATTACCATTCTTCATAAACCTTTTCCTTAAAATCCCAGATGTTGTATGCAACTCTAGTGTGAAACCCTCCAAATTTGTACGCAATAATTTCATGCTCCCTCATGTGATGTCCTCTATGCCTCTAGTGAATGTGTTTCCATACGTCTTTCTTCTCAACCTTGGTACCATAATACTTATTTATTCTCCTCATAGGGATCATAATGTAGAACTCATGAGTGACCAATCCTCCCCATCATTTTACCTTAGAATTTCCAAATACATTCCCCACCCAGAGGGGCATGCGCAATGCTCACGTAAGCCAATGGGGTGACGATTGAGTCCGCCACATCCAAGCTACAGGATATAAAACATCCTAGTCCCTATATCCTCAACACAAGACTTTAAATTAGGTCATTTTCAATGTAAAATAGGTATAGGATGCTCCACGTATGAGTGGAATTAGATGGTACCCACACCGCCTACCCTCACATTGAATGAGATCCTCCTCAGGAATCTTTCACGCATAAGGCCCACACCATATCCAGCTGGTTCTTCTTTCATGTCACAAGAATCAGGTCTAATGTATCCTCTAGTTTCACACACCGATCATGTCTCATATGACCATAGAGGTTAGTGGTGATCATGAAATCCATGCCATCACTTCCATGGTACTCCTCCTTATGTATAAGCCCTAACCTTCTCTAACTATGTTGGATTTGATTCCCAAATAACCTGGATACATTAGAAGACTCTCTATGGTCTAAACCCAACAAAAACATGCTCAAAGGGACTCATCCTTAGGTATAATCTCCAACATTCTTGAACCATGCGGGATTTGATTCCCAATAACTAAAATATGTAGGAAGCCTCCCTGAGGTCTATAACCAATAACCACATGCCCCGTGGGCCTCCACCATAGGTATAATCCCTAACCTTCTTGAACTACATGGGATTTGATTCCCAAATTATTTTGACACATTATAATCCTCCCTGAGGTGAAAACCTAATAACCACAAGCTCCATGGGTCTCCACCATAGGTATAATCCCCAACCATTCAGAACTTTTTCAGATTTTATTTCCAACTAACCAGGATACGTATTAAGCCTCGTTGAGGTCCAAACCAAACATTCACATCCACCCCAATGTTATTTGAAACACATCCTAGGTAATATCATGACCCCTCACTTGGGAGACCGTGTCTCCTCCAGGTCCCTCAGGAAGGTTAATGTGTAAGCCCCCACTCCATTCCAACTAAGAGAAATCCTCTTGAAAAGGGAAGCTTCCATGAATAATCCCCACACCAACCCTCATAGATTCTCCTTTCATGAAAAGAGAGTCCATAACAAATATCATTAAACTTCATTGATCATTCCTTTAATATGACCTAAAACCATGACATCGAACTACATGAGTTTTGATCAATGTCTTCTAAACAGGGTACATAGGGCTCCAAACTGAGGTTTAGCCCTGACTAATAGTAAACCTAGGTTCTCCCACATGGGTATGTACATATTTGATCCACCTCAAATAGAAATTATGATTTACTATCTAGATTCACTCAAATTGGAATTTTTTAAACCCATGCTGTGAAATATTCCCTTTATGGGACAAACCCTCCAGAACCACCTCCCCGGGGTGTTATGATTTGTAAATTGGTAAAATTATAGGTTTGACATCTTCCCTACTAGGGATGCACCACCTTGATCCTCCATCATAGGGAATCTTGGTCAATCAACTCCATCTCGAGGAGATTTATAACTTTTGACCTGACCCCAAAAACATACCTCATGTAAAACAAAATATCCATGAGGTGAAATATTTGAAAGATACATGACCAAGACATCAGTTACCTAATTAATAACATGAGATTGTTTAGGTAAAAAGTGTTATAGGACTTACACCCCTGGAATTTCAACTCTGAAATTGACCTGGGATGCCTTGAGTTCCATGCCTAAGATGCCTCAAATGATATTCCCTACTAAGAGGAAGAATACAGGTGACCAATGATCCCAACATCCATAAATGCTAGCGATGCCCAATGTGACTACTCCATTAACCGATGTTTTCTAACATCTTTATAAGAAACAATGTCAAGATAGAAGTAGTGTATTTATCCAACATTCACAAAGATATGGCATCAGAAACGAGTTCCACTAACATGATTTAACTCTATGAGGGAGATATGGACTAGGTGATGGGAACCAAGCTCGAAACCATGGAAAGTGGAAATGACATCCTATAATCCATTTTTGATCAAGGATTATTAATTTTTGTTAAAGGTGATGAAAGAAACCCGCCTTTGGAAAGAGGGAATGTGGGGGAATAATATCAGCAGTGCATGTAGAACACATGAATACACACGGGAGCCCCCCTGTGGATGTGTTAAAAACAATGATTTTATATTATTATACCCCTATATCCCATGTAATTAAAATTTTAAATAGAATTAGGACATGATCATAATATTTTATCTGATATTGATTTAGTTTCATCCTTTTTGATTATATTGATGATTTATTATTCAATTGATGGTTAATTATTATTTCTTTTGATGTTTACCATTATCATATACCGCTGTGATAAAATTTTATCAAGAGGTAATAGTCTCATAATTAACACACACTAGTCCCTAACTACTAGTACAAAACCTCTAGAATATATGAAGAAAAACTTGAGGTCATTTGGCCAATTAGCTTGGGGTTCCGATCAGTGGCTTCTAGGGTAGGATACTACAAACCCCCCATGCATGTTGGTTCTTAATTGGTGGGGTGTTAGAGTCACCCAAAACACATTCAATGAAATTATTTAATGAGATTTTTGAATAAATAATGAACATGGTTGTGATACATTTCAATGAACATGGTTGGTGTGCATCCATACTACATTAGAGGGTAGAATTGTTGGTTCAAACTGGGTAACTGTTCCCCATAGGGAACACTAGATTATACCACTATAAAACAAATTGAGACCTAAGGTATGGTGTTTTCACACATAACTTGGACTATTTAGAATGAAGTATTTTATGGGATAGATAATTTTTTATATATTCCATTGGTGAGTGTGTTCATTAAATGTTTGTGTTTTTAGGGTGGGTTATTTCTTTGATTCATATTTATCACTCTTGATAACAAGTTTATATTATTTTTCTTTTTTAAAATAACTTGATCTAAGATATTATTGTCTTAGTGGTGTTTGTGGGAAGTTTAAGTGATATCATGCCAATTTAATATAATCATCCCAACATATTAAACTCACTTCATATACATACACTTTTTTAATGATATAAATAAAGGTAAATTCTTGTAATTTTCTATCGATGAACCATGATTTTTTGGTCTTGTCCTCCATGATTTAGAGTTGGGAGATTAATTTTAATGGAGATAGGATTTATTTGAACATTAAATAAAGATAATAAAAATATGTATCATACCTCATTATAAACAAATTCAAGTTACCATGGTGGTCCAGATACAAAATTTTTGTTAAGAAAAACTAGGTGTGTTTTCACCTCATCTTCATGGGTTAAGCCAATGAGATTTTGGTACAATGCATTAGTAAATAGAAATACCAATAGGGATTTTGCATTCACATGAAATGATATTTTATTTTTTATTCTTTGTTATCTGTTTACATGAAATTTTTATTGTTATAATTTTATTGAATATTCTTGTGGAAGAAAACAAGCATTTTAATAAAAGAATTTAGGAAAATTGTAAAATATAGTTTGTATTTTTTTTGTTTCTTGATTATTTATCATATTGAATTTCACTTATTCATCCTTTTTTGAATTATTTTTTATAGAAACATGATATTTATGTGGAAATTATGTATAAATTGGTAATAAATCAGGTTTTAAGTAATTTAATATAAAATTATAATAGATATTATTTTAATAAAATGTTAAAAACCTTAGGATAAGTATATGAAATCATAGTGACATGTTTGGTATTTTGTTTTCATAGTAATAGGTGATATTTTTAAATATTAGAAAACTTTTCTACAAGAAATAGTATATTTTTTTAGTTTTTTTTTGGGAAAAAATACCACAAAGAATCCTCTCTATATGTTTTGGGTGTGGTTATGTTTGTTGACAAAACCAGATGACCGTAAATGAGAATGGTTTGTGTTTTACGAAGACACATTTATAAAGTGGAACAGTTTCCTACCATTTTCCAAAATTTGGGTCTCAAAATCAGGAATATGTGTGAATAATGGTGAAGGAAATTGGAAAAGGAAGAGGAATGTGGAGACCGATCCATGGATCGTGTACCATGTCCGGGAAGGGTATGCGACCACGTACCAGGAAGTGGGAATAGTACGCGGATGAGGTTCACAGAACAAAAAATGGTTCACAGCTAAGCGACAGTGTAGAACGCGGATGAATTGGTGTCGGGGGAGGAGTTCGACCGTGTAGAAGAAAAGGTGGTACATAGAGCTCATCGGAAAATGGTTCTTGGATGCCTTGAGGGTTGCGGCGGAAGAATATTAGGTACACGGTGGGGGCTAAATCGAATCAAGATTTGGTAAATCTTGATTTAGTAGATTAAGTGGATATCTTTACCTATATAAGAAATGCTAATCCTACCGATTACTATGGATATGAAACTTTATTAGAAAGAATACTTTTCGTTGGGAATTTGGTGATGATCAAAGGTAGTTCATAAAGGTAGGATCGCGAATGATGAAGTGGTTCGCACGAAAGAAATTCCGCCAAATGTGTTTCTAGAGTTTATTAACCCGCAAAGGAAGTCTGGTATGCGGAGGAGGAAGTCCGGTTTGTGGAAGCAAATACAGTCCGCGAACACTGAATAGTTCACAAACAATAGGGGTTTCACAGAAGAGGTTCGTGAAGTCAGTACGTGGTAGGTGTACGAGATAGCGAAGGAGGATGCAGTTCGCGGATAGAGGAGGTTCACGGAAGAGGCAGTCCGTAGACAAAGGAGGTTCATGGAAGATGCAGTAGTACGCGGAAAATAGGGTTCACATACCAAACCTATCACTCAATACGCAAGAGAGACATGGTGGTTAGGGATTTTCACTAGAGGCTTTTGAAACCTTCAATTCAGTTTGTGAAAGTATTTTCCGGTACCTAATAGTACTCGGGAAGGTGGAATTCATCTGCGGGTGAAAACAAAACTTCAACAGAGCATCTATCTATAGTTGAGGATGAAGGAATTCATTAATATGAAAGGACCTACATGTCCACAAACTGTGTTTGAACTAAAATTCGATAAATTGTGAGTGGATTCCTTTCCAAGAGCATTGAGCGAAGGATGAGGAAGACGATGACCCTTTCCACCGGCAATGAGCTAGAGAAAGAGGCATAGGGAGTGACCCTTGGGAATGCAGTGAAAAGACCGTAAATCTTGTAATATAAGTGAGAATGGGAATAAAAGATCTAGCCAGAACATTTTACTCATTATTGGACATGAGGCTTAGAGAATTTGGTACATCGTCACATTGCCATTGTATGCTCCTTGGATTTAGCCATGTGAGGGTGAACCAAGTAAAAATTTATGGGTCATGTGCATGATTTCATATCAGTCTGTATATTGTCACAGGAGGAAGAAAGAGTTGACTTTTTTCTAACAATGAAACAAGATCCAAAAGGTAGAAAGTTTTAATCTACCATACCCTAATTCACCCCCTCTTAGGATATTCAGCCTAGTGGACCTAACAATTGGTATCATAGGAAAATGCTTAAATTTAGTGGTTCCCTCTTAGATGAATAAATAGAGGTGGTTAATCCTAAAAGAATTCCAATATTTGATGGAAATAATTTTCAACTATGGAATAATTGAATGCAACACTACTTCCGATCAGTTGGGATGGTTGTCTTCACAATAGCTATGCATAGAATATCAGCTGACATTAAAAGTGGTGCTTTATCAAAATCTGAAAGAAGGGTATTGGATGTTGACACTAAAGGGATAAATTATTTTGTGGGAGACCGATCAGATGAAATTTATACGATGGTGATGTACTGTAAAACATCACCTGAAATGTGGGAAAAATTGTTAAACATTTATGAGGGCGAAAGAAAAGTCAAAGAAGAAAAGGTGTAGGTTATATGGAAAAATTATGAGGATCTCAGAATGAATCCCAATAAAGCTATTGATGCTTTCTGTGAAAAGATAAATATTATTGTGGAAGACATGCAAGGTCTTGGAAATGTCATTGAAGATATAAATATTTTTAAATGAATCTTGAGGAATCTTCCACCACAATTCAATCCAAAAGTTTTAGTGTTGGAAGACAGAGACCCAAAATAGGTGACACTAGATAACCTACACATTACCCTTGTAGAATATGAAATGAGAAACGATGAAAACAATGGAGTGGAAAAGGGGAATTAAAAAGAATTGTCGTTCAAGTTCATAAAGAATATATCTATTGAAGATAGTAAAAAGGAATACAATATGGATGATGTCATGTCATTTATACCCGGTAATGTGAAAAGAGGAAAAGGAAAGTTCAAAGTTAAACTTCTATTTGAATGCTTTCGACGCAGAAAGATTGGGAATTTTTCAACAAAGTGCCCTAAGATGTTTGATGATGAAAATTAAGAAAACGATGACATTACCGAAAAGAAGTATTCATCAAATGAGAAATGGAGGAGAATAACTAGGAGAAATTTCTAGTAATAGAATAACCTTCATTCAAGAGATGATGAGAGTTCATAAGAATCTGAGGTAGAAGAGTTGGAGGACTTCACAGATCATATAGTAGATGCGTTGGTGGAAGTATCTATAAATTATTTAACAAGATAATAAATTGAAAATTAAGAAGGAGAAATTGAAGGAAGAGTTGATCTTCAGGATGAATTAGAAGCTTCCCCAAAATAGATAGATATTTTGAGAGGAAAAATGAAGAAAGCTGAAAAAGTTGTTCATGATGACAAACTCTTTATGAAACAACAAGAAGAAGATAATTTTGAGCAAAATGAAGAAATTGAAAATCTAAGGTATTCAGTGACAGAATGCTATAAAAACGTGGTTGAGTGCAAACTCAAAATTGAAGAACAGAAAATTGAAATTGATAGTTTGACTAAAACTGAGAAAGATAAAATCAAACGTATTGAGCATTTAGAAGAAGAGGTTGTCAGTCTGTGAAGAATAATTGAATATCAGGAGAAACTGATATCTCTCGGTTTTACATCAAGAAAGAAGATCACACTAGAAACAAATAAGATGATATTTGAGTGGAATGGTCCATCAGAACAAAAGAGGCTTGATCTAGAATAAGATGCAATTATGGTTCAAGTCAGACCACAAGCACCAATTCCATGATTGAAGACTGATTTGGGTATGAAGCAGAATCATAAGATTCAATGAACAGAAGACACAAATAATGGTGCATCTTTACCACACATAAATGTACCTCACATAAGATGATATTGTTGTGGTAATATTGGAAACTCTCAAAATGCATGTTCTAAAGCAAAGAGATATCGAAGGGAATAAGACAAACAGAGGTGGTCATACATAGTTCAAAATTACAGGTCATCATTTCATGGTCATTGTTTCAGGTGTAAAGGTCTCAGACATATGGAAAGATATTACACATCAACAATGCTGAGGAATGTGTTGAGGAAAACTGAATTTGTGCCTAAGAAGCATCCAAAAGTATCTTCAAGTGAGATGAAAATTAAAAATTGACTTGTATCTTTGTAGGTCGAAGCTGACCCATCATACAATGAAGGATATCAAGATTATCATTCCATGTAGTTTATGAATTCAAAGGCTTGGGTCAAAAAGAGAAGGGCCAAGAAGGTTGTAGTTGTAGAAATTGTGTTCGAGGAATCAGATCACACAAGGATATGGATAATTGACAGTGGATGCATTTCCAATATGATGGGAAATATGTATCTAGTAACCAGAATTATATATGATAAATATGGTATTTTAAGATTCGGTAATGATGAGGGCTTGAAAATTATTTGTTTATGAAAAAGACAATTTTGGAGGAAAATACATGAGACGAGAAGATGTCTTGGTTATTGAGGGGCTTAGTCAAAACTTGCATAGTGTTAGTAAATTGGGTGACTCAGGACATGCCATATGTTTTTCCAAGAAATTATGTATCATCAAGGAAAAGGATAGTGTTGTTGTGTTGCAAGGAAAGCATATGAAATGGAATCTATACCTCATAAGTAGTGAAGAAGATATGTTCTTTTTGTCCAAGGATGAAGAAAACAAGTTATGATATAAGAATCTTGGGCACATTAGCCAAGGTTCCTTAGAAGATCTGGTAAAATATGATGTAGATCGAAATCTCCCAGGACTGTCACATGATTGTACACATACATGTGATGCCTGCCAACATGGGAAGATCATTCATAATACATATAAGGAAAAAGAGAAAAGGTCAACACGATTGCTTGAGCTGGTGCATATTGATGTATGTGGGCCAATTTTTCTAAGTTCTATTAATGGGATGAGATATTATGTTCTATTTATTGATTACTATAGAAGAATGGCATGGGTTTCAATAATCACTCACAAATCTGAAGTGTTCTATTGCATTACAAGATATCGACGAGAATGTGAAAAGATGCTTTATTAGAAAATTTGAACAATTCGAACAGATAATGGATCAGAGTTCACAAATAGACAGGTGGAGTATTATCTGAAAAAATGGGACAAGGAATCAAGTTTTAGTAGTAAGGACTCCACAACATAATGGAGTAGTTGAGAGAAGATATCAGATTGTAAACAACATGGCCAGAACAATTCTCATTCATAAAGACCTTCTAGATTTTTTTTGGAAAGAAGCAGTGATGACATCAGTATACAATTCAAATAGAGCATTACATTATCCAAAATAGGAGAAGACTCCATACAAGTAATGGTATGGAAATAATCCATCATTAAATTACATTAAAATATTTAGAAGTAAATGTTTCATTCTCAATAAAAAGAAATATAGGAAGTTTGAATCCCATGGGGATGAAGGGATATTTTTTGGCTACTCAAAGAAAAGAAAAGAATAAAAATGCTTCAATAAGCGGCTTCGAAAGATAGTTGAGATTCATGATGTGACAATAGTAGAAAATGAATAGAATCTTCAGTAAAACATGATCAGACTGAGGAGGATAGCAATGAAGAGCTGAGAAGATTAGGAGATTCTCTATCTCCAGATATTGATTATGAAAAAGACTTAGCTGATGAGAATAAATCAGTGTCTTCCTAGAGACCAGAAATAAGAGATTAAATTGATAGGCAGAACATAATTGGTGATTAGAAAGCACTAGTGCAGACTAGAAGGATGAAGTCTCTACAATAAGAATCACACTTATCACATGTAAAGCCTAAATGCTTTGATGAATCAGTTAGAGATGAGATTTTGGTTTAGGAAATGAATGAAGATCTTTGACAATTTAGGAGTATCCAATGTGGGAAAAAATGGGTATTTCACAACAAAATTAATAAATATGGTGTTGTGATTTGAAACAAAGCATGACTAGTGTGCAAAGGGTACTCCCAAATTGAGGGTACATATGTTGATGAAACATTTTCACCTGTTTCAAGGTAGGAGACAATTATATTATTTTTGGACATAGTTGTGCAACAAAAGATTAATGTTTTCTAGATGGATGTGAAGTGAGAATTTCTAAATGGAGTTCTAGAAGAAGAAGTCTACATTGATCAACCAGATACTTTTCTCATTCATGAAGATGAGAACAGAGTTTGTCTACTGAATAAGGATTTATATGGAATGAAGAAAGAACCAAGAGCGTGGTATTCAAGCATTGATAAATTTCTAAAGAAGCTCTGTTTCCAGCGTGGTGGAGTTGATTACAATATATATTTCAACAATGACAATAGTCAAAGAATGATGGTGCTGGTTTATATTGATGAAATAATATTTGATGGATCAGATGAAGCACAATGTAGAAAATTTTCTAAATTCATGAAAAGTGAGTTCAAAATGTAGATGATTGGATATTTGACCTTTTTCCTTGGATTATATGTAGAGACCACAAGCTTAACGTACATGAACATTACATTACTTTTGCGTAATACTTAGTACATAACAAAAACACACACACAAGGATCGTAATAGTTTAGTGTCTTTGGAAACTTGGAATATAATCTTCCAATCGTGATGAAAGATCTTCAACATCTCCCATAAAGATCTTCCTTTTTTACCTAAAACCTTTCTTTATATCCTGGGGAAAATTAAACATAAAAGGGTGAGCTCAAATTCTCAGTAAGGGTAAACAAAATAAATATCAATAACATCATATTCATAAGAACATAATATTTTGGAAATCATAACTTGAAAAAGAGAGCATAATTTCATAACATGGAATAAATCATAGTAGTGAAATGTAATCCCAATAATCATAACTTAAAACATGAAACTATGTGGCATACACACATAATCATAGAGAATCCTTTCTTATTAGTCAAGACTCATTGCCAAGACTATCTTAGTGGACAAAGTCCATTTATGAACCAAGTTCACTCCCCGTTTCAGTCCTGTTTCACTGAACCGATATAACCTACCGTTCCAGCCATGTCTATCTCATGAGATATAAAATCTTTACCCAATGCATTGGAGGGAGATATAGGTCCCACCCATCTCATAATGATACCATTCTTATGTGTGCCACAAAATCATAAATCATACATCATTTCATAACCCATGTAATAAAAATGGGAATCTTAAACATCGTGACATCATCAAACAATTCATATAAGATAAAGGAATTCATAAAAATAATTCCATTACAACATAATCAAATCAATGTAATAATAGGGATATAAACAGAACCCTATATTATCTTATATGGAAAATAATTTTGGTAAAACACTTGAACTCCATTCTTGAGGAAAATATCCTTTTAAATTCAAAAACATTTTCTTTTTTTTAACATGTCATACAATTTTAAACTAAAGAATTTGATTAAAAATAATCTTGAAAACTTTTAAAGGGATCTTCTTTGAAATAATTTTTTTAAAAATCCTTTCATGCCGTATAAGTTAAAAAAACATTCTTCGTACTTCTGTCGGAAAATTCAAAAAGTACCTCGTACGAAAAATGACAAAAGATTCCTTTCAAATCCTTTAATAAAAACTCACCGAAGGGTAAAATTGTATTTAAAAAATTGTAGGTGGATGGAAATAATATTACATATTGAGGAAACATGGATTTGGATGATAAAATACACCCCAGTAAATACTAAAGTATAAACAATCTCGGATAAAAATGAGATTGTGATATTTCCCTTACCTTAGGTCCGATTTGATTCGTAAGTGTCCGATCCTCCTGTATAATGATTTAAAAAATGTCATTGACTTATTCCAGAATCATAATCATTGTTATTATATCATATATGGTTCACTTATGACTTTATTTTACCCGTTCTTTTGTAAATTCCATGTTAAAGAGCGTTTTGGGTAAAATTGTTTCATTTGTCGTCCGTGATTTGACTTGTAATTATTAATATGATTACTAAGATCATGATTACTTAATTCCAGAATATAAAACATTATTTATATATAATATATATTCAGAATATACATATATATAATAAATCAGTAAATGGAAAGAAATACACCGTTCATGGAGACGGTAGGCCGTACGTACGCATGAACACTGTTTTCGTTTCCTTATTGAGTTGAATGGAATTAATTAGATGACATAAATATATATACACATAAATCCAGTATCATTATTATGTCATATATTTCATGATTACTTATTATATGTACTTTATAATAATTCATGAATGGTTAAAGTGGAGAATGAATCTCATCGCGTCGTGGAGACGGTAGTCCGTACGTACGCACGAGCGATGATATCGTTCTCATGATTGTGGGACTGTATTGGAGTGTATGTATACTATTTCAGAATCAATATCACTTTAAAATAATCATATATAGTTATTATTTACACAATTTACCCATCCAAGTAAGGTGGTGATGGAAAATAGATTTCACCACGGCGTGGAGACGGTATTCCGTACGTACGCACGCGCGATGATTTCATTTTCCGTAGGATAGATAGATGGTGAAATAGGGTTGTTTCATAATTATAATAACATATCATTATATGAGTGATACTTATGTTATTTAATTCATAATGAAAAAAATAAATAGGAAGAAGTGGAAGAAGAAATAAAGATGAAAGAATCGGTAATGGAAATTACCTCTTCTTTGAAGCACCTCTTTGAGACCTCCTCTTAGGGCACTAAAATTGGTCTTTGAGGAAGACCAGAACCTCTAGGATGTTTCTAGGGAAGCGGATAAGAGAATTTGGCAGAGGTTGGCCGAGCTTGAAGGCTCAAAGTGTTGTGAGGAAGAGAGGGAGGGGGTGCCCTTTTATAAGGGAGGAGAGGGGCTCCTTTGGAAAACTAAAAATATTATTTTATTATAAAGTCATATTTGGTTTTAAATAGCTCCAAATTAATTTATTTCGAAGATAAGGTGGGTATGGATCGCAATCCTCTCATCAAATAGAATTTAGACAAGTTTAGGTACCTATTTTAACCTTATCATTTAGATTTATCATTAAGTTAAATAATTTTACTTTTACCGTGTCTTCTTGTGTTCTTACACTATAAGGTTAATAAACATACTATAACAAGACAAAAGAACACCAAGTTGTTTATAATTAATATATATAACATTATATAAGTCATTTGGATGAACCTTAGATTTTTAGGAATAAAATAACAATTAATAATATAAAATTTGTTTTAAAAACTATTTTATGTCAATTTTGACACTATTTAGTAATTGATTTTTGTGAAAATCATAACAAAATTATTAGTTCTAAAAAAGTTAATTAAATCAATACTAACATGTCATATTAACCTAGAAAATTAGTGTAATTCATAAAAAGTCTCAAATTATATTTATTTGGGTATTTATAATATCAATTATTATAATTTTTCACTATTATGGTAATTACTGCATCATCATTCTGTCATAAATAAATTAATTTATTTAATGTCTAAAAATTATAAATAAAATATCATTATGTAGGAAATCTTATTATCTTTCTAATTAATATTTAAAATCGAATTTACCTTATGTATAACCCTATATTAAAATTTTTTTAGTAAATAAACTTTTATTTTAACTCTTTTAACTATTCTTTGAATTAAATAATAATAAATGTCCTAATCTAATCCAAGCGGGCCTAAATGGTCATATTTTATTCCTAAGGTTGTTTTTGGTCTAATTAAACTTATCCAATAGAATTAGGACATGTTTCAGGGTAATAATAATATCATTTTTACCCTTAATTACCCTATTTACTTTTAACCGTGGTAAAAAAAGTAAAAAGTTACTATTCACCAAAAATTATTTTCATCTCATTGAACCACATTTTACTTACTAACATCAACCGTGTCTCTCAGATTTTTGAAATTCCACTCACAGAAGCGGTAAAATTAAGTTTTATGAAAAATTCATTTTTTACTACCACTTAGTTGTTCCACTATTCATCAAAAAATGAAAGTTTCCAAATAAATAACAAAAATTAGGCCTAATCTATATTTGATATTATGAACTCAAAAATGATTTCTATTTTACCAAATTCAAAAAATATCAGTTACATTAACTAATTTAAAAATTAATTCCCGTCGTCAAAACAAATGGCGTGTTTTTAAGAGATAATAACTATCAAAAGATTTACACTTGTTTATAACTGGATTAAATGTGAAATTGAATCCAATGACAAACATTGTATTAAATTGTAAAAATATATTCTAAATATAATTTAAAACCACTCAAATTAATACTTTATCACTATTAATTATTTCGATTAAAAAAGTTGTTTTTAATTAAAATTTAGTAATTTTCACTATTCATCAGAATATGAAAGTTATCCGAAAAGTACCAAAATTTCACCTTAGGCTAAATTCGATACCCCGAATCCAGAAATGAAGTCCATTTTGAGAGATAAAATTTCTAAAATTTTAAAACGTAGTTATTACTATTCATAACGTCTAGTTTTAATAATATTTTAATAGTATATCGTTGTTTAGTGAAACTTGGTATTGCGTACTACACACGCTATCGAGGAAGGTCACGATTGCGTGTAATGCAAGGAAAGTCAAGGATGTGTGTTGAGCAAGCTCCTTTTTGTGTAGCGTACAACACAAGACATTAATGAAATTAAATAGAATATTTTTCATAAAATCTCGGGGTGTTACATTCTACCCCCATTAAAATGAATTTTGCCCTCGAAATTCGTCGGGGTTATAAATGGTTTAATATTCAAAAGTTTCTTTAATAGAAACCCACATCATAAAAAGGAATACCAAAACCAATCTTTAAAAACAAAAGTATGAAACATAACGGTTGCCCAAATAAACTAATCACTGGGTTTCCACATAGGTGAAAATATGGATATGGAAGAGAAATCTAACCATTATGTTCTGATGGAGAGTGGTAGAGAACATGGATATGGAAAAGACATAAATCACAAAGACATAAATTTGTGACGATCTAAGGTACCATCTGATTCATCAGATATAAGAGCACTAGGACAACATTTTTGGTTTTGAAGATCGTTTCCCTAAAGTTGATGAAATTGGAATTAGAAGAAATACTTTCGTGATTTCGGTATAGTCTCAGCGTTGGTCATTATTTGGACAATTTCAACTTCATCTCTTAAAGAAATGAAGTTGAATTTGTCATTCGTGATGTGTTAGCAGATCATGTGACAGAATGATGGGTCATTCCATCTGTCTCAAACAAAAGGTTAGAAAAGTTATCAAAAAATACATAAGTCTATATATAGTGAGATTAATGATATATGGTTCCTAAAATGGACTTATACTTCATATATCATACTTCTTAATATAATAAAACTAGTTTCTACTAAACAGGGACTTCATGTAGGCCAGTGGTAGGCGATAAAGGCCAGTCGCACTTCGGTTGTGAGTTCGATTCCCACGGCCTTGTCCGACGCGATGGGCTGTCGCCCATCCTGCAGGTTGTCCTTTTTCTAAAACTACATTACTATATCATCCCATCAATAATATCGAAAAACGTTTCTATCCTTAGACAATACTAACTTTTGTCCAACATAATCCGTTCCAAACTTTAGGATTATCCATAATATTGCAGTCCATTTTCATATTATAGTGAAAATGATTACCAGAGATTTCATATAAGAAGCATGTTAATACCATCGTTGATCCCCATATATCATAAGATATGTCTTGTTGGTCACATTACAAACGTTCGAAGGCCTTAATCATGTATTCTCTTGAAAAATGAATACCCATTGAACCTTAGTGAAAACATGAATGCAGTTAAAAGTTAACACTTTCCACATACCAAAATCTTCAATATTCTATATACTCAAACCATGATATCACTTAGTCCTTATATCAGTCATGAGCTCATGAATACAATCAAACATCTCATTATCTTCTTATTCCTTCATTATGCGCATATCAACTACTTTACAAAAATATCTGAATAACATTCCATGGTTACTGGTACCATTCAATATATACTTTCAAATACTTTTAGGAAAAACAATAGTGTAACAATCCTTAGATGATTCTTTATTCCATAGTACCATTAACTATACAACATAACTCTTGATAAACATACAATCATTCCACTACCTTATAAAACAACCGACTGAGCTTCAACACTTCTTTCAGCTCATATATCATTTGTAGTCTCCTCATCATCATCCACATAAATACTACCCATATGACCATGCTGATTCTCTTCATGAGATTTTCCATTAGGGAATTGGTTTGCATAATGCTCGTACATTCCACATTTAAAACATCTAATCATTGTTGATGTCGTAGAAATACCATTAGCCTTGTCCATGGTGTTAACTTAACCTTTTCCTTTGCACTTACTGGTTTCGTGTCCTTCTTTTCCACACCCAAAGCATCTTGCAGTTCCTCTGAAACAATCTCCCTGATGCCTCTTCCCACATGATTTACATGAGGGAAATTGAACTTTCTTTCCTCTATGATCATCATGAAACTCCATATTTCTCTTATTATCTGAGTCAGGAAACTTACCAATGTTGAGATTATTGATCATATTATGAGATTGCTGATTAGGAATAATAACGATGTTTGGACTTCCATATCCCAATTCATTTGGTTTCTCATGAATAAAATCATTCCATTGTCCTTCATATCCTCTATTATCATGAATCTTCCTGTTTCCAGCCACTTTCTAAAACCGAAAAAGAATAGTGTGAGAGGCAAAAATCATGCTAGGGAAAACAACATAGTAAAGGGGGAGCACCCTCAATATCTAACATCTTAGGGTAAATTCTAAGATCATTACCGTAGTTCTAGGACTATATCCTATACGTATTCTTATCCTTAGGTACATCCCTAGACATACCTTAGAAATATCTCTAGGGATATCACTAACGTTTTCGCATCCTAGTTTCCAAAGGTTGACTAAATCTTTCCTCTGATACCAACTGTAGAGACTCGAAGCTTAACTTACATGGACATTACATTACTTTTTCGGAATACTTAGTACATAACAAAAACACACACACAAGGATCGTAATAGTTTAGTGTCTTTGGAAACTCGAAATATAATCTTCTAATCGTGGTGAAAGATCTTCAACATCTCCCATAATGATCTTACTTTTTTTAACATAAAACCTTTCTTTATATCCTGGGGAAAAGAAAACATAAAAGGGTGAGCTCAAATACTCAGTAACGGTAAATAAAAGAAACATCAATCACATCATATTGATAAGAACATAATATTTTGGAAATATTAACCTGCAAAAGAGATCATAATTTCATAACATGGAATAAATCATAGTAGTGAAATTTAATCCCAATAATCATAACTTAAAACATGAAACTATGTGGCATACACACATAATCATAGAGGATCATTTATTATTAGTCAAGACTCATTGCCAAGACTATCTTAGTGGACAAAGTCCATTTCTGAACCGAGTTCACTCCCCGTTTCAGTCCTGTTTCACTAAACCAGTATAACCTACCATTCCAGCCATGTCTATCTCATGAGATATAAAATCTTTACCCAATACATTGGAGGGAGATATAGGTCCCACCCATCTCATAATGATACCATTCTTATGTGTGCCACAAAATCATAAATCATACATCATTTCATAACCCATGTAATAAAAATGGGAATCTTAAACATCGTGACATCATCAAACAATTCATATAAGATAAAGGAATTCATAAAAATAATTCCATCACAACATAATCAAATCAATGTAACAATAGGGATATAAACAGAACCCTATATTATCTTAGATGGAAAATAATTTTGATAAAACACTTGAACTCCATTCTTGAGGAAAATATCCTTTCAAATTCAAAAACATTTTCCTTTTTTAACATGTCAAACAATTTTAAACTAAAGAAGTTGATTAAAAATAAACTTGAAAACTTGTAAAAGGTGCTTCTTGGAAATAATTTTTAAAAAATCCATTCATGCCGTATAAGTTAAAAAAACATTCTTCGTACTTTTGTCGGAAAAGTCAAAAAGTACCTCATACGAAAAACGACAAAAGATTCCTTTCATATCCTTTACTAAAAACTCACTGAAGGGTAAAATTGGATTTAAAAAATTTTAGGTGGATGGAAATAATATTACATATTGAGGAAACATGGATTTGGAAGATAAAATACACCCTAGTAAATACTAAAGTATAAATAATCTCGGATAAAAATGAGATTGTGATATTTTCCTTACCTTAGGTCTGATTTGCTTCGTAAGTGTCCGAACATCTGGTATAATGATTTAAATAATGTCATTGACTTATTCCAGAATCATACTAATTGTTATGAAATCATATATGGCTCACTTATGACTTTATTTTACCCGTTCTTTTGTAAATTCCATGTTAAAGAGCGTTTTGGGTAAAATTATTTCATTTGACGTCCGTGTTTTGACTTGTAATTATTCATACGATTACTTAGATCATGATTACTTAATTTGGGAATATAAAACATGATTTATATATAATATATATTCAGAATGTACATATATATAATAAATCAGTAAATGGAAAGAAATACACCGTTCATGGAGACGGTAGGCCGTACGTACGCATGAACGCTGTTTTCGTTTCCTTATTGAGTTGAATGGAATAAAGTAGATGAAATACATATATATACACATAAATCCAGTATCATTATTATGACATATATTTCATGATTACTTATTATATTTACTTTATAATCATTCATGAATGGTTAAAGTGTAGAATGAATCTCATCGCGTCGTGGAGACGATAGTCCGTACGTACGCACGAGCGATGATATCGTTCTCATGATCGTGGGACTGTATTGGAGTGTATGTATACTATTTTAGAAGAAATATCACTTTAAAATAATCATATATAGTTATTATTTACACCATTATACCCATCCAAGTAAGGTGGTGGTGGAAAATAGATTTCACCACGGCGTGGAGACGGTCGTACGTACGCACGCGCGGTGATTTCGTTTTCCGTAGGATGGATAGATGGTGAAATAGGGTTGTTTTATACTTATAATAACATATCAGTATATGAGTGATACTGATGTTATTACTTTATAATGAAACAACTAAAGAAGATGAAGTGGAAGAAGAAATAAAGATGAAAGAATCGGTAATGGAAATTACCTCTTCTTTGAAGCGCCTCTTTGAGACCTCCTCTTAGGGCACTGAAATTGGACTTTGAGGAAGACCAGAACCACTAGGATGTTTCTAGGGAAGTGGAGAATAGAATTTGGCAGAGGTTGGCCGAGATTGAGGGCTCAAAGTGTTGTGAGTAAGAGAGGGAGGGGGATCCCTTTTATAAGGGAGGAGAGGGGCTCCTTTGGAAAACTAAAAATATTATTTTATTATAAAGTCATATTCGGTTTTAAATAGCTCCAAATTGATTTATTTAGAAGCTAAGGTGGGGAGGGATCGAAATACTCTCATCCAATAGAATTTAGACAAGTTTAGGTTCCTATTTTAACCTTATCATTTAGATTTAACATTAAGTTAAATAATTTTACTTTTACCGTGTCTTCTTGTGTTCTTACACTATAAGGTTAATAAACTTACTATAACAAGACCAAATAACCCCAAGTTGTTTATTATTAATATATATAACCTTATATAAGTTATTTGGCCGAACCTTAGATTTTTAAGAATAAAATAACAATTAATAATATAATATTTGTTTTAAAAACTATTTTATGTCAATTTTGACACTATTTAGTAATTGATTTTTGTGAAAATTATAACAGAATGATTAGTTCTGAAAAAGTTAATTAAATCAATAATAACATGTCATATTAACCTATAAAATTAGTGTAATTCATAAAAAGTCTCAAATTATATTTATTTGGGTATTTATAATATCAATTATTATAATTTTTCACTATTATGGTAATTACTGCATCATCATTCTGTCATAAATTAATTAATTTATTTAACGTCTAAAAATTATAAATAAAATATCATTATGTAGGAAATCTTATAATCTTTCTAATGAATATTTACAATTGAATTTATCTTATGTATAACAATATATTAAATTTTTTTTAGTAAATAAACTTTGATTTTAACTCTTTTAACTCTTCTTTGAATTAAATAATAATAAATGTCCTAATCTAATCCAAGTGGGCCTAAATGGTCATATTTTATTCCTAAGGTTGTTTTTGGTCGAATTAAACATATCCAATAGAATTAGGACATGATTTAGGGTAATAATAATATCATTTTTACCCTTAATTACCCTATTTAATTTTAACCGTGCTAAAAAAAGTAAAAAGTTACTAATCACCAAAAATTATTTTCATCTCATTGAACCACATTTTACTTAATGACATCAACCGTGTCTCTCGGATTTTTTAAATTCAACTCACAGAAGCGGTAAAATTAAGTTTTATGAAAAATTCATTTTTTTACTACCACTTAGTGGTTTCACTATTCATCAAAAAAATGAAAGTTTCCAAAAAAATACAAAAAATTAGGCCTAAGCTATATTTGTTATTATGAACACAAATATTATGTCTATTTTACCAAATTCAAAACATATCAGTTACATTAACTAATTTAAAAATTAATTCCCGTCGTCAAAACAAATGGCGTGTTTTTAAGAGATAATAACTATCAAAAGATTAACACTTTTTTATAACTGGTTTAAATGTGAAATTACATCCAATGACCAAAATTGTATTAAATTGTAAAAATATATTCTAAATATACTTTAAAACCACTCAAATTAATAATTTATCACTATTAATTATTTTGATTAAAAAAGTTGTTTTTAATTAAAATTTTGTAATTTTCACTATTCATCAGAATATGAAAGTTATCCGAAAAGTACCAAAATTTCAAGGCTAAATTCAATACTCCGAATCCAAAAATGAAGTCCATTTTGAGAGATAAAATTTCTAAAATTTTAAAAGGTGGTTATTACTATTCATAACGGCTAGTTTTAATAATTTTTTAATAGCATATCGTTGTTTAGTGAAACTCGGTATTGCGTACTACACACGCTATCGAGGAAGGTCACGATTTCTTGTAATGCAAGGCAAGTCAAGGATGCGTGTCGAGCAAGCTTCTTTTGGTGTAGCATACAACACAATACATTAATGAAATTAAAAAGAATATTTTTCATAAAATCCCGGGGTGTTACATTATAGGTGACACAAGAAAGGAATGAAACTTTTATTTCTCAATATAAATATTCCAAGGATGTTTTGAGAAGGTTTGGAATGGATAATTTCAAAGAGATGAAGACTCTAGTTGCTACCCAGTTGAAATTTTCACGAGATGATGAAGGAAATGTAGTTAATATCACAAAATATAGGAAAATCATTGGTAGTATTTTGTATCTAATAGCGATAAGGCCTAATATTGTATTTTTAACATGCCAAGAAGCACAATATCAAACCAATCCCAAGGATAGATATATGATTTTAGTAAAAATAATTCTTTGGTATATAAAGGGAACATTGGATTTGTGGCTTATGTATGATGAAAAACCTCAACCAAAGTTATTGGGATAAACATATGCATATTGCGCTGGTTCAGTAGATGATATGAAATAAACACCATGAGGTGCCTTTTATCTTGGAAGATAGTGTATTTCTTGGGTAAGAAAGAAACAATATTTCCTTTCATTGAGTACCACTGAAGTTGAATACATTGTAGCTACTCAAGCATGCACGTAGCAATTGTGAAAAAATCAGCAACTTGAAGATATGGGAATTGAAGTTAAGTCTCCGATCATAATTCATTGTGACAATTCCAGTGCTATAAATATGAGGAAAAATCCATTCCATCACTCACGGACAAATCAAATTGAAAACAAATATCATTTTATCATGGAGAAGGTGGAGCAAGGTCTTGTGAAGTTGGAGTATGTGTTTACCAAACAACATGTTGTAGACATCAGGACAAAGGCCTTAACTAAAGAAGCATTTGGAAGGCATTAACTAGCTCTGGGAGTCCAGTCGACTTCCCACACTTGAAAAAGTATGGATGTCGGTCCCCCTCTCCCTGAGGTATGGCGTGTTTTTCCCAAATATACTGATATGTGTTCTTTACCTTGTTGCAGACAACCTTGAAGTGCCCTTCGGGTTTATTGAAAAAGGGGGATAAAGTGTGACTATTTATGGTGGAAGAAAAGACATGGGGAGAAGCTGTTATATGGAGCATTGATATAGGGGGATTTGAACCTGAGCTAATGCTGTTAGGAAGATTTATTAGATAGAGGGACCATTAAATCTGATGATACTAGAAGTGATCGATCAAAGAATAGATATCACTATAGCTGAGGATCGTGAAAAAAGAAGAATATTTGTGTTGGAATAGTGTCAGAAGGCTTCCAACACTCAGTAGTTGGTATCAATTTCATGTCAACAATTGGGGTTAAAAATGAAGTGAATATTCGATGAAATTTTCATTATAATCTTGTTTCTCATGCCAAGAATGGCTCATGTGGGATTATAGTAGGTGTTGAGTTAATTCCTGACCATTATCTTAATTACATGAAGCGAATAATGGTTGAAGATGACAGGAGCATTATCAAGATATCAAAATACGAATAATTTTTTTAGAAGAGTTTTCAACAAACCCAAATTGGGAGATTGTTAGTGAAAAAATATCTCAAGGAATCCTCTCGGTATGTTTTGGGTGTGGTTATGTTTTTTGAAAAATCCAGATGACCGGAAATGAGAATGGTTGGTGTTTTTCAAAGATAGGTTTTTAAAGTGGCATGATTTCCTTGCATTTGCCAATTTTTTGGGTCTCATAATTTGGAATTTGTTTGAATGATGGTGAACAGAATCGGCACAACAAGAGGAATGAGGAGACCGGGAAATGGATCACATACAGTGTCTGAGAAGGGTACATGGTCACGTACCACGCAGCAGGAATGGTACACAGATGAGGTTTTTGGAACCAAAAATGGTTTGTGGCTGAGCGGAAGTACAATATGTAGACGTCTTGGTGTCGGCGGAGGATTTCGACTACGTAAGAGCAAAGGTGGTATGCAGATCATGTAAGAAAATGGTTCGTAGATGGCTTGAGGTTCATGGCGGCTAAAGATTCAGTACGTGGTGGGGGCTGTTTCGAATCAATATTTGATCAATCATGATTTAGTGGATATATTTAACTATAAAAGAAACAATAATTA
Source organism: Viscum album (assembly GCA_963277665.1). Taxonomy (NCBI): domain Eukaryota; kingdom Viridiplantae; phylum Streptophyta; class Magnoliopsida; order Santalales; family Viscaceae; genus Viscum; species Viscum album. The sequence goes on from OY728150.1 coordinate 1,515,424,873, forward strand.
TACCAATTACTATGGAGATTAAACATCATTAGAAATCATATTTTTCTCTAGGAATTCGGCGAAGACCGATGGTAGTTCACGAAGGGAGGACCATGAAGGTTGAAGTGGTTCACGCGAAATGAATTTCTCTGAAGGTGTTTGTGGGGTTTCATAACCTGCAAAGGAAGTCCAGTACGCAGAGGAAGGATTTTGGTATGCAGAAGAGAAGGTAGTTTGCGAATAATGAACAGTTCACAGACCATAGGGGTTTTGCAGAAGAGGTTCATGAAGTCGGTACATAGTATCTGTAAGTGATAGTAAAGGTGGAGGTAGTCCACAGATAGATGAGGTTAGCTGAAGAGGAAGTTCATAGATAGAGGAGGTTTGCAGAAGAGGTAGTAGTACACAGAGAAGGCGGTTAGTGTACCAAAATTGGTACTCAGTACGCGGAAGGGACAAGGTGGTTCACGATTTTCACAGAAAGTTTGTAAATGATTTAATTCAGTTTGTGAAAGTATTTTTCGATACCTAACAACACTCGGGAAGGTGAAATTCATCTATGGGTGAAATCTAAACTTTAAAAGAGCATCTACCTATAATTGAGGATGTAAGAATTCATGAAACTGAAGGGACCTAAATGTCCATAAATTTTGGTTGACCTACAAGTTGATAAAATGTGAGTGGATTCTTTTCAAAGAGTAGTGAGTGAAGTAAGAGGAATACGATGACCATTTCCACTGGTAGTGAGCCAGAGAAAGAGACATAGAGAGTGACCCTAGGGAAAGCATTGAGCGGACCCTAAACCTTGTAAAGGTAATGATCATGGGAATAAAATATCTAACTTGAACATTGTATTCATTATTGGTCGTGAGCCTTAGTGAATTTGGTACATCAACGCATTGTTGTTGTATGCTCTTTGGACATAGCCTAGTGAGAGTTAACCAAGTAAAATTCACTGTTTCATTTGCATGATTTTATATCAATCTTTATATTGTCATGGGAGGAAAGAGGTTTGAGTTTTTCCTAATAATTAAATAAGATCCAAAAGAGAGAATGTTTTAATCTACCATATCCTGATTCACCCCCCTCTCAGGGTATTTGGCCTAGTGGACCTAAAGTGTTATATTTTATTATTTTTATGTTATTCCATGTGTAGATAATTTGAAATTTTGTTTCAATATGAATCCAACTAGACAAAAATAATTATATAAGTTTGAATTTTTTGTTTTTGTTAATTTTATGACATCACAAATTATAGAATTTATTTATTATTCCATGGTATATGCAGAGGTATTTAAACATATTTAATATAATGAATAATATACTAATTTTTTTTGATGTTTTAAATGACATTTCATGTTGTATTTTTGAATTTGTTTTTATATTATTATAATTTATTGGTTATTACAAATGAATGAATTCTAGTAATCTATAACATTTTAACTTTAGTACAAAATTTATTTATTAATTAAGTATTGTAAAAATATAATTTATTAGTGTCTAAATTAATTAAATGATATGTTAAAAGGATAATCATATTATTTTCCTTCTATGATAAATATATAACTATATTATCACTTTTAATACAATGACTTACATTATATATACATCTATTAAATAAAAAATTCATAACTCGATATATTGGTGAATGTGTTTTGTCAATCTCGTAGTTATTAGTTTAGTTGTTCTGAGACCATTTTAAAGGACATGATATGTTTTCTTGTAATACATTAATTTAACATGAATTATTTATAAAATAATTTTTTGATAAAAATATATAAGTTGAAACTTCATCCTAATAGATGTGCCCATTAATGTATATGAAAAATTAGATTTTTTATCCATATTCAAAATAAATGAATTCATTTCATATTTTTTTGAACATAATGTAATTTGAATCTCTTTTAAACAACCATATTAATTTCCAGATTTAATAAGTTTATCTTAAATTGATATTGAATGGGGTGGGATTATTTTTGAATCATTGATTATAGGCATTAACATGATTTGCGTGTGGATGATTATGTGATTTGTTCGGTAGTGATTATGGGTTTTGGTTGAAAGAGTGCATGTTTTGATGATAATTTTTTTTTCAACAAAAATGGCCTTTTAATAAACATTATTATATGAAACAAGTATCTTTACATTCTTAATTCAAATATGGTTTTAAAAATAAATTCTTATAGTAAATTTTATTTTCTGAAATTATATTTTCATGCATTATGAGTTTTAAAGTGGTATTAAAAATGATTTTATAAATAGTTTTACGCATATTTGAGTTTTAGAAAGGATTTAAAAATTCAATTAGATTAGGGTTTTGTGGATAACAAAATATTTTGAAAACTTGGTAATTATTTTTAAGAAATCGCAATATTGAATTTTGTTTTCTATGTTTTCTATAAGATGGTTAATTGGAGGGTGGAAATCAAATTTTTTGTATGGGAAGTAGTGAGTAACTATTCGTTGAAAAATATGTGGCTATATATTTTATTATGTTTTTTTTGGTGTTGATTTTGTTTATTATGTTGGTTATGTTTATTTTTCATGTTCCCTTTTCTATGCTTGAATGTTCTTATCCTTTTTCTACTAGATGATTTTATTATGTGTGTTTGGAATAATATATGGAAATGGAAATAGAGGATTAATTGTAAGAATGTTTTATCATGAGACTATTATTAGGATACATCATGTGTAGTGGGTTATTCTGGGATTTATATTTCTCAATATGCACAATTGCCAATGGAATGACCTAGATTAGAGGAACTCATAGTCTTAGATGTATCGTTACTGTAATATAAGAAATACAATGGTTCCTAGAATTCAATGTCATATTGATTACTATGATTGTAGAGCCTCTATTGTATATTTTAAAGTTTATGTTCATATTTTCAATAGAGTTGGGACATGAATTGGGCATGGGTAACTGTGATAGGGTAGTAACCACTTATAATTAGTAACCAACCAATCATGGAAAAATACCATGGTTAGGTGTGGTTCGTGAAGAGTAGTTTAGTATGGGTAACAACCTTTTAATATTTTTCTGGTAGGGGTATATACATATTATTTTCCCTAAATTTAGAATTTATTGAGTTATTTTATCAAATACGTCACATAATCTTACCCTATGCACTTATTGAGTTATTCATAGTTCCTTTCTCATGTCTTCTTATGTTTTTTCTCATCAAAGAATTTACTGCGTAGGTCTCATAGATCATGATCAATGGGTTCGTTCATTTCTAAAATCACATTTCTCTGAGTGTTAGGTTAGTGGAATGGTTGATCGAGAATGATTCATGGGATCAATCATTGACATACAACTAGGTCATATGGACCATGATGATTTCATGATTTTATGTCAAATGGATCTCATTTTTGACTTGGGTGAATAAGTACAAGGAGGTTCAGTGGTTGAATTTTCATTGTCTTAACATTTAGTTAAACGTTAATGGTAAGGAAACAGCTTAGGGTGGATAGATAATGAAAAATTTACATTATGTATTGGGATCTAATTCTAGTTCCTCCTTGTGATGGGATAGTCTCAAGTGGAATTTCCATTCCAAAATTGAAAAGGTGAATAAGGTAGAAAACATTGAGAACATACCGATAGACATGTTACGACAATTTCATGTACCTCTATAATAGGGGAGTGAATTATCCAAGGATTTGGCACTAGATTTCATGAAATTTTTTAGAAACACAATATCACAAGGGAATGATTTGATTGACTGATTAAATTGATTATTTTCATTATTATTCGTGGTATAATGTCTAATAATACTAGGTAGTGAGGAATATTTGTGCGATGTTGACCTTAAACCATGTGCTAATTATCATCATATTTTATTTAGACCTAGTTTTCTTTGTGATTTGGCCTTTAATGCATTTACCATGGGATTCAGGCTTGATATGTACATATTAAACCACCTTATATAAAAAGGTCAAACAAAAGTAATATTTATTCTAGGAATAAGTTTGAACTGGACAATTACGGTTTATGGAAGGATCTATTTACTTTTGTGGAGCTTTCATAGGTTTCCAGTTATATATATATTTTTTATATAGCCCTATTTGGAGCATCATGACATTATATATTTCAATTTCTAGTTTTATAATTTATATTTTCATTATGTTCTAGTATCATTAGTGAATTATTATGCATTATTTGGATATTATAGAGTGTTAACAATATTTCAACTATGTAAGAGAGGGATGGTTGTTTTCATTGGGTGAGATCATTTCTGATTCTTCATAACCATAGTGTTTGAGTTGTTTATTAGGTAGCATTGCATTATTAATTCAATGAATTAAATATTATTAACTTATCTAACTAACTAAAAATTTAAAATTCTATTTAAAATTCCAATTTTAAGGGGAAAGTGGAAACCCATACAAATTTCTAGATCACACTAGACTTCAACCCACATAAGAAATCACAAGTCCATTACAGAAATGTTTAAAAGAGTTTAAAACATTGAACATATAAAAGCTACATGAAATAGATGAAACATCCATGTTTTAATCATCCTTGATGAGGTACTAGAAGTGATTGTATATATTTATCATATTTTGAATATACTCCTATATATTATCTTCCACTCATTTATTGCATGAGACCAAATCCAATTCTATTTGAAGATCCAAGATTCCTACTCTTCATAGTGATCAACTCATATGTGTCTCTAAATTTTTTTACTATATCTCTACATTTGGAAATTTTTGATGAATAAATTCAGAATCATCTATTCCTTAGAATGCAAGATAAGCACGAATCCATTTTATTTTTTAGATTCCTCTTTTCTTTGTTCTTTTTTGACACCTTAAACTAGATCCAGTTCCAAAATACCTTCTAGAACTTCTTGTTTGGTAACTTATACCTTCTAGGCCTTATCACATGGTAGTGGGGTTCAGTCTTCTATATTTCTAAGATCTTGATTCCCTCATACGATAGGTACCAAAGGATATAACCTTAATTATTCCTTAAATTACTTTTGTTTACCTAGATATCTTTTGGACATGGGATTATATAAGATAGAATAATCCTTTAATTGTCTACATTTTTTTCCATTATAAAATGGAAAATATATAGAGTCATAGATACCTTTATTATCATTCAATGAGGTAGAATCTATGGCCACTGATGTAATACGATCATTCTAATAGTTCTAAATACACTAAGTGTATGATTAATTATCACAAATATCTCATTCTATCTAGATTGAACCAACCTAATTCATTTTCCACCTAGGAATAATTGTCTTATAACCTTTATTATTGGATCCAATATAATTATTTCCATCCAAAAAGTCAAATGATTTTGAAGGTGGATAGAGGAATGGGTAGATCATAACTCGGATATCACCATCATTTGAGACTCTCATACCTCTAGACCATAATAGGCATGGGGATACATTGAAACCACATTGGTTTACATAATAGAAATTGGAATTATAAAAGAAATACCAAGATAAGGATGTGATATCATGTCCTATTCAGAATGAATCAGGTTTCCACTGATTCTAGAAGTATAGGTAGTGATTAGGTGGAAGATAGAATTGATCTACATCCCCTTACCCTATTCCAAACAACCACTATATATGCATAAGAAGGAATTGTAGTGAAGGTGATTGTCCCACCCACTCCATTGAATTGATCAGCCATATTGAGTCCATCCAAGTGACTCTTCAAGCTAGAAAATTCATTTACTGGAATCAGTTCAGGATATAGAGGCCTCACCCCTTTCCCATGAGAAGAAAAAATATCATTACCTTGGATGATTGAGATGCCAGTTGGGAGTCCAACAATAGGGAAAGGTTTCTCCTCTTATTTGAATTTAGATGTATCATGACCCAAACACCTACAATTAAAATATAAACGGAACCAAGATTTATATAAAACCAAATGCTTATGATTGAGTTCACCTTCAAGATTATTATAGATGAAATCAATTGATGAATTGCGGATGTCTACTTCAATAAAAATTTGATGATAATCTGGATAACATAAAGTGTAGGTACGATCATAAATAAAAATAAATTTACCCATCATTTTACAAATAAAATTATAAATCTCTAAATTCTAGAATGGGATAGGTATCCTAGAGAAAGAGGTCCAAATCACCCAGAAGGGAGTGTCCTATTTAGTGTGTAATTATAATGAATATATGAAGAGTGAGGAGTGTAATATAGAGGGTGTGTGTGGAGAATTCACCTAGAATGTGATGAATTAAACTTTCATAAAAAATAAAAAAAATCTAAGGATCTTGGACCCCAATAATCTCCCATTCTTACAAACCTGTAGAATAAAAAATGAACCCATAGAAGGCATACAATGTTGGGAGAATCTTTCTCAAGCGTTCCACTAGGGTGATATTCAATAGAATGGTGGTGTGAATGAATTCTAGGGGAAGATCAGAATCAAAAGAAAATCATATTCACATGACTGAACATTAGATTAGAAGTTATTTTGGGGAAGTGAGGAAGAAGGTGTGGTTTCATGAAGGGGAGGAAAGGCCGTAGTAGAGAGACTGAAGGGTTTGGGAGGGATCCTCCTCGTCCCTCCCAATTGAGGGAGAGGGGTATACAAGGTATAAATTTCAAATATTCCATCAACGAGGGAGCAATAGATGAAGAATAATCTCTATATTTTTTCTTATTCCCTTATATCCTTTTGGAAGGAGTGTGAGTCGACTTCTAGTTACATATTAGAAATTTTCATATCACTCTTTAGTTGAAGTTTCTAATATGTTCTCATAGTCTATTGAATCTTACTATGAGAAAGATAATATCATGATAGGTCAGAAAGATTGTTTGATACATCAGTTATAGTGTCATCATTTAATTTTTATGGACTTCTAATATAATATTTTATAGACTCTTGGACCATGATTTTTTCTAGCCACCCCAAACCTCAATCTGTCTAAGGATGAATAACCCAATGTTGGGGAGAATTTAACACCCTCTATTTTTTGTAATATGTGTTTTATATTGTTTTTTAAGTTATGTTTTGTTTGGGTTTATGTTTAAAAAGGTTTTTAAAGGTTTCAAAAGGTTTTGAAGATATTTTTTATGGTTAACAGTTAGGGGAAACCATACAAATTACTCTGGTAATCATGAGAGGTAGAGTGTGGACATAGAGAAAGGCACATGGTTAGTGAATGGTAGGGGTAAACCATGGGTAATATCATGCCTTTTAAAATTTATGAGTTGTGAAAATTTTCATATTTGGAATATGGTTTTTAAAACCACATGGAAAATCCATTCACATCATTAAAAATGTTTCAAAAATTGTATTTTTAACCACGTTCTCCCTTGAATTAATTATTATTCCACCTATGGACCAGGCTCTTGAACTAGAGGGTTCCATTAAGTGATTTCAGTGTTTTGTTTCCTTCTTGAGATTATCATCTTTAAATCAAGGAGCATTGGACCATGGAATCATAGGTAAGGTTCATGTTTCCACTTCTACCCACTTCCTCTTTAAACACCAATACTCAGTTTCCATGTTCAGATATTGTGGTTAGGGTATGTTTTGATAGTGATTTTATAATGGATCATCATTAGAAGGTATTTATTTCTGATATCTATGAGGGAATGATGAGGTTTCATATTAGAAACTTGGTTCAAGGATGGTAGATTATCCCCCATTACAGTTTTATTGGGAAATATATGTATTTGTTTTCTAAAATTGATTTATTTTATTATTTAAAGAAAATCATTGTTGAAATCCCATTGGAAACACACTATAATTTTTGTTTCATAATTCATGGGTTTTGAGAGTCAACCAAAATATGATTAATAAAATTAACTAATTATATTTTTTTATTAAATAATGAATTTGATTGTGAGAACTAGGAATGATCATGGTTGTCGTGCATTCATACTATATTAAAGGGTATGCTTATTGGTTTAGACTTGGTTATCGTTCCACCTAGGGAACACTGGATTTTACATCTTTATGACAACTTGAGAGTAGAGGTATGATGCTTCCACTCATTAGTTAGACTATTTATAGGGGATAACATTATGAGAGATTAATTGGTTTGTGAATTTCCTGGGTTTGTGTGATAAATCTATGTGAGTTTTTGGTGTGGTTTATTTCTTTTTTTTATATTTATCACTATTGAAAACCAGTTTATACACTCTTTATGTTTTAATATAAATTTATTTAACCTATACATGTCTTAGTGGTGTGTGTGGGAAGTTTTAGGGATTGATTTCTAAGTTAATCTACTCATCCCAACATATGAACCTCGAAGCATATGTATGAATTGTTTATCATAATAGAGGTAAGGAGAAGGTATTATGATTTTATAGCAGATCCCATTTATGTTTCAATCTTATCATCTGGGAGTTGGGAAATTGGGATTGTTTTTAGTATAGTTGGAATTGGTTCCATATTGGTTCCTTTTCATTTCTAATTTTTTTGGGTTCTTTTGTTGATATGGACTTGTTGGTGTCTGTTTTATAGTAATGACTCTGATTTTTTTCCATTAGTTTACCATTGGTTTTATATCATGTTTAATTTATTCTATTGTGCTTGTATAATAATTGTTGTATCATTTAGAGTAAATCGTACCCCAAAAATTACACATACCATTGATATTTATTGTTATCCATTAGTTTCTGTGAGATGAATCCTATGGTTAGCTCGATTTCTGTCCTTCACAATCCAATTGGTTGGATTCAGATGTTACCCAAAGTCTTCTAGTTTCCCCTCTAGTCTAAGGTAAAGGAAGGTGGGGTGTTCCATCTCAATGAGGCTTGTGTGGGATAATTAAGTGCGTTATATATGGTTTGGATATGACATATTCCTAATTTTATGTAGGTGATCCACTATTCATTAACTATAATTTTAGGGTTAATATGTTCCCAAATCGGTCCCTTAAAGACCATACACCGGTTTCCATCCTATGGGGATTAAGAAAAACTTTTAGGTTTAGTAGTGATCTAGGTCAGGTGATGGTCTAGTCATCTATATAAAATTTGTTATAGTTTCATTTCATGATATTATGTGTTTATAGGTGTTGTGCAATGATGTATTTTTAGTAAAAAAGTACAGGTTTGGTTCAAATAGATGTTATTGACCCCTTTGATGGTAGATATGGGTTAGAAGGACCCTGAAAATTAGATTTTTGAGTATATCAAACTATTATTCATGGGATACTGAGAGATTATATAATGTTTATACTATGGGAATGGATTTTAAATGTGAGGTGTGTGTCTTGGTATTGAGTGAATAACACCCAGGTGAAGATCTAGTCAGCCTATGGGATGGGCAGTGTCTCATATTTCTATAGTTTCTTACATTTTCATGTCATGTGATGTTAGATGTGTATGGAATACTTCCCTTGAAGAATAATAGGTTGATCAAGTCATTCAATTCACCCTTTCCTAAGGAGTATTGTGTTAGAAACTAATTATTTCACCCTTCCCTATGAGGTAAATTATTGGGATCTATTTAGTGCACCCTCCCCAAGAAGGGAAGAAGTTGGGATCTATATAGTGTTCCGTTCCCTATGCTGGAATAAGTTGGGATTTATTCAGTGCATCCTTCTATACGTGGGAAATTATTTAGAAAAAATGACAATAATTAAGAGGTAATGGATTAAGATATATTATGTACACCCTTCCCTATAAGGGATCAGGTTATTATCTATTCACTATAACCTTCCCTATGAGGGAACAATTGGGGGTGAAATCAATTTGGTCTTCCATAATAAGGAATTTAACTGTGGTAATTTTTTTGTGATGTCTCATATGAAAAGTGATGAATAGAGAACTTTATGACTCCCTACACAAAATATTTGGATTTGGGTTATGATTGTAACATGATGTGGACTTATTCCTTCTAGAATTGGCTGGAGCAGGTTGGGTCAGGTTTCGGAGTGTCTTAGTTAGCAAAAAAAGACCTGACATGTATACTTTTCTGTTCATTATGTAGCATGTTTTTGGTTAAGTGTGTTGCATAAGAATGACTAAACTCCTTATATATTTTTCATGCACATAAAAATTATCATAACAAAAATTAGTATTATGGAGGAACTGGGGATTTTTATTAGGTTTTTCGATTCTCCCCTACCGACATACACAACATGGAGTTCGATCTGATTTGGTAGAACATCAAGTCTTCTTCAAGGGAATATGTATCACTTAGAGTTGGACCCATGGGTTGGTTAGAGAAGTTTTTAGAGGCTGATATTTCCGAATATTGGATTATATGAGTTGGGTTGAAGGCGAGATAATATTTTCTTCATCATATATAATGGCTATTGTGTCATTGTTTATTTATATATGATGCGTGTTATATGTTATGTTATACTTATAATCTATTATATTTTGATGGATCATGCATAAAGTTTTAATAATTTATATTTCAGATGTTAGGTTAACTTTTGGAACTCTTTTATGTCTATAAGTATTTTGGGATGTCCATTATATAGACGAATCATTCTGAATTTACATAGATTTGGTAATGACCCATGAGATTTATTTTTTAGGGGATAGTCTCCCTATGATTATTTTAGACCATCATTGATAGTTGGAAACCTCTAGTGTACATGGAGGATGGATTGATTTCTTACAACAACCCCTTCTTGGGTACCATTTTGGTGATAAATATTGAGGAATTTTAAATGGTATCAAAGCATGTTTTACGATGGTATAGTGTCAGTTATTGGTGATGAGTAGTTTTTGGGACTCAAGAGGTAGAAGGAGTGCATGGTTGGCCTTAATGACATCAGTTGAATCCCATGTTTATAGGGGATGTCCAATTTTTGGACTAAGAGGTCTAGGATAGTGAGGTGTTGCACCGAGAGTCATGTGGATGGATGGATGGGACTTAGTACGAATCATAAGTCTTGGTCATGATCCATTTAATCACTTAAGCATCAGAGTAGTGACATTCTAAGGGAATGATACATGTGACAATGAGCGGTGATGTTTGACAAGTTTTTATATTTGGATCCACCATTGAGGTAAGTTATAAAATAATCATTATTTTATTCATAAAATTATAAGGTGGGATTAAAATAATATACATTTTGTGGTTTTTTTGAGTGATTTTGATCGTGATAGTTTGGATTCCATAAGGAAAGGATTTTTGGGATGATTTGTTTTTGTGAGAAACATTATTTTAAATAGAAATAACATATGGTGGTATTGGGTGTGTGTAAATAGGTTTGATAATTTTGTTTTACTTTAAATAGATCATGAATATATTGATTTTGAAATTAGTTGGAAATTTATTGGTTTTTAGAAAATCATATATTTTTTTGATATTTGGTTTTGAAGTTGATTTCAAAACATGATTGATTTTCAATAAAGAACCAGTTAGGACATTGAATTTTAGAATTTAGTTTTAGTAATAATCCTTGTATTCCAAGGGGTGTTTAGAAAAGATAGATGAGTTTTTGGGAGTGTGAAATATTTGGGGTTTGTTTCAAAATAGAAAATGGATACCTGGGTAAATTGGTTTTCTTGGATTTCATTATTGGGTCAAGAGTGACCTAGATTCTTAAATTATGTGTTCAAATAGTATGTCGTGTTTCTTTTTTTGAAACTCTAAAACGTGGATGGTTGGTTTTGACCTGGTTTTAGTAGTGGAGAAAACAAAATTGACATCTATTTTATACCTTTTAACATTAGTTATAAATAAATGTTAATATAGGTAAGTTGAAAGTGTATATTTGAATATAAATTTTTATAAACCTATATTAAAAAGTATTATAAAAGGAAAACAGATTTAAATGATAGATTTTAAGATAACTGGAATTTAAATCTTTCATACTCGAATTTCAATGTCCGTTTTGGAAAATATAATGTGAAAATCCCTATAGGTAGGTTCTCTACATCTATTTTTCTGAAAACCCTTATTGAAATAATGAATGTAGGGATTTTTAAATTTTCTTTATAAGAAACCATCATTGAAAGTGGATTTTTTTTAAAAAAATATTCCAAAATTACATATTTACATATCTTCAAGCTCAAAAAATAGAACCAAAAGAAGATAACATAAACATAAATAGAAAAATAGTAAAAAAATCAATGAGATATTTTAAAACATTGTTTACAAATATACACCTAAATGAAACTAAACAACCAAATTATTCAATCCTAGAAGATATTATACAAATAAAATTTGACGGTGTTTCATGTAGTTCTATGTATTTGAATAAACTTCATCAAAAACCTACAAAATAAAGTGTTGAGAAATTAAAAAATAACATATTTTAAAAATTAGAAGTGTAATAATAAAAATAACCTTCTCATAAATTATTATAGTTCTAGTCATGATTTTATATATTCAAAATTCCCTCATTTAAAAAGTCACTATGTTTATGAACCACGATTTCAAAAATAAAAACTCTAGATATATTAGATAAAACATGTATTCACAGATATAAAAGTTAACTACATGAACTTTAACATATTAAATTTTTTGGGTTCTATTGTGGAACAATGATCCTAATTGGACTCAATCCATAACCCATTGTAATTTCAAATATTAATTAAAAAACATTGATGAGAAATGAAAAAATTAAGATTAAAGATCTAAAAAATAGAATAAAAATTACTTGTTTAATAACATGATAAATCTTCTTTGAGTACCAATTAATAATGAGCATGAATAATATTATTTACATTATTTTGGGAAATATATGCATATCATTCAATTAATACTAAAATATAAAAAATTATTCATTAATATTAGTATAATTAATAGTGATTGATAATTATATATTTCTTCTTAATAGTCAAGGAATGGAAAAAAACCAACATGTAATCTGTGTGATTTTTAATATTTCAGATACATATTCTATTATATCTTCTTTGTTGAAGTATTCCATATATATTAAAATATGTGGTGGTTACATAAAACTATAAAAATAAGTGAGATCATATTGGATACAAAGGGTGTCATTATAATAGATTAGCAAATAAATTAATTAATTCAATATAAAATATTTTTACACTATGAAAATATATTAATAATTAAATTTTACTTACATGGAAAACAAATGAAACATAAGAACAGTAAGATGATCAACCTTTACTATATCTATGATTTCAATTGAAAAAATATTTAACATATAAAATATTCCCCAAATATAAACACTCATCATAAAGGTATAATAATTATTTAATACCAAAAAAATGTGTGATAATTTTTTTACCCTATAAACATCTTGAGGAGTATCTAAACGTGCAGAAACATGAAATTTTCTTTTCCATTATATTGATTCCCTCAATTTCAGATACTTATATATATGGTAACTATAATAAAAATATCATGTACTATTACTATTACCTCACCCAAATGCATAATATGATGATGTGCATAATGCCTTATTGATGTACAATTATTTATGCTATAATATGTAAATGGGAACCCCCTTCATGAACCTCATAGTATATAGTCGGTTATAAATAAGGAGGTAGTGGATCTAGGTTGGCATGATGCATAGGCTATGTTTTTATCAATGATTATACAACCATAACTGATACTAATGATTTAATTCTATCCTATATCAACTCATTCTGTTGTCATAATTCAGCTTTTGAATAATATATTTCACAAATATATTCTTCCTCCATCAATTTCAAACTAGGGGAATAAAAAAATACATTTTTAAAACCATTACCCTCATTATACCCTCTTTCATGGCCTCTGTGTTCCAAATTTCCTAATAAAGTGGAAATAATATCTATCCTGACCTAAGGGATAATGGTCCCCTATATCATTTTCTCCTAAAAGGAAACCTGAAATAACATTTCTAAAAGTAATATTAGAAAGATAAATTAACTAAATATTAATAATTAATTAGTTACAATCTTATCAACTAATTCCTTTGCTGGATTAGTAATATACATCGTTTTTTCCATTCCTGCCCTTTTTTCATTTTAATGGTATGGGAGATGAGAAGTAGGGTCAAGTAAAACATAATCAGAGATATTACTTGACCTAGCTCTTAATTCACTAAAATTTTCATCATTCATTTAATTATATAATAAAGAATACCCTTTGTGTTAAAATATATGAAGGTATAAATTGTGAAACTATATGTCTCGGTGAGTTTTTCTGGAGGCCTTATACAAAATAAAAAATATGTTTTCGAGTAACTAAAATTAATCAATCAAATTAGTTTAACCACACTTATCTTTATTTTACCGATACTTTACTTTAGTTTACCCATACATAACATTATTTTACCCTTTATTAAGATTATTTACCCTTAATTTTTTTAAAAGGTTGGGGATGAAGCCTAATTTACTATTTAAAGCAAAGGAAAGACTTCTTTTAACTGGGTAGAGGGAGACCCATTACATAGCCCAAAGGCCCAGTGGGAATTTTTCCAATTACATGTCCCATAGGCCAAATTTTTTGGCCCAAGCCCCATTTTGGGAATAGTACTACTACAGTACTCTGCCTGCTACAGCACTGCACAGTATCCGCCGCTGCTACAGTACCCTTCGCCACTACAGTCTGCCGCTACTACAGTACGCTACAGTACTAATACATTATATGTTCCCAATGGGGTTTAAACCCCCATTTTTCATGTAAGATTATGGATTTCTTACCACTAATCCAAAACCCAACTACTACCCTTACTTAATGTTGTTTTACCCTTACTTAAATTTAGTTTACCCTTACTTAACTTGTACAAGTTTCTGTTTACCATTAATTATATTTTTTATACTTACTTAACATTAGTTTCTACTTACACAACTTTAGTTTACTCTTACATAACATTACTTTACCCTTAAATAAATTTATTTTACCATTACATAACATTATTTTACCGTTAACTTTTTTTACCAATAATTATCTTTATTTTTTCCTTACTTAACATGTACATGATTTTGGTTTACTTTATATAATTTTATTTTACCCTTACCTTACTTTAGTTTACCCTTAAATAACATTATTTTAAACTTAATTAACATTTTTTTACCTTTAATTTACTATATTTTACAGTTTCTTAAATTTATTTTACTATTAATTACCTTTATTTTACCTTTAGTTAATTTATTAACCCTTACATAACATTAGTTTACCATAAAATAACATTAGTTTAAACTTAATTATCTTTTTTACCCTTACATAACATTATTTTACCCTAACTTATCATTACTTTACCCTTACTTCTCCTTTTATACCTTAACATAACATTATTTTAACCTTTCATTACTTTTTTCCCTTACATAAATATGGTTTAGCATTATATAACCAATAATATTTTCTATTTACCCAAACACATATTTTTTTTAACATGTACTTAACTTTAGTTTACCCTTGTCTAACTTTAGTTTACCCATAATTAACATTTTTACTCTTTTCTTTTGTTTACCCTTAAATAACTTTTTTACACTTAATTATCATTAGTTTAGACTTACATAACCTATAAAAGTTTCTATTTACCATTATATAATTTGTTTTAACCTTATATAACTTTAGAATACCCTTACTTGACCTTAGTTTACACTTTGTTGACTTTATTTTACCCTTATATTACTTTTTACTCTTAATTATCTTCGTTTTACCCATAATTATCTTTATTTTACCATTAAGCTGTACAAGTTTCTATTTATGCTTACATAACATTATTTTACCCTTAAATAAATTTATTTTACCATCACTTAACTTTTTCCCCTAACTATAGTTTACCCTTATTCATGTATTTCTAACCCTTACTTAACTTTAATTTCCACTTAATTATTTATTGTACCCTTAGATAATATTAGTTTACCCTAAATTAACTTTAGTTTACCTTTATGTAACTTTTTTCCCTTATATCACTTTAGTTTACCCTAACTTAACTTCAGTTTACCCTTAAATGACATTTTTTACCCTTAATTAACTAAATTTTACACTTACATTAATTTTTTTTACCTTAAGAAAATTTTACATTACCCCTAATTTGCCAATAATAGTTTATATTTTCCCTCAAATAACTTTATTTTACCTATACAATTTTTTTTACCCTTATATAATTATAGTTTACCCTTAAATATGTTTTACACTTACATAACTTTAGTTTACCTATACATAACTTTGATTTACCCTTATATAACATTTCTCTTCTTACATAACTTTATTTTACCCCTATTAACATGTACATGTTTCTATTTACCATAACAAAACAGTTTTACCCTTAATTAACATTAGTTTACACTTAAATAACATTAGTTTATCCATAACATAACTTTGTTTGAAACTTACTTAACTGTAGTTTATCCTTATTTAACTTTATTTTACCCTAACAAAATATGTAAAAGATTTTTTTACCCTTACATAACTTTTTTCCCATTACCTAACTTTATTTTACAATATTTAACTTTAGTTTACCCTTACTTAACATTGATTTTCCCTTAATTAACTATATTTTACCTTTATTTAACATTAGTTTACCCCTAAATTACATTATTTTACCCTTAATAAACTTTTTTTACAATTGCATAATTTTATTTTACCTTTAATTAAATTTAGTTTACCCTTAATTAACTTTTTTTTACCCTTTATTGACCTTAGTATACCATTACTTAACTTTGTTTCACCTATACATAAATTTAGTTTAACCTTACTTAATTAGTACAAGTTTCTTTTTACCCTTAAATTTATTTTACCGTTACTTATCTTTAGTTTGCCCTTACTTAACTTTAGTTTAAAGTTACTTATCTTTAGTTTACACTTAAATTTCATTCCCTTACTTGTGTTTTACCCTTACTTAACTATAATTTACCCTTTACTAACCTATATATGTTTCTCTTCACTATTACATTACTTTGTTTTACCATTTATCAACTTCTTTTTACCCGTATATAACTTCAGTTTTCCCTTAAATAAATATTTACCATTAATTAACATTATTTTACCCTTAAAAAACTTTATTTGACCCTTACATTAATTTTTATATCAATAATTAAATTTAGTTTTCTCTTACATAACCTGTAAAAGTTTTTGTTTACCCTTACATAACATTGTTTTACACATAATTAACATTATTTTATCCTTATATAACTTGGTTTTACCCTTACATAACTTTGTTTTACCCTTACTTATCTTTAATTTTCCATTATATAACTTTATTTTTCCCTCACTTAACCTGTACAGGTTTCTTTTGACACTTACAATTTTTTAAACTTACATAACTTTAGTTTATCCTTAATAAACAATATTTTACACTTAATTAAATTTATTTTAACCTTAAAAAACTATACTATACCCTTAAATAATTTTATCTTAGCCTTTTAATGTTAGTTTACCCTTTATTAATTTCTTACCCTTATATAACTTTAGGTTAACCTAACTAAACTTTATTCTACTACGAATTAACTTTTTTACCCTTGATTAACTTTAGTTTAACCTTACTTTAATTTTTTTTAACCTCAGTTTACCTATATAGGTTATTGTTTACGCTTACATAATATTTTTTCCCATTAATTACTTATAAGAAATATATTTATTATAAAAAAAATATGAATATAAAAAATTTAGCCAACAACTAAAACATACAAAAATAGATTCCTCTCACTGACTAGAGAAACAATTATTCAATGTCTCCCTATCTATAAACCCATATTTGAGGAATCGATCTTGATTTTTTTACTCTAAAAATTATAAAATAAAGTCAACCTTTTCTTAAAACCTATCGATCTTATTTTTATAAAGGATAAATAATTTTTATTAATTCCTTTTCCTCCTGAATGTTAAATCCAACTATAATTATATTTATAAAATATAAAGAAATTTACAATTTTTAAACCATTAGTTAACTAAATAAATAAGTTTATAAATTTTACCATTATGGACTCCCATAATAAATATTTTAGCATCTCTTTATTGGTCCTCCAATAATGGAATAAAATAAATATTTTATAATTGATCTATATAGATAGGTATGTCCAAAATTGTGTGGCATGTGGGTTAGTAAAGTCGTCATTCCCATCAAAGTTAGATATCACCCACTACTCTCCACATACGAGTAAATGTTTTGGTAAAAATGTAATCCCACATCAATAATCAATAGATACCATCCTCTCTAAACAAGAAGAATATTTCTACATAAGTTTATGAAATATAATTTGATTTTATTAAAAAATTAATTACTTTTGATATCTATTTATGTGATAAAAGGTACATACATCGGTTCCCCTTCCCCGGTGTCATTCTATTAAAATGATGTATGCTAATTCAAAAAACGTTTGTGTACTTGTTTTTTCTTAAAATTAAACATCTTTAATAAAAAATATATTTTTGATATAGAATAAATCGAATGTTAAATTTTTAAACAAAAAAATTTGTAACTAAAACTATTGTTTATTAAAATTAAAAAAATATAGAAATTATTATAATTAAAAAATATGTAATTTTTAAAACCAATATTTTTAATAATTAAATAAATTTTTTATTTAAATATCTAATTTTTCATAATATGAATACAATTAAAAATATTTTGTGGAATAAAGGATTATCCCTAAAAATGACGAATATTAAGAAAATAATCACAAAAAATGATAAAGGGAAATAATTCAACCAAAAAATTGATATCTGAATATAATAAATATTATAAGAATTAGAAAAATGGAAGGAATGATAACCATGTATATATTTAAATATCATTGTAAAAAAATAATGTTTTCAAATTTTCCAATTAAAAAATAGATCAACTGCTTAATTAGGATAGTGATAAAGTTTTTTCCCATATCCCTTCTAGATAATCAATTTGTTTTTCATGGAAAATGTCTATATCACACTCATTGTTATCATCACGTAATCATATCATAGGTAGAGAAAATATACATAATAATTCAATATCATCAATATTTTCATCACCCAAATAATTTTTTTACCTAGTAAAACAACAAACCATAGATCATTTGATGGGTCTGCAACATAAAATATTGGTTTTATGTTGTCACTATGATCAATGACTCATCCTTTCTACTAAATATTCTCAAAGAAACATGTATGAATCCATACTTATCAGGTTTCAAACCAATGTTACTGTTATCCCAGTTAGACTTAAATACTAGTTCCTAAAATATATAATAATATATCTCCTATATATTCTCAACAACACCAAAATATGACATTGATGTGAAAATATTGTTTTTATCATCAAGAATTTAAAAATACAGTGCTTCAGCAACAACCACTACTGTATTATTTTATAGAGTAATATTTTCATCTTGGATTTTTGTAAAATGAGTAACCATTAATATCCATACCATACCATGTGATCATATTAACAACTTCCCCCCACAAACCATTTCAATGTTTTTTTGAGGATAACTCAATAATGATTTTATCCATGTTCCCTAAAATTAATGACTTTTTATGTTAATTCGTTAACTTATTTTCATTTATTATCAAATATAATACCATGGATCCAATAATATATGATTATATATAGGGTTGAATAGGACCTATATTGTTCAAAATATATAAATATGTATGAATCACTTCATCACATTAAATTAGCGTTATCTTTAATACATGAATACCTTTATCTTTAATATCAACTATCAAATGTAATGATATTTGGAGACCAATGTACTTCACATTAAATAAATAATCATTAAAAAAATTAATTACCTCTTATCATATATATTTTGGGACAATAGAGGCCTATGGTCGATGCATATTCTTAAAATATCCCTTCAAAAGATTCAAATATATTTCAAAAGTATACATTCATCATAAATAAACAGGCCCACATATTTTTATCTGGCACACTAAATGAATCAATAGATGAACAATTATATAAAAAAATTATTATATGAAATACATTTCTAGTTGAAAAGCTGTGAGGAAATATATATTCTAGAACCCATTTAACAAATATGGATCCATGAATTTTATGAAACTTTAATTAATAACATAAAAAATTCATATTATATACTTTCTGATAGGTATAAATAATATTCCATGCAATGTGACCAGTAGAAACCGTTGTGTCAATACATATAATTCATGAGACTATATAAATTTTAACATTAATCACTTCAATGAAAAAAATCCATCACATCTGAAGAAAACACTAAGTATAGGAATACGGATGTTTGTCGGTTGTTTTTTTGGGTATAGTGGCTATTTAAACCACTATTATAAGCTTTTGCAGCTGTTTCGAAAAAACATTTCTAAATTGTGTGTCGACAAAATTTTTGTGGCGATTTCATCGATTGCATGACAGTATATGGTAACTGTCATAGTGGACGTATTTTGCTGCAGTTTTCCATTGTTTTAGTGGTGATTTATCTTGGCTGGGCGTATTTGTTTTAGTGGTGGTTTAAACCACCGCTAAAGAATAATTGTTTATCCCCAAGTAAACTACCACTAAAAACAAACTAACTGTCGTGAGATGGTAAAGGAAGATGAAAACTATGTGGCGGCGGTTAAAACTGCCACTAAATTATTGTCTGGAGAATTAGTTTTAACCACCACGGCTAGAAAAAGAATTTTATTTCACTGTGGTTTTAACCACTGCGAAATATAGTGCACTATATTTTTTAGAGTTTAAAACCTCCTTGAAGGACAAATTTATAAAAAAACAGAATATTCTGTAGCCTCCATACCAGTGCCCCAAAAAAACAGTAGATTCTACACCTGAAATTTCATTTTCAAAATTTAAAATCCATTCCATAAATGACTTGAAAACTAATACTACCATTCCAAAAAAACACAACCATCCCACATCAACCTAAATGAAAAAACCAAATGGCATTCCCTCTCGATAAACCAAGAATTTCAATATCACCATCTCATAACAATAACCACACTATAACAACCTCATGAAATTTATTATACATCATCCCTTATCAAAACCCTTATTAACTCACCATAGCCTCACTACTAGAACATTATACATTTAATATGATCACCCTCATTAGTTTTAAATTCCTCATAAGATACCACACACATAACACAAGATAATGAAACAAGCCAATCATCACATATCAACATATATCAGTTTCCATAATTACCAAAATTTCAATTTGAGGGATGTCAAAATAACAAATATTTTTAACATGGGTATTATCAAAAACTTCACTTTTTAGAAACTACAATAATAAAGACCCATAGTATGTAATTTCATGAAAATAGTAAAAACCTATGATTTCCCCCGATTTTGAAATGATCCAGTAAAACCAATTATTTATCTTCTTATTAAAACCCATACTATATGTAAAATGGATAATAAAATCACGATGTTCCAATATATTCACATTAAAATAAATGAACTAGGATCCCCTATCTCAAACAAATAATTCTAATTTGGTGTATGCAGATGAGGCAATCGGAAAACCACCTCTAAGAACTATAATTCATGGATTAAAATTGATAAACCAATAAAATAGTGGCCTTATCAATATATATATATATATATAACCAAACCATTGATATCCTTAGCCATAACCTCCCTACAATGAAGTACTTGGAAAGAAACCATAGGATATAAAAGTAATATCACTTAGAATTAGTGATGTTATATATATAAATGTTGAGGATCAAAAAAAAATAGTTTGGATGAAATTACTCTTAAAATAGAATATAGGTATCCCATGTATTGTGAGAGAATTTTGATAAACAAATTATTCAAATGGGGTTTAGAAATTTATAGGTAGGATCAGAATTAAAATGTCATGGTGATACACTCCATAACACAATGTAACAGTGATTAATCATGAAAAACCATGAAGTTACGAATTTCTCTACATTATAATGGGGAAATTAAAAACTATATCCAAAAATCATAGTGCAGTCCACCTTATAGATTCTATAATGTTGGAGAAGGTCCATGACACATAAGAAACTCCATGTCACATGTAGATCATCTTTATTAAGAAAACTGCACTATGATTTAGTTCCACAACAGAACAACCCCAAAATCAATAGAAACTCTAAAACAAACCACTCCAGCAGTGCACAGAAAAATCAATAAGTGACACCAAATCCATGATAAAATGTGTATAACCTCTATAATATCAATTACCAGAAGTCCTTATTGTATTTAACCTCTCGATTCCTCCATACTAACCTCAATAAAATACAAAAAAGGAAACGTGACAAATTAAGAAAATATAAGGTCATGAAAATGTTTGGTGGAAACCATGTACCACACATGATACATATAAAAACCAACTGTTACTATATTTTTCCACCAAATAAACAATACAACTAATCGCGGTTCTATGACGAACACATCTCGTCACCTTCCCCACCTCTATCTCTACTTCCTGCTACCACTTGTGAGAACAATATATTGGAAATTTAATATTGTTGGATATTTGTATTTAAACATAAAACCAATAAAAGTTTGCAAACTAAATGATTTTGAATTTTTGTGAAATACCTGTTCCCCACCAATTGACAAAATACCACCAGGGGCAGATCCAGTTGTCTTCTAATATAAATCAATCAACACTTTATGCGAAGTGGATATCTGAGCCCCTTGGTCTTGAACTGTGTTTCATAGAGAAAAAATATCTCTTTGAGAATCTCTGGGTATTGGATGACTATAACTAGGAGTATATGCAGCTTCAATCCCTGGTGGCCTACCAATGACCTCAAATGGTACAGGTCCCAAACCCATCCCACACACTCTACCTGGATGCTCCTTCACAAGGACTTTAGCAACCAGGTCATCCTAGGAGACTGAGTAGGACTGCGATGGATTGGCATCACATAGTTCTTTAATTTTTACCTATAATTCAAATATAATCCATATTATAAGAAATATATATTAACACAGTAACAACTGGTAATAAGTTATTACAATGAAAAAATGAGTTCATACCCCAACTTCTTTGGTGGACTCATTAACAAAACCTCCATCATATTTTTTTGTGAAAATCCAACCACACTTTAGTTCGAGATGCTTCGTGCCCTAAACTCTGTGATTTCATTAATCAAAGATAAATCAACAATTTAATATATTAAATGGATAATATTGTCTTATAAATATTTAAACCAATGAAAATATTACTACAGTCAATCGGCTTCTAGAAAAGACTGTTGATCCCATAGTGTGAGGGATGACGCGCTTAGCTCGACTTGATGCATTCTTTCTTGAAAGATCCAGAAATAAATAAAAATAAATTTAATAGTAATTTATTCAATGCCATCTCCTATTCATATACATTTATAAATGTAGAATGAGTTTAATATAATAATATATATTTAAATACCATCTGATTCTCATCACGATGTATTTCAACAAAACCTTCCATGTCCCTTTTGGTACCCCATCGATTAGCTTCTCATACATCTATTGGATGGTCAAGGAAGTATCATTGGCATCGATCCACAATATATATTATAATCATTTACATTTCTTACCACGATTTTTTCAATTTCCACTTCCGTGCTATCACATCAGCAACCATAAAGTGGAAAAACATATATATATTCAAAAATTCATTTTGAAAATATTAATAACATGACATTAAATCACACCATAATTTATTAAAATTAACTTTATTTGGGAATCAAAAACTTCATTTTTCCAACTTATAGGCATATCTCTCCAATTATCGTAAGAAAAAGGAAGGGAAATGGGCTCTGTAGCTAGCTGTCCTAGAATTTGGCCAAGTAATCCCGTGACATCATCCATGGGGACCCCATATGAATCAAATTGGGCAACGATATTCTCTCTAGTCACATTTTATACATCATAAATTTTTATATTTTTCTCCACACTTGAATGGTTTTCATCTTTAATGAACAAACATTTAGCATAAAAAAGTGAAATAATTATATTCATATTAAAATTTGTACATATAACTGTCACCCTATAGTATTCTCGCGAAGAACAAGAAGTGGAGCGCTGCAATCCACTACTGAGGCTCCTGAAGGGGGAGTCAATGAATGATATACTAAAGAGATGCTCACATAGGGTGTGATAGATCATGCAGGGGGAGATGGGGAAGGAGGGAAGTGAATAGTGGCTCAAATTCCATAGGGAGTGAGATAAATGGATCGTTATCTGTCGTAGTGGTCGATAAAACAATATATTACTTCCCCCTTGGAATTACTGTCATTTACATAAATAAAATTAAGTTCAGAACATATATTTCAAAAACATTATGCAGAAAAAAATGAAAAATGATAATAGATGCACAACACTAACAATAAAATATACATAACAATGATAATTAATGACTGCACAAATGAACAAAGTTAATGTGAAAATAAATACACAACTGTACATACAATCATTTTCTCCTTCAATAATTTTGGTTTCCTTCCCATTACATCATCCATATCATTCATCCTTGCTAGAATAATATTTTGAATATCATAAGAGACAAATAATTTTGCTTCTTGTTGTTGATGAGACTCAATTTCGGAGGTCAAATCTTTTAATTCATCACCCATATCATACAAATCTCTTTGTATTACGTGAGAAACTACACTCAACCCTTCATATACTATATAATTCACATAATATACCATTTTTTATTATAATGATAAGATATATAGATCATGCAGTTCACGATCACCAATATCCATCAAGTGAGATAAGTTCACAGATGTAAATTTCAAGGAATCTCTTTTAACACCTCTGATAATATGGACCCAATTGCATTTGAATAAAACAACTGAAAATGCCTGTGGTATTTAAATTCAATAATATCAATTATATTTCCATAGTATCCCACTTCAAAAAATGTAAATATACCACTATTATATGTTTTCAAACCCTATTCTCGATCGACTGTACGAAATCTAAAGTCATTCACGTTGTAAGCATCGAACATTCTTACTTGTTTTAGTGGACCTCAAGAAAGAAACTTCAAATCCTTGGACATCTCTGCATGAGTATCAATATTCATGATCTAAAAACAGAAATATAATTTATTAGATTTAAAAAATATATGTGTCAATCTAATATTTGTATTTATTTTAAAATTTATGAACTTACACGTCGTGCAAAACATTCTACAAGATCTTTATAAATAACTTTGATTATATCTTTCTCATTTCGTGTTCAGCCTCTCATTCATCTCTTTGTATGTATCCTCAACTATTCAATAAATGGATATGAAATTTCACTATTCATCAATACATATCTACATGCCTTTAATAATTCCATTTCTATTAGTTTCACATTTGAGGTTCTCCTAACTGATCATCCAATAGTAGGAAATATATTTAATTTATCATGTATTCAAGACTGATTCGATGTGTCTTCAACATCTAAAACATGATTAAATCTTGTCTCATTATCATCCACACATCTAAAACAAAAGGTAAGACACTTCTCAGCCAAATAGCCTTCAGCAATAGAGCCTTCGGGTTGAGCTTTATTTCTCACATTTGATTTCAAATGCCCAAGATATATGTGAAATAAAATAAACAAACATATTTATGAATTTAATTATGTGCCAAAAATTGTTTACTTAACTAAAATATATATAAATAAAGTACCTCTCAATTGGATACATCCATCAATAATGAATGGGGCCTCCTAATTTAGCTTCATCAACCAAATACATAGTTAAATGCATCATGATAGTAAAAAACGATGGAGGAAAGATCATCTCAAGTGCACAAAGTGTCAATAAAAATATTTCCTGAAGGTTGTCAAGCGGAAATGGATGTTGATATTTCTCACATAGTTGTTTAAAAAATGTCAATAATTGGAGTGCAACAATAGTAAATTTTTAGGTAATAATGTACACAATGCCAATGATAGAAACTTCTGTAACAAAATATGTGAATTGTGTTGTAACTTATAATTCATCAAGTCAACACACCTCGATATGTTACTTGAATACCCATCAGATACCATCATATGCATTAAAATTATAAGGAATGTATCTTAATCCCTATTTTTCATTGAAAAAATTGCCAGAGCATACTTTTCATTCTTATCTGACTAGAGATCACATTTTATGTTCATTACATGTAAGTATTTCTGAGCATTGAGATGATCCTTCGACTTTCCATGCTCATTAAGCAATGTGAAAATAAAATTTTCATATAAATTATTCTCAATATTCATCACATCATGATTATTCCACACTAAATTATATTCCCAATACTGAATTTTGAAGAATATACGTTTTTTCTTCCATTGTTGCATTCAGATTTCACTTGAAGATGCAATTCGAACCTATTTCCCGCTATTATTAAAATGGAGAACCTTCACAAATTCTATTTACAAATTTCCAAGTTGTGTTAATATTTCATAACTAGTTAAAAACTTTGGAGGTGGTATATGATTAATGAAACCGTTAAATTTTGATCTATTCAGATGAAATCTAAGAGATGCATCAATAAATCTTTGATGACACAATAAGCACCATTTTCTACTGTAAGGTATCCATTTGGGCTCAAAATAAACGTTACAAACAGGACAATCCAAACCCATGTAAGTGTTCCAACAAAATAAATTCCAAATCCTCGGGAAGTCACTAATTTTCCACATTAAAGAAGCATGCATTTTGAACATTATTTTAGAAGAAGTATCAAATGTCTCAAAACCGTTACTCCAGAACTCCTATAATTCTTCAATTAAAGGTTGTAAGTATACATTAATATCATTTACAAGCATTTGTTTTCCAGGAATAATCATTGAAATGATAAATGATGTATGTTTCATACACATCCACAGAGGCAGATTGTAAGGGATCAAAACATCTGGCCAAATGATATAACTGGTACTTAAAGTCCCAAATGGGTTGAATCCATCAATATCCAATCCCCTTCATGTGTTCGATGGTTTTTGATGACATGAATAATCTTTTCAATCAAGGATTTAAAGAAAAGTAATGCAAAGCCTTTGTAGGTGTGTTCCTTTTCTTCTTCTTCATCAAAGCATGTTGATTAAGACTTCCAACATCACCCGTTGACTACCATCTAGAAGAAGAAATGTTTTTACAATCCAATCTACTTCAATCCTCTCGCCAATAAATCATACAATCATTAGGACATGCATGTATTTTTTTTTATAATTCAGACCAAGCCTATTAACCACTTTTTTCATATCATAAAAATACTTGGGGATGTTTGCTTCATGAAATGCATCACACACCACTTCCAATATCATAGACATTGCCTAATATGTAATTCCACATAGGCATTTGATATAGTACAACTTCTGCATAAAATAATGTTTTGAATATTTCTAACATCCACTATACAACTCATGATTTCCATCGCTAATTAAATCATGAAAGGTATTTTCCTTAGTTATGTTTTCTCTTACATTAGTCTCCACTGAATAAGAGTTACAATATTTATATGGTCGTCTTAGAGTCTCAAAAACAACACTTGTCACAATGTTATTTGTAGCACCCTCATCTGGTTGTTCTGATATGTTTTGATGTTGATGGTGGTCTCTTGTAGTGCCTAATTCCTCATTTATAAGGTTTTTCATTTCATTTTCCATTTTCGACGTAGTTGGGAGGTCATTCGGTGGATTGACATTGGTTCTCAACCTTTATGTAACGTTCGATTCTCCATGCCAAATCCAACACAAATATTGACCAGGGAATTGCTTCAATATCAAATGTTCATAAACATCATCTCTCTTCAACCATCTACTAAATTTACTTTAAGGACATGGAAATATTATTCTCCCTTCAATGGATCGATTGGAAATTGAAAATTTTAAAAACTCATTCAAAACCTTAACATACTGAGGTGTGTTCCTTGGTAATGTGATCCAGATTTTATCCATGTTTATCCCAATGTGCCTACACAATATTAAAAAGAAATAAAATATATAACTGATACTAAATAGGGAAAGAGATACAAATATACTAGTTGAAAAAATATATAAATATGTTAAATAAAGTTTTCACATATAAATACATATGGTACACAATTAACCCACCCACTAGAAAATGAAAGCATGAAAATTAAAAAGATCCATAAAAGAAAATGAGAACAAGTATCTCATCCCTATAGTTTTTTGTATGTCGTGCTACACCAAAACAGATAGCCATACTGATGATGTCATAACTTTGATATCACTAAGGTAAGGGATTGATAAATCGTATAACAATTGAATAGAAGTTAGGAATATGAAATGTAAACAAATTATTACATTAAACATGACTCACTACTTTAGAAAATACATGGGGAACCAAGATATAGAATATGCCAAGAATAATTAGGTGAAATAAATCATGGATAGGGTAGATGAATCCAAGGCTTATAAGTAATGTAGTTTTTTTCAAACTCAAAGGAAACATGAAATTCCAAAGATAAAATAAATCATGTATAATAAATTTCCTAAAATAGAACCTGAAATAACACAGAAATGTTTTGATGTCAATATACCTTTTCAATTTCTATTTAATTTTTTTTCAACTATAGAAAGTGGAAAAACCTATTAAATCCATAGTCTTATAGAATTCATATAAAATATTCAATCCCCAAAAAATATACAATAGAGGTATTATTAAATATTATGTATATTATTAATTTTTTCCTACTTTTTTGTTATTAGTGGCCTAGAATTATGATTCAAAGAGTTGGGTATGGTCTAGGGTTGATAATTTTAGAACATGTGGGGTATCATGGTGAAGTGTTATGGGTAACATCATGTTGTGACCCTGCGTGTGATTAAAATTTTCAGATCTGGGGTGGATCATGGAACACCATGGGGGTTAAAACATAATGTGGAGCTCTAGGGTGGATCATGTAACATCCTTGGTGATCAACTATAGTCCTGGAGGGGGTCCACTTTCTCCAACCACCACTTTCATGCATGGGAATTTTTTATATTTTACTTTTTATTTTAAAAAAACATTTCCTTTTCCACTTAGATGACTAGGAAATAATAGAGGTGAGTCATTTGGGAATGCTTCTTTACACCCATTCATTATATTTTTAAAATATTGTTCAATGTCATATTGATGAGTCATTGATTGATTTGGACTCACAGATGGTCGGATAACATCATTAAAACCTCAATCATGGTGGGATTATTTTAATATCATTATACGATAAAATTTCCTTGTGAATCATTTTCTATTTTGTGTGATGGACTCTATATGGGTGTCTGAGAATGAGATAAAATTCAAGGGACATCGGATGGTCACTTTTATTTTTGTTAAAAATGTTACTAAGTGTATAATGAATGAATGATTATTTGATGGTGGGCTCACACTATTGGTTGATAGTGAAAGAGTATACAAGACTTAGACATTTAATAATGGTTTTAACTTAAAATTTATTTGTAATATTGGTTTGAGGTAAATTATGTGATGCCTCTTGAGGCACAGGAAAACCAAGAAAGGTTATCTAATGGGTTTGCAACTAATAAATGGATCACCTAATGGGATTAGGGTGTATAAATAATATGAATAAGTCTTAAGGGATATGAAATAACCTTATAGTTTAGTGAACATATGGTAATATATCAGGTGTGGTCCTTTGTGAAACGATGAGATGAGCTATAGAGGGTAAGGTGATTAGTTAACCATTTAGAATTATCAGCCTTGAGAGTTGGTATGTGAAATGATGTGCTATGAAAAAGGACTTGGAAAAATTTTAGAGGTGATTATTATGGATAGTGAGTTGGGTCTTGGATTATAATGATTTGAGAAACATACAATGAGATACACTAGATGCATGGGACATTCTACATGATAGTCAAGCTGGGTGGAGTGATGCTATGTGATTATTTATTGTTTATCCTGATGGTGATGTTGTACAATGTGTATGTACGATTATTATCCCCAAGGGATGAGAAAAAAATCTCGGGATGGGGACATGTGTAATGACACCAAATGACATGGAATCATCCCTATTATTCATATTCTATGAATGAAAATATCTTCAATGGCCTTATATGATTTACATTATTCCTCATGATTATTCAGATACTATAGAGCTATAACGTGTTCTTTGATATCCCATGGTGAGGTACATTATTTAGAGAAGAACTATGTTACACCCATACTATAATTCAAATTCTATCCTCATAGTAACTTGATTTGTCTTTACCCACCTATGATTCAGCAAAACCCTTTGATTTATTATGATTTCAAGGGGCCACTATGTGTATTGTGAGACCCCATTTTGTGGATTATGTCACAACATACCCCCATTTAACCCATCTTAGATTGAGAGTAAAGACAATTGTTAGTCCAGAAGCCCACTTATAATAGGGAACAAGGTGGAAAAAAGAATCAAGGGTGTAAACCACACATACGGTAGGTGTTACCCTCATATATCTTAGGAGTATAAGATAGGAAACCACAAATATACTCCAGATAATATAAATAAATCAATTATACGATGTTTGTAATTCCATACATAAATGAACATCCCTAAATTATATACCATGAAACAAATTCTATGAAAATGACTCTTCAAACAACAACAAGATCCATGTCATGTTCTAGTAACACCCAACCCAATCACTAACTCCCTCTTATAGACCTATAAAAAAGGATATATATAGCAGGTAAGAATACAAGTAGATTCAGTAGGATACTACCCAAAACCTCACATGAAAAATGTTTAATAAGCATAATAATATCATATAAAATAGACAAGAAAAAAAACACATTACCAATAGGGTGGCGAGGTGCACTAAGGGGCGGTGAGGTGCACTATGGGGCGGTGAGCATGGGTCAAGACCAATGAGATGCACTGAGGGGAAACAAGGTGTGCTGAGGGGCGGCGATCATGGGTCAAGATCAGTGAGGCTGAGGGGCGACGAGCTAGGTCTGCGGGGGTTGTGGGGGTCGGTGGGAGAAGGGGGTGGGAGGGGGGGAGTGTCGTCATTGTAAAAAAAGCACAGTTTAGTGGCGATTTATTAAAGACCGCTGCAAATCACTTCTTAAATAAAATTAGTGGCAGTTTACTAAACCGCCACTAAGGACAATTTTTATTGTATTGACTATAGGTACTTTAATACCATGAAAGAATTGAAAATAATTTATCATATAACTCTTTCTAAATGTGTGACAAGATGGAGGAAAACATATTATCTTTTCTTTCATTGTGGGTATTAAATCCAAACATATTCCCATGTTTAATAAGCAAACTATTTCTTTAAATCCATATTTTTTATTTCTTTTTATGTATACCGATCATCCAATTAGAGTAAAAAATTTTGTTTTATCAACATGAATGACATAAATGTATTTTTTCATATCCCAAAAGTTATAATAAGGTATATTGAATAAATTACACAATTTCTTCTAGGTATTTGTTTGATGACCCTGACATTCTTTCATTCCAAATGCGACATCAAAATTTTTCACTTTGTTGTAATATTAATTATAAAAAAATGGTTGTGGGGAATAATAATACTCTTATAATATCTTAAATTACATTTATAATCATTTATAAGGATAAAATATTCAAATAAATATCTAATGTCTTATATAAACTATTTTTCTTTCATTCTAAAATTGATGATATGAAGTCCCCTCTTCAAAAATTTGAAAATATTTATGTCCTTTAAAATGTTGTCAAAATAAATTTCTTTGTACACTATTTTATATAGTGAAATTTATCATAGCATGAAAAATAAAATACTATTTATTGTATGCATAAAATAATATAGCTCATATATCCCATATAAATTTGAAATCATCAATAGATGGTGACAGATAAGCATCAATACCATTTATAGGATATTTCGGTCAATAAATAATCTGGTTAATCATCACATATTTCCTTTTTATATATATATATCGGTACAAGTTATAGAAAACAAAAAAAGGACATGAAATATGTGGGATATTAAGACTTTAATACAAATTCATTCCATCTATGCATAGTTACATTCAATGATTTATAACATCATTTCCAAAATCAGAAAATTTATGATCAAATCTTTTCGATTATATTGAATTAGTAATATGAATTCAGTTTTCATCAAAGATATGCTCCTTTATATTCCATTATAGCCTCTATTAAGGATTTGAATTTATAAAGAGATTATTCGAACGATGAATTATGGGAAGATTCTAGATTTCTTTAGTTGGATGTTTGGTGCCTATTTTTGAGAGTGAACCATGATTGGTTTTTATCATGCATGTTATATCATGATATCACACATTTAGAATATTTAAATAAACTTTTATATTCTCTCCTATAAGGAACCCAATAATTAAACGAAGGATGTATCCTTTTATACTCTAATCCCATTATAATTAATATTTTTTACCTCATAATTGGTATCTGGAAGCCTTCTACCTTCTAGATTTATCCCATTTAAAATTCCAACAAATTCAATGAATCCTTTATCACTCAAACAATGTATTGATTTCATGTTAACCATTATCAAAAATTATGATAACACTTTAAATATTTTGAATCCTAAGAATAGTTGGTTTTGATAATCTTAGTACATTTATTCAACACTTTTTTTCAATTCTTTCTACTCCTATATTATGAATCAATTTTTCAAGATGGTCATCTGTCACCTTTTGAACATCTTCATCATCATTAGATCATTAATTGTTTATTATTTCACAATTATAGATCCACCAGGTCTAATTATGATTAAAACTATAGAGAATTATATGGTCTTTAATTTCCACGTACAATAATTTACTCAAATTCAAACATTTCTTGCATGAACAATAAACCATATCTTTTTTTAAATATCTTTTTTTATAAAATTCCTAGAAACTATCAAACTTTATTTCGTATTCATTGGTAGTTCCTCACAAATTAGTCCAAATATGATACATTAATTACCTAAAAGGTCATAATATTATAGATGGATATGTTAATACCTATAATATATATATATAAATAAAAATATAATTATATTAAAATATAAAACATGCATAAATTTATAATTTTTTTTATATTTCAAATACAATTAGAAATATTAATTTAATTATAATGACAGAAAATATATATATAAATAAAACAAATTAAAGAAAAAAATATTTCAACCCCAAAAAATTATAATTATAAAAAATATATCAATATAAACTGTTATAACCAAAAAATATTTGTTGAAAAAAAAATTTATAATCACAAAATAATTATAACATTAGAACAATTTTAGCCAAGAAAATTATAATTGATAATAATATGCATTCAAACAAAGAAATGGATAAATATAATTTATAACTAATAGATAAATAAATAATTTTTCAAAAAATAAAAAAATAACTTACATAATTTGTAGATAAATAAAGGAAAATTATTTTTAAATTCTAATGAACTCAATCAAATTTTGTGATAATAGGGTGACCACTAAATGATCGAAGAGAAATGTTTATAAAAAAAGTAAAAAAATAATGAACAACATCTTTTGTGTGTGGTTGTGGGTTAATCCGATTTGGTGTTTTTTGTCAAAATAATTTCAAGGGTCATGGAATAAGAATTAAGGATTTAAGAACGAGGATAAAAATATAAAAATAAGTTGAAAATTTAATTAAAGTGAAGATTAATCATGATCATCTGTCGTCAAGAGTTGAGAGGACGAGGGTTTCAGAAAGAATGCGTTGAGAAAATAAGGGGATATTCATGGAAAATGATTTTTTATACACTTTTAATTTTTGTTTTATATAAAATTGATTTTAAAATATTACCTCTTCACTTGTAGCATCAATTTTTGAAAAAACAACATTAAAACTATGAATCTAAATAATTTTTTCTATAATTGTTTGGTTTGATGTGGGGAAAGAAAAACATTTACCTGTGTAGATTGTGATTTCTTATTTTTTAGTGGTGGATTGGGAAATACATGAGTATTTAAATTATTAATATGATTGGTATATTATAACACCCCAATCATCCATGGTACGTTTGCCTTTGAATAATACAATAGCTTGCGTTTTACGCAACTTGGAATTTTAACACACCACGACCAACCAAACTAGCCATTATGAATAGTAATACCCACTTTTTAAAATTTTATAAATTTTATTTTTCAAAATGGATCTCTTTTTTGGATTTAGAATATCAAAATTAGCTTATGGTGAGTTTTTTGTATTTTTCTGAAAAGTACCAATTTTTAATGAATAGTGAAAAACACTGCGTTATTGTTTAAAACCAACTTTTTATTTAAATAATTAATTATTTTATTTAAATTTATTTTAGATAAATATAGATACATAATAACTATATATATTAAATTTAATTAATTGGAGTCCTTTTATAATAATATTAGATATATAAAATTTTATTGAACTTTTTACCGTCTTTTACACACCTTCTAGGCACGTTAACAAATTTTCATAAAACCTAATTTTACTGCTTCTATGAACTGAATTTAAAAAATCTGAAAGACACAATTGATATTATTATGTAAAATGGGGTTCAATAAGATGAAAATAATTTTTGATGAAGTGTAACTTTTGACTTTCATTTACCACGGTTAAAAGTAAATAGAGTAATTAAAGGTAAAAATGATATTATTATTACCCTAACACTTATTCTAATTCAATTGGATAATTTTATTTGGACTAAAATAAACTTTAGGAATAAAATAATATCTTCTTGGTCCACTTGGATTAGATTAGGTTATTTATGATTATTTTATTTAAAGAAGAGTTAAAAGTGTTAAATTCAAATTTTCATAATTAAATACCTTCAATATAGTGTTATACATAAGATAAATTCGACTATAAATATTAATTAGAAATATAAAAATATTTCCTACATAATGGTATTTTATTTATAATTTTTAGACATTAAATAATTATATTTAATTATGACTCAATGATGATGCAGTAATTACCTTATTAATGAAATATTAAAATAATTGAAGTTATAAATATCAAAATAAATGTAAATTGATACTTTTGATGCAGTAAAATAATTTTATAGATTAATATGACATTTTATGGTTGATTCAAAGAATTTTTTTCGAAGTAATCACGCTATTATGACTTCCACAAAAATCAATTACTAAATAGTGTCAAAATAGACATAAATGAGTTTTAAAAAAAATACTATATTATTAAATGATATAATAGTCCTAAAAATATAATGTTCAGACAAAGGACTTATATAATAATAGATATATCATTAATTAACCACTTTGGGTTCTCTTGGAATTTTATTTTTTGATTATTAACCATATAATAAAATAATACAAGAATACATGGTAAAAGTTAAACTATTTAACTAAGAGTTTAATCTAAAAGATAAGGTTATTATGGTGACCTAAACCTATCTAAAACCTATTGTCTGATGATTTTTAGACCCATACCAACCTTATCCTCTAAATAAATCATTTTTATCCATTATAAACCGAATATGAATGTATAATAAAATAATATTTCAGGATTTTCTTAAAGTGACCCTCACCTCTCTTATAAAAGGGTACTTCCCCTTCTCTCAAAATCACAACTCCAAAGACATTTAGCTCATCAAAATCCTACCCAAATATCCTCCCAACTACCCTCACTTCTACCTATTGGCCTTAATTTTATAAGAAATCCAACCTAAGGAGTCCCTTTTATCAACTCAAAAGGAAACGCCTGAAGAAAAGGTAATAGTTTCACCACCTTTTGTCAAAGTTCTTTTCTTCTTCCACTTCCTATTTCTTTGTTGTTTCCTTACCCAAATAATAAATACAGTAACTTATACATATTGTAATGTAATTATAAATATGGTACAATCATATTCATTATTCTATCCATCCTATGAATGACATTTCACCATACGTGTGTACGTACGACTTACCGTCTCCACGTCATGGTGTAGTTTGTTTTTCAAACACTTCATTATTTAGATGGGTATAATAATGAGTATAACTGATTAAATAATAAATTTAACATGATAATTATTCATTATATATGATATACCATCCAATTTCATATGATTTGACCATAAATATATTGATATTGTCGCTTTCTCGTGTGTACAGATTACCGTCTCCAAGAACGCGACAAGATTCATTTACCATCGTAATATTTCAAGAATAATTTTAATTTTAGGATTAAAAATAATGTTTATGAACTGAATATAATTCTGGATATGAATCAAATACATCATATACATAACAAACATGGCTTACTTAACCAAGCATATAAAGGAAACCGAATCAGTTGACACCAGAAACAATGATACTTCCAAAATATTATTAACAAAGCAATATTAGAAGATCATATATGATATCATATTTATGTATGCGGTTCTTGTATAATTTAATAACAATTATTTAACTATTATACAAGAGGTTAAGGTACCCTTGACCAAGTAAAAGTACAAGGTAATGGTTAATTCTACAATCTCTTCATTATCTGATGTTTTTTATACGTGAGTATCTACTGGGACCTCTTTATCATCCACATTTGTGTTTCGTAAAAATGTATTTCAAAACATTATTACTATTTTCTACACTATGGGTTAAAGTCATTTATACCCTTTTATGACTTTTTATAAAATGGTTTGAAAGGAATCTTTCCTTCGTTTTCCAAACAAGGTACTTTGTGACCTTTTCGACAAATTAAGGTTAGAATGTTTTTTTACTTAAACGGTGGGTGCGACTATTTTATGCCGCTATGACAACTTCAAGGATTCCCTTACAATCTTAAAAGAATATTCTCAAAGATTTTTTTTATAATTACATGACTTTTAAATTATTTTAAAATAGAAACAGGTATTTCTTTCAAATAGTTTTCATTTCATCTATGTCAACATCCTTTGATTGATTTTAGACTTGTTTGAAGTTGATTTATTATGAAAAATATTTTCCATATTGTATTAAAGGTTTTGTGATATGTTTTACCATGGATTTTTTTATTTTTATACCATTCATCGTTTGTGGATAAAGTATTGACATTTTGTATAATAGTTTTAATACAAATGTTTATGTTATGTTTAAACCTTTTCATATGAGCAATACATTGGACTAAGTAAGTGACGGGTGGAGCCCGCTATAGCTCCTCGATGCATAGGTAGGTCTCATGATACATAAAAGTGTCTTGGAACAAGTCCTTGACAATATCTTATTTTTATTCTTTACACAATGCCTTGACTATGTGGTTATGATGTCCAGCATTATGCATTCCATTATTATGAAATTGGCTATTGATATTACATGTGATTATTTGACTAGCAGAATATCCATGTGAATAAGTAAATGAAATTATTTGATTTATATTTTCCATATTATGATGAAGTTTATGTTTAAAAGGTTTGTGTTTTAGTATTATACACTAACTTAAATGTTTATGCTTATTTATGAATGTTTTTGCTATATTTTTATCCTTACTAGGCATCTGAGCCCACCCCTTTATTTGTTTTATTTTTCCCAGGATGCGAAAATTATATTATGACTGACCTACATGGATAGTCTAACGTATATGAATGTGTTCAATGAAGATAATTTTGTTGTTGTTTTTTATTTTATAATGTAATGTAAAACTTATGAATGCATCTAGTACTTATAAGGCTACTAAACTGGTCTGTCTTTCAGGATTTGATCCCTTGTGATCATGACTATGTTTTGTAATAGTGCACCGACTTTGGGTAACTAGGGTGGGGGTGTTATAGTTGGTATCAGATGAAGTTTAGTACAAACCTTGGAAACTATATTTAGAAAAACCTCTATTAGAGAACATTACGCTAAGACAGACTTTGAGGATTAGTATAAAATAACTTCTTATAATTTTGGTAATGTAGATATTTTGTGTATTTTCTAAGAATACGTCCCTATCTTGATACGAGTAGGTAGATGCAGCCCTGGAATAGATGTACCTAGGATTAAAAACTACCACAAGGAGTTTCATGCTTGACCTGGGGTATCCTAGAACACGACAACTGACCATACTGCACTCTTGGTTATGACACTTCTGATGGATATGCTAAGAATAATTCACATTTTATTTACAAACCATTATGAAGGATTTATGAGTATTTACCTTCTGAAAGAAAACATTTTTATGATTTTGGATTATATCCATAAAATTTTCAATTTATGTTAAGTGTTTTACATGTTTGGAATTATGTATTGCTATTCTTAAACTAATCTAGTGTATGCCATTATTTAGAAATGGATCCTAGTGGTATGAATGGAAACCGTATAAATGAACATAATACATGTAGGGATTTCCATATTAATCAATATAATTATAGTGGAGCTGGTGATTCAACTGGTTCTGATGAGCTTATAACCATATTGGGAAAACTCACTCAGGTTATGAATAACAACCTTATTCATATGGTGCACCGTGATCCACAACGCGGAGGATCAATGTTAGAAATCTTCATGAGGTAAAAACCACCAACATATAGTGGGACTAAAAATCCATTTGTAGCTGGGAAATGGACAAGTTTCTTAGAGAAAATATTTCATGCTTCGGATAGTAGTGAAACAGAAAAAGTTTTCATGGAAGTTTATCACCTTACGAGAGATGCAGATCAATGGTGGTTATTAATTGAAAACACAAAGGAAGATGAAGAAGTATCAAATATGTAATAGAGGGAGTTTAATGAGATTTTCTTAGAAAAATACTATCCTCATGACCATCGAGCGGATATGGAAAGACAATTTTTGAGTATAAGGAAAAAGGAGTATGAGAATGTTGCAAAGTATGAGGCTAACATTACATGGTTAGCAGGTCATACAAAAAATTATATACATAACCCCATGTAGTAATATTTATTGACTCTTTTATGGGTTAAAACCATTTCTCCATCGAGCATTAGTCTCAAAACCCTTCTCATCATATGAAGATATTGTCTCATGTGCTATCAAGATAGAAAAACAATTCTCTATGTATTATATCTTTAAAGAAAAGTAAGAGAAGAAGAGATCTGTTGAACACTATAGAAATAGAGATAAGGGGAATAAGGGAAATGTTGTATATCCATACTATAGTAAATGTGGGAAGAAACACCCTGACACTTTTCTGAAGGGAATGAGAGTTAGTTATAAGTGTGGTGAAAAAGGCCACCAAGCTCGCGATTGCAAGGGAACGAAAGAGGCTATCAATGTTGAATTATAAAATTGTAGAGAAATGGGGAATTATGCAAATGAATGTCCTAAGATCCCAGGAAACTTACCTTAGAAAAGACCAAGGGAGAAAGGCCAAGCTTATGTGATCACTGCTACTGAGGTTGAAGCTCCGAAAGACATGGTGGTTTGTAATTTAGTGCTTTCCTCAAGTTTATCCAATGGTTTATTTGATTCTGGATCATCACATAATTTCATATCTTCCTAGATTGCTATGAAAATTAGATATTTCCAATGAGAGTTAACAAGGTAGTTGTCAGTAAAAAATCCTAGGGTAAGTATCATTGCAATAAAGTTTTGTGAATATGTTTCCATTAGATCATATAAATGTTTTTTTATCTTCTCATCATCATACCCATGATTTAATTTGATATAATCCTTGGAATGGATTAGCGTTTAGACTATGATGCAATATTTAATTTTAAGAAGAAGGTGGTTAAAATTTTCGATGATGATAAAGAGTACCTTATCTTTCGAGAAGAAATGTCACTACCTGATTATTATCTAGAACCACCCCAATACCTCTACTAATTTCAATTATTGGTGATGAAAATAATGAAATAACTATGATTGGGTAAAGGAATGTTCAAATAGAGGATGTACCTATTTTACAAGAATATGTTGATGTGTTTCCAGAGGATTTACTTGGACATCCTCTAGAATGAGAATTTGAGTTTTCCATTGATTTAATTCTTAGTTCAAGGCCCATATGAAAGACCCCTAATATAATGTCCACTGTGGAATTAGTGAAACTAAAGAAACCACTAGAGGAATTGAGTAATAAAGGATTTATTCGCCCTAGTGTTTCTCCATGTGGAGACCCTTTTTTATTGTTAAGAAGAAAGATGGATCTATGAGGTTGTGCATTGACTGCAGGGAGATCAATGCTATTACAATAAAGAACAAGTATCCCCTACCTCACATTAAGGATTTATTCAACCAACTTCAGGGAGCTCAATATTTTTCAAAGGTTGAAATTCGATCTGGATATCATCATTAGTGTGTAAAGAAGGAAAACATTCTGAAAACCGCATTTTGAACCAAGTACGAGCATTATGAGTTTACAATAATGAATTTTTGACTGACTAATGTACCCTCTGTTTTCATGGATCTAATGAATATAGTTTTCAAGGAATATCTTGATGAATTTGTAGTGGTATTTATTGAGGACATCTTGGAATACTCAAAATGTAACGAAGATCATGAAAATCACTTGGGCACTATTCTGAAAACCCTCAGACGAAATAAATTATATGGAATGTTTATCAAGTATGAATTCTGGATTTAGGAGATTTCTTTTCATAGCTATATTGTCACTAAGGATGGAATTTTTGTCGATCCTTCAATGACCAAGGCAATCCAAGAATGGCCAGCACCAACGAGTATAACTAAGGTACACAGTTTTATTGGTTTAACAGGTTATTATCGGCACTTCATCCATAATTTTTCCCAATTGGATAACCAATTAACCAATATCACATGTAAAGGGGGTAAATTTGATTGAAACAAAAGATTGTAAAGATTTTTTTGATGAACTGAAGATAATATTAGTCAATGCTTCTATATTGACTCTACCATCGGGGAATGATGGGTTTGTTTTTTATAATGATGCTTCAAAGAAAGGACTTGGTTATGTCCTTATGTAGAATGATAGAGTTATTGCCTATGCATCACATAAGTTAACAAATCATGAAAAAAACTATACCACTCATGATCTAGAGTTAGCAGTTGTAATAATTTCATTGAAAATTTAGAGACACTATCTCTATAGTGAAAAATGTGAGATATATACTGATCAAAAGAGCTTGAAGTATATTTTCTCACAAAAAGAACTCAACATGAGGCAAATGAGATGGATTGGGATACTCAAGGATTATTATTGCACTATATACAACCACATAGGGAAGGAAAATAAAGTGCAAGATGCTTTGAGCAGAAAGGACCATGGAGTTTTGAACATGATTAGATTTAAAAGGGATCATAA
This sequence comes from Viscum album, assembly GCA_963277665.1. NCBI lineage: Eukaryota > Viridiplantae > Streptophyta > Magnoliopsida > Santalales > Viscaceae > Viscum > Viscum album. The sequence continues at coordinate 1,515,465,738 of OY728150.1, forward strand.
TTTCATGGATATACTAAATATGAATATGGGAATAACCATGGAAGGTGAAATATCAATAATTTTTTAAATGGTTTCAAAACCATATTTACTAGAAAGGTTAAAGAGTTCTCAAACAGATGATGAGGATTTTAGAAAGAAAATTAAAGCTATGAATGATGGGAGATTGATCAACATCGTATATGAAGATGAGATTTTAAAATTTGGGAAGAGACTTTTTGTTCTTGAAATACCTGATCAAAAAATGGAATTTTTGGATGATGATCATAACTCTAATTTCTCTATACACCTTGGTAGCACTAAGATATATATAGATTTGAAGCAACATTTTTGGCAGGACAACATGAAGATAGAGATTGTTGATTATGGGTCAAGATGTATGGTTTTTCAACAAGTGAAAGTTGGAAGACAACATCCTAGATGAGTCATCCAACATATTCCTATACCTGAGTGGAAATGGGATGATATTATGACAGACATTGTCTTGGGACTACCAACAACTCCTAGAATGAATGATGCGAAATGGGTCATTGTGGATCATCTTACTGAGTCAGCACATTTTCTTGCTATAAGAGAAGATTTAACACTTCAAAGATTAGCAAGACTATATATTAACATAGTTCTAAGACTTCATGGAGTAACCCTATAGATTTTTTTTCTGGTTTTTACCCCGGTTTTATTTAATGATTCTTGAAAAGTATTTAAAAGGCCTTGGATACTGAACAACGTTTGAGAACTGCCTACCATCCTCAAACTAATGGACAATCAGAATAGACTATTCAAACCTTAGAGGACATTTTGAGATCTTTCTCACCTGATTTTAATGTTATGTGGGATCATTATTTACCTATGGTGGAATTTATCTATAAAAATCGCTTCTATTAAAGTATTCAGATGAAACCATATAAAGCGTTATATGGAAAAAGGTGCCACCCACCAATTTGTTGGGATGATGTTGGTGAAAGAAAACTCATAGGCCAAGAACTTGTTGAGGAAATAATGGAAATGGTAAAGGTTATCCAAACCCACATCCAAGTAGCTAAAGTAGGCAAAAGAGATATGCCAATAACTGAAGGAAGGATTTGGAATTTCAAGTAGTAGATCATGTTTTCATGAAGGAATCTCCATGGAAGGGTGTTGTAAATTTTAGTAATAAGGGTAAATTAAGTCCCAGGTACAACAGACCTTTCAAAATTCTAGAACAAATTGGAATTGTAGCTTATTATTTGCCAATGGCGCCATGTCTCTCCAACATTCATGATGTGTTCCATATATCAATGTTGAGAAAATAAATGCCTGACCAAACACATGTACTCACCTATGGAGAAATAGAACTGGAGCCCAACCTATCTTATTGAGAAGAACTTGTCAAGATTCATAATATCAGAGAACAAGTTGTGAGAAGCTGGACGAATCGTCTGGTAAAAGTTCTATGGAGAAACCATAAGATGGAAGATGTAACGTGGGAACCCGAGGAACTTATGATGAAGAACCATCCGAATATTTTTATACAGTAATATTCTAGAAATTTCGAGGATGATATTATTTTAAGGAGGGGAGAATGTAACACCCCATGCTTCCACAATACATTTCCCTTTGAATAATACAATAGCTTGCATTGTATGCAACTTGGAGTTTCAACACACCACGACAAACCAAACTATCCATTATGAATAGTAATACCCACCTTTTGAAATTTTATAAATTTTAATTTTCTAAATGGACTTCATTTTTGGATTCAGAATATCAAAATTAGCTTAGGGTGAATTTTTTGTATTTTTATGAAAACAGTCAATTTTTGATGAATAGTGAAAAACACAGTATTATTGTTTAAAACCAACTTTTTATTTAAATAATTAATTATTTTATTTAAATTTATTTTAGGTAAAAATAGATACATAATACCTATATATGTTTAATTTAGTTCATTGGAGTCATTTTATAATAATATTAGATATATAAAATTTTATTGAACCTTTTACCGTCTTTTATCCACCTTCTTGGCACATTATCAAATTTGAATAAAACGTCATTTTTAAAATTTTGTAAATTGAATTTCAAAAATCCGAGAGACACAGTTGATATTAGTGAGTAAAATCTGGTTCAATAAGATAAAAATAATTTTTGGTGAATAGTAACTTTTGACTTTTATTTACCATGGTTAAAAGTAAATAGGGTAATTAAAGGTAAAAATGATATTATTATTACCCTAAAACATGTCCTAATTCTATTGGGTAAGTGTATTTCGCCCAAAAGAGGACTTGTTAATAAAATATTATCCTTTTGGTCCACTTAGATTAGATTAGGATATTTATTATTATTTTATTTAAAGAAGAGTTAAAAGTGTTAAATTCAAATTTTCATAACTAATTTTTTTTTAATATATGGTTATACATATGATAAATTAGACTATAAATTTTCATTATAAATCTAAAAATATTTCCTACATAATGTTATTTTATTTATAAATTTTAGACATTAAATAAGTAAATTTAATTATGACATAATGAGGATGCAGTAATTACCTTATTAATGAAATATTAAAATAATTGATGTTATAAATATCCAAATAAATGTAAATTGATATTTTTTATGAATTACACTAATTTTATAGGTTAATATGACATGTTAATGTTTATTCAATGAATTTTTTTCGATGTAATCATGTTGTTATGACTTCCACAAAAATCAATTACTAAATAGTGTCAAAACTGACATAAATGAGTTTTAAAAAAAATACTATTTTATTAAATGATATAATAGTCCTAAAATTATATGATTCGGCCAAAGAACATATACAATAATATATATATCTTTAATTAACCACTTGGGGTTCTCTGGTCATTGTATCATAAGATTATTAACCATATAATATAATAATACAAGAATACATGGTAAAAGTTAAACTATTTAACTAAGAGTTAAATCTAAAAGATAAGGATAATATGGAAACATAAAAATTTATAAAACATATTGGTTTAGTGGTTTTCAACCCATACCCATATTAGCCTCAAATAAATTATTTTGGAGCCATTAAAAAATGAATATGATTGTATAATAAAATAATATTTCAAGCTTTTCCTAAAGTGACCCTCACCTCTCTTATAAAAGAGTACTTCCCCTTATCTCAAAATCACACATCAAAATCCATTTTTCTCAGACAAACCCTACCCAAATATCCTTTAAACAACCCTCATTTCGACCTAGTGGTCCTACATTGATAAGAGATCCAACTTAAGGAGCCCTTTTGATCAACTCAAAAGGAAATACCCTATGAAGAGGTAATAATTTCACCACCTTTTTCAATGTTCTTTTATTCTTCCACTTTTTCTTTATTTGTTGTTACCATACCAAAATAATAACTCTAGTACCTTATATATACTTTTATGTTATTATATATATTGTACAACCATATTCATTATTCTATCTATCCTATGAATGGTATGTCACCATATGTGCGTACGTACGACTTACCATCTCCACGTCGTGGTGTAGTTTGTTATTTAAACACTTAATTATTTGGATGGGTATAATAATGAGTATAACTTATGTAAATAATAAATATAACTTGTTAATGATTCCTTATATATAATATACCATCCAATTACATACGATTTCACCATCAATATAATGATATTGTCGCTCGTGCATACGTACAGATTACCATCTCCACGAACGCGATGAGATTCATTCCCCATCGTAATCATTCAAGAATAATTTTCATTTTATGATTAAAAATAATTTTTAAGAACTTAATATCATTCTGGATATGAATTAAATATAACCAATCCATAAAAAACATTGCTTATGTAACCAAGAATATAATGGAAACCGAATCAGTTAACACCCGTAAAAATGATACTATTGAAATATTATTAACAATGAAATATTAAAAGATCATATATGATATCATATTTAAGTATGTGTTTCCGGTATAATTTAATAATAATTATTTAACAATTATACAAGAGTTTAATGTACCCTTGACCAAGGAAAAGTACAAGGTTAGGGTTAATTATACAATCTCTTCATTATCTGAGGTTATTTATACATGAGTATCTACTAGGACCTCTTTATCGTCCACATCTGTGTTTCTTAAAAATGTATTTCAATTTTTTTTTCTATTTCCCTGACTATGGGTTAAAGTCATTTATACCCTATTTTGAATTTTTATAAATTGGTTTGAAAGGAATCTTTCCGTCGTTTTCCAAACAATGTACTTTGTGACCTTTTCAACAAATTATGGTAAGAATGTTTTTTAACATATTAGGAGAGTGCGGATATTTTACACCGTTATAACACTATAAAATATTCCTTTAGAATATTATAAGAACATTGTCAAAATAAATGTTTTCTTTTATAATTATTTTACTTTTAAATGATTTCAAAATAGAAAGAGGTATTTCTTTCAAATTGTTTTCGTTTCATCTATGTCAAAATCCTTTGATGGATTTTAAGGTTGTTTGAAGTTGATTTATTTGATACAAATCATCCAAATTTTATTGAAGGTTTTGTGATATGTTTGACTGTGGATGTTTTATTTTTATACTGTTCATGGTTTATGGATAAAGCATTGACATTTTGTGTGCTAGTTTTATTACGAATGTTTATGTTATGTTTAAACCATTTCATATGAGGAATGCATTGGAGTTAGTAAGTGATCGGAGGAGCCCAACACGGATCCTTGATACATCAGTAGGTCTAATGAGACAAACTAGTGTCCTGGCACAAGGACTTGACATAATTTTATTTTTATTTAAGGAACGAGGCCTTGAATACATGGTTATGATGTCCGACATTATTCATTCCATCATTATTAAATTGGATGTTGATATTACATGTGATTATTCAACTATAGAACATCCATGTGAATAAGTAAATGAAATTATTTTATTTATCTTCTCCATATTAGGATGAAGTTTAAGTTGAAAAGGCTTGTATTTTAGTCTTATACATTGCCTTACATGATTATGATAATTTATGAATGTTTCCACTATATTGTTATCCTTAACGAGCATATGATCTCACCCCTTTATATGTTTTATTTTTCCCAAAATGTGGAGAAGTTTATTATGACTGACCTATAGGGATAGTCTAAGGGATATTAATGTGGTAAATTGAGAAAATTTTGTTGTTGTTTTTCATTTTATAATTTAATGTAAAACTTATGGATGTATCTAGTACTTACAATGCTACTAAACTGATTGGTCTTTTGGGATTTGATCCTCGGTGATCATGCCAATTTTATGTAATAATGCACCGACTCTGGGTAACTAGGGTCAGGTCATTACATATATCATGTTTTTTGAGAGATACATAAGTTTATGTTTTTGCGATGAATGATTTATATTGGGATCTAGTGTCCAGATGTGAGAGTTGGATGGGTTAGACCGGTTGATTTGGGTTTGGTACCTGATTCCTAGGTTGGAGAGAACCACTATTATAAATAAACCTTAATTATTGGAGTCTTATTCTATGAAATTTTTTAATCCATGAGATGAGTTGGTTTTTGACACTTCATTATATTAAGGTTGATATGTGCAGTTGAGAATCATATTTGTTTTTAGTGATTGGATGTTTTTGTTTAATGAGGTGTCTATAAGAATACTTCTATGGATAGGAGTATCAAATAAAACATAGATTTATGATCCTAATATTTGATATCATAGTGGGTGTTGTGGAATCCAAAAGTGAGTCAGGTCGGGGATGACAAATTATCACGGGTGGAGTATAGAAATTATTAGTGGGTTATGTTTCAATTTGATAAATACATTGAGTTTGAAGTTCCTGATTTGGTATGAGAATTTCATGATCTTATGATTCCTTCTAGAGTAATGGAATCATGACCAAGAGATATATAGAGTGTCAGTAGGCGAGGCCTATCTTTTTCAGGAAAGATAGATAGTGGTGGAGCGATTGATGTTAATACATAGAAATAGATGTGGTGATGTGAAACATGAATTGAAATGTCTTATAGAAATATTGGTGCAAAATAACATCAGATATGCAATGTAATTCATGGGTTTAGTTGTGGCGAACATATAAATTCTATATCTTGACTTATTGTAAAAAGCATGTATTCTCATCTGGTTTTATTCCGTAAAAGGGAATTGTGAGTTAAATAATGAGATAAAATGAGTTAAGGTTGAATTGATGAAAAAATATGTTTCGAGTATTTATTAAAGTAAACACCAAAACCTCTCAAGGATCATTAGAATTATGGAGTGGAGTTTTCAACTACCTATTTCATTACAGAATAGTGAAAATTGAATGGAATTTGAAATTTTAGTCCCATAGTGAGGGATGAAAGTTTTGATCATAATTTAATGGGTTATTGGATGTTCTAGAATGATGTTTTTGAATATTAGTACCTATAGTGAGTTCTTAAGCATTGGTGGATAAAATTGTTTAGTGTAAAGAAGGTCAGGCTACAACCCAGGTAGTTTGTGCAGTGATGGTTCTTAGATGCGGGATCTGGCCCACTATGTGAGGTTACTCACATCATAACTTAGGTGGGTCATGTAGTGATGATATTTGGTCTAGGGAAAGTTTCTATACCTATGGATGGTCACCCCATGACCCATTGTGGTCATGTAATGATCTAGATAGGCGAGGGTGTGTGGCGTGGTGACAATCATGGTCACCCTATAACCTAACTATTGGCCTGAGGGTCCTATTTAGAATCCCATGGGATCCTTTAACATCGACCGAACAAAAAAATGTGAGAACCACATTTTGGATATCCCATTATCCCTGTTATCTCTACTTCTATCCTAATCATTCGAGAGGACTTTATAAAATTGAATATTGGTAATATCTCACCTCTTCTGTAACATCCCAATTCCGGGTTCTTCCTAAGGATGCCCCATATTCGGTTGGTCACAAGCCCTCACATTCATTTCCCCATTCTCCATAGGCTTCCGACTAGCTGCAAGGCACAAGGTATGATAGTGGGGAAACCATGCCCTCATTGGAAGAGTATACACAATGAAATAACAAATATCACAGAAGCAATAATACCAACAATAGAATTAAATAGAATAAGCCTTATTGTAATATAAAAACTGAAGAATATATAAATGATGCTTGTTACATGTGTCTTGAAAATTGTGAAAACAAGTCACAATGATGGAAATACACTACTAAATCCAAAGTACAAAAAAGAAGTAAACTCCAACAGCAATGAAAGCCTCATCTTTGTCCCATGCTCTCTAGCTCCAACAATAATCAAGTACCTGATGAAGAAGGGAGCTTGACCTTATGTATACCTACAACTATATAATCTATTTGGATCCCAAATCAGGGATCAAACATGATGTGAGATGAATCCTAGTATGAAACAACCAAAATATATGTGCTTAACTGTCAGTGAATATATATATAAAAGGCAATATAAAAATGAAGGACTAAACTAGGAAGCCCTCAAAAGTAATCAATACAACCATTTTCAACAACATTCATTTATATTTATTATTCATACTTTCAAACATGTAATCTCAGGATCTATCCTAAGATCTATATCCCTCTGTGTAATAGTACAAAAACAGATGTCTCAGAATACCATATAAACAATAAAGTAAGACCGAGCCCAAGCTTATTCATTGCCTTAGAAGACTCATCACAATCATTAAATCATTCACAAGTGAACCTCTAGGAAGCTATCAATGTTTAACTTCTACTGTCCCACATAGAATAGATTATTGTTAAGAACCTCATGGGTAGAACACACGGTAAATACCCTTGGGTTTACATTGAATTAGTAATTTATAAAAAACATTTGGGTTACTCTCACGGTCAATACCCCCTGGGTCAACATAGAAAAAATAAATCATAAAAGACTTCTTGGGTAGATCCCTTTGTCAATACCCATGGGTCAAATTCAAAACCAAGTCTGTCACTGTCCTGTGTAAATAAACATGGAAACCCCCATAGTTTTTTGGGTCCAAGGATCTCATGGTCCAATGGAAAAAATAACGTGCATATCATAATAAGGCTGTAAATGTAATCTATAACTACTATATGGATAACATTCACAGGAATAAAAAATGAAATTTATATAATCTATAAAACTCCATCCTAAACAATTCAAGGCATGGAAACAAGGTATGCCTCATAGGCAACCATGACAAAATAGCTACAAATAGTAAAACTAGGGAAACACACCTGTGGTGTGTCCCATAAACAAGGCATCTAACATTTTTCATAATCTACAACCCCTTATCAATCAATTAAACCATAGCATGTAAATAATAGTGTTAATTTCCCAATCAATCATTACCCCAAACATGGGTATGTAGAACATTAGCATATATAATCCAAAGATGGACAATGAAAAGCATAAACCACCTACCTTGATGTCATAAAATCGATACTCTTGAACATCAAACCTTGAATCGGCCTAGAACAACATAGATCTATAAAAAGGGTAAAAATGATCATCTCACAATAACTCGCTAGAGGGGAAGAATTAGGAAGAAAATCCCTAGGTGAATTGAGAACTCACCAATGGGATTCCAACCACCTGATGACGTCTCAATCAAATCTTGGATGGAGAACCATGAGGGGATTGAAGTTTGTGGCCATTATATCACTCTCTTGTACAAACTGAGGGGAGAAGAAAATGTTTTCAAAGATGATAAGAACCCTACACCGATTTATCAAATAAAAATAAAAGTACATGGTGTGTTTGTTTAATGTATACTTCGTGTATTAGCCTCAACCAGCTCCCACTTTAGGTAGTATGGTAGGTCACCTACACGGCCATGTACTCGGCCGTTACATGGCTAGTGCATGGTTTACTTGGTACCCGGGTACATGGCATGTACTCATAAGTACACAACGTGTACTTAGAAAATTCCAATTTTTCTTTTTTATTAAAAAACAACCCAAAATAAAGATCCATACCTGAAATAATAATCTAATTTATTACAAACTTACCCCCTTAAATAAATTTTTCCCAAAATTTTCCTTCTAAGGATGGTGAAGAAGAAACTTCAAACTACTATGGCCACTATGATCGTACGTCATCCTTCCTCTCCCAAGTCTCATCGGTACCTGTCTGTTCTTTCATATCACCCGAACCTAAGGAACGTACCGGCCTAGAAGAACCTTTATGATGTGATCTATAATTATAATAATGTGCTCCTCGAAGGATGCATCAACCTCCAACTAATCCTCCTCAGGTTGAAAAGTGCGAGACAATTATAAAATGTAACACCATAACTGAGAAATAGGAAAGACTTCATGCATAGCCCGGTACCTCTGGGGTTACTGCAACCGATACGAAATCGACTCAACTCTCTCCAAAACCTAAAATGGAACAACACATCTTGATGAAACATCTCCCTTCCTATTAATCCTCATGTGTCCCAACCTCAGTTTGACATGTATGAAAACCTGATCTAGGACCACAAACTCCAGAGGTCATCTCTATCGATCAACATAAGATTTCTATCGAGACTGCACAGTATCCATCCCCTTCCGAATCAACTCCACCTACTCTGTGGTCGCCTAGACAAGATGAGGTCCCAACATTGCTTCCTCTCCTACCTCCAACTAATATAGGGGTGACTAGCATGGACTACTGTACAAATACTCATATGGTTCCATCTAAATCGAATCATGAAAACTATTATTGAAGTCAAACTCCACTATGGGTATGGATCTCTCCCAATAGCCCCTCAAATCTTGGACTCATGTTCGAAGAATATGCTCCAAAAAATACATAGTGCACTCATAATGGCCATCTGTATGGGGATGATAAGATGTTCTCAGATGCACCTGTATAACCAAAGCCCTCTGTAGTCCCTACCAGACACGAGAAGTAAACCGGGCATCCCTGTCTGAAACGATAGAGTGCAAAAATACATGAAAACATACAATCTATTGGATGTAAATCTTTACAAGCTCATCAACACTGAAGGTTCCCTTGATTGGTATAAAATGTGCAACCTTCATGAGTCTATCGACAACAAACCCATACATCATCATTTCCATGTGGTGACCTTGGTAAAACCATCATGAAATCCATCATGAAATAATCCCACTTCCACTTGGGAATGGGTAACTACTGTAATAGCCCTTCTAGTCGCCGATGTTCTACCTTCAGCTACTGATAGGTGAAGCATATCATAAAAAAACTAGCAACATCCCTCTTCATGCCAAACCACCAATACAAATGGTGTAGTTCTTGATACATCTTGGTTACACCAGGATTAACTACCCTTGCGGAGGCATGAAAATATTGTAACATCTCCTCGCGTATTTATACTGACACCCATACACACCTATGGAAATGCAAAATCTTCTCCTCTCCTACAGTACACCTAGGAGTACGTTCCTCTCCTGGAATATTCTACCATAGGACTAGGCCTTTGGAATCTGATAGTTGCCTCATTCTCACTCAGTCTAGAAGAGTAGAGGTAATAGATATAGAAGAAAGAAATGTCTTCCACTATCTATCATGCACCACCAAATGTATCTCAGAGAACAGAGCCATAAGATGCCACTCACTACTGGCCTCCTGAACTTCCTGTATCTGATTTTTACTTAGTGCATTAGCCACTGCATTGCCTTTCCCAGGCATGTAGGAAAGAGAAATGTAAAAAGACTGAAGGTACTAAACCCACCATCACTATCCCAAATTTAGATCACATTGAGTAAAGATATACTTGAGGATTTTGTGGTCAGCATAAACCAAAAAATGCTCTACCAAAAGATAATGTCTCAAATAGTGCAAAGCATGACCACATGTATCCAACTGGAGATTGTGCGTCAAGTAATTCTCATCATGTAACCCCAACTGCCAGGACTCATACGCAACAACTCATTCCCCCCATTAAAAAGCAATGTTGCCTTATCGATACCTGATACTTCTCAATAAATGGTGTAACTCTTTCCCAGCTCTAGAAAAATTAGTATCGGTGCTGAAGTCAATCTCCCTTTTAGCTCCTGAAGGGATGAATCAGAGGAATCTATCCCCAAGTACTTCACACCCATTTTTGTCAGGACTGTCAGTGGCACTGCTAATCATGAGAATTCTTGAATAAATCATTTTTAGTAAACATCCATCCCTAAAAAACACCATACCTTAGAGATGTTATTTGGTTTATCATAGGAAACTACTGCTCTCACTTTCTATAGGTCTACTGATACTCTTATATCTGAGATGACATGACCCAAGAAGTGAATCTAGTCCATCCAAAAGTGTGATTTTGAGAGATTAGCATATAAATGATGCTCTCTCAGTTTACTCAATACGATCTCAAGATCGATGACATGGTCATGTAGAGTGTGAGAGTACACTAAGTTATCATCCATGAAGACTTCCACAAAAGAATCCAGGAAAGGATGGAACACTTGGTTCAATAGTTCCATGAAAACTGTCAGCACCTTCGTTAAACTGAACGGAATAAACAAATACTCGTATAGACCATACCTTCTCCAAAAGGTTATAAGAGGTATATCTAATGGTCTGACACGCAATGGAGATAACCGGATTTCGAATCAATCTTCGAGAACACCTGTAATCCTCAATGATGATCATATAGATAATCAATCCTTGGAAAGGGATCTCAGTTATTAACCGTAAACTAGTTCAAAATCCGATAATAAACCCAAATTATGTGGGTATCATCTTCCTTCTTTACAAAAAGGACAGGCGAACCCCCATGAGAAGTACTAGGTCAGATGAAACCCTTTGCCTACAACTCTTCAAACTACTTATTGAGCTCTGATAACTCTAGTGTAGCCATTATATAAGGGGGAATAGACATCAGTGCTGCTCTTGGCGTAAGATCAATAGAGAAATATACCTATATCTCTGAAGGTAAACATGAAAAGTCCTTTGGAAAGACATCACTAAATTAATCCACCACTGGAGGAAATTCCATCTATGAAGTCCCCTGGTCATACAGATATAAACTATAAACATGGGCTATAATTCACCCCATCCCATGATGCTTGGGTCATACTCTGCTCACCTGGACGTCCCATTATCCCTTGTGTGGAAAAGCACCACCCTCTGGTGATGTGAAACTCACCCTGCAATGATAATAGACAACAAAGGGATGAAAAGAGACCAACCAGTCCATTCTAAGAATGAAATCGAAGCATGTCATCTCTAAGACATAGATGTCCCACAAGAAGTGAAACACACCAACCTCAAGAGGGAATTCCTTGCACTGATGTAGACTAACCTTCCTAATCCCCAATGGTGTTTCTAGTATCATAAAATCATCATAAGTAAAGATGTAGATCCCAAAGATCTCTACAATGAAAAAAGATTTAAAACTATCCAAATCCCTTGTATCGAAAAGAGAAGAAGATAAAACTGATGCAACTATAATCGTACCTATAACTGTAGATGTTATGGGATCCTGATCTTGTTGGGTATGCTCCATCACAAAAGTCTGACCTGTACCTCGGCCCTACGACCCTGCCTGACTAACTTAAGCTGATCGACCGTAATGTAGTTGAAAACCATTAATCTAACTACCCTATACATGACCACCTTCTCCGCATGAATGACCTAATGAACTTTATTTACCTAACTAATGAGAAAATTGTTGTCCTACTTCTGAATGTGGAGTCATAACTGATCACCTCTCACTATATGCTGTTGTGAAAAACAAGAAAAATGGTGAAGATGACCCATCTTTATGCAGGACTGGAACTTAACTAGGTCTCTCAGTAACTGAGGTCTTGTGTTCCCACTCTTCCCGCACTAGTAGCACCTCACCTGCCTACCTGAAGATACTTATATACTACATGAACCACCACCTGAAGGTTCCCTACGGTGCTTTATGATATCAAACAAAAGAGTACCATCCCTGGATGCTGAACCACCCCAACATGATGCTCTCAACTCCCTCAGATTACGCTCAGTAATAAGTGCCTGATTTACTATACCCGTCACCAACGTCAGCCTGAAAAAATTCAACTGAGATCAGATGTCTTACCTGAGAGCATCCTCAAACAACCTAGCCAAAGATAACTCATCACCGCAAAAAACAAGTGTGAAGCATTGTAGCTCTGTAAAGGGAGAAGAATAATACATCACTGAAAGAGATCCCTGCTCCAAATGCACAAACTCTCAGTCTTGATCGGCCCTCAAAATCTTGATGTAGAAGTAGTCTTAGAAGGTCCTCTAAAACTCTTCCCAAACCACATCCCCATGGCATCGTGCCTGTGAGATAACATCCCACCATTTCATGGAGGAATCACATATAATGTACATTACGAGCTCCACCCTCTTATAATGAGGCATATCTAGATGCTCAAAGATAGTAAGCATGGCCTCCAACCATGACTCTATAGCCTGTTGTCCTTTATCCCCTGAAAAAGAGGGAGGATGCTGCTATTGGAACACCCGCATCAAATCTTCCATAGTTGGGACATGATGTGGTTCTCCTGAGAAAGTCTAAATCATCCTTAAAAACCATTCATGGAACTATGAATCATCACCTACATCTGATATAATAGCTGGTTCCAAGATGGTCATAGAGTTTGGATCTACTTGTAGTCCCTGGTCTACCATTTCCAGTGTCTGATCATCGCCATGTACCTGGTGTAAAACCAGAGGACGTCTTGGTGGCCTGACTCTACAAGGTCTATCACACACCTCAATTTAATATTTTCTAGGGCTACAACTTAGAACTGGAATAACGTAATAGAAGAATAAAACATTCAAGTTTTAGGAAACTGGGTTACACAGCGTGTATAACTACCACACGACATGTTCCCTTTAAACCTTAAAATGGGCATGTACCTCTTCCATCCTGGTTATGTAACACCTCATACACACAGTGTGTTCCTCACAATACATGGTGTGTACTTGAATTTTCCCTCCTTCCCAAGCACTTTTACATGGCTCAAACCACACGGTTCTTCAGGTGTAACACTACACCATGCGTTTACTCATGACACAATGTGTACCAATTATGTTATATCCACCCATGTAGTTACTCACATGGATGGATACACGGTTGATTACTACACGGTGTGCATAAATGAGACACGATGTGTACAACCTATGTTTCATCTACCCGTGTGATTTTTCACACATCCAGATACACTATTGATTACTACATGGTGTGCATTACTGAGACAAGGTTTGTAAAACCTATGTTTTATCCACCCGTGTCATTGGTTACATAGTCAAATACACGGTTCTTTACAACAAGGCATGTACAATCTAGACACGACACATTCTTCCAAAAGCTCCCCAAACCTGTGAATCTACTCACACAGTTAGTCACATGGTTAATCACTGCATGGTGTATACTCCCAGTACATGGTGTATACTTAAGAAAAGTCCTTATTACCAAATATAAGAACACATGGCATGTGTTCAAAACATCAAATGATGTGTTGTATGGGATCCTATACAGTAAGCCTCTGAAACTACTCTAGGACCATTAAAAACTTAATATTTGTACAATGCATGCCATGTTTTGATTCGTGAGAGCCTACATTCCTGAAAATCAATGTTTTTCATCCTTATTCATATCATAACTTAACGGAATTCAATTAATGTTCAAACATGATCCACTAAATTCTAATCAAAGAGGGACCATACCACCTCAAAAATCAGTGTCTGACATCTATACAAATGAAACATTCAATATTCTAATACCCTATCAAAATAGCAGGCATTTCTATCATGGAATCTATCACTACATCATGCATATCTAGCACCACATCTATCACAATATCATGCAATCAGTAATGCACCATAAATGGCATGATAAGAAAGCATGACATGTGATATCTAGAAAGTACCTATATGATGCATGAGATGGAATACTCTCATCTCATCAGGATGAAACAGAAATAAAACCATAATGACCTAAAAAATAACAGAACAAAACATTTGTGTCACCTAGTGGTGAAATCAAAGAAATTGTAACAATTGAAAAATAAGAAAAAGTTGCAATATTTGATGTAAATTGGATTTTCCCTATACATGGGTTAGCTAATACTAGGTAAAACTTATTACCAACTTCCTATTACTTCCTATCCCTCTCTATAGGCTTCAATTAGTAAGGCAAAGTAGAAAAGAACTGACCTTTTATACCACTTTGTAATGTCCCGGTTCCGGGTGCCGCCCAAGGGTGACCCATACCTGATTGGTCACATGAGCTCAAGTGCAATTCCCCAAACTCTAGAGGCTGACAACTAGATTTGAGAGCAAAGGATTGATTGTGGGGAAACTATGACCTCATTGGTAGAGTATACACAACGGAATAACAAATAGTAAACAATAGCGGGAGCAGTAATACCAAAAAAATAAGTAAATAGTAGAAGACTAATATTAATATAACAACTGAAGCATATATAAATGATTCATGTCACATGTTTCTAGGAAATAATCCAAATAAGTCACAATTATGGAAATACACTACTAGAACCAAAGTATAGAAAACTAGTAAACTCCATCAACATAACAAGCCTCATCTTGGTCTCAAGCTCTCCAGCTCTAATAGCAATAAAAAACCTGATGAAGAAGGGTTCTTTCCATTATCTACACCTTTAACATATAATCTATTTGAGTCTAAAAGAATGAATTGAATTGGGTGTGAGACAAATCCCAATAGGAAACCACCAAAATATCTATGCCTAACTGTCAGTGAATATATATATATATATATATATATAGCAGGGCATATGCAAAATGAAGCAATAAACTACGAAGCACTGAATAGTAAACTATAATATCATTTTAAATTACATTCATTTAGATTTATTATTAATCCTTTGCAATAAGTAATAATGGGATCTGTCCTAAGAACTATACCCCCTATGTAATAGTACCAAAACAGACATCTTGGAAGACCATCTAAACAACCAAGTAAGACCAAGTCCAAGCTTGTGCTTTGGGTCGGAAGACTCATCATAATCATTAAATCATTCAAAAATGACCCTCTTGGATGCTCTCACGGTCAAACCCCTATGGTCCCACATATCATAGAGTAATGTTGACGACCTCATGGGTAGCTCTCATGGTCAATACCCTTGGGTCTACAAAACATCAATAATTTATAAATGACCTCTAGTTATCTCTCACGGTCAATACCCCCTAGGTCAGAATAACCTAAATAAATCATCAATCACCTAAAAGGTAGTGCTCGCAATCAATTCCATTGGGTAAAAGTCTACACTAAGGCTCTCACAGTCCTGTGTAAATAAACATGGAAACCCCCACAATTTTCCAGGTCTAAGGCTCTCATGGTCCGTTGAAAAAAAAAACAGTGCGCATATCATAACAAGGTAGAAGATGTAATCTATAACTACTACATGGATAAAATTCAAAAGAATAACACATGAAATACTTATAATCAATGAAAATACATTCTAAAAAATTATAGTAATGGAAAAAATGTATGCATCATAAGAAACCTAGGCCAAACGACCATAAACAATCAATTTAAAAATGATAATGGACACTTTGAGTCATACCATGAACACCGTGCATTAGATTTATATGAGGTTAATTACTACACATAAAAAATTAATTCTAGATAAATTTACTAAATTATCAAAATAATACCAACACATTTATTTAGTTTTGAGTATATAAATTGTCTTTTTTTATTAAAATGTCATTTTAAACAAAAAACAACCACATTTAGTCACACTGGTCACATAATGTGTCATATTGATATGATACTAATTCCTACACATTAAATATCACTAATGAATCATTTTACTAAATTATTTACACAATCGTAGTGTGATTTTTGGTTTTTCAGTGAGTAACACACGTTTTGAACAAAAATGTCAATTTTAAAATGATAAAAGGAACATTTAGTCATACCAGTCACATTGTGTGTTGGTTTTACATGAGACTAATTATTACATGTAAAAAAATCATTATTATTCATTACCCTAAATAATCCACACAACCAGATCTTGTTTTCCTGGTTTTCAATGTGTGACACACATTTGTAACAAAAATGTATATTTTAAACTGATAACAGACACTTTGAGTCATATCAGGAACACCTTGTATCTGATTGATGTGAGGATAATTTCTGTACATAAAAAAGGAATTGTGGTTTGTTTAACAAAAGTATAAAAACAATATGAAATAATTTTCTGGGGTCTGATTATGTCACATTTCTTTTAAAAAAAATTAATCTCAAATTAAAAAAAAGCCCCATATGGAGTCAAACTTATCAAACCATGCATCAGATTGATGTTTGGATGATTCTTGCTCACAAAAATGAATTATGGGTTGTTTTTATGAAGTATAATAATAATCCAAACGTGTTTTATTGGTTTGGAGTCTTTCAAATGTGTTTTTTCTCATAAATATCATTCCAAAATTGAAAATGACACTGAGTAATACTGATCACATCGTGTGTCATTATAATGCGATACTGATTCCTAAAACTGAAAAATTACAAATGAATCATTGTTATATATTATCAAGACAATCAGACCAAGTTTTCTAGGTTTTTAGTGAATGAAACATGTTTTTGACTCAAATGTCAACTTAAAATAGATAACATACACTTTGAGTTATACTGGGTACACTGTGTATCATATTGAGATGATATTTATTATTATACATCAAAAATAAATTATGGATCATTTTCCTAATGTTTAAAAATAATATAAATATAATTTATTGGTTTTGATTATGTAACATGTGTTTTTTACTAAAATTAATGTCAAATTCAAAGAAAACGATGCAATTTGAGTCATACTTGTCACGACATGTATCAGATTGAGGTGTATCCGATTCCTATACATTACAAATGACTTATTGATTGTTTTACTAAAGTATAAAAACAATATGAATTTCTTTATTAGTTTTGAGTATGCATTGTTTTTTTTAAACTATGATGTAAATTATAAACTAAAAACATAAATTTTGAGTCATGATGAGCACATGATTGAGTATGTGATGTATTTTTTTCTATCAATTATCTGAAAAATATAGAAAATAGAGAACATATTCCATTTTTATAGAATAGAAAACCCCATTATACTTGAAACAATTCACGTTTCTAGTAGCATATGGTTTCCTCTTCCATCCAAATGAAACATGTTATCTCTTTCCCTAGTTGTTACAGATTGTTGAAAGAAAAAAATGACTTCCCATAATATCTATAAATATATAAATAAGTATTTGATAAAAAAGATAATGTAATTATCTTGAAAGTAGATGTCAAAATGAGGACAAAATTAACTAACTAAGTAGTGTCAATTCAACTTTTCATTTTGTCTGTATATATTCTTAACTAATTTCATTTTTTTATTATCTCAATTGTAGCCTCAAAGTCCAATATCTCATGAGTTGGAGCATTTTTTACAAACCACCCCAACTCCAGGAAAATAATAATTCTATATAAGAAAAATAATTATATTTTTAATACAATAAAGAAATAAATTAAACATAAATATGTCACAATATATTTATAGAATGTCAATTTTTAACAAAAACCTCATAATTAGAGTCAAAATAGGTACACCATGTATCATACTGAGGTATAGTTGATTCCAAAATTTCAAAAAAGACTTATGGAACATTTTCCTAAAGTATCAATAAAAAATGACTATGTTTTCTTAGTTTTGAATATTTTACTTCTCTTTTTTACTAAAATGTATTTTTTAAATTGCAAACACTCACATTTTGTTATACTGGTCAAATATTATCCCGGTTTGATGGAGACTAATTCATACATGTCACTAATGACTTCTGGATCATTGTGATAAATTTTCAATACATTCCAAGTGTGTTTTCTCAGTTTTCATTGAGTGACAAATGTTTTGAAATAAAATGTCAATTTTAAACTAATAATTGCCACATTGAGCCATACAAGGCACACTGTGTATGAGATTGAGGCGATGCTCATTCCTACATGTCATAAATGACCGATGGATCATTTTCCTAAGGTATCAAAACAATATGAATTTATTTATTTATTTTGACTATGTCACGTGTCTTTTTTACTAAAATTTTAGTTTTAAACTCAAACCACATAATTTTAGTAATACTAGTCACACTCTATGCCAAATTGATATGTAATCAATTATTGCATCTGAAAAATGAATTATAGATCTTTTTCCTAATGTTTGAAAAAAATATAATCTCATTTTCTACGTTTTGGCTATTTGAAATGTGTTTTAAACTAAAATGGGATTTTTCTATTGAATACAGATACTTTGAGTCATATCAACCACCTCATGTCTAATATTGACGTTCGATCAATTACTGCACATGAAAAATGAATTGTGGACTGTTTCCCTAAATTTTGAAAACAATCCAAGCTTGTTTTATTGGTTTTGACAATTTCGTGTATGTTTTAACCTAAAACGAAACTTTTTTATTAAAAAAACATACATCGTGTCATACAGACCACATAAGGTTTCAAATTGACATGCTGTAAATTCCAACATATGAAAAATGAATTATGGATAATTTTACTTTTTTTAAAACTATATGATATCATTTTCTCAATTTTGATTATTTGATGTATGTTTTAAAATAAAATGAGACATTTTTATTAAAAACACATATTTTGAGTCACACTGACCACATTAGGTGTCATATTTATAGGTGGCCAATTATTACATGTGAAAAATGATTTATGAATCCTTTTCATAATGTTTGAAACCAATCTGAACTCATTTGTATAGTTTTATTATTGTGACATGTGTTTTGAATTAATGTGTACATTTTAAAAAATATTTTATCAGATAAAAAAGATAAGGAAATTAATAAAATAAAAAAAATTAAAATGTTGCATTTTTTACTAAATATGTATTATAAATTCACCTTTTCATTATGTATATTTACATTATGACCACATATATTCTCCCTCTTCATTTCTAAAAAATTGATTTCCACCATTATACTTATACTTGAGAAAAAATAATATATAATATATAATAAATCTGATATTAATGATTCATACCCCAAATATATTTTTAATGTCATTGTGCATACTAAATCACAAAAATATTAGCTAACAACTTAAATTTGATGCTTTAAAACATTCTGACACCATGTATGTTTCCCACTCATTGTTAAAAAAATTTGGTTCCTCTTTTGAGTTTGTAAATTTTTATCAATCAGGATAGTAATGAGAAAATATAGACAAACAAATATTAAGAAATATTTTTAATGAAATTTTATTTACCATCATAAATTACCTGTTTGGGGATTCTCATATTTTGATGGTTTATAATATCATTTATTAAATTGAAAACATAATATCCAAAATCATTTATGTTATATTGCTTCGTACACTACAGAAACATTGACCAAAATAATTATATTTTTTTGGAATATGTTTGATAGTTATGGATTTATATATATACGATAATATTTTTCCATTTGAATTAATTCATAGTATTTTTATATTTATTCACGGAATTTATACCATAACATAGCCTATATTTATAGGCCACCCAATCATAAAAAAGTTCTTATTAATGCACAAACTGAAACTTATTAGTCAATATTTATCTATTAAATTTTAATTATAGTGCATAAAAAATTCACAATAAAGATCATGTGTGGTTGGTTTCATGGATATCCATGAATCTGTTCCAAAAAATAAATATTTGGGGTTTTTAGATTGATTTTGAAAAATATATTGGGCTTCCTTAAAAAAATAGGTAAGGAAAAATGTAAAACAAATATTTTATATGATTATAGCTAAGTGTTTTACCACTAAATTTTATGCATAAAAAGTGTCTATTATATGTTAATTTTTCTCAAACACCTAATTTAGTGTATATTTTTTCTTATAAATTTTATTCAACTCCTATTTAATTTCATAGGTTCAAATGATACAACGATTAATGAATCCAAATAATGATTCGAAGGGGTTTCCATTTATGTAGTAGAAATATAAACTCCTATATAAAATATGAATAGTTATTGACATTAATCAATATATTAGATCATTTTTTGGATAGACATATTATGAAAATGTACCTTATGTATTTATTCAAAATTTAGAATCCTAGTCATTGAAACATTAGAATATCATTTATACTCTCAACACTGACTACGTCTATAATGAATGTTCAAAAAAAATATCATCTTTATATGGAATGTCAGACACATCTCCATCTTTGAATGTGGTCTCTACATGGAGTTGGAATGATAAGATATGATGAAGTGGAACTGGTGGGGAGAAGGTACTCTCGGATGATCCTTTTATTTTCATGGGAAATTCAATAGATTTTATTCATCTAAACTTCTATTTCCCTGTAAAGTTATCTATATGTAATACCATACCTTAGTTGATAAAAGTTTTCAACAATTTTTATAGGATTTTCATTTGAACTTTTTTAAAGAGATACCTCATGAATATTTATAAGATTATACTTCCATTATATGAATGTTCTAATATCATCATTGACTATTGTAATATCTAATTCATTAAGTGGAACATGAAAATTAGTGGTTAGATCTTAGTCTACCATAATCTCCACATTCATTTGAATTTTTGGGAGTCTGTTTTTTTTGTAGAATGTATTCCAGGATATTATACATTATACCTATCACAACATTGTGGTGTGTGGGTGTTTATAGATAGAAATCACATACAACTTTACCATGTGGAATTTTACAAATATAATTTTTTCTAAAGTTGTTTGATTCACATTTAACAGAAAGTATAATGAAAAATTTTATTACACTAGGTAAGTTTTGTGGTATTGGGGAATGACTTTCCTCAAATCTAGTTGGGTCATTTCCTTTTTCATGTGCTGATATTTGTTCCACCATCGGTAAACTTAGACCATTTCACATATATTAGTCTACCAAACCATCCAGGACAATAATATCTTGAAAATAATACTTTTTTCACATTCAATCATTTAATCACCCTATATATATATTCGTACGGTTTTGTGTTCTCGGACGTTTTTCACGAAGGAACTGAAAAAACTACTCCTCTAACACAACCATATTGTTCCATACACTTCAAAGATACTAAAAGTAGTTTTTCAGAAGGTACGATCACTGACGATTCTTGTGTCTAAACTATAAAAAAAATATTAATATAAATATATATTTTTATGAAATATTATTATAAATCATAATTAATTTCTATTATTTCATACATACACATATTTCCCATACTACTATTCTGTTTTCATCAACAAGTTCACACTCTTTATTTATGACACCCTTCTTCCATAGCATAGAAATGGGATAGAAGTGGATTTATATTTTGACACATCAATCTGAAAGAAAACAAAGGAAAATATGTTTTTTACATCATATATTTTACTTGTTAATAGAAAATAAAAACCAATTTCTTATCTAGTGAAGAGTACCCCATCCTTGATTTGTAAAAGGGGTACATTGGTTTTGATTCACATTCTCTATTTTAATCACTCCTTTACTATTTCATAAATTGACAAATTTTAATAAATTAGATAACATAAATAATATATTATTGACTAAAATACACCTAATATTATTTCTCACCATGATGACTGATGAAATAATTTCATGATTCTCACATTATAATGTGTGCATATGTAACTGGTGGGTGGGGATTTACATTATTCTTGACATCTCTAAGATGAATCATGGTAAGAAGAGCCCATATGACACTATGGTATTTTCCAATGGCCATTAATACATATTTCTTATAGAAATCATATAAAATAAAAAATCCCTATTAGGAATAACGAATAATGAATCAATGTTTTATTATATAATTTTTTAGTGAAATAGAGAAAGTATATCGTAATATTTATTTTATATCATCCCAAAGGGATTAACTAATTTTAGGATGGAAATGGCTCTACACATCTATGACAATCAGAACATTCATCCTTATTGTGACCTTAGGGTTTATAGGTTGGTAACCTTGATCCATCCAACCAAAAATATTATACCCTTACTTCCCCTTGATAACATTAGTCAACACCATGGTGCTTCATCATTCATGTATCTTTTTCATCAAAAAGTTTTTTTTATCCTATAATAATTATAAGATTTCAACATCAGCTGCCTATTCTTCCCCGAGATTGGTAACATCATCTTGTGCAGAAGACACTATCTGCATGACTAGTTAAAAAATTAATTAAGATTATGTTAATATAGTAGAGAACACATAATATTATGAGGAATATCATAGTATATTAAACAAACTTTAACCTTCTCAATATACTCTCTTCTATAAAAGGTTGAATGGATTTGGTTCCGCTATCGAGAATCAAAATCTCCTCTTTGTGTGACCCTATAACATACAAGTTATTTCATATATTGGGATCACCATGAAATAATTCGGATATCCCAATGAAAGGTTTATCCTCATCTAAATTTTCATTTAACCCTAAAGTGGTTTTAGTCTCCAAAAGTATAATAAAAAAATACTTGTTTTCAATATTGAGACATAAAATTATTGCAATACTTCTAATTTCATTGTGAAAAGCTCATCATTTTCCCGTTCCACAATGAAATTCACCTTCATGAAACCCATTTTGTCAATTTTCACAGCATTCCTATTGTTAACACATTTTAAATAGAAAATTGGAACTTGAAATGTTTTATAATCCTACTCATATATCCCTTAGATAATGTCGTAATATGACATATTCAGATAAATTGGATTTTCCCTTAGAACTAGATATGTGCATCACTTCCTCCAAAAGCTTAAGTAAAATTTTTTATATCATAATATTTTCATCATGTGATTTTGTTTATAATTTATAACCATTGATTAAAAACCAGTGTATCATATAACACTTTTATTTGGTCCCCTGGAAATCCATCAAAGTAATTTGAAATTGAATTGAAATTTTTAGATACATTCTTAAAAATATGATCTTAGAAACATCCTATAAACCATTGATTATGTGTATTTGATATCCTTCCTTCACCCCTTAATGGATCTAAATATCTATTAATTGATTTTCAGGATTCAATGTATTTATCAGCATCTAAAAAATTATGTACAATGTAAATGAGTTCTTACTACCACTCTATAATTGTGATTGTAACCACATATATTTCAGAAATCCCTTCACTTATAAGGCATCCACTGTGATGAGGATTTCATAGACAGATGCTATCAATAATTAATAGGCAATTATTATAGAATTCAAATTCTTCTAAAAAAATATATCATTCTTCAATAAAACCTTCAAGACAACTTTGATTCTTGACATTCCCTTTCAAAATCTTCTTTTACCATTTAATGGGGTACATCCATCTATAATGTACAGAAACACATAGTTGAACCTATCTAATCATGAAAAACATAACGTGGACCATTATATCAAAGAATAATAGTCGGATAAACATCTATAAATCATGTAATATGACTATGACATTATTATTCAGGATTGGGAACTTCACTGAGTCTATAACCTTACTACATATGACTTTGAAAAAGCAACAGATTCATGTTAATGTATGTCATAATTTTTTTGGAATAATATAATATAAAGTGATAAAAATCAAATATTTCATTAAAACAAGATAGTAGTATTATTTTAGTCCATATAACATCAAAATTCTCATTAAACTAAAATTCTTGATATTTTATGAATACCCCATTATAACTTTTACACCATTAAGAAAAATGAAAAATTGAATTTTTTTCTATCATGATAGAGTGTATGTTTTTGGAGGAGGAAAAGTCCTCACTTTACCCTTCACTGGTTTCCACATTTACCTTATCCCAATGTTAATATTTTCTAACGTATCCTTTATTCCATATTTATTTATAAGAACATTTAGACTCATGACAATAACATTATAATAACACCCAAAACATTTTATGGTATGCTTATCTTAAATACATTTTATTCATTAGATAGCCTATATTTTATAAATCACTGAGTTTATTTGAATCCAAACTTGGTTATTTAATTGATAGTCATAACCAATCCTCTAAACATTAATTTTCCAAATTTTTTGTTTGAATTTTGAAAAACAGACAATCCTAGTTGCGATCAGGATGATATTTAAAGTCTGATAGAATTAACATATTTTTTAGTGAATAGTAACCTACCCTTATGAATAGACACCTAGACTTATGAATATTAAATTACACTTATGAATAGAAATATGACTCTTATGAATGGTATCCATAACCATGAATGTAAAAATAAATTTTGGCACCTTAAAAATGAAGAGAAATATTTTAGGTGTTTATATTTTTCGATTAAATAAGGATTTTCATTAAAAATAAAATTTATCATATTTATAAAATTATTTTTGAAAAATGGATTTCATTTTTGTATTATAAATGTTTAAAAATAGTTAGAGTGAATTTTTTGGATTTTTCTAAAATACTTGAAATTTTAATGAATAGTAAAATACAATAAATTATGATAAATGCTAAATACTTGATTTACTGCATCATATGTGATGAAAGTCTGATATAATCCCACTAAGTTAGAACTCACATTCCATTATTACTATTTTGGATCTATCGAATCAAGAATATTCATATTCTTGAGAAATAATATTGAAATAATATTTAAAATAATGTAAAATCCCTCTTCTCATCCAATATATAAACCACCTCTGACCACCTCTTCCTCCCACAACACTCAAGCTTCAAAACTTAACTAAATTAATCCAAATACTCTTCCCAATACCTCTCCTATTCCCAAGTCCTTCTGGTATCAACAAAGGCCATAAAAAAGCTATTAAAAAATGTCTCAAGGAGGAGTACCAAAGAGGTGAATCTCCCTTCCTTTTTTTTAAATTTCTTTTACAAGTTCCATTATATTGTTATCTCTTCTCACCTCACCGCATCAAAATTACATGATAATTACATTACCTTAAAATTACATAATTTTTATTATTCTAATGGAATATTTCATCATCATTTCTCCTTTTCCTCTCCTTTTATACTATATATGCAAACAAAGTCTGATATGTGTTAATTTATCACGCTCAAGGAAAATAGGTTTCAGATTTGAATTACTATATTTGATAATGGTAATTAAAAAGTTTTAATGGTTAAAACAGATCCTAATATATGTATTTTATCTTTTTTAATGTTCTGGAATCCTTACACACTCAAAATAAGGAATAATATTACAAAACAAGTTCATTGTGCACAAAACCCCCAAGCTAAATCCAAGCGTTTATAATAAACTAATCGAATGAGTCATCCTAATGGTATATAACTGAAATCATTATAAGATAATTTATATCTATTTAATTTAACTAATAATATATATTCATAAATTTTCATGGTTAAACACATCTCAAACAAACTTCCATTCATGAATACAAGTAAACTGGTCATGAAATCTAGGGAAGAAAATGCTTCCAAAACAATAAAATTGAATATCTTAAACCCATTAAAATTGCATTAATGTACCTAATATGGTTATACCATATCAATTAAATGGTTATTAGGTTCATTAATTACTTATTAATGAAGATAAATTTATTACTCAGGTCCTTAACAACAATCAAGAATGCCTTCAAGCCTATAGTAAGGGATCCTCTCTCTCAATTTTGTTCAAGAATTTCCCCTATGTTGTGTCCTTTTATTTTTAATTCCTAATGATTGGGTATGTTTTCTAACCACCCCATACTAACCTTAGGATATATAAATGATGTTATAACCCTTTAACTTTCATTAATCTCTCACAAAAATATCAGTTACCATGTAGAAATGTTTGTAAGGACCTTTTCATCTCCCTTTCATTTTCGTGATATTTCCATTGTTCGCCACTTATTCCTTGTATGTGGTATATGTATACTTACATTTTTCATATAATATCATCATTATATTTATATTCATTTTATGGTTATTATGTTTTGGTCATATGATTTGACTTATTACATTGTGTTAAGAGACATTGTCTCAATTTTCATTTTGTTATGACTTACTTTGTACTATACTTTTAATAATCCTTAAGTGGTGTACCTACTACCCATTTGAGATAACGTTTCTTTTAAAATTATATTGATATTAAATATCTATATTCCTGTATCATGTATTTGTTTATTTTCAAAACCGTACACCATTTTACATACCCTGTTTATTTGGAATGTTGTTTTAACTGTGGATATATTGATGAATCTGTATCCTATACTCTATATGGATATTGAAAAGGCACATTGATATTGTATTAAATCTATGTATAAAGAATTATTTTTACATTTAGTGATGGGTAGTTCCCACTACAGCCTCTTGAATCATCGACAGGTCACATGAGACAATCAGTTAGTGATAAACCCTTCAAGTTTGTTTTTAGAAAATCAGATGGGTTACTACCCAAAGACTTAAACCGTCCCAACAGTATAGTGGTATAATCTATAATATACATGATTTCCAATTAAAAATAATTCTATTTATGCATTTTAGTTATTAATATCCATGAGGTTTTCACTATGACAAAATCTATGGATGTAGTTTCATTCTCAGTTTATTAATGGCATGTATTATTCATTTATTCACCATTCCATATTGACTATGATTTTTTTTATGATTTAGTTATTCACTTATGAATCCACTAATTTTTACCCTAAATGAGCATTTGAGCTCACCCATTTCATTTTTTTACCTTTAATATATTATTAAGAGGAGTCGTGTATTGAGTTTCTGTGGATGCAGTTTTTTTAGTTTTTTCCATGTATTGTATTTTGTTACCTTTCATGTTGTAATTCTAGTTATATCTATGTATATAGTTTCTTCAAGAATAATAAACTGATCATTACATTAGGATTTAATTCTTTTTAAGAATTATATTGTAATAAGTAATGCACTAGCTCTGTTATAGAAGGGTTTGGGGGTTACAGTTGGTATAAAAGGAAGTTTAGTAGCATACTTGGAAACTAGATTACAAAATGTAGATTAGGGAACAAATTACTAAGGTTTAATTTGAGGAAAACATACCATAACATATTTTAATTTACCTAAGGAGTAGATTATGTGGATATTTCTATAAAATACATCCTTGTGTGGAAAAAAACAGGTAAAGGTGGATCTGGCACAGATGTACCTAGGAGTGAAAGCTCAGACAAGGAGTTTTGGGCTAAACTCAAGGTATCCTAGTACACGATAATTGGTCTTTCTTCCCTCTTGGTATTGACACCCTACAGTATATGCTTAGGATAATTCAAATTTTATTTATAATATTTTTTGAAGGATTTTAATGTAAATTTTTTTCTCAGAGAACCCATGTTTATGAGATTATCTATGAATATAATTTCAATATATGTTAAGTGATTTTATTTTTTATATTCATAACATAATATAATTTATGTCATTATTTAGAAATGGCACCTAATGGAAGAAGGGGAATCTATACTAGTGGAAAATGTAGGGATTTCCCCACTGAGAAAGTTAACACAGTCAATGTTGGAGCAGATCAGATCATGACCATATTGGGAAAACATACTCAGGTTGTGACAAATAACCACGCCACAAATGTTTTGGATAGTTTCATGTGTTAGAATCCCCCATCAATCAGTGGGAATACTAATCCAGTGGTTTTTGAATAGTGGATCAAGTCCCTTGAAAAGATATTCATGGAATTAAGATGCAATAAAAATGAAAAGGTAGCTCTGGAAGTATGTTCTCTCAAGGGTGATGATGATCAATGGTGGCCATTGATGCAGAATACAATGGATGAGGAAGAAATAGAAGATATATATTGGAGGAATTTTAAGGAAATATTATTCAAAAAATATTTCCCTTGTGAGAAATGAACCAAAATGAAGAGTAAATTACTTAGATTAAAGCAAAGGGAAGAAGACAATGTCGCAATGTATGAGGATACCTTCACAATACTGGCCATGTACGCCATAGATTACGTATGTGACTCAAAAGACAAGATTGATCATTTATTTAAAGGTATTAAGCTAATTCTTAGGAGGGCACTGACTTCTAAAACATTTTCATCATATGATGAAATTGAATCAAGTGCCATCAAAATAGAGAAGAATTTTTCTAGATCATATTTGTTCAAGTGAACCCAAGATAAGAAGCATAACTCCGATAACCAAGGAAAAGGTGAACTGCCAAATAAGATCAAGGGAATGAAGCAATTCCCATTATGCGAGAACTGTGGAAATAATAAACCCAAGGATTTTTTGAATGGAATGGGAGTCTTCTATAAGTGTGGAGAAAAGGGTCATCGATCTTTCCATCCAAAGGCCTGAAGGCCTTTAATTTTTTTATTTATTATAATAGAACCCACTTTAAGGGAAGGAGGAAACACAAATAGACTCCATGAACATAAAACATAACTGAAATGAGGGTCTAAAAAATTTAAAACAGACTGAAAACATGAGATACCCCTCCCCACCATATGATTGTGAAAAATGTCCCGATCATTGCATGGATGTTCAACAAGAAAGTGTCATGTTTCAAAGCACAGGCCTGATTAGATGGATGAATCCATACCCTCTCAAACAACCAAATATGAAAACATTGAAAATACAAATAGATAGCTTTAGAACCTCCTGTGGGGCATATTCAATGTGGTCAAATTCAGGTGAAAACCAAAGACCTCACAAAAAAGTCCAAATCACAACCAACCACATCAAACACTATAGAAATCCACCACCAAAGACTGTGAAATCCACCATCACAACACAATAGCCTTCATAAATCCACACCATTCTGAGAAACCTACACAACCTGTAAAAATATCATCTCAATAATAGTCCCAGAAGCTGCAAATCAGCCCGAAACAAGAACCCATCCCCCAAGAAACCTTCAACTAAGACCAGAACCCGACCTCTATCCTATCCCCAAACATTTTCAAAAACCATTAGGAAAAGCCTAATCAGAGTCCTAATCACACACGGGAAGCATAAAGGAGGAGCGAGAAGCCTCTAATGATGGAAATGAAGCACAAATCAATTATAACATCGAACATAAAAGCAATAAAAAGTAAAAACCTTACCAAAAATACCACTGGGGCAGAACTTGTGAGGGAAGAAGAATACCCACCACTAGTAAGAACCAAAAATCCCGTCACCACCTTCGAGAAAACACACATCAACCTGATCCCTCCAATTCACCCCCATCTAACTCTGACATGAAGCATCAACCTTCATCATTGCAGGAAGATCGAAAGTTGGACCCTCACCACATCATCATGTGAAGCTCTGTATAGATTATATGACAGAGCAGGGGATGCCGGAAAATGGTGTGATGGTGAGAAGATTGAGTCCAAAAAGGCATGGCGCTACGGGAGAGATACCGCACACCACGAACTCGTCAGGATAAAGCAACGAGGAGAAGAATCTACCCGATCTGTCACAGGGAAGAGAAAGGCGGTGGTGGGTAGAAGAACAAGTGCAGAGCCCCTTACGGGAACATATTTCCTCTTTATCATATAATGTGTCATCGATCTAATGAATGAAAGGAGAATAAAAAAGTATATGATGCTCAATACTACAATTATAGAGATATGGGATACTATGCAAGTGTGTGTCCTAGGCTCCAAGGAAACATTCCTAAAAAAATGCCACAAGAGAAAGGGAAAGCTTATGCTATTACAACTACAGAGGTTGATGATTCGAATTATGTGGTGGTAGGTACTTTAATTGTTTCCTCAAACATGGACAATACATTATTTTATTTCGGATCATTAAATTCATTTATCTCTACTCAGTTTTCCAATAAAATTAGACATGTCCAATTTGAATTAATAAGGGAGTTTCCAGTAAAAACTTATAGGGGATGTATCATTGGAAGAAAGGCATGGCGATCCGTCCCCCTACAGACACATAAATGTTCTTTAGTTTCCAACCTTATCGTCATACCAATTATTGAATTTGATATAATTCTCTATATGAATTGGCTTTCAAATTATGATGCGAAGATCTATTGCAAGAAGAAAGAAGTTACAATTTTTGAAAATAGTGTAGAATCCCTTATCTATATATTAGAAACCTCTCCATCTAATTCTTATTTAGATCCACCCATATTATCCCTACTGAATGAAATTATTGGAGGGGAGGAGAACCCAATATCTATGGGTGAGGAAAGAAATATTCAAATTGAGGATGTACACATAGTGAAAGAAGACTTTGATGTATTTCCAAAGGATTTACCTGGACATCCTCTAGAGTGGGAAGTTGAGTTCTCTATAGATTTAATTCATGGTGAAAGACCTATATCAAAGACTCCCTATAGAATGGCCACTGTAGAATTAGTGGAGCTAATAAAACAACTAGAGGAATTGAGGGACAAAGGATTTCTTTGTCCTAGTGTTTCTCCATGGGGAGCCCCAATCCTATTTGTCAAGAAGAAAGATTGATCCATGAGGATATGAATTGATTACATGGATGTAAATTCTATTAAAATAAATAATAAGTATCCACTTACATGAATTGATGATTTATTTGATCAACTTTTTGGAGAACAATAATTTTCAAAGATTGAACTTCAATCTAGATATCATCAACTGTGTGTGAGGAATGAAGATATTCCAAAGACAACATTTCGATCTAGGTATGGGCATTACGTGTTCACAGTGATGCCTTTTGGACTGACTAATGAACCCTCTATCTTCATGGATTTAATGAATATATTTTTCAAAGAATATCTTGAAACTTTGTTGTGTAAGTTATCCATGATATCCTGGTATACTACAAAAGCTATGAAGACCATGAGAATCACTTGGAGATTATTCTAAAAATGCTGAGAAGAATGAATGATATGTAATGTTTAGAAAGTGTGAAATATGGATTTAATCAATTTCTTTTCTTAGCTATATTGTCTCTAAGTATGTAATCATAGATGATCCTATGAAGAAAAAGGCAATCCAAGAATGGATCACGCCAATAAACATTACCGAGGTATGCAATTTTATTGGATTTGTAGGTTACTATTGGAGTTTCATTTAGAATTTCTCCCAAATGGATAACCCACTAACCAAGATCACACATAAAGTGGATAAATTTGAGTGGAATAAAGAATGTACCGAATGGTTTGAGGAATTGAAAAGAATATTAGTTAATGCTCTAATTTTGACTCTTCCATCTGGAAATTATGGATTTGTGATATAGAGTGGTGCATCAATGAATATACTAAGTTGCATCCTTATGAAAAATGATAAAGTTATTTCTTATTCAACATGGATGTTAAGGACTCATGAAAAAAATTACCCAACTCATGATCTTTAGTAAGCACTCGTAATCTTTGATCTGAAAAAATGGAGACATTATCTCTACAGTGAAAGATGTGAGATATACATGGATCACAAGAGTTTTAAATACATTTTTACATAGAAAGAACTCAACATGAGTCAAAGGATATGACTTGAGTTACTCCAAGATTATGATTTTTCAATACACTACCACCCCAGAAAAGAAAAATAAGGTGGAAGATTCATTATGCAGAAAATATCATGGAATCCTAACCCAAATGAGGATTGAGAGAGATCCTATACTCATATATCTACTAAAGATAGATATGGTAATTTTTAAGGAAGGGGAAAAATCTATCCTCTTTCAAATGATTTATAAACCATATTTACTTGATAAGATAAAAATATCTCAATATGATGATGAGAATATGTACAAGAAAATTAATGCTATTAAGGATGGGAGATTGGCAGAATTCATGTATGAAGAAGTTCTAAAATTTGGGAAGATGTTATGTGTTCCATTAGTACCTGTTTTAAAAGGGGAACTATTAGACGATGATCATTGATCACATTTCTCTATACCACCTAGTTTTAAAAAAGATGTATAGTGATCTGAAGGAATATTTTTAGTGGGATAGTATGTAGCGAGAAATTGTTGACAATGTGTCAAGGTATCTAGTTTGTCAATGAGTGAAGGCTGAGAGAAAACATCCCAGATTGGTCATGCAACCTCTACCTATTCTTATATGGAAGTGGGATGATATTACAATGGATTTTGTCACCAGAAAAGTAAGGACACCTAGAAGGAATGATGCAATATGGGTAATTGTTGATCGTCTCAAAAAATAAATAGATTTCCTTGCTATAAGAGAGGATTTACCACATGAAAATATGGAAGGACTTTATATTATTTAAGTTTTAAGACTTCATGTTGCACCACTACTGATTGTGTCTGATCGAGATCCCCATTTACATTAAAATTATGTAAAATTATCCCGAAGTCTTTGGGTACTGAACTTTATATGAGTACTACTTATCGCCCCCAAATGGATGAACAATCTAGAAGGACTATTCAAACACTGAAAGACATGTTGAGATCATGAACTCATGACTTTCAAGGTATGTGGGACAAATACTTGCCTTTTGGTTAATTTTACGACAAAAATAGTTTCCATTATAGTATTCAAATGGATCCATATGAAGCATTATATGAAAAGAGATTTTGAACTCCAACTTGTGTGGATGATGTTGGTGAGAATAGACTTATATTCCTAGATATTATTGAAGAGACCATGACAAAGGTAAAGACAATTCAAGCCAATATTAAAGCATCCCAATGTATGTAGAAGAGTTATTATGACAACTTGAGAAAGGATTTTGATTTCCAAGTAAGAGATAATGTATTTCTAAAAGTATCTCCATGGAAGGGTGTCTTAAGGTTCAGTAAGAAAGGGAAACTGAGCCCCAGGTACATCAAACCATTTGAAATTATAGAAAGAATCAGAGATGTAGCTTACCATTTAGTAATGCCACCAAGTCTCTCCAAAGTTCATGATTTGTTCCATGTTCCATTATTGAAGGAATAATTTCTAGCCCCAATGCATGTACTCACCTATGAAAAAATAAAATTGGAACTTGACTTGTCACACTGTGAAGAGCTTATCAAGATTCTTGACACAAGGGAGAAGGTATTGAGAAATCTGACAACTCTTCTAATAAAGGTTCTTTGGAGAAATCATAATATGGAGGAAGAAACATGGGAACCTGAGGATGTTAGGAAGAAGAACCACACACATATTTTTTAAGGGCTTTATAAATGAAAAATTTCGAGGATGAAATTTCCAAATGAGGGAATAATATAACACCTCAAAGCATTTTATGGTATGTTTCTCTTAAATACATTATATTTATTAGATAACCTATATTTCATAAATTACTAAGATTATTTGAATCAAAACTTGGTTATTTAAAATATAGTCATAACCTATAATTTAAACATAAATTTTCAGCTTTTGTGTTTTGAATTTTGAAAAATGGACATTCACATTTGTGATCAAGATGATTTTTAGAGTCTGATAGAATTAATATAATTTTCAATGAATATTAACTGAGCATTAGGAATAGTAACCTACTCTAATGATTTGTAACTTACCCTTAGTAATATTAATATGACTCTTATGAATGGTATTCATACCCCTGAATGTGTAAATAAATTTAGGCACCTTAAAAATGAAGATGAGTATTTTAGGTGTTTATTTTTTTCCATTAAATAATGATTTTCATTCAAAATTAAACTTATCATATTTAGAAAATTATATTTGAAAAAATTAGTTTATTTTGGGATTCTAAAAGTTGAAAAATAGTTAGGGTTAATTTCTTGGATTTTTCTTAAATACTAGAATTTTTTATAAATAGTAAAATACAATAAATTATGATAAATGATAAATACCTGATTTAATACATCATAGGTGATTATAGGCGTATGTAAGCCCACTTGGTTAGAATCACATGCCATTATTACTATTTTGGATCACATGAATCAATACTATTAATAGTCTTGAGTGAAAATATTAAAATAATAATTAAAATAATGTAAAATCCCTCTTCCCCGCCACTATATAAGCCAACACTCACCCCATCTTCCTCCAAAACTACTCAAGCTTCAATATTTTCCTAAATTATTCCAAATAATATTCCTAAGCCCTCTCCCCACGTCCAAGGCTAGATAGTCTCACCAAAAGGCTAAAAAAAGGTGTTAAGAAGTTTCTCAAGGAGGATGATTTTTTATTTTGAATTACTATCTTCAATACTAGTCATGAAACAATTTAAATGGTTTAGCTAGATCATAATGTATGTTTTTAATGTTATTGATTCCTTACACACACATAATGTGGAATAAAAATACAAAACAAGTTCATTGTGCACAAAACCGCCAAGCTAAATCCAAGTGTTTATCAATAACTTATCGAATGAGTCATCCTTATAGTAGATAAATAAAATCATTATAAGATAATTTATATATATTTAATGTCACTAATAATGTAAGTTAATAATTATGGATGTCTAGCCACATTTCAAACGAACTTTAATTTAAGAATACCAGTAAAAGGATCAAGAAAACCCAAGAAGAAAATGCCTCCAAAACAATAAAACTGAGTCTATTAAACCCATCAAAAAGAGAATGAATGAATATAATATGGTTATAATATATCAATAAAATATTTATGTGGTTATTTAATTACTAATTAATGAAGATAAATTTTTTTATTCAGGTTGTTAAGAACAATCAAGAACACTATCAAACATAATGTAAGGGATCCTCTCTCTCACTTTTGTTCAATAATTCCCCCTATGTTGTGTCCTTTTATTTTTAATTAAAAATTTAGGGGTATGTTTTCTCACCTCCACCATACCAACCTTATTATATATAAATGATGGTATACCCCTTTAACTCTCATTAATCCTTCACAAGAACACCTGTTTCCATGAAGAAAAG
The DNA here is from genome assembly GCA_963277665.1 of Viscum album. Classification (NCBI taxonomy): domain Eukaryota; kingdom Viridiplantae; phylum Streptophyta; class Magnoliopsida; order Santalales; family Viscaceae; genus Viscum; species Viscum album. The sequence continues at coordinate 1,515,501,292 of OY728150.1, forward strand.
TTTGTAAGGGGTTTCTCATCTCAGAGTCATTTCTGTCTAATTTCTATTGTTCCCCACTTATTACTTTTCTCTGGTGTATGTGTACATAATGTTTTATATAATATCATGATTATAATTATATTAAGGGTATTTAATTATTCATTTTATTTTTATTAAGTTTTGGTCATATGATTCTACTGGTCACATTGTGGTAAGGGACTTTGTCTTAATTTCCATTTCGTTGGGATTTACTTTGTACTATGCATATAATAATACTTATGTGATGTATCTACTGACCATTTGAGATAAATTTTAATTTAAAATTATGTTGATATTAAATATCCATATTCTTGTATCATGGATATTTTTATTGTCTTAATTGTATACCGTGTTACATACAGTGTTTATTTGGAATGTTGTTTTAACTTTTGAAATATTGACTAATCCATATCCTCTACTCTATATGGATATTGAAAAGGAAAATTTATCTTGTATTAAAACTACATATAATTTATTTTTTGGACATTCAGTGATGGGTGGGTCCCTCTATATCTCCTTGATGCATCAAAAAGTCTCATGATACAATCAGTTGGTGACTAACCATTCAAGTTTGTTTCTAAAAAATCAGATGGGTTTCTACCCATAGACAAAAACCGTTCCAATGGTGTATTGGTATCATGTTCCAGATACATGAAATCCAATTAATAATAATTCTCTCTATTAATTTCCAATTATTACTATCCAAGAGGTTTTCACAATAACAAAATCAATGGATGCAGTGTAATTCTCAGTTTATTAATGGCATGTGTTTTTCATTTATTCAGCAGGCCATATCGACTATTCCAATTTGTTTATTATTCAATTATTCACTCATGATTCCATTATTTGTAACCCTTACTAAGAATTTGAGCTCACCCCATTCATTTTTTTACCTTCAATGGGTTATGAAGAAAATACCATGTATTGAGTTTCCATGGATGATTTTTTCAGTTTTTTCTATGTACTTTATTGGGTTACCTTTCTCTTTGTAATTCGAGTTACATATATGTATCTAATTCCATCAAAAAAATAAACTGATCATTCCTTCAATATTTCATTCCTTTTGAGCATTACAATGTAATAATTATTTCATCGAATTCGGTCTAGAGGGGTCAGGGTGTTATAATTATCGAATACATGTTTTCCACATGAATGGCATCAAAATAATTCAGACATAAAAACAATTACATTATGATAATTGAATGAAAATTATTCTATTTTCTAAAATTATTTTATAAGGTTTTTCAAAAATGGTTAACTGAAAATAATGTCAATATTGTTTACATTATCTAATATTAGATCACCCATTAGTGGAGATAGTGTTGCACCCTGTTTAGTATTCCCATTGAATGTTTTCATCTAGAATCGATATTTATGTCAGTGAGGTAAAAAAAATTATCTCCTAAAAATAAATTCCTCAAGTAATGTTTCAACTAAAATAATTGTGTGCATTCATAAAAAATGGGACACCCTAATATTCCATTATTACTATACCCTAAAAATTTTCGATTAGCAGGAATATAATTTTCCATCATGTACAACAAGTCCCTCAAAGTGAATTCTTTATTTCTATGAGAATCATAAATTGTAAAACTTTTATCCCACATCAATTTCAAATATTTTATCATTTGATCCATAACGACATCAATATCATTATTGGGTTGTTTTGGTCTTGATATAAGTATAGAAAACATGATGTGTTTGTGCTCCATGAATAATCACGGTAGAAAGTTATAATTTACCAACATGATGAGACCTATATTGTAATTACTAATATGTACACCAAAATGAATTATTCCATCTATATATAATGTATGAATTATGTTTCTTATCTCATTATAAAATTCTGAACACTCCTAATTAATTTTCTTCCACTGAGGAGAAGCTACTGGATGAAGAAGGTTCCCATATTTAATTCTTGTTTATGCAGTCCATGTTAATTGTCTTGAGGTTTCCAGAAATCCATATAGTATAATAAAACATGGAATTATAATAAGGTACCATAAAAATTTCCACGTACTTGATTCATATTTCTTGTATCGATCCGTGCCATAGTTAGGGTATTTTATGATTGATTCATAGTCCTTGAGAAACAATACGAAATCATTCTGACCAAAATGTTTTTTTAAAGATCATTCCCATTGAACATAGAATTAATTTATCAATAATTGTCTTACAAGGATGTTCATTTTATTTTGGTATCATATCATTCATAAGACCAAGTAGTTTTATGAAGCCGGTTTTGCCCCATCTTCTTCCATTTTTCAAATTATATAACTTCAATACAGTTGGAAGTTTTTTGTATTTAGTGAAACTGGTATAACATGATATCTTAACAAAACTTTTAAACTTCTCAAAAAACATTGGTAAATAAAAATGGTTATCTTCAATTTTCATATTTATTTCTTCCACTCGATCTCCATAAACATTTACACATGTATTTATATAATGTGATCCATAAATTACAGTATCATTCCAATCGATGTGCATGTTCAGTTTATTCCCATGTGTTTGTCAACATTTATATGTTTTATCAATTCATTGAAATATTAAATTCTATTACAACTCTTCTGGGATAATTTTTCTTGAATAAAAACAATATAAACATAGAAAAATGATTTGTGAAGGGTCATATACATTCTCTATTAAAATCATGATGAACTATTTATCTGCATGTTCATACTATTTTGTTATACATTTAGCATGCATCCATTTTCAATTTATATCCATCCTATTAAGTTTATAAAATATTTATTTTTAAAATATTAAATAAATACAAATAAGATATTAATAATAAAAATATAATTTTATAGATAATTATAATAAGGGTAACCCAAAATTATGTTTTTTTCAATTAATTATAGTATGATTTTATGGAAATGGATAATTAAATTTAAGAAAAAAATTAATCCACTAGAGGTAGGAATTATCCTATGATTTCATTCAAAATGTTCACACGTTCCCAGTATGGGATGACTACTACCAAAATTAGTTCATGCAACATAGGTTTTTTTTTCCAGAAGAGAAGAGGGATGAGTCTCAAGAAAAAAAGAAATAATAACCATTAGGGAGAAGAATTTGATGAGGTTGAATGTTGTCTCCATAAACTTAAATGATCCCAAGCATGGAGTTAGTAAAGAACTATAAAACATTTCTGAGTTTTTCAGCTAAGGTAAACAAATTATCAGCAGTAGTTTGATCCCTTTTAGGGGAACCTTGATTGATGTGATGCTGATAAGGCTCAGATGGATGGTTTTACACACACTCAGGATGAGATATTTTTTTAGTTTCAACATTAAAATAAATAATTCAATTAATCCATGAAAAGTAAAAGGACTTTGGTTTTTAGACTGAATTATAAAAGTTATTAATTTTTCATGATAAAAAGGAAGTTTTTTCAGGATGATTTCTGTAACCTTTCTGGTTGGGTGTCCAAAATATGAGATGATTTGATATTTATTCATTTATTCACATGGTATGTGGTGGGATAGGTTTTGTTTCATTATGAGTATGAGTGTAGCTTTAAATGAGTTATAAAGTTTAGGTAACCGTCACTTAATAGTGAAAAACTATCACATATTATTAATTCAATGATTTATAAAAATTTACAATAAAATGAAATCATATAGAACATTTGACCACTGACAAGTATCTTTTAACCCTTGATCCTAATGTACCTTAATTATGAAATTGTGCCAATGATAGATAGACACTTCATACATAAATGTTTCTTCTCTCATTTATTCTTATTTTACATGTTCTAAAAAGCATCACATCATAAATCAAGGGCATAGAAGTAATTATTTATACAATCATGTATATCATCATTATAATTATTTTAAAATATTTTTATAGGTTTTATTTTTAAATAATTATAATTATCTTTTGTATGGTTATTTTATTTTTAATGAACACAAAATATTTAACATGTAGTGGTCGGAAAGATGGGGGTTGAAATGTTGGTTATCATAGAAATTGAGATAGAAAAAGTGTTTTAAAAGTGATTAGATCTAATATAATTACTAGATTGGTCACTATAAGAGATAATAGAATAAATTGAGATAGAGTTATAGAATATATAATAAGCTTCCTGACATCATTTTCTAGTTCCTTTCTCCAGTCAACCATTTTATTTTTATTAATATTTTATATTTTTACTCATTTTAAACTTAAATACAGTTATCCTTGGAATTAAATTATTATGAATTTTAATCCATAACATGAATAATATTCATATAATTAGAATAACATTCTTCATGTTTTATCCATGACTTGAAAACCCATAAAACACTCGATTTATGTTCACTAAAACCCTAAGATATCTCTTGGGTCTTTAATAAATTGTGTCTAGTGTTGTGAGTCTTAACTTATAGTTGGGGAATGAATTGCCCATTTTTCTATAGAGATATATAACAGTTATTATTTACATAAATTTATAATGACTCATCAGTATAAAAAACCTTCTAAGATCAGAATATTATCCTAAAAGTCCATATAAGGAATGAAAAAGAATGTAAACTACTCATAATTCTCTATATAAATCAAAACAAGACTAAAACATGAAACTCATAGCATAAATGCATTACATAATATAATTCAAACTAATTGCATCCTAATACCTTAGAAAAACACTATTCGAAAAAGAGAATATCCAAACAAGATTGTGGATAACCTCCAATATATCATAATCTGATGTAGGAACAGATCCATACTTTATAAAAAACATAAATGACCTGATCATATGATCTTATTTTTACTATTATCCCAAATTTCTTGGAAATTTGTAGAACATTGGTTGTATGTCCATAGACTAGTACATGTACGGTTTGATTAAAAAATAAATTATAGGAAACCACTACTAGTAGAAGGTTTTCATAAAAATTTTCATAATTTAATACTTATAAAACCATTATAGTTTTATAGTTTGATGTTTGGGTATATATAAATATATATTTGGTTTTTCATAGTAATTCAATTCTTCTGACCTATTAAAATCAGCTTAGAAATCACCATTGAAGCAATATTTACCAATGTTCATGTGTAGTCAGTTGAATGTTAGCTTATTCTAGTTCAGGTGTGAATAAGTGAATCTCATTATATAATTTGGTTGAGGTTAAAATAAGTTCACTCTAGTTATGAGAAAATTAACCAGGGTGATAAGTCTAGTGGAGGCCCTTAGCTATAGGTTTTCTTTAAAACATAATGAATTAGAAACATACCCAAGAGTATTATTTCTACTCATGTATAAGGAATATTAAATTCTGTGACATTTAAGAGTACTAGTTTATGTGATAATATCTAATATAGGGTACTAAGATTGAATTTCAAGAAATAGTATGAAACATTATTAATTTGTAGGGGATCACTAAATTTGAATTTATAAAGTAAGGTTCACCCCAAATTAGTAAGATATAGTGATAATATATATATAAAATCATGTGGAAACATTGAAGAAATTTAGTACTTTATATATAAATATAATTAAAAACCATCCATTGATATTTCTAAAATATAATATATGTTCTACAAAAATATTTTGAAAATATAAGGAAAACATTTCACAGGTATAGCCTCAGAATCACATGGTGAGGTTAGACCACTGACCAATTTTAATAGAGATATTATAAAATTATAAATGATCATAAAAATCCCCTATAACCTTGGAACTCTAATTTCAGGACAAAAGAAACCAAGTCACAAAAACCACTACAATTAAAGATTAAAATATACGATGGAAACCATATAATTGCGATCTAAATTATATGAATATGACCTTAATGGATTCAAAATAAAGGAAAACATGGATTAAATTTTATATTCTACCCATAATAATACTTATCATCCCAAATAATTTCTTAGATATATTTACATGAATTTAGAGAATTACTAAGTCTAAAATCCATACACTAAATCACCTACTAAACCCATGACACACATATCCAAATCAACCACATGTCACAAAATCCAACCATAAATAGATCCTAAATAATGAACACATAACCATATTTATAATACTTAACTAAAAAACACACCATGAGTTATTCCACAAATCATTCATTATATTTATAATTCAAACCCCCCATAACTGACCCAAGTTAATAAATAACACAAAATCTGGATATCCATAAAAATCCCATTAAAATTCAACCTAATTCCAGAATCAATAACTATAAAACCTCAATAAATACCAACAAAATAAATACATAACAATATCTAAAAAACAATAATATCCACAAATAGAACCTGAAAACCCTACGGATCGAGACATTAAAAATTTAGAACCTTAACCCCCATAGCGTTCAGACAATAGAAAGAAGTAGTGATAGAGAAGAAATAAATATTTAGATGGGGGATAAAATGAAGGATCATGAAAATTGAAAAACCCACAAGAGCATTAAGAATATAGAATATTGCACTAACATACATTGTAACTGACCTCCCACATTTTTATTACATAAAATATCCCTCACATTTTACAAAACAATGGATCTTTTATTTTTTTGGTTTCCCATAAATAAGGTACATAAACCATAAAAACATGACAAAATTATTCTAATACACTTTAAATGGTTAATAATAGGTTCATAGAAAGAATAATTATTGCATCTCAAAACCAAGGGACATACATTAAAGGAAAGGCTGAGCATAAGGCCCAGTTAAGGAAAAAAGTGAAATAGTTTACATTTGATCTTGATAAATATTGATAAGAACCTGAGGGATATCATTATGGAATGAAAAGGAAACAATGATGCATTTATTAAATAATATAACATTAATCATAAATTTTAAATGTGTCTACAACATTTAATTGAGTCATTCATAAGAATATCACCATGGTTTATCCTTGAGGTGTCAAAAATTATGAATGTTATTCACAAAGGTATCACAAAAAAATGTCATCTCAAGATATTAAATTTATTACTTAATGAATTAGAGTGATATAAAGGAACACACTTCATATTTATTAATTAATTTTATCCAAATATATTATAATAAGAACATTTCAGAATTAACCCATGGAGAATAAAAGAAATGAGTTTCATATCAGAATCATGATGATTAAAAAAAGAATTAAGAGAAGAACTTTATGTCATTAGTAACCCAAAAAAGGAACTTGGGTTAATATATGATAATACCAAAAGGAAATATATTATTTATAAGTATATTTCAATACCCATATAAATGAAATAGGTTTGGGTATTCACAAAATAAAAAAAAGACAATTTCTTTATAAAAAGGGACAAATTTTGAGAAGAAAATCTAGTAGCATAATGTTTATGAAACATGGTCATAGAAATTATTAAAAATAGATTTTAAAAGGTTATACCAATAATAAAATACTCATAATATATTAAAGGGATTGAATTAAATGGGTAGGAGAATATAGAATGAAAATTTAAAATACAATCCACATAAAAAGGAAACTTGTATTGAAATGAGAAGTTGAGATTTCCCTTACCTTGAAGAGTGACACAAAAAACTCAAAGATGAGGACCTTGGGGACTTGATGACACATTTTTAGGTCTACTTGTTAGGTAAAAATATCCTAATATCATTGATAATTAATTTTTAATGAAATGAAATGAAGAAATTGGTGAGTATTTAAAGAAAAAGTGAGGGACTTTTTTTATTAATTTCCTTGGACACCTTTACAGCGGTATTTGAAAAAACATGGGCTTCCAATTTTATTGGATATATGGGTAAGATATTAAATTATTTTAATAAAAAATATTATACCATAATTTTATATTACTCATTAAATCATTATGACATAGTTATTATTTCATTTAACATACAAAAAAATTGAAACTCTATTTTTATTATTCATGGAAAACCAAAGTATTTTATATATTTATCATATATTACCAAACCTTATATAAAAATTATGATTTAAAAAATGAGATTTATTTTATCATAATAATTATATAAACATGATAAATTTATCTTTTATCCCTAATAATAATTATTTATTAAAAATAATAGCAAATAGAAAATGCATAGTAAATTTTTTGAGCATTGATTTTTTTTATCATTTGTAATTAAATACAATTTAATAATAATAATAAGTGTTAATAAAGAATTTTATTAATATAATTATTTATATATCTATGAAAAGTATAATTTTTATCCAAAAAAACAGTTTATCAAATTCCATCTCAATATTTAAGCAAAACTATTCTTAAAACCGAAAAGATGAAATAAAAAAATTAATTAAAAAAAAGAGATTACATTTTATATAACTATGACAATGACACATAAACCCTTATAACACCCACATATGACCATTGGAAAACTTTTTCAATGGTTATAGAATCTTGGAGTGGCTCCTATAACATCGCTTGAGTGGTAATTTACACTAACATGAACTTCTCCATTGGGCAATTTTTTTCAAGATTAATGTGTTGAAGCATAGCTTAGGCTTGGTCAGTAATGAAGCTCAGTGACACTACCTATTTACCAAGATCTAAAAAAAGAGATTCATATGAAATGATTCTACAGGATGAGGTCTTTGAATTTTGTTTTTTCCTTTGACATTTCAACTTATAAATAATACTTTTAACGTTAAAATTATTATTTAGAGTGTAGTTTACAATAGTCATATTGACCAATGGTCATATAATGGTTGAAATATGATGGTATCATTTCAAAATATAATCACTTCATTATTTGAGAGATAATATTATATAACACATATTTTTAGAAAACAAATATCATTCACCGAGTTCTGGTCATTACACTACGGAACCCGAGTAGGAAAGAAATGAGAGAGGAGACAAATAAATAACATACCTATGATTTGATTATTTATTTGTTTGAGAGAAAGTTGAGATGGATAAATGAAAACACTCTAATTTTGAAAGAGCTTAAGAGGTGTGACTAAAATCAATTTGGTTAGGGTTCTTTTAGATGATTAGGGTGGGTTTTATTATCACTACCAAAAAAGAGCTGATAAAGAGGGGTTTTATCACAATTAAATTTACAAGTACTGATAAAATACTCTTCATCGGAGTTTTTTAGCATCGATAAAGATGTATGTTTATTATCTCTACACAATTGTTGATAAAATCCTTCTTTATAAGCGCAAAAATCTTAGTTCTGATTAATATGGATTTTCACTAATAATTTGTATTATATTAGATGTTTAGTGGTACAATTACATTCCAACACACACACACTGCACACACACGAGCTTGAAAGACAGGTCATATCCGTCCATGGGATAAACCACCCAACCGACCTCTTTATTACATAATATGTTTTTCGGCCCGAACACCCACTAGACTTGAAGCCCATTACATGGCCCGTAGGCCTGAAATTTTTCCCAAGGCCCATTCTGTGAATAGTAATACTATAGTACACGGGCTGCTATAGTACTTTCTACAATACTTCACCACTACAGTACTCTCAATAGTACCATTCTAGAACCAGGGTGTTTCCCACCACTGCTACAGTACTACTACAACACCTGTGCTCCATGTGATTTTCTTAGTAGGCATGAAGTCCATCACATGGCCTATAGTATAAGGACCTAGCCATAAAACGTTACTTAATATTGAATTTTAGACAAGAACATACATTATTATACATTGAGGATCTTCTCAGGGTTAGAGTTTTAAATAATTAGGATATCTTACATACATAACCTACCACATTCATAGAAATAGGATACTACTAAAACAGTATCCATTATTTTTAAATATAAATCATTAAAATGTAAAACATGATTTCCTTGACAATACTCCAAATAAAAAATCAAAACTACCTTATTTTTTATACCCATCCTTATATCTTATTAATTTTTTTAAAACATTTGATGAGTATAAAACTCAGTCTGGGTTATAAAGGAAGAAATCGTTAGTCAAGTGATAACATAAAAACCAATAAATCCAATAATCATAAAAACTCAAATGAGTAGAAATATCAATATTTTACTTGGAACATATTTACCATATCACACTTACATTCACCCATACACATGAAATAACCTTTTCTTTAACTTCTATCTCTAGAGTACCCAATGCATTGGAGAGCTAAAATGGGGCTCACCTGTCATATATTGAGCTATAATGGGCTCAAACCAACATATATTGAGCTATAATGGGGTAAAACCAACATAAATAATTTAAATGGACATATCATGGTAAAAAGGTATATTGAAACAAGGAGAAACCTCTCATTTCATATACATAAACAAACAATCCTTTTGAAATTTATTACAAGGATTTTTAAAAGGTTTTTTTGATGGAAAGTCCCTTAAAATATAAATGGAGTGAGAATTAATATAATGGAATGGATATGTTTATAAATACTGTAAATACACATAATTAAACATAATATAAAAAAATTAATCCCACAATCAATTTTAATACCACATTAATAATGAAGTAGAATGTTAACCCAAAGAATGGAATTTGGGTTAATAATTCCCTTACCTTAGGTTCGTCTTACTTAAAATGTGTTTAAACCTCTTATATAATAGTTAAAAGAGTGTTATTGATATCTTAATGAAACATATTAATGTTTATAACATCTTATATGATCATTTTACAACATAATTCAACACATTTATTTGTAATATTTTGTTATTTACATTGTTTGGGGTGTTTTATTTACATGGTTTCCATGATCGGTTCGTGATTGATATTCTTATTGATTGGTAGTGGAACTAAAGAACGGGAATGGAGTGGTATTTACATTTTTATAGAACCAAAAATTACACCTTTTATCATTTTTAATTCTAACATGATTATGATTAACAAGTTAAATCCTTATTGATATTAGTTTAAGTCATTTTGGGTGATTATTCGATCCTAAAAAGCTCATTTTGTTTTATAAATAAATCACATGTGTAAAAAATGATTCCAGAACCTTATATAATATATAATACATATATTATAATCTGTTTCAACCATAAAAATTGTTTCATGATTATTCTTGAAGGAAGTAAAAGAAATTTAAATCACATCATCTATGATGTCGGTAAATCTACACATCACAGATGGTGTTTTAATTTCTTAATAAGTGGGAGGGGAGAAGAATTATAATGGTAAATCCTCCATAAAAATGATGAAATAAATAATATGTAAGATAATGGATCATTAATTCCTCTTGGATAAGGTTAGATGAAGAAATACTAAGAAAATAAAGGAACTCAAAATAATTGAATAGTTGAGAAATCCCTTATGAAAATTCGGTAGCCTAAAAACAATGAAACAAGGTTTTAGAAAACACAAAAAAGGGATATGATTGGGTTAATCCATACATAAATGAATAATAATATATTATAGGGATATAATAAAATGGAAATATGATCATGGTATGGAAACATGAAAGTTATACCACATAAAAAAGAACTTTAAAGGGAAAAAAGAAAGCAGTTGAGAATTATCTTACCTTATAGAGTAACTCCTAAGACTTGAAGGATGGAACCTTGGGGACAATAGGACACATTGGGAGGAATAATAGAGAGGTAATAAGACCAGATCTTTGTTTATGATAAGTTTTTAATGAAAGGAATGAAGGAATGGGTAGGTATTTATTGCAAAATTGAGGGAATGTGTTATTAATTTCAATGTGACACCTCATTAGTGGTATTTGAAAAACCATGGGTTTGACCCCAGTATTTACCCATGTTATTAGCCACTTGGGACTCCTAATATATTATTTAACTCAAAACGATCCAATAATAATGATTACATCATTATAACATCATTAATGAAGTCATTAATCTTAAAGAAAAACACAAAAATGTATTTTTACTATTCACTGAAAATTCAATTGTTTGAGAACAATCCCAAAAATTCACCATAACCATTTTTTGACATGTAGAATTGAAAAATGAACTCCATTTTATGAAATAAATTTTATAAATTTTATAAATTTATTTTTTATGTTAAATCACAATTTATTAAAAAATAACAGTTTTATGTATATAACACTTTTTTAACACCTTGAAAAATTAATCGACATCTCAATTTCTTCTAACCTTAAGAAAATAAAATAATAAAAAAATTTACTATTCATTAGTGTTATATTAATATTCATATTACAATTCATAAGGGTAGGTTACTATTAACCAAAAAATCAAGTTGGTTTTATTAGGCTCTAAAGAACTTACCGATCACAATTGTAGATGACCGTTTTTTGAAATTTAAAACATATAAGCTGCAAAATTATATTTAAAGGATAATTATAAATATCTACTTAAAAAATTTTCAGGAAATTGAATTTATTTTTTAAAACCTTGGGGTGTCACATTATCCCCACCTTCTAGAAATGGTGTCCTCACAATTTTATTTACTCATTAAATAAGTGAGGGTACCTTTCTATCATTGATTTTTCATACTCCCATGTTGCTTCTTCAACCTTGTGGTTTCTCCAGAAAACCTTTACCTGGTGGATTACATTATTACACAATACTTGATCTATTAAATAAAGAATCTAAACTAGTTTCTCTTTATAAGAAAGGATCTCTTACAACTGAACTGATTTTGGGCTTAATACATGAGATGAATCGGGCACATACTTTCTCAACATCGTAACATGAAAAAAATTGTGTACCTGATACAAACTCAAAGGCAAAGCCACTAGGTATTAAACTAGTCCAACTTTATCTAGGATTTCAAAAGTACCGAAGAACCGTGCACTTATATTCCCTTTCATACAAAAATATATCACACTTTTCCAAGGAGATATTTTAAGGAAAACCTAGTCGCCTACCTCAAATGAGAAGTCTTTCCTTCTGTCATCTACATATATTTTCTGTATAATCTGAGCTATCTTCATGTGCTATGGGATCATATTCACTTTTTAGCCACATACTCTACTAACTATGTTATCATCAACTTACATTCCCTGACTTCATCCTAAAAAGCTGGAGTTCGACACCGCTTTCCATAAAATGCCTCAAAAGGTGTCATCAATATACTAGAGTGAAAAATGTTATTATAAGAAAAATAAACTAAAGAAAGTTGTTGATACCAAATTCCGTGGTAGTCCATTGAACAAGCTCGAAGCATATCCTCCAATGTCTGAATCGTTCGTTCAGACTGCCCATTTGATTGAGGATGAAAAGATTTACTAGAATTTAATTCTGTGCCCAATGAATTTTGAAGGCCCTTAAGAAAATTAGAGGTGAACCTAGAATCCCATTCAGATAAAATAGAAATAGAAGCTCCAGGTAACCTGACAATCTCTTTGAGGTACAATCAAGAAAGATGATCCAACGACATTCTATCTCTAATAGAAAGAAAAGGTATAGATTTTTCTACTGGTCAACAATAACCCAAATATCATTATTACCTTGAGAAGTCTTAGGTAGTCCCACCACAAAGTCCATGGAAATATTATCCCATTTCCACCCTGGACTGGCAAAGGCTAAAGCATCCCCTTCAGTAACTTTCACTCTACTTTAACCTATTTACATATCTAAAATTTCATAGTAAATTATGCAATATCCCTTTTCATTCCATCCCACAAGTAATACTTCAGAAGGTCTTTGTACATCTTAGTACTTATAGGATGAACTGATAATGGAGAACTATAAGCTTCATACAACAAATCTTTCTTCAATTGGGAATCACAAGGCACATACAAACTTTTTCCAAATCATAAAACACATTCGTTATCAAGGAAAAATTCTAGAAACTTACCCATTTTAACCAATTTTACCTTTTTCAGTAGCTCAGAGTGTTTTTTTGCGTTATTAATTCTATCTGATAATGATGACTGCACTGGAACTTGAAAAAATAGATTTATTTCCTGTACTAGCTACTTTTAATCCAAAATTCATCAAATCATTAATTAAGGGATCATGTTCCAAAACATAACATGGTTAATGATGCATGATGCTTTCGAATCATGGAATCTTCCACTTTGTTTGATATTCCTTGATTGTAATTGATTTTGTAATCATAATACTTTATTAGTTCATTCAATATTCTCTACCTCGTGTTTAATTCCTTCAAAGTTAATATATACTTCAGAATTTTATGGTCAGTATATATTTTACATTTGACTCCGTATAAATGGAGCCTCCAAATTTTCAAAGAAAAAACCACAAATACCAATTCCAAATCATGTGTGGGGTAATTTAACTCATGATGTTTTAGTTTTCTTAAAGCATAAGAAATTACATGATCATTCTACATCAGAAAACAACCATGTACCTTAAATGAAGCACTATATTAGATGACAAACTCACCATTTTAGGAAGGCAAGGCCAAAACTAGAGCATTCACCAATCTCTTCTTTAGTTCCTGAAAACAATCATCACATTCTTCTACCCAAACATATTTAACCCCAATTCAGGTTAACTACGTTAGTGGGCTAGATAATCATGAAAAGATTTTAAAAAATCATTGGTAATAACCTACTAATCCAAGAAATCTATGAATCTCTGTAACATGTGTAGGTCTTAGACATTCATCAACCAGTTTGGTTTTGGTGGGATCAACTATTATTCCATCCTTATTTACAATGTTCCCAGGAAAGTAAATCTATTGCAACCAGAAATCACACTTGATGAATTTTTCATACAGTTTCTTTTCTTTTATGGTTTTCAAAACAACCGTTATATAATTTTCAATCTTCTATTTACTTCTAGAATACACCCTGATGTCATCAATAAGCACAACCAAAAATTTATCCAAGAACTCATGAAATATTCTATTCATAAGATCTATGAATATTGTAGGTGCATTATTTAACCGAAAAATCATAAATAAAAATTCATAATTACAATATCTAGTACGGAATAGAGTCCCTGATATGTCTTCATTTTTTTAATTTCAACTGATGGTACCCCGACCATAGGTTAACCTTTAAAAAATACTATGCTCCCTGGAGCTGATAAAAATAATTATTGATATGAGGAAAAAATACTTTTTTTAATAGTAATGTCATTCAAGGATCCATAATCAATGAAAAGTCTCATTAAAACATATTTCTTATTAACAAACATGACAAAATCACCATATGGTGAAGTTCTATGTCGGATGATGCCTTTATTTAGTAATTCCTGCAAAAGATTTTTTAATTCCAGAAGTTCCATTTTGTCTATTCAATAAGTAGGTTTAGAAATTAGCTTAGCATCCGAAACTAAGTCAATAGTAAACTCATCCTTTTGATAAGGAATAAAAATAGGAAAATATTTAGGAAAAACATCCTGGTATTCATTTACCACTGGTACATCATTAATCTGGATAGATCCCTTATCTTCAAAAATATGGGCAAGATAACGATCATTTCTATCCTTTAACAGTTTCATAGCTTCCTGATATGTTATCAATGGTACGGGTTCATTCCTATACACAAACTAAAATTATTTCTGAAAAAGAAACTTCCTTTTCCCTGTAATATATCTTGGCATGATACAAAGAAAGTCAGTCCATACCCAGAATAACATCAAACTCTACTAGAGGAAATACAAAATGGTTTGTCGGTAAACTATTTCCATAAAAAAGGATATGAAGATTCCTATAATTTATTTTTTCCACAATCTTTCCCCCAAGTGTTTTTACCCAGAGATCTCGTTTCATTTCATGAGGTTGAATTCACAATTTTTTAGAAAATTTCTCAGAAATAAAGGAATGTGTAGACCCCGAATCAAAAAACACATTTGAAAAATCTGTAAAAATAAGAAATGTACCTAACACCACCTCATTTTATAGCTCAACATCTACTGAAGTGGTTACAAATGATTTTACCAAACTCTTCTCCTTCCAATCTTATTGATTCCCTAATTGAGTGACTAGCTTTGGGAAAACATTAGAAAAATGACCCAATTCCTCAATGTTAAATCATCCCAAAATTATCTTCTCATTAATTTTATGATCATTTTCCATGTAATCATGAGACATGTGTCCAAAATTTCTACATTGTTATCATTTCCCATAATTTAGAAGACATTCCCCTTGATTCCTTTTACCACAATTTTCATGAGAAGGGAAATTTATTTTCTTAACTCGAGATTTCTTTGATGAATTATAAACCAAATCCTACTAACTATACCTCTTCTTATTATTGTCATCACGAGGTATATACATTTCTGAAAACACCATCTCCATATTTTCAGCACAATGAACAAGTTTCTCATACCATTTAAACTTTCATAAAGCCAAGTCTCTTCGCAAAAATGGTTTCAAACCAGAGAAAAATATATTAATTTTACTATCAAAATCCAGAGTAAATTATGGTATGTACCTAGCCAATCTTGTAAAATTAGATTCATATGCTGCCACTGAATCAAAATATTTCTACTTCAGTTCCAATAATTAATGTTCCATTCTAACTCAAAACGTTTTGGGAAAACATTTTCCAGAAAAAGACTCTTAAAATAATCCCATTACAAACATTCAAGATCATCTCTTTCTCTCATATTCTTAACGAGAGACCACCATTGATTTTCTTCACCTTCCAAAAGATAAATGGAAAGTATTACCTTTTTATGTTATAAACATATCATGAAATCTAATAACTTTTCAAGGGCATTGATCCATCCTTAATCTATCACTAGATATTTGGTCACACTAAATGCTGGAGGATGTTGCCTCATAAAATTCCCCACAAAAGACATGTTTCTTCATTTTTGATCATGTTCATCTCTAGTATGGATACCACCCTTGTTTATTGCTTTAGTAAACTGATCCGTGGTTGTCACAAACTACTCGGTTCTGAATCCCACCATTCCAGGATGCAAACATACATCATACTCTTGGGGCCCTTCTACTTTAGCTTATCTGTTTCTTCTATGGAAAACAATTCTGAACAGAAATTTCTTAGATTATGTAACATGGTAATCCTTAAATTCTATAACATTTCAAATTACCATATATTAAAGAAAATTTATGTTATTCTTTTAAAAACATCCTAACCCCTCAAGTTATCTAAACCATCCTCTAATACCAATAACAAGGACCCACCCGTAAAACGTTACTTAATCTTGAATTTTGGACAAGAACATAAATTATTAAACATTGAGTATCTCTTCGTGTTTAGTGTTTTAAATAATTAGGATTTCTTACATACATAAGATACCACATTCATACGAAGAGTATACTAATAAAACAGTATCCATTTTTTTAAAATATAAAACATTAAAACTTAAAATATGATTTCTTTGAAAACACTCTATATCAAACATCACAAATCCCTTATTTCTCTTACCCATCATTATATCTTATGAAAAACATTTTATAATCTTGGGATGAGTATAAACTCAGTAAAATATATAAAGAATGAAATCCTTGGTCAAGTGATAACATAAAAACCAATAAATATCTTAATCATAAAAACTAATATGCATAGAATCATCATGTGTTGTACTTCATACATATTTTCCATATCACTATTATATTCACCCTTACACATGGAATATCCTTTTGTCCAACTTCCATCTCTGGAGTACCCAATGCATTGGAGAGCTATAATAGGGCTCACCCATCATATCTTGAGCTATAATTGGCTCAACCCAAAATATCCCGAGATTTAATGGGATAAACCCATCATAAATAATTTTCAAAAGACATTTCATGGTAATACAGTATCATGAAATAAGGAGAAACCTCTCATTTCATTCACATAAAAAATAATCCTTTCGAAATTTTTGAAATAGATTTTTAAAATAATAATAAAAAATCCCCTTAATATATAAATGGATTGAGAATTAATAGAATGGAACAAATATGTGTATATATACTGTAAATACACCTAATTAAACATAATATAAACAAAATTAATCTCAAAATCAATTTTTATACCACTTATATAATGAAGTAGAAAGATAACTCAATGAATGGAAATTGGGTTAAGAATTCCCTTACCTCATATTCTTTTTACTTAAAATGTGTTTAACCTCTTGTATAATTGTAAAAAGAGAATTATTAATATCTTAATGAAACATATTAATTTTTATAACACCTTATATGATCATTTTACAAGATCATTTGAAACATTTATTAGTAATCTTTTGTTATTTAAATTGGTTTAGGTGTTTTATTTACATGGTTTCCACGATCGGTTCATAATGGATATTCTTTACAATTGGAAGTGGAAATCTAGAACTAGAATGGATTGATGTTTTTCCATTTTTAGAACCATAAATTATACCTTCTTCCATTTTGAATTCTGACATGAGGATGATTCATATGTTATAGCATTATTGATATTTGTTTAAGTCATTTCGGTGATTCTTCGCTCGTGAAGAACTCATTTTTTTAACAAATTAATCACATGTGTAAAAAATGATTCTAGAAACTTATATCAGATATAAAAAATAAATTATAATCTGGTTCAACCATTAAAATTGTTTCATGATTAGTCTAGAATGATGTAAAATAAATTGAAATCACAACGTCCATGATGTCGGTAAATCAGCAAATCACGTACAATGTTTTAATTTCTTGTATAAGTGGGAGGGGAGAACAAGTATAATGGTGAATATTCCATAAACATGATCAAATATAGAATATGTAAGATACTAGATCATTCATTACTATTGGATAAGTGGATATGTGGAAAGAATAAGAAAATAAAGGAACTCTAAATAAAAGAATAGTTGAGAAATCCCTTAAGAAAATTCGGTAGCCTAATAACTATGCAACACGGTTTTAGAAAACATTAAAAAGAATGGGTATATGGATCACCCATCCATATATGAATAATTATAAATTATTGAGATATAATAACATATAAATAAGAACATGGTATGGAAAATTGAAAGTTGTGCCACATAAAAGAGAACTTGAATGGAAAAAAAGAAAGAAGTTGATAATTCTGTTACCTTGTAGAGTAACTCCTAAGACATGATGTTTGAGACCTTGGGTGCCTGGGGAAACCTTGGGAGGACTACTATGGAGGTAATAAGACCAGATCTTTGTTTAGGAGGAATTTGGAATGAATTTAATGAAGGAATTGGTTGGTATTTATAGAAAAAGTGAGGGAATATTTTATTATTTTACAAGGGACACCTCATTAGTGGTATTTACAAAAACGTGGGCTTGACTATGGTATTTTCCCATGGTATTAGCCACTTGGGACACCTAATATCTTATTTTACTATACAAAAGTATACCGCAATTATTACATAATTACTGATGTCATTAATCTTACCAAAAAACTCAAAACTGTATTTTCACTATTCACCGAAAATTCAACTATTTTAGAAAAATCTCAAAATTTCATCCTAACCATTTTTCAATGTGTATAATTCAAAAGTGAACTCTATTTTTCGAAATTAATTTTCTAAATATTATTAATTTAATTTTTAAATAAAATCTTATTTTATTAAAAAATAACAGTTTTAAGAATATTACTTTTTTTAACACCTTGAAAAATTAATCAACATCTTATTATCTTATAACCTTAAAAAAAATAAAATAATAATAAAATTTACTATTTATTTGGTAAATATTACTATTCATATTAATATTCATAAGGTTAGGTTATTATTCACCAAAAAAATCATGTTCGTTCCATTAAACTCCAAATGACATGCCGATCACAATTGCAGATGACCTTTTTTTGAAATTCAAAACATAGAAGATGAAAAATTATGTTTAAAGGATAGTTATAAATATATACATAAAATAAAGTTTCATGCATTTAAAATTATTTTTTAAAACCTTGGGGGTGTTACACAGAGGCCTAGATTTTTTGTGTAAAGGTGAATTCTATGAATAGTAATTATATAGTAGTTCCTAAAGTACCACCACCACTATAGTACTCTCTATAGTACCTACAGCTGCTATAGTGTCACTTACCATTAATACAATACCGGCCCGTGCTACACTGCCTGCCACATCAACAATACTGCTATACTGCCTAGAGTCTATGGGATTTGAACCCCCAACCTATGATCTCGAATTACAGCGCGCTTAACACTAAGCCAAACATCAACCACTCAATAAATATTTACAATTATATTTAAAAATAAATATATTTAGATATATTTTTATATAATTATAAATATATTTAAATCATTATATATATTTATATAATTATGTATTTATTTAAAAAATATATATAAATATATGTATTAATTATATTCATTATTTTTATATATTTGTTATAATTTTATAATATTTTAATGATGTAATTATTTTTTTATAATTATATAAATATTGTTAAAAAAAGTAAATTTCTTTTTTTATTATTGTATACAACTAATTTTATAATTATTGTAAATATATATTTAGAAAAAATATTTTTTATAAAGTTATTAATAATTATTTATTAATAATTATAAATATATATAATTATATATAGTTAATAAATAAATATAAGTATAAATATAGTAATTATTTTCATTATTTAAATATATTTACTATTTAAATATATTTATTATAATTTTATAATTATAAATATATTTATATCATTATATATTTATATAAATACATATATACAATATATATATAACAAATATATATAAATATAAATTTAAATATAGAAAATATATTCATCATTTAGATATACTTATTGAAATTTTATAAATATTTAGTTATTGAAATATTATTTATTATATATTATATTTTTAGGGGCAGAATTACATATAAACACACACAACACACAAATAGGTTGGAAAGACAAGTCATAGTCACCCCTAAGGGAAAACCCACCAATCCCTCCCAATTTATTTATATTATTTAATGGCTCACTGACCCTATAATATATATATACAGAAGTCTAATTTCATCCAGACCTAATGCCCAATCATAGCAAGCTTAAAGGCACAACAATGCTTCCTGCACCGTATAATATTTTTAAAAAATTATATTTATTTATTGTTAATTTCTTAAAAATAATTTTATTATAATAGTAGATATACATTTATAAATATATTTACTTATAAATATCTATTTAAAATTTTATTTTTAACATTATTAACGAATATATAATATTAAATTAATGAATATATAAAAATTAGTGAAACCGAATAAAAAAATTAGTAGATTATAAAAATATTGGAAAAATGGATGTGTATTATTAATTATACTAATTATTAAATAAATTAGGATATATATTTAAATGGTGATAAACAAATATTGAAAATAATAAAACAAATTATATAGATATGTATAAATAAATATTAGAAAATGATTTAATTCAAAAAATATACAAAATAAAAAATATTAAAAATGAATAAATAATACAAACAGTAAAAATATTAAAAATAAATAAATCAAATTTACAAATTAAGAACATAATATATTAAATATATTATCTTTCTAAAAGGAATTCTAAAATTAAAATTAAAATCTAAATAAACTGCATAATTTTTAAATATGTGTATTTTTATATAATATTTCATGCAATGCCCTCAAATTTTTATTATATATTTATTTTTAAACAATTTTATTTCATCCATCTCTTAAGTTTCATGTATTGACAAGTTTTAAATGGACTGTGAGATACTATTATACATGACTGTTATATTCTAGCTATTATATTAGTGAGAATGAATAGTAAAAACTAAATTATTAAAATTATATGGTATATTCATTTATAAAATGAATTAATTAGATATCAAATGATTATAAATTTAAAAAATATATTTTTCACACAAAAGTGATGTTTTAAAAAAAATCGTTTTATGTTTAGAATGAATTTTATATCAATATATTAAATTAATATTGGTTAATAATTTCAATAAAACTTAGATATTATTTAATTGGTAAAATTTTTTAAACATTCATCAAATATTTTTCAATGCTTAGGATAAAAATAAATCCATTTTTATGCTAAAAAATTTATATTTTATAAAATTTTTTATTCCTCACATTTTTAGAACTCACTTTAAAATTTATTTATTCGATTTATAGCTATTTTTTCGGTATAATAAATTAAATATTTATAATAATGATTATAAAATTTTTACTGATTCCCTTTTTATTTTTGGTCAATATTAATAGTAACTGTGCTAAAAACATTTACCTCTTTAAAGGGTAGAATTTGTTAATCTGGATTAAAAAAATCATAAGCCAATGAATTTTCATCATATTTCTTGTTTTATAAAGTTAATTTCGATCTTAACAACTATGGTTAAAAATTGAATTTATTAATGGAAACTTATCCCTAAAAATAACATAGATATTATTAATGTAATATAAAGTGACAAAATGTCACACTCTTGTTTTAAATAATTATAATAATTTTAATATGGGATTGACCAAAAATAAAATAGACTATAAAAATTAATTAGAAAGATAAAATATTTATCTTAATCATGGTAATTTATTTACACTATTTACAATTTAAATAAATAAACTAAATGCTCATACAACACGAAGGAAAAATAATCCAATTAATAGAAAAATAAAATAAATGGTATTAAAATATTAAAATCCAAATAATTTTTTATATTTTAGGTGATACCAAAACTATTTAAATGACTTTAGGGACAAAATAATTTTTTTTAGTTTGACATGTTTTATTGATTTTTTTTAAATTTTAAAATTGTGAATGGTATCTAAATTGACAAAAATGATATTTTATGAGATTAATATTTTATTATATAATTTAAAAAATAGAAAAAAATTAAAAAAATACAAATTTATTATGATACAGTCTAAATTTATTTAAATTGACCATTAATGGTCCAATTTACATCATATAAGTAAAAATTACACACTTTTATTATTAATAATTTTTTTACCGTAGTTAAAATAAAAAAATGTTAAGTACGGGTTAATCAAAATGATAAGGTTTAAAATAATAAAAAAACTTGTATAAAATATATTTATTGGTGACATTAAATACTTAAATTATCTTATATTCAAACCTGTGTCCATTTGGTAGTATTTGAATAGAAATTTAATTAATTATAATTTAATCTTTTTTTGAAATTCTTAAAAGTACCCATCACCTAATTTCTATAAGGGAAACTCATCCCTAAAATCTATACACTAATTGGATCCCTATATATTGAATATACTCTATCAATTTCTCTTCTCAAATTCCATATCCAAATTTTATAGGTGACTCTCTTCTCAAAAGACCAACCCTATAACCCTTTAGAGGAGATCCAAAATGAGGTGTTTTGAAGGAAAGGTAATCACTCTAATCAATCACTTTCTTTTTATACTCTTCCTTACCACCTATATATATAATATGTTTATCATAAAATCATAAAATCCGAATTGTTAACATAATTTAAGGTTATTATTATTATTAAAACACCATTATACACCCTCTTTCCCATAAAAAATAAGTGAAAGTATCACTCGTGCGTACATATGACTTATCCTCTCCACATAGAGATACAAATCATTTTTAACCACCATAATTTTTGGTTTGGTATTATGATGTGTTTAATGAATATATATGATATATATGTTATAATAAGGATTCTATAAATATCAATTATTATTTACCATTCTCTCATTCCATAAATACTAAAATGTAAACAATGTTTATGTGTATGCATGACCTACTATCTCCATGAATCGTGTAATACATTTTTCAATCACTAATTAATATGAATAATTATAATTATTTATATAATTATTTCAAATTATGTTTATACCATGATTAAAAATCTGGACATGAGGAGAAAAAGTTCAAATTTTAAGGAACATTCTTAGAAAACAAAGTAGTTATCATCTAGAATAGTTATTTTAATAAATAATTATTAATAAAAAAGTGATAAGATCTTATAATTAAATAATGAATGGTATAATAGAATTAATACTATTTAATAAATTTTTAATAAATCCATATTTATTATATATAATTTTTTAACATGATTTAAGAAAGGAAAAACTTGAGGTAAGGGTTTATTTTTTACTCTCGTTATTATTCGATATTGTTTATATATAAGTATCCACTACGGAATATTTCTATTATATGTCCATGTTTTCAAAAAATGTTTTCAAAAATATTTTTTACTATTCAAATATGAATTTATAAATTCAATTTTAACCATGTTTTAATTTTTATGATGAAGTTCAAATGGAATTTTTTTATCATTTTAAAAATAAAGTACTTTATAGTTTTCCAAAACAAATACAGAAGGAATGTTTTATAGACTTATGAAACATTAGAATATTTTCATGATTTAAGGATGACTTAATGAATTGAATCTTCTTTTATAATTTCAAAAGTTAATTTTTAAAAGAAATATCTTTTATAATTGTGTTTCTTTTTTAAAAAATGATTTCTAAAAGAATGGGGATTTTTCTCAATAATTATTTCAGGTGATTTTTCAAAATCACTTTACATCTATGATAAAATTATTTAATGTTTCTTATGTTTTAATTATAATATAATCCAAGTATACCATCCTTAATAATTCTTGATTTGTATTATGTTTATTATTGAATGATATTTTTGAAACCCATTTATTTTCATGGGTTCTGATATTTTTATTGGTTTATGTTCTTGTGGAACACGTATATATGGTTTTCCTTATGTGATGGGTGGGAACTATATCTCCCTCAAATGAATTGGGTAAATATTTATATCTCATGAGATATATAGTTATTTAATTGGTAGTGAACCAGGTTCATTAAGATATGGATTTAATGGTGAGTGAACTCATTTCAGTAAATGACTTTGTCTACTATGATGGTCCTGGTAGGGAGCCTTTATTTATAAGGAAATTATTTTATATGTTTATGTGTACCCCAAAAATTCCATTTCTTATTCTAATATTATTATCTCTTGGATCATGTTCTATGATTTTATAATAAATCATGTATTATTACCATCCATTATTTATTCCATGATTCATGTTTATGATCATTGATAGGTAGGATAAAAATTTCAAATGACATGTTCATGTTCTTATAACCATATTCTCATATTATTATTCAAAAATCATTTTTATCTCACTTATTTATAGTTATAAGCATATGAGATCAACCTTTCATTACTTTCCTAGGATTTATCGAAATATGTTTTTATGATATGTCGAAAGGGTTCTAGTTATATAGGAAATAAGTGGGAGACATTGTGGATATTTTATGAACTACTTTTTAATGATTTCATGTTTCTAAATATAGTAAACCTATATGGTTTTGGTGTGGTTTTTTTGTTATGTAATGAATATGTTTCTAAAAATATATAATATCTATTTATGAAAAGTATGGAACATTATTTTTGGTACTAGAGAAGGGTTTAGTTAACATTTGGAAACTAAGATAAGTTTATGTATAGGTTAAAATCCTATAATTTATCTAAAACTTATGAATAAACTATGATTACACCTATGGTGTTATATATAGAAATTTTATAAGTAATTTACCATGATTATGTAGTTTTCTTACTCTTATTAGTGTTGCTAACACTCTACTTTCTAGATTTAGTCAATTAATGGTACCCAAAGGAACCACGTTAATGTTGAATTAGATTGGAAATGAAATGATTTTACTCTTAAGAAATTTAAAGTTATGGTATCAAGAATGAAAAATATTATTTACATGGTTAGAAAACATTCTCAACCTATGAATCACACTGAACTTAAAAATGAGCAAAGTAGGGAACAATACTCTTTTGAGTCCTTCATGAGATAAAGTGCACCTTCATTTAGTGGGCATTCAAATCCACTAGTGGATGAGAAATGTATTAATACCATTGAAATGAAATTTCCTATTATCCAATATTTTAAACATTAGAAATTCATTTTTGGTGTCTATCACTAGGAGGGTGAATCAGATTAATATTAAACTCGTATCAAGAATATGAGGAAATTGGATGAAATTGAATCCATGGAATGGAATGTGATAAAGAATTTATTTTTCAATAAGTAAATTCCTCATATTATTCATAAAAAAATAATAAATAATTCTATAAGATAATGAAAAAGGATGATGAATCTTTTTGAACCTATGAAGAAAATTCTGCATGACCTGTATGGCACACTTTTTGAATTATCATCCAACCTGAAAGTATGGTTGATCAATTCTTCAATGAATTAAAACCAGGTATCTAAATAGTCTTTTCCATAAGGTAAATTAGTAGTAATGAAGAACTAATTTGATGTAACATCAAGGTGTAAATGGTTGTGGGAGTTACACATCAATCTCATGGACTCGATAAGAAGAGGAAGATGGTATACCATAGAATATCAAAAAACCCTGGAGAAATGTATATGAGATTTAATTTATTCTCAAACTGTGAAAATAAAAATATACTAACTTATCTTAATAGTACTATTAAATGTTTTAAGTGTATCAAGTCATCAGAAAATTGACTCCCAA
This sequence comes from Viscum album, assembly GCA_963277665.1. Lineage (NCBI taxonomy): Eukaryota > Viridiplantae > Streptophyta > Magnoliopsida > Santalales > Viscaceae > Viscum > Viscum album. The sequence continues at coordinate 1,515,527,505 of OY728150.1, forward strand.
AGTTATGGGAAAAGTTAGCTAATGATATAAATATAGAGAAGGCTACACAGAATGCACCTCACACACCTCAATGATTCAACTGTAAGGAAAATGGGAATCATGTTAACCAATTTCCAAATCTAAGGGTAAACAATGACGATCAATATTAGAATGATCTTAAGGCAAAAGAAAAAGTAAAATATCATGTTTTTACTATTAGAAAGGTAGAGTATGAAAAACGAGTGGTAAAAGGTACACTTACCATCCACTCTAAAATACCTAATGTATTATTTGATTCTAGATAATCCTTCTATTTTAATTATAAATAATATTCTAATGGTATCCCCATATCACCTCAACAATCAGATGTTGAATTAGATACAAAAAATTATAATGGAACAACGGTCACATCTCAAGTTTATAATTATTCCCTGGTTGATGGTTTTGGGAAATATCGTCCCATAAATCATATGATCCTTCCTTTAGTTGAAATCGTGGTGATCCATGGAATGGATTAACATTTTCTTTATGGGCTTCAAATCAATTTTTTGGGAAGGGAAGTGATGTTTCATATTCTGAATAAACCTATGATCATCTATCAATGAAAGGATGAATATGAACATCCAAAGGAAATTACCTCCATCATTTGGGCCTTGATTACTATAAATAAAGGATATATATCTCATATAGTTGAGGATAACATCAAAATTATGGATACACCTATTATAAATGAGTTATTTTAAGTATTTATGGAATCATTTCAGCTCTTCCATTAAATCATGAAGACTATTTTTCGATAGAACTCATACCTGGTGATATGACTATTTTAATTAATCCTTATATATGGCTCCAATTGAGTTGCAGTTATTGAAGAAGCAACTCCAAGAGAATCATTAAAGGGGATTCATACTCCCTAGTGCATCACCTTATGGTGCACCTATTTTGTTTGTTAATATAAAAGATGGATCAATGTGAAATTTCATTTATTATCGAGAACATAAACATATTAATATCAATAAAAGTATCCTCTTTACTATATTGATGACTTATTTGATCACATATGTAGAGATCAATAATTTTACAAGATTAATCTTCATACTAGATATCATCAATTGATGTTCTAGAAGGAATGTACACTCAAGACGGAATTCCATATAATGTATGGACACTTTGAATTTATGGTGATTCATTTTGGTCTTACTAATTCCCCCTATCGTCATGGATTTAGTTAATTGAGTCTTTATACACTATATTGATTAGTTTTTTGTAGTTTCATTAACAATATTTTAGTATATTCATTGTGAATGGGAGAACATCAATATCACTTGGGGAATGTATGGAAGACCATGAGAAACAAGAATCATTATGAAAATTTTACAAAGCGCGACTTTTGGTTTTAGAAAGCTTCATTTTTGGGTTACATAATCTCAATATAGGGTATATCTTTGGATCCAACAACAAAAGAAGTTATTTAATATTGTCATATAAAATCAAGGATTTATGTGATATGATTTTTCTTGGTTTGGCCAATCATTATCAATGCATAGTAGATAATTTCACTCAACTATCCAATCCACTCAAAAAGTTAACTCAAAAGAGTTCCATGTTCTTTTTTATGAATAAATTTGATGAAAATTTTAAAGAACAAAATAGAAGGTTACTCATCTCCCATTTTCGTACATTACTCTACAGTGGAGAAAGGTATGTAATCTATAGTGATGCATCTATGAATGGCTTGGGATGCGTTCTCATGAAACCTGACATGGTTATAACTTATTCCCAACAAAAACTGAAGGTTCATGAGAAAATTTACCCAAATCATGATTTGGATTTAGCTATAGTAATCTTTTCATTAAAGATATGAAGCATTGTATTTATGGATTAATGTGTGAGATTTATAATAATCAAAAAAGTTTAAATTATAAATTCACATATGAGTTGAATATGCACCGAAGAAAATGGTCAAAGATGATTAAAGATTAGGATGACTCAATACATTACCAACCTAGGAAAGAGTTCAAGGGGGTATATGCTTTGAGTCAAATGAACCATGGTAGCCTATATATTATGAGGACAAAAAAGAACTGATATTTTAAGATTTGAAAAGGAGGGATCTATAAATGTTGATGGAAGAGTAGAAATATTATCTTTCTCAAATGAATTTTCAACCATCTATACTTGAAAAGAATAAGGAGGCGTAGAAGGAATATGTTGAGCTACCAAAAGATGATTAATATTGTTGATCTCAAAATTGGATATGATAGAATAATAAGGTTCAAGAACCATGTTAATGTCCCTAACAAACTATATTTGAAAGATCTATTTAATGAGGCTCATATTTTACCATTATCTATTCATCATGGAATCACATGGATGTACAGAGACATGAAAGAGTATTTATGGTGGGATTACATGAAAAGATATACTGTAGAGTATGTCTCTTTGTGCTTGATATTTACTACAAACATTTGTGTTTATCCATATATAGGTTTTATTAGTGCTAAAAATCACTGATAAAAGGGGTCCTTTATCCGCACTAGTAAGGAATCACTGATAAATGGGGGTCGTTTATCAGCACTAATAAAAAGTACTAATTAGGGGGTCCTTTTACGAGAGCTAGTGAAAATGTGTTGATAGGGGGCTTTATCAGTGTTTTTTACTACTGTTGATAAATTCACCCCTTTATCAGCACTTTTTTCTAGCACCGATAAAGTGTATATTTCATATAATAATATATATTTCATTAAAAGAATATATTAATATTTTAATAAATTTATATAGATATAAATATAATATACATTTTAAAATATTATTTAGATAAGGCTAAATATGAATTCACACATAATATATATGGTATTTTGTGAAAATGGGTTATAAGATAATTAAAAAATCTTATTAATTAATAATTTCAAAATTATTATCAATTTATTATCAATTAATAACAATTAGATGATATAAAAAATAAATTAATTAATGAAAAATCACGGATAAGTTGAAAATAGGAATGTAACTTCAAACGGTCATAACTCTTGATCTGAGAGTCCATTTGGGCTCTTCCACATATCAAATAAAAGTTGGAAAATAGATCTACGCAGTTGTGACCTGAGGGAGCTCCAATAATTTTTTCAAAGCTAGAAAATACCCATAAGGCCTCCAAAACTAAGTTGTTGTTGGGATACCATATATTTTTTTAATATTTTTTAATACTACATTTTTGTTTAAGAGATTCTTATTGTCGCTTTTCAGTGGGGAATGAATTTATGTTGAAGGATTATATTCATATAGATATTAAATTTTTAAAATTTTATCATTTCTCATTATGTAGATTTATTTATAATTAAATATTTCATATTTTTTTAGATTTATTTATAATAAATCAATTGTATAAATATATATTTACATAAAATGTATTTTTAAACCTATAAAGCATATGTAAATAAATATTTATTCTTAATTTCATTTAAAATAAATAATTATCCATTTCATTTACCTTAATAAAATTTATTAATATATATAAATAATGTATATATATATACTTATGTGTGTGTATTAATAATTTAATATATTTATATTTATATTTTAATTATATAAATGAATATTAGTATATAATATATTTAAATAATTATATGTATGTATATATATATATATCACAAACTACTAAAAATATTGTATGAAATTATATATACATAAATTTAAATATCATAAAATGAAATATATAACAAGGTAGGGTAGTGGTAGGGGCTTCTCATTGTAGGAGGCAGGTCTTGGGTTTGAGTCCAGGTGCACGTGGGTGGATGATAATATATCTAGTGCTTAGAAAGGGGGGTCGTGAGCACTATTAAAGGGATGGGGGTGAGTGAGAGTGTGTGAGGGGTGGTTAGGGGGAATGTATAGTGTTGAGAATTGGGGTTGGAAAAAAAATATTTTTCAAGTTTTATTAGCACTAGGAAAAAGTGCTGATAAATAGCCTTTTATTAGTGCTATGTAAAATCACTGATAAAGGGTTCCCTTATGAGCACTTTTTTTACAGCACTGGTAATGGTTTTCTTTTAACACTACTTAGGTAGTCAGTGATTTTTTTGCGTTGACAAATCCTATTTATAGCATTATTAAAATAATATTTTGTAGTAGTGATATGAGAATGTTAAGGCTGAGAGATATACATCTAATGGTATGTTACAAACATTACCCATATAAGAATGAAAATGGGAAAATATCATCATGGATTTTTTCATCAGTCTCCCCAAAGAATATAAATGGAATAATGTTATGTGGGTTTTTGTGGAACACCTAATGGGGTCTACACACATAATTTATTTTAAATAAGATTTATCTATCGATCATATTTAAAAATTATATATTAAGGAATTGTTAATATTTCATAGAGTACCAATTTTCCATTTTATCTGATCAGGATATGAGGTTTACCTCAAAGTTATAGCAAAGTCTTGAGTCTGCTCTGGATACAGAGTTAAGTTTTTGTAATTTTTATCTTCCTCATATAGATGATCCAACTGAGAAAAACATTCAAACTCCAGATGTTAATATGACATCATTCTCTATATATTTCAAAGGAGGATGGGATCAACATCATCCATTGGTAGAATTTTCATACAATAATAGTTTTCACTCAATCATTCTGATGGCTACTTATGAAGAAATATATTATAATAAGTGTATAAATCCAACGTTCCAGAATAATGTTGGGGAAAAAAATATTTTATGGCAATATCTAGATGAATAATAGGAATATAAGGTTCAATCCATTCAGCACAACATAAGAGCAGCTCAGATTCGATAAAAAAGTACGATGACAATCAAAGGAAATATCATGAGTCTGAAGTGGGTGACAAAGTATTTATAAAAATATCCCCTATGGAAGATAGTGATGATATTTGGAAGGAAGTTCAAGATAATCCCAAGGTATATCTATCATATTAAAATTATTGACAATATCCGGATGGTTTCTTATCAACTGGTTCTTCCACTGAATCTGTCTCTAGTTCATGATTTTTTCCATGTATCTCTCCTAATGAAGTACATACCTAATCCTTCACATGTACTAAACTCATAGGTCATACATCGAGAGATGATATTTATTATGAAGAAAAATAGTTAGGTATTTGTGATCATAGAGAGAAATTTCTAACAAACAAGACCACTCGACTAGTTAATGTTTAATAATAGACCCATTAATCAATGGAATACGCATGGGAACCTAAGGATGTGATGAGGCAAAGGTATCCTCATTTTTTCATATCTAATTGAAGATTTTATATGGATAAATTCATATTAATGGGGATAGAATGTTATGCCCTGATATTTTTATGAAATATATCTTTTTAAACAATTTTATTTCTTTGATAGCTTGTATTCCACACAACACAGACTTTTAAATGAACCATAAGATTTTATTAAACACAAACGCTATCTCCTACATGTTAGATTAGTGAGAATCATTAGAAATAAATAAATTATAAAAAATATATGGTATATTAATTTATAAAATAAATTTATTAGTTATCAAATTATTATAATTTAAAACAAAAATATTTTTTCAAACAAAAGTAACGTTATTTCTAAAAAAATATAGTATGCATGCAATGAGTTTTATGTAAATATATTAAATTAAACATGGTGAATGATTTTAATTTATATATATAATTATATTACTACTTGATAAAATATTTTAAAAACATATTAAATAGTTTTGTAAGATTTGGAAAAGAAAAAATCTTATTTTGTGCTTAAAAATGTAATTTTCCTAAAAAGACGTCTTTATCACATTTTGTGCACTCACTTTGAAATTAATTTATACCAATTATAGGTATTTAATATGATGGAATAAATTAACCATTTATAATAAAATTTTTAAAATTAGGCAATGAAACCCCTTTTATTTTTTGTCTATATGAATAGTAACTATGTTAAAATTTATTGCCTCTATAAAGTGTAAAACAGATTAATCTGGATTAAAAATAAGTGATGATGACATAATTTTTCATCCAATTTATTATTGGATAAATTTAATTATACTATTAACAACTAAGGTTCAAAATTGAATTATTTAATGGACATTAGTCCATGCAAATTAAACAAATATTATTAAAATAAAAGAAAGGGATAAAATGGTAAATTATTTTTTTAATAAGTATAATATTTTTAATATGGGGTTAACCAAATTTTATGAAAAAATATAAATATTATTTTTAAATATAAAATATTTATCCTAATCATGGTAATTTATTTATTATATATAGAAATTAGATATTTACCGTAAATGCATACACAACACTAATGCAATAATTATCCAATTAAAATTAAAATAAAATAAATGATATTAAAACTATAAAAAGTAAAATAATTTGAGATATTTAAGGTGATCTAGGAATTTTATATATGAACTTTACATGTTAGGGATATAATAAAATTATTTTTTCCTATATTTTTATGTTTTATTGAATTTTTTTAATCTTTAAAATAGTGACTAGTATTAAAATAGAAATTAATGATATTTTATAAACAAGGTACTTTGGGACTTTTTAGTCAAAAATATGGAAGGAATTTTTTTTCTTATATTAATTTAAAATATTTTCTCTATTTCATTATTCTTTAATTAAATGAAACTTTACTTAAAATATTACAAGGTTCTTTTGAAATAATATTTTATCTTATAATTGAATGAAATTTAAAAAATGTTTTTGAAATAGAAAGGATATTTTACTTAATAATTATTTCAGGTGATATTTCAACATCATTTTAAAAATAAGATAAAATTATTTGATTTTACTTTTTTTAATTGGAATATTATCCAAGGATAACATACTTACTCATTCCTAGGTAGGTTTAAGTTTTTATGGAATGATATTTATGAAACTTGTTTCTTTTCCAAATGTTATGCTATGAAGAAATGTTTAGGAAAACCATTTTTTGGGGTTATGATATGCTTAATGATTTATGTTCTTGTGGTACACATATATATGGTTTTCATTATTTAATCAGTGGGACCTATATATCCTTAAAATGCATTGGGTATATATATATATATATATAATGTGATAAGCAAGGATGGAATAGGGAGTGAACTCAGTTCAGTAAGACATGGATAGAATTGGGAGTCAACCTAGTTTAACTCATAGAATTGTCTGGTATAATGGTCACATTAGTTATCCTTGACTAATAAGGAAATGATTTTCTATGATCATGTGTGTGTTATTAATTCCATTTCTCGAGCCAATATTATGTTCTTATGGATAATTTTCATTAATTTACTTATGATTCATGTCTTATGAATTGCCATAATTTATTTCATCAATAAATATTATGATATTTAATATGTAGGGTATAATTTTAAAATATTTTGTTTATTTTATTATACACTTATGTTCATATTATGGTTATGAAATCATTGTTTTCTCACTTGTTCAACCATGCTGATAATCAGATGCCACCCTTTATATTTTTCCTAGGATATGAAGAAGGGTGATAAGTGTGATATATCAAAATGGGTTCTAGTTATGAAGGAAATAAGTGGGAGACTATATAAATACATTCTAAACTAGTTTTTTTTATTCCATGATTCCAATGTCACAAAAAATATAATTTTTTGGAATGGTTTTTTAATGTTATGTAAGGCATTTTCATTAAAAAAATATGTAATATATCTGGTTGGAAATTATGGAATGTTATATTTCATTAATGACAAAAATATTTGTATGTGTGAAATTAATTTGTGTGTATAAATATATATAAGTATGATATATTTTAAATTGATCAATGAAATTATATAATATTTATCATTTATTAATGAAATATATAATGACAAGAATGAATAAATTTTTAAAAACTATAATTTTTTATTAATTATATCAATAATTTCAAAAAAAATTAAAATGAATATTTATATATGTTAATGAGTAGATGCTAATTATATAAAATAAAACCACTTTAAAAACATTAAATGTTAATGAACATACATGTAAAAATAAACACTGAAAATAGATAAAATTACATACATATCGAACAATGAAAAATTGAAAATGAATGAATTAGGAAAGTATTTAAAAAAATATTAAGATTACTAATGAATAAATAAAGTTAAAAATGAAAAACATGAAAAAATATAAAAAATTAATAAATAGTATATATTGAATAAAAATATTAAAAATGCTAAAATTTACTAATTAGAAATAGAATATATATTAAACATATTATATTAATAAATATAATTCTAAAATAAATATTAAAAATTAAATAAATTATAGAAATATTATGTGCGAGTGCATTGTATATAAAAATCCATTGATTACATATATATGTGTGTGAAATCAATGTAACAAAAATTTTATGAATGTGAAATTTAAAAACCAAATGTCATTCAATTAAATTCCCTTTACTTGAAAAAATTAGTCAATATTTTTAATTAATATTATTTTGTATTTATAATGAATTTTTTACAAAATATAACACTTATTTAATATAAACATAAATATTTTGTATTATATAAATCCTAATGTAGAAAATTAATATATATATATATATATAAATATATATGAATATATATCAATAATAAAAATATTAATTTTATTAATGAATAGTTAGGGATAAAAACCATTAGAAAAGGATAATACATTAATAATTTTTTAATTATTACATTTTATTAATTTTATATATTTAAATTAAATATATATTAATAATTAATATTTATAATTAATTATATATATATATATTAAATTTTTTTCATTTTTATTAATAGTTTTTTCATTAATATTTTGTTATTTTTTTGTAATTTATTCATTTTTTGTCTTTTGTTTAATTATTACATTTTATCCATTTTAGATATCTATATTTAATATATATTATTAATTAGTATTTATAATTTATAAATTTGTATATTTTATTTATTCAATTTTATTAACAACTATTTAAATAATATTTTTTTAATTTACTTGTTTTGAATTTTTATTTGTTTAATTGTTTCAATTTATTAATTTTATATATCTGTATTACATATATACTATATATTAATATTTTAAATATATATATATATATATTAATGTCTTTTATAATTATTTAATAAATAAAACTTTTAATATGTTTTTAATTTATTTGTTATTATTTTTATTTATTTAATAATTTTAATTTTTTAATATTTTTAATATTTGTAATTTTTTTAATTTTTTTCAATATATTCATTTTATATATCTATTTTTAATAAATTCTATTTATTAATATCTATATTATATATTTATATGCATATTAATGTTATTAAAAATAACTTAATTAATGAAAATTTTAATATATTTTTTGAATGTATTCTTTTGTAATTTTTATTTGTTTTATTATTAAAATATTTTTAATATTATTAATAATTGAATTTTTTGTATGTATATATTAAAAAAATAGGTGCTATGGCCTGGGTTTGGTAGGACCCGGCTGGTGGGAAGCACAGATTGGCCGAAGGCCAACGCAAACCTATGGGCCCATAATAGTGTGTGTGTAGTGTATGCGGTAGCCCATCCCTCTGGAATGACTTCAAGCTTAGGTTGAGACAAAATATTATATAAAGAATTAGCCAAATAACTGTTATTTCGATGTGGGGCTCGCGCGCATGATTTGGACCTTCATTAGTTCTAAAAAAGAACTGATAATGGGTACCTTTTTTAATTGCTTTTTGGGCACTGATAAAAGGAATCCTTTATGAGAGTGATTTTAGTACGGATACATGATTATTTTAGGAGATCTTTTTGCTAGTGTGGTATATAGTGAATTTTTTAGTAGTGAGATACAAATGTGAAAATAGTAGCACACACCATCTATTCAGGAAGTACATGCCATGTACTCTTATTTTTTCCATGAAGAACCTTTAGAACCTGCAGGTTGTATGAATTGACTGATTCTTTGTTTTTAATCATCAACTGATTTCTAGTTATGTAATCAATAATAAAGAATGGGAATAGATGATGATGCCTGGATATTAAAATGAATAGTTATACGTAAAATGAAATACAAACATATTAAATAAATCAAAAAATTATAGATAATTATTAATTAAACATGTGAACCCTATGATACACGTTGATGGTTTCAGGTGCATCATAAGTGTCTTAATATTGTATAACCAAATCTAATTTTAGTCTTCAATAACATTTATTGTTTCCTCACTTGATTAAAATGAAATTTCGAGCATAAAAAATAGATTTCATAACAAGATTGAAATGTCTACACAAGAATAGTCATATCTTCACTTTTGATTTATAATTAATTTATGATCCAATATAGAGTTACGGTAACTTGTAATTCCACTATTGTTGAATATCAGGTTAACTAGATCGTTTCATACCATAGTTGTGTTGTAGGATCAAATTATAAAATTTCTCTAATGATGATCCACAGATTCACAATAATCTCTAAACATTGTTGTATATTTGTTGGGTGCTATAAATGACGATCCTAAAAACATTCATTGTCTGTTGTAGATCGCAATTGTATTATTCTAGAAGGGGAAGAACTCTTGCTAATATCTTGATGAATTGAGAGAGGAGTAAAGGAATGTGTGATCTATATCTCAAGATATCTCTCTAGGGATTTGGATAGTATCTCCCTATGCATTGTTCACACAAAAAGAAGGTTACAGAAAGTGATATAATTAGTTATTTATTAATACAGGTTTAGGGTTGGAAAATCGCACACAAACCCCTCACTATATTTAACATTTTTATTTGACCTCATACCCATTAATAATAATAATAATATTATTATTAATCTCAAGATATGCGCAATTCATTAAAAATATAAATATATATCATTTCTACCCTTTCTAGTCTGACCATTAAGCTCGATCTACATTCCCTCTTCAACATTTACCAATCTTCAAATATTGACTATTTAATAAATAAATGTAATTGTATTATTCTATGTTAATATAATAAATTTTAGATTTTTCAAACATCCAAATGAATAAAATTGATATTATTATTTAACTCTTGTTTTACAGACTAACTTATTATTAAATCATGGTTATCAACTAAACCTGAATAAATCTTATTTATTCGAACTTATTAAATTCATTACATTAACTTAAATGATATTGAAAATAAACGTAGTGTGTGAACCTCTAGATCTCATTCTTAGTGGAGTTAGGCAGAATATTCTAAATTCTATGTTTATAATCTATAAACATTCCATGTAGCCCATAGAGAAAGAAGTTAATGTCATAATGAAATCCATCCTCTTATGAATGCTTACCATTTAATATAGTCCCTTAATTGTGATATCTCAAATAATATTTGTTGTATACTTGAACCGTCAACCAATATGATTGAGGTCACTTACTTTGACTTTATTAAAATGAACTCTAAGAGAGAACACTATTTCCATGGATTTATATAGGCAGTTCCATTCCCATCAAATGACCAAAGATATCAACTTCTTTCAAGCTACAGAAGGGGTAAATCCTTTCTCATAGTATCTGTCAATACAATATCACTCATGATGCACCCAATGCATTCAACCTCATCATGAGAATATAGTATCATGGTTTTCACCAATACATCAAATTACATCAGTCATGATATCCATTAATATTAATATTAAATCCAAAATATAAATACACACAACCGCTTATAATAGCATTTAATGACACATGGAAATGTGGATTACATATTCAGCAAGTCAGTTATCATAAATTCCTATATTTGATATTACTAAAATGTGAACACTACGAGAAGGTATATCAATGTATTATAAGCCTCCTACCTCAAATATATTATTTTTATGTGTCCCATAAAACAAAATCATTTAGCCATATACCATAAATTCATGAGTTATGTCATGGAACCTCTAGGTTCTCATCATAGGATGGAATTGCTAAGACCTTTCAGTGAGACATATATTATTAGAAAATTATGACACACATGAGTCATGTAATGGAACAATAATAATGTGATAAGAAACATCATTAAACATGTAATCAAGTACTAAAAAAGTTATCTCTTAGGAACCAACTCTAATAATTTATACGTATAAGTGTTTAATGAAGATCCCTAAGAAGAATCCAAGTAAATCCTTCCCATAAAGTGTATTGTTGGGTTTAAATGAATCACACCCCATATGGGTGGGACTGTCATTCAATCCATTACATATTGGTGAATCACTTAGTAATAGAGAGATAAGTTGAGTGCTATGGGTTAGTGAGAATAGGTAAAGATCTTCAACAAGGTTCGCATATCGAAACCATGTCCTCTTACTACCTTTATATAAAAAATCAAAGACTCTGATTGAGGCCATGAATTTACTCATTCATTACAAAAAACCTGAGTAAATACATGTCTATTCAATAATTCATCAAATGAATGAATTGACCCGCTCATGTGCTTCATCATATGATATTTCCATAATAATGATATCTTTTGTTTGATGAAATACAAACATTAACAATTTAACATCAGGTTTCCATGCCAATTGTTGGAAGTTCCATAGTATCATTTACTATGCCTTACAATATAGGAACTAGGAATATGATATTCCTTTGGAATAATAAAATTCATACCCTACGACATGATCTTATTATATGATATGATATGGGATTAAGTGAATATCTCCTTTAAGAAAATCACCCCACATCAATGCACTACCACATCCACAATGCCTCTATCAAATGATGGTAGTAATAGTTTTTAGCCATGGGGACTCATGTTGTTATAGAATTTCCACCCACAGGGACAGTCTCCCCCTTCAACCCCTTTTCCCTACCATATAATGGTCAAGAATTTTTACACCCCAAGGATGCTTATGGTTTATAGATTTCCACTTATTGTGGAGCTCTATAATTAAACTAGAGTTTTCAACTTCAAATATCTCAAAACACTATTATTTCATATCATAAGTCACCATCGCATACTAGCCACATCATCAATACCAAGATTTCAAAATGGATTTATACCCATAAAATCCAATAATTAACCACATTAATGAAGTCAACCTCAACACCAAGCATCAAAAATGGATTCATAACCCCAAAATCTATTTTATCTCCAACCCAGGTTAACCATACATAAAAAAGTGGAAAAGAATATAATCACATCAATTAGATATTAATAAAGATATTCAATAAATATATAACATCAAAGTGTGTGATATCTAAATTTCTTATGGTATGACATTAATGGATGTAGGGTATATCATATTTCTAGAGGAAGGGTATATTATAAATTATGTTACGTTCATATGGATTGTAGAATAAGTGAGGGGACATAAAGAATCAGTTTTTATGTTTCTAAATTTTTTAATCATTAATAAACTCAACCCCAGCAACTTGTTTGTGTTATTTATTTAACAATTCTTTTCTAAAATATTATGCATGAAAAATTTAGATACTAAATAATGAAAAAAATATTTACAAGGGTCAAAATAAATTTCATAACCTATATATTTTCTATGGACACTCCCATGGGTCCATGGAAATTCAATAATGGAAATAAGTGAATAAAAATTTTGATCCATCCCCCATTGGTATCCTTCTATATCTTGATAGGCACAATTATTCCGATTCATTTTAGTTTACAAAATTCTCATTGAAAACATAAGCTATAATAAAAAAATATAACTTTTTGAATTATGATCTAGGAATGATCATCCGGAATGTCAGTTCAATTACTCTATCTGATTTCTTTATATGTTGTGGGTGTGTCTTGTAATCTCCATCAATTATAAATTTTCTAAAACTATTACTGATAAAAATATCTATTCTATCCTATTTAACAATACTCAATTCCTCAAAAACCATCTTTGTGGAAACTGTCTTTTTTATAGTGTGTTTGGTAACTAAACTAACCCCTATTTGATTATTTTGATTAAAACAATCTATCTGAAACTATAATTCAACACAAAAGTCAACATAAATTGGAAACTCACTCTGAGAAAAAATCTAAAACACATTCAATTTTCACATGTGTGAAAATTTTCATGAATGATTTACTAATTATTATTTAAAAGTTCTCCCAAAATAGAAAAGGAATAATTTTCCCCCTCACATTAAAATTCATAAATATGTATTTCAAACTCATTTGAATTTTGATGGGACCCATTTAAACTCTTATAGAAGATATCTAAATCTTCTCAAATATTCTTGAATAATTTATATTTTAAAAATAACTAAGTTTCCTACTCATTTATTAATTTTAAAAAATATGTAAGATTTCTATCAGGATTTGTTTCTGGAAATTTTCTATCTGGAAGACTCTATCTGAACTTTTAGTCTTCTACCTTGTACTCTTTATCCAATTGTAAAATATTAGTACTGTATTACTTAGTACAAAATTTAAAAATCACTTGAAATAATAATATTATGTATGTTTCTTAAATCCAAATGAAGATGGTTTATTACATTGTTAAAACTTAGAAATGCATTAGCTTCCTATAATGATTGTTTGGTTGGAACTTCATCATTTCTAACATTTTTCATTATCCACAGACATTATCTATTCTTCTATGTTCATTCTTGTGTTTTTGGAAAACTATTTATGATTAAAAATATGATCATTACTAACTTTTTTTAATTCTAAACCTAAACATATTCCATCCATTCATGAATCTTAAATTTATTCAGAAATCTATTTTTGGAAGAGTTTATCAAGACCATTTTTATTGGATCCTCATATTTCTTTCCATTTATTTTCTCATAACTCAACTACATTATTTCTAATATTAAACCTTATTCCTTATCAACCTAAAAAAAATTTATCTTCATTTTATCACAAAATTAAACATTCACTAAAAAATTATTCTGAACTTTCTGTCTAGAAATACATTTCTGGTCATCAAGGTTGTACTTCATAGAAAATAAAAAAAATTCATAGTTCCTTATTTCTCATAGTTACTCTACGCAAAGAAATTTGTCTATAAATCTGAGTATAGAAACACCAATGTGGATCAAAACTACAAGATCCCTACCTTTTATAGAGAAGTCCTGATAAATTTTTAGGTATTCATTTTTTACTGTTTTGATCACATTTTTTTGGGTTTAACTACGGATGTTTTGGGTGAAATTGGTTAAAATTAGAAGGAGGGGAGCTAGTGCACGGTTGGCAGATGATTTTCCTAAACAACGAACCCATTCGATCAAATCGATCAAACCCAAACAGAGGGGATTCACATTGGTGGTGCAATATTGGTCAAACCATGTACACTATTAGGAGAAACTATGAATCCCCATGCCCAGAAGAGGGGAACAATTGAGGTGCATGGTTTACAAAATTGTGCACCCTCCCCATGAAACCATTCATGCGGGTTTAATTAGACATAAAATTAGTTTTTATAATCATAAACCCCCCACACTTCACCCAAATTCAACCCAATTCTATACTAATCATTTTATCTTGATTTGGAAGCTCTTGAAAAGATTTCAAGCCCTTATGACCTCCGTTCTTAGAGAATCTATGATCCGTTTATGGATCTTCACCTCTCCAGGTATGTGGTTTCTTCCAGATTAGATCTCACTCTCTCTCCAACTAATATTTCTAGATAGAATAGGGATGTTTTACCCACTATTGGTATTATATCTTGATCTATGTGTGATGGATCATGATTATTTTTGTCTTGGATCTAGGTTTCTGATCTATATATAATTATTTATCATTTTCTTGATAGTTCTTCTTATGTTTGGAGAATTTTGTTGGATAGAGCCGATCACTGATCTTATGGTAGGTCATCTATTATTCAAACCCCAAATTCATGATTTCAATTTCGTCTATGTATTTTTTTAATTTATATTTTATGATTAAAAATTGTGTTTCTTAAATTGAATTAATTGATTTGGTAAATTAATTAATTAAGCGATTTTGAAATTGGCGATATTAAAATTGTAGAATTGGATTATTTAATTTTTAAATTACTTAATATAAATTGTTGTGAATACGAAATTTATTGAATTTGAATAATTAATTATTGAATTAATTATGGGGATATTAGGATTGTTGAATTGAATTAATCAATTGTTGAATTAATTAATAGAGATTACTTTTATTATGAAATTGATTGAGTTAGATTAATAAATTTTTGAATTAAGTAATCATATTTTAGTGATTAATTAATTGTTTAATTTATCAATGAAATTGATTCTATTAATTAATTAATTAATTAATTAATTTAAGTGATGTGATTATTTAATTATTGAATTAATTAATTGAATGATGTGAATGTACAACTGTTAAATTGGATTAATTAATTAGTGGACTAATTATTGTGTTGTTGTGGTACATGAGATATTATGATACATGTGAAGTTGTGATATTATCATATATGTGATAATCATGTGTGGGGCATGGTTTGTTGCATCAAAATCCCATAGTGATAAATGTTAATATTCATGCATGGTACAAGGACTTCTACATGAAAAGACTATAGTGATTAATATTTATGAATGAGTGTGGGACATGGAATACTGCTTCGAAATCCTATAGTGATTATTGAGGTATGGGATAGGGACCAAGTCTCCAAATACCCATGGGGTGTTATCATGACGTTCTACACCCATGAGTTAGAATTGGACCTTGGTTCCAATTGGTTAGGTTATGAATTGAAATGAAATGGATAATGAAATACCATGTTTTATAATGAAATGTATATTTAATATTTCATATGGTTCAAAATACAACATGATTTGAAGCATGTATTAAGAGTTTATATGTCCTTGGAAACCTCGGAGTTATGTGGTTAAATAAAATGTAATTAAATAAATATAAACTATTCAATTTATGGATTGTATTTTATTCTTATTACAACTTTATAAATTACTATTGAAATGATACTATATTAGATTTCATTGGTGGACTACTGAGCTATATTCATACCCTACTAGGTCTTCCTTATCGGTCCCAAAATATATTTCACAGTTGTAAGACTGGTTAAGGGAAATATCCCTATATTAGAATGTTGAGTTAGGATAGAGAATGGATGAGGGAACTGGACTTGGTGTCAAGACCCTATTGGGAGTAGTTAGTGTATTTATTTATTTTGGGTGTTAAAAATTGATTGTTGATACATATTTCGAATGTCATATATACAATTTTAGTTTGTATATTGTCTTCATGTTTTAGTCATCATGTGATTCTGTTATTGTTCTAGTTATGGTTATATTATTTGGTTATTTTGTTTTATTTCTACTATGGTTTTACACTGAAAAAGAGGGTATTGTGTCCCCATGATCAATATTAGAACCTTTATAGTAGTCAACAATCTCTGTCATATGTGAAGGAGTTCTTTAGGTCACATTTTGTTTCATCTCAGGGCACCGGTGTGTGGAACCTGGGTAAAAACGTTATAAAGTGGTATCAAAACCCAATTTTATTTTATTTTCATCTGTCTTACTATGAAAGAAAGGTAGACATGAGAGTAGGAAGATTCAGAGCTTGGTTATGATCTCATTCATAGGATTTGATAACCCATATATGAGGGAAAACCCATGTATCTAAGGTGGAATTGTTGTTATTTGTTTTTGTATTTTCCATTAGAGTTAGATGTTATTTCACCTTGGGTGATGCACTTGTTGTGTAATGTGATTATTGTAGTTGATATTTTCTAATATTTTACTTGTAGACTAATATAGAATGATAGTTGAGTATGCAAGTATAATTCTATGAAATTTATAGTGTATTTTGACATGCATAATTATATGAATTCACATACAAAGAAGGTTT
Source organism: Viscum album (assembly GCA_963277665.1). Classification (NCBI taxonomy): domain Eukaryota; kingdom Viridiplantae; phylum Streptophyta; class Magnoliopsida; order Santalales; family Viscaceae; genus Viscum; species Viscum album. Next base: position 1,515,545,180 of record OY728150.1, read on the forward strand.
TTGTATAAGCTGATGAAATTGAAATGTTTTTCCTTTTATGGGTAATTGAAATAAAAAAAGTTCCTAATATGAAATTGGAAATTGTTAAATGATGCATGTTGTGAATAAATGGGTTTCTAGTGAGGCATTATTAATGAGATAACATTTACCCTTTGTTAAAAATGACCATGATGTAGGATGTTTAAGGGTAGTGATAGTGCCTCGGATTTGACTGAGTGGCAGAAAAATGGGGAATAAATTATTATGGGCTTTTGTGAATCCCTGTCATTAAATATGCTAATTTTTTTAATTGTATACTAAGATAATTTTTTGGAATTATAGATATTTTCCTCCACATTGATGCTTGTTTATAGGATGAAAAGAGGACATGGTTGGGAATAATCCACTAATAGAGGAACATGAGGAACCATTAGTGTCAGTGGAGGAAGTTGGAGATAATTTCTGAGAGAGACAATGATCTGGTGGTGATGAATATATAGGACCTTTCATGGGGGTTTCAATTATAACACCCATGCCTTTTTCTAGAGGGGTTGGAACTGAGGTAGTAGTGTTCTTGATTGAGTCCATGCAGACCACATGTGACCATTTGGACACTTCAGCTTAGAATAGGGTCAGTATGGCTTCTTATATGATACAAGGATTAGTGAATCAATTATGGTATTTTTAGGCTCAGAATAGTAAAATAGATGGTATGTTATGGAAGGTATTTATGGAGATGTTCGTGGAGCACTTCTTTCTAGAGATATTGAGGTGAGAAAGAATGGACCTTGTGCAAAAAATGGACCTACGGGCCGTTTAGTGGGATAAATGCCCACTGGGCCTTTGGACTATGTAATGGATCTCCCTCTACCCAGTTAAAGTGGTCATTGATTTGCTTTAAAAATTATTGATGCTTCAGCCCCAACCTTAAAAAAAAGAGTATCTTAGTTCTAGGTGGTAAAATAGAGGAATATTTCCATGATGGAATATGATGGATTCTTTATATACTTTTAGTACTTTTCTATAACATTTTTAGGAGGTGAGGATACAACAAAAAATATGTTTCAAGATGGGCTTAAATGTGAAATTATGTCCCAGGTGAATATCATTAGGATGAATATTCTTTTAAAAGTAGTGAACCAAGATCTCATTTGAAATAGGAATTTGAAGGAGGCCTCCAATAGAGGATAGGTGGTTCCTTCTAGATGGTAAGGAGGTAAAACTTCTGGGATAATGAAGCATTGATATGAAAATATTTTATAGGGTGATAAAAAGAAGATTAGCCATGGGGGAGTGCCAGTCACACATGAACTTACCCAGATCATCTTTCATTTGGGTGGTAGGTTAGGAAACATCCATCAACAATGCCCCTGACCACTGGTGGAGTTTTGAGGCGATGTTAGTATGGGACATATACAGAGGTTCTATAGGAACCCATGACAAAAGAGAAATTATAGAGGAGTTAGAAGATTCCAGAGTGCGGGAAGTGGATCATCTACACCGTATCTATCTGGAAGCAAGAGTTATTTTGGTTGTGATGGTAGATGCGGTGGATCATGTGATTATGGTAAATAGAACCCATATATGCATAGTGTTGTAGCTTAGGGGACTCAGAATACATCAAAAGGAAAATGGGGAGGATATTTACATGTAGTTTATCCCACACAGATGGATAATGAGGATGGACCATTGACTGTTAAAGGTACTATTCTAATAACTTATATGCTAGCTATTGACTTATTTGATAATGATTCCTCTCATTACTTTGTTTCTTTGGAATTTGTGAATGGTTTAATCATTGTGGCGGTGAACATGATATGGGTGTTAATGATTGATACACCTTTGAGAGTATGGTCATGATACATTTGTTTTCGCTGGGGTGTTCTCTCAAGGTTGGGGAATATCATTTTCTCTAGGATCCCTACATTCTATATTATTCAGTCTTTGATCTAATTATGGGTATGGAATGGTTAGTCTCATACTAATCCCACAATTATTTTTACCATATGAGAGTGGAAGTTATGTATTTTAAGGGATAAAAATAAATTCACCATGGAGAATGAGATATCAGGGTGGGCCGTGCAGGGCATGTTCACTTGAAACTGGGGGAGCTCAGCGCTCAGGTTGCAAGTATTTTTCTTGATGAAGAGGGTGTGAAGCATGGTGTATTTACACATGTAGTGGATAGGTTTTAGGATGTGTTTCATGAATAATTCCTTGGGCTTCCATTTAAAGGAGATATGGAATTTACGACTGAGCTCATGCTGGAAGATGAGCCAGTTTCTATTCCACCATAGAACATGGATCTTAAAGTGCTTTAAGAGCTCAAGAATCAACTAGTTGAATTATAGGATAAGGGTTTTATCTGTTTGAGTAAATATACATGGGGTTATCTAGTCATTTTTTTCAAATACAGATGATTAGAATTTTCAATTATGTGTTTATTATTAGAAGTTGAACAATATGATAGTGAAGAACCGATATCCCCTTCCAAAAATAGATGATCTATTTGACTAGTTGAGAGGAGCTTGTGTTTTCTCCAAGATCAACTTGAGATCTGGGTATCATCAGTTGAGAGTTAATCCTTTTGATATATCAATGACTACTATCACATCAATCATAACCTATATTAGTTTGTTGTAATTTTGTTTGGATTGAAGAACAAACGAGCAGTGTTTACAGCATTGTGGAATAGAATCTTCCATCTGTACCCATATTAGCTTATTTTTTATTTCTGGATGACACCTTGGTGTACTCCAAGACTCATGACTATCAATGTCAGCATCTTGACATTATATGAAGTATATCGAGAGAGCATCAGATATACACCAAGCTATCTAAGTGTAAATTTTGGATTGATAATGTAAAGACCCGCAAATTTCAAGGAATTTTTTTTCTTAATTTTCTTTGAAATTTTACAAGAGCGCAGCTTCAGACGGCACCTGATTCCGAGGCCCGGTGTGCCCGAAATCATTTTCCGAAGTTTGGCTCGGGTACGTTCAGTGAACGGACGAGCAGGTTTTTCTATCTTTTGAACCGGTGCCCGGAATCGAATTCTGAGGGCACCGATGAAATCGCAGCGCCGGTATTTTCTTAGAAACGCCTCTTCCGGAGTTGTGTTTGCTCAGACGTGGTTTTTAAATTTTGGGGCTTTAAGTCAGAGATAAAATAAAATTTTTGCGACAACTTTATTTTATTTCACTTAAGCTGCTTGGAAGTCACTTGAAAGCCACTTGAGCTGAGCTAAAGCGGATAGGGTGCTATCCGGAAATATCCTACCCTCTTGGTAGGATATTTGTGCGGTGGGGCCCGCACGAGCCCCGCCGTTTCTTCCGCTAAGTAACGCACCCGCGAAAACCTGTCAAAGTAACTGAAAAGTCAACAGACGCGTTTTCTTAAATTCTTAACAGACCATTTAATTGAGCGGTTTATTTCGAAAATTAAATGGGCTGTTTCGTTCGTTGAATTAATTCAACGAACTGATGGGTCGTTACTTACGCATTTGCGTTTGTTGGCGAAATAATAAAATAGACCAACATGTCTATTTTGGAGGATTACTCATTATTCTCTGGGCCTCCACCCTCCCCGTGAAGAATGCGAAGAACGCGAAGAATGCGAAGAACGCGAAGAACACCGGAACCAAATTCGACGACGCACACCGTAATCCGCGACGTCGACAAACTTTTTCCGCGACCTCCTTCTTCTTCTTCGGCGCTCCTTCTTCCGCGGCGAACCTACGATCGGCGGTTAAAGGTGAGAATCGAATCTTCTAAATTCTCCCATTTTATAATTCGATATCAACGGATTTAAATTAATTAAATCCGTTTGATCTTGATCCGGAGATCGTCGGCACGACTCCTTCCCGCGGTGCGACGAGCGTCTCTTCCGCGACGATCACCAAATCCGCGACGACCTCTCGTCCGACGACGACGACAAGGTAGGGGTTTATCTTCTTGAGATTATCCTTCGGTGATTCTACTTCTTTTTGAACAAAGAACCGGCATGAATAATTTCATGTGGTTAAAAATTGAAGTGCCGTTTAAAAGATAAAGAAGTGAACAATTTTTTTATCTTTGATTAAAAAAATTGTTGTAGCACCTTTTTCCGTTGTTTATGACTAACGCGGAGGGTGCGGGTCTAACAAACAAGACCCGGCAACCCTCCGCCAATCTTTCTTGTGTGCGGATTTGGAAAGCGATGACGAACCGTGCGGAAGGGGCGATCCGTTGATCCCGCAGTGAAGATCGGCCCCCGGGAGGAGCTATGGCGCAGACGGGAGGTAAAACGGGCCAACGGAGCAACTCCGGCGGCCCGCGGAAGGCAGCGGCGGCGCCCGGCTCGCCGCCAGAGGATCCGCCGCGGCTTGGTCACGGCGGCAGCGAACCGACGGACCGCGTCCGCGGTCCGGCCACCCAACACGCGGCCCGCGCGGGCCGCGTTCCACCTAAGCCGCGGGTCAAACCCGCGGCGCCCCCTTCGGCCGCTCGGCCGAAGCCGAGCCGGCCGGTCCGGTCGGCCGGGCCGCGCCCAGGCCGGACCGGACCCGGCCACGCCGGGTCGGGCCGACCCGGTTCGGGTCGACCCGGTTCGGCCGACCCAGGGGTGGTTCGGGCCGGGTCGCCCCTGGCCCAGAACCCCCGTTTTCGGGCCTTCTTCGGTCTTTTGCCCATATCATGGGCCTGAGACCTCCGATTGACGAACCGTCAGCGGCTACGCGATCCTTGGATCGATACGGTCGTTTCGGTATATTATAATCAAGGTTTCGGAAGACTTTGGGTTCGGCCGGGTTGGTTCGTACACGAAACCAACCGGGCCCTCGGAGCGGAAACGCTCATAACTTGAGCTACGGACGTCCGATCGACGTACCGTCAGCTGTGGTAGTTTCCTCTAAGTGAGACGGAACTTTTGGCATACTCCGCCCGAGGATCAGATACAGGAGGAGTACGGTCGGGTTGGTTTTTCCCTAAAAACCAACCGGGCCCCTGGGACGAAAATGCCAATAACTCTCAGACCGGGCGTCCGATTGACGCGCCGTCTGTTGCGTTGAGATCCTGTTGTCGATACGGAACTTTTGGATACATCAACTTCGGACTACGTGTCAGTTGATGTATCAGCCTCTCGGCTCGTGGAGCGGACCCTCCTAAACGAGCTCGCTGTGTGCGGGAACCCTAGCGCTGGCTGTGACTTCGACGACAGAGCAGAGATCCTCCGTGGACTGCGACGACGACAGAGCAGAGATCCTTCGTGGACTGCGGCGACGACTGTGCAGAGATCCTCAGTGGACTGCGTCGACTACTGCACTCAGCGATCCTACGTGGATCAGTGCTACAGGTCCTGTGTGGGCCCGATCCTGTGCGGGTCCTTACTACCGGTTCTGTGTGAGCCATTGCCTACAGGTTCTGTGTGAGCCCGATCCTGTGTGGGTCTTTTGCGGGGGTTAGTACCTATCGATCCTTCGTGGGTCCGATGACTTAGATGGATCAGTGATCATCTTTGATGTCATCTGAAAAAGTATACCTGGTTGAGCTGAATCTTATGTTACTCTTCTTTGTGGTTTGTGTTGAACTATCCTTTGTGGATTTACTATTTACTCTCCCTGGTGGATTTGAGTCTTGCTTTCCTGTGTGGATCGAGTTGACCTTGAGCTCGAGAGCAGAGCTAGAAATGGGGACTTAGGTATATGTATGGGCATATACCTAAGTCGTGTCAGTTGTTTCTTCGTGGTTGCCCTTTCTTTTGTGCTATATCCTTTGTGGATTTCGGGAGACCTTCGGGGGTCTCGGGGTCCTTACTGAGTAGTTTATACTCACCCCTGCACGGGCTATGCCCGCACCTTGTTGTGTTGGATGCAGACAACGGACAGCGGTGATCTCGGTTGGGGCGTGGAGCAGGACGGTACCTGGAGGCGGACCACTGGGCGGGACGTGCTCGGAGCGGACGTGGGACCCGAGGAGCCTGGAGGCTATCTGTACCCACCCTTCAAGTGGGATTGCCAGTGGACGACACGAGGCCGCCGTCTTTTCTTCAGTTACTGTTCTTTACCTTTTCAGTTGTACTTTCAGTTGGGCTTGTATTCCGGTCCCCTTTACTTTTCTGCACTTGGTAGTTACTTTCCGCTTGCTGACTCTGTGGTGGTTGTTACTTATAAAGGCAATGCCTTCCCTGTTTACCGGGATTTTACACCTTGGTGCTAGTCGCCAGCCCCTAGCCTATGGAAGGCGGGCTTGGGGTATTCACGACACGGGCCCTGAGGTCGGGTCGTGACAAATTGGTATCAGAGGTGGTCGGTTCTACCGCAGACTCTGATCGTCTTTTCTTTCTATATGAAGCAATATTGTTTAGTGTATTGAGTGTGGTTATCAGTTCAGGGAGCCCAGTGTTGGTGCGGCGGCCGACGTATCCGTACACCAGGACCCTGACTCCTGATTTCCGACTTAATGCATGAAAACATTGATTGTGTGTGTGTTTCAAGTTTTCTTTGTGATTACTTGTGTCAGCTCACCGGGTATACTGATCTTCTTCATGAAAGTCTCAAGTTTTCCTTGTGATTACTTGTGCCAGCTCACCAGGTATACTGTTCTGACTGTGGTGCTCTTGTTATCCTTTTCAGGATGGCCCCGCGACGACAGCCAGCTAGGGTTCCGAGTGTAGGGCGCGACGGCAGCCCATCGAGCGACGAGGCCTCGGTGCAGGGCCCTTTGCCAGCAGTGGCACCGACGGTAGCTTTACCCGCCGAGCCACCGATGCTGCTAGTACCAGACGCCGACGATGCACGTCGCCTCAGGGCACTGCATGAGTTTCAGAGCCAGCGACCGCCTAGGTTTCGCGGTGAGGCGGACCCCCAGGCCGCCGAGGACCGGCGAGAGGCGGTGGTACAGATCTTTAGGCTAGTGAGGACACCAGCGGATCTCATGGTGATTCTCGCGGCAAGCCTCCTGCAGGCGGCGGCAGGACGATGATGGAGCTTGATGCTCCAGGTTCACGATGAGGCATCCTTGCTCTGGACGGACTTCGAGAGCCTCTTCCGCTCTGAGTTCGTCCCGGCCACCCTTCGAGCGGTGCACATCCAGGAGCTTCTCCAGCTGCGCCAGGGCAGCATGACGGTCGCTCAGTACGCGGCGAGGTTCACTGACCTATCTCGCTACTCGACCGACATGGTACGAGACCCCTTCTTCCGGGCCCGGACCTTCGAGCAGGGCTTGCGACAGGAGATTCGGGCATCGCTGATCTCCCTCAGCATTCTGACCCAGGCGGGAGTGCTGGAGCGAGCCCTCCTGATCGAGAGCTTCCTGGAAGAGCCTTCTTCAGCGGCGAGACCTAGCGCAGGGCGGCAGGTAGCTGAGTCTTCGGTAGCAGGTAGCCGACGGATGACCCAGGGTTCCAGGCGGACCAGACCTTCCGGCAGGCGACCTCGGGACACTGGCTCAGCAGTGCAGGGCACACAGCGGAGTGCCAGCCTTCCGAGAGGCAGGCTGTGCTACTCCTGCGGCGGGCAGGGTCACATGGCTCGTGACTGCCCGACTCGCCGATCAGAGGAGCAGCAGACGGTGGAGGGGCCACCCAGGCAGAGGCAGAGGGTCGACCTTGGCGGTCCGCAGGGAGGAGGCGGACGTGGCAGAGGAGCTGGCCGAGCAGCGGGTGGTGGGCGACGGTTCCAGGCTCTACCCCCACCACCACCAGGAGGGCCACCTCGACCACAGGGAGCTGGCGGGCAGGGACAGGCCCAGCTCCTGGCAGTGGAGGCCTACGACCCCGACATGTCAGAGATGATTCGAGGTACGATCTGTGTCTATTCCACCCTTGCTGCAGTACTTATAGACACAGGAGCGAGTCACTCTTTCATAGCCTCTTCCCTTGTTCGGAGCTCGGAGATTCCGACTGAGCCGTTGGCTCGATCCTTACGGCTAGAGACTCCTACGGGAGCAGACTCGACGATTACGCACTGGTGCCGGCAGTGTGAGATTACTCTAGGAGGCAAGATCTTCGGCTGGGATCTCCTTGTAGCGGCGTCGAGGCCTTACGACGTCATCTTGGGCATGGATTGGCTATCCACGGTTCATGCCCAGATCGACTGTTTTAGGCGCAAGGTGCGATGTGTTCGCACCGACGGGAGCAGGTTTACCTTCACCGGCGAGAAGGGAACCTTTTCAGCACAGGATGGACTTCCGCGGAGGAGAGTGCAGCCCATCTCTCATCAGTTGGCTAGCCTCATCCTAGGAGCAGTGGACGTGCGAAGTCCAGTTTTTCCTGCAGTGGTGGACCAGTACGTGGACGTCTTTCCCGACGACGTTCCAGGGCTACCTCCTCGTAGAGAGGTAGACTTTTACATCGACTTGTACCCCGGGACAGCCCCGATATCTACTCCAGCATATCGGATGGCCCCCGCCGAGCTTCGAGAGCTGCGGGTACAGTTGGAGGACTTGCAGAGCAAGGGGTTTATCCGACCCAGTGTTTCACCCTGGGCTTCCCCGATTTTGTTCGCCAAGAAGGCGGACGGGAGCTTGCGACTGTGTGTCGACTATTGTCGCCTGAACCAGGTGACAGTGAGGAACAAGTATCCGCTGCCTCGGATTGATGACCTCTTCGATCAGCTCAAGGGAGCGCGGTGGTTCTCGAAGATAGACCTCCGGTCAGGCTATCATCAGCTCAGAGTTCGAGACGAGGACGTGCAGAAGACGGCCTTCAGGTGTCGGTATGGCCATTATGAGTTCTTGGTTATGCCGTTCAGCGAAACCAATGCTCCAGCAGTGTTCATGAGCCTCATGAACAGGATCTTCCAGCCATACCTCGACCGATTTGTCGTGGTCTTCATTGACGACATTTTGGTATACTCGACGACCGAGGAGGAGCATGCCTACCACCTGCGAGTTGTGCTAGACACGCTCCGAGAGCACCAGCTTTATGGCAAGCACTCAAAGTGCCAGTTCTGGTTACGTGAGGTCCACTTCTTGGGGCACGTCATCTCTGAGGCGGGAGTTGCAGTGGATCCCGCGAAGATCGAGGCAGTGCTAGCTTGGGAGCCACCCAGGAGCGTGACGGAGGTGCGGAGCTTCTTGGGCCTAGCCGGAAACTATCGGAGATTCGTGCCAGACTTCTCCAGAGTTGCGGCACCACTCTCAGCGTTGACGAAGAAGGGGAAACCCTTCGTGTGGTCAGACAGATGCCAGCAGAGCTTCCAGGAGCTGAGGCAGAGGTTGACCAGCGCACCTATCTTGAGGTTGCCTGAGGAGGGAGTTGGATACGTAGTTTACTGCGATGCATCAAGGACTGGACTCGGGTGCGTCCTGATGCAGGAGCGGGCCGTGATCGCCTACGGATCACGTCAGTTGAGGCCGCATGAGCAGAACTACGCCACTCATGACCTGGAGTTAGCAGCAGTGGTCTTCGCTCTGAAGACTTGGCGGCACTATCTGATGGGCGAGCGCTTCACAGTCTTTTCTGACCACCAGAGTCTCAGGTATATCTTCTCTCAGAAGGACCTGAACCTGAGACAACGGAGATGGCTTGAGTTCCTCCAGGACTATGACTTTGAGATAGTCTATACTCCTGGGAAGGGGAGCGTGGTAGCCGATGCCCTTAGCAGGAGGACGGGCATTCAGCTACTTGAGGAGGCGACGGAGCAGCTAGCCTCTTTACAGATATCCTTCGTGGATAGAGACGGAGAAGCCTTTCTTCAGTCTCTCACAGTCTCTCCTCCACTTCTACAGCGGGTCAGAGAGGCTCAGTGTGGGGACGCTGACTGTGAGACCCGGCGTGCACTGATATCCTCAGGTCAGGCGCCTGATGGTTTCTCCCTTGGAGCAGAGCACGACATCCTTTTCAGAGGACGTACCTTCGTACCAGTCGCTTTACGAGAGGAGGTGCTGAGAGAGTTTCACACTTCTCCTTGGCGGTGCATCCCGGAGTGGCGAAGATGTACCAGGATCTCAGACGACAGCACTGGTGGCCGAGCATGAAGAAAGTTGTGGCAGAGTTCGTTTCACGATGCCTCACCTGCCAGCAGGTGAAGGTAGAGAATCAGGTACCAGCAGGCTTGGTACAGCCCTTGGAGGTCCCGGAGTGGAAGTGGGATGGCATATCTATGGACTTCGTGACTGGACTTCCACGCACTTCCAGAGGTCACGACTCCATTTGGGTGATTGTCGACCGACTCACCAAGTCGGCACACTTCTTACCCATCAGAGAGCAGGGCTTAGTGGAGAGCTTGGGATGTCTTTACATCCAGGAGATCGTACGGCTTCACGGTGTGCCATCGTCTATCGTTTCCGATCGAGATGCTCGTTTCACTTCCCAGCTTTGGAAGGGGTTGCAGGAGGCGTTCGGGACGCGGCTCCATCTGAGCACAGCCTTCCACCCTCAGACGGATGGTCAGACAGAGAGGACCATACAGACACTCGAGGACATGCTCCGTGCATGTGTTCTCGACTTTGGTCGCAGCTGGGAGGACCACCTACCCTTGGTGGAGTTCGCGTACAACAACAGCTACCACTCCACCATCGGGATGGCACCATACGAGGCGTTGTACGGCAGACCCTGCAGATCACCGTTGTGCTGGACAGACCCTGGGGAGTCAGCACTCATGGGACCAGAGATGGTCCGAGCCACGACAGAGAAGGTCCAGATCATCCAGGAGAGGATGAGGACAGCTCAGAGCCACCAGAAGTCATATGCTGACAGGAGGCGGAGGCCACTAGAGTTCGAGGATGGAGACCACGTCTTTTTGCGTGTCTCACCTCGATGTGGTTTACGGAGATTTGGCCGAGGCGGCAAGTTGTCTCCATGCTTCATCGGGCCTTTCCAGGTCCTCAGCAGGATAGGAGAGGTGGCTTATCGCCTGGCTCTACCACCTCAGTTGCACCGGGTTCACGACGTCTTTCACGTGTCTCAGCTGAGGAGATACGTGCACGACCCGACACACATCATCGACTTTGGGGAGATGGACGTGGATGATGGGGCGACTTTTGCGGAGGTCCCAGTGGAGATCAAGGATCGACAGGAGCGGGTCCTACATGGGCGGTCGATTCCTCTTGTGCGCGTCAGATGGCAGCATGAGAACCTCCAGGAGAGCACTTGGGAGCGGGAGGCTCAGATGCGTGCTCAGTACCCCCATTTGTTCCCCTAGTTTTTGATGTATCTTTACGGGGACGTAAAGCCCTAAGGTGGGAGTAATGTAAAGACCCGCAAATTTGAAGGAAATTTTTTTCTTAATTTTCTTTGGAATTTTACAAGAGCGCAGCTTCAGACGACACCTGATTCCGAGGCCCAGTGTGCCCGGAATCATTTTCCGAAGTTTGGCTCGGGTACGTTCAGTGAACGGACGAGCGGGTTTTTCTATCTTTTGAATCGGTGCCCGGAATCGAATTCTGAGGGCACCGATGAAATCGCAGCGCCGGTATTTGCTTAGAAACGCCTCTTCCGGAGTTGTGTTTGCTCACATGTGGTTTTTAAATTTTGGGGCTTTAAGTCAGAGATAAAATAAAATTTGTGCGACAACTTTATTTTATTTCACTTAAGCTGCTTGGAAGTCACTTGAAAGCCACTTTAGCTGAGCTAAAGCGGATAGGGTGCTATCCGGAAATATCCTACCCTCTTGGTAGGATATTTGTGCGGTGGGGCCCGCACGAGCCCCGCCGTTTCTTCCGCTAAGTAACGCACCCGCGAAAACCCGTCAAAGTAACTGAAAAGTCAACAGACGCATTTTCTTAAATTCTTAACAGACCATTTAATTGAGCGGTTTATTTCGTAAATTAAATGGGCTGTTTCGTTCGTTGAATTAATTCAACGAACTGATGGGTCGTTACTTACGCATTTTCGTTTGTTGGCGAAATAATAAAATAGACCAACGTGTCTATTTTGGAGGATTACTCATTATTCTCTGGGCCTCCACCCTCCCCGTGAAGAACGCGAAGAACGCGAAGAACGCGAAGAACACCGGAACCAAATTCGACGACGAACACCGTAATCCGCGACGTCGACAAACTTTTTCCGCGACCTCCTTCTTCTTCTTCGGCGCTTCTTCTTCCGCGGCGAACCTACGATCGGCGGTTAAAGGTGAGAATCGAATCTTCTAAATTCTCCCTTTTTATAATTCGATATCAACGGATTTAAATTAATTAAATCCGTTTGATCTTGATCCGGAGATCTTCGGCACGACTCCTTCCCGCGGTGCGACGAGCGTCTCTTCCGCGACGATCACCAAATCCGCGACGACCTCTCGTCCGACGACGACGACAAGGTAGGGGTTTATCTTCTTGAGATTATCCTTCGGTGATTCTACTTCTTTTTGAACAAAGAACCGGCATGAATAATTTCATGTGGTTAAAAATTGAAGTGCCGTTTAAAAGATAAAGAAGTGAACAATTTTTTTATCTTTGATTAAAAAAATTGTTGTAGCCCCTTTTTCCGTTGTTTATGACTAACGCGGAGGGTGCGGGTCTAACAAACAAGACCCGACAACCCTCCGCCAATCTTTCTTGTGTGCGGATTTGGAAAGCGATGACGAACCGTGCGGCAGGGGCGATCCGTTGATCCCGCAGTGAAGATCGGCCCCCGGTAGGAGCTATGGCGCAGACGGGAGGTAAAACGGGCCACCGGAGCAACTCCGGCGGGCCGCGGAAGGCGGCGGCGGCGCCCGGCTCGCCGCCAGAGGATCCGCCGCGGCTTGGTCACGGCGGCGGCGAACCGACGGACCGCGTCCGCGGTCCGGCCACCCAACACGCGGCCCGTGCGGGCCGCGTTCCACCTAAGCCGCGGGTCAAACCCGCGGCGCCCCCTTCGGCCGCGCGGCCGAAGCCGAGCCGGCCGGTCCGGTCGGCCGGGCCGCGCCCAGGCCGGACCGGACCCGACCTAGCCGGGTCGGGCCAGGTCGGGCCGACCCGGTTCGGGTCGACCCGGTTCGGCCGACCCAGGGGTGGTTCGGGCCGGGTCGCCCCGGGCCCAGAACCCCCGTTTTCGGTCCTTCTTCGGTCTTTTGCCCATATCTTGGGCCTGAGACCTGCGATTGACGAACCGTCAGCGGCTACGCGATCCTTGGATCGATACGGTCGTTTCGGTATATTATACTCAAGGTTTCGGAAGACTTTGGGTTCGGCCGGGTTGGTTCGTACACGAAACCAACCGGGCCCTCGGAGCGGAAACGCTCATAACTTGAGCTACGGACGTCCGATCGACGTACCGTCAGCTGTGGTAGTTTCCTCTAAGTGAGATAGAACTTTTGGCATACTCCGCCCGAGGATCGGATACAGGCAGAGTACGGTCGGGTTGGTTTTGCCCTAAAAACCAACCGGGCCCCTGGGACGAAAATGCCAATAACTCTCAGACCGGGCGTCCGATTGACGCGCCGTCTGTTGCGTTGAGATCCTGTTGTCGATACGGAACTTTTGGATACATCAACTTCGGACTACGTGTCAGTTGATGTATCAGCCTCTTGGCTCGTGGAGCGGACCCTCCTAAACGAGCTCGCTGTGTGCGGGAACCCTAGCGCTGGCTGTGACTTCGACGACAGAGCAGAGATCCTCCGTGGACTACGACGACGACAGAGCAGAGATCCTTCGTGGACTGCGGCGACGACTGTGCAGAGATCCTCAGTGGACTGCGTCGACTACTGCACTCAGCGATCCTACGTGGATCAGTGCTACAGGTCCTGTGTGGGCCCGATCCTGTGCGGGTCCTTACTACCGGTTCTGTGTGAGCCATTGCCTACAGGTTCTGTGTGAGCCCGATCCTGTGTGGGTCTTTTGCGGGGGTTAGTACCTATCGATCCTTCGTGGGTCCGATGACTTAGATGGATCAGTGATCATCTTTGATGTCATCTGAAAAAGTATACCTGGTTGAGCTGAATCTTATGTTACTCTCCTTTGTGGTTTGTGTTGAACTATCCTTTGTGGATTTACTATTTACTCTCCCTGGTGGATTTGAGTCTTGCTTTCCTGTGTGGATCGAGTTGACCTTGAGCTTGAGAGAAGAGCTAGAAATGGGGACTTAGGTATATGTATGGGCATATACCTAAGTCGTGTCAGTTGTTTCTTCGTGGTTGCCCTTTCTTTTGTGCTATATCCTTTGTGGATTTCGGGAGACCTTCGGGGGTCTCGGGGTCCTTACTGAGTAGTTTATACTCACCCCTGCACGGGCTATGCCCGCACCTTGTTGTGTTGGATGCAGACGACGGACAGCGCTGATCTCGGTTGGGGCGTGGAGCAGGACGGTACCTGGAGGCGGACCACTGGGCGGGACGTGCTCGGAGCGGACGTGGGACCCGAGGAGCCTGGAGGCTATCTGTACCCACCCTTCAGGTGGGATTGCCAGTGGACGACACGAGGCCGCCGTCTTTTCTTCAGTTACTGTTCTTTACCTTTTCAGTTGTACTTTCAGTTGGGCTTGTATTCCGGCCCCCTTTACTTTTCTGCACTTGGTAGTTACTTTCCGCTTGCTGACTCTGTGGTGGTTGTTACTTATAAAGGCAATGCCTTCCCTGTTTACCGGGATTTTACGCCTTGGTGCTAGTCGCCAGCCCCTAGCCTATGGAAGGCGGGCTTGGGGTAGTCACGGCACGGGCCCTGAGGTCGGGTCGTGACAGATAAGGTACACTCATTGGGACACATCATCTCAGAGGTAGGTGTGTTAGTGGACCCAAATATTGTTTAGGTAGTTGCATCTTGGCATCATCCTAAGATTTTTTTTATATCCATATCATTCTAGATTTAGAAGGATATTACATAAGGTTCATTCAAGACTTTTCCCATTTGGATGCACCTCTTTTAGGGTTCTCCATGAATGGGATAAATCTTGAATGGAAGGAAGCATGTGGGAAAGCCTTCCAGTAGTGGAAGAGGTGCTTGACATCATCACTGATATTGATCCTTCATTAGCCAGCCGAAGAGAATATGATTTTTGGAGATTCTTCTAGGATAAAAATTGGAGCAATGTTGATGTGGGGATATTGTGTTTTGGAGTATGGGTCTTGACAGTTAAGGCAACATGAATGAAATTACCCTACACAAGACTCTAGACAAGGGATAATGGTTTATTATTTGATATGTGTGAATCATTATCTGTTGGAAGAAAATTTTACTATGTATAATGATCATAAAATATTAATGTATATATTTTCTTAGTGATACTTGAATCTTTTGGAGCATAGATGGGTTGAGTATATTCAGTCTTTTGAATTTGATCTAGAATATACACTTGAGAAGAGAAATAGTATTTTTGACCCTCTAAGAAATAAAACTCATACCTAGGTAGTTCAGGAGTCTTGTGATGAGTGAAAGATGATAATTTTTTTGGCTGAGATTCTTGTTGTGGTTCCGTAGAGTTAGAAACTATGAATCTTATATCAGTTTTAGTGGAGTCTACACATTTAAGATGGATCAAGAGAAGGATGTATCAAGATCTAAAATGTTTGACCTTGATGGAAATCCTTGAAGGTGAGGAGTCACTTTCAGATTGGACAATACATGAGGACGGGATCATCTATTTCAGGAATTAGGTTGTTGTTCCTACAAGTTTGAGGGATGAGTTGATGCATGAATTTCATACATTAAAGTGGGTGGTGCATCTATGTGTGACCAAAATGTACTGTGACCAATGAAGATAGTTTTGGTGGCATAGAATTTTGATGGAGATAATAGGTTTCTTGACACGATGCTATACCTTTCAACAGGTGAAGACTGAGAATCGACCACCTAGGGGTTTACAACACATATTTCCCATTATAGAATGTATGCGGGATAATGTTACTATGGACATTTTGGTCAATCTCTTGAGGAAGGATTAGAATAATGATTCAAATTTGGTAATTGTGGATTTACTAATGAAAGTAGTTCATTTCTTACATATATGGGATACATTGTCAACGGATTAGTTTGGATAAATATAAATTTATCAGACAGTTTGTCTTCATGGTGTTATATGGGAAATTTTTATTCTAACCATGACTCTGGTTTTATTTCATGCTTTCGGAAGGTCTTATAACTGATGCTTGGTCCAAAATTTTTATTAGCATGAAATTCCACCCATATATAAATGGGAATTTGGAGTGTATAATATAGTGGCTTGAGGATGTGATGTGGGTGTGTGTCCTAGACTTTGGTGGGTCTTGGGATATGAACCTAAACCTCACCCTAATTTGACCCAATTCATTCCTAATCATTTCAATCATCTGTAGGCTCCTAGATAGATTCCAAGACCTTCCAACCTCATTTCTTGGTGAATTGAATATCCTTTTATGGATCAACACCTCACTAGGTATGTGGGTGTTTCTTAATTAGATATATCTATCGTAAGCTCATCTGTCTAGATAAAATAGCGATGTTTTATTTGATATTAGTATTATATCTAGATTTATGTTTGATGGACCTAGATTCGTTTGATATTCGATCTAGGTTTTACAACTAGATCTTGTTATTCATCATTTTATTTATCATTCACCTTGAATTTGGGGAATTCATTTGGCAAGCATCGGTCGACAATCTTGAGGTAGACAATCTATTATTCAAATCCCAAAGCCTTGATTTTAATTACATGTATCTAAATGTGCGTTTTATATTGGATGATTAGAAATTAATATTTTTAAATTGAATTAATTAATTTTTTAAATTACTCAATTTAGATATTTTGAAATTGGGAATATTGAGATTGTATAATTGGATTAAATACTTTATGAATTAATTAATGGAATCTTTGTGACTACGTAATTGAATAAATTTGAATAATTAATAATTGAATTATTTATAGGGATATTGGGATTGTTGAATTGTATTAATTAATAATTAAATTAATTAATATATATTTTTTGATTAATTAACTAATTAATTAATTAATTGGATTGACTTGATTAATTAATTATTGAATTAATTAAAAGAATTAATGTGATTAGTTAATTATTGAATTAATTAATGCAATGATGGGAATGCACAGTTGGTAAATTGGATTAATTAAATGGTGAATTAAATAATGGGTTGTTGTTGTACATATGATATTGTGGTACATGTGAAATTTTGATATTGTGATATATGTGATAATTGTTTTTGGGATATAGTCTATTGAATCAATAGCCTATAGTGATAAATATTGAAATTCTTGCATGAGATATGGTCTACTACATCAAAATCACATAGTGATATGTATTTATGAATGAGTGTGGGACATAGACTACTTGATCAAAATACCATCTAGATTATTGAGGTGTAGGATAAATACTAAGGATTCATATACCCACAGGGTGTTATACATGAAACTCCACACCCATGAGTTGGCATTGGACAATGGTTCCAATTGGCCATGTTATGAATTGAAATTAAATTGATAATTAAAGACCATGTGATATAATTAAATGTGAATTGAATATGTTATATGGTTAAGACTCTGGAACATATTGAAGTAAGTATTTAGAGTTTTGGTGCCCATGGTAACCGATCAATTATTCGGTTAAATAAAGAGCAACTGAATAAATGTAAACATTTTACTTTATTTATTTTATTTTAATATTATCAAAACTTCATACATCTCTATTGACTGGATATTGTTTTAGATGCCATTTTTGGTGGCCTACTAAGTTGTACTCACACAATAAATAGGTTTCCTGATCAGTAGCTATGTATATTTCATGGTTATAGGATAGGTTAATGGAATTAGCCCTATATTAGAAGATTGAGTTGGGATAGATAATGGATGAGGGAACCAGACAAGGTTTCTGGACCCTCTTGGGATTTGTCAATGTCATTATTTATTTTGGGTATTTCATATTGATACATGACATGTATTTAAAAGGCCATATCTACTATTTTAGTTTGGATATTGTTTTACTGTGTTAGTCATCATGTGATTTGCGTATTGTTCTGGTTATGATTATATTATTATATTATTCTGTTTTATTTCTACTATGGTATTACTCTGATAAAGAGCATATAATCTCCCCATGATCAATATTAGACCCTCACTATTAGTCGAAAGACTCTGGTGTATAGGGAGTCATTCTTGATATCATGTAGAAGTCTGAATCAGGGCTTTGGTGTGTGGAACTTTGGTTGGGACATTACAAAATCATTTTTTGGAGTTGTTCTATTATTGAATTTGTATCAGAAGCCTTGCATTTTCCATTCTACCTTTTGGGGTGTACATCTAGATCTATTTTTGTATCTCGGCATCTGGAAAGCTATGTTCATATTACTATTTCCAGATATATCTATCCTAATAAACATAAAACAACCTCCTTTATTTAAATTAGGTTTATTATGAGGTTTTCTATGATTTTGATAACCATTATATAATCAATTCATCATCTGACATTAGGTTAGAAAGATATGAAAATTCTAAATTCCAACATTCTTATGTTCTTCTTCTTCACTAACATTGAAAAAAATTTCTATCCATAATTCCAACAACTTCCCCTATTTAACAAATAGAATATTTCAAAAAAATTAGTTTTTTAAAAATTTATTTTTCTAAATACATCACAAAGGATCCTCAATATACTCATTTTTATTTATTGTCAGAATTCATTAACAAAATTTTAAACTCATTATTTTTCATCACTCATTAATTTTCAGCAACTCATTTTTGTAACAACTAAATTTTATTTGAAAATTTTCCAAAATACAATATTTATTAAAATAGAGTTTTCAAAAACCATATTATTGGACAAAGAAGTTTTTTTTAAAGAATTATATCCCTTAGTGAAAAGAATATTTTTGGCCTTGTTAATATAAAATCCCCCTCAACCTAATATTTTCTATTTTTCAAATCTGAAATTTTCACCCTCCCCCGTTTTTCACTCTCCACTATTTTTTAATAACCATAACTTGAGATTCATTAAAAATAATAATTTAAAATCTTCTTACAAATTTGTAACATTCTATCCCTCTTTTTCAATATAATCCAAATAATTGTTCGTTACTTACAAAATATGTTTTAGAAAGCCTTTAGTGGAGGATGAAGATGATGTTTCACCTGAAATTATTCAAATATTTCCTTTAACGTAACTTTGTAAATATATAATCAATTTGATACTTAATTTAAATATATTCCAACACAACATCTCCACAAATAACTTTCACTTTTATGAAGTCAAATATAATATCAATGTGATTTTTTATTTAGTGTTAGACATGTTTTTTTGTAAGAAACATTTCACTCTAATTATCAAAAAGTATCTTAAATGGTCTAGGAGATATCACTTTCAAATATTCTTGTTGAACTTTCATTCACAACATTTTAGTACAATACATAGTAGAAGAAACATATTCGGATGCATCTATTATCAATATTAATGAAACATTTTTATTACTATTTTAACTCAAACTAAATTCTCAAAATAAAAATGTTATTGTTGATGTTGATTTTATGTGATTTTCATCTCTTGCCTAATCAACTTCAATATTACCCTGAAAGGTCATATCACAACTACTTTTGTACAAAAACCCATATTAATTTGTTAATTTAACATATCTCATAATTATCTTTGATGACAACATATGAGATTCTTTAGGATGAAAATGATATTTTTCAAATAAAGGAACAAAATTAACAGTATCATGTTATGAAGATATAAGGTAAAGAAAACTTCCTATCTGCTTATGAAAGTAATTCTAATTTACACTTTTCCCTATTTCATCTTTAGTCAACTTTGTGTTCACTAAAAACGGGGTAGAAATTTTTTGTAATCTATCATGCCAAATTTTTTTAACAACTCATTTGAATAATTTTCTAGATATTTTAAATAGTATTTATCATTTTTTTAAACAATTAAACCCAAGAAGAAAGGTAATTATCTGAACATTTATATCTCAAAACTCTTCTTCATTTATACAGAAAATTATTTACAAAAATTTTCTATATCCCCAATAAAAATTATATCCTCAACAAAGTAATTAGAATCAGGGTTAATGAATCAAATTCATTTACATACAAGTTTGTATAATATTTTCCTTTAGAAAAATTCATTTTTTAGATAATTATCATGTTTGGACTACAAATAATGTAGACCATATTTTAACCCATATAGTTCTTTCTCCAATTAAAAAACATTGATTTTATCATTATCATATAGAAAAAACAAGGTTTCCCAATTTACACTTCTCCTTCAATCTCCATATTTATAAAATATGACTTTACATCCATCTCACAAAATTTATAACATTGATGTTCAGCCACTTCTTAGAATATTCTGATGGTTACTCATATTGCACCTAGGTAAAAAGTTTCTTTGAATTCTACACTCACCACTTCGGTATAAAATTTACAAAAAAAGTATTTAATTGTTTTCTAAAACTTATCCATGTTCATTAGACTTATTTTTGTACATATATTTTGTTCCAATGTCATTTTTACCAGCTATTCAGGAAAAAATTTCCAATGTGTCATTTTTCTCAATTTTATCCAACTCTACATTCATTGTATTAACCAATTATTTGTTTTTTTACTTTTCTAAAACTGAATGTGGTTCAATTTGGGATATTAATGATGTTTTATTTTCTAGTCTCAAACTTCTTCTAGTAAAAATATGAGATTTATAATTTCCAATTATATTTTTATTTTAAACTAGTTTATGTGGGCTAGAAAATTTCAATATTTCCCTTCCAGCTTCACTTTTTTGTCATCCCAAAATTCTCTTAAGCCTTGATATATCTATTTTGGATCACATTTACTTTTATTGAAAATATTCAATTCATGTTCCTTAACATTTTGAACATCCTTTATTAAGTAATTTTTATTTTCAATAACATTCACATCATAGGAATCCACTAAATTATATATATATATTTTTACAACATTTTTTTACTTATTCTATTTTTTTAATATCCCATAAATTTTCCTTATAAAATTTTTCATCAAATTTACCATGATATAGATTTTCTTATTTTTAGTAAATAAGAAATTCAAAAAACCTTGAAAAATTTCACGAAACGTTTTTTGTTATACCTCGTTTTATAGGAAGTCTTGTTTGATTCCGACCATAAAAAATTATATTTTTTCACATATACAACAGTACTAAGTGTTTCTGTCTGTTGTAACTTTTAATGATTTAGATTTTCCTACATGTTTCATCCCATTTCTATAAAATTTATATTTTTTATTTCTGAAAATCCATTTTATTGAGGGGTGTAAGGAGAAAAATATTAATGCTTGGTTCCTTGATTATTTAGATAACATTCAAAATAATTTCATGTGAATTCTGTAATGTTATCAGTTATTAACTTATTTAAATTAACACATATTTATCTCTCAATATCTCTTATAATGGACCTGAAAATTTATAAATCCATGGATTTATGTTTCATAAATATTATATTGGTTATCCAAGTCAAATATTTGATTATAGTGATAATGTAATAATTATCATTTCTAGAGTGATGTATCATCTGTCAAAAGATATATGAGTGAATAAGTTGAAGTGGTCTAATAGATTTTATTTACACAATCTTGTTTATTTTATTAATGATATTTAATTTATTATTTCATTTAACATCATCATATCTTCCTTTAAATGTTAGTAGATTTCATATAATAGTATATTTGGAAATTGTTTTCATTCTTTTCTGCCCAATATTCTTTGATTCCACAACTTGTTCTATTCTTCCACACTCATGTAACATGTGTCACTAAGTTCCTTAATTTGGAAAATATTTTAGTTGGTTATTTATTTTCTTATAACATGTTTTACACCCTCCACAGTTCTTTTGATGCATGAATATTTTTCTAACATAATTTCATTTTCATTATTAGAAATTTGAATCACACTAATATGATTATTCCTGATACCATCAAAAAATAAAACTTCCATATATTTTAGTTTTTTTGATTTTATCACAATAGTTTATATTCATATTAATTTTAAATAAATTTCATTTGAAAAACTAAATACTCCTCCATCATAATTTTTAATATTTTAAAATATTTTCATATCTCCCATCATGTGTGAGGAACACACACTATCAATAATGTTGTATTTCTTATGTTTCCCTTCTTTTGGAGACATTTTAACAAAAATTATCATTCTTAAACATTCCTATTTGTATCCTACTATTATTTTCTAGAATAGAAAATTTTCCATGAAATTATAGTCATACATTCCTAAGAAAAGTTTCCTAGTTCATAACATCTTCCAAAAAATTCATCCAAGAAATCAAAATGATTTTTCAGTGAATATTTTTTAACAAAATAAGATTTCGCTTTTTTACTTCCTGTGGATTATGAATGTTACTAATTCCACTTCCACCATTTCTTCTCCAATGTTTATGCCTCTATCCTTGGAGTTACATGTAATACCAAAATTTTTAATCTTTCTGCCCATAAATTTCACTGCACCAACAAAAACTATCCAATCATGGTTTTTTGTAGAAGAATTATTTCCCTCTATAGAAATTTTGTCGAGGATAATTACTTCTTTATATTGTTACATTCTCTAGGAAGGGTCCATATTTCATAAGGAGGGAGTTTTAAACTTTTTTGAATGTGATAGGTCTCCCACTACCCTTATCAAACCCGTTTTTACAACACTTTTCTTAACACCTAAAATGTATGAAAAATTATATGATCCTTTAAATTTTGTAGGTAATGATTTCATATGATTATTATAGTGATTTTTATATGTAGATTCAGATGATTTTTATTTTACATCTAAATACAGGATGAAATTTTCATTCATCTATATAAAGTTACATTCATCCATGCGTAGCTTTGATTGAATTTTATTAAATTCATTTTTTATAGCTTCCAAATTCTTAATGAAGTCTTTAGATAAGGTTTTATATTCATAAATTATTATATTTTGGTTTAATATTTCCTTGATAAACTCTTATTCTTGCTTAATTATATCTTTTATTATTTTAATTAAATTTCAATCTACTTTCTACATAATTATTATTTATATCTTGAAAGTTTATTTTTTCTCAATACATTGTATATTTGTTTTTTTGAGTTGATAATATCTGTAGGATTATTCACCGATTTCTTCTTATTAAATATTTGATTTTCTCAAAATTTGAAAGGATGGTTCTGATTATTTATAAAAATTCATCCTCATATGAATCAATCTCAACAATTTCATAATCTAATTTCTTACTCAACATGCTTCTTCTATTTCTACGGAACTTTTTTTTCCACTAGTATAATTATTTTCTTCTTTATATTTTTTTGGATTCTTCCATTGAGACTTTTCATTAGGATGGTATCAAAATTCAAGATCATTATTGTCTGGTAAATTCAGTGAAATTTTCGGGATTCCAGTACACTCTAAACATTTGTACGGTTTTTTTCCTCCATAATTTCCTCTTCCTCTTCGACAACTCTTAGAGAAAATAGATATGATTTTTAATTCAATTCATCATCTGAC
Source organism: Viscum album (assembly GCA_963277665.1). Taxonomy (NCBI): domain Eukaryota; kingdom Viridiplantae; phylum Streptophyta; class Magnoliopsida; order Santalales; family Viscaceae; genus Viscum; species Viscum album. The sequence continues at coordinate 1,515,568,491 of OY728150.1, forward strand.
ATATCTATAGAATCACTAGGATCAACATAGTTAGCATTATCTATTTTCATATTCCTCATAGCTTCAGAATCCATTTCATCATTGATATTCATTTCTAATGTTGGAGATTTTCACATTTAATAGTAAATAAGAATGTTATGAAAATCATTAAGTGATAAATTTTATTTATCTTCTAAAGAAGATATTTTAGAATCAAACCTATCTGGAACGCTTTTGATGATTTTATTAAAAATTATAGAATCATCCAAGAAATATCTAAAATGTCTAATAGATCAAACAACTTCATTCTCTATCGTAATGTAATCATCAATAGTTTATTCATTTATTGTTTTTATGTCGTCATTATTTCTATGCCAGATTTATATCTCCACTTCCTAAATTTTAGTACTTCATGTGAAAAATAAATTAAAATAAGGTCTCACATCATATTTTCTATTTTTATACCCATCACCATCACGTAATAATTTTTTTAATGAGTCTTGAGAATATAATGTATATCATTTCCATAAACATCAGTGTTTCTCTTATTAGAAAATTTCATGGAAGTATATTTCTTAATGGGTGTAAACCCAATAATTGTTCTATATAAAACCTCCATGCCAAGGGATAGAATATAGGGTATCCTTCAATTTTTTCTGACAATGGTAATTTATACCATATAATGTATGAATCCATCTACAGTTGATGGAATCATGATTTCAAATGATAAGGATCTGAAAGGGGAACCTTTCCTATGATATAAACTAAAATTCTTAAATATCATATAAAAACTAGGGTTTGAATAAGTTTTTATTTTTAAAAAATAGATTTAAGGATCTTAACCCCTATAACTTGTTAAAGATATTTCCTCATCACCTATCAGTAAAATCCCATATATTCACAAGTTTGAAATCAAGAAAAGAAATAAATATTTACATGGTTTAACCTCAATGTGAGAACCTAAATTCTTTCCATAGCCACTCGCAAGGGGCAATAGAAATTAACTATTGGAAATAAGTGAATATAATTTTGTATACAACTCTATTTTATCTCCTTATATCTCTTTATAAGTTTGAATATAATGACTCTTATCAGTTTATAATTCATTCTAATAACACTTGAGCCATAAGAAATGCAACATATTGAATTATACTCTAGGAATGCTTTTCATGAAATTTCATAAAATTACTATATCAAGTTTCTCCATCTGGTGTGACTGTGTCTGCTAACCTCTATAAAAATTATCTTCTATAAAAATTTTCTTGATTCATTATTCTATATTGTTCGATTTAAGAAAAAATATATTCTAAAAAAATTCATCATAGAAACACTATTTGTTGTACTATTTTCAATAACAAAGCTAACTTATGATCTATTCTTCTAATAAAAACATTTTTTAGAACACTTCTTCAATATGAGACTGATATTTTATTAGAAACTTACTAAAAAATAGATTCTAACTTACTTTAAATTTTTACAAGTGTGAATTGTATCAAGTACTGTGTACCTTTTCACTCCAATTTATATGTGCTCATGTAATAGCAAGGGTTGGAAACAAATTTCTTTTTCTCACTCAATGAAATTTTTAAATTTTTATTATATCCATATATTAATTTTCTCAAGAAAAATTTAAAGTCTTTTATAACATTTATTAATCTTATCAACTCTTTTAGAATTCCTATATGTTTACAAATTTTTAAGATTTACTTTCATTTATAACTTTATAAAATTATATAAGATTTATTTTTGAAAAATGTTTTTTCATAAATTCTCTATCTAAAAGAATCATTTTGAAATTTTATTATTCTGTCTAGTACACTTGAACCATTGAAAAATAATAGGACTGGCTTATTCATTATAAGATTTACCATCCACTTTAAAGAATATTTTTTTGTCCATTTCTTTAATAAAACTATTTATGGTTGACTACATTATTGTAACTTCTAAATAATTTAGCTAAATAAAATGATTGTATGGTAGAAAATTCCAAACCTCTATTATTTTTCTTTTCTTTGGAGGCTTTTTCCGTTATACTATGTCTATTCTTGTATTTTTAGAAAACTATGTCTGATTATAAACTTGAACAGTACCCAGTTCTTGTCACATCTCCACCTGAATATATTCCATCTATTATTCATCTTAAAACTTATTAAATAATCTATATCTAAGAGATTTAATTCAGAACATTATGTCCCAAACTATATATGATCTCGTTATTTATTTTGTAAAAATTCAGCCACTTTAATCCACATTTAACTAGACTAAAAATCAGTATCTTTGTCTCATCACATTTTAACAGAAAATTCTGAAAATTTCAAAAACTGGAAATTTTCACCAAAAACATCATCTAAAATTTATATCTATAAGGTAATTTCCACTAAGTAAGCTTACACTTCATCAAAATTTAGAAAATTCATACTTCATTCTTTCTAGGAGTTACTCTATCAAGAGAAATCTGACTGGAAATCTAAGTCAATAAACTTCATTGTTGACCAAAACACCATCATAATTTTTTATATATAATAATATGTATCCAAATCTCTACATCTTCCATTCCATATCCAGAGGTTATCATTATAATTAAAATATTTTTATGGTTTCATTCTCAATTATCCATAATTATAAATCCTGATTAAAGGGAACTTCTCTGTTACCTTATCATTTTCATGTACTCTCTATAAAATATTTTAAGCTATAATTATTTTTATAAAATCAGTCGTTTTAACATGAAAAACTATTTTAGTTCATTTCTTGTTTAATAAAAGAACATTTTACTATTCCCCTTTAATGAATCCTTATTCTTTTAAAACCGCGCATAAGTGGCACATTTCTTACCACTATTTTCAGGTTTTTATGTCGGTCAAAAATCATTATAATTTTTTATTAGTTAACTTTTTAATGTCCATGATTTATTTGACCCAATATTTTATGGATACCAGTATTATATTCTCTTTGATTATATTTCAAGACAATATTACCATACCCATTTCTTTCCATGGGTAACCGTTATGATTATTCCTTATGTTTGATTATTTATGTGGAACACATATGTATGTGAATGTGGTAATGGGTGTTCCCAGATAGGGCTCTAATGAACTGGGTGATTTTTTAGTCTCATGAGGTGTCATGTTGGGATAGTGAGAAAACCTAATTCTTTTTTGGGACATTTTCCACCATGTTATATAGTTTTGATAGTTATCCTTGACTCATGTTAGTGTCATGATATATGTCAGTGCCACTTTTTTATGTTTCCATGATAATCACATTTCATGTTTAATATGTCATGCTTACTTATGTTTATTCATGATTCATGCCTTTATTTTATCTTGTTATGCACTCTAACTCATTTTCTATGATTTATTCCCATGATTATTACCTTACTGGTCTTTTTAGCTCATCCCTTTTTTCTATATATTACCCATGTTATCCTATGCCGGTGTAGGAGTAAAAAGGAAGTTATAAGTTCATTTTAGATGTTTAATAAAGAGTTGTTTTATTTCAATCTCAGGTTTTCTAATTATGTACCTAGTCTTCCAAAGACACTAGACAATTCTATAATTGGTTTTTCATTTAGGGGTAGAAATGTTTAAAAATAATGTAATAACTAGTGTAAAATTTTTGGGTCACTATAGTTTGTATATATGATATTATAAAGGTTTCAATAATTTTAAACATGTTTTATTTAAATTATGTAAATTTTTAACTGAATAGAATTTCAATATAATATATTTATATTTCATTTAATATCATATCTTAAAGAGAATTATATATAATGAATAAAATAAAATGTCCATATTAGATGAAAATAAAATGAGTTCATATTTATTTATTTATGTAATGTCGATAATTCATGACAAAGTTATAAAGTGTTTATAACTTAAATTATTTTTTAATAGCTCATAAGTTTTTTATCTCATGTTTAAATATATAAATTATTTATTTATTTAGATTATTTATTAAATTATTCAGGAATTTAATTTTTATATTTTTAATGGATATATTATTTAGTTTAAAGTGTTAATATACTTCTACAAATTTACATACATGCATTTAAGGAGTTATATATTAGGAATTATAATTGGTTGGTTGGGTTTTCATCTACCATTAAAACTTCCATATAGTTTATAAATTTTATGTGTTAAAATTATAATATAATTGACATCACTCATGACTAATTCATCCTTGAATAGAGTGAATTTGGTTTGAATTAATCACTTTTCTAAAGTCATACACCTTGTCTTAAAAAGTTGGGGTTCAATATTTGTCACTATAAGAATAATCGTGCATGGATTATTTATTTCATATGGTTCTAGTATTTTACTTGAAATATTTTAAAGCAACTTATGAATGATATTCAATTAGATATTGATAGATATTTTCGGATATTAATATGGGATAGTAACAAAAAACAATGATTTGTATGAAGAGTTACACGTTAATATGGTTTTGAAATATTGATTTGGTTGAAGAAATAATATTCTCAAAAAAATAACCTGAATAATGAACACATGTGAAGTGAATAACATTATATTATATTGTAGCATTTAATTCCCCTTTTAATAATTTTTTTATATTTTTTATTAATTAAACACTAGTTGAGACCTCGGTCCACCAACCAAGTAGGTCAAGCTAATGTTGAGTACCCCTAGATTATATTGTGTATGAAAATGAAATAATGATTACCAATAATACGGTCATATAACCATTATTATTTTGTTATTATATCCTTTTAATATTATTTTAAAAAAATTATGAATCTAGTAGTGGAGGTTATGTGGGGATTCATGCACTGTATAGACCCAATGTTGATATATTTAATGTGTTAAACATATTAACTCACACACATACATTAATTCTAAAATGCTGGATTTCCCAATAAATGATTTCCTAGATTGGAAAACTATAACCTAAATTGAATCTTTAAGGTGGATTTTACCCTAGGAACAACACAAGATCCATTCACATCAGACCTCCGGTTGATCTGCAGTCACAAGAGGATAATAGAAGATTTAAATTCATAAAATCAAATAGTTAATTTAATCATCTAATTAAATGTATAAAACTAGAAATTTACTACTTAAACTCTATTATATAGTATCTATAGGGTTAGTATTATAACCCAGAGATATATATTTAGAAGGAGATCCCCCATAAGGGGAACTCACACAATGATAATAAAATTCCACAAAACTCATGGGATTCTGACAGAATTGACAAGAATCACCAAAGTCAATTATATGAGTTAGTTCTTCGTCGTTGAAATATCCAACATTCTGTTGAGAATTATTTTATTCATTTGTAACCATTTTTATATCATTGTGGTTATGAATTATCATTTATATCAATTTAATAAAAAAATAAAACTTTAATAAGCCTTGTTAATTTATATTTTTGTTAATGTAATGAATTGGGAATCAATGATTCCATAAAATAAAACATTTAGTTTTTTCTTTGGATTTAAAAAACATAGATGATTAATAATTTCCTATGATCTTCAATGACTATCACTTTTTTGGTTCAGGGTTTTGAACCTCCATTCTCCTTGCATTTATCATTGGTAATTAGATTAGTTTGTAATGAAACTCTTTCCCATTGACCATTTCATTTCATGATAGATTATCTATTTCATGATTTACTTTTCCAAGATAAACATTAGTTATTACATTAGTGTGATGGTGTATTAAAAATGATGATAATTTATGAGGGAACAAAGATTAATATTTCATGGGCTCAGACATGTATATAATTTAGGAAATTAATAGGAGTTTGAACTAATGATTAGTGGTGGATGAAATTTGTATTTTTTATCAACATTCAATACTGTAAAAAGGCTATACCAATAGCATAGATCCATTATTATAGGTCCTAAAACTATCTTATAAACTATACTAATGGTTTGAGGGTTTTATGGGTGATTTTCTATTGATATAGACCATTACCAATGGTTTAACTAAACCATTTCTATAGAACACGTATAACAATAGTTATCAAACTTTTGGTATAATTAATTCAAAAAGAAAGATCTATACCAATGGTTTGGTAAAACCATTGGTATAAGTATTCTTTTAAAAACATTCCAACACTGGATATCAGTCACACTACTACCCACTTATATTCAAAAGACCTTACCACTGATAAGAACATCTCATATGTTTATATATATATGTGTGTGTGTATGTGTGTGTGTGCATAAAAATAATTCTTTATACTGAATTATTATTTTTATTGTTACTATTATTCATAAATAATGGACCACCCATAATAAGGGTTGTAGAACACCATTGATATAGGTTTCCAAAAACCAATCCTATACCAAGGGTTTGGGAAATTCAATTATATAGGTCACCAAATACAATAACTATGTGATTATTTTTCTCATACCATTTGTATAATTTTCCAACACTAGTTAATTCTCAAACCATTGGTACATGTCTATTGGTATAGCTCAGATTTCTAGTAGTGATCGATGTTGGTTAACATGGATAGGATGTTTTTAGATAAAATCATGGGGGGAATAGAGACAACGTAAATATTCAATAATAAGATAACTTTCTAGAAAATTACATGTTACAAGACATATAGTTTGGAAGAACATGTTCAATGTTTCATGGAAGATAAAGAGAAAGGTTTTACAAAAGAGTTAAATATGACATGACCCTATGGTCAGGCGCACAAATTGTGTGACCCAAGATGGCCAGTTTGACATGTATAGAAAGTAAATGCCTAGGGAACCCGAGAGGAATACATTGGAATGTATGAAAAATTATACCCCATGTACCTCCTAGTGAAACATAACTTGAGTGTTGAGGCACACACCATGTGAAGAACCAAGACCCACATTCCAGGTGTCTTGGTGTACACGTGATGTAGTCTATATTTTGATATTCTTTACATGTCGTTTATTCCTCCATATCTTATATTAGAAGGTTTGAGAGGTCCCTTTTTAGTAGAGAGAAGATAATGATGGGAATAAAAGTAAAGTGATCATGATCGAACACATCAGATTCTAGAGACCAGGATTGTATTTTAGATAATCTTATTAAGTTGAAACCCACACCTAAAAAATATTTTTCATTATTGTGAAGTTTCCACATTCCATCCCTTGGTAGGGTCGACAATCCCCCTCATGGAATTTAGATACTAGATCATTAAACTACTGATTAGATACATTTATTATCCCCTTACTATTATGAAGTTTGATATAATCTATCTAAGGGGTTATTATCACCCCTATACATTGATATTTAGAATGGAATGAGTTCCTCCACTAGGGTCATCATCCAACCTTACACTAATTGGGGTGAAAGATCCTCCACTACTGGTACATAAGGCACACATGGTTTAAAAAATCAGATAATCATAAGGTCATGATATGCATTTAAAATCCTTGAGCTGGATATGAATATTGAGACTGTACTCTGAGGATGAGTACACCTCCTATGAGCATATAAAGGATATTTCTTATCTCCTTATTATATATGGGTTTTAGATGAATCTATATTAATTCCTTTATTCTTTGTGATTTTTTTGTTTCCTAATGGATATTTATAATCCCATAACTGAATGGGCACTTCATGAACATTTCATGTCTTATGTATAGGAGAGGTTTTTCAATGGTAATCTAGTTGGATATAGTTTGGGTGGTAATTATTGGTGCTTATAGATTGTTGTGGTAGGATATTTTCATATTTGAGTTTGTTTTTAGACTTCTTTCCCTATATTTATCATGTTATACCTACTTCATAGTTGTTGGAAATTTATTTTTCCCGTTATTATTTGTTTATAACATGTTTTACTTTCTTTTAGGTAGATATAGGTTATATTTGAAATCATTATTCCAGTTGATTACTTTTAGAAATTTCTTTAGTGTGTATAGAGATATTTTTTTCTTTCATATAGGTGTATTAGGATATGTCCTACCATATCTGTGATATGCCTACTCAGTGTTAGTCCCCAGAACTTGCCCTATTGGAGTAGAGGTCAGGAGGAACTCTTTTACTACCACCATCTAGGAGGGCCCCATTTTAAGGGTATTATTAGAGTATTGTTAAAGAACATGTTATCCTAGGATATATTTTTGGGAGAAAAATGTTGTGACAATTACTTTAGGGTTTATAGAAATAGTATTGAAGTTTATTGGGTTTATGTTTTGAGTGAGGGACCCCAGTGATAGTGCAGTGGATGATGTATCCACTCAAGAAGATTATAATAAAACACTTGACTACTCAATACACTAAAAAATTTATTGTAGGGTAAATAATGGTATATTTATCATATAGGAAAGTGTTTAGATTTCCATTTCCTTCATGATTCTGCTCCAAAAAAATGTCCTTTGGTCGTGGGGAATCTTGAATATTTTTGGATGAATTTATACAACACACCAACTAAAATTCTGTAAATATATTATAATGATTATAAACATAATGATAATGCCTCAATTCAGGGTCTTGTTCAAGAGGTGTTTCTTTTTTGCGGAAAAAGAGTAGTACTTTCACCCATCGAGTAGTGAAGTATCTTGACTCTGATAGCATAGGTCGATGTTTTCCTTATCACTGAGTAGTCGATAATTTTATAAATTAATTATGATGATTCACATAGGTTGAGTGAGTTTCATGAGTTCCAGAGATAGAGGATACCTAGGTTATGCAGTGAGATAGACCGACAGGTAGCTGAGACTAGGTAATGGTGATGGTTTATGTATTCTTCATGGTTAGATTTCATTTGGACAAGATGGTTGTTCTATAGGATAGTATTATTCATGGATTATCATGAATATGGTGGAGAATGGGGACTCAAATACATGATTTGATGAATATTACTTGGATTATGTTTGAGAACCTCTTATGAGGGGATTATTTCCCAGTGAGTCTATAATCAGTGCACATCTTATATATTATTGAGCTACATCAAGGAAATATATTATTCATAGAGTTTTAATTGAGTTTTACCAAACTAAAATGATACTCCCTTGAAATGTTTCATTATGGGTACATCCATGCATTGAATTTAATGAATGCACTTCATTGAGATATAAAATCCAAAGTATTGCCCATTTTCATTACTACATAAGATGAGGTTCCAGAGAAATCCCTAGTAGTGGATAATATTCCATAGTAAGGATAACCAATAGTGAGGGAGATCATTAATCATTATGTAAAAAAGTATTATTCCATGGATAAATGAATACGGGATTCTAGATCATGATGAAAGTGTTGACTGCATTCTACAAATCATATATAGTCATTAGTTACACATTGATCTTATAGGGGATTGAGCCAGGAAGTGCATAAGCGATTATCCACTTATTAGGGTTGGGTTCATATCACTTGATACTGACCAAAACTCCACGTGGAATTAGATAAACCTATAGTAGATGGGTCAATGAGGAAGAGGAAGTAATGTGAATAGGGTGATCTATATGAATACTGACATGGGAGACTAGCTGGGAGGGTAATAAGAGGTGGCCAGAGTTATGGTCTAATACCACCACCACCTCATCCAGGTGGGCCAGGCCAAGATTTTAGAGCTGTAAGATAAGGAAATAGATAATTGTAGGCCATTGAGGCCTACGAACTTTGTAAAATGATGAGATTTTATCCAAATATTCTAATTTTATATAAAATTAATGTATTTGATTGGTTATTTTACATGAAACAACGATTATAAATGAACAATGATATTGAATACTATTATAATCTAGTCCTAAAATTTTCATTGATAATATGAATAAAAAATTATGAAATATATGTATAAAGGATTTATATTTTGAAAATTTATAGATTAATTCATAATAAATAGGTACTCAATTTTAAGTTAACTCGTTTTATGCTTCAAGAATATATTTTCTTCATATATTGTTTTTATTTCACTTTTTTGTGTGGACACCACATTAAATATAATACAATTTTAGAAATTTTAATCTTTAAAAATTATATCATTTTTAAAATTAGAATATCAAAATTAGTTTAAGGTGATTTTTTTAAATTTTCTAAAATGATTAATGTTTCTATTTATAGTAAAATAATAAAAATTTTATAGAAAACTGTATTTTTCATTAATGTATTTAAAAAGTTATATTTTTAAAATTAAATTATTTCATTTTTATTAAAAATAAACCATTAAATTTCATTATAATCCAAAATATGCTTAATTTTTGAATAAAAACATTTGTATACATAAAAATGTATTTTTTCAAAATAATTTTCCACGTGTTTTTAGAGTTTATTTTGAAATGAATTTCCACCACTTATAGAAATTTAATTTTATAAATTAGATTCCATATTTTTAATAATTTTTTGATATTTTTTTAATATGGATACTATCAAATTTTATCCTAACGAATGGTCAAAATAGTGAAATTGTGTTTCCACGATAATGGATAAAATGGGTTTACTAGGGGTTAAAATATGGGATAAGGGAGTAAATTCAACACAAAATTGTCTGAATCATATTTCATAGCCATATTTATATATATTATATTATACAATCTTATAATATGATTCATTTTGAAGCCATTTTTTCTTTAATGAGGCATTATTATATTTTAATATTGTAAGATATTCCAAATTCGTCCTCTCACCTTCTTGTAAAAGAGAAACCCATATCCTCTCTTAACCACACTTCAAGAGACTCTTACCTTAGCCAAGACCTACCAAAATTATTTGCTAACATACCTTAACATTTCATAAAGGTCCTATTTTTTTTATAATACCTTAATTTTAGGGATTAAATAGTAGGAAAAAGGAGGTTTATCAACGAATATGTATAGTTCTTAACTGAGCTCTTTCAATTTTATTACAACTTATAAATTATCTAATCTTATTGTATCCATAACAATATAATTAATCCAATATTTTCAAAATTATAATTTTTTATCATGATGGTGGTACAATGTTTTCCACTTCTTTTCATCAAATGGGAAATGAATGTATCACTCGGGTGTATGAGTGGACTACAGCCTCAAGGCAGCGATATGAATCTTTTTTCCATCGCTACATAACATGGGATTTTATAATGATGAATTTATTAATATATATGATATTTATTATTCAATAATTATTCTATAATTAAAAACTATTATTTATCTTTCTTTACTTATTTTCATTAGAAAATGAAAACAATGTTCAAGTGCATGTATAGAAAACAATCCCTATGAATGATGTAATTCAGTTTTCATTATCTACCTTTTATGGATGATTATAATCTGTATAAAATGAATATATTTTATATTTATATTATTTTTAACATTATGGGAATTATAGAACCATGATCAATGTACTATGAATGAAACTTATGATCCAAAACGCTTTCGAAAGACCCAATTTTTAACACTAGAAAATGAGGATTTTAATTAAAATTATTAATAAATGGGTGTTGAAATGTTATAAGTGTATAATATATGATATTATAAGTATGTATATAGATCTTAGGTAGAATTTTAATAAATTTCTAATTTATTACCATGGATTTTATAGTTTTTAGAAAGCAAGTCAAACTTGTAGTAAGGGTTTTACATTAAAATACCACCTTTTACTAGGATTGTTTTTTATTAAATTTATAATGATAAAATTAAATGATCCATCCCAAAAATTTATAATGTAATTTTTTACAATATATTTTCTTATATATATATATATATAATTTTTTCTTATAATTTTCCTCTCTTTAATTACTCAATATATTGAAAGAATGTTTTTTTGAAAACTGACGTTTTTTTCTCTTCACCTAGGAATATTTTCATTTAATGTCCCTATTTTCTTTATAATGATTTCAATAATATTTTTACTATTAACCATTGATGGTATAAATTAATTTTTAACCATACTTCACTTTTTATAATTTTTTAAAAAGGAATCTTATTTTCATTTTTTGAATGAGGTACTTTAGAGTTATTACCAAAAATATGAAAATAATCTATTTTTAACATACACATAATAAAAGTAATTTAATTCAATAATGACAACTAAATATTTTTAAAATTCTTATATATGTTTCCTTGTTATTTTTTGATAAACTTTTTTTCTATATTTTATAATTATTTTAGATTTTAAATAACTACTTTAAAAATTAAATTGTTATTTTCCCCAAGAGTTGTTTTAGTGATCTTTTAAATGAATTTTTATTGATGATAATATCATTTGATGTTACTTATGTTTCACTAGGGATATGATCCTATGATACGTTCAATATTGTTCCACTAGATGTTTTATGATTATGGTGATGGAATATTGATGAAATATGTTTTTAACATGGGTTAAGCTATAATGAAATGATAAATGATTTCATGATCTCATGTGTATCATATGAATTGATGGGTGGTTCTATTATATCCCCCTAGGCATTGGGTAAAGATTTATTTTTCTGATATAAATGGTTATATGATTGATCTTCCAAATTTAAAAATTATGGTATATTTGAGGTTATCCCAAACCCAAAAATACGGTACACAAAAGGTTATATGATTCCTGAGTCAGGTACACTGTAGTTATCTGAATCCTAACATGTAAATAATGTGTTGGAGGGTATCCTTGAAATAATATTTCCAAGATTTTTTATTATACAATGCTTTATTCCACTCTATAATGAAATTTACTTATGCCAAAGTTATTTTTTCATGGATAATGTTGTTTGATTCCTTTATGATCTATGTATTACGAACTTCTAATATTTATGCCATGAATCATGATTTTGATCTTTTAATTTTTGGATATGATTATAAAATGTTAATATCATGATATAATATCATAATTATCATGTTATACATAAATATTCATTGAAATATACCTTGTTTATCTTTACAAAGCATCTGATCTCACCCTTTATTAAGTCTCTTTTCCCTAGGAGATGAAGAAAGGTTATAAGTATGATATGTATAAGAAGGGTGTTAGTGATGAATAAATTAATAATAAATGTTGTAGACATTATAGGTACCAGTTGATTTTGTATATCAGTTTCTAGTGACACTAAACATTTACTATTTTGGTATGGATAATAATCATATGAATTTAATATTCATCTAATAAGATGTAATATTTATGTATGAAATGCTTGGATCAAATCATTTGGAATCATAGCATGGTTTAATTATTTATAGATACAATTATAAATAAATAATTTGTGAGAACCCTTAAGATAATAATAATTATACAAGAACATCCTATGTTATGGAAAATAAATATTTGTGGTTTTCCTAATAAATTTCATCCACGTATGGATATTGGAAAGTGCATAAGACTATAGAAAATATGAACCTAGGGGTAATAACACTAAATGGGGTGTATTGGGTATTAACATGATCATCATCAATACATGATGAGTGGGACTAAGACAACACACCTAGATAGACACACTTGGGGGATATTCCTATGTTAATTCACATTTTCTCTATAAAATGTTATAAAGGATTTGAATATATGACAACAAAGGATGATATAAGGTAAACCTTATGTTTTTGTAGATTGAAAAGATGGTGTCACGATTTATAAATCCAATTAATAAATTTTCATTATTATATGGGTTATTACTATGATTTTTGTTTCTCGTATTATGATTTTTTGTTTTAGTCAATGGATGAAACCTGAAGGAAATATAATAATGTTGAATGTTATTCAAAATGAAATGATTTTAATCCTAAGAAACCATATTTTTTGGGATATATAATTCCAAATCTCATTTATTTACTTACAAAACATTCTCAAAACATGAATTATGTTGAGATTACAAACAAGGAAAATAGATAATATTGTTTTGTTGGGTCCTTTATTAGGTTATCTACACATTCTTTTCATGGGTCCACTGATATGGTTGTTGCTGATAAATGGATTTGTACCAAAAATATGATATTTTTCATTTTATAATATTTTTAAAATGAAAAAGTTATCATATATTTTTATCATATGGAAGGTGAATAAGATCATTGGTGGATTCCTTCCAAGAACATGAGGCAATTAGAAGAAATTTAATTTATGATATGGGATCAGTTTTGAAGGTTATTTATCAATAAGAAATTTCTTTACATTATCCATACAAAAAAATAGGAGGAATTACTTGAGGTAAAGAAGAAGGATGATGAACCCATTAGTATCTATAAGGAAATTATATAAAACTTGTAAGTTACACTTCTGGTATTACAATCCAACCTGAATTTTTTTTGATCAAATCAATAATAGCTAAAAACCAGGTATCTGATGTGTGTTATTCATAATAGACTTTAGTATCTGTGAAAAAATAATTCAATTATCTCTCAATGTATTAATTGATATTGGATTTAAAAATCAATATCATTGTCTTCATAAGAAAATAATGATAAAATTATATGAAAATTATATTAATAAAAACTGTGAATGAAATAATATGATTCTTCCTTTATGCCAAACCTATTGAAATAAAAATGTGGTAAATTATTTTAAGGGGAATAGTAAATTATTTAAGTGTGGAAAGGATGTTCATAATGTAATAAAATTAAAATTTAATGGGAATAAGTTATCTAATTTTGCGAATACAGATAAAGCTCCCCAAAATCAACTAACCACTCTCAAATGATTTATATGCAATGTGTGTGAACATTATGCTAGATAGTTCTTCAATATAATGGTAGATTATGATGATCAAAACTGATAACCTCTTAATCCTAGAGAAAAAGGTAAATATCATGAGATCATTATAGCCTATGTGGGGTACAATAATTAAGGGGTTAATGTTACACAAACCAACCACTCTATAACTACTAATATCTTATTTAATTTTAGATATACCCACTCTTTTATATCTGAATAATTTTCTAGTGGTATCAAATTATGACATAAATTATTATATTTTGAATTAGTAGTGAAAAATCATCAGCCTATGATGATCATATATCATACCTATAATTATTCTCAGATTAAATTTTATTTGAATGTGCTTCCTAAAAATATAATAATTCTTTCTCTCTTTGAATTTAAAGTTATTTTTGGAATGGATAATATTTATTTATATAAATCCCCTATAAATTTTTGGGGAAGGTAATTTTTTTTATATTCTTGACCAATATACAATAATCCATCAGTGTAAGGATAAATATTTACTTCTGATGGAAATTATATCCATTATATGGGTCTCGATTTCTATTCGAAGGGGGTATTTATCTCTGATGTTTTGTGAGAAATTTGACATCCAATATATTCAAATTTTACGAGAGTTTTAAATTTAATTTATGAATAGTTTACTAGTCTTCCTCCAAATCATGAATATTAGTTTTCAATAGAAATAATACACAATGATTCACCTATTTCAAAGATTCCATATAGAATTTCCCTAAATGAGTTATAGGAAATGTAGAAGAAACTCTAGCAGAATATTTATGATGAGTTCATTCTGATAATTTTGTCACCATTGGGTGTACCTATTCTTTTTTATAGAATAAATATAGATCAATTTGAATATTCATTATAATTTAAAAATATCACAATTAATAATAAGTATCCTTATCCATTTATTGATGATTTGTTTGATAAATTATGATGAGTTTAATATTTTTCTAAATCGATATTTGAGCTTAATATTATAACTTAAGGGTCAAAAGCGAATACATACAAAATATAGTCTTATTTATGAGGTATTGTCTCTATAAATTTATATTGTTACCTTTTTTATTACTAATTCCCTCATTATTTCTAATGATTTAATGAATAGAGACTTTTGAGATTATCATTACTAGTTTGTGGTAGTCTTTAAAGATGGTATTATTACGTATTCCATGAGAAAGTAAGAGTGTGAATATAAATTTAAGATTGTTATGAGGACCCTAAAAAGGATAAACTGTATGAAATATTTAACAAGTGTGAATTTTGGCTACAAAAAGTATCATTTTTTGGGTTATATAATCTCAAGTTAGGGTATATCAATGGATCTATCAAAGATGGAAGTTATGGAACATTGGGATATAATAAAAACTATGACGAATATCTATAAATTTCTTTATATGGATTGATAAGAATCAATTATTTGAGAATAATTTATTTGGGAAATTTAATCAACTCACAAAGTTTACTTATAAGGGATTTAGGTTCCTTTGGATATATGAACGCAAAGAAACATTCAATGAGAAAAAAAGATAGTTGGTCAACACACCTATACACACAGTACCCTACAAAAGAGAATGGTTTCTGATTTTGAATAATGAATCAATAATGGTTTTGGGATGTGTTATTATGTAGTATTATATGGTGAACTATTATTCTTAATGCATATTTATTATTCATGACCAAAATTACCTACCATATGATTTTAAATTAGAAGTGATAA
The DNA here is from genome assembly GCA_963277665.1 of Viscum album. Lineage (NCBI taxonomy): Eukaryota > Viridiplantae > Streptophyta > Magnoliopsida > Santalales > Viscaceae > Viscum > Viscum album. Next base: position 1,515,584,754 of record OY728150.1, read on the forward strand.
TATTTTCATTAATGATATGTAGGAATTATATTTATGGATAAAGGATTGATATATATACTAATCCTAAATGGATAAATTATATTATCAATTAGAAAGATATAAATATATTATAGAGATGATGACTAGAGTTGATTAACGATTATGTCTGCGCAATACATTACCACCTTAGGAAAGAGAACTAGATGGTTGATGATTTGAGTTGATAGGATCAAGATAGATTACCTTTGATTAGGATAAACAATAAACTAATAATTTTTTATTTGAAATGGATATACCTTGAAATCATAAAGGTAGGGGCTGAATCATACCTTTCTCAAATGAGAGTGAAACCATATATTTATATGAAGATTGAGGAGGTGTAGAAGGGAGATGTAGATCTGTAAAATATTGTGAGAAATGATCATGAGTTCAAACAAGATTGAGACCTAATGGTAAGGTTCTAGAACTTAGTATCTGTCCCATCAATATAATAAATAAATAATGTTATTTTAGATGAAGATTATAGATCAAAATTTATTATTTAGAATGGTACAATAAAGATTCATAGAGATGTGAAAGAGTATTTATAGTGGGAGAAAATTGAGAGATGGATTACAGAGTATGTATCTCAGTGTTTGGTATGTCAGTAAGTTAATGGAAAGAGAAAACATTATGATGTTATTTTATGAGAATTTACTATACTATAATACAAATGGGAATAATCACTATGGAATTCATAATCAGACTCCCCAAATCATATAAAGTCCATAATTCTATCTGGGTTATAGTCAATTGCCTTATGAAATCATCATACTTTGTTGTTATCAGATAATATTTCACCCTTGATTTATTAATATGATATATTAAAAAATTGGTAATGTTTCATAGAGTACCACATTATATTTTATCTGATCAAGATCCTTGATATACCTTAATATTTTTGGAATTATTCAAAATGATTTGGAAATAGATTTCTCTTTCCTTAATAGCTATCATCCTTAAAAAAATAGTCTGTCTGAGATATCCATTAAAACATTAGAAGATATGTTGAGATCATTTTCACTTGATTTCAATTGTGGTTGGGGAAAAACCTTTATTCTAGTAATTTTTTCTTAAAACAATTATTTCAATCAAGCATTAAAATTTATCCTTACAGATAAATCTATGGAGAGAGGTAAATAATTGTATAATATTGGGATGAAGTTGGATAATCAAATATATTTGGCCCTAATTTAGCAAATGAAATGGTAGAGAACATCAGTGTGATTTATTAGCACAATAAGGCATCTCATAGTCAACATAAAATATATGTTGGCAATGGTTAGTGTGGTTTTGAATTCAATACAGGTGAGAAGGTATTCAGATGAATTTCTCAAAGTAATAAGGTTATGAGATTTATAAAGAACTGAAAGGTTATCTCAATATATATTGGTCCTTCTAAGATTATTGATCGAGTGGGGATTATATCTTATCGCTTGCCACTTGTACCAAACCACTATCAAGTTCTAGATGTGCTATATGTATATCATATAATGAAGTGCATACCTAATCCTTCACATGTAATGAAATTATATGTTTGACAACTATATAATGATATTTAATATTATGAAATCCCATTAGAAATCATGGATCGTCTACTGAACAAGACTACTCAGCATGTTAAAATCTCTCTAGAGGAATCATAAATTTGAAGAACTAAATTGGAACCTTATGATGTGGTAGAAAAGAGAGTTCATAATTTTATTGTATCATATTGATGAAAATATAAGTGTGAAATTTATTTTAGAGGGGTATAATGTAACATCCTTATATTTTATACTTATATATTCTTTTAAAATACACATTATGTAATTGATAGCCTTGTTTTATAGGAAAATTCATGTCCAAATGAATGGTTATATAGTGTATTGTTATAACATAGTTGTTAAATTGGATTTATGGATATTAAAAACCAAAATATTAAAATATGTATAAATTCATTTAATTATGAATATTTATAGATTAATGCATAACAAATATGTACTCAATTTTCAGTAAAGTAATTTTATTCATTAACAATATGTTTACATAAAAATGGATTTTATTTCTTTTTTTGAACATATATTATAATTAATTTATACCAATTTTAAAAAATTTATTTTTTAATAATGTAATCATTTTTAAATAATCATATTAATATTATCTTACGTTGAAATTTTGTGACTTTTCTGAAATGTATATTTTTTCGGTTAATAGTAAAAAATACTGATTTTATAGAAAACAATAATTTGAAATATAATATTTAAAAAGACCATTTTTTGAATTGAGTATGAAATAAAATTAAATACTTTTGATTAAAATTATCCAATAAATGTAATTTTAATGTTCATAATGACTAATTTTGGTATAAAAACAATTTTATATTAAAAAACTATATTTTTCTAGAAAATAATTTATTAACACATTGTGTGGGTTTATTTTATAATTAATTTAATCCAATTATAGACATTTTATTTTATAAAATTGAATATATATTTGTGATCATAATTTGTTTAATATGTACACTTTCATTATTGGCCATAATGAATTGTACAAATAGTAAAATTTTGTTACCACGGTTAAGGTTAAAGCAGGTTTACTAGGGATGTTAAACTAAGAGATAAAGATGATATTACCACATAAGCTCTTATAAATCATATTGGAAAGAAATATTTCCACCATATTACATAATTTATTTTAATCTGACTCATTTTGAGTCCATTTATTCGGAATAAGACTTATTATATTTTAATATTTTGAAAAATATTTGGTGTGTCATATCCCCCACTTTGAAATGAACACCCCCTAGACTCTATTCTCTAAACATAAATACCCTATTATATAAGACAATACAAAAAAATACTTTATTAACATCCCACCATTCAACCTAGAGGTCCTGTTTTTATCATAATACCATCCTTTAAAGGCATAAGTTGTAAGCCATAATAGTTTTATCAATGAAGAAGTACAGTTCTTTACAGCACTCTTGCCATTTTATTTCATCTTCTACACTCTATAAACCTTTTTATCCTAAAATGTTAAATATAGTATCATAATTGTACATATATGTTATTATAATGATTTATAACAATTGACACCACCTTTTCATCAAATGGGAAATTAAAGTATCGCTCGTACATATATATGGACTATCGCCTCCACGTAGCAATATGAATACTTTTCCATAACTTCCTGAAATGGATACTTATAATGATGGATTTTTATATATTTATATATATTTATATATGATATTTATGATTTAATACTTATTATGGAGTGATAAAATACTATTTATCTTTCTTTCCTTTTTTTTGATTGAAAATGAAAACAATGTTCATGTGTATGTATGGATTATCATCTCTATGAATGATGCAATTCAATTTTCCATGTTTTCCTTTTATGGATGAATCTAAATTTTTATAAAATAAAAAAAATTTATATTTGTTTAATTATTAAAATTTTTGAGATTTTTTAACCATAAACAAAATACAAGGACTAAAACTTCTGAACTGAAACTTTCATGAAAAAGGAAAGATTTAACATCGAAAAACAATGATTTTAATAAAAAATTATTAATAAATGAGTTTTGAAATGTTATAATTTGATCACATATGATATTAAATGTGATTATATGGTTATTTTATAAAAACTTAATAAATTTAAATTTATTATACTTGAGGTTATTGAACTGATGAAGTAAGTCGAACTTGAGTTAATAGTTTTACATTACGATCTCACATTTAGCAGGCTAATTTATGATAAAGTATATAATGAAAAAATTATATTATTTAACCATCCCAAATCTTATGTATTTTTTTTATATTCTAGTAATTTATTTGTATTACATGTTATTATTTAATTTCTATCTCTTTAAGTAACCATGTGATCTAAAGAATGGGATTTTTAAAAAAAACAGACCTTTTTTTTACTTCTATCAGGAATATTTTTATTACATATCTATATTTTATTTAGAATTATTTCAAGAATGATTTTAAAATTTTACATTGATGGTATAAAATAATTTTAACCATTTTTTTACTTCTTATAATTTTTTTGGAATGAATCTTCTTAAAGTTGTTTGAAATTGGAACCTATGACTTTTTACCAAAAATGTCAATAGAATCCTTCTTGTGACAAGAACAATATGAATGAAAATTATCACTATAATGGACAATAATTTTTTTAATATTATTTTAATTTTTTCCATTTTTTTTTCAAATAATATTTTTTCCTTAATATTTGAATTTTTTTAAAATATAAATAGATTATTTCTAAATGGAAAGATAATTTACCTCATGAAATATTTTAGTAATATTCTAGAGGAATTTTTATCTATGATAATAAAATTTTATGTTACATTTTATTCATATAGATACCCTAGAATTTTACACACATCCTTTCATTAGTTTAATCATAATTAACTACCAAATTATAAGAAAAGGATCGTAAAGGCTAGTATTTTCGAGATTAGATACATAATTAAGAACCATGATACCAAAATAAAAAAAATTATATAATATTCATAAGGATTTAGTAACAAAATTTTATCACATACATCTTCATTGAATAACCTGGAAAATTCATGACTAATGATATGAGCTAAAAATACATCTAAGCGAATATATATACGGATAAACTGTAGAACATGGGTGAGAAAGAATAACAAGATGAGATAAAAAGACACAGAACATGAATAAACATAAGGATTCATAAAATGTATAACATGGGATCCAATAAACATTTTATCATAGAAATTTGGGAAAATTATACAACATTAATTAACCATGAGTCAAGGCACATTGGACATGGAGCACGAGTCATGGCTAACCACCAAAACCGTTGCAAATGAAGCATGAGTCAAGGCTATCCAGAAATACCATTGCATATAATGTGTCATGAAACTAAAAATTAATCAATTAAATGTATTTCTATATGGTCTCATCCATCATAACATGATCATGAACATTTTTTTCACAAAAAGAATCATACATAATAAATTGAACATAAACATAATGGTTACCCATTAAAAGATTTGGGTAAAATAATCACGTCATAAGGAATATCAGAAGAGAATATAAAAATGGTGTCCATGAATGGATGAGATTAAATAATATATAGAAGTTAATAAGGTAATATAGTTATATATCATGATAAGTTATGCCAATCTGAAGTAAAAAGTGTTTTTAGAAAACATTAGAAATAAAACATTTTTGTACAGATTAAGGGAAAATATTCAAGATTATTTAAAATTGAAAAGACTTAATTTTTTATATAAAACCATAAGTGAACCAATATACCCTTACATTATAAAATGAGTAATTTTTAAAAAATAATGGTGTTTTAAAATAGTTTATGTAGTGGACTTAAAAATGGGTAACAAATTGGGATGTTCTCTTTAATTGGACATGCTTATGAGGAAGAATTGAGAAGGGAGCCTTTTTAAAACATGTATTCTCCCATAAAAGAAGGATTATATGATATGAATACAAGATTTTGAAACATATAAATTGAATTTATAATAATTACATAAATATAAATAGGAATTACATTGTGGTATAGAGAGAGAAAGTGTAACCTTAAGGAGAAATAGATGTTCGGAAATGATCCCTTACTTTATGTCCGAGAAAGTTCTACACATGATCCTAATGACCGGAAAAATAAAATTATATTCATTAATTAATATTTCAAGAACATTTTTTTTACTTTTAATTGATTTATTTTAATTTTATTATGTTCACATTTTTGATGAGTTAGAGGGTTGAATTTCATCATTCGAGAGTGTTACTTTTCTTAGTTTTCATTATCTTTTTGCTTGTATACAAGTATGGAAGTTCACGTAGAATGGGTGTAATAATACTGAATTGAAATTATATGTTATTGATAAAAATTATGAATTTTAACTGCTATTATATATAATTTTTTCCCATATATGGGGATGAATAATTAGATAATGTTAATGATAATCGTTTAGATTAACTTTATAAGTTTTTTAATCACAACTAAATTGTTTTGTCCTATTATCTAATATCATATATATATAATGATTACAAAACATTACAGAAGATATAATAAATATATTATAATATGGTTCAACCATAAAAATGGTCTCAATAACAGCCTTTCTAATGGTAATAGAAATTAAAAACCCATATTCAAAGATTGTGATAAATTAACACATCATAGATGATGTTTTCATTTTTTTGAACAAACAAAGTGTGGAAAGAGTAAATGATGTATCATTAAATAAAAATGGTAATATTATATTATAATTTTTTATAGGTGTTATCATTCCATTTAGATTATGGTAGTTGTGGAGAAAATATGGAAATAAAGAACATGAAAACAAAATAAAAGAAATGGAAAGAGGAATTTACGACTTCAATTTATCTTCCTTGAGAGCCTCTATAGAGAAATGGTTTTGTTATTTGGATGATCCCAAGAGATATTTTATTTTTTGGAGAGTTTTGGTATTATATTTGAGGGGAATTTGGATTGGTCTCCAAGCTTGAGAGGGGTGGTGTTTATAGTGGATAAGAAAGGTGTTTTCTCATTATTTTACTCATTTGTTTAATATTTTTCCTCAAGATAATTAATAGTTTGATAATTATAACAAAAAATATTAAAATAATGAATAATATATTGATATTTTGGGCTTAAATCATCCATAAATCATATATGACTCTATAATTCATATATTTAGCTTTAATTGTAAATTATCGTATTTTAGTATTCACCAAAAATTCAATTATTTCAGAAAAATACCAAAAATTCACTCTAACCATTTTTAAATGATTATAATTAAAAAATAACTTCATTTTAGGAAAATAATTTTCCAAATATTAAAAATTTAATTATTAAATAAAATCACCATTTACTCGAAAAATACTTATTTTAAATTTATAACTGATTTTATAACTCTTTCATGAATTAATTAAGGTCCCATAAAATAATCTTATAATAATAAGATAACATAAAATTAATTTATGAGTCTAATTTATGGAAATAAATTTTCTTTTAAATTTTTTTATTAATGATAAAATTAAAAATAACTACTTGGTTTTTATAAAAATATCAACACTTAATTAATAATTTCCAAAACATTTATTTACTTGTATTATGATATAATTATATAATACTACCATTTATAATAGGAATAAATTTTATTTATTCTTTTATAAATGGGGTCACTACTCATTTGACCAATATACTATTCATAAAGGTAATATTACTATTCCAATGGTTAAGTTACTATTTCATTGGTATTGGTTCTTTGACTTTTAAGAATACTTCGTATTTCATTCATTAATTATTTTTAATGTCTATATTGTGTTCAAAATGTTATTTTATGTGATTACACTATATAGAAAAAATTGTAAGAAGGGATTTTTTTTTGATAAATTTTTGTCTCTTCCATTCTTCCCCCTTATAAAATATCCCCCTCAAAATGTTGATTTAAAAACAAAGGTGAAAAAAGGTTAGGGTACTTCTCATTCATAACTTCCTCAAGTTCCCATGATTCCTCTTTGTTCTTATAGCTCACCTTAATACTTCAACTAGGTGAGTTCACTTGTTGTGTAGAACATTATCTCCATGATCCAGGATCTTCACTGGCTACTCCTTATAAGAGATATCATTTTACAACTGTACCACCTATAAATTCAGTACATGTGAGGGATCTGGTATGTACTTCCTCAAGTGGGATACGTAGAATACATCATGTACTTGAGACATGGTTTGTGGAATTGTTATTCATTTGGCCAATTATCTAATATGATCTGGGGTTTTAAAGGGGCTGATGTGCCTAGGGCTTAGCTTTTCATTCTTCCCAAATGTCATTGTCCTTTTCTGTAGATACATGAGGTGGAATACCATGTCTCCAAGCATAAACTCAAGGTCTAGTAAATAATTTTATTAATTTCTCTTTTTTGGACTTTGGGATTCCTTGATGTGATACTGAATGGTGTTCACCTTCTTCACCATTTCATCAGCAATTTTTGATCCTAGAAGTTTATGTTCACTAAATTCATCCCAACATACCAGTGTTCTAGATCTCTTCCCATAAAATGCTTTATATGTATTCATTTGGATACTCTAGTGGATACTATTTTTGTAAGAGAATTTGACCAAAGTTATATGTTATTTCCATCATCTTTTATAGTCCATATAACACTCTCTCAACATGTCTTTTAATGTGTAAATCATCCTCTCATATTGGCCATCATATTGAGGATGATAGGCCATAATAAAGTTCAACTCAGTGTCTAAACCATGTTGGATACTTTCATGAACATTGAGGTGAATCTCATATCTCGATCAGATTCAATAGATAGTGGTAGCACATGTACACTTACCACTTATTTGAGATAAATCCCTGCAAGTTGATCCAGTGAGAAATCCTTATGAATTTTGATAAAGTGATTTGTGTTTGTAAGATGATCCATAAAAACCCGTATAACATTGTTTCCTCTAGATGTATTCAGAAGTCCAGTGAAGAAATACTTGGAAGTGTTTTCTCACTTCTATGTTTGTATGAGTAATGGATACATTATCCCATTATACTTTTTCCATTCAGCCTTCACTTTCTGAAATACCAGGCACTTTGATGTATAATCAGTGATCTATTTATTCATATTGTCCCACCAATAGTTATCTCAGTGATCTGTATACATATTTGGGCTCCTAGGGTGAATATAGAAGGTTGAGCTATGTATATCTTTTATAATCTCCTTCCTTATCTGTGTATTTGATGATACACACAGTTGTGACCCAAATCATACAACTTCTTCCTAGTCAATTTTTAATTCTTAGGATTTTCTCTTTCTAATAGCATCCACCTTCTTAAGGATTACCGCATCATTCCTTTGATAATCCTTTATTTTCTCAACAAGGGATGGATAAAAAATCATTTTATAAAGGAGTGATGATGTTCCTTTATAAATGATTCCCATGTTCATCCTTTCCAAATCTATGAAGATTGGATCCTTCTTAATTCTCATAGTTGATAAAGATTGAGGATAATTTCTTCTTAGTTATTCTTCCACCTTATTTTCTTTAATAGGATGATAGTGGATATAGTAGTTATAAAAATTTATAATCACTAACCATATTCTTTGGAGTATATTATGCTCCTTCTATGTGAATATATATTTTTGGATCTTATGATTAGAATTTATTTCACACTTCTCTCCAAAGAGATGATGTTGTCTGATTTGCAACCCAATGATCATAGCTCCCAACTCTGGATCATGCACGAGATAGTTTGTCTCATGAATATTAAACTTACTTGTGAAATGCGGTCTAACTTTATAAATATCCTTTAGTAAAAAACCTAATTCTTTCTTTTAAGAATCACTATACCCCAAAAAAGAGTTCCCCACTTGTTGGTAGTATGAGCATTTCTGTAGTGATAAGCCTATTTTTCATCTCATTAAAGAAGTATTCACATTCAAAGGTCCAATTTTTTTTTCTACTTTCTATGTCAGCTTGGTTAGTGGTTTTGAAAATACTGAGAAGTTCTTCATAAATCATTGGTAATACCCAGATTGACCAGGGAAGCTACATATCTTGGTTAGAGATGTTGTTCTGCGACACTCTTCGATTGCATTGATCTTGGAACGATCCATAGATATCCCATTTTTGGCAATTACATGCCCCAATAATGATACTTCCTTTATGAAAAACCCATGTTTACTGTACTTTCCATATAGTTTCTCACTTCAAAATGTCTTCAGAAAAGTATTCAAATGGTCATCATGTTCCTCCTTTCTCTTGGAGTACATATGTATATCGCCAATAAATACGACTGAAAATTGGTCTTAGTAATCTCTAAAGACTATTCATTAAGTCAATGGAAATTTCCAGAGCAATAGTGAGCCTGAATGGAATCACTATGCACTCATAGTGTCCATTTGTTGTTCTTAAAGAAGTCTTGGGAATATCTTCCTTCATCACCATTAATTGATGATATCTCATCCTAAGGTCCACCTTAGAGAAATAACTATCCCCACATAGCTAATCGATTAAGTCAAATATTTGAGACAGGGGATACTAGTTCTTTATATTGATTTTATTGATCTGATGATAATCAATGCAGAGGAGAATTTACCCATCATACTTCATAATGAAGAGGACTGGTGCACACCGTAGTGGAGAACTTGGGAATATAAAACCCTTTTCTAAATTCTCCTATAACTATTTCTTCTTCTCTTCTAGCTCAATGGTGTCCATTCGATAAAGTGTATTTGACATAGGAATTGATCCAGGAATGAGTTCAATTTATAAATATACCTCTCAATAAAGTTTAAGACTAGGAAATTATTTTAGGAATACATTAGGGTAATCCATCACAATAGAAATGTCTTTGAGGATGATTCTCTCTTTTGTCTCAAGAATTTGAGCTAGATACGCTGTCTCATAAGTCAACAACATCTAAAATTGAGATAATGATTATGAATTAGATTCACCTTCCTCAATACACTTGTATAAAATTAGAGGATGCTTCGGGATGTGAAAATTGATCTCTCTTTCCTGATAGTTGATGTTAAGTTATATAAAGATATCCAATTCATGGATAATATAGCATAAAATTATACCAAAGGTAGTATTACAATATTTTCTAGTAGGTTCTGTCTAAAAACATTAATTGGGGGGGACTTATATCTATGGATGAAATAATTTCCCAATTTTTTGTTCTCGTAGATAACTCAACCTCCATATTTTGTGTTGGTGTTTGAATATATATACTAAACTTGAAAGACATGAAAGAATTTATAGAACTAGAATTAAATAGTATGTCATCTATTATTCAATGAATATTAAGTGTACTTATGACTGGGACATTGTGAAGCACCACTTCAGTAGTAGTGATACAATATACCCTTCCTTGGTCCCTTGGAGGTAGTTATTGTTTATTTCATCCAAAAACCCTTATATTAGGGAAATAGTTTGTATAATTCCCAAATTAATTTTAGTTAAAACAATAAACTATAGGATGAATTTTGATATTAACATTCCCTTATTCTTCCACATTAATGGGTCTCCTCATATCCCATCGATATTTATTAGTGTGATTCCCCATTTTTCCTCATTTAAAGCATTTATTGGTTCCCATTAGACAGTTCCCAGGATGATTCTTCCCAAAATTTTGACACATAGGATATTGAGTTTTCTTTCCATCATGAGATTAATCTACCGATCCAACTATAACAGAGTCCATTTTACTAATTTTTTTATTAGGCCCATGAGACCTTTTAGATTCTCCGATATCCATTTAAACAATAAGGGAACAACAAAAAATCTTTCTTAATTTATCAATGTCTTGAATTAGACAAACTTTTCAAAGACTCAGATTTAGTCTAATAATGAAGTGATCCACCTTTCTTTCTGTGACCATGAAAAAGACAAAGGCATATCTTGAAAACCCTATAGAGTTTTCTTTATATGTCCCAATAGACTCATCTCCCTTCTTCTAATGTATGAGAAAGTCTCTTTCCAACTTAAGATGGAGGGTTTGGGGAAGATATTTAATGAAAAACATTTTCATAAATTCCTCATAATCAAGGGATTCAATTTCCTCCTTCGACTTCATGTTTTTGATCAGTTTCCAAAACTGATCAACTTCCCCATCAACATGATAGTCCACTAACACAACTTTATCTTTTTTTGATAACTATAAAACAAATAATATCTTTTCAATTGAGTTAATACATTTTTATACAAGGAGGGGATCATATGATACACTAAAAAATGGAGGCCTTTTCCATTTAAAGGATTCAACCAAAAATTGTTTCTCTATTAGGATAAGGAGGTATTTCTGCATGATTCATGTTATTATTCAAAACTTGATCAAGTTGAGCTAGTACTGCTGTGATGTTTTTAGCCCCTTTTTCCATCATATTTGGAATATAAATAGGGAAATCATCAAATTTCATAACATATTGATTGTTGGCATATGTTATTTCATTTCCAACCATTAAAAAAGAAAATAAAGTGCAATTCGGTACTTGATTACTAAGCTAATAAGAATAATATAAGGATACATTACACATAAAATAATAAAATTGTAAATGAAAAGTATATCTAAACTTGTGATTCCCTAGGTTTCATTATAGGTTATCCAGGATATATTTCCTAACATATATTCTTTGGTAATATTTTGTTCCCTTAGTAATCACTCATAATGAGATTATGAATTTACCAAAGAATATCCACTAGGAGTGTCAAACCAGATGAATATTAAGGCCAATTGTTTTGTACCAGGTTACCCTGAGTCAGGCTTTGAACACCTTGATGGAGTTAATAATCATAGGTACATCTGTGCCAGAACAACATAAACATGTAGTATCTAGATTGGGACGTATTTACTTGACAAACCACTTACTCTATACTAATCAAAATTTATGGATGTTTTCCCATACGTAGTCTTATCTTGGGGGTTCGTACATAATGTGATCTATTCATAATGTCCCAAAATAAATAAACCTTATTTTATACAAACTATAGAATCCCGATTCTTTTATAGATATCATGACATGTTTAAAGCATAAATAACCATCAAAATAAAAGCTAAGGATCGCAATGTCTAGTGTCTTGGAGGTTAGATACAAAATTAAGCAGTAAGAAAACAAAATAAAATACCATTTATTTAATCTTCATAAGGATATCCTAACTTCCTTTGAGCCCATACATCTACATAGGATACCCTGGTGAATACATGAACAAATGGATGAGCGAAAAATCCCTATAAAGGAATAGAAATATGAATAAATCCTAGAACTGTGGTTTTAAAGCATAAGATGATGACATAAAAACACATCGAACATGAATAAACATAAGGATTCATACCATGTATAACATGGGATCATTTTAACATGGTATCATAGAAATTTTGAAATAACATGCAATAATACTTAAGCATGAGTCAAGGATCATTGTACATAGAGTTCTAGTCAAGGCAAACCACTAAGACCACTACTCATGGAGCACGAGGCAAGCCTGACCATGAAGACAGTTGCAGATGACATCTCATGAGAATAATCATTACCCAATGAATTGAAGTGATATCTAATCACACCCATCATAACACATTCCAGAATACATTTTCAACATAAATAATCATACATATGAAATCAAACATAAACATAAGGGTTACCCATTGAAATAATTTGGTATCATAATCATGTCAAAGAGAATATCAAAAGGGAAAATCATAATGGTGTCTATAAAGGAAGGATTTAAATCATACATGGACAATAATAAGGGAATATATGAATATATAATGATAATTTATTTCAAATTGATGTGAATAGAGTGTTTAAAATAAATTTAGAAACAAATACTTTTAGTACGGTTTGAGGGAAAACATTCATGATGATTTAAAATGAAAAAAAATAATTGTTCGTATAAAAATGGAATTTAACAATAATATTTTTTTCACGATAAAATTAGCGAGTTTAAAAAACATATGGTGTCTTAAAATATATTATAGAGTGCACATAAAAATTTGTAAGAATTCGGGAAGTTCCTTTTAACCGGGCTTGCTTCTCGAGAAGAATTGAAAATGGATCCTTTTTAAAACATGTATTTTCCCATAAAAGAATGATGATACGATATGGATACATGAGTTTTGAATATTTAAATAGAATTTAGAATAAGAACACACTAATTAAGAGGAATTACATTTTGTTATATAGAGACAAAGAGTAACCCAACAGAAAAATAGAGGTTCGGAAAGGATCACTTACCTTATGCTTGAAACGGTTCTGCACTTGATCATAATTTCATGAATAATAAAATAATATTATTTAATTAATAATTCTAGAAACATTTATACATTTAATTTATTTATTATAATTTTATTTAGTTCATTTATGGATTTTTTGATAAGCTATAGTGTTTAATTTCATCATTTTAGAGATTTTTTTATCAAAATTTTCATGATTGATTCGCTTGTATATGAGTATGGAAGTTCATATAGAATGTTTATAATTATCTAGAATTGAAATTATATTTATTTAATGTATATATATGTTTAATTGGTTTTATGTATTGTTTCTTTCCATATATTTGGATGAATCATTAGATAACATGTTAATGATAGTATTTTAGATAAGATTTAGTGTTTTTTCGATCAAAACAAACTAATTTTGTTCTATTATTTAATATCATGTATGTATAATTATTCTAAAAATTTATACAAGAAAAAATATATAAATTATAATCTAGATCAGAAATAATAATAGTATGATGGCCCACCCTGAAGATGGTAATAGAAATTGAAAACATGTCATCCTTGAATGTGATTAATTAACGCATCACGGACAACGATTTCATTTTTTGAAAAAAAAAAGAAAAGGGGAAATAATTTATGATGGATTATTAAATAAGAATTATAAAATTCTAGTATATGTATTTTATTGGAGTAATCATTACAATTGGATGAGGGGAGTTTTGGATAGAATAAGAAAATAAAGAACTTGAAAAGAAAAAAAAAGAAACAGAAAGAGGAATTTATGTCTTGAATTAATCCTCCTTGAGAGACTCCTTACGGAAAAGGTTTTGGTCTTTTGATAAAACCAATAGCTCATAGAAATGAGGGAGAGGTTTAAGAAGATATTTGAGAAGAATTTAGATAATAATAAAATCTAAGAGATGCGAGGAGAAGAGGCGATGATGGGTAGTATTTATAGTAGAGGAGAGGGGTGTTTTCTCATTATTTTACGGATGAGTTTATTATTATTATCAAGCCTAGGAATAGATTTAGAATTATCAAAAAGGAATATTAAAATAATATATGATAGTTCCTGATTTTTGGCTTACATATTCCATAAGTTATCCATTACTCTATAATTCATGTATTTAGCTTTTATTTTAAATTACCCTATTTTACAATTCACCAAAAATTCAGGTATTTCATAAAAAGGGAAAAAAATCACCCTAACTATTTTTTAACATGTAAAAATAAAAAATGAGATCCATTTTATGAAAATAATTTTCCAAATATGAGAAATTTAATTTTCAAATAAAATCATCATTTACTCAAAAAATAAAAAATTTAAATTTATAAATGATTTTATAACATTTTGAAAAATTAATTAAGGTCTCATATAATATAAAGATTACGTAAATCCCCTATATATTAAAAAGAAAATATCACATTTTAACCAGGAGGGGACCCATTACATTATTACGAAAGGTTGCCTTCGACTAGGGATCGTTTCGTGGAGGTTTGCTTCTACTTCGGTGGTGAGGAGTCGCGGAGGGGATCCTAACAATGGTGGAGTGATGTCTTTGATCTGTTGAACAATCATTAGCCTTGGGGGAGCTTGAACGGTTATGTGTTGGGCTCGATCCAGAATGGTGGAACCACTTAGTGTTTAGTTTTTTGGGCCTATGTGGTTCTGTTATTAATTATGGTCTCATAAAACAATCATATAATTATAATATAAGGAAGTATTAATTTATGAGTACATTTTATGGAAATTCATTTTCCTTTTAAACATTATATTAATTATAAAAATTAAATTAAATAATTATGTATTATAAAAATATCAACAATTAATTAATAATTTCTAAAAAATTTATTTTCTTATACTATTAAATAATTATTTTATATTACCATTTATAATATTCTTAAATTGTAGATTTACTTTCTTAGAGGAGATTACTATTTATTTGGCTAGTTTACTATTCATAAGTGTAATCTTATTATTCCTCTAGTTATGTTACTATGTCATCGATATGGTTTCTTTAACTTTTATAAATACTTATTATTTCATTTATTCATCATTTGTAAAGTTTGTATTATGTTCGAAATTTTATTTTATGTGATTATACTACATGAAATATCTATAAGAAGGGAATTTTGTTTGATAAATTTTTGGGCAATTAAAATTTTATGGGGATATGAACTAATGATACCATACATATTATTTATATAAATGCTTTATGATTATAATGATTTAATATCTATGAAACCCATTTTATTTTCCATAGATTAAGGTATGATAAAATGATAAATATTTTCATGATCATGTTGTATTTGTTTTAATGGATTATTATTATGTAACAATTTTTTCTATCATATTCATCCAATTAATTAAGTAAATATTTAACTTTCATGAGATTAAAGTATACATAAGTGGTTATCCAAAGACAAAAAATAGGGTACATGTGGGGTTATCCATACCCCAAATAATTGTGTACATGGGTGGTTATCCTAAGCCCGAGGTAGGTACATGAGTTCTTATCCCAAGCTTGGAATGTAAAGAATATCATGGTGGGAAAATGTGACATATTATTTGTATAATTATGATTATGAAAAACTTTATTCCACTATTTTATGATATTATCTTATAATAATGTTATTCTCTTATGGTTCATGTTATTTGTGTCATTTATGATTCATGTTATTTGAACTACCAATATTTAGGTCGTGGATGATGATTATGATCTATTAATTATTTTATATGACTTTAAAATGTTAACATCGTGTTATTGTACACTTATTATCATTTTACACTTAAATGATCATTGATATCTATTTTGTTTAACGTTAATAAGATTTTGAGA
The DNA here is from genome assembly GCA_963277665.1 of Viscum album. NCBI lineage: Eukaryota > Viridiplantae > Streptophyta > Magnoliopsida > Santalales > Viscaceae > Viscum > Viscum album. The sequence goes on from OY728150.1 coordinate 1,515,601,320, forward strand.
TCATCCTTTATTATATTTCATTTCCTGAGGATATGAATAATGATCTTACGTATGGTATGTATAAGAAGTTTTTTAGTTGTGAAGAAATTAATGTGATCTGTTATAGATATTATATGTGTCAGTTTTTTATGAATCCATTTTTCCAAATACACTAAATTTTACTATTCTAGATTGGATCATAATGATATTTAACGAATATTCATATAATTAGATGTAATATTTATGTTTTAAATTATTGGTTCACCTCAACCCAAAATCAAAATATATTATTTGAGGTATGATTAATGTCTTTTATACCTTAGAATCGGTTTTTATAGATAAAGGAAAAAAGACTATTCTTTTAACATATCCCTTTTAAGTGAACAAAAGACTCAAGTGAAACCTCTAATCTGACCCTTATTGATGCAAACATTCAATATAATGGGTTATGTTATCACAATCTTCTATTAACAATGTGATTTGTCTCTTAGAGAATATAAATTCTCATTGGAACTTCTTATATATTTTATGAGATCATATGAAGTCATTATTGTTATCCACTAGCTATTTACAATAAAGTCTAGATTAATTGTTTCTGATAGATTATGTAGTGGAAGTTGGATTATGGGTTAATATCTTACTTCATTATAAAGAAGTAATTATAGTCAGATTTGGTTGGGATCACATAAATGAATATAAAGACAATTTTTCATCAGTTATCTAGCTTGTCTCTTAGTGTAGAAAACTCAATCGATTATTGTTTCCAAGATATATTATAGAAGTAATGGGATTTATTAATTGTTTTCATTCATGGGTAAAATTATCATACAGATGTTGAATTTTCTATTCACTTGAATTTTGGGACCACTCAAATATCTTTAATATCATATCATATAGCTTTGAATGAGCTTCCATAGCTGAGCATGAAATTGGAGAACATTGAAAGGAAAAGATTTATTTGCCCTAGTGTGTCCCCCTAGGAAGCTCTGATATTATTCACTAAGATGGAAGATGAGATCCAAAGGATTTGTTTGGATCATAGCCACCTTAATCGGGTAAATATTAAGAACATTTATCATTTTTTGATAATCGATGACCAATTATGTTATCTGACAGGGGAAAATTGGTTCTCCAAAATCTCCCTTAGGTCATGTTATCACCTGTTGTAGGCTCGTTAGGATGACATAATGAATATAGAATTTTGATATCACTATTGTTACTATGATTACCTATAGATTCGTTTTGGCATGAAAAAATCCCCATTGATTCTTATGAGACTCATGAACTAGATCATATACCCTTTCCTATACAAGTTTGTGGTGGTCTTTTTTAATGAAATACTTATATACTTGATATCATATGTGAAGAATTATTCTCAACTAAAGATGTACCTTGACAAACGTAAAGATAATAAAATATATTTTAATATCTTGAATTTATATTTCTAGATTTGATAGTTCCACATTCTAGGACATTTCATCTAAAAAAGTTGAGTAGTAGTGGACCAAGTGATGATCAAGGTGGTTCTAGCTTTGGATCCACCTAAGAGTGTGAAGGAGGTTTGGATCTTCATTGGGTTGTCTTGTTACTTCTAATGATTCATGTAAAATTTCTCTATTATTGAGACTCCCTTAACAATATTGAACCTAAATGGGTTGACTTTTATCTAGTCACAGAACTATATTGAGCTTTTTGAAGAGTTATGGAAGAAGATAATAAGCTATCCCATATCAAGGTTTTTAAAATAGGGGTTGGGTATGTTGTGTTTTATTTTTCCTTTGGAGTGGGTATTGGGTGTGTTTTAATGAAATGGTATTTGGTTATTACTTATGTATCCCACAATTTGATACCCCATGAGTATAACTATGTAACTCATGATAAAGAAATACAAGTTGCGATGTTCTCCATAAGGACTTTGTGACACTATATTCTTAGTGAGTGGTTTCCTATTTATTCTATCCATAAGAGTCTAATGTAAATATTGATTTAGAGATATTTTAACATGATAAAAAGTTTGTGGCTGGATTTTTCACATGATTATTACTTTAAGTAACTATATACTACTTAAAAGGGAATGTGGGGGAATATGATCTTAGTAGGAAATATCTTTACAAATTTATAGTTAAGTCCTTAAAGATGTTGGACTCATTGAAACTAACCTTGGTAGATATGGGGGTGATAACATACCTCTAATAAATGGTTGTAACCCATCTAATTCTACAATGTGTGAGGGATTAAAGACATAAAGGTTTTGATTGTTATGTTTTATTATGACCATATTTTCAAAGGACATGCTCCGAATTGATTCTATGAAGGTGGCGAGTGTCACATACTCTTAAAATGAAATACTATGGTTCAAGGCCAAATTTCATAGGATGTTATGATATTGATCCATACATCTCCGATAATAGTATATCCTAGAGTGGAAAATATGTACCAATATCTTTGACGGTATTTTTGGTGGCAAGGACTGAAGAAGAGTGTTGTAGAAGTCATCTCTCAATGCCTCACTTTTCGAAAGGTGAAGGATAATCATCAAAATATAGTGGGGTTTTCCTAGCTAATTGATGTATAGAAATTTAAATTTGAGGGTATATCCATTTATTTTGAAAAGTTAATTCCATAGATAGAAATATTTCATGAAGTCATCTAGGTGATCATAGATCGACTCACTCAGTCAGTCCACTTTCATTCCTTTAAAGAGATGTGTTTAGTAGAATGATTAGCATGCTTATATGTGTAGATGATCATCTTAATTCAAAGTGTTAATTCAATGAGTAACTCACAATGTAATTATCGCTTCATGTATTGTTTGTGGAGAGGATTGAATGAATATTTTAGGACCCTATTTTGGGTGAGGATTATGTTTTACCCTCAGAAAAATAGCTAAAATAAGTTTACCATTTAGGTCCTGGGGGACATGCTATAGGATTTCATGTCAGATTTTGGTCAATTATGGGAGGATCACCTACCATTGGTAAAGTTTACATACAACAATATCTATCACTCTACTATTGGTATTTCTCCAATTGAGGTTCTTTAAGGGAGACCTTGTAGGGAACCACTTTGTTGGTCATGGTATGGAGAATCATCAATTATAAGGATAGAGGTAGACGGTGAAAAGATTAGAAAAGTGTATATATTTTATTAATGGAGTATGATATTATAGATCCATTATAATTCCTACATGGACCGATGAAAAAATACTTTATAGTTTATCGAGGGAGGCCATGTGTTAATGAAGGTCTCCCCTCAACATAGTTAATAGAGATTTGACTGGGGTGGAAACCTATATCCAATGTCTATTAGTCTATTTAAAATTATATTAAGGATTTTAAAGGTATCATATTTTATGACCTTATATCCATATTTATATCAGTTTTAGGGAATGTTTTACATGTCACAACCAAGTAGGTACATTAATGAACAATAACATGTTATTGACTACGGGGAGATGGTAATTGAAGAAAAATTTTCATTTTTATAGTACTTGGGGATAGTAGAACACTATAATGAGAAGTTACATCATGGGTGAATTATTCCAAATGTATGTGTGCTATGGTAGCATGAAAATCATTAAGAGGGCTCATGGGGTTGGAGGAACAAGATGCGAGCTTAGTATCATCAATTGATTGATTATATCCTACTTTTTAGTATGCATTGATTTATGGGTGGGGAGAATTTAACTACTTTGGTTTTTTATTTGACTTTGGGAATATTATAAAAAATATTCATGGTTATATTCATGTATTTAGTTTATAATTTTGGGAAATTTATGGTCCCGATATTGATATATTAAAAATATTTAACATATTAACTCACACTCATGCATAAATTCCAAAATAATGAATTATTCATTGAAAATTGAATAAGATTTTATAACTGAGACCTCTATTGATTCTATAGTGTGGGTTATACCCTATGCATGACATAAGGTTTATTCACATTGAACCTCTGGTCGATATGTAATCATGAGTGGATAATATAGGAATTATATTAATCTAATCCAATAATAAATTAAATTCTACAAATAAATGTATAAAATTGGAAATTATTTATCTAAAATAAGTTATTGTGGATACATATACTTATCCACATAACCCTAAGAGATATGTAAATAGGGATAGACACCATGGGGGGAATTCATGGTATTGAAATTAGATTCAATGAAACTCATGGGTCCTTAATAAAATTGATGGGGATCACCAATGATATCAGAATATGTTAATTCTTCATAACTGATTGATCCAACATCGAGTTAGGGATATTTTTTTATTAATTTATCACCATTTTGATATCATTTATATTATAGCAAAATTATTCTAAAAATTTAATTCATAATTAATCTTTTTTGATCTCGATTAATTTATATTTTTGTTAGACTAATGAATTTGGAATAATTGATTTTATAAAATTCAATATTTATTTTTTTCAATTTATTCAATAACAATATATGACGGCTAATCATGTACCTTAATATTTGATTATCTATTTTTTCATAGATTTTTCCTTTATTCTTCATTCATTCATAACAAGTATTTAGTTTATCCAGTGATTTAATTTTCCCTATATATAAAATTATTGTTCAATAAATTATCTGTTCCATGAATTGTTGTTGGAAGAATATATTCAAGGATTATGGTATGGGGAAGGATCATTTACATAAATAGGAATTTTTAGGGAACTAAGATGATTATTTCTTAGGATAGGATGTGTTATTAGCCCAAGAAGCTGTTAAGAGTTTTAAATTCCCACTATAGTTGAAAAAATATGACTTCATGATTGATATTTATGTTAATAAATAAGGATTTTGAGTTATTTGATGATAATTATGGTAGATAGTGAAAAATAAACAAATCTTTGGGAGTAATATAACTTTATAGGAAATTCTCGATTATATGAAGTGTTTTTTAAAGAACACATGTCGTGTTTCTTTGAAGACAACGTTATATGATTTTTAATCATATGGTCATGTTGTTGGACCCACCCACCATTAGACCCTATAAAGAAATATCGGTGTGTACATAAGTACATGCATGGGGAACTTGGGTGGCCTATGAAACTATGTATTTTAGGCTTCACCTTGTGAAACTCCCAATGGAAAATGAATTAGGTAGTGAGGCACATACCGAGTTCTACACCTGGACCCACACTGTGTCACTCGATCAACATATCATGAAGTTGGCCATTTTTATACCATGTTGAGAATTAGTGCATGAATAGGTTTTCAACATGGGGTAAACCTCATGTACCACTTGAACCCATCATATACCTATTTACATGGATTAAGATGATTGAGTGACCCCTTATAAGTAGAGTTATGATAATGATGGGAATGAATGTGATGTGTGCATGATTGACCGTATCAGTTTTTGGAGATCATGTAATGTCCCAATGTTTTATCAATCATAATCCCCTTGTTTTAATTTTTTCATGTGGTATAATAACAATATTACATTGTAAAATCTTTATAAATGCTGAATGATGGAAATAAGAAGTGTTTCAAGATGTTAAGGTACCTATACTGATTAAATAGTAACTTAAACGTTAAAATAGTAATGTGACCCTTATCAATAGTAAACCAACTAATAGAATATTAACCTCACCAATAAATGTATAAATAAAAATTATCCATCTTATAAGTGACAATATGATAAATTATATCATAGTATAAGTAAATAATTTTTTAAAAAATTATTAATTAAGTATTGGTATTTTTGAAAGTCATAGGTATTTAATTACAATTTTATGACTAATTCATAATTTAAAAGAAATTTTATTTTCAAAAAAATTATTCAAAAAAAATTATTTTTTTTCCTAATGGTTATGAGTTAATTTTATGAGACATTAATTAATTTTTGAAAGTGTTAAAAAAGTAGTTTTAATTTTAAAATATATATTTTTATAAATGTTGTTTTGAATTAAAAGTAAAATTTCTCATATTTATAAATTATTTTCATAAAAAAGAGTACATTTTTGAATTCTAAACATCGAAAAATGGTTAGGGTGAATTTTTGAGAATTTTCCAAAATACATGAACTTTGGTGAATAGTAATATAGGATAATTTACAATATATATACAATATATGTTAAATACATTATTCATTGAGTCATGGATGATTTAAAAACAATTGGTTTGAACTAAAATGATTTAATTAATATATATTTTTCTCAATAATGAGTACTAATTATTGTATTTAGGAAAATAATAAAATAATGGTTAAAATATTAAAAATAACACCCTCCTCCTCCACTAAAATTACCACCCCTCAACAACTCTTATAATCAAACTTCTCAACCCTTGAGAATCTTCCAAATTCTACTCTATAGTCTTCCCAGACATCTCCCTCACGTCTATGATATTTTTTTCTTAACAAAATACCCAAACCAATCTCCTAAGGAGGTTCTTAAGAATAAGGAATCAAGATGTAAAACCCTCTTCCGTTTTCATTCAATTTCTTTTTCATGTTCCTTTATTTTGTTATCTTATCCTCAATTACCCTTTTACAAGTGGCATTAAAAAATATTATCTTACATATACTGAAATTTTATCATGTTGATGGAGTAATTATTCATCAAAGATCATCCCTTATCATTTTTATTTTAATAATGAAACCATCATCTGTGAGGTGTCGGTCTATCACCTTCGTGGACAATGTTATTTAAAGATTTAATTTCACCTTAAATGATGTTCATGAAACCATTTTTATGGTTGAAAAATATTATGAAATATTTATTTTATCTTATGTAATGTTTTGGAATCAATTTTTTTCACATAATATTAATTTATAAAACAAAATGAATTCATTGTGAAAAAAAACTAAATTAATCTAAACAATTATCATTAATGATTTATATAATGGATCATAATAACTTATAAAAAAATTATTTTAATATTATATAAGATCATTAATAACATAAAAGTTCAATTATGTATAACTCTCCTAATTCTACATGATTTTCCATTAACATATACAAGTTCATCGATCATGAAAACCAAGGAAATCAACGCTTCCAAAAAATGAAATTGTATATATTAAACCATAAAAGTCCATAAATGAAATTAATAGATATTTAATAAATTAGAAAATGTATAAATGGTTTTGTAATTATTAATTATTGAATCAAATTTTATTATTCAGGATATTACGACCATGTTCCAAATCATTTCAGACCTAAGTTAAGGGATTTAACGAGTACCTCCATTATTCCTTCGGGTTACTCTTTATCTCTTTTTACAAAAATAAAATTCTCATTTATTTTTATGTAAATATTCTAAATTTTATTATATGTTCTAAAATAATGTACAAATATCCATTCATCCTAATTTTTTTAGTGATATACGATTTTTTAAAGGTTCCCTACTCAATTATTCTCGATAAGCTAACCCAAAGTAAGGGAAATTCTGAAATTATTACCCAACACCAGAGGAACTATATAATATATTTTAATTCGAAATTATTTTTCAAAAAACACTAATTTTATTATGAAAAATTTCATGGTTCATTTTTGGTTTTATATAAAATATTATGCTATTTTCTGATTAAAATGCTCTTTTTTATTTTCCTTAAACCGCGCTAAATTGTTTTATTTATAAAGACTTTTAAACCCCTTTTTACATGTATTCACTTCATTTTGACATCAATTATAATGATATATGCCTATATTTATTTATGAATGTCCATGCATGATTTATATCCATTATTTCATGGACACCACTATGACATTACCTTTTGATATGCCTTTTTGACAGAATTGTGATACCCAGTTCTTTCCATGGTTAACCCTTATGTTTATGTTTGAATGCATATGTATTATTCAATATGTGGAAAACATATTCATAAACATGTTATGATGGGTTATCCTATATATATATATATATCTAATGAATTGGGTGAAGTTTTGTCTCCTGAGAAACTATGTGCAACGGTAATGGTGGAATCCTTGATGCATGATCCTCTATGTGCAACTAGCTTGACTCATGATCCTCTATGTGAAATGATCCTTGAATCATGGTAAAGTCATGTTTTAAGTTGTTGTTACATTACTATTATTCCTTGATTATATGACACCGAGTTCTATATGATATGATTCAATTTGTTTAATTATGTCCCATTCCCTTATATATAATTATGTTTTATCTTCCAAACATTGTGCTAAGCTTTATTTTGATGTTTATTCCCTTATATTGATTTTTAGATCATCTATTTATTCATGTAATCCTCAGATTATCCTAATATGATGTAAGGGATAAATGGATGTTAAAAGCTAGTATTGGATGACAAATAAAGAAGTGTTTTGTAAGTCACATGTTTTTAGAATTATGTACCTAGTCTTCTAATTTTATAGACTTTATGATACTTGGCTTGTAATTTGATGTTTAATTATGATTTAAATCATGTAACAATATGTGTAAAAGGATACAGTCAATATAGTTTTTATCAGAGAAAATATTTAGATATTTTTTGAGATAACGAATAGAGCACTTTTGTTAGAACCCAAGGGATAAGACTAAGTATGAGATAACATCCATAAATATTTTTAAGTATAGAGAAATTGGTTTATCAAGAAATTACATGCATTTATGGATTATACATGTTGATGTCATTCTATGAGAAATTTACCTTGGAGTAACATATCTAACATGGTATTTTGGTCCTGAAATGGGGTAACCTGGTACACAATTAATGGGCCTTATTGCACACTTAGTTTGACCCCATCAGGGGATATTCAATGATAAATTCACATTCTCATTACAAAAAATTATTAAGGGACCAAAAAATACCATAAGAACATATGTTAGTAAACATATCATGGATAACCTATATTTAATCTTAGGGAATCACATTTTAGGATATAATTTTCTTTTAAGAGTTTATCCTTTTATGATTAAAGTTTCCATTTTAGGCTTATCTGATATGTATTACAGACCCCTAATTATACATTGTTATTCCTATTTAATGTTAGAAAATAGAAAAACCCATGAAAATAATCAATGTTATAGGGAATGTGATGATTTCCATAATGAAATTCTAGATATTATTATAATGGGTGCTTAAAAAATTATTACTGTACTTGCTCAGTTGGATAAAATTATGAATAATAATTTCAATTTCATGGAATTCCCTCCTTATCCAAAGAAAGAGAATGTTTCCCTTGAATCCTTCATTTGGAAATTTCCACCATTGTTTAGGGTATCTTTTAATCCCCTCATCATAGAATAGTGGATTGACTCAATTATGAATATATTCACTATCCTCCAGTTCTTAGAAGAATAGATAGTTGTGATGGAAGTCTATCATTTCGATGGGGATGGAAATCAATGGCGGACACTAATAAAAAATATGAAGTCAAAGGGGGAAATTGATTCGAAGGATTAGGAGTAATGAAAGAAATTGATTTTCAATAATTATTTTCCCCAAACCCTCCATCTCATGATGGAAATTGAGTTCCTCAGACTTAAGTATAAGGAGGATGAGTCTATTGGGGTGTATGAAGAAAACATTACCATGATTTAAAGATAAAAATCTAGCTTTATAAAGAACACCGAAATCAAGGTGGATCACATCTTTTCCATACTAATGATGAGTCTGTGAAAATAATTTGTGATTTGAGACTATGAGAATTATGAGGAGATTTTCCATTGTGCCCGTAAGGTTGAAATGAAGATCAAAGACTCTCAATGGTCTCATGGACTTGGGGACAAGAAGTCAAAAATGAAGTCTAATATTGATGGATCTACAAAAAAATCCCATGATAGAAATAAAAACAAATATACCACATGTCAAAATTGTGGGATTAATCATCTGGAGAACTGTCTAAAGAAAACCAATAAATTCTTCATATGTGGAAGAATGGGGAACCAGACGAAGAATTTCCAAAGGGATATGAAGAACTCCACTAAAGATGAAGATGAAAATATGGTTTAGATCAACAATCATCCTGTAGTGAAGTGTTTCAACTATAGGGAAAATGGTAATTTTTCAAATAAATTCCCTAGGCCCAGGGTTTTTAGATGCAATCCACAAAAATAGCCAAGGAAACAAGGATGGACTTATTCTATCTCTACATCTATTGTGGAGCCGGAAAATGATGTGGTCATAGGTACACTAGTTATTCATTTAATAATATAGAAAATACTATTTTATTATGGTTCTACTCTTTCTTTAATAAATTTAATGATTATATGAACTATTTAAAAACCAACGTAAATTTTGGAGGTTGAGTTATCTTTGATAATATCTAATTGAGAAATTATTATGTCAAAGGTACATAAATCCTCCCCATTAAATGTTTGTGGAATGAACCTCCCAGAAAATCTCATCATAATTCTTTTGGTATAGTTTTATGATATATTGGGAATGTATTGGCTATGTTTATACAAAGCTATCATAAACTATTAGGAAAGGGATACCACTCTTCAGATTCCATAGATTCCTTTAATTGATTACAATTGTTAGTAATAATATGAATCTCCTTCAAAATCATCATCTCATGTGTGGATATTAATTCCCTATAGGCAAGTACATCTCTCTAAAATGATTGAGACAAAGGGGATGATCAAGCTAAAAGATACTCCCATCGCGAGGGATTACATTGATGTATTCCATTAATAATTTTCTAGTCTTATTCTGGATCGAGAGGTTATGTTATAAATTTAACTTATTCTTATATCTTTACATATATCAAATAAACATTATAGAATGGACAATGTTGATATAGAAGAACTGAAGAAGAAATTATTAGAGAATCCAGACAATGATTTTATAAGACCTAGTGCTTCACCATGGGGTGTGGAATTCTTCTCTATCAAGAAGAAGGATTAATAAATGAACCTCTACATCTATTATTGTGAGCTCAATAAAATAAAGACAAAGAATTAGTATCCCCATCAATATATAGATGAATTGTTCGATCATCTATGTGGGGCTAGTTATTTCTCTAGGGTGGCCAATCAATCGGCATATCACCTTTTAAAGGATAGGAAGGAAGATATTCCTAAGATTTCCTTTTGAAATAGGTATGTACACTATGAGTTCACAGTGATTCCTTTTAGACTCAATAATTATTTAAACTTTTCATGGAATTAATGAATAGATTTTTCAGATATTACCTCGAAAATATTCCGATAGTCTTTATTGATGATTTTCTGATATACTCTAAGAGCAAGGGGGAACATGGGGATTATTTGAATACTGTGCTGAAGAATTTTAAAATAGAGAAATTATATGAAAAGTATAGTATATGTGAGTTCTATATGGAGGATTTATCATTCTTAGGGAATTTTATCACTAAAAAAGTAATATTCGTGGACCCTTCTAAGAAAATGAAAATCAAAGAGTGACCCAGGCTGACATGTTTAATGGAGATTTGCATATTTCATGTTCTAGTCCGGTATTACTGATGATTTTGGAAGAAATTATAATGATTATCAAGCCCAATAACCAAGATTACATGAAAGGGAGTGAAGTTTTTGTGGACTCAAGGATGTGAAGAATGCTTTAAGGAGGTCAAAAAGGGATTATCGCTGCACGAGTACTAACAATCCCGGAAAGTGGAGAACACTTTTTGGTGTACAACGATTCGTCAAATAAAGGATTAGGATATGTACAAATTAAAAATGATAAATTAATAGCCTATTCCTCAAGGAAATTTAAAATTCATGAGAAAAACTACCCTACAAATGAGTTAGTGTTGACAGTTGTGATATTTGTGTTGAAAATCTAGTGGCATTATCTCTATGGGGAGAAGTGTGTGATATATACTAATCCCAAGAGTCTCAAATATATATTCACATAGAAGGAGCTTAATATACATTAGTGAAGATGGTTACAACTCATTAAGGATTAGGACTTCTCAATCCCCTACCATCCTGGTAAGGAAAATAAGCTGGTAGATGCTCCATGTATAAAGGATCTTTCATATTTATCAATGATTAGTGCTTAGAAGGATCCAATAATCTAATAATTTCAAAGGATGACCTTTTGAATCATTAATGACGGAAAACAATCAATCATTTCTCAAATGATTTCTCAACTGTTCCTTGTGAAGAAAATAATGGATTCTTAAAGAAATGGTGTGGAAATTTAGAAAAGGGAAGAAGCTATCCAAAATGGGAAATCATTAAAGTTCAAGATCGGTGCGGATGGATTCATAATATTTGGGTCTCAAAAATGTGTACCATTCAATACAGAGATAAATTAAGGTCTTCTGAATGGCACACATAGCTCAACCTTCTCTATTCACCCAGTGAGCACAAAGATGCATTGAGATATCCAAGGGACCTTTTGGTGGTACAATTTGAAAAAGGAGATCACTGAATATACATCATAGTTCTTATAATGTTAGAAAGTGAATTATGAAAGGACAAATTATAAAGGGATGACGTAACCATTACCCATACGAATATGAAAATTGAAAAAATCACCTTGGACTTTGTCGTGGATCTTCCAAAGTCATCTAGAGGAAACATTGTTATATGGGTTATTGTGGATCATATTACAATGATAACTCACTTTTTCATAATTTGAGGGGACTTATCAATGTATCCACTTGAATGGAAATATATCAAAGAAGTGGTAAGGATTCATTGAGTACCACTATCGATTGTATACAATCATGATCTGATATTAACCTAAATGTTTAATAAAATTATCCAACATGCTCTAAGAATTGATATGATCTTTAGTAAGACCTATCATCCTGAAACTGTTGTTGAATCCAAGAGACTATTCAGACACTATAATACACGTTTAGATCAAGTTCTGTGGAAATCAAAGGAGGATGAGCCCAATATATTCCTCAGGTCGAATTATCCTATAAGAGTAGTTTCTACTTGATCATCCAAATAGACCCATATAAATCCCCTTAAGGGAAAGATGAAAAACACTGACATGATGGCATGAAGTCGGTGAACATAAGCTGTTAGGATCTGAATTGGTCAAAGAATTAGTGGATAATGTGAAAACCATTCAGTATCACATCAAGGTATCCCAATGTCTATAAAATATCTATGTAGACAATTTTCAATGAGACCTTGAGTGTAAGGTTTGAGACATGGTATTCCTCTGCATATCTCCATTCAATATGATCATGTGATTTTGGGAAGAAATAAAAGCTATGTTCTAGGTACATCAGTCCCTTCAAGATCCTTGATCGTGTCAGAGATGTGGCCTATCGATGAGCACTTCCACCAACCATGTCTCTAATAAATGATGTATTACACATATCCCTCTTATAGAAGTACATATCAGATCCTTCAAATGTATAGAATTCATAGGATTAGAAAATTATATCTCCTATGAGGAGAAGAAAATTGAGATCTTGGATCTTAGAGATAAAGTTTTACGCAACAAGACAACTCACCTTCTCAAAGTAATATAGTGGAACTATATGTATGAAGAGGCAACATGGGAGTTGGAGTAATCAATGAAATAGATGTACCCACACATATTTTAACCTTAGTATGTAAATTAAATTTTGAGGGTGAAATTTCATAAAGAAGGGAAGAATGTAATGACCTAGAGTTTTATCAATGTGAATTCCATTCTTATAAATATTTTATATGGTATAAACACACAGTAAAAAAAATACAATATTTATAAATGATTAATGAAGGAAATAATATGTGTTTCTGGAAGTTAAGGAACCTATATCAATGAAATTGTAACTTGGCTGTCAGAATACTAATGTGACCCTTACGAATAGAAAGCCGAATAATTGAATAATAACCTCATAAATGAAATTATAAAAAAATTATCTATCTTATAAGTGAAAATATTATATAATCATATCATTGTATAAGTAAATAAATATTTTAAAAATTATTAATTAAGTGTTGGTATTTTTGTAAGTCAAAAACATCTAATTACTATTTTATGACTAATTTAATAATTAAAAAGCATATTTATTTTTATAAAATATATTCATAAATTAATATCTTGATGAATCATATCCATGTGATAATTTTACGAGACATTAATTAATTTTTCAATGTGCTAGAAAAACAATTTTAATTTTTAAATATGAATTTTTCGTGTAAATTGTGATTTTAATTAAATTTAAAATTTCTCATATTTATTTATTTTTCAATAAAATGGAGTTATTTTTTGAATTATACACATTGAAAAACCATTAGGTTGATTTTTGTAGAATTTTCTGAAATATTTTAAATTTTGGTAAATAGTAAAATACAATAATTTACTATATATAGACATTGTATGTTTAATAAACTATTCATTGAGTCATGGATTATGTATTAATAATTTATTAAAACTCATGTGACCTAATTACTATATTTATCTTCAAATAATAAACACTATTTTTGTCTTTAAAATAATAATAAAATAATCATTAAAATATTAAAAAAACACATTCCTCCTCCACTATAAAAACCACCCCTCACCACCACTTCTCCTCAAACCATTTAAGCCCCGAGCCTTGTCCAAATTCATCAAAATACTCTTCCCAAACCTCTGCCTCATGTCCAAGAGTTTTTTTCTTAACACAATACCAATACCAATCATCTAAGGAGGTTCTCAAGAAGCAGCAATGAAGAGGAAAATCCTTCTTTTGTCTTCTTTTAATATCCATTTCAAGTTCCTTTAATTTATTATATTCTAATAAATTACAATTGACCAAGTGGAATAAAAAACCCAGTATCATTAATATAATATAATTTTATTATGTTTATAGAATAATTATTCATCAAAGCTTATCCCCTCTCTCTTTTATTTTAAGAATGAAAACATCATATGTGAGGTGTCAATCTATCACATTTATAGATGATATGATTTCATCTTTCAATTCTTCCATTAAGGCTATTCATGAAACCATTTTATGTCTAAACCAAATTATGATATATGTATTAAATGTTATATAAATTTTTAATCATTTTTTACACATGATATTAATTTATCAAAAAAAATGAATTCATTGTGATCAAAAAACACTAAAATAATCTAAACAATTATCATTAATGATTTATCTAATGAATCATCCTCACTTTTATAAAAAATTTATTTTAATATTATATAATATCAGTAATAACATATATGTTCATTTTTGGAAAAATATCCTCATTATACATGATTTTTCATACACAAATATAAGTAAACTGATGAAAAAAACCAAATAAATCAATGCCCTCAAATGATGAAATTGAGTATCTTAACCCATAAAAATAGACATAAATAAAATTAATAAAGTTGAAATAAATTAGTTACATATATAAATATTTTTTGAATTATTAATTTTTTAATCTAATTCTATTATTCTGTATATTAAGATCCAGTGATAAATATTTTTGGACATATGGTAAGGGACTCTATCCGAACTTCCATTCTTCCATCGGGTTACACTTTCACTCTTTTTAAGGATATAAAATTATATTTTTTTAATATATATAATATATTTATATTTTATATGTTCCAAAATAAGGTATCAATATCCATTAATCCTTATTTTTTTGGGATACACATGTTTTTAAAATGTCCCCTACTCATTTCTTGTCGATAAGAAATCCCGATTTAAGGGAACTTCCAAAATTCTTACCCAACCTCAAGTGAACTCAATAATCTATTTTAAGCCACAATTATTTTTCTACAACCAATAATTTTTTTATGAAAACTATCATCATTCAATTTTGGGTTTATATAAAATATTATTCCCTTTTCTTCTAAAACTTTTTTTTTTAATATTTTCCTTAAACCACAATAAAAAGTTTTTTTATAAATTTTCATAAATTACATTATTAAATGTATTATCATAATTTGAAATCACTTATTATGATGTATGAATATATTAATTTATGAATTTACATGTATTATTTTAAACAATCCTTTCATAGACAACACTAGGATATTCCATTTTGATATGCCTTTTGGTGTAATTATGATTCCTAATTCCTTCCATGGTTAACCCTTATGTTTATGTTTTATTTCATATGTATGATTATTTATATGGAAAACATATTCATAAAAATATTATTATGGGTGTACCCAGATAGAGCTAGAATTAATTGGGTAATGTTTAAACTCATTACATGTTATGTGCAATGATTTTGATGGTAGCCTTGACTCATGATCCTTAATTTGCGACGATCTTGACTCGCGATCCTCCATGTTCAACGATCCTTGAATTGTTCTAATGTCATTTTTATACTTTTATAACATTACTATTATTCCATGATTATATTACTCCATGTTCAAAATATTATGATTCTATATATTTAATCATGTTATATGACCTTTTATATCATTACATCACGCCTTCTGACCCATGTGTTAAGCCTTATTTTAATTTTTATTCACTTATTGGGATTTTTAGATAATCCTTTTGTTAATGTTATTACCACATTTTCCAATGTATATGTAAGGGATAAATTGAAGTTAGGAGATTACAATGGATGATAAATAATGAAATTTCTTATTAAGTCCCATTTTTTAGTTTTATGTACCTAGTATTCCAAGACAGAATACTTTATGATCATTGGACTATTATTTGAGGTTTAATTATACTTAAAATCATATAATGATATGTGTAAAAGCATTGGGTAATAATATAACATGCTTCAAATTCAAACACTCTTAGTGAGTGGAAACACTCAATTACAATATTGTTTTCATTTGGGTGAATTTTCCTCTTACCAACCGTCGGTAAGGACAGACCCCACCCCATGGGATTGTGGCGTGGGATCCTCTAAATATGGATTAGATAAGTTAATTATCCCCTAAATAATTGGGGTGTTGGATACTCTACCTATAGGTTTGGTATCCCCCATGTCCATTGATCTCATTCAGTGAATGGGATCCTCTAATGGAGTTAGCATCTCTACTATAATACTAGGGGAATGAGATAATCCTATATAGGTATAGGGAAGTTATGTGGGTTTAACTTTTAGATAGATCTATGGTATGGGTAGAAGTGTATAATTTTTGGGATATCTGTAAATAATGAAATCATACTCTGAGGTGGATTACCCCTTCTATGATCATATTTGATCTCCTTATTCTTATCGACTAGACTATGGTTTTGAGTGGACTCTATTCTAATTCCTTAAATATTTTTTATTTAAGGGAGACTTATTTGGTCTTTATATCTATATTTTGAATGGGTTATATCCACATGTATCATTTCATAATAATATGATATATAATTAAGCATTTATCTTGTTGAAATTGGAGTGGGTGGTGATTAGTGGTTCTTGGTAACTATGGAAGAATGTTTTTTTGAATAAAGGTTGTATATTGAGATATCCCCCACTTGTTCTCAAGATGGACTTACTTCTTAGTTATTGCGCCTTTATTTTTTTCTTGATGATTCAGTTATAACCTATCATACATTTCTTATGTTTATAGAGTTTTTATATGCATTTATTACTTGATTTTTTCACTTTTATTCTTTGGTCTAGTATGTTTTAAGATAAATATGATTGTGTATTGGTGAATTAGAGTAAGGCCTCCCATATTTGTAATATGAGTACTCAGTGTTATTCACTATCCCTTAGCCTATTAGAGTTGGGATTAGGGTGGAAATTTTATATTGCCATTGGCCAAGCTGACTTCTTTGGGTTGGGTTTTGATATTTCAGGTGCCCATTCATGGAATTTTATTTGAGTTACACATAACTAGGAAACCCAAATAGGATTAGGTAACCAAATGAGCAATGTTGAGTGAATCTATATGATAGATTTTGGAAAAGTGTTCCCCCATCAAGTATCCAAAAGTCATATATGATATGATTGACATAAGTCTCTATCTAAATATCTATGTTATGAGAGAAATGCTTAAGTAGACCAAATTTTAGTGAAATGCGGATCTTAATCAACTAATTATTATGATGTAATTTTAAAAGGGGTTATCAATTTAGTGGGAGTAAAATTAATGAAATCCATAATCAAATGACTGTGAAACATGATACACATCTGATAAAATCTTTTGATACAGATATAAACAACATCTTTATCCTCAAACCCTACATTAAGATAAATTATATAGGAAAAGTGGATCTTATTAAAAGAAATATCTTACATTGGTACCAAAACATAAGAATAGTTCTTATATGAACACCCTAGATGTTATTGAGGAATGAACATAATTTAGTTTTTTTAAATGATTTTAATTGTTTTCCTAAAATCTTTAATTTTGGTTATTTATGTAATCAAATTACATGGGATACCCTTAAAAATTGTCAGTTGACCCAATATTCCACATAATTTAAGGGTGTTCATTGTCCCCATGGGCCCAAAACTAACAATCTTGCATAAAAAAATACATGATGGAATAATTTATCCAAAAATGAAATAATATACATCATATGTATATATAATAGAAAGGTACAATGTGAGGAAAAAAGGTATATATTCCATTTCCAAATTAAACCATCGATATCGATACAAATCAATAGCCAAATAAAACTAACGTTTTGTGTCTAAAAAACCCATAAGGATAGTTAAAACTAAAAAAACACTAGTCCATTTGATATGCGGAAATCATCCCACCATAACACTACATGATACCTATACCAAGATGACATGAAATTATCCACCTCACTATAACACCTTTCCTTTTCTTGTATCAATAAACAATACATGGTATACACAATTATGTAGGGGTGTTCAAGGTTTGATTTAAAGAATATTAGTAGGATACCTTCTAGTTTTTCCATATCAGGTCTCTGTACAAAAATATAAACATTCTCAACTTTTAATGTAAAAAATGCATGATGAGCAATTATGATTTGGATCCTTAAAATTATAACCTTATATTTAAATCCACTCAATCAATTTGTAATTATTCTTGATCCAACTAAACATTTAAACAATTTATTTTACCAATATGATAAATATATGAAATGATCAGATTGAGCAATTGATATGACATGCTGTTTTTTCCATTCAGTCATTTTCAGGGTCAGTCGTGGTCTTACAAACTTACCGATGGTATGGATGAATCTTTTTCATCATCAATATATGTAAAAATTTATATATCAGAAGCATGGTAAAAATTTCCCCTATCACATAATTCTAAACAATCCAGGTGAAAAGGTTTCAAAAAATATCAACTATATCAAATAAGCTAATCAAATCAAACCTGTACAAACTAAAGAATAGGTAAACAACACCAAGGATCACTACATGCTTGGAGAGATACATCACTTATACCCAAACACAGTCAATCACACACATTAAGTCCTTGTACATTTGTAATGAATATTGGGTGTAGAAGACCAACCCAAAATATGAACCCCCCATGAACATCTACCAAGTCCCTAGGACATTTGGACTATGGATTAGAGGAATTCCCCATGAGTGAACCCCCTAACAGTAAAATGAATGAAGCCAATTTCTAAAACATTCAACTAAAAACCTAAGGACTAAAAAGTTCTATATTTCCCAAATAATTTAATCAAAACCATGATTTTTAAACCATTTTATAAATCCATTTCATAATGCTGTGAAAATACCTCTTTATTTTACTAAAATATGGGGAAAACCATCATCATGAAAAATATTACACTCAAAAATCAATAAGTCTTGCTAATTTATTTAAAAAATAATTTATAAACCATATCAATCAATGTTCATCCATCATAGGTTAGATACAGAACCTATTACCTCAAATGTAGGTCACAGAACAAAATCGATGAGATCGAAAACCACTAGAAGGAACATAAAATGACATATAGAATCCCCATCAACAATTATAACAAGTTATAATTGTATTACATATAAAAAAATGGTCTATAATGATGTTAGGTCACACATAACTCAAAAACCATGAACACATCACCACAACCAACACAAGGATCAACCTCTAAAAGGTGATCACACGATAGATCTTGAATAATCAAACACGAAACAACATGTGGTCAATGGAGATTATAAATACATCCTAACATCATTATGGTGACAAAAGAAACTGTTTGAGTAGAATGGTATCTTATCCAGATATATGAATCAAAACCACTATGGAGATCAAGCACTGAAAAAAGGAACCTGGATGGAGAGGAACACCCAAAATCCTCTAGAAAGAGATGTTGGGTTTGAAGGAGAGGATGCATGTCGAATGATTTAGAATTTTTATGTGATAATGGAAATAAAACATACTGGTATTAATGGATTTAGGTAACAAATTCCTAATCTATGGAATAAATCCTCCAAAAATCATTTATGTTGAAAAACACATCACCTCAGGTTAAAATATCATGAGCAACTAATTTACGACGTAAAATAAATACTTACACCCTAAAAGGGTTTGATGATATAAAAAGGTTTTACAACTTATCCAGATCAAGAAACAAATTTACATCATAAGAGACATATTTAAAATGAAAAAATACACATTCACCAACACTCAACCCAGGATCTATTGTTAAAAATCCAAATCATTATCTATACCCTTTGAACTCGAGAAAATAAAAATTAAACATAAATTTTTTGAATTTATTTAACAAGGATGATACAATTTAGGAGAGTAAATATTGTCAGTGAGGGACCAATAATCAATTTCTATATGTTATAATATTTTTTGGAGAAATATTTTATGTAAGATTATTATCACACTATGGTGGGTGAGGGTCGGGTCGTGATGGGGGATGTTCAAGATACCATCTCACCAAAAAATGGGAATGTTTCACCATGATAAGTTTTTATTTAGAATTAAAAAATCATATCATTAGGATTGGTAACATATTGGTTTTGGGTGTTAAAGTATGCGAATTATTTTATGCGATTAAATCTCTCTATAATCAAGAGAGACCATTCCATGGCCAAGTGCTTTACAATGTGGTGGGTGTTTCCTAGGAGTAAAACTCATCTGGCATACGAATAATTTTCTATTGGGGTCAAGAATCATGTCATAGACTAAGGGTGTCATTAAATTATGAGGATAGTTATGATAAAGGATTGTAGGATTAAATCTTGATTTAGGAGAGATTATGTGTGATGGATGCATAATATTGGTAACCTTACACTGGGGAGGTTGGTCATGTTGTGACCCCTGGGTTGTGCAGTGAATGAATATATAGAGTGTGGCATCATAGTAAGGTTCATGAAGGGTTCACCATGATATTTTTGTCATGGGAGAGGTTATGTTTTTGGAGGGGAGGCCATGATTTCAAGGCATGTCTATTAGATTTTTTATTTAGCTTAGAGGAATGACTCTACACCATGATTGGGAAGATGACACTTTGAAGATGGACTGAGAGGGTTACTGTGTCATGATTTGTATGGTCAAACCACAATGCATTACCTCTAATTTTTTTAATTTAATTATTTTTGAAAGGGTTAAAATATTAAAATATTAAAAAATCATATATTCCTCATCTTCTTTAGGAAACATATGTAACTCTTTCATCATAATTTTCACTTCTATGTTGACATTTCCTCCTTTATTCAATGATTTCACATGTTGTCATTTCAATATATCACCACTAGTGAGTATATGATTCCTCTTAAATTATTTATCCATTTTATATTCAATTACATGTAATTATTCTAGTTACAAAAAGGTATTCCTATTTTAATTTATTTTATATTATTTCTTAATTGGAGCCATTTGGTACTGAATCGACTATAAATATTTAACAGTAATATTCTTACAATAATAAGGTAGACAGACTGTAATCTATACTAACATATAACTCTTTTTCTATAGGAATATGATGTGTGGTCACTCCTACCTAATGTATGCTTTACTAAAAACATAATTAAATGGTTTATTCTTTTGTTTTATGTGGGAATCAGCTTGGTTGGGCTGTGAAAAGTTCCTTGATAGTGGTAGGACCCAAAAATTTGGATAATAAATGTATAATTCCTTGAATTCACGGAATGTGAAATGTTATTGGAAAACCATCAGTTTTTCTTTATGGGATTTGGGACCCCATATGATAAACACAAATTCTCTAGGATGATATCTATGGTTGATAATGTATAGAAATGTGTCCTAGCATTGATTTATCCCTAGATGAGTATTGTTTGGGACCATGATTAAGTGATTTACAACCCTTTGACAAACTATAATGTTGAACATTGAAAATAATGCGATTTAGTTTAATAGAAAAGCGAGGTTATAAGAATTGATAATTTTAAAATTGTGAAATTTAGTGGTTCGCTCATAATTAAATATAGTGATAAATATATTTGTTTTGAGGTTGGGTGCTAACAGCCCTATGATTTTAATGAGGCATTTGTAGTGGTAACTAGTCCCCCTGAGACATTGGGATATATGATGTTTTCTGTGGTGGGTGATAACCAACCTTCAATTTTGTGATATATGATAGTATATGGGGTGGGTGCTAATCCCCCCATAGACTCTTTTCTATATAGTGTTACCTTGGGTGGGAACTAATCACCTTGAGACTCTATGAATTATTTTTGTATTTGGGAAAAGTCTTTATTTACCCAATTTCTTTTGGTGAAGTATGTGGTATTTTTGGATATAACATATCTAGCCCCCAATTTGGTTATTTTTTCATTTCAGAGACATCTATAACTGGAGGATGTAGGTATGGTTGATAATGGATGTCACTGTAGAACCCCATAAATGACTATGTTTATTTATTGTGTTTAAGTTGTTTATTATGGAACATCAACATGATATATGATTAGAATGGATATATACAAGGACAACATTGAGGGTTTACTATTGAGTTATACTCACACCCTTATCTATAATCATGGGTACTTAATAAGACTTTATTATTACAAGCTTGGATAAGGGAATGTACATTTTGCAAGATGATTGATATTTTTGGTTGGGATAGAGCTCTGTAGATAGTACCATATTAGGAACTGAGATCTGTTTTATGTTTACCTATTGTTTTTTTCTTTTTTGGATTTTAGGGTATTGGATCCACCCCTAGGGAATGTTGATTACATATATATGACATGTTTGACTTATACAATGTTCATATTCAAATGGAATGGGTTGAGCTATTTATTTACTAGTATTTAGATTTATTTATTTTTTACTATAGCTTCATTTATATAGATATTATCTTTATTACTTCACCTATTACTTATTTTAACTGATCTAGTGGTATAGACTCCCAATTTTATTATTATTTCTCTTCCGCTAGTCAGTAGCCTCTTGCGTATGGGGAGGTTCAACTGGGGTATTGTAACAACCCTGAATCTAGTATCCCAAAGTTGTTTTTTACTTTATTACATTCATACAAGTTACAAGATATCACATCCCAAAGGATTGAATAGTTTAATAGTCTTGGGATTCCATATACATAAATTATTTCCATGTTAAATTTTAAAAATAAATCATAACATGTAAACCTATTCAAAATTTTATTATTCCATTAATTAAATCATGGTCATCATTAAAATATCACTTTTTATACCATTGGGAAATGAAAAAAATAAATAAATTTCTCATATTTGTAGTAAATGGTTGTGTGCAATGGAAGTAATCCTGGATACCTAAGAAATAAAAATTATATAAAATTTAATAATAAATAAATATAGAATATATTAAATAACCTTATCTTGAAATATATTCATGTATAACTAAATCACATGGAAAATAGTAAATAATTTCATAATTAAGTAATGAATAATTCCATAAATATTATTCCTCATACCAAAAAATCATGATATTATCATAAAGTCATCATTCTAAGACATCATGATATTACCATCAATCCCTTGTGAAATGTCATATTACACACAATCAAGGCATTTTGATACAAAACCATAACTATATATGAAATAATACACCAGGATACCTGGTTTAGTTTGTTTTATGATGCCCTCCTAATGCATTAGAGGGACACAATGAACCCCACCCATCACTTATACATGTACAGTTCATTCCACATGTTTTGAAAGATTATAAAAATTAATCAAAAATATTCCCTAAAATTAAATAAATAATCATATTAAATTGAATACAAAAAACAAAATGTCTTTATAATCAATGAAATAAATTTCATCTTAAACTTACATCAATTAAAATAATATATAATAATTATTATATAGATTTGTAAACATTTTAATGATTCAAAATATACCCATGGTATTAAAAACCATTCAAATTAATTAAAATATTAATGTGAAAATAATTATAGAGAGTTATAGTGGAAGTAGAATAAATCATTATGTGTAAAATAATATATAAAAGATAAACCAATAAGGGACGAACGAAGACAATAAATTAATTAGAAAGTATAGTTTTATATTAAATTAAACCCCATTATTAAATTATAAATAAAAATGGATGTCCAACATTGAAAATAACATTCTTAAATATTTTGAAACAAGGTTACAAAAACAATGTTATAAGTTACTTGCAAACAAACTTTTCACGAGGTGTTAAGAATAATTTTTTAGAAACTATTCTTAAAAAATTTATAATTAAGGATTCTTGAAAATATATTATTCATATGTAATAAAAAGTATATTTTAGGATAAAAATATACTCATGTTAAATGAAATCCCATTTTATAAAATTAAGGAAAATAATATCATTTTATTTTTGTATAAAATAAAAAATCTATAAAATAATGAGAAAATAATTTTTATTGAATTAATATGGAAAAATGGTAGTGAATAATCATAAATAATAAAGTTTATTATGGTGTCCAAATTATTAATCATAAAAAACATTCTTCTCTTAGTATTTCAAGGAGAGTCAAAAGTGACCTGTATAGAAAACTGTTAAAAAATTAATTTTAAAACCATTGTAAAAAAATTTAAAAATAATTAAAAATTACCATAAAATTGAATTATTTTATATATAAGAACATCATTGAAATAAAATAAATAGCATAGATAAGGATGAAATATATTATTTTCCTAAAATAAGAAATACAGTTGCTTTTTCTTTAAAACTTTTTTTTGACTTTTTGAGTATCAAATGAAAAAAATGGAAATAAAACTTGAAAACCGTAGAAATTAATAGATTATAAGATAAATATTGGGTTTATATGATCAAAATAGTATAATTTCCCAATGTAAATTTAAACATAATCAATCATGAATAAAAATGTGACCGTAAAATAAAACCTTTTCATGGATTCCCACTAGGTCGAACATGCTCTAACTCAAATATAATATATTTATATTTATTATTATGATAAATAATAAATAATATATATATATATATTGTTTAACATTTATTCATAACATAATTTTTACAATTTACTTATAATTATTTGTCAAAATCTAATATTTATGTGGAAACTGTTCTGTTTCTCATGGATGTTTTAATTCGGTGGTTTAAATCATTGAACCATGGTCAGGGTTTAATCACAATGATAATTTTATTAATTTCATATTTACCATATTTATTCCCTAAATATAATTTTGTAACCATCAATTTAATTTATTTGTGAAAAATGTAATATATCGTTGACGAAGGCGGTAGTCCACACATACTCATGAGTGGCATTTTTATTTTTCAGCAGATAAAATGAAATAATGGTAGATAATGATTTATATTTAAAAAATATTAATTATTTAGTATATATCATATTTATTAATTTCATAAATCTATATAATAATCTTGGTGAGGTAGTGAGGAAAAAGAATTATGTCACTTTATAGAGGTGTCAGTCTGCATATACACATGAGCAACATTTTTATTTTTTATTGGATGAAAAAGATGTAAAAAATGTATTTATGAAATAATATTTTTATGGTTGTAATATACTTGAATGATGAAGAATAAGAAAGAAACTTTAAATAACTCGGTTAAGACTATAGGCTCTTATTTGGATATCCTCCTTTGCCATACAATTTAATCCTTATAAGTTTAGTATTTTTGTAATTCCTAGAATTTTAGGTTGTGTGGAGATTTAGGAACTAATTTGAGTAGTTATGTTGTGAGATAATTTTATCAATGTGTGTGAATATGTGAGGGGGATAGTGTATATTTTTATTAGTCAGGGGAGTGACACTCTTGTAAATACTTATATCATTAAAATAATATGAAGATATTTTCATTATAAATTGAAACTAAATGGAAAGAGTTTCAATGTATGGAAATGGTAGGGTTTAAATCCACTCATAAAATGAAAATTTCATATTTATTTGGGATATTCTAATCCCTATATATTAGTTTAACCCCCTCATTAAACCTTTTATCCCTCACCATGGAAACAATGTTTTATCGTTGTAATTGTCATTATGACAAAAAATAAAATAGAAATTATTATATAATTTGATAATGATGATTATAAATATGGAATAATTTTTTAAAAATTCTACTTCTTGATTAAGTAAAAATTAATTTTAATATAATCACATAAAATTCAATGAAAAATATATTTTAGAAAAAACTAATTTTTAATCATACAAATGGATTTACGCAAAAATTATTTATAGAATTGTTTCTATTGAAAATAATTGAGTAAAGATTAAATAGATTATATTTATGTTTCTTTAAAAACATGAAAAACTAAATTTATCATTTAAAATACCTAATATAAAAGGATATAAAATATTTTTTTATTAGTATAAAACATCAATCAGGATCTAATATAACAAACATTGGTTTTTAAAATTCAATATAAAATTTTTAGATGATTTATTTTACTTCCTAAATATATATTTTTTCTAATTTTTTTTCACAAACATTCAGGTAATTCCTATATCATGATCTATTCATACTAGTGGTGATATTTGTAAAAAATTAGATTTTTAAATATTTATATAAAAATAAACCATTTCAGAAAAATCCTAAAAATTCACCCGAAACTAATTTTGACTTCATGAATTCAACAAGATAGTTCATTTCATCAGATTAACAATATAAAATGTATTAATTTTGTTTTCAAATGAAAATATTAAATATAATGAACCACATATTCTATATGTTAATGAAATTTTAATCATCTAGTGTTCTAAGTATTATTTGATTAGAATTTCTAATTAGTTTAGTTCTAATATATTGGTTCATACATTGAATTCTTTTCCAATTTAGAAAAATAGAAAATGCTTCAGAAATATTCATTTGAAAATTAACCCCTTTTAACATTGAATCATTTTAATCATATCACATTAATTAATTATTTTCTAGTCATTAAATTTAATCATTCAAAAAAAATAATTTAATGTAAGAATAATAATTTATTGTTATATTTTTATTTGCTAAATATTTTTTGTTATTGTAATTAAAATATGTCGGGATTTATTTTAATTTTGTTTTTTATTGTGATAAATAAAATTCAACATAGTATTTATTTAATGGAAAATATATACACATATATTTAGGTGTTATTCATATATAATGACATAGTATTATTATAGAGGTGGTGAATTCAACAAGACAGTTCATTTCATGAGATTAAAAAAATAAAATGCATTAATTTTGTTATTAAATGAAAATATTAAATATAAAGAACCACATATTTTATATATTAATGAAATTTTAAACATCTAGTGTTCTATGTGGTATTTAATTAAAATTTCTAATTAATTTAGTTCTAATATATTGGTTCATACATTGAATTCATTACCAATTTAGTAAAATACAAAATGATTCAGAAATATTCCTTTGAAAATTACCCCCTTTTAACATAAATTATTTTCATCATATCACATTAATTAATTATTTTCTAGTCATTAAATTTAATCATTCAAAAAAATAATATAATGTATGAATAATAATTGATTGTTATATTTTTATTTACCCAATATTTTTTGTTATTGTAATTAAAATATGTCGCGATTAATTTTAATTTTGTTTTTTCTTGTGATAAAAACTATTCAACATAGTATTAATTTAAAGGAAAATATATAAAAATATATTGAGGTATTATACATGTATAATGACATAGTATTGTTATAGAGGTGGTGAATCCGGATGGAATGTAACAAAGTGGTATCAAAACCTTGGTTATTTTATTTTTATTACTAGTTATGTATTATATATAAAAATTAGAATTTTTAAAATAATGGTATGAATATTTTTCCTAGGCGTTTATAACCCTCATATGAGGGAATTCCATGTTACTGAGGGTAGGATTATTATTTTTAGTTTTCAGTTTTATAGTTGTGTGACATTACTAATGATTCTTTATTTTATTTTGATTTATGATTTAAGGAATTCTCTTAGGGATCAGAGTGTAAAGATGGTGTGTGTTCATAAATCAAACCATACACATAGGATGAAAATTACATTCATGTTATTTCTGATTAATGGTCACTCTAATTATGATATGGGGGTCAATTGTTTAAAGTATTATAAAACAATTATATATTGTTTTCTTATATAACCTAAGGGTGGAATTTTTTCTATCAATTCATTTTATGGTTATTTTTAATGTTTTTTATAGTTAATTATTCAAATTATCCTATGGTATTGGTTAAATAATATTTCCATAGGAACTAATAAACTTTATTCCTCTATAACTTGTTATCCACAGTTCATTTATGTAAACGATGGTTATAATGATATCATTAAAGAAAAAACTAAATATAAATGAGGCGATATGGATCCTATATTTATTTTTGACCATAGGTGTGGGTAGAAGGTTCTAGAGAGAGTGCCCCAGTTATTAGACCATTACAATGTAGGTTAAGTATATGGTAGTGGGATTCTATACTTGTTACAACTTTCCTTCAAGCTGTGATTTTTAATATTTAGAAAAATGTGTTCAGAGGAGTGTTTTAGAAATATTAGAGACATTCCACTATGATGACCTCTAGTGGAGCACTTGGAGTGTGGGGTTGAGAACACCCCAATAGTACATATGTTGGAACAACATATTACACAAGTAACAACTATAGATGATCATCTATAAGAGAGATTGTAATGAGTTATATAGCTTATGGATAGAGATAACCTATGAGTTGTACCATATATGTTTGAGTTTATGTAAGAGTTTCAAACAAAAAATCCTATCATGTTCATGGATGAGGGTGACCAATGGTCTTTTGAGCTATGGTGGAGTTGATATAGACTATATTTGATCATCTTGATACACCCTCGGAGAGGATGAAGAAACAAGAGACTTATATTCCTCAAGGGATAACTAAGAACTAGGGGATATTTTATTATGAATGGAATAACATGTTAGATTATCCTGGGATTAATTTAATATTTATGTTTTTGAGAATTTATTCCAAGATACCATGAGGTAATATCGGGCCTAGTTGGTCAAATATCTTACCTAGAAGTGGCTTTTAGTTTTGGTATATATATAACTCACTTTATAAAGCATAAATGTTTTTCCTAAATGCTAGTTAAGGGGAAAGTATCCATGAATATATTTCTTGAGAATAAGTTGAGGCTTGTTATTTAGGGATATGTGAATGTTTTTTTGTTGATTTCTTTCATAGTGGTCATGAATCAGACCCTCATATCTTATTGGAACCAAAATTATGGTAGAGGATTTGGGTAGTTGTCTTCTACTAAAGGGACTCACAATGTGTCCTAGAAAAGTAAAAATAACTAGTTTTATGGTTCTTGATAAAGTGGTGATGAGCTAAGAATCTAGGGTGGTGGATCATCTCATCCTCGTAGGAGTATCAGTTATATAGAGTGTTACCAGTGCAGTTGGCTTGGCCAGGTTATTTCTCAGTTCATCTGGTCTATATTTGAGTACCAATTCGATAGGAAGATAGGAAACCTAACATAGTATTATAGGAGTTCAAAAAATTTGTTAATGGGAGAAGATCATGATAAACTCTATTTCGGTTTCATAAATTAACAATTTCGAATGAAATTTATTAATACAAGTAATGATAAATATAATAATATCAATTACAATGTACATTAAATTCTTGATCCTCCAAAGGTCCAAATAATGTTTCCCATGTTTCTTAGTTTATGATGTGTTTTTATGGAGTCAGTTGGATGGATTTTACATTCCCATAAACATAGTTACACCACTCCTATTATTTTTCAACCATATCAAATTTTCCCACTTGGTCACCATTATGTTTTTACTCACCTCCAAAATATTGTTGATCTTCTGAAATTTTCTTAATTTCATCATCACTAATATGTGGTTTCTTGAGATTAGAAGTTATAATAGGAGAAGAATCCATTATATGGACAAGTAGTTAAATATTAAATTTATATTATTTTAATATAGTAGTGAACACATAATATTATGAGTAAACACATTTTATATAAAAAACTATTCAAAGGAATTTTACATGTTTATTGATTTTTTTTTTAAAATATTGAAGGGATTTATTCCCTATACCATACATCCAAATATCCTCCTTATGTACCCCTTAACATATAATACCCCATCTATACTGGGACCACTATAAAATGATTCATAAGTACCAATAAATGGTTCATACTCAATATAACTTTCATTTGATCATGTGGTTGTTTTACTTACTACTAAAATTAGACTAATATTTTTTTGCAGGATATGGGAAATGAAATTCATATACTATCTATGATACCATTATGAATGGTTCATAATAGTATCCTTCCTTACAAGAAATTCAATTTTAATAATAATAATTCATCATTTTTATCTACACTCTTGTTATAAACCCATTTTTATAAAAAAGTTGAAAATTTTATTGTTAAATAATATAGCTCCCATATTTTTTCAAGGATGAAAAATTATGACTTAATTTTTATAATTTTTATTTCTTTTATTGTTACTAGATATAAGTATCACTTATGATATAAGATTAACTCCGCTACATTGTCTAATAATATGTCAATCCTATTCTTATGTATAGAATTTATGACCATTAATTACATAACCATTTTATGATAAAAAAGTTACAATTGTTTTCTTTTTCTAGTCATTGAAGTCTTTCGGAAAATGAGTTCATATTTTTAGATAACTCCATAAATTTTTTTACTTCAAACCATCATATACACTGTTGATTATTTGTATTTAATATCATGTTCTCAACCCCATCATATATTCACTTAATTAAGAATTAAATTGTGAGTATCAATATACGTTTAATCATTTGGACTATTATGTAAAATGTAAAGGTGAGTCTGCTCCCACTATGTAATGGTAATTGTGATAGAAACTCCTCTACTAATTACTTAATCCATAAGGAAATAATTAGGATTAGATGTTGGGAGATTGTTTCTACCCACATCAGATAGATAGTTAGTCTAGAATTCAATGGGTATATCCACAATATATTTTTCTACAATAATACATTTTATATGAATTTAATTATTTGATATAACCTTTAAAAACATTCAAATACAATTCAATAGAGTAAACCCATCTGTTATGTATAGGAAAACAATGTTAGATCTCTCTAACCAGGTGAACCCTTATATCAATGAATTATAATGGAGCTTCCCCAATTCGAAAAATATAAAACGAATTTCCTTTTCTATTTTTGGAAATATCACTGGGTGTATATAATTAATTCAAATATATTTGAAAAGTCAAAATATTATGGTTAATATATGTTTAATATTTTTAGGTATAATGAAAAATAGTGACAAAAGTATTAAATCATTCATCAAAACATGAATTTATTGTGATTTTAAGCCATATAACTTGAAATTATTCATCAATGTGATATTATTGTTATTTTATTAATACCCCTATATATTCCTTTAATATTAAGTATGTTTTCAAATAGAAATAACACTTTCTTGAAAAGGTTTTTAGCCATTAGAGGTTGAAAATTACATCTTTTATCCTTTACTTGCTCCAACTTTTCCTTATCCCAATATCAATAATTTGTAACCTAGAGTTAATGACATATTTTTTTACCATGTTCATTTAGAAACTTAAAAATGACACACTCACATACATTCTTCTCTATATGCCCAAAATTAAGAAAATTTATGACATACAAAAAATTGAATTATGGTAATTAAAAAAAAAAGATATATTTTTATAACACATTGATGTATGGTTTTTCATACATGGTTAACAAAAATAGGGACAAAGTGAATTAATTTGATAAAATGTTCATAACATGTTAGTAGAGAAGCTTTTGTACCATCTTCTAAATTCCCATTGAATGATATTGTCAAAATTTTATATTCATGTTTTTAGAATAAAAATTTATAATTCCCTAGAAATAGCATATTAAGGGAATTTTTCAACCTAACTAAGTGTGTAACTTATTTAGAAATGGGAAACCCTAAAATTCCTTTAATTATTTATCTGACCATTTTCCTTGAGTAAGAAATTCATTTATAATCCTAAATTAAATGTATCTCAATGTGTGCTCATTACTTCTAATAGTATTATAAAACATAATACCTGAGTCCCAAATAATTATAAAATCATTGATAAATAGATCCAAATAAACATCAATATCATTACCGGTCCATTTTGGTTCTAATATTAGAAAATACAACATAATTTACTCTCATTTAATGCATAACTATGGTGAACATTTATAGTTTTTTAACATAAACTTTCATATAATATGAGTTCTAATTTTCACACTAAAATTATTCATTCTATAATAGATAGTAAAATTAAGTGGTTTCATTAATTATTTTATAACTCAGAATACTCAAGATAAATTTTCTTCCATTGATAAGAATCTACCAGGTGATGAATTTTCCAACATGAATTATTATATCTACATGCCATGTTAATTTCCTCACAATCACCTCACATATATATGGAAATATGACCTTTAATATGATTATAATGTAACATAAAACATTCAAAATACATGATTCACATATGATGTATTGAGACACAACACACTTATGAATTTTTTTAATAACATATATATTGTCATTTTGTCATGTATACATTATTTCATAGATCACACCCATTGAAAAAAAATGTTTAACATGACATGTTTGAAAAATAATCTCATCATTTTATATTAATCTATCATTTAAGATATGAATTAGTTATGTAAAGATATTTTATATCTATCAATTTATGACATTAAAATTATATATCTTTGGTATGAATTTCAGTGTTGTATATTTTATAAAACCAGTATAGAATAAAATATTTTCATAGTTATTTAACATATCAAAAAGCATTGGATAATCATGAAAAATATATTTAACTATTTTTTTTCATTTCCTTAATATTATAACCATCATAATTTTTATGTTTAATCATATTAGACAATCCATAAACTATATTTTAGACCAATCAGTTGATTTATTTAGTTCTTACTCATGTTTAATAAAAAATTTATAACTTTAATATATTTTACGATAGAAAAACTATTATTCCAACTTTTTTAAATAAATTTATATTGAATAAAAACAATGTAAACATGGATAAATTATTTTATAAGGGCTATTTTAATTCTCTATTTCTATCTTAATGAACTCTGTAGACTCATCCTCATACACTAATTTCATATGATTAGAATCATCAATTTTTAATCATATTAATCCTGTTTGGTTAAATAATATTCATATTGACCAAAATAAATAAATAAATACATAGAAGGTATTCATATATTGAATAATTTTTATATGTATAACATATTAATATTATAAATTTGTTTAAAAAATAATTATAAATTACATTAAATGAAAATGAGAGATATTTAGTATATATCACTTGATATAAAAAAATAATGGGATTTCAATGGGGTTTTCAAAAATATTTGGATACTTTAATTTAAATATTTTAAATAAAATTTTAAATTAAATTATGTGACAGGCTTTTATTTATTCTTGATTAATTTAAATACATTATTTATAAACTTGTAAAAAGTTTAATTTTTTATAGTCTTTATTATTTATGTATATGTATAATTTGAATAAGTAAATTCCATCATTTTATAATGATTTGTTTTTATTTATTTTTTATTATCTCCTTTCATGTTCGTATATGGATTTTAGAATTCTTAAAACTATTCTCTTCTATGAATTACATGTTTACATTATGTATTTATTATTAGTATCTTTTCTAAGGGCCATTAATAATGCTTTCATATTTTATAACTCCATGTTCCATTAAACTATTTTGTGGTCTGGTGTTATTTAATTTATTACATTCTTACATCTATATGTTTCTATGCTTAGAAATATTATTAAGCTCCAAATAGTTTTAAGATTCATGAAAGAATGTTTTTCTCACACATTCAGGGTTTTCCCTTGAATTTATTTTGATTAAATAAAAAATATTTAAATTTATTAGGCATTGGTTCAATAATGGAAATGAATATCTGAATCACTTTTATTTTGTGTTATCTTTGTTCCTTTTAGTAAAACAATATCCATTTTGTAAAGATATAATTTGAAAGGTATCAATATAACTTATTTAAGTATGCCTTTTGCACATTATTACCCATTAAAAAGTAATTCATTTCATTCCACTAAAACATGAATGAATGTTAATTGAAGGAACTATACTAAAACAAGGTTATGAGTTGTATCAGTGATAAGATAATGAGTGGGTTTGACCAAGTAAATGGAATGATTTGGTTCTTGAATCTCTTGGGTTTCATTAACTAGGTTATTTTCCTAAACAAAATATACAATATTACAAATACTAATAGATTTTATATTCATAAAGGTTTTGGTATGAATGATTTTTAAATAAAAAATATTTTTTTAATATTCTTAGTGAATCTATAACCATTGATAATTTAAAAATTTATTATTATTTTTAAAACTCATTTAATATATCCAAATAAATCAATTTCAATTATATAGTAAATATCTAATGTGTAAAAATTTCCCCTCTTTAAATATGGTGAACATGGGTAGACATTAAATTGATATGGAAACTTTTCTTTAGTAAACATATCTATTTGATCAATATTATGTTTTAAATGAAGAAAAAATATTTATATAGTAAACATTTATTTTTATAGTTATAATTCATAAATTTTTTTTATGTAATATCATAGCCAATATTTATATTTTTATGAGTATACATTGATAATTATCAATTCTATACTAAATAACATTCATGGTTCCCTATTAGTATGAAAACACCATTACATAAAATCATAACATCTTTATTCTTTTCATACTACATATCATTTAAAATTTAATTAATATTTGTGAATCCAAGTGAAACTCAAACCAACATATATCCATAAAACATTATAAACTTATTTTAAAATAAACACTTCTATGAAAAACATACCAGGAAAACACAACCTTAATAACCACATGAATTCCAAATCAATTAATTAAAACCAAAATTCACCCCAAATATACCATTAAACAACATGATCAATTAATTGAAAAAAATAAATAAAATTTCAACAAAATTTGGAAAAAATCATATCCTTAAACACTAAAAATACACTTCCTATCATCAAAAATAATTAATCATCAATAAAACTTCCAGTAGAAAAATAAGAATCATAAATAAAATATTCCTTTTTGAAGGTACATGGAAAAATTATATTATTATTTAGAATCCATTCCCCTTTAAATACTTACAATCCAAAAATCTTAAAACCAACTTCCATTTTCAAATTATCCTAAAGATCGCATGATTATTTGTTTAACAAATCCCTTTTAAATGTTTTAACTTGATGTAACTCCACCCAAAAACAAACCAATATGGAAATTCAATTATAAATTCATATCTATAATAATTAATGACTCATTTCATGAAAAAATTAAATCAGAAACACCCAAATCCATAAAATTGATATATTATTACAATAATAGGGTTCGCATTACTAGAAATTCCACATAAAGATATGGGAATATTGGACGAACTCGAGAATTGAGAAAGCATGAAAATTGGTATTTTAAAATTGAATGGTATGAATTCTTATTTAATGATCAAATACGATGTATTAATTACAAAATTAATCCATGGACCATGTGAGGTATAATTTAAGAATTAAGAACAAATGTTAAATGAACTCATAAATAGAACCTCATTTATTCCCCAAGACCAATTTTATTTTCTCATTTTCGGCATGTAATTAATTGAAGGTGCCAAGTGAGATATCCTTTTGATTTTCCACACATTCACTATATCTCCTGGATCTTCTATTCTAGTATAGTAAATAAAATCACTTTTTTCCTCCCTTTGATTAATGGAAGAATTTCGATTCGATTTGATGAATAAAGAATGATATGACTTTGTTCAAAACATGGTTCATATCTATAGAACTTCATATAAGTGTAGATAAGATATTATATATTTATAAATTCGTGAAAATTGTTATGGATAATATTCACGACTTAAAAATATTCTTAAATAAAAGGTTAAAAATTCTATAAAAATCACTTAATTACCTATAAGACTATAACCTATTAAATAATCCCAAAATTACATGAATAATTTATTATAAATGTTATTAATGTCAAAAATATTTTATCTCTAACTTTGGAAATTAATAAAATTTCCCATGATAAAATAAGAATTATTAACTTGACATATTACTTTCATAATTACATAAAAGACCTTGAACACGTAAAATTCGATCAAAAAATAATATTTTTTTGAATTAACATTTATAACCAAATTACATTTGAATAACTTGATAAATATATTATATTATTATTATAAATTAAAATGATATAATTTTATTATTTTACATATTATTTTTCACACTTGGACATTTATCAATCCTCACCCATGGGACCACTTCATCCTAAACTCATATTCATCTGAATATGTGGATCTAATTGATACACATTGTGAATAACCCTCTTAACCATTATATAAATATTATAGAGTAATACACATAGAACTAGTGTGGTAGATAGAGGCATAGCATGGACCCTATGGAGACAAAGATAAATCATAGATATGACTACCTCCTAGAAGACATGTTGTGAAATACAATCTCTTTATCTTATGATATCTCTCAATGGAAGATTCACACACTCTATCATCATAATTTCACGAATTATTTAGTTGTGAACTTACTAGATAGACTTTATATAAATAAAAATGTCCATGGATTTAATAATGGTACTACCATCCTATCTATCTAGGCATGAGATATCTTTTCTTTTTAGAAGAGAAAAATCATGCCTTGATCATTAAACAAATTTCATTCACCCAATGATAAACCCAATGAAAGACACCTTACTATGAAATAAATTTCATGGTTTTTATCATGTATCATTTTATATTATCAAATGGTATACATAAATAATGATCATAAGTGAAGATAAAAATATACATTCATCTAAATATGAACAACCGATATCACCAAAAATGTTTGGTGTATCTATTAGTTGGTTATTCTTAATGTTATCCTCTACAAGCGATCACTAAGTGAAAATGTCATTAAAATAATTATCAATGATTATTATCCCCAAGAACCTGATATTCCAACATCATCTATGTACTATATGTATTATGTATCTAGAAGATATTTTCATGGATTTTTATAATATTACCTCAAGGTTATAATTATATCTAGGATCAATTATAAGATATTGATAAGGGAAATAGTATGAGGATATTTCCATTTATAAAGGGTTCCCAGAAGTATCATCACTATTATTTTAAGATGGAATCATGCCTAACACTCTATATACATGATATGGTAATCAAAAAGCACCATTCATGATCGGTCTAGGGAACCCACTTTTATAACACTTTCACATTCACTATAATTTTTTTAACTATCCTCGTTAGCTTCCAGATGATAAGATTGTGATTATACTAAGTAAAGGAATTATTCATTCGGTCTACCAAGTATTTCATCATGGATAATACATTATCAATGGATTCACCTATTTAAGTAAAATATCCATCATGATATGATATATTCAAGTAAAATCTAGAAATTATTTTGCGATCATATATATTTCATTATATCGACAACAAGAAATACCAAAACCCATACTTGAATTTGGTATATGGGATCTATTTTTATGAATTCAGAATAACTTATCATTTTGACTTATTTCAACTTATTACATCATTACTGTAAAATGAATAATTATTTTCAATGAATAATATATCACCATGTCTTGGTAGTGATAAAATCATCCCTATAATTTTTTACTTTCCTATACAATAGGTGTCTCTGGAACATGTCCTCTTCCATGAGCCCTTATTTATCTTATTTTTATTCTAAATACTAGTTCTTCCCTTGATACCACTTTCTACAAGTCAATCTCTCCCCCGCTATGTCAAATAGATATGTTCACCCTTTTATAGAAATACAGTCTATCAAATGAATATAATTTTTGTATATCAGGGATTCATGTAATATCCTATTAGATAATTAGCTAAGTTAAACTTTTGGGTTTTCCCTTAATGTATTATTGTTTATTTACATAGCCTTAATAAAATTATTTCATTGAAAAACATGATTTGTGACATAATAGATTTATTTCATACTATTACCTCTATGATATCAATTTTTATTATAATCGAAATATGGTTATATGTTGATGCCACTATTTTCAAAGAACATCCTGATAACATAATGTAATAATTTTAAAGACAATAAAGTTTCATCATTGATCCTCCATGTTCTTACATTATAACTTTTATGTGTATAAGGAAATGAAAATCTAAGAATAAATGTTCTCTATATTTTAATGATCAATGTACAAAGAAGGAAGTATCATCAATATTTCTTTTACTAAAATCCAAAATATAATGTGTACCATGACATGTGGATTTAAGATTAAATCGACAATACATTTACATAATTGATGAATGCTTGGTTAGGATAATCTGCAACTCATGTTCCCATATAAATTCATATCTTCTATCTATGTGTGTTACTTAATTCACTTTTACATTCCTTGAATCTCAAAGGAATCATATAATGAATTTAAACATAACTCAGGATTGTCCTTAGAATAGTCTGTATAGTAAAGAAAACTATACCTAGAGGCCTTTTGGATCACATTTATTTCAGAAGTATTATTTATCTTGAACATTATAAGTAAATATATTAATAACTATTGTTTTTATCTTCAAAGATTCAAAATACAGTATTGAGTATATACATGGAAACTCCTTTTAGTTTTACTTGACAAATAATTTTATTTCAACTATTAAGAATCACCAAGTCATATATTTAAAACAATTCATTAATTACTGATACTGGAAACTTATGATTACTATATAATTAAACTATTAATAAATCCTGTTATACCAATAAAAAATTTATTTCAAACTTCTAAAAAAATATCATTGTTTAAAATCAAAAAATGATAATATTTTTTGGTAACATACATTATACAGAAATAGTTTTCCAAAACAATAAAATATCCACTGAGCATTGTGATGTAGTGATATTATCTAGTTGATGTTGGAGTCAAGATCTATCAAAAACATAAAGATCCATCACACTCTTGTTATTTTTGTAAACATCCCAGGTTCTTCTATTTGGACAAAATTATATCAATCACATATTGTATCTATCCCAAAAGAATTAAAATAGAAATATCACATATAATGATGAATATACCTAAGTATAAGACTACACTTACTTCTTCTTTAATTTATTCTAATTTCTTTTATAGTTACCTTTATCATAAAATGTAATGTGAATAACATCATGTTTTATTCCCTCCATATATATCTTTAGTTTCTTATAATTTTGTTGTGAAGGTGCCTTTAGAAGTGTACTTTACATTGGACCTTTCAACTTTCCTATCTTATTGTTGACTATTAGAACAAAATATTTATCTTTATTTTCGTTTAAGTATTCTTAGTGAACCTTTTCCAAAATATATTTAAGTGGTTTCACTATAATGTTCGTTTTATAATTCTCAATAAAACTATAGAAATCGGGTAATAAGGACAGTAGAATGTGATGTATAGAATGATCAAAATTAATATTTTCATTTACATGTATTTTTTTAGTAACCATTTCATTCTTTTTTTTTCTTCACTTTTCCCTCATTGAATTCTCCTAGATGAGAGTTTATGGTATAACATTTATGTCCTTATGTGTCTTAGAAAACTCACTAGACATCAATGATTGAAATATGATGTAATAATCGTATGCATTATCCAAGAATCTCTTATAAGATTATCTATCACCATAACTTTATTATTGAGGTGTATTGGTAAGAAGTGTGGACATTGGAACCTAAATTTTCCATTTATTGTAAAGTACTATGTTCAGAAATAGTACTACTCATGTAAATTAGTGTGGGTGAAGAAATGTTTTTTGTCTAATATTAATCAAATTTTTTTTGGTACTAGATTCCATTTTATAAAAAATAAAACATAAAAGGTCTTGTAATTATATATTCACTTCTAATTTGTAGAAATTATATATTTATTAATCATAAATTTATCCCCTTATTTTTTGAAATCCTAGTAGCCCTCATCACTACCACAAAAACAGTTTTTCACAGCACTAATGAAAAAGCGCTGATAAGTGGGGGGGGGGGGCTTTATCAGGGCTCAAAAAAGGGCTGATAATGGGTGCCTTTATCAGCGCTTTTTGTAGCACTGATAAAGGCCCCCCGTTATTAGCACATGTTTAGTAGCGCTGATAAAGGGGAGAATTCAAAAAAAAAATTTAAAAAAATATATTCAAATATTAATATATAAATATAGTTATATTGATATAAATATAATATATAAATTTTAAATATATTTTAGATAAGTATAAATGTACATTTACACTTAATATACTTAATATATATGATATTTAGTGAAAATGTCTTCTTATAAAATTTAAAAAATATTTTTAATTAATAATTTTCTAATTATTATGGAGTAATAGTCATTCAATAATAATTTGACGAATAAAAAATTAAAAAATTAAAAAAAGTTCCAAAATATGTTGAAAACGCAACTCAAACTTCAAATGGCCATAACTTTGGATCCATGTGTGATTTTGAGCTCTACCACAAATCAAATCATAGCCTGCGACGAGATCTACATCGATGTGACCCGAGCGTACCCCGGTCAAGGGATTTTCGAGGCCAAAAGTGGCCCAAAAGGCCACTAAAACTGAGTTTTTAGTCATGATGCCCCGATTTTTTAACATTTTGTGGATTCTCAGCCTCATTTAAGGGTGTATTATTAGATTTTTTTGGCAGGGACTGAATTTATTCCAAGGAATTACATTCATATTTATTTTATGTTTTTGATATTTCATCATTTTTTATAATGCACTTCTATTTATAATCATATATATAACAATATATAAATATTTTTTATATATTCACACCTAAAAAATTAATTATAAATATAAATTATAAGGCCCCATCCTTAAACCTTACTTAATCTTGAGTTATCACAAGATTACACATTGAGGATCTTTTCAGGTTTATAGTTTTAGAGAATTAGGTCATAAAACTTGTATTACATTCCACATTTAAACAAAGTGGTTACATAAAAGATGGTATTTATTTTTCCCATCAATGGAAACATATTTAAAATAAAACATGGATTCTTTCTTGACACTTCCTTGACACTATCATCATATCATGTACCCTTCCCTTGACCTGTGAAAAACATAGCAAAAAATGGGATGAGCATAAAAAGCTTAGTAAGGGATATAAAAATATTGAAAGGAAACATGAGTGCATATATACATAAGAATGAAATCATACTTTACCCATAAAACATAAGCACTTTAACATACCTCATCAAATCATGAATAAATCATAGAAATCATAAGACATAAAGGTAACTTGAGGAATTTATAACATTCTAATGTAGGGAGTAACCCTAATGGTTACGTTTGGAATACCCATCACAGTATATTACCTAAATCATTTCAGATAAACCTTAATTTTTAACCCCTTCACGTTACCCAATGCATTGGAGAGCTATATCAGGCTCACCCGCCCTTAGTTTATCAAGAAACCACCCGTCTTCATAACAATGCCCAAGAACCATAACACAATCTTATCACATAAAACATGCATAAAGGAAACATAGCATTTCCACATTTCAATCACAAGATATCAATACAACACATTGATATAATAAAAACATTATGAAAACGATTTTCAATACCAAAATAAATGAAAAGTAAAACATGGTATTTATTTTTCATTTAAAAAAGGTATGGCTTGTAGAGGAAGCGGAAACTCAAATAATGGTCACAGCGTGAGAGAATTCATTGTCGCCACATACGTACGACAAAAACATTCTCTTTTGTTGTTTAATAAAATGATTTGTATAAAAAAAGATTCCTTTTGGATAAACGTAAAAGTAAAAGGGGTTTATACACCGTATAAAAGAAGGTTGTGTATAAAACAAAATATGCTTCAATGAAAGGAGATTGAGATGAAGTCCCATAAAAATATCATTTCTAAAATAAAATAGATCTATTATATGTATTCACTATAAGTACACATAAATAAAGTA
Organism: Viscum album; assembly: GCA_963277665.1. NCBI lineage: Eukaryota > Viridiplantae > Streptophyta > Magnoliopsida > Santalales > Viscaceae > Viscum > Viscum album. The sequence goes on from OY728150.1 coordinate 1,515,643,434, forward strand.
CAAATAAAATATAGGACATAATAATATAATGACATAATTTGAAATTAGGAGATTAACCCAAAGAACGGAAATTGGGTTAAGAAGTTCCCTTACCACAGGTCTGACATGACTTGATCGTTCTTTAATGGCATGAATAATAAACTTGACTTAATTTATACTTTATTAAGAACCTTTTTCAAGTTCATTATTCCTTTTATATCACTTATTACCATGTCATGAACACTATGTAATTATTTAAGTTAATAACGGTCCTTTTAACGATCATTGGTACTTGAGTCAAAAATCTGCTCTTTATAATTACAAGTTGTTCATGTATCCATTATATCCAGAGTTATAATCATGATTTATATATCATATATATAATATATATCCAGTATATACATGCATTTATAATATTACATAACATTTAGAGGTAAGAAATGAAATGCACCGTTCATGGAGACGATAAGCCGTACGTATGCAAGAACGCTACTTCCATTTCTATTTCATATTTAATGGAATTAAAACAAAATGATACATAAAATTATTATAATTCCAGTATTTTATGATATATAATATCATTCAATCTATCCTTTATACGTACCACATATGGTATTAACGAATCAAATCACTTTGAGGGGGCGGTAGTACGCACTTCTTCAAATGAAGATATCGCGTTTACCCATAATGGAAACCATAAAGGTATGTCATAAATGAAAAATACAGAAGCTTAAATATAACATAAACATATTATATATCATATATAAATATAGTGACATCTTAATGGCCACCTTTGAATGTGTTATATGACTTTTGAACAATCATCGTTTCGTGAGGCAGAAATTCGCCATCCACAGAAACAGTATGTTCTTTCACCATTAGATATAGGTGTGTGTAAGTGTAGCTCGAATTATTATTATAACAACATACTAGTATATTGAATATACTGGAGTTGTTACAAAATAAATGAATAAAAATAGTTTAGAGGGTTGGAGAAGCAAAAGAAAACATAAGAACACAAGAGAAAACACTACCTTTAAAACTGGTAACTCTTTTTGATTTGAGCTCAAAGAATTCTTTGAGAAGACTTATTCACAAAGTGAGGATTCGAGGAGTAAGAGAGGGATGTGGAGATACAAAATGGACAGGTTTTGGTCGAGCCAAATGCTTTAGAGGTGTGGGTAAGGTGGTAGAGTTGGGGTCCTTTTATAAGAGGGGAGAAGGGGCACTCTTGGAATGTTATAAAAGGTGACCTTTTTATAAAATGCTTTTCGGATTTAAAAGCTCACAAAATTATATATTTCGAGGATAAGGTGATAATAGTTCTAAATCCACCCATCCAATTGGTTTTTGACATGTGTAGGTATTAGAATATACATTATCTTTTCATTTTATTTAAATCGTTAAATAATGAGGTAATCACTGCATCATCATAGTGTCATAAATAATTTATTTTATTTAATGTCTAAAAATTATAAAAAAAATATCATGATGTATTAAATATTTTTATATTTATAATGAACATTTATAGTAAAAAATATGACTTTTATAACCCCATTTAAAAATTGTTTTAGTAAAACAACTCAGGTTTGTGACATTTTTATTTTAACTTTAAATAAAAAGGTATTAAAGTCATTTTCCTACCAAAGTGGCTCCATGGGGTCCCCAAGTTGAACAATGGATTTTCATGGTCGGAAATGACACATCCAATAAGGTTAAAACAATTTTCTAGGTCATTTCATATTATTAAGACATTTTTTTCCTTAAACTATACAAATTACCTCTAATCGCGATTAAAAACTTTGAAGTTACTATTCACCAAAACATTATTTTAATCTCATTGAACCAAATTTTACTTCTTAATAAAAACCATGTATGTCGGATTTTTGAAAATAAAAACACAGAAGTGGCAAAGTTTTATTTAAATGAAAAATCAGTTTCTTTAACTACCACTTAGTGGTTTCACTATTCATAAAAAATTGCAGTTTTTCAGAAGAATACCAAAACTTCACCATAAGCTATATTTGATATTCTGAATTCAATAATGATGTCTATTTTAAAAAATTTAAAACATATAAGTTAAATTAATTAATTTAATAATTATTTCCCACTGTCAGAGAAAATAGCGTGTTTTTATGAAACAATAAGTATCAAAAGGTTGACAGTAGTTTAAGTCCAATTTCAATGTGAAATTAATCTCAACAACCACTATTGGATTAAATGGTAAAAATATATTCTAATTTCACATGAAAAATAATTCAAAAGATAATCTAATCATATAAATAAATTAGATTAAAAAGTGGTTTTGAATTAAAATACAACAGTTTTCACTATTCATTAAAAAATGAACTTTATCCGAAAAATACCAAAAATTCACACAAAGTAAATTTTGATGTCCTTATTCTCAAGAAGAATTTTATTTTGTCCAATAGGTTGTATAAGAGTGACCAAAACTATATTTATAGACCGTTCTCCATCAAAAGGTGATAAGTCGACCTTTAGTGAATGTTAGAGTATATATGCCTAAAATTGAATTATTTTCATATTTTAAGACTTTATCCTTTATTAGATAAATGTAAAAACATTTAACAAACATATATAAGCATATTTTAGTTATTTCCATTCATTCCTGCCAATACAACGTCTACATGTTAACTACCATTTAAATAATATTATTTTATTACTAGTGTGCAACGTAAGATTTCAAAGAAACTCTTTGTTGCGTATCGGGTACGCTATCGAACATAAGAACCCCTTTAAAGTAAAATTAATATTAAATTCATAAATATTAATAAAAATGTAAATGCTTTATTCTTTATTTACCTAGGATGTTACATCCTTCGCGCCTTTTGGGAATTTCATCCTCGCAATTTTATTCACTTATCAAAATAAGTGGGGGTATTTATCCCTTATAGCATTTTCAGATTCCCATGTTGCCTCTTCAACCATCTGGTTTTCCATAAAACCTTTACCTGGTGAATTACCGTATTCTGCAACACTTTCTCTCTATGGTCAAGTATTTGGACTGGTTATTCTTCATAAGAGATATTCTCCTCCAATTGAACTACCTCTGGGCTCAAAACATGAGATGGATCTGGCATATACTTTCTCAACATCGAAAATGAAAAACATTGTGTACCTAAGATAAACTCGGAGGTAAATCCACTCGGTATGCAACTGATCCAACTCTCTCCAGAATTTCATATGGTCCAATGAACCTTGGACTCAGCTTTCCTTTCTTACCGAATCGCATCACACTTTTCCATGGTGAAACATTGAGAAAAACATGATCACCTACCTCAAAAGATAGATCCTTCCTCCGGTTATCCGCATAACTCTTCTGCCTGCTTTGAGCTGTTCTCATGTGTTTCTGAATCAACTGAACTTTTTCTACCACCTCTTTTACCAATTCTGGTCCCATCAACTTCCTTTCACCCACTTCATCCCAAAAAGTTGGAGTTCGACACCGCTTCCCATATAACACCTCAAATGGTTCCATCTGTATACTGGAATGAAAACTGTTATTATATGAAAACTCAACCAAAGAAAGATGTTGGTCCCAAATTACCTGATAATCCATCAAACAAGCACGTAGCATATCCTCCAAAGTCGGAATTGTTCGTTCTGACTGCCCATCTGATTGAGGATGAAAAGCTGTACTAAAATTTAATTCAGTACCCAATGACTTCTGAAGGCTTTTCCAAAAGTTAGAAGTGAACCTGGGATCACGATCATATACAATGGAGAGGTGAACTCCATGCAACCTAACTATCTCTTTAAGATACAAACGAGAAAGTTGATCTAGGGAAAAATTATCTCGTATGGGAAGGAAATGAGCAGATTTAGTCAAGCGATCAACAATAACCCAGATTTCATTATTACCTCGAGGTGTCTTCAGAAATACCACAACAAAGTCCATGGATATATTTTCCCATTTCCACTCTGGCACTGGTAAAGGCTAAATCATCCCTTTCTGTAATTGCTGCTCTAATTTAACCTGTTGACAAGTCAAACACTTCACAGTAAAATCAGTAATATCTCTTTTCATTCCATCCCACCAGTAATACTCCCACAGATCTCTGTACGTCTTAATACTTCTAGGATGAACTGAAAACAGAGAACTATGAGCTTCACATAACAAATCTCTCTTCAACTGTTAATCACAAGGCACACACAATCTCTTCCCAAATCTCAAAACACAATCATTATCAATGTTGAATTTAGGCAACTTACCCTTCTGAACCAGCTCTACCTTTTTCGCAACTCACTGTCTTGCTTATGTTCTTGCTTGATTCTATATGATAGAGAAGATTTCAATGATACCTGAAACAAAACAGAAGGACATCCTGCACCAAAAACTTCTATGCCAAGGTTTATCAAATCCTTAACCAAAGGATCACGTTCCAAATGCAACATTGTTAATGAAGCATTACTTTTTCGACTCAAAGCATCAGCCACTTTATTTTCTTTTCCCGGATGGTAATAAATTTTAAAATCACAATCCTTGATTAATTCTAGCCATCTCCTCTGTCTCATGTTCAATTATTTCTCAGTGAATATATACTTTAAACTTTTGTGATCGGTATATATTTCACACTTTACTCCACACAAATGACGACTCCAAATTTTTAAAGCGAAAATAACAACAGCTAATTCCAAATCATGTGTAGGGTAATTTACCTCATGAGTTTTTAACTGTCGTGAAGCATAAGCAATTACCAGATCATTCTGCATTAAGATGCAACCAAGTCCTTTCAATGAAGCATCAGCATAGATAAAAAACTCCCCATTCCTGGTTGGTAGTTCCAAAACTGGAGCATTCACCAATCTTCTTTTCAGTTCCTGAAAACAATCATCACATTCTTTTGTCTAGATAAACTTAACACCCTTCCGAGTTAGCTCAGTCATTGGACTAGATAACCATGAAAAATTTCTAACAAACCTCCGGTAATATCCTACCAAACCAAGAAAGCTATGAATATCAGTTACATTTGTGGGTCATGGCCATTCTTCAATAACCATTGTTTTTGTAGGATCAATAGTTATCCTATCTTTAGAAACAATATGACCATGGAAAGAAATTTGTAGTAACCAAAACTCACACTTTCTGAATTTCCCATAAAATTTATTTTCTTTTATGGTTTGAAAAATAACCCTTAAATGTCTTTCATGATCCTCTTTACTTTTAGAAAACAATAAAATATCATCAATGAAAACCACCCCAGACTTATCCAAGAACTCATGGAAAATTGTATTCATTAAGTCCATGAATACAGCAGGTGCATTGGTTATCCCAAAAGGCATTACTACAAATTCACAATGGCCATATCTTGTACGAAACCCGGTCTTCGGAATATCTTCTTCCTTTACCTTCAACAGATGGTACCCCGATCTCAGGTCAATCTTTGAAAAATATTGAGCTCCATAGAGCTGATCAAACAAATCATCGATATGAGGCAAAGGATATTTGTTCTTAATAGTGATGTTATTCAAGGCTCTATAATCAATGCAAAGTCTCATAGAACCATCTTTCTTTTTACCAAATAAAACAGGAGCTCCCCATTGTGATGTGCTAGGTCGAATGGAACCTTTCTCTAATAAAACTTGCAATTGCTCCTTCAACTCTAAAAGTTCAATTTGATCTATTCAATAAGGGGGTTTTGAAATTGGCTTAGCATTAGGAACTAAGTCTACAGTAAACTCAACTTCCCGATCTGGTATTATTCCAGGAAACTCATCCAGAAAAACATCAGGATACTCATTTACCAATGGCACATCATTAATCTGAATATTTCCCTTGTTTTCATCAATATGTGCAAGGTAACACTCATTTCCATCTTTTACAAGTTTCTCGGCCTCTTGATATGTTATCAACAGTAAGGGTTCATTCTTGTACACAAACTGAAAGTCTTTCTGAAAAGAAACTTCTTTAGCTCTACAGTCAATCTTAGAATGGTAAACAAAGATCCAATCCATACCCAGGATAACATCAAACCCTACTAGAGGTAAGACAATAAGGTTTGCAAGTAGGTTCATTCCACAGATAAGTATAGGAAGATTGTTATAAATTCTTTTTGCCTCAACATTTCCGCCATGAGTTTTTACCACAAGTTTAGGAGTCATTTCTTGAGATGGATTCCCATTTTACTAGAAAAGTTTTCAGATATGAAATACTGTGTAGAACCCGAATCAAACAACACACTGGCATAATATTAAAAAATAAAGTACCTGATACAACTTCATTTGATGGCCTGATATCTGCTGAAGTAGTTGCAAATGATTTCACCACCCCTTTCTGCTTGTATTCTAACTGCTTCCCATCACTCAAGCTCTTTGTCAGACACTCATTTGAATAGTGACCCATCACATTGCACTTAAAACATTTCACTAACTGTAAATCAAATTTGGACTTACCATCACCTTGATCTTTTTCATTGCATTCACGAGCCTTATGTCCCATATTACCACATCGGTAGCACTTTTCAGAATTCATAAGACATTCCCCATCATGCCTTTTACCACATTTATCACAAACTATAAACTTAGTTTTCTTACCGTCAGACCTTTTTGAATAATTCTTTCCTTTCTCCTGCCACCTCGGTCTCTTCTTCTACTGGTTGTTATAGAACACCTGATCATCGGCAAACTCCATTTCCACCTTCTCAGCACATCGAACAATATTTTCATAAATTTTAAACTCATGAGAAGCCAATGCCCTTCAATATTTTGGCTTTAATCCTGAGTAAAAACGATTGATTTTACTATCAAGGTCTCGGATAAAATTTGGACCATACCTTGCCAATCGAGTGAACCTTTCGTCATAGGCACCCACTGAGTCTTCCTCTTGACTCAATTCCAAGAATTGTTTTTCCATCCTAATTAGAACAACCTTAGGAAAATACTTCTCAAGAAACATACCTTTTAATTCATCCCAATCGAGAGCATCAATCTCATCAGCATCCCTGATATTTTTAACCATCGACCTCCACTGATCTGCCTCACCGTCCAAACGGTAAATAGCAAGACTAACCTTTTGATTTTCTGAACACCCCATGACATTGAAAATATTTTTCAGTACATTAATTCACCCTTAAGCTAGAACATGGTCAGCTGATCCTCTGAATGATGGGGGATATTGCCTCATGAAATGTTCCACCACTGACATGTTCCTCTGCGGTTTATCTGGCTGATCTCGTGGATGGATACCACCACCATTTATTGCTTGAGTCAACTGCGCCATTACTGCAACAAACAGTTCAGTTCCAATTCCGACCATCTCAGGATGCTGATTCGGAAGGTTATTTCCTTCTGTATGCCTTCTTAGCACTGCTTCCCCGTTTCCTCTGCGGAAAACCATTCTGAACAAACATGTCTTAGATGAAGCAACATGGTAATCTTAAAAGTCTATATCATTTCAATTTGACAATAAAAAAATATTTTTGGATAATCATTTAATAGAATTCTAACTCCTAAAGTTATCTAAACTGACCTCTGATACCAACTATAAGGCCCCATCCTTAAACCTTACTTAATCGTGAGTTATCACAAGATTACACATTGAGGATCTTTTCCGGTTTTAGAGTTTTAGATAATTAGATCATAAAACTTGCATTACATTCCACATTTAAACAAAGTGGTTACATAAAATATAGTATTCATTTTTCCCATCAACGGAAACATATTTAAAATAAAACATGGATTCTTTCTTGACACTTCCTTGACACTATCATCATATCATGTAACATTCCCTTGACCTATGAAAAACATTTAAAAAACATGGGATGATCATAAAAAGCTCAGTAAGAGATATAAAAATATATGGAAAGTAAATATGAGTATATATATACATAAGAATGCAATCATACTTTACCCATAAAACATAAGCACTTTAACATACCTCATCAAATCATGAATAAATCATAGAAATCATAAGACATAAAGGTGAGGCATTCATAACATTCTTACGTAGGGAGTAACCCTCATGGTTACGTTTGGAATACCCATCACAGTATATTCCATAAATCTTTTCAGATAAACCTTAATGTTTAAACCCTTTGTGTTACCCAATGAATTGGAGAACTATATCGGGCTCACCCGCCCTTAGTTTATCACGGAACCACCCGTCTTCATAACAATGCCCAAGAACCATAACATAATCGTATCACATAAAACATGAATAAAAGAAACATAAGATTTCCATATTTCAATCAGAAGATATCAATACAACACATTGATATAATAAATAAATTATGAAAACCATTTTCAATACCAAAATAAATGAAAAGTAAAACATGGTATTTATTTTTCATTTTAAAAAAAGGTATGGCATGTAGAGGAAGCCGAAACTCAAATAATGGTCACGGCAGTGGAGAAGTCGTTGTCTTCACATACGTACGACAAAAAATTTCCCTTTTTTAGTTTTGTAAAATGATTTGTATAAAAAAATATTCCTTTTGGACAAACGTATAAGTAAAAGGGGTTTATACACCGTATAAAAGAAGGTTGTGTATAAAAAAAATATGCCTCAATGAAAGGAGATTGAGACTAAGTCCCATAAAAATATTATTTATAAAATAAAATAGATATATTATGTGAATTAACTATAAGTACACATAAATAAAGTAAAAATACAAGATAGGACATAATAAACCATGACATAATTTGAAAATAGGAGATTAACCCAATAAATGGAAATTGGGTTAAGAAGTTCCCTTACCTCGGGTCCGACATGACTCGATCGTTCTTTAAAGTCATGAATAATAAACTTGAGTTAATTTATACTTGATTAAGAACCTTTTTGAAGTTTATTATTCTTTTTATATCACTTATTATTGTGTCATGAACACTATGTAATTATTTAAGTTAATAACGGTCGTTTTAACGATCATTGGTACTTGAGTCAAAAATATTCTCTTTATAATTACAAGTTGTTCATGTATCCATTATATCCAGAGTTATAATCATGATGTATATATCATATATATCATATATAGCCAGTATATACATTCATTTATAATATTACATAACATTTAGGGGTAAGAAATGAAATGCACCGTTCATGGAGACGGTAAGCCATACGTACGCATGAACGCTACTTCCATTTAAATTTCATATTTAATGGAATTAAAACATAATGATACATAATAGTATTATAATTTCAGTATTGTATCATTCATAATATCATTCAATATATCCTTTATATGTACCACATATGGTATTAACGAATCAAATCACTTTGGGGGGGGGGGCGGTAGTCCGCACTTCCTAAAATGAAGATATCGCGTTTACCCACAATGGAAACCATAAAGGTATGCCATAAATGAAAATTACAGAAGCTTACGTAAAACATAAACATATTATATATCATATATAAATATAGTGACATCTTAATGGACACCTTTGAATGTGTTATATGAGTGTTGAACAATCATTGTTTCGTGAGGAAGAAATTCACCATCCACAGAAACAATATGTTCTTTAACCATTAGATATAGGTGTGTGTAAGTGTAGCTCGAATTATTATTATAACAACATACTAGTATATTGAAGATACTGTAGTTGTTACAAAATAAATGAATAAAAATAGTTTAAAAGGTCGGAGAAGCAAAATAAAACAAAAGAACACAAGAGAAAACACTACCTTTAAAACGGGTAACTCTTTTTGATTTGAGCTCAAAGGCTTCCTTGGGAAGACTTCTGCCCAATGTGAGTCTTCAAGGAGTAATAGAGGGATGTGGAGAGACAAAATGGACAGGGTTTGTCCGAGACAAAGTCTTTAGAGGTGTGGGTAAGGTGGTAGAGGTGGGGGTTTTTAAAAGAGGAGAGGAGGGGCACTCTTGGAATGTTATAAAAGGTTACTTTACTAGAAAATGCTTTTCAGATTTAAAAGCTCCCAAAATTATATTTTTAGAGGATAAGGTGATAAGAGTTAGAAATACACCCATCCAATAGGTTTTTGACATGTTTAGGTCTTATATTTTACATTATCTTTTCATTTTATTTATATCGTTAAATAATGAGGTAATCACTGCATCATCATTAAATAATTTAATTTATTTAATGTCAAAAAATTATATAAAAAAATATCATGATGTAGTAAATATTTTTAGCTTTCTAATGAATATTTATAGTAAAAAATATGACTTGCATAACCCCATTTAATTTTTTTTTAGTAAAATAACTCATGTTTGTGACATTTTTATTTTAACATTAAATAAAAAGGTATTAATGTCATTTTCCTACCAAAGTGGCTCCATGGGGTCCCCATGTTGTCCCATTGATTTTATTGGTCGGCCATGACACATAAAACAAGGTTTGGATATGTGTCTAGGTCATTTCAGATTATTAAGACATTATTTTTAACTTAAACTACACTAATTACCTCTAATCGCGATTAAAAACTTAAAAGTTACTATTCACCAAAAAAATATTTTAATCTCATTGAACAAAATTTTACTTCTTAATGACAACCATGTATGTAGGATTTTTGAAAACCAAAACATAGAAGTGGAAGAGTTTCATCTAAACGAAAAATCAGTTTCTTTAACTACCACTTAGTGGTTTCACTATTCATCAAAAATTGAAGTTTTTCAAAAAAATACCAAAACATCACCCTAAGCTATATTTTATATTCCGCATTAAAAAACTATTTCTATTTTACATAATTAAAAACATATAAGTTACATTAATTAATTTAATAATTAATTCCCGCTGTTAGAGCAAATAACGTGTTTTTATGAAACAATAAGTATCAAAAGATTGACACTAGTTTAAGTCCAATTTCAAAGTGAAATTAATTACAACGACCACTATTGGATTAAATGGTAAAAATATATTCTAATTTGATTTGAAAAACAATTCAAAATATAATCTAATCATATAAATAAATTATATTAAAAAGAGGTTTTGAATTAAAATACAACAGTTTTCACTATTCATTAAAAAATGAACTTTATCGGAAAAATACAAAAAATTCACACAAAGTAAATTTTGATGTCCTTATTCTAAAGAAGAATTTTATTTGGTCCAATAGAATGTATAAGAGTGAACCAAACTATATTTATAGACAGTTCGCCATCAAAAGGCGATAAGTCGACCATTAGTGAATGTTAGAGTATACATGCCTAAAATTGAATTCTTTTCGTATTTTAAGCCTTTATCCTTTATTGGATAAATGTAAAAACATTTAACAAACATATATAATCATATTTTAGTTATTTCCATTCATTCCCGCCAATACAATGACTACGTGTTAACTACCATTTAAAATAATATTATTTTATTACTAGTGTGCAACGTAAGATTTCAGAGAAACTCTTTGTTGCGTATTGGATACGCTATCGAACATAGAAACCTCTTTAAAGTAAAATTAATATTAAATTAATAAATATTAATAAAAATGAAAATTCTTTATTCTTTATTTACCTAGGATGTTACGTAAATAATAAAATATATTTACATATAAAATATATTAGCATTATCTAAATAATAAATAACATCCATTTTAATTAAAATACAAATATATGAATATTTATATACCTATATATTAATCTAAATATATATATATATTAATCTAGCTATATATATATATATTAATATAACTACATATATATTAATATTACTATAAATATATATATTAATATCCCTATAAATATATATATTAACATCACTATAAATATATATATTCATATAACTATATATATATATATATTCATATAAATATATATTACTATACGAATAAATATAACTAAATATATATATATAAAAATAGAGATATATATTAATATAACTATATATATATAGATATCTTAATATAACTATGTATATATAGATATCTTAATATAACTATATATAAATATATTAATATAAATATATATTACTATACGAATAAATATAACTATATATATATTAATATAACTATATATATATTAATATAACTATATATATATGAATATAACTATATATATATATGAATATAACTATATATATTAATATAACTATATATATATATTAATATAACTATATATATATATTAATATAACTATATATAAATTAATATAACTATATATATATTAATATAACTATATATATATATATATATTAAAATAACTATATATATATATTAATATAATTATATATATATATATATATTAATATAAATATATATTACTATACGAATAAATATAACTATATATATATAAATAGGGATATCATGAAATAGTAAACAAATCAAAATTGAGTAGTGGTTAGGGCTTAGGCGCGCATGGGGGAGGTCTCGAGTTCAAAAACTTCTGGAGGCAGAGGTGCGTGCATGGGGGTGGATGTGGGGGGCTAGCGTTGATAAAGGGTGGAGGGGGTGCGTGCGGGGAGCAAGAGGGGGTGGAAAGCGCTGTTAAAAGTGGGGGATCAAGCGCTATAAAATCCCCCCCCCAGATTTGCATGATTTTTTAATTTTTTGTAATTTTTTTTAACTTTTTTTGAATTTTTTTGATTTTTTTTAACTTTTATCAGCAATTTTTTAAAAGTGCTGATAAACGGGTCCTTTATCAGTGCAAAAACGAAAGCGCTGATAAAAGAAACGCTGATATAGGACCCCTTTATCAGTGCTAAAAAAGCGCTGATAAAGGGGTACTTTTATCAGCGCTTTTTTTGAGCACTGATAAAAGGGGTCTTTATCAGCACTTTTTTGAGCGCTGATAAAGGGGATCCCCCCCTTATCTTCACCGGCTTTAAAAGCGCTTTTTCTAGCACTGTTAAAGGCCATTTTTAGCGCTGATAAAGGGTGTATTTATAGTAGTGCATCTACTAGATTTAGAAAACTAAATGACTTTTTTATTCTAGTGGTAAGGTTCTTGAAAAATCTTTTTGTAGCCCAAGATATGGAATCACCACTACTACCAGTTTCTAAGGTAGTATTTTTGTCGGATAAATGTATTAACTCATAGATCCATGATCTGTTGAGAATAGTCTCATACCCTATAAATAATAACTTCTATTAGTCAAATATTTACCTCTAAAGTTTCTACAAGATATCTATGTTTACTTTTTTTCCACTATCATTAGTCAAAGTAACCAACTGCTTTCATATGAATTCCTTGTAGTATGAGGATCCACCAACTGAGGTTGATAAGAACCTAAAACACATAGTTTTTTTCAAGGTCAAGAAACATAAGTGATTAATGACATAATATTTTATTCGAGGTATTTTTGATTTTTTTACTCGAATCCAATTATATTAATCTTTCTTGTTATTATGTGATCTCACTCACTACATTAATAAATAATAATAGAATAAATTCACTCATGTATTCATTTGTTTTATTAATTCATGTTTTTTAACATTTCATTGTGATCACAAATGATCCACATATTCACAAACAATTAACTATAATTTTTTTGATGTGATCATGGGATAATTCTACCAGTTGATCTATCAAGTAGATGATGGATTATGCAAGACTCTTGTGTAACTTTTTGATATATAAACCAAATAAAGTTGTAGTGCTCATAAAACTCCAAAATATTTTACTTGTTTCGTTCCACACTCACTCTTGACTAGATCCCTTTAACCATGAACTCCTTAATTTATACAATATATACCCATGTGAAAGTTAACATGTAATAGGGATAGAAAATTACATATTTATCACTAAAAATATGGAAATGAATGCCTTATAAATTTAAATATGGAGGGATGGAACATAAACCATTTAAAAAAATTTAATACCTAATTATTACAAAAAAATTTCATTGCAATAATTAAAATTAAATAAATAAACAAACCTATCATGCATGGGTTGGTATGATCGCATGATTAGTCAAAATACAATAATATATCAAAAAAAAATTAAATATTGTAAAATTTAATTCTGGGTAATTTTTAATGCTTTATAGTTTAATTAAAATAATTATAATTTATTTTTGATTTGTCTCATGAAAACCAAAATTATTTATTTAAATTAAAAATATTTTCTTAAAATATGTTTAAAAATATTCAATAATTTTTTGGGTGTCCCAGTAATAAAAACCCCTAAGGGGTTTTCAGTACTCTTCACAAATGGATATTATTAACTAATTGGTTATTGTTCACCAATGGGAACTATCCACACACAAACACAGATGATAATATATATATATATATATATTTATAATGTTTGGAAGACCCTCTAACTGTCCCATGATAAGTATAGGCCCCCTAGGTTACTATTCATTTGAATAATGTTGATGGTATTATTCACATGAATAGTAATTCTAATATAACTTTTATTATTAATGCTGAAAATCATTTCTTAAATGTTCATATTTCCATTACACGACCATCCAATATCAGAATGATGCATAATATCTAGTGTTGATATCTTATCAACATTCTATACACTAATTCTAACGAATTTAATAAAACATTTGACTAAAATATTGTTCCACCACTTTGATACAAATTAAAGGATCCTGGTGATGGAGGAAGTGTAAAAAAATTTAATTTAATTTTTTTGGTTTGGATTCGAGTTGAAACAAAAAATCTAATATACCCCTACCTGGATTCACCCAAAGACAGTGTATAATAAAATTTATAGATGAAGAAAAAAAATAATGAAAAAGTAAATGATACATTATTCATAAGTCTATTCAAATTTTATCCACTCATTGTTGTGTTGTTGTATCTATAAGGCACTAAATGGGGAATCCTGTGGATAATCCACATGAAATATAAAACATTATGATCATAATTCTTTTATTATTGGGTGCTATCATGGTAAATCAAATCAATTTATGATGCCCCTTCAATCATGTGATGAATGAGATCTCAATCGCAGGGAGGATGATCGATTCATCATTGTTCTTCTACCTATTTCTCTCTCTTAAACAAAATATATGGGTGGATATGATAAAATTTATCTCTAAATTCTTGAAAAGTTACAGGGATACTATTTATGTCTAAAAAATAATCTAAAATGGTAGAATAAAAAATCCAAATTTAATACACTAATGTTTCAGGATAAGTTTAACCTTAAATAAAAACAAAATAACATGAATAACACAGTATACATTTCATTAGTGTGATGGATATTTTTTCACTATCTTGTGAAATTATTAACATGTCACATAAAAAATGTGAATAATTAACTTGGAACATTTTGTCCATAGTTATTTAACAAACATTGAATGTTTAGCGTTTAATCAAAAAATAATATTTTTCATATTCAGTTTTATAATTAATCTATTATAAATTCAATAATAAATATATAATTTTATTACTATTATAATCTCAAATAATATAATTGAATTACATTACTTAAAATTTTTCAAACTAGGAATCTCACTGACCCCCGTACATGGGGCCCACTTTATCTTAAACATTTATTCATATGAATAAGTGAAACATGTAAATATGCTTTCTGTGAAACCCTCTAGGAATTTATCTCAATAGCAGTGAGTCATAATAATATAATATGAGTGGTATCTAGATACACATTATGTACCATGTGGCGATTGAGATATGTCATAACTACAAGTACCTTTTATGAACAAAAACTATGTAATATAATATCTTTATCTTTTGATATCCCATAAAGTTGGATGCAGACTTCATGTAATCATTCATTATTACTTTATTTATTGACATCCTTACGAGATATACTTACCTACAATCACAATTTCAATGAATTATGTAATGGAACTACTATCTTGGTTGACTAGTATTGAGATATCTCTTCCCTTTCTAAGATACGAATCATGTCTTGATCATTCAACCGATTCCATGCCTTCAATGAGATACTATGTGAAATATACATTTCCATGATATAAATTTAATCTCTTCCTCCTCGTATCAAAGTACATGATCAAAATTTATACAATAATAATGATCTCATGTCAAGATACTAATATACTTCATCATAAATAAGAACTACCAAAGTAACTTGAAACATGTGGTGTTCTTATTAGTGAGTTAGTCCTTATGATGTCCTATACATGAGATCAACAAGTGAGAAATTCATTTCAAGAATACTCAATTATTATGAACCCATAATATGTAATCAATGTATATAATATGTGTCCCATTAGTATGATGCATCTAGACTATAGTACATATGTTCTAATATTGTTATCATTTTATCTCCAGGTTATCATTATATATTGGAATTTCTATAAACTATTTATGTATCAAATGATCTATGGAAATTGACCTATAAATAGTGAACAAAAAAGTTTCAAAACTATTAGAGTAATATAAAATCATGAATAACACTCAATATACATGATATGGTAATTAAAAATTACTATTGAATTTGGGTGCAGGGAACCCAATTTTTTAAAAAATATAGCCACATGAAAGAATAATCATGGACTAATATGAAATTTAACCATAGTCATATTTATAACCATGGAAAATTTTTGAAATTGAATAGATGATATCCATTAGAAAAACTCCCATGGATATAGGTTTTGAGTTAGAAGTTTTAATTAATAATTTTTCATTCCTTTAGTTTGGGAAATCATAAACACATTCTTAAATAATGTCTATTAACTTTTTATATACCATGTGTTTTAGTATGTTTTATTAGAAAACATTATCTTATACCATGAATAAAAAAATTAGTAATGAATTATGAATATAAATATTCTATTCTTAATTATGATCATTGGATTGGGAATGTACCTGATACATTAGAAGTACCTTTAATTTTAGTAGGATTTATACTTTTTTCCTATCTATCGTACTAAAAAAGTAATGACTATCAAAATGATTCTGGTACTAATAAATTAGGATAAATATCATAAGGACTATCATATTTAAAATTGATAATGAAGTCAAACGTAATAACTATGTTTATACTCTAAACAAAAAAGAATTATTTCTCTTTTAATGAATACCTTTAACACTCTAATTGGGGTAATCAATACATTATAAATAAGTTAGTTACAAAGGAGATGTTATGAACCATATTTCTGAGGTAGTTTCCATATATCTAGAAATATGAACATTTGTGCATTTCCTACATATAGCGAGTCAATTTATGAGTTTAGAGAAGCATATTTACTTTAAAAATCAATTTGTTTGATTATTTCTAAGCACGAACTACTTGTACTTATTCTTTGTAATTCCTTAGAGAGTTGGTAGTCCTAAGGAATATTTGTGGGGTTTTTTTTATAATGTACATTTTTATTTTGAAAACATGTATGATCATTATTACGATGGAGAGATTTTGAGGATATGAAGATGGTGAATCTGATCCATCATATTAAGGTATTTTGGAGCTCAAAAGATAGGCACTGATCGTCATATCAATGGCTTCTAGGGATAGGAAGACAGAGGTATTTTGATCATTGTATCGAGGGGTTTCCTAGTAAGGAAATATATACATGATATAAGTATAAACTTATATATATGTTTAGTAATGGTTATTGACTTCCTTACTCTTAAGGTTAAAAGAGGTAAATTGTTTTAATATATATTGTATTTCATTATTACTTTTATGTAGCTATAAAATGATAGTTTTTACAAGTTTGTTTTCCGATGTTCTTGTTATAGAATGTTAATCATAGTACTCATTTTTTTATAAATTTTTTTTATCAGTATAAAACATAACTTAACATTAAACAAATCCTCTATGATTGTGATTATTTTACAGTGATATAATTGTACAAATTATGATTCTGATTTATTTATTATAATAATAAAACTATGTTTGGGTTCGATAAGTTTATATTAATTGGTTTTTTGTTAATTAGTTTAACAATTTTTTAAACTATAGTTGACCCCTATATTGTAAGTATATCCATCGTAAGGTACTCTTATGATAGTACAATTGCTATTAGAGGAGGTTTTTACTCCTCATAGAGACGATGAGTATTCAATTTCATTACATACTATATATTTTTTATCTTATGATAAAAAACAATAAACATTGTTATAATAATGTGTAATTATATAAAAGATTATCTGTTTTGTAAATGGAAGCTATGATTTTTGTTCTCTTGAAAATCAAAATCATAGTCGACCAATTATCATTAATGGTAATGACTATAACTATTAGAGGGATAGAATGATGTTTTTTGTGATCAAAACTAGAATTGATAACTTTCTTATGATCACTGAAAAATACATGATTCCTAATATGAAAGATTATTCTTTTAAAAATGATGGAAAACAAGAATATAATCTGAATTAAAAAGTCAAAAATTCATTATTGTGTTTTTTAACTAGGAATACCTATAGTCAGATATCATCTTGTGAAGAAGCTAATAGTATCTGGTTTAAATTAGAAGTAATTAATTTGGGAACAACTGATGTTATGGAAACTATAAGAGCGATGTTGAGTGTCAATTAACAAGATTTTTATTTTAAACCTATACATTCAGTATCTATGATGAATCAAGGATTAATTAATATCATAAATAGTTTATAGTTTCCTCGAGAAAAAGAAAATGATGATAAGATTATTCTATAAAATATTATTCATATTATGACCAATGAGTTTGAATAAAAAACATTTTTTGTTGATGATACAAGGAAGAAAACTAATATTAGTCCTAATGATTTTATTGGAACCCTTATGCATTATAAGGGAGTACAAAAGAGTGACATTGAAAAAGGTAAATAGAAAAATGGTGGTGTTTCTTTTTCGAAAACATCTATTATTCTTTCAAAAGAATATTCAGTTGGGAAAGTTTTTAAATCGTTGAGGAAGAATAATGTTTTTGATTAGTAAGATTCATGTACATTACAAAACACAATGAATGATTTAGATATTCTAGTAATGAGGATGAATAATATTATTGGAAAGAAATAATTTCAATGATAATATATGAGAATTAATACTTATAATGGTGATAATAAATAATTTGAGGTCACTTTATAAAAATCAAAGAATGAAGGACACATCCAGCTTGATTTTATAAATATGAAAAGGAATCATAGGAAAGAAAAGAATTGAAAATGAATGAAAAAGTAATATAAGTCTAAGGGAATGAAATGGTTAAAAGCTTTTGACTCATGGAGTGATAGTGGGGGAGGTTCTTCTAAAATATTATCTGATAATGATAGTTCAAGACACAAGAACATTAAACTTTTAAATAATATACCCATAGTAAACCACTATCGCATAGCTAAGGTACATATAGATGAATATTTTAAAAATATGTCCTGAAATTAAAGTTATCCTGATGAGAAAATTCTACATCTTCCCATTAAGAATATTAATCAACAGAAGATAATACCTTACCAAGTTATGGTGAGATTTCTCAATGGTCAAAATATTTAGAAAAAAGTAATTTATCAGAATAATATTTTAAAAGGAAAAAAACTCCTCAAACTAAAACTGATGTAGATAAAAACATAATCATCAAACTAAATTCCAAAATTCATATTTTGAAGAAACTTTTATCAATATTTTTCATTGGTGAGTAAAATTTTGATAATATGTATAAAAATATTAGACCTCAGGGTAATAGTCCAGAATGGGTTTTACAAGTAAAAACTAATTATTAGTAATAATTATTTTATTCATAAAAGTGAACCTTTTTTCACATAGGGACAAAATGGTCAGAAATGGAATAAAAATTTTCCCTTAAAAAGTCTTCAATCTCTTGGTTTTCATAAGTCTTATTTTTCTGAACATATGTGTTACTTATGATTTTTTTGACAATACTGGACCCAAGAAGGTTTTAATTCCAAAAAACTAATATATTTTTTCCATGATAACAAAGATAGTACCGTAACAAAATTGTACATGGATAGTGGTTTTTCCAAGAACACGACTAAAAAAAACTATTCTATAAGATAATGAATATGAAAGGTGGAAAAGTAACTTTTAGAGATATTTCTCACAGAGAGATTATCGTAATAAGGAACATTATTTTTTCTCGGAAAATATTTCACCTAAGATATTTTATGTATTATATTTATTAAGTAAAATCTTATAAGAATAAAAAAATAATGTGATAAATGTTACCTTGTGAACTTCAAGAATGATAAATTTTTATTACATAGTTTCAAGGGTGTTTTTTTCATTATTCCAATTTGCTTGAGAATTTTTCCACAATTAAAATAGAACACCATAGGATCCAAGACTTACCTTGAATTTGAGAAATATAAGATCAATCTTGGTTATGGAATAGAATGTTAATACATATAAACATTTGAAAAAAATATAAGTTGACTAGGAAATGAATTGTTAAGGATCTACCAGAATAGAGGTTTGTTACTTCAAAAGTCTGTTACCATTATCTATATAGTAGGAAACATAAGTTATTTTTTAAATCTATTAGTGATGTCTCAACTTCCAATGATTTATAGTTAGTTCACATGGAATTTTTTGGTCCGATAAAAGTATAAATATTTGTGGAAAATGATATTTATATTCCTATGTTGATGATTACAATACATATACATGGGTTTAGTTTCTTATAAATAAATTAAAATCCTTTAGTAATTTTCAAACATTTGTATGTAGTGTTAAAATTTAGAAAAAACTCCTATCGATAACTATTGATAGTGATCATTGTGAAGAATTTCAAAATTAAGACTTTTAAAATTCTTGTAGTAATATAGGTATTGAACACAACTTTTCCACACCTATACCCCCCATAAAAATTATTTAGTTGAAATAATAAATAAAATTTATTAAGAAATAACTAGAACCATACTGAATTAATACTTAGCAGTTAAATATTTTTTGGGAGAATATCTTATTACTTTATTCTATAATATAAATAGTGTTAACATTTTCATAATAAAACACCTTATGATTTATTGATAAGAATACAACCAAAATTATCATACTTTTTCATTTTTGAATGTGAAATATTGATTATGAATACTAAAGATAATACATATAATTTTACTCCCATATTCGATGAAGGGTTATTTTTAGGTTATTCCACTACTTTTAAGGCTTATAGAGTTTTCTGTAAATGTTCTTGTACTGTTGATTAAATAGTGTATGTTATATTGTATTAAATTGATTCTTAAAAAAAACCTCTATCCTTAGATGTTATTTCTAAAATTGATTTTCATCCTTTGTTAGACAATTATTCTTATAATGAAATAAGCCAAGAAATAGTTTATGAAGATATTACTCGGGAATATTTTTAACCTCTTTTGAAGAACATACATTTGAAAACCTAAATGGTCAGTTGTTTCTTAGGAATCAACCAGGTAATAGTGTCATTGGTGAATTTGATCGACCAGATAGGGCTAGAAGTTCCTTAAGAAATGAAATTTAACCTTTATCTTTCTTATCTCAATTTGAACATAATAATCTTCACGCATATTTAGAGCATAAGAATTGGATTGAGGAAATGAAATATTATCTGAATGAGTTTCAGAGTAATAAAGTTTTTAATTTTGTTGAATGACCTGTATAAACCTCCATAATTATAGTAAAATGATATTTTTGAACAAATTTTATTAAAATATAATAATAGTTATAAATAAAGCTAGAAATTTTTCTGAGGGATAAAATCAACAAGATGGAATTGATTATGAAGAAACCTATTATTTGGTAGAAACACTTGAAGCTATTTGAATAATTATACCCTTTACAACATTCCTTAATTTCAATATTTTTCAAATAGACGTGTAGTGTGATTCTCATAAATGATATCTTCAAGAGGAAGTTAATATAGATCAAATACTTGGTTTGGAAAATACACAACATCCAGAATATTTTTATAAATGTACCAAAGCATCATATGGACATAAAAAATACCATAAGGATTGAAAAAGTTGGTTAAGTGTATTTTACTACAAAAAAACATTATTATGGGAGTTTCAGATCCAGCTATTTTAAAAAAAGAAGAAAATATGAACATTTTGATTTTAAAATTTTATTTTGTTGACAATATTTTTTTTCAACAGAATAATCTTTAGCAAATTATTTTTCGGATCATATAATTTCTGAGTTTGAAATGGGTAAGATGGGTGAGTTAACATTTTCCCTTGTTTATCAAATTTCACAAAAACATGAAGTAACTTTTATATCTAAACATAAGTATAAAAAATTACATCTTAAAATTTTTTTATTCAAAAACATTAAAAGTATTATTACTTCTATTCGAATCATCAATACTATTGATCTTGATGAGGTTTTTAAAGAAGTGGATCCATAGATTATTCAAGGTGTGATTGGATGTTTTCTTACATAACATCCAGTCATCCTAATTTATTGTTTGATTTATGATTATGTGCAAGATATCAAGAAAATATAAAATTATCTAACTTAAATTTTGTAAAATAATTTTTTCATCATCTTAAGGGAACTATTGATTTTTGAATTTTATGTTCTTCATGAGGTTTTTTTGAACTAAAATGTGTTTTTTACTGACATTGGTGTTTTTAGAATTATTAGGAAATGTAAATTTGGAACTTTTATTTTATTGGGAGATTTTTTAGTTTCTTCTTCATGTAAGAAAAAAAAATCAGTAACACTTTCCCCCACTAATGCTGATTATGTGGCAGTAGGAAGTTGTTGTGATCAAGTATTGTGGATGCAACAAAAAATCACTAACTATGGCATGGGTTTTACTAACAATAAAATAATTTGTGTTAATGATAGTTCAAATTAATTAAAAAAACATAGAACATCACTAACATTATAAGAACATAGATATAAGACACCATTTTTTTAGGATTACAAAGTCAACAAAGATATAATTTTATATTTCATTAGAACACAAGAACAACATATTGACATTTTTATGAAAATGATTAGTTATAATATATTTGAATGCATTAAACAATGTCTAGGAATGATCAACTCAACGTGATAATTCATATCTTTTTTTTGAACTATATCTTTACATTAAGGTACTAATTTTCATATGTGTAATTCATATGTTTTTTTTAAAAAACATTTAGTTTTTCCTAAATTTTTAGTTTTCTAAATTTTATTTCTATAACTTGAAATGTAGTTTGTTTTTTGGAGACCAAATTCTTTATAAATTTCTTGATTTCATAATTAAAAAATTACTTTTCCGTCATTGAAAGTATTATAAAATTTTTAGACTAAGTCATTTTCAAAAAACTTTTTATGTATAAAAAAAATTATTCAAATTTTATTTAATAATTTTAATAATCATATTTTATTTTAGTTTTAAGGTAACCAATCTTTATTATAAACACATATTAATCTATTTATCTTATAAAAACCAAGAAAAATATGTTACTCATACTAATAAATGATTCTACTCTGAATGGTACTCTTCTATTATATTTTATTTTTTTAGACTATTTAATTACATTAGTTTATTATTTTTATTTTTATACATTTATTTCATATATATCCTTATTTTAAAAATATATATAAATTTTTTCTAACCGGAATGATCCTAAATCAAATAAAGACATTAAAAATTCCAAGAGTTTAAAAATTATTTTAATTCTTTCTTCATATCAATATTTAATATCGGATCAGAATGTTTTTGAATCTCAAAAATTTATCATATTATAGAAGATGAAGTGTCTCTATCAGTGATTATAAAAAGGTGGGTCACCCTGTTCCCCACATATGTTTTTAGATATTTTTTCCAAGCTAATGCACCCTTTAATGTCCCTAGTGAAAATGTTTTTATTTTAGTATGATATTCGTTTAGTTAATATAGATCCGATTAAGACTAAATATGTTTTTTCTATGTGGTACATTTTCAGGGAAAGTCTTATTGAAAGGTCATGGTATGAAAAATTAATTTCACCGATCATGAATTTCATTTCAATTTAATGATGGGAATCTGTATGTGTTGAAAAAATAGATAAATATTTTGATATTTATTTTCTAGAAGTTTTTTATAGTTCTATGCCTATGTTTTGATCGTGAAATAAGATGATAAATTTAAGTATTCTTTCACAATGTTTGGAATGAGATATAAGTTTTAATATATAAAAATTTAGGAGTTACTTGGAATTATATCAAAATAAAAAGATTATTTTCCTTCTCAAAATATTCCAAATAATATTTAATCTATTAACAAGAATAAATTTTAATATCCCTTATTTTATGAATATAAAAAGGATAGAAAATATTTAAATCTATCTCTATAAAACAGATCTGTTTCCTTATGGATGCAAGAACACATAATTATGAGGAGGGAGTTATGGATACAATTATGGTATCATATGTGTTTTTACTCGATTATTTTTTGAATATGAGAAATATTGTCCTAGACATGTTAATCTTCATTAGGTAGAGAACATTAAAAAATATTCTATCAAGTAAAAGATAATAACTTTCCAATATTTTATAAGTAAAGTTGTTGTAAAGTTTATGAAGATATTCAAGGGTAAAATAAATCACATCCCATCTAATAAAAAACATCCTTTATTAGTGATGATACGATGTCTAGGATAAAGTTAGCCATTGATTCTAAATCAAATAAATTTATGGAAAAGGTTATTGGGGATTCCTAAAATGCTCATACACCGAGAAAAATTAATTAGGATAATAAAAAGAAAATAAAGGCGGTTAATTATTTTCTATAAAAGATAAATAAATAAAAGGATATTCTTGATTAAGTTGTTAATGAAATGATGAAACATAAGGCTCAAAAAAATCTAGGGGATCCAAAGTTCAGAATCGACCCCACAAAATCAAAACCCATAATGATTCAAGATGTAGATATGTTAGAGGAAGAATAAAATAAAATGAAAAAAATAAAGAGGCTACAATAAGTAAGATTTAGTGAAATGTTAATAAAAGGAGTTGAAAGAGTTTTAGAGAATATATCACTTCCTACTTCCCACACTAATCAAATTAATCAGAAATACGAATTAACTTTCTAGTAAACATCAATGATCCCTACCAATATCCCTTATATGGAAGATAAGGGAAAATGAAAAGTTGTTTTTGAATAATAAATACCAATTATTTATGAAAAACAATTAGAACCAGATCTAGTTAGAAATGGAGATCTCAGAACCACAAGAGAGTAAGAACAATATCATTAAAATTATATTAATGAATAAGTTCACGAAAAAGTTGTAGAAGAAAAATAAGATTTTGAGTAAGAAGGTAAATAATTGGAATAATAAGATAATATTTAGAAAGAAGAGGAGTAAGAAAATAATTAATAAGTTGATGATGAAGAAAATCACTTTGATAAAGAATAATCAGAATCATCTTTATCCTCCTCAAATTTAATCTCCATGACTAATATGGATAAAAAATATGGAATCTCTCAAGAGGAAAAATCATCTTAAGAAAAGGAGGTAAAATAGTTATTAATAAAAGAAGAAGAAGATCAACCATCAAATAAAAATGTTGATGGTAAATCCTAATCTGATAGTGATATTGAAATACATTAACTGTCAGATGATAAAAAAAATTCTAGGAAATTTGATAAGAAAGGCAAGGAATTTGATTTTGGAACTAGTTGAATTAAATCTCTTGAGGTTCAGCTCGCTCAATCAGACTCAAAATAAATAATAGCTCAAAATGTTTTCGGTAGCATTTTCCATGTATTGATAAGGTTAAATGGAACTATTCCATACTTTCCAAATCTTGATGTATGGTGTCATCAAATTTAGAATTGTCTCAGTGATAAATATGAGGCAATAAAAGTGTTAATAGAATCATTGATTCATATGGTTTCCAAATTTAATTTTTTTATGAAAACTCCCAAACTCATAATAAATCATAAAATCATATGGTAAATTGGTCTAATGAGGTCGGCTTTAATAATTTTACACATGATGAAATGTTTTATGAAGTAATCAATTTTATGTTATAATATAATAAATCTTTTAACAAGTTATCATCTTACATGAATGATAGAGTAATGTTTTTTGATGAATTTAGATACTCCATGGCTAAACAGACTACATATGTATGTATTTTGAACCAAAATATCCAAGATATGTAGTTCTAAATGAGTAGACTCAGATCTTTTAAAAATGAGTAAATCTTAATGGGATATCCAAATAAATATTTTTCTATTGATATCAAAAGTTTTAAGACTCAATACCAGACTCAAGATGAATGAACTTCCAAGCTATAGAAAGTTCATTATGAGTTCAAGAGGATTATGGACTTTATAAATACAATGATAAAGAATGAATGATTTTATTTTCTTTTGAAATATTGAATGTAATCTAAAAAACATTTGAATGTTTGATTGTTAATTAAATATATTTTCACCAAATTCTAATTTTCTTGAATGTATTCCAATTTCTATTGGTTATATGTTATTTCATATTTAATGAATGATTCGTTAGTTCTATATTGTTTTGTATTCTATATTTCCAACATTTTAGGAAATATTATATTATTTCCCATTATTTTTAAAAATCACAATGTCTGAGAATATTTTACAAAGACGTACAATGATACATTAAGGGGGAGTATTTCCTTCAAATTGGATAATTTTTTATTGAAATGGTAAGATACTAATCATATGTGGAATAATTTTACTAAGGGGGGAATTTTTTCATTATAGAATAAATATTTATATTCACATCATTATATTCAACATCATCTTCCAAATAGTTACAAACTCAAGTATATAATGTTTTAAATAATAAATCTAAATACGATGTTATTATATGATCAAAAGTTTGTATGTTTTTCAAGATATTTTACTTTTATGGTTTAAGGTTTCTGCATTCCAAAAATAGGGAGATTGTTGGGTTAGAAGTATTAATTATTAATTTTTCATTCCTTTACTTTTGAAAACCACGAAAACATTCTTAAAATATGTTTACAAACTTATTGTATATTAATTGTTTAAGTAATGTTTTTGTATTAATCATTATCATAAACCATACACAAAAAAATTATTAATAAATTATGAATATATATTTATTCTTCTTTATTACAATAATCAGATTGACAATGTGTTTGATATACCATACTTACATTTATCTATACTATGAGTTATATATTTTTTCTTTTCTATCATACTGATAAAAGTCAGGACTAGAAAATTGATTATTGTACCGATACACCGTAATGAATCTCATAAGGACTATAGGATTGAAAGTTGATAATGATTACCACTAGAGTAAACTAATTTTATAATAAGAATAGAATGATTTTTTTATCTAAATTAATAATTTTAACACAATAATGTTGTTAATCAATAAGACATTGAGAATTAAATTACATATGAGTTATCAAGCGCTAGTTGTCTGAGTCCATTGAAACAAAATAAGAAATAAGAATATTAAAGCTTTTAATATAAATAAAATGTCAATTAAAGAGTTTGTAGAAAACAATTACCTTCATAATTCATGTCATCTAAATATTAGAATTCATGAAATAAGAATTCTTAATATTTTTAATTCATTAGAGAGTTGTTAGTTCTGAGGAATCCTTTTTAGTTTTGTTTCATTGTGAACTTTTTTATATTGTAATCGTGTCTAATCATTATAATGATTGATGGATTACATGGATAAGAATATGGAGAATAAAATCCATTATATTGAGGGATTCTGTGGCTAGGAGGACAGAATCTAATCATTATATCGAGGGATTCTTGGGATAAGAAGATAGATCTATTTCGATCATCGTTCTGAGGAATTTTTTGGTAAGGAAGGGTAGACTTGATAGTAAGTATAAAACAATAGATACAATTAGTTAAGTTTATTTACTACCATACTAGTAATGTTAAAAGAGTTAATGATTTTTAATAAATCATGTAATTCATTATTACCTTTAAATTTCATTTATTGTTATTTTTTTACATGTTTTTTCCTCTGTGCTAGTTATAGAAAGTTATTCATCCAAATCACATTTCAATACATTTTTTATCTATATAACTCTGATTACAATAAATGTTCTTTGATATTAATCAGTTCAATTGTAATTTTAGTTTTTTACTACTATATAATCAGATTTATTCTAATTTCTATTTAGTTACTCTAATAATAAAACTGATTCTGATTCCAATAAATTTACTTTAAGAGTTATTTGTGTTTATTATTTTAATGGTTTTTATATTAAAACTCACCCTACTCTTGTATGTACATCCATCATAAGATAATCTCATGTTTCTAAAATAGGCTCATTATATAAACTCTATAGCCACATACATTGTTTCCCATGTCTAAAGTCTCATCATATGACACAAAATTTCCATGATAATTATTACTCATGGATATTGTTCTCATAAAATGATAACATGGAGCCTTGAATATTTTTCCCACAACTATACTCATGTAAGTGACATAAAACATCCACTAAAATTATTGCACATAGATATGGAATACCAATTTCCATGTGTTTTATATCCTATGGTAATCAAGAGCTATGTATTTTGTCTGTTCAAAAACCCCATTAACACAATCCCTATTCTTAGATTTCACATAGGGCTTAGCTTCTCACATTCCTAGGAATATTCCATAGTCCATGCCTTCACACACATAACAAAACTTCACATATTTTTTGGACAGATCATCTAGTTTTGGGAAATCCCTCAAATCATCCCTTTATAGTTCATCTTAGCATTGGATTAATCCCAATTCAATATTTCAGATGTGTTTGTGTTTCATGGTCTATAGGTTTTCTGGAAATTTCTCTAATCAACCCTCCATAATTCTTCCCACATCCATTTAACCCTAGATAGTTATTTCTCATGTTTCAATACATATTTTTTTATTTTATTTCGATTCAAGTAATATCATATTTTTTTGTATTCGTGTTTTAAAATTTAATTTGTATAATTTTTTTGATCCCCATAGTATTGATTTATTATATTTTATATCAATATAATGTTAAATTATTTTGAATACATTTGTTTCTATTATTATTGATATATTTAGTCTATAAAGATAATATTTCCCCCTTTTTTGGGTTGGTTTCACTTTTGCTATAGGTTTTATTTTAATTCTCAAGAAAATGATTTGTTTTAGAGGTATCTGATGTAAGAGACCAAATTTTTCTAATCCCTTTATCCTTTTGTTTGTGAATAAGGTTCTAGAAAGTCTAAAATCTAATAATTACTATCATTTTATTATCTATCAAATTTTTATTAAATACATAAAATACTTTGTTAAAGATAATTTGAATTATATTAGAAATTAAATTTTATGTATTTAGAAAATAATATGTCTTTGGAAATATTGGGATTCATGTATATATATTACATATTTCCATAAAATGTGATTATAAACAATTTTACATTAAACCTATTTTTTTAAATTTTAAATGTGATTTTATTAGATTATTTGTTTTGGGAATTGTAATATTATTTTACCCTATAATTTTTTTATTTTATTTAATAAATTTAAATATTATGTTTTAATAACCATGAATAATTTTTAAAGAAAAATTAAATGCGATGTTATTAATTAAAAATGATCAAATGAATTCCTCCCAACTACTTGAATTTAAAAAAATTGGGAATAATAAATGTAAGGGTTCTCTCATGTTGTGTTACCCCTTCACTTGATATAAAACCAATATTTAAGGATTTTTCAAAATAATAAAATAGTACCATGCATGGATTTAATGGGAAATTAGAGGTTTCTAGTAAATGAATATAAGGGGTGAAATTTTATTATTGAAATAATTTTTCATCTACTGGTTAAATTTAAATAAGAAAGAATTAAATATCCATTTCAAAATGATTTCTTCCATTCATATAGGTATTTCATGGTGAAACATTCATGAATTTAGATTTTCATTGATAATATGAGACAAAAATAGGCTAGGTGAGTTGTAGTTTCCATGAAATTCAATTCATGTGTCAATATTACTTCAATATGTATATACCCCCATTACATTCTCTTATTTATCTCAAACATGAATGAATGGAAGATGTGTATCTCAAGTTTTTTGTGAGTTCTATTCGAATAGATTCTATGATTCTCAATGGTTTTTCTTTGATTTTACATGGAATATCTTGGTGTTGATAACCCTTTTCCTTCTTTATAATTCATTAAAATATTATCATAAAAGATATATCAAAGTGAAATATAATATAATCAATAGTTAGGTGATTTATAAAAAAACATTATCATATAGAATGATATGTTTCTTAACATTATGTTTATTATACTAAATAGCTTATTAAAACATAACCCCTCAACTTTTAACCCTTTAAATACAATGGTTGGAATTGAAAAAATCACTTTCAATTGTTTACCGCCTTTTGAATGAATGATTGAATAATTATTATTAACTTATTGAAACCCTTCTATTATAATTTCAATCCATGATTCCTTATATAACTAAAAACTTGATTATCTAACCTGTCACAATATTACTCTTGATATGATAATGTTTTCCCTCCCTTCATCTTTTTAATTGATATTATCCTTGTACTGTAACATGTTTGATTATTTTGGTTCCCTTGTTCTTACATAAGTCTCCATTTATAGAATTACTAACATTATGCCATGATATTACAAAAATTATGGAATATTTATATATTATTGTGATAAGAAGATATTATTCATAATTATATGTGTATAAACTATGTGTTATTCCATGTAAGTTTTATAAAATGGGAAATGATTAAAGAATGATAGTGATTTTCTTTTAATAAAATAAGGCCATTTGGAAAAAAATTATGTATTACCTTGAATTTTATAGAAATATCTAAAACTAAGGTCTTGTTTATTCTATTGTTGGCTATTCTCCCAAAAATCGATATAGATAAATTTTCACCAATGAAATTAGAGTTATTTATCATGATGTTTCATTATTTATAGTATTGTTTTTATTTTTATAATTTAATTAATTCTTTTGATGTTGCATTTAATTTTTATGTATATGATTTTCTATGTGTGTTTTTTTACTTATTTCTTTTTTAATGCTTTCTTGTTTTTATTTGTTTTATGCAATATATACAGGTTGTAAAGGATCCAAGTTATGACACGTGAAACTTTCCATGAGTTATAATGTATTAAGGAATAATATTTACACAATTACCTAGGGTTTTGATGGCTTAAGGGTATGTCATGTTTTGGGGTATGAAGGGTTGAGGTTTTAGAACAATTAATTGAGGTGATGATGTAATGATATAGTGGATATGAAATGATCACATGTTGAGGGATGAGATTTCATGATAATAATATGATGGTTAACTTAGGTTTAGTGTCAGGATTTCCTAATGATGATGGGATGGTTGGAGTAAGTTTATAGTTAGGCCTTTATATTTTATTACTTGTCATGGTGATGGTAAAATGTGTTATTGTATTTAATTTTAACTTACTCACTTTATATTTATAACTCCATTTTTTCCATTCTTAGTTGATTTCACACATGTCTATCCCAACAATTATATTTCACGTGGATAAAAAACTACGTAAAAATATGAACTGTTTAACTACTACAAAGGTATTTTCCATATTCATTTGTTTTTGTGTTTTTATGGTATAGTTTTCTAGAGATTAAATATACTAATATCCAGGAAGCTGGGGGTAGATTCTTGGATGTTTTCTTCAAATTATTCATATTGTATTGTATTCATTATCATGTTGATTTTCTCATATATGGTACTTATATATTTTAGTCTATATATATATAGTGTTGATTAAGGATTTATTTTTTATTTCCTGGGAACTTATAAGGGTAATTCCTCCCATTTTAGTGAATAATAGCCTCAGTGCTAGTCTCTATCAGGGGGCCTATTAGAGGTTGTATTTATGAGTTAAGCTCATTTTCACTAATGAATAGGGTGGGGTTCTTATGTGGGTGGCTCATAAAAATGTAATATCAATGATTTAGGTTTAAAGAGAGGATAAAGAATGAATTTAGGTTACTGGAAAGGATTATATGGTTTTAGTAGGGATTTAATTCCAATTATCCTTAACCAATGTGGGAATTAAGGAAATGGAAATAACATAAATATTTAGGGCTTCTTTTAAATGATTCTAAAACCCATACTATAATAGTGTCCCTCTATAACATAAGTAATACCGCCCCTTTCAGTCAAATGTAAGGATCATGATAACCAACTACAAATTTTTAGGTGAAGAAAAATACCTTGATTGGAGGGTAGTAAATTCTGAAATTGTGTATGCGTCATTTCCTTAGAGTGAATTTAAGGTAAAGTCTGAATTTCAAATTATGTTTTGTGTGTTTATTTATATTTTCATTATGTTTCCAAAATGATATGTTTAATAGGTCTAGAGGGGTGGGGGGGTTGTATAGATATTTTACATCTTTAAATAAATCAATTATATCAAAGTAGAAAAACAAGCAGTTTAAAAAATTAGGGGAATTTCAAATAAAGTCAATCTTCATTCAATAATATGAATAATGCAATCATGATATTGTAGAATTATGAAAAATTTAATGAAGTGTAAAATAAAAAAAGAACATCCAATTTTTATATTAGTTCAAATCAATGTGATTATATGTTTACTCTTCAGTTATCTCTTCTCTATGACAGAAATAGGACCCAATAAACAAACAATCAATTTTTAAAAGGATGTGATAATCTTTCTCAAGAGACACACTACCTTATACACACCTTGAGGCACAACCCAAAAATGAAAAAAAATCTAACATTTACATGAGAATCATAACCTGAACACACCTACCTTTTACAGTGGAGGTATCACTAAAAATAAACGTTCTTTTGAAGGAAAAATAATCATAAACTGATATATAAAGAGAAAATAAAAAGATACAATAATAAAACTCAAAACTTGAAAAAAAGAGAGTATAAAAATAATGTCAATATAGCTTGATCACTTCAAAAAATAGTTTCATGTTATAGTTCCTTAACAATGATCATAATTAGAGTATAAAACATTCAACATATTCGAATATCTAATTGACTATCAAATATCAAATTTTTCATATCACATCGTATGGTTCCTTATATAAATTTTTCGGAAAAATTATATAATTCTCTTATCATGATCCCTATGATATCAACCACATGGAAATTTCCATAATTTGATGTATATGTTGTAAATTTAAATGTGTTTTCCAAAATAACTCATTAAATATTTATTTAAAATATTTATTGGAAAAAATAAAAAAATATCGAAACATAATAATAATAATAATAATAATAATCAAATATTTCTTTGATAAAAACACTCAAAACAAGTAACTTTATAAGAGCCAACATGTAGTTCCCAAGTGTGATATATATGTTCGTAAGAATAAAACACATAGTTCAAAAGGATGTGTTTTTCAAAATTCATAAAGATGAAATAAAACAATGTAATAATGATTTCAATCTATATAAGTATTATTTTAAAATCAATACAAGTAACATTTTTATTTATATGTAAGTGTTATTTTGGTACTTGCATATTAGTCTTTTTGAATCCATGTTAGTGTGAATTCATTCTGCATATGAGTCATCCTATATGCATGTATGAGTATTTTAAATTTAAATATGATTAATTTATTTTTACATATGAATCATTCATTTTTATAAATGTGTCACTTTGAAAACCATAAAAGGTATATATTATTTTGTGGAATTTGAGACATAAAATAATATCAAACAAATAGGAAATGTAAACTTAATTAAATTATAATGTTATAATTTAAAAACCGGAATAAAAATAATA
The DNA here is from genome assembly GCA_963277665.1 of Viscum album. Classification (NCBI taxonomy): domain Eukaryota; kingdom Viridiplantae; phylum Streptophyta; class Magnoliopsida; order Santalales; family Viscaceae; genus Viscum; species Viscum album. The sequence continues at coordinate 1,515,676,882 of OY728150.1, forward strand.
ATAGTAACTATGATTAAATAAAGTAAATATTATTAATAAAATCCAAATAAATCTATGATAAATTATAGTTATCCAATAGTGTTGTATTGTAATATTCAAAACATAGGATATAGTAGCATTCAAAACATAAAAACTAACCAACTCCAAAATTTATTAATTAAACTTTGATAATATCCCATTTTTTAAATTATAAAACTAAACAAATAATTAAAAAAAACTATCCTAGTTTTTATAATTTATCAAAATGTTAAAAATTAACAATTTATTCAAAAATATGCCCTTTTATTTGAAATTAACTCATCTTACAGGAAAATGAGATTATTTTTATTTGAAAATTGAATATATTAAAAATCTAAAATAACTATTACATACTAGAATAACAATTATAGTTATATAGAAATAAAAAATATTAATTACTCTTTAAATACACAAAACAATATTTATAATAAGGATTCAAAATTATAATGTCAATTTTATACAAAATAGAAAACTTCACCATTTTAAAAATATTATTATAAAAAAATTAGCTTCTATAGAGTGGATTAGTTAGAAAAAATTAAATATTAATAAAAATTTAAAGCACTATGAATTAAAAAAAATCTATATCAAATCATTTTTTATTTTAATCTTGATGAACTTCATTGTATACAATGGTTTAGTAATGATATCATCTAACTGATTATCCGTTAAAACGAATTCCAAAACAATATCACCTTTTTGAACATAATCATATAAATATTGAAATATCAAATCTATATTTTTAGTCCAATAAAATTGAAATTAATTAATTAATATGGAAATATTTGAACAATTAACATAAAAAATAGGCATTTTACATAAATAAATATTAAAATTAGTTAATGTATTTTAAACCATACAGATAGAGTGAAATAATTAGTAGAAAATATATAATCATCCCTCACAATGTATAAAGGAAAATAATAATTGATTCATTAAACTAAAATATATTAAACTCATTCATAGAAAATCATCTAATCTTAACACTCCATTTCAATCAATTCTAAAACCAATAAAATCAAAATCAGAATGTAAAAATAAATCAAAATAGTTACCAGAATATACATTCATATTAATATATCAAATGATTTTTTGAAACAATTCAAATGATTTTTTCTAGTATCATCCTTAATTTCATCACTTACAGACCCACACTAAACATAATATCATTTATATTATTTTCAAATAAATTCAATTACCTATAATTCCTTTAAAAAAATTTATATTTATAGTTTTTATAGATTCATATAAATATAATTTATAATTATCACTATTAAGGGATATAATAGTTTTAATACAGTATAGAACAAATAGTTTATCTAAATATTTTTCATATTTTATTTTATTAAAATATATTTCATATAATATTTGAAAATTCTGAATCCCTGGAAGGAATTTTAATCCTCCCATAAGACTAATATAAAATTACATAGTCATTATATTAGAAAATTAATTACATAATATCTCTCTATTGGAAGAAAAACAAAATCATCAACCAAAATTTAAACAAATAAATTATCATTTTAAATATTCATAATAAATAAATTCCATTAAAAATTTCTATTATTAAAACCATTATTTAATTAATACCCAGATAATAATTGATAACAATAAGAGGGATATTTCTTAAGACAATATAAATCATTTCATCGTTTTAATATATTATTAGGAAAATTTTCATGTTCAAGACCATGTTTTTTTATTAACATAAAATTCTTTAAAAAATTAACAATTTGAAAAAACTACTTCCAACTTCGAGTTGATACAGTTTAATTCATTATAAAGATGAAACATTTAATGAAATAATGGTGTAATTAATTTTATAACATAGTGAAAATGATTCTCCTAAAAATATACATACTTATTTACAAAATCCTTGACAAAATAAAATGGATTTATTCATTAAAATTTGACCATATTCTTACATATTATTTGAAAATGTTGATTTAGTTCCAATAAAATATTTATTTGGGGGGTCAATGAAAGAGAAAATATTATTCCTAGTAAATTTATAATATTAATATTCAATAAAAAAATGTAATTCAAATATTTTTTGGATTCATTAATATTATTTAGTTTAAATTGACAAACCCAAGAAGAATTAGCACAATAATTTAAAATAGAGTTCATGGTTTTATTTTTAGATTTAATATTACCAGTTACATTAAATGAATGGGGATACATATGAGTTTTATAATTTATAATATTATATATATAGGGGATATCATTCCCCTAAATTTATAAATTATTTTGTTATTTATTTTCACCAAAATTATACTCCCTAAATTCTATTTCGAGTTGATCTACATATGAATTTTTCTTCCCATTATTATCACTAAATTTTACTTGCATTGATTCTTCCACAATTATAGTAATATTATTATAGATAGTATATAATTTAATGATTTTATAATATCCAATAAAATATCTTTATCACTTTTAACATCATATTTATCTAAATCATCCCCAATATTGAAAATAAAAATTTTACACCAAAAAACTCTAAAATAGTCAAACATAGGATTCATTACATTATATAATTAATTAAAGGTTTAATTAATAATGGTTTGATGAAAACTATTTTTAAGATATAACATTTTGTATTTACATATTAAACAAAAATAATTTAGTTAAATTAAATTAATTTTAAATATTCCTAGCCATTTCTAAAATTTTCATATTTTTTTCTTTTTATAACATTATTTTTTTGTGGTGTATTAGGGGTAGAAAACCCGTAAATATGTTTATTTTATTAATAAAATTTATCAAATTCCATATTAAAAAAATCCCCACTGCTTTTTATCCTAATAATGATAATTATGTAACCTTTTTTATTTTGAACTAATTTTACAAAAAATAGTAAATTTGGAAAAAGTTTCATTCTTGTGAGACATAAATGATGTATAAATAAATGTATTAAAATCATAAAATATAATAAAAAGATATTCTTTCCAATTAAAATATAAATTTTAATAGGACTAAATAAATTTATATGAATAATTTCAATATGCCTCACTATTCTTTTTCTTTATAAATATATCTGATGATTTCTATAGGTTTCTATACTTTTAAACATAAAAAATAAATAATTTTTTTATATAATTAAAACACAAGAAATTTCCAAACTTTCCCATTTTTTAACTGCTTATATGGTAAACAAAAAATATCAAGTCCAAACATCCTTTTCCATAAGATACTATATATTTATATAGTAATAAAAAACCTAAAATTCTGATTGGTTAGATCAAAAAACCCCTAAACATAAATTTTTCTTTATGTTTAAATAAAATAAAATATATTCATTCTTGAAAACCAAAAAATAATTATATTAAATAATTAAAATCTTTATATACTTATATATTTGTGTAGTACCTAATAAATTATCTTTTAAACCTTCAACCTTACATAATTTATAAATTATAACAATTTTTAAAAATAAACACATAACTAAAACCTATATCATTTCCTTTTTAATTTTCTCCAAAAATAATAAATCCTCTACTAAATTGATTGTAAGATATAAATTTTTATGGATATATAATAATGTGACTGGATATAACATTATCCATATACTATATTTACATTGTAATATTAAAGAACATATCTTAAAAAATAAATTATAAAATCGTTTTGTTACCCATTCTATTATTGGATTCAATTGGATTAGTAAAGAAACTCTTAGGAACCAAGATAGATTTTGGACAATTAGTATTGGGTGATCTAGAAGATAAATGATTAGAAATAAAGGTATTAGTATGACCTAAATTTTGATTAAATTTAAATGAAAATTAATTTTCATAATGACGATGAATACTGCACCTAAAACATGTAACATTATAAATAATTACCTTAAATATTAGTTATTTTCTATTATAAAAAACCCAATTTTTTCTTTATTTGTTTTATTCATAACCATAATCGTATCATAATTATACATTCTGCGAATAAATGTAGATAAGTTTCTTTATAATATTACAACTTATTTACTAATATTTTCATTATAATTTTTGTTAAGTCTGTAAATCACTACAAACACTTTTATTAGAATAAGAAGTTATAATTCTATGGTTGTCATTTTATTGAGACATTTTTTTTGTTTAATAAGATTCTTATTTGATCAATGTATCTCTTTGTAAAACTATCTACTCTTAAAAAATATTCAGGTAACGTATTGTTTTCGTTATACAATTAATTAAAACTATATCATTTAAAATTTATATTATAACGTAAACTAGATCAAGAATCACTAAAAACCACTTTCAAGGTATTTTCCATTAAACAAAAGCAAGCATATTTTATTTCACATTCAAAATAATAACATGGGTTTTATTCTTCTATATAGCTCCATCTAGCCACCAATTCTCACTTATCATTTTCCCTAAATTTCATATCTTTTCATTTATTCATTAGTTTCAAGAAATTAGTCTTAATGGGACCCATATTTCTATACAAATAAAAATTTAATTCGGAAACAACATTATCATTACTAGTATTTCTATTTTTATTTTTCTTATTGATCATCCTTACAGTACTATTTTATAGGTCAATTATTAAATCTTTATTCCTTTGGAAAAGTGATCTATTTCATCTCTATCACTTTCTTGTTACACAGAATAAGAAAACTTAAATGAAATTTGATATTTAATTTAAATTAAATTACCCCTTTTTTGAATTCTATTCATCTCCAATATTTTTTAGATTGAGTTCTTATTTTAGAAGTGAACTGATAAGTTTTTCCAACAAATACAAATCAAAATTATTACTCTATTATATTAAAATATTTATTGTCTAACACTTACTTAGTATAGAGCAGAGCACTCTTTCAACAAGCATAGTGTTTTCCAACACTTCACTTAGCGCACTCATCCCATTTACAGTAATCATGAATCTATGAAAAATATCATTAACCAATTATTATTCAACCATATTAATTCTATGGTATACCACACATATCATTCCATGTTTTTTCTGATTATGATATTGTCTTTTCAATAGTGCCTAACTATTAATATCCTCCAAATATCATGTGTAGTATTAAAAACTAATATAAGGCTAAAAAAATTCAAACTAAAAAAATAATATAATATATTTAGGACTCTATTGTTTAAGACACACTTTATAGAGTCATTACTAGTAAGTGTGTATAGATAAACATTAAGATTTTTTTGTTCTTTTATTATTATCCTTCAATGACCTATGGTTAAATGTTTATAATAAGAAACCATTCCAACATTCTACTATCCATAATTGTCAAACCCTGACCTTAAAATTTTGATTATTTTGATTATTTTAAATATTTCCATTTTCATTTTTTATTTTGGGTGGGTTTGTGATGATATTTAAAAATTTTGAGCAAGGACGATTCCTGCACACAGGTTGCACACGGTTAAGAGTAATTGTGCTGAAACTATGTGTGAGGGTCCATTATAGAGACAATTCCATTTGGAGTGGTTGGAGAATGGTTACTCAACTGCACATCTACTTATATGTAACTATGTGGGGGGGGGGGGTGCTAGACCTGGGCATTGGCCAGCGCATGGTCAAAACCGTACGATTGGCCAGTTTTCAAAATAGATAAAATTAAATGAAGAATTAAATGAGAATTAAAATTAAATGAAATAAATTAAAAATCATTTTTCCATAATAATAATAATTACAATATTATTATTATGAATAATTATTTTATTATCATTAGAGTTTATTATAATTGTTATTAGGTTAATTATTATTATTATTAATATTTCTATTAATATTACTAAAAAATTAATGTTATTAAAAGTTATTAATATTATTATAAATATTATTGTTATTAATATTAATATTATATTATTACTATTACTATTATTATTACTATTATTATTATTATTATTATTGTTTCTTTTTATTTTTTAAGAAACCCTGTTATTTTCTTTCCTCACTCTCCACTCCCACTTCTCTCCCACATAATTCCTCTCTCCCTTTACCATTCTTCCCTACATGCACCCCCAACATGTGAACCCCACTATATCTGGAAAGCCCTCATTTGGCCAACCTCTCTGGCACACAAACCTCTTCTGGTTGACCTCCCTGATGTTCAGCCCTCCTTTGGTCGGCATCATAACTGGCATGACCCCCTACGTAGCATATCTCTCCCTTATGAGTGACCCCCTACCGAGGGTCTCTACTGACACTCCTCCCTTCCCTATGCCATACTATTCTCCTTTCTTCGTGGTTCACAAGTCCCTATGGTATGTATTTATCTCTTCCTCCCTCAATTTATAGGTTTTTCGATGTGGGTTTTCTCATTTGGAAAAACCCTAGGTGTTAGTTTTTGTTCGTAATTCGATATTATGGGATTTCAAAGGGCGTCTCGGGATCCATTGGTCCATGTTTCAGAAACCGCCTCCAAAGGTGACATGGTTCAGATTGATTTGATCCACTACCAAAAATTTAATACATGTTTTTGAACCCATTTTTGATTTCTCACCCACAAAATTAGAGATTTATGGTATTTTTGAGTCCATGGGATTTATTTTAGGGAGTTGCAATCTGTTTCGAAGGTGGGAAAACATATTCCCAGATATTGATATTTATAAATATATAATTTTTTTTTGTTTATGTTCCATCATAGCTTGGAGAACACATGCATCTAATTAATGATATATATACTTATATGTGGATGTGTGTGAATGTGAAAAGACTTATTCCTGTGTTAGAAAGATTTTACTTAGACATCCTTTGAGGTAGATTTCCCATGAACTTTCTATTTTTAATTTTAGATTCATTTTTATGTCTTTCTTAACATTATAGATTAGAAATTAATGATATGTGACCCTTAAAATATTTATTTGTTGTGAAAAGTGTGATTTACTCATTATTAAATGATAAATAGATTTTTTTTTGTAAAATGTCACACCCCAAGTGTTCGATTAAATGTTCATTTGGATTTTTCATTCATTTTGTGACATATATATCATGGTTAGACCTTGAGAATATAATTTTGGTATGAAAAATGGTGATTTGAGTTCCTTAAATGTTATTTCAATATTGTTTTGTATCTAAAAATAATTTTTATTAGTTTTAAAGTGTGGTTTGTCTTTGTTAATAAATATTTATCATGTTCAATGACGATTTAGAGATTCATGAATGAGTCTCAAATGAATTAAAGATAAAAGAAGTCTGTATTGGGATTTTGAAATTATATTTTCATGTGATTATGAATTCTGGTCCATTTTGAATTTTCATAGGAAATGGCCTTGGTTTGAAAGTGTGATGGAAATTATTTGAAGGATTTATATATATGTTTTGATATAGATGTGGTGTGTTTGAATCCCCTTTTGAAATATAGATTTATTTTTTGATAAATATTGTGTTTGAGAGAAATTTTTAAAGGCCCATTATGACACTTTGTGAAAATGGAGAAAAATGTTGGTTATAAAAACCACAGTTGGATGTTTCACATGCCTTATCTCAAATAAGGGATAGGATGTCCTCACTTTGGAATCCTCAGGATCTATTATCAGGGTTCCTCAGTTGGAAGTCTATGTTTTCCCTTTATTTTAATGCATGAGATTAGTCATTTGGGAGACTTAGGGTGAGGCCTATTGTGAACTATTAATATTATATATTTGTGATTTGATGCTCGATTTCAATTAGTTGGATCAGCCCCATTATATACATGAGACATGGGAACCTGTAATATTTAATGAATTATCTGAGAATGTTTTTTACATTGGGAGTTCATGTAATGACCGGTGGCCCATATTAGGTGGATATATTTTCGTTTGTTGCTATGGTATTTGTCCCCTCGGTCTCTCCTGAGTTAGGGAGACTAGACATTTGGACATTTGTATTTTTTCATCTGTGGCATGATACCAGGGATGGGGGCTCTTGTATAGGCTTAATCTAGATTGTTCTTGATCCCTTAGGTTTACCTAGGTCTATTAGATCTTGGTTTCCTGAAGAAATAAAGGTTAAAATTCTACATATAATTTCATTTCCCATGTTATATGAATATTGTGGTGCTTGTTTGTGTAGTGTTTACATGGAAGTGATGGGTAGGATTCTAAAAGCTTATGAAAAATGTTTTAAAGACCAAGTGATTTATAATCATTATTTCTATTAAAAATGAAATCATAAATTAGCTTTATTTTGATATTTTAATTGAAAACTAATAGAATAAACATGGTTGTGGAAATGAATAAGAAATTGAGTTGTTTTTTTGTGTAAAATGTGTATAAAATAATACATTGATATATTTTTGGTCAAACTTGATAATTTATGTTGCTTTTATTTTAAAGGAAGTGCATTGGGAATTAGATTATACGGTTAGGCTACTGAGTTTTAATACTCATACATATAGATTATCTTTTTTTAGCTTTGGGTGGTGGTTAGTGCTAAGATTTGGTCACCATGGTGTGACATTGGTTTGAAGTTAGTGGTGGCCCGTAGGGTTACATAGAGTATGTACGGTTTTATTTTATCACTGCTTCTATTTTGATTTTCATTATTAATTTTCTTATCAGACTTTTATTTATGAGACAAATAATTCCCACCTATTTAATTTTGATGCTCAAAAATAATTGACATCATGTGAAGATTTGGAACACCCTTTGAGCCAGGCCGTATACCAAATTGAGTGACCAATTTATGGTTGAACAAGGTTGGTTCATGAGAAAATGGTATCAGAGTGAGATTATTATTATTTAGTGTTTTTGGTAGTTGGAGGTTAGGGTTATTCGAGCTTAGGAGGTAGGTTATGGTTCGGTTCCTGATCACCACCACTCTTGAAAAAACTTGAGTTACCATGGATTGTCCTGTAATTACGTCCTTATCTTGTCTACGTTAGTTTTTGGATTAAGGGATGACAACAGAGGCAAGCCTATGTCATGTTGTGATCCCACATGGAATAATGACCCATTTGGAGTCCAAGTTAATAGTTTAGGTCCCTCTTAGCATTAAAACCTATTTGGGGTATGGCCCACTACCATGTCACTGTGTTCGGCATAGTAGCTAGTCCCTCATCCTGGTAGTTTTGTGTAAGTTGTGGGTTATCTTGGTTTAGGTTGGTGTAAGTGCACTTTTAAAGATGAAAACAATTTTAAAATGGAAATTCTTTTCTCCAAATGGCATTAAATTGGAAAAATGGGTTGCAATATTGAATGTATTTTGGTTTGATAAATTAGTAAATGTATGGATTTTATTAGAAAAATAATTTTATGAGACCCTTGGTAATATTTATGTATGTTTAAACAAGTAGGGTTTGTTAGGGGAAGGTGCATGTTGGGATATATGGGTGGAAATAGATGAACTCATTTTAATGGTTCGTGATATGCCAACGGAGGGCGTTTGAAATTGAAGGCTTGACCATTCTTTTCCAAAATGAATTTGAAAAAGAAATTGATTTTGTAAATTGAAATTTTTTGTAAAATGGGGGTTTTGGAATTTGGATATGTTGCCCCAGATTAAGGTAGTTTTTAAATTTAAATGAAAACCGTGGATTTTGAAAGAAATTTTGTAGGTTGTGTTTATATTTATTTGGTTTTTGAGCCCGTCATTTTGACTCCGGATGATTCTTTTGATTGTACTTTGATTTGATGTCAGTTATGGTTAGTGCTTTCATGTTGTTAAGAGAATGTCGCCCATAAAGGTCTATAAATTTGCAAATAAGTAATTCTAGGTTTTTGACTCTTCATAGATGCTTCATATATTTTATAGTGGTTGAGGTCTAATAGAGATAATTATGTGGCTTGAAGAGGTAAAGCATGTCCTCAGAGTGTTGGGAACTCATATATCTATTAGAGTGCAGGACGTTTTTTGGTCTATTCGAAGGACAACCTATAGGCAAATGGGAGTAGTTTTCCCCGCCATTTTTCTAAGTCAGTATGGCATGTGAGTTTTTCTGTCTTTCATCATCTTATGGATCATACCTATGGAGTTGAAGATGAAGAATAGGGAAGATCTCAAACATATTCCACAAGGCTAAATGATGGTAAAGGCCTACGTTGACTGTTTCATGGAGTTTTCTTCCTTTTCTCAGGAGGTGCAGTTTCGGGGTCTGATGAAGGATACCCTTTTTATCATGGGTCTTCATGTAGTGATAAAGAGTAGGTACCCTATTCTAAGGATCTTTGTTTTGAGAAGCTGGTAGATAAATCATTTGTTGCGGATTTGGTCTCCAAAGTGTAGGTGGTTGGTAATTCAGAATCTCTTGTTGATCATGAAGGTTCCCAATAAATAGATAAGTATATGCTGGTGGTACCTACTTTTAAGGATTCTCCATCAATGGATCTGGTTTCTTGTTTTCCATAATAATTTATGGTGTGCCATCAGTATGGATGTAATGTGCATTCAAAGTCATCATGTCGCATCCCTCTGAAAATGTTCCATCATTGTACTTGTCGGGGTCATATGGAAAAGTTCTGTAGGAAGCGTCATAGGATGAACAAGATGTGACCGGAGGATTTCGGTACCTGATTATGATAAAAGAGATGATTCATCCATCAGAGATCCATCCACAAGTCTTAGAGTGAAGCTCAACATATTCATGAGTTTTTTAGGGTTTCTAAAAACCTTAGTCTATTTTTTTGTTCTGTGTTGGGTTTGGAACACTTGAAGTTTACTTTTTTTCTTCCTTATACTATTATAAATTCATCTTTCATTTTTGTTGTGTAATGGACCTATCCAATTAAAATCCAAGTATATGTACTTTATTAAATTTTCCAGTTTGAACCATTCGTCTTTATTAATGATTATATCGACCTCGTATGGGATGGTTTTTGGTGTAGTGGTGCTTGTTTATAGATTTTATTTGTTTTATTAGAATAAGTGAATTCTTTTTCAAGTCCATTATTTATTTATAGTTTCATTCTATGAGTTTCCCCATAATATTGGTGGTTCAGTTGGTGTGAGAATGATCCTCGTTCTAATGGTGTGTTTTGTCGTTCGTGCTATAGAAGTTGGTTTGTATCAGTTGGGAGTTCCTGTGTTAGCCCCTCCCTATGGTGGTGTGTTCAAATTGTAATGATTTTGTGTTAGCGGAATTTTTTTAGCGGGGAGAACCCTCTTGTTTTCTCCCCTCAATCTTGGGATTCAACCTCTTATTGATTCCTTCATGTGTGAAATGTGATGAGAATTTTCATCTCGGGGTTTATGGTCTTCCTCAGTTTTGATCGAGTTTGAACTTATGTTTTGATCGGCTTGGCAGTTGGTGACTTTCCTAGGGCAGAAATCTTTTGTGGTGGAGATAATTTTCATACCCCAACCTAAAAAATTTTATGATTTTAATTTTTTTTAAATATCTTAATTATTTATATATTCATTTGTTATTTCAATTAGGTTTAGGATGAGGTTTAAATATTTTGAGAAAGGATGGATCCATCACACAGGTTACTCACAGTTATGAGTAACCATGCAGGGACCCTATATGAGGGTCTATCATTGGGGAAATTCCATTTCTCAAGGCTGGAGCATGGTTTTTCAACCACATGTCTACTTTTAGGTAATTGTGCAATGGTTCCAGGCCTAGGTAGTGGCCTGCGCATGGTTTAAACCATGTGGTTTCTCTGTTTTCAAAATAGATAAAATTAAGTAAAAAATTAAATGGGAAAAAATGAAATATAATAAAATAAAAAGACAAAGAAAAAAATGTTATAATAATAATAATGATGATAATATTATTATTATAAAAAATAATATTATTATCATTATAGATTATTATAATTTATATCAAGATTATTATTATTGTTATTATTATTATTATTAATACTATTAATATTATTAAAAATATTAGTGTTATTAAAAGTTATTAATACTATTATAAATATTATTGTTATTAATATTTGTATTATCTTATTATTATTATTATCATTACAATTACTATTGTTATTATAATAACTTATTTTTTTAATAAGACATAAATTTTATATGTTTCCCCTCTCTCATATCCTCCTTCTATCCCATGAAGAACATACCCCTTTCCATTTCTACCCTATGCACACCCCCAACATCTGCACCCCCACCATCACCAGTGATCCCTCCTTCAATGGATCTCTTCGACCCATGTCCCTCTTCCAGCTGAACTCCCTGGAATGTGATCATCCCCCTTCGAACATACTCAACATTGTGACCCCCCCTGTGCAATGCCTTTCTCCCTCTAATGTAACTTCCACAGGTTGAGGGTCTCTGCCACTACACCTCCCTTCCCTATAGTGTCCTCTTCTCCTTCCGTCGGGGTGCACAAGTACATCTGGTAAGTCTTTATCCCTTATTCCTCAATTTCTAGGGTTTTCCATGTGGATTTCTCATTTGGTCAAACCCTAGATGTTATGGTTTGTTCATTACTTGATTTTATTGGACTTTAGGGTTTTGTCTAAGGTCTGTCAGGACACATTGGTCTGGGTTCCGGCCGCCTCAACCAAAGGTGAGGAAGAAAAGTTGATTAACTCTACCATCTTCACACTGGGATATGTTTCTAAACCCATCATTGAATTCACACCCTCTAAATTAGGTATTTATGGTGTTTTCAAGTCCAAGGGATCTATTATAAGGAGTTGCGATCAGTTTGGATGGTGCACATACATATTCTCAAGTATAGGTATGTATTAATATATAAATCATCTATGTGCATGTCCCCTCATAGTGTGTGGAACACATGCATTGAGTTAAGGATATATATATATATTTATATATTTATGTACATTTGTGTGAATGTGTTTCTACATGAGTTAGAATGCTTTGGCCTGGACATCCTTTGAGGTATGTTTCTAATGAAATTTCCCTTTTTAATTTGATATTAATTGTTTTCATTTCATTATCACTTTTATCGATTATTAATTAGCGATTTTTGAACCTTGAACTATTTATTTGGTGTGAAAAGTGGTGATTTTTTTCATTGTTAAATGTTAAATAGAATTTTTTTGTTAAATGTTGCACACTAAGTGTCCAATTAAATGTCCATTGGGATTTTCAAGCATTTTAGGACATCTAAAGCATGGTTAGGCCATGAGTATATATTTGTGGTATGGAAAATGATGATTTGAGTTAATTGAATGGTATTTCAATATTGTTTTTGATTTAAAAAGAATTCATATTGGCTTTAAAGTGTGATTTTGATTTGTTAATAAAAACGTTCCATGGAAAACGAGGCCGTACTTGAGTGGTAAGTGATCTTGCTTGGCATCCAAGAGACCTAGGTTAAAAACCAGGTGGAGGAGAATTTTTGGGTACTCTAGCAGTACTGTAGCAGTGTTGTAGCAGGTACTGTTCGGTACTATAGCAGCCGAAACTATTCTCCCGATTTGGGCTTTCGGGCCACTGGTTTGGACCTATGGGTCATAAGGGCCTTCAGGCCATCAAAGGCCTTCGGGCCAAAGGGCCTTAAGGCCATTGAAGACCATAAAGTAGCCCACTTCATATAGAGAAGGCCCCAGAAGAGGATCAAAGCACCAATAGCAGTAACTAGAAGAAGAGCTAACTGGATTGGAAGAATGAGAGGGTATGGAAACCACCATCGGGACAAGGCACTGTGTGGCATTGTATGGGGTAATGCTATCTGATTAGCAATGCAGGTGGGGAGCTAAAGGCGATCAATGATGCAGAAGCTGGGGAGGGGCAGTTCTAATGGGTTGGGCCTCTGGGTAATATTATGGGCATGATAGGCCTCTGGTCCTTCGGGTTATGTATTATGGGTAATGTCTGGCCTTATGCCTTGGGACTATGGGTCATGTATAGGTTCCCATTATACCCTTAAAAGGCGGATTATCTATAAAAAAAGAAGGCATCAAGGCCATTTAGAGTAATAAATACGTTCCATGTAGAATGAATATTCTAGGTTTCGTAAAATAGTATAAAATATTTTAAAGTTAAATGAAGTGTGTATTTTGGTTTTGAAATAAGTTTTTCATGTGATGATGAATTGTGGTCTGGTTGGAAATTTCATAGAAAATGGTGTTAGTTTGAAAGTGCGTTGGAAATTTTTTGAAGGAATTTTATAAATGTTTTGATATAGTTGTGGTGTGTTTGAAAACTATTTTGAAATATGGATTTCGTGTTTGATAAATTTTTTGTGGAGAAATTTATAAAGTCATGTTTGGAAACTTTGTGAAAAAATGAAAAATGTATGTTATTAAAACCTTCATTGAATGTTTCTCTTGCCTTGTCTCAAATTATTGATGGGATGTATTCACCATGGAATCCTTAGGATCTCTTCTCAGGGTTCTTTGATTGGAAATCTATGTGTTCCCCTTATTTTAAGGCACAATACAATTCCTTGGGGAGGGTTTGGGTGAGGATTGTTTTGAACTAGTAATTTTATATATTTGTGATTGGATGCTCTGTTGGAATCAATTGGCCCACCCCTGTTACATACATGAGACATGGGAACCTTCCATATTGAGAGAAATATCTAATAATGCTTTTCATAATAGTAGTTCATGTACTAATTAGTGACCACAGTATTTGGATATATTTTGGATTATTTCTATGAGATTGGGCCCTTTAGTATGTCTTATGTTATTGTGGCCAGAAACTTGGGCATTTTTTTCATTATATGTGTCATGCTTCTGAGGATGGGTCTCATGTATAGATATGTTCTGGATTTTTCTTGATCTCTTGGGTTCACCAATTTCTATTAGATCATGTTTTCTTATAGTAACAAATTTGATAGTTTTATGTATATTCTAATTTCCCTTATTATATAAATATTTCAGTTCTTTCTTGTGCAGTGTTTACTTGTAAGTGATGTGTTGGTTTCTAAAATTATGGGAATTTTTTTTAAAGTCAAAGTGTTTTTTAATATTTCATTCCATCAAAAGTGATAACATCACTTCCCTTTCATATAAAATGCAAAAAATATACTAATAAAATGAAATTCATTTCAGATATGAATATGGGTAATGATATGTAATTTATTTTTGGGTTAAATGAGTATAAAAACATAGTTTGATATATGGTAGTTCAAACATGAAAATGCATGTTTCTATTATTTTAATGGATGTGCATTGGGAAGTACATTTCTAATCTAGCCTATTGAGTTTTAATACTCATAGATATAGTTTATTGTTTTTAATTTTTTTGTTGCTTCTTGCTCAGATTCGGTCATCGTAGCGTGATGTTGGTTTGAGGTTGGTGGTGGCCCATAGGGCACATGGAGGTATGTACAATTTTATTTTCACACCACTACAAGATTTCATTTTCAATGCTCATTTTTTATTCATTTTCATATCATTTATGGACCAAATTGTTCCCACCTATTTAATTTTGTTGCTCCAAAATTGTTTCTAGCTAGTGTGGATCGAGAATGCCCTTATGGACATGACACAGACTAACTCAGGTGACCGGTTTATGGTCTACCTGGGTTGGTTCATGACCATAATCATTGTCATCAAAGAATGGTGGTTTTTATGGATACAACTATCTTTAAAATTCCTTCCTAATACATCAAAAATGAATTTTCATTATATTATTATGTCTTGGAGTGGATGGAAAAAGTTAAATAAATACAATATGAAATTATAATATAAAATCAGATACTACTGTAGAAATTAATTATACCCACATTTCAAAACTGTGGGTATATGCTATACCCACGGTTTTGGAAGCTATGGGACACCGAGGCATCAATATAGCTTCATGTCTTATACCCATGGTTTTCCAAACCGTGGGTATAGGTTTTTTCCACCGTGTCATACCCCTATACCAACGATTTTAATACTGTGGTTATAGGTTTTTGAGAAACGCTGGTCGCAGGTTTCGATCCCACGACCTCCTCCTCTAACAATAGCACCTCGACACTCTACACAGTTATCTTATATATATATATATATATAGCCAAATATATTATTCTAAACCATTGGAATAAGAGTTCCTAAAAAAAATTAGGTCTAGGGAAATTATTTTTCCTTCCATAACCTGGGAAAGCTATACCCACGGTTTGGAAAACTATGGGTTTAAGTTCTCAAAAAACAACCCTATAACCACGATTTTACAAAAAATGTTGTTATAGGTCTCAAAAATTCATCCCTATACCTGCGGTTTTGCATAAACCTTGGGTATATGACATGATAAACAACTTATACCCACGTTTCTCCTATAACGGTGGGTATATGCCCATTTTATAGTAGAGAATGATATACAGGTGAAAGTTCTGTTACCAATTGTTTCCCCAGAATATGATATCCAAAAGGTCTACAGGGTGGTGAATATACCTTTTATGAAATTAAATAAATATACTAAATCAATGATGAAATGTATGAAATTTAGATAACTAGTGAAATTTGGAATAATGTTCAAGATTAAGAAACAATAATAATAATACATAATGAATAATGCATAGTTAATAAATTTGTCTTGTAATGGAAAATATAAGAACAACATCATAATTTTATAGTAGTTCGAATCAGAAAGATCATGTGTATATTATTCACATCTCTCTAATCCATGGGAGAAATGAAACCCAAAAAACCCCCTTACTTTTCATAGGATGTGATAACCATTTAAAAACACACACACTCACACTGCCTTTTTCGCACATGGAGGCACAAAGAAAAACAAAAAAAGATTAATTTTTTATGGGATTCAAGACCCAAAAAACCAGAACATTTATTGTGTTGGTATAGAAAAAATAAAATCCACTACTAAAAGAAAAAATCATAAACAAACATATAAATCAAAAATAAAAATATACAATATTACAACTCAAAAAACCTAAAAAATAGATTATAAATGGTGTTTTGATGAATCTTGATCTCTTCAACAATATCATTTCATGTTGTAGTTCATTGTTAATGACCATAGTTGAAATAGAAAACATTAAATACATTCATATATCTTATTTAATATCACATATCATATTTTTCATATCTCATTATTTGGTTTCTTTTATCATAATTAATAGACAAATTCTCCAACTGTCAGCTCATGATCTCTATAATCTTCAACATGTGAATGTTTATATATTTTCATCTATATATTATAACTTTAATTGATTTTCCATAAATCAAATCAGAAATATTTATTTAAAACATTCATGGTAATAACTAAAAAATCCATGAAACATAATAATAATAATAATATTATTAATATTAATAATATTAATTAAACATGTCACTAAAAATACTCAAAATGCGTGCCTTCATAATGGTAAACTTGATGTTAGTTAGAGTGATATATATCTTTGTAATAATTAGACACATTGTTTATAAGGATAATTTTTCAAACTCTATAACGATAAAATATAACTAAATAATAATGATTTAAAAGAATAAAAAAATTCATTTTAAATCTACATACTTCTGATTTTAAAATCCTTGTATCTTTTTTATTTTAGCATATGTATCATTTTTATACTTGTACATGAGAGTCTTTAAATCTATGTAAGTGTGAATTACATCAACACATGATACATCCTTTGTCTATGTATGAATCATTTTTCTACATATGTGTCCATTTAATTACCATATGAGTCTTCCATTACTTGTATGTTTCATTTGATTCAATGAAAAATTTCAAAAAAAAAACAAACTATGTAAAATTAATGAAATTTTAAATTCGTAATATAAAAACCTGAATAAATAATTATAATAATAACTAATAATAAACAATAAAAAAGTAATAAATATTAAAAAAAGTAGTTTGAAATTATAATTATCATACTATGAGGTATTTTAATATTCAAAACATGATATATTATGGAATTAAAAACAAGAAAACAAAAAAACAAAAAAATGAAATAATAAAATAGAAACAAGAACAAATATTCATTTAATGAAATATTTATTATTATTATGAAATCATTTTTAATATATTATCTCATTATAGATAAAGTATACTTATTTAAAATTTAATACATGGATTGATGAATTATTTTCTTGACATTCCATGTTAGTTTTAAATTTCAATATTAATAACAAGTTCAGTAAAAAACTTTAAAAGCATTTGATAATTTTTTTAAATTAATACGATTACTATTTTATTTTGTTTTACTTAATGAAAAATCATGTCTATTATATTGTATTTTCTTAAAAATAATTTTTATAGAACTTTCTTTGTTAAGCACGCCCTTGATGATTAATTATCGATTAAGTAAAAAGAATAAAAGATGTTAAAATGAAATTTTTTATATTATACCATTTAATGATTTGAAACTTTTTTCCTTATATCAAGTCAAATATACTGGAATTAACTGTATTTTTTATGTACGAGTCCATATAATTAAAAGTATTATGGATGTATATATTCATGATATTTAACATGTATGATTGGATGAAATATTATGATGAATATATAATAGGTAATTTATTAAAGATGAACTGAGGATGCATGATTTAAATTTAGATGTAATGTGTCATATATTAAATTGTTATTGTAAAAAACATGCCTAAAATTATTAAATTATCTATGTGATTTTTTCTATGGTATGATAATTGTTGTTTATGTCGTGGTGAGCATGTTTAATTTTCATACATTATTTAAATGGCTATGTTTTGATTAAGTATAGAGAATAAAAATATGTTAACAAATAATTATATATGTGGAATTTATTATGAAAATGTTGATGAAATTATTTTATGGATGTGATATTATATTTTATAGAGGATTTGGTTGATAGTGTAAAGGTATGGTTTCCAATAGATGCAACTCGTAGTTAGATACTAGTGGATTTTTTGCTAGCCTCTTCTTGTTTGTTTTATATATTTTGTTTTCTAATTCATTTTTTTGATGTCTGACACCATATTCACCAACCATTCCATCTACCGTCAATGAGATCAACTTTTTTTGGTTATTCCCCTTCCCATTATATATCATCCCATTATCCAAGGTTTATTCATCCATTTATTTTTTTTCATTGGCTTCAATAGAATCGTCGTTTATAATATATGAAATCTCATTTCATTATTTCATAACTACCACCACCTGGAAATATGGATAAATTAATTAATTAATTAGATAAAATAAATCTAATTACTTATAGATCACTTCCTAAAATTATTTTATACCCCAATTAACCATTGATGAGGTTTGATCCATCCTATTGTTTAACTTGACAGCTTTACTAGCTCTATTCTGAGTGTCGTTGATATTCTCAAGATATATAAAACCATATTCACAGACCATAAGTGAGTCTATCACGGAAAAACCCTTATTTATTTCCCCCATGGTTATAGATATCTCAAGGGTAGACCTAGTTGCATCCCCAACCTTATCTAGGGCTCTTATTAGATCAACCTCATTATAATTGCCTACATTAAACTAGGGTGAGTTCAGAACATCATATGAAACTCTATTGACCTCATCACCTAAATTAAAAACTATATCTCGAAGTGATAAAAAATATCCCTTTTCTCCCTCATATCAGATTCCAATGTAATATCATGTTTGTATGGAAGTGTAAGTGTAACATGCTTAATACCCGTAACTAAGAAATTCATATTGTCTATTTCTAAAATATAACCAATATGGAGTCTAATGTATGTACATGAGATTAATTGTGACATGAATTCACATCCATAATTACCTATATAAAACTATAATTGTATAACATAATACTTGTGTAGAAAACTTGAATTGTTTTTTACAAAATGCATAATCATCTCACTATCCTTCTATGTCATCACTGCCTCACCACTACTAAAAGAGATCATCCTCAGGGATGAATTATAATTATTACCATTTTATAAATTTTTGAAACCCATATAATGTTAATAATAAAACAAATTAATATTTTATTAATTATCATATATTTATTTTTATGTATTCACATATAATATGGTAATTTTATACGATTTTTCCATCAGACAAGAAATGGTTTTATTCAAGAAAATATGTTTCCATGAAATATATGGTTTTATTTAAAAATTAATTTTTTTAATTTTATAGTTTAAAATTTATAATATTCATTTTATTTTTTGGTTCATCTTATCAAAATATGTTTATGGTGATTTTTTTGAATTTTTCAGAAATAATTTATTTTTAACTTAATATTCAAAAATAATAATTTTGTATAAAAACAATCATACCATTTAATGTAGTTAAAAAGTTCCATTCGGTTTGAGATTGATTATAAAGTAAAATTACACATATTGAATTAAAAATAAAACAAATAATTAAATATTAATAAATATTATATTTTATTTGGTATAAAATTATTTGTATAGCTAAAAATTACATTTTTCAAAAAAAACATTTTAATTTGCTTTTGTATACATATGTTGAAATTATTTTCTCCAAAATATTAAAACTGAATCCTTAAAAATGGATTTCATATTGGTAATAAGGAGTTTTGAATTTTTTAATGTGTTCAATTTCATTTTTGTTCATAATGAATTGTTTTCATGGTAAAATTATTTCACCCAATAAACGTAAAAAGGGTTAATATGTGTTTAAACTAAGTGATAAGGTGTGAAATATCTATAAAACATGGATAATATGAATTATTTGGTTATATTTAGAAATAAAATATCTTAGAATATAACTTTTACTAAATTGGTTCCACTTCCATTGTGTAATACATTTATATTGATTTAATGTTTTATATATTGATATGTGTTCCACTCCCCAAACTTATAAAAGGAAACCTACTATCCCCACTTGTTCACGTATTTCGAGCCCAATATAGGCTAATAAATGACCAACACCATTACCAAAATGCATATTTCGTTATATAGGTCTTTTTATTCCCAAAATTTCAATCCTATAAGCCTTATAGTGTAACCCAATGGGAGATATCTACGAAGGAGTTATAGGCTCTAACTAACTTATTTCAAGTTCATTTGTTATTATACCCCCTAAAAACCAATTTATAAGAACTACAACATAATGAAAAATGTATCTTATCTATTATTCAATTTATTTATGTTTATTCAAAATCATTTTCCTATATCTTTTCTATGCTATGGTAAATGAAAACATCGCCTTTGTATATGTGTGGACAACTACCTCCAAGAAGTGGTGGGCTTCCTTTTACATCTCTGCCACAGAAGGATGGTTATATGGATAGAAATAATGAATATATCATATTTTTATGAAATTATCATTATTCTAGAAATATAATATATTACTTATCCAATTACGCTTCCCATACATTGAAAATTGATAACGTCATTCTTGTGTACATGTGTAATACTACCTCAATGAAGTGTTGTGACTCATTTTTCGTTATCCCCTCACTTGGTTTGTAAGTAGTATGAAAATAATTAATAAATATCAAATATAAAACATAACTAATATTCCTTACACATTAAATATTATAAACCTTATTTCTTTTGCATTTGGTAGAAAAAAATGGAAACAATGATCATGCATTCATGCGAATTACCGCCATTATGATGTGATATATTTCATTTTTTACTTTCACCAACAGTGGATGGTATAAAAATTATTTTAATCTATAAAAATAATAATTTTTTCGTGATTAATATTCTATTAATGTTCTATCCATGATCTCTTTGACTGTAGTTAACATACTAATGTAATTGTGGACTTATAAACCAA
Source organism: Viscum album (assembly GCA_963277665.1). NCBI lineage: Eukaryota > Viridiplantae > Streptophyta > Magnoliopsida > Santalales > Viscaceae > Viscum > Viscum album. Next base: position 1,515,698,368 of record OY728150.1, read on the forward strand.
ACTTTATCAAAACATCCAACGTGAACTAAAAACATTAAATAAAATAAGGGGAAAATGAAAAAATGAATAATGATAATGGAATTAAAATGAAAAAGGGTATAAAAAAATTTATAAAAAAATTATTTTATTACTTAGGATGGTAAACAGAAGAACAAAGTGAGTTACGACTCAAGGTAACTGACTTTTTTTTAAAACAATTCTTTTAATGTTTTCATTACAACAATTATTAATATATTTTAATGTTATTTTAAATGACCAAGAATGTTATTAATTATTATTAAATAGTTTAAAAATTCCATTTTCAATTAGTTATTAATTTATTTATATGGGGATAAAAAGAGATAATTTTATCATTTTCTATAAGTGTGATTTTAGATTTTTTACATAAGTATAGAAATATTTTTTAAATGTATAGACCTTGAATTCCCTTTAAATCTATCATTGATGTTATTCATTATTGAGATTCATTTAAAATTCTAATTTTAATTTTAAAATAGTATATTTTCCCAATATTTTTGGAATCTTTTTTACAAATGTTTTTCTAGGGAAACATATATTATTTACCATCTTTACGAGATAACTAAAAATATTATTTCTTGTTGGATTGAATTCCAATTAAAATTGTTTTTATGATTAAAATTCAAGAAAATTTTATTTTATAAATGTTATGGTACCTGTAAATTTTATATGAAAGGAGGGTGATCATTATATATCTCTAATTATGTGTTATCCAGATATAACTCTTTTATGCATTGGGTAAAGTGGTAGAGTTTATTAGTAAATGAAAATTGGGAAGTATCTGGTTATGTGATTCCATTGTATGGGGTTTTTAAGTATGAAGTTATGCATAATTTCCCAAGATGCATATATTATATGACTTCAATGTTTTTTAAAATAAATTTATTTATTTCAAAAGGTAAGAAAATAATTTTTTGTTTTTATGGAATGTTTGGGTCTCTTTAAAATAATTGTGAAAATATTATTTTCAATGGATATGTTTTATTTATCATAGAATTTATTTAATATAAACCTCATTAATATGAATTTTAATTTATTATTTAATGATTTTTTTTAAAATATATTTTGAAATTAATTTCGTTATGGAAAAGTAATCAATTATTCTAGAAAATCAATTTACAATGAAAAAGGAATGCTTTCTTTTGGATTTTCATGTTTACAAATACACTGACAATTTCCTTTTATATTATATCATATAATAATATTTTTTTTTCATCACGCATTTTCAGATTTTTTCCCATGTTTAAGGATGATTAGAAATGTTAATAAAGATAGAGTTCCTATTATTAGGGTTACCTTAAACAATGAAAGTTGGTATTTATAAAAAAACCAATTTTGTTTGAAAATTGGAAATATGAGAAATTTTAAATTCTTAATATTACATATTTATTAATTCTAAAAAATAAAAAAAAAGGACTTTAGAATGTGAGTAATGAAATATATTTCATAAATCATGCAATTTATGCGTAAATTATATTTGGGTTGTTATAGTTGTTATTAGAGAATGGTTTAAGATAAATTTAGAGGGTAAGATGAAATAAAAAGATTCACAATTTAGATTATAATTTTTGGTTATACTATCATGAGATATTTTTTGTGGATTTTTATATTGATTAACTGAATATATGTTTATTCAAAATAGTGTTTTACAGAGGAAACATGGAAAATTATATTGAGAGGAATCAGGAGGCAAATTTCCAACAAAAATAGAAACATATAATGGTTGGAATTGGAACATAGAAATTTATATTTATATTAACTAAGTTTTTTAGTCTTTTAACAGAGGTTCCAATATAATGGAGTGAACAAATTCTCCGTAGATGAATATTCCAATAGTATATCAATTTATAAAACAGTACCGTCTAAATTATGGAAGATCCTTAAAACTTATGAAATATTATGGATGAATTAATTATTTGGAAAATATATTTGATGTTATGGAATATTTATAACATCAAAAGGTAACATTTTATATTTATTATTTTGAAGGACAATCAGACCAATGTTTGCATTTAATTAAGATAACTAAGGAATAATAATAAATTGATTCCATAGAATGGATGATATTTAAATTCCTCTAACATGAATATTATTTTAATAATTTTATTCAACATTGAATTGAAATTAAATTTTATGTTTTGAAGAAAAAGGAGGAGTAATTTAATGTTTCCAATGAAGATAATTTTACTAGGTTACCCAGGTATGCTCTAAATATTATTTAGAACCATGATAGTAAAATTGATTGATTTTACATAAGACTAATTAATTGTTTATGAAGGGGTCTAATTACATGTAATATTTAAGGATATATGGAAATTTTGACGTGTGATGAGAATTTTATTATAGAGTTTGCGTACTTTTTAAATAAGAAGGATAAGAAGTGATCGTAGTTGCATAAATGGGAAAATACTCAAAACTAAAACAAAAAAAAAAGAAAATTATATAACCTTTTTATTATATGTTTGGAAAGTACCATTCTAGGGAATTCCATATGAGAAATTGGAAGTTTTAAAAATGTGTAACTTCAGGAATCCAGGATCACGATTGAAATAAAAAGGGAAATGGTAATGGTTAGATCGGTAATAAAAGTAAGGAATTTAAATTTTTTAATTATGATGATATGGTACATTATATAAATTCATGTACAAGAAATGGTATTGAATATAGTTATGAATTAGACCATAAGTAACAAGATGTGGAAAATTAATTTTCTATTATTAATAATTCAAATGAAGTGGAGATAAGTACATTAATTATTTAATCTATGTATTCAAGTGCCTTCTTTCATTCAAGATATACATATTGTTTTATTTGTAATAAATGTTATATTTAAATGGAAATATCACATCAATAAATGAATAAATGTATTTTGGTAAAATCCATTATTGGGAGAATTAATGAGATATATATTTATTTGAAAATTCATATCATCATATGCGGAATAGTTTTCCATGTTAATATAGTTGTCTTACCCATAGTTGTGTTTGATGTTATTTTTAGTATGGATTTGCTTTCCATTTATCTTTGTAATAATAATTAATGAGATAAATAATTTATATTAAAGTATTTGAGTTTATTTAAATTTATATATAATAATGATTTTATATCTTCGATACTATATTAAGAAGCTAAAAATATGATTAAATATGGAAGTGAATATTTTATTATATACATTTTTGAAAATAAGAAAATAACTCAAATAAGTGATGATCCAGCTATAAATGAATATATGGATGTATTTCCAAATGGTTTAACTATTTTTATTCTTGATCATTAGATTGAGTTTATTATTAACATAGTTCTTCAAGCTAAGCCAATTTCCAAACCATAATATTGAATGAAATCGGTTTGATTTGTTAGAATTAAAAAATCATTTATAGGAATTGTGTGGTAAGGGATTAATCCACCCTAGCTCTTCACCTTTAGGTTCCTTATATTATTTGTTAAAAAATAAGGATAGTTCCATGATACTTTTAATTGATTATATAGTAATAAATAACATCACTATTATGATTCAGTTTCCTTTTCCTTATATTTAGGAGTAAATAAACCTTATCTAAGAAATAATGTATTTTTCTAGGATTGATATTAGGTTTTGGTACTATTAGATTAATGTTAAGGAAGAGGAAATTTTTAGGAAGAAGTTTCGGACTAGGTATGACCATTATGAGTACGTGGTTATACCTTTGAGGATAAAAATGCACTAGCAATATTTACAGATCTAATGAATAGAGTTTTCATGAGTATTTGGTTAAATATTTGGTTGTTCTTATCAATGATATATTATATTAATCTAAAATATATTAAGATTATAATAAACCACTAAGTATAGTTTTAAAAACATTAATGTAAAAGAAGTTGGTTAAATATTATACCTATCTATTTTCTATTCATCCTAGTAGCACAAATATGTATAAGTAACTTTGGTGATATTTTTAGTGGGATGGTATAAAAAAGGATATAACTAAATTTACCATGATATTTTTGAATTAAAAGTTGGTTAAATATGAATAACAACTACACAAGTGGATGATTTTCAATTTTCACATCCCAAAATAGAAATTAAAGAATAGATTCATGGATTTCATAGTGGTATTACCAAATACATCTCAGGGTAATAATTTAATTTTGGTTATTGTCGATCGTTTGAATAAATCTATGTGTTTTATTTCTATTTAAGATATTATTTATTTGAAATATATTTAAAAATATTATCATAAGAATATATTCTGGGTACACAGAGTTTCTCTCTCCTCTATATCTAATAGTGATTCTGATTTTAAATAAATTGTTTAGAAAGGAAATTAGAAGTCAATGTGTAATGAATTATATTTAAATACAGTTTTACACTGTTCATCTGACAAATAGTCATAGAATACAATTCTGTCATTAGAAAATATGCTTCAAACTGTACCATTATATTATTAAGGAATATATGATCAACATATATATTTAGATAAATTTTCTTACAATAGAAGTCCTAATTCCAATGTTCATATGGAACATTTTGATTCATTATATATAAAAGGCTATTAGACCCCAACATGTTGGAATGTACTCAATAAGAGGAAATTATAGGGACAATAATTGTTAAAAGTGATTTTTTATAAGGTAAAATTGATTTATAACTATATGATGGAAGAAAAATGTTGGGGAAAGTGTTATGGAAATAACTAGAGGAAATATATTCCATTTGTGTAAGGTTCTCATGCGTTTCATAAAATACATCCCAGGAAATGTGTGATATGTATTGGTAATGAAATGAAAATTGAGACCATGGTTCATTATAACCGATGAAATTATGGAGAAAGTGGGATTATTTTCTTACTATTTATACTTACCTATGATTTTATATAAGGAACATGATGTGGCTCATGCTTCATTTCTAAGGGAGTACCTACCAAACACATATCATGTTTTCATCCCGAAAGTGTTATAGTTACAGGAGAATCTCTCTTATGAAGAAAATGTGGTTCAAATTTTATATCATAAAGAACATGTAAAATGAAATTAGTTAATTCACAAGGTCAATGTTTTATGTAAAAATTACATGATGGTGGAACCAACATGGGAATAAAATAATCTATGAAGGAAAAATACCATCACTTGTTTGGGAAATGAATAAAATTATGGGGATTCGATTACTAGGGGAGATGTGAAAACCAATGTGATAAAAATAATAATTCAATTTAATTTATTAACAATTATCATAAATAGATTTTTATAGATTCATATATAATTATATAATATTATATGATTTTTAGTTATAAAAGAGATGGTTTTCTTCTAGTAGAAATGCTTTCCATGAAATATTTGGGTTTTAAAAAAAAATTAAATTTGAAAATTCTTTTGTTTTAAATTGTTAAAATTAACTTAATTTTTGAATTACGTATGTCAAAATTATCTGAGGGTGAGTTTTTGGAATTTTTATTAAACTTATTTTATTTTCGAGTGAATAGAGGAAAAACATATTTTTATAAAAACTAATATATATTTTAAGGAAACTAGTACTCCACCCATACGATCTCATAGGTCTATAATTATATGTTTAATTTTTCTAAAAGAATCAATAGTTTAAATTTTGATAATTCATATTTATATTGAATAAATCATAATAAAAAGTAATTTGAATATAAGTTCAAAAGTTACAAGATTTTGAATATTATAAGGAAAGAAACAATATTAGAAAATCATAGTTACAAATTCTACATAATATTGAAATAAATGTTTCAAAATAATTGGTAAATTGATATTTATTTAAATGATAGTGAAAATATGAAAATTTAATCCATTTAATATAACATAATTTTATCGTAATGTTTATCTATTTTATAATTGAGTAGAAATCACTTAATGTTTTATCTTTTTTCCCATTAAATCATATAAAGATGTTAAATGATTTGTAAAAAGTCATAAAGTTTTACGATATTCATGAAAAAAAATTTAATATAGAAAATACAATTTTGTATTAAGCAATATATATAATTTATATAAAAAATAGTTGTGTGCATTTTAAAAAAAAAATATATGAGAATTTTTATTCTATATAATAATATATATAAAAAAATATATTCATGTAATTATTGATAATTAATTAGTCAAATTGTTTTATAGAAATTATAAGTTTTTATGTGTGCATGTAATATTATTAAACATAATAAATAATTCAACATCATTATAATTTCACAGAAAAAATTAGTGGTTTTCACGTAAATTAAAATAGCACATGTGTTTTTAAAATGGGTACAATGATAAATATTATGGTATAATAAATGGAAATAATTTTTAACAAATCTGGATCAGACCATTTCAAATGTAGGTAATGATTCAAACTAATTAAAACCTAAAAAAAATCAACAATTAATGTCAGGAAATCAAATAAATAACTAATTTTTTTGTTAAAAATTTATAAAAATTTAGAGATATTTTTTCTAGATGGTAAGAATTCACAAAACAATAAAGTTATAGAATAGAAGTTTCTAATCCAAAATATTTTTTTATAACATGAATTTATTAAATAATGATTCAAATAATATTTCCAAATTAATTGAATGAAATCCTGGTAATACAAAAAGATTATTATTAGAGTTATAACCCAAATTTATAAACCTCTTGAATTAATTAAAAAATACACAGTAAATAAAGTATGAAATACTATTTTTTAATCATCCAAAGCACCAATGATGAATACAATATGAATATGGTTTAGATAAATCTTTGGCCTAACATAAATCCAAAAAATATTGCCTTTGCTCAGCTATATTCCATGTATGTCACTTTCAATGCATATAAGAAGGGAAATAACTAAAAAATGAAAGAAAATATGTAAATGAGATTGAAATATTAATGGTTTTATGGTTATTTTTATGCTTCCAATCATAGTTAAACAACATACTTTTTTTTCATCTTCATACCACCCAAACCATGATTTAAACTGAGTGAGTTAGAGAGATTCTAGACTGGTAGAGTTATCTGGTGAATAGATGGAATTTATGGTGAAGGCGAAAGGAAATTTTCATAGGTGATTAAGGATTATTTTTTTCATATATTAAATAGAGATATTTGACATAGTTTTTACCCAATTTTTATTTACATCTTATTTTTGGAAATTTATCCCTTCAGTTAAATGTTTATCTAGATTTGAAAATCAGTCATTATGAAATAAATTAGGTGTAGGAATACATCTATTATAATTTACATTACAAACGGTAATTATAAATGGTGTTCAAATTTTTTTTTATCTCAACACTAAAATAGTAAAAATGAGAATATTATAATATTAATCAAATCGGTCTTCAAAAAATTCAAATAATACATTAGGAAATTAAAATAATATAAAACATGGTTTAGAAACAACCAATAATTATTTTGGGTATACATACACATGGTTCAAAAAAAACATGCTGGTAATATGTACAACTAGTTAAGAAACAACTAATACTGGTGTTTCTAATACATAATAGATGTACTGCATGAGGATGGAATCGACTATGAAATTGGTGAAAAGAAAATAGTTAAATAAATGAGAATAAATGGATAAAAAAGATTATAATGTGATGGAGAAGAAAAATTATTCAATGAAAGAATATAAAAACCTTCACTTGTGGATTTATAAAAATTTCAGTAACACATTGTTTAGATATGAATTCAATGAGAACATCATAAAACTCATATTTATCATAATTCCAATTCATGTTTCTATTTATCAACCTCTTAAGCTACATGAAAGCATATCCCAAAAGGGTATATAAATCCGTAAATAAAAAACTAGTACTGAAAATGTATACCAAAAAATATCTAGTAATATAAAATTATAGACTGAAAAAAAACTAAAAGGGAAATTGTTTTTGGTAATATGTCTGTGTTAATGTGGGAAAAAATTTATTCATAGTTAAAAAAAGGAAAAAAATTTGAATTATAAAACATTTATAAAATTTTACTATGAATACAAATTAGATTTATATAGTACATATTTATAGAACTATCAAATAAGATTAATGCAACCCTAAAATAAAAAAATTTCAAACAATTAAAAATATCAATTAAATAAATATACATTAAAAGGGTCTCCTAAAATCATTGAGAAGATAAATATATTTTTTATTGAAATTTATACTGAGTTGGTTGTATTTTAAGGGATTTCAAAACTGAAAGTAAACAGATTGTATGATCAATAGGGCTCTTTGAATGAATCTGTACATGATATAAGACTATAAATGAAGTTTCAATGGATTCTATAAAGGAATACCAATATGGGAACCATGATAAATCAATTATCAGTAAATAGATTCACATATGAATCATTAAAGAAAAAGGATATAACACCATGAAAAGAAATGGAAATTGAATTATCATAGGAAAAATTCAATATGAGTATGAATGATTATAATATAAAAATGATTTATAATGAGATACACATGTGAAAGTTGAAGTATGTTGGATAAGGGTTTTTACTAAAAAATATAGTAATATGAGCTATGGGATGATGAATCGTTGAACCCTTTGATGAATCCAATATGATATTAATAAGTGATGATAGATAAGATTAAAAAGTGACCACAATTGAAAGTGAAAATAAAATCTTGCATGGGGGACTCTTCAGTACTCGGTGATGTTGATCAACTGACGATTGGGAACCTGGTTAGAAAACATTGATTGGATCTTGAAAAATAAAGAACCATAAATTTCACTACTGGAAAATGGACCTATCCCCACGTTTTTGGGGAAAACAGTGGGGATAGGTCTGTGCTAAAATACATATACCCATGGTTATGAAAAACCATGGGTGTAGGTTTCCCGTGTGTGCGTGGGAATTTTTTTTCCCACGGGAAGTAATTTTTTATAGGAGGGTTTCCTATACCCATGGTTCTTCCCTCTATTCCCATAGTTTATATAACTACATTTATATATATATATATATACACACACACATATGTGATATTATGGATGTGGTAAGACGTAGTGTTTGCAGCGCAAAGGTTGCGAGATCGAAACCCGCTGCCCGAATTCTTTTAAGATTTATACCCACAGTTTTAAAACCATGGGTAAAAGACTTTGAAAACATAGAAATTGTGCATGATGCTTTGAAACGGTGGCAGAATAGCTATACCCATGGTTTTGGAAAACCGTGGGTATAGGCTGGGGACCTATACCGATGCCACAAATGACCACAGTTCCCATAACTGTGGGTATAGGCCGTTTTTCCAGTAGTGTTTGGTTGGCCAAAAAAAGATAATGAATGTGGTATGATTAATATATAATGGATAACATAATATCTATATGGTGGTTCCAATGGGGATGACACCTGATTTAGGTTTCAATAATAGAAGATGGAATTTTAGGGATAAATAGAGAGGATTGTGCAAGTGGGGTGGAGAGGGGAGTCATGGAGAGAGGCGGAGTTAGGGAGAGGGGGTTGGAGGCAGAGGAGGGGTGGAGGTGGGGGTGGAGGTGGAGGTAGAGGTAGATATGGGTGATATATATGATGAGGTATCATGATTAGAGATGAGATTTAGGGTGGGAGAGGGAGTGGATGTGGAGATGGGACTCTTGGAGGGTGGGGGAGCCAGAGGAGAGGGAGATAGATGTAGGGGTGGAGAGGGGAGTCTGGGAGGTGCAGGCTAGGATTTAGTGGATTGGAAGAGAGGAACAGAGGGTACTCATGTAGGTATATGTGTGATTATGGAGGGAGTAATATTGTTGAATCAGTATGTGAGTATAGGTGGAGGGTGGAAAAATTTGGGATGGAAAAAATCAAGTGAGGGGACGACACATGTGTATGAGGAAATCCACCTTATATATATAATATATTAAAAAGTATGACAAGGATTTAGATTTTTCTTAAAGTTAAATATGGAATAAATTTATTAAAAATAAATTAAATAATTCTATTTTAATAAGTATTATATTTTATTCTTATATAAGTCATTTTAATTCTTAAAAATGACATTTTTATAAAAAAAAATTCGTTGTGTTTTGCGAAAATATATTGAAAATAATTTATACCACATCTAATAAGAAATCATTGAAAGATGGTTTTAAAATTTTTAATTAGGAGGTTCAGTTTTTTTAATGATTTTAATTTCATTATCAGACATGATTAATATTTACCATGGAAAAACATTGTCACCCTATTAATTGTTAAAACGGTTAATGAGGGGGGGGGGTGTTAAACTAAGAGATAAGGAATAATTTTTTTTCTAAATGCTGGATTAATGTGATTGGATTAATGGAATTATTTCTTATCATGTATTTTATTCCAAAATTGACTAAATTTTATCCACTTGACTTGATATAGAAATTTAAATAAATTTAACATTTTATGTATTTATAAGGCTGACACTCCCCCATCCTATAAAATGAAACATTATAAACTCACTTCTCCAAATATTTTGTGCCAGTTAGATCTTCCAAGACCTACCCATAACCATTAAAAACCATTATCCCTATGTTCTAGAAGTCATGTTCTTCAATTAATTCCAATACTAGAAGGATTAAGTTTTAACCGAAATGGATATTTCTTAGGTGGATGTTTAAGCCGTAACAGACATATTTTATGTTTATTTCTTCATCCACCACAACAAAATATATCTCTAACAAATATAGAATAAATAATAAGTATCTTTTATATACATAAATGTTGTTATGTTTATGTAATTACTATTTTCTATAAATTTTATATCGTATTAGAAATGAAAACATTTCTCATGTGTACATGTAGACTACCACCTCCACAGATCAATGCATTTAATTTTCCATTACCACATCGAACAGATGGTTATAAAGATTTTATTAATGAATATATAACATATTTTTAAAAATTTATAATTTTATAAAGTTAATATATTGCATAACCTATTTCAATTTTCATCACATGAAAAATTGATAATGATTCTCGTTCGTACGTGTGGAATACGACCACCAAAAAGCCATGTGATTCATTTTTCACCACCGCCTCACATTATTTGCTGTAATGATTTAACTAATAAATACATATAATGTGTAAAAAAGTATTTGTATTATATATATATATAATACATAATATCTTATTTCTTTTCCATTCATTAGAAAAAATTGAAACGCCACTCATGGGTACATGCATACTATTGGCTCCATGATACATCATATTTCATTTTACACATCCACATTCCCGGAATGGGTTTAAATTTTTTTATTGTTTATAAATAATAATTAAATCATGATTAATATTATTTATTGGACGAAACCATAACCTCTTTGACAATATTGAACCTACCAATGTCATTTTTCACTTATAAATCATACATCCACAAAACATTGAATGCGAACTTAACTGTTTTGGTAACTAAATATAGCATGGTAACAAAAGAAAAAATGAGAATAGTGATAATGGAATGAAAATTGAAATTTTAATAATTATTTAGGAAATGAATATAATTTTATTGCTCAGGAGGGTATATGAACAAGTGAAATGATTCGAGATTCTATGTAAGAGACTTTTTATAAAAAATATTGTTTTAAATATTTCATTTACACTCTTTTCCATTAATATGGATGTTATTTAAAATGTTTAGTGAATGTTATTTACTAGTATAAAAATTATTTTAAATTTCATTTTGTTTTATTTTTAAATTTATTTACAATGTATTAAAAAATTATCTTTTTAACATTTTCTTTGAGGATTGTTTTCAACTTTTTTTAAAAGTGAAAAACAATTAATGTCTAAGACTTTACCGCCCTTTCTGCTGATCATATAAATTTTTGATTTTCAATATTATAATAATAAAACAACAATTATTTGAAAATAAAATATTTCTCTTCATATTATATAATTGTTTTTAAATGTTTTTGTAATATAGAAAATTTATTTTACCATCCTAATGATAAATCTAATAATGTTATTAATTTTGGGTTTGAATTTCAATTGAAATGGATTTCATAATAAAAGGGTAATATATGTGTGGTTTATTTTGATATGGTTTGGGTAAATTTTTTTTATGAATGAAGGATAAACTTGATACAACTCTGATGATGGAAGAGCTTGATTTAACACTCTAATGTATTGGGTAATGTGACCGAGTTTTCTATTGATAGGTTACTTCTAAGAGATTCTAGAACTATCAGGTTAGGTTATTCCATATATATTATTCTTATAAGGATGAATGTATAGACCATACGCTAAGGTAACTATATGATATTATTTCAATCATTTTAATGTAAATATTTTTACTTCAAAAGGTAAGTAAATGAGATTTTGTTTTAAGGAATGTTTTTGACTTTTAAAAAAAATCAATGGATTGTTTTGAAAGGAATGAAATTTAGTAGTTTTCAATTTTTCTAATAAAACCCTTATATATTTGACTTATAAATAATAATTTCATATGAAATGTTATAGGAATGATATTGAGTAGTTGTTTTTTTCAAGGAAAATTAAATAGGTATTTGAGCTCAATTGATTATTATTGAAACTCCAAAAATTATTAAGGATTTTTTTGTTTTTAAAATTCGATAAAGTGTTTATTTTATTTTATGTAACATAATATGATTTATTTTTACAATATAATGTTTTTAAAAAATCACATGTCTTATGTATGAGTATGAATATTAATAAAGTCTTAGTTATAGTTATAAGAGTTACCTTAAATGAAGAAATTATGTCCTTATAAAGAACATGTTTGGTTGGAAAATGGAAAATGTCTCAAACATTCCCCTAAATAATATAAACATTTTATTTATTTTCTAAAATCATAATCTAAAAAGGTTTTTGGGATGTATGTGGTGAAATATACACCATAAAAATGTAATTGTTTTGGAAATTTATGTTTAGAATATTGTAATCTACCACAACATGTCTTTAAATTTTGTAATATCATTTATAATAACATGAAAATGGTTTAGATAGGTAAATAGTGCATGTTTAGTTCCTTTAATTCCAATATAATTCATTTTAACAGGGACAACATAGTCCATTGTCACTAATAGTTTATGAGCAGTAGCAATGATCACTGAATCTACCATGTAAGATCATGTGTTTTAATCACCCAAAGTCCTCAAAAGAACCTTGGTAAAATATGTCATTTGATTATATGGAACCCTCACAGTACCCATTTAATAATACCAAAACAAATATAGAACATGTTAAGCATTTTTATATTCCTAACCTAATTCATTTATCTTCATTAAATGAATAAGAGTTTAGCGCATATGAGTTTTACTTCCATTGTTATGAAAAGATTTTATATATATATATATATATAACATTAATAATAATAGGTAGATCATTTTTTTCAATGTTCTTAGTGGATAACTCAGTATCCTTCACTATCCTTTTCACATTTGTATCATGGACATACTATTTATCTTAGATCAACACATCTGGAATCATTTTTCATGGGAGGAACACTACTCTGATTTTATTCTATGGAATCGATATATGATTATAGTGTAAAAAGTACATCACCAACAAAATATTCCATCTTACAAAATATAGTATATCCTAGCTGGTTCAATCAGCTTTACTATCTTCCAATTTCTATGGAGTGTATATCTACCTTGATCCAATCTTAATAGGTGTTATTCCACTCAATCAAAGTCATCCATAGACATAACTCATCATTCCAGTGAATAATGGATGATTCTATAATTTTTTTCAGCATAAATGAAAAATGTTTTTATATGAATGGAACCTATCAATCTCCCACTCGCTTATCGCTTTTTATGATTCACCACCAATTCCTCAATTAGCATACTCAAACCACATTTCTTTCCTTTTTCTTCCATCATAAAGACATGGATCCCCCAACATGCCTTTAGTTATTTTAAACTATATAAGGTGGAACACATCCTCAATACATAATAGACAAAAAACTTAGTTATTATATATTATATATTCTAAGAATCATATGTCATCCTTAAATTTATAACAATTTCCTCTAATATATACCTAATTATCAGATATTTTAAAGGAATATTATTTATCCTGTAATAAACCATCTGATTTTGGGGTAATTTAATTTTACATTATAAATAATAAAATAGTTTCATAATTACCTTAATTCATACAGAACTATATAATAGACCCATTTAAAAAATAAAATCCCTCCATGCTCCCATTCAAAAAATATACCCCACATTTATTTTGGAAAGTGAAACTACCAGTTATTGTATCACACTTATAGTAATCCCTCATAAATTTATCACCTAATCCATATTATACATATGAGTGTTTTTATATCTGCTAAAGTCCAAATATGATAATCCATTCAAATACCCATCTATTCCAAAACATATAATTATTTTTGGAACCTTTGAGATATTGAATAATCTAATTCTATACTTACAAATAATGAATTTTTTTATTTTCATGAATTTACTATATACTCCAATTCTTGTGTAATATTTGATCATATACATATCATGAAATACATTAAGATTTTCACAAATTGTGTATAAGGAACCCTAATATCATAATATACCCTATATTACATTAATATTTCCTTCTCCTTACTTAACATAAATTTATTTGATAGGGGAGGGGTAATAGGTTTCAAAATCACTTTTTTAAATTCTCTTATACCTCACATATGTAGTTTGATAGATTTAATAATAATGTTTTAGAAATTATGTCCCTTATTATTCGTATCCCTAAGATACATTGATCAATAATTAGATCCATTTTCCTGAAACTTTTATACAATTCAACTTTAATCTTTTCAATTATTTCCTTTGAAAAATTTAAGATAATCATGTAATAAATATATAAAAATAAGATAATTAATATCCCACCATTGAACTCATTTCGAATGTATAATTGATCTACAAGATGATAAATGAACTACTGTTCTTCTTTAAAGGTGTTAAAATTTCAGTTCTACTTCCTTGTTTCTTACTTCAATCTATAATGGATCTTATTTATCTTTAACATGAGATATGTTTTCATATTATCCACTATAAATTTTTACAAGTCCATGTATATTTATTTATATTAATCAACATGAAGAAAAATTGTATTCATGTTTAACATCTCAAAATTAAAACCTCCAATGGAAAAAATATTATTTACTATTCAAATTTTCATTTGTTTAACTACCAGTGAAAATAATTATTAAAAATAAAATCTTTTTTTATTGAAACCCATTGAAATAATCCATTCCTTATACCTCCATATACCATTTTATTCCCACTTCATTTAATAATGAAAATTAAACCAAAATAAATTTCAGTGTCAAAATCCATCCCATTAAATCTCATGTTCGAAAAAATGGTAGGAATCTAGACCATACCTTATGGATAAATCCTATTAATTTAATTATTTCAGTTTTAAATCCCCCTCAATGATCTTGAGTTCAGAATCATCTATGAGAAGTAAATAGTGAAATATAGTTAAATAACTTTTTAATTGGCACTAAATCCTAGCATATCTCTATAGTTTAATATATGAATTTTCTCCTTTTGAAACTACTACATCTAGAACCTTGAATTATGTTCCTATTTTAGGAGATTCCATAGTTCCTAATATCTCAGGTACTTTTCACCATTGTAACACCATCAAAACATGATTATATCAAAAATTCTTCCAGTCTATCTGGTGTTTCCTGAACTGTAATACTCATTGAATATTTCCAAAAATTGTATATTTTGGATTTCTATTCAGTTGATCTTCATATTTTTATAATAATTTGATCTCACTAGGAATTTCATTTTTATCCCCGTATTTCCATAATATTATTTCTTTAAATATTACATTTTCACTTTTTAAAACCATATAAAATTCTTTATTATGTTGTCTAAAACTAAATTCTTCATTGTTATACCATATAAAGTAGCATACAAGATTTTCAATTTCCATTTTCATCAACATGGACATATGTGATTAAAATTAATACTTCAAAATGGGATTGTTGGACCATTAATTTTGGACCCAAAAAAATCTTGAAGTTTCTTCCTCAATAGTGATTATAGACACTTGTTCACAATTTACTCTGCATAATTCCCCTCATCATCCAAAAAAATATTAAGGAATCCTATATGAATTCTCATGTTTCTCTACTTAACTAATTTCTACTTAATCATATTAAATACTATATAATTCTTCAAATTACATAATGTTCTATTCTCAAATAATATTCCATTATATTAGTAAAACCTCAATAACTCTCTACTTCCATACTCCCCACCATTATTACACCTCAAAGACATAAATTATAATTTTGTCTCATTTTATACATTACATATCTATTTAATAATGGTTATGAATACCCTAAATTTGTGTTTGAGAAAGAAAACTCACAGCTTTAATGTTAAATAATCTATTAAATTTAAATAAATTAATAATCAACCATGAGAATGAATTAGATATAGCCTTCATGAATCCATAAGAACCAACTAAAACTTTTGATTATTTGGTGACTTACCTTCCACTTAGAATAACATATTCTATTGTTTTGTATAGATGAATTCTTCTCATATTCTATAATCCATGATTATGATCTTCATAATTTAATAATTATCCTATAATTTAATCCACTTCTCAATCAATTGATCTTGATGGTCAGAACATGAAATCTTGGGTGTTTTCATCCTAACATGAAATGTACCTCCCAGAACTCTTTTAAGGTAAAAACACATTCTACTTCACTTCTATAGACCCCACTATGAAACCATGAATAATTTTCAATTATCTATCTTAAAAGGTTGTAAAAAATCCCACATCTACAAGTCATCCAATGGGAATTAATTTATTCTTAATCTTGGTGTTTACTAAACACCATGAAACTCTAAGAAATATTTATTACCCATCATGATGGAAAAATCAACTTTTCCCTCAATCTTAAGTTCTTTATTTCCTATAGTATTCAACTTGTCGTATATTTCGAATGTATAATCACGCTTAATTTTTATCTTATTTTCTGAGTGAAATGAATCTCATGGTTTTATTATCCAAGACTTAATAAATATCACTACACATACCTGTATTCATTTTATATATTCCAATATAGGATTTATGGTTTTTATTTCAAAATTTTATCTTCTATAATTCACCCATCACTCAATACTTTTTTTCCTATGATGGAACTCATTATTTAATTTCAAATTATGGTACCAAAATCCTTTGATCAACTCTTATTATATATTCTCATTCCTTTCCATTTTATTGAAACTCTTCTATATTGTAAAATTTCAACTTCCTTCCACACTATATATACACTTCTAGAAGATGACAAGATCTATTTTCCACGAAGTTACTTATTTTAAATAATTTTTCTGACATTTAGAATCACTAATTATGTCATTATACTTGAGTTAATCACCATGTTATATAACATACCAACCATAACCCATCACCCAGAAAAAGATTATAATTTGACTAACTTTTGGTACCTTCTCTAGACACCAATGGTTGGAAATGAATTCCTAAGGAATCGAGAAATTATTGAGGGATGATTTTACATTTCATATGAAATTACATGTAGTAGATGAACTATAATAAAAAGATAATAATATTATTCATGATAAAATTAGATCAAACTTCAATAACATAATAATAGTTGTTAATGTGATTCAAAGTGAAAAATATTATATCCAAATAATAATTGAAAACCTAAAATATCAAAAGATATTTAATGTGATAAATATGAAAAAAAGGATTTGAACTCCATTTATCACAATAACAACATCAAGTGTCTTTGTTTGAGAATAAAGTGGTATTATACTTACTTATAGTATGATGAAAAAAACCTATATATTCACTTTGATTCATATTTATGGGATGAGGTAAAAAACCAGTAGAAAATAACCTAACGGCTTACCACAAACACAAATTGGAAAAGACAATATTAGCTTATATTTTTTATAAAACAAGAAACAATTATAAAAAACATATTACAGGATATATATATATATATATATATATATTTGAAACCAAATCACACAACAATTCACGCATGCACGTGCTGACAAACACACAACAAACTCATGTAGAAATGAAATGTACCAAATCCTCCTCTCTATGATTCATATAACCAGCCCAATGTATCTAATGTAAAAGTGATTATTTATTAATATACTAAAATAAAAACAAAAAGCTCACCCCTCTTGACCCAATTCATAAATTGGTGGTATAATCTAGTGTTCCCCAATTTCAGCACCATTACCATGTCCAAACCAACAATTCCCCATCCATAAACCTCAAAAATGCACACCAACTAGGGAAAATTATTAGTTTGCACACAAAAAAACCTTTTTTTTATAATTAAGCACCACTAATGTGTTTTAAAAAACATGTTTTTGGGGTAACCCATAATATTTATTTCCAAAAACATGTAAATAATAAGATACATGTAAGTAAGTGGATTTAATAAGGGGTTTACCTTAATAAACACAATAATTTTACTTTTAAATCCAAAAGAATTAAGGATCTAGGTAGAATTAGAGTGAGATAGATTCCACATACATCAAATGATTTATTCCCAAAGAACCACACTACTAACTTATTTATTGAGGCCCTCCCAAATCTCTAATAATGGATTATGACAAAAGTTTTATAAAAACACTCCCTAACTATATGATATGGGATAGTGAGCATTAGAATAGGGTTTTTACCAATATAAAATGTAATTATAATGGAGGATAAAGAGTGATATAACACTTACCATCCATATCTAGATAATACATGCCATGAATCAAAGAGAGGGGTCTTCAGAAGGTAGAGAATCACCAAAACATACCAAGTATGTTCTCTAACTCAAGAACCTTAGAAAGATGGAAGAAATGAATGTTTTGGTTATATTTTGGGTTGAAATATAAATTTGGTAGTTTTTTTATATAATTCATGGTTGGGATACATGACATGGTAAACCGTCTGTCAATCAAGACTATGTCTCCATTTTCAAAATCTTAGGGTTTGATAGTTTGGAAAAAATGTTTACCATTACATTCATCCTAGTTATGAACATTTAAATTTGAGAAAAATTTCCACATATTTTTTACATGGTTTACCCTGAATATATTCCCAACTGTGCACCTACCCATAGACCCCTATCAAACTTTACACTATAACTTGTTGTGTGAAATCAATGTCCATTAACTATGTTCCAACTATATTCCCATAAAAACTCTCAATAATTTTAATAATCCCTCTAAAAACCATTAAAATTATCCTAGTCCCTTCATAAACTAAAGAGATATAATAAATAACTAAATTATTCAGAAGGATGTTGTTATATCCCTCCCACTATTGGGATTTTTATACTAAAAAATATGAGGTTAGTAGTTTCTTTAAAAATATTGAGCCATTACTCTTTCATAAATGTATATCATTTCAAAGTCTCTTCATTCATTTATATATTACATGATAACATTTATTCCAGTAAGATCTATTTTCTTCAAAAGAAACACTCCTTCCCATCCAGAATAAAAACCACGGTGTGAATGAATGATACATTCGACTCAAGAGTAACATGATATAATATAATCACATGATAGGGGTTGTAATAGTCTTTATTTAGATTATATATAATTAAAACCCATAATGTGAGTGAATTATTGGTGGTATAGGTAGATGATTAGAAACTGTACATATACACATGAAAAGATCAAATGGAATAACATTCCAAGGAGTTTACTTCCCTGTCTTGCATAAGAAATTATTCCCCAAACCTATGGATAATTTTAAGAACACAAGATATCCGAATTCAAAACACATAAGATGGATATTACGATTCATATAATAATACATACATATAAGGTCTTTAAATATACTTTTCCAAATTAACTTGTTTTTTTGGTAGTCTCATGCACATTAATTTGTCTTATTCATGAAGTTTTCCTAGCCAATACCCAATAAAGCAGGGATATATAAAGATAGATGTAAAATTTTTCAAATAGAACAGCCAACATTGTGGATTGAAAACATTGATTATATAAAAATTCCACTAATGTAAAATAGTCAAACCATTATCCAAAATAGTAAATCACAAATATTATTATCATGTATTCCATTGACTATAATTTTCACTCTAAATACATATAAATTCGAGGATGTTATAAAATGTAAATATTCATCTTGATTCCACATGCTCGTTTTAATGAAAGTTAGATCCTTGAGATAAATCTGGGGTCTCGGTCTCTAGAAACAAAAAATGGTAACCCATGAAACCTAAATTAATGAATATTTTTTATAGTTAATAAATTTAATATATCAATTATATTAGAATTATGTGTTCTAAATGTGTGAGTCACTCATTAATCAGCCAAATAGAATCATGATTTCAAAACATCCTTGAAAAATTAGTGACAATGTTTTCTAAAATTTCCTCTCATTTCCTTATGGTTATGGGAAACAGAAGTAAAATACCATATTTCCATTAGTGTTTTGATTTTAATTGTAAATATGAGATATTTAGAAACATATTCTATAATTCTATGATATTTTATGAAATATTTTAAAATAAATTTAATTTCATCAGTAGCATGCGTTAAAATAAACACCTACTTTAAATGAACAACGACATACTATTGAAATATTATCCTTCCAGAAATTTTTTTTGAAGTAGACATTAAATTGGAAGGTATGAATATTAAAATATAAATTCTGAAAATTATATGGTTTACATGTATAATTTAATTCAGTTGTAATCAATTGATTATAGAAATATAAATTATTTAAAAGTAAAAGAATTATTTCTAAAAAATATGTTTTTATGCGTCAAATGTGTTTTTATCATAAAAAGGTAAATTAATCACTATTGGTTAGTTATTTTAAGTAAATTTATATAATATATATAAAATAAAATATTTTATCAATCATGTGGCATTTTTTTATTCTTGTGATAAGAATAAATTCAGTTTTATGCACATAATTGTGTTTTTCTAAAAACAGTTTCGTTGTGTTTTTTGTGCACTAATTTTAATATAATTTTTCTCCTGTATTAGAGAATATATTTTAATAAATTAACATTATTTTTTAAATCATGTTTTAAAAATTATCTTATAATTAATTTTTATTAATTTTCACAAAATTTTAATTTCAAGATGAATAGTGAAAAATATTTGATTTTTATTTAAAAAACCCTTTTTGATTAATGTATTAAAAAAGGTAAATATTATTTTAAATGATTTTAAAATACAAATAGGTTTAAATATATTATTATTAATCTAATTTAGATCATTTTAATCAATTACCTATAGTATGTATATAGGAAAACATTTTATACTTATGGATACTATTTCATTGGAAAACTGTTTTTTTATCACATCAGATGATTTAATTTTAAATTAAACTCTACCACATATGTAAATATAATTTTTTAAAAAGGATTAAATATTTTTTATATTAATAATTAATATTATATAATATTGTCAAATTAATTTTTTTCTTAATGAATTTCAAAAATAGTAAACAATAATTACCACATTTAAGGATAAAACATGTTTAATATAGGTTAAACTAAATAGATAAGGGTTAAAATGACCTAAAAACTTGTCCAAATCCTTTTTATTCACATATATGGGCCTTATATCATTTAATATTCATTAATCATCCTTCTTGGAGTCTTTTGGTCTTTTTAAACTAGGGGTATATACTTTTATTTTAAAAAATTCCAAGTGCATCCTCTCCCCCACTTATAAAAGGTTGCCCCGTATTCTATCCTCTTCACACTTAAAACTACTTTTGGTTCATAAAATCCAGGAAATATTAAATTCATTAAATACCCTCCCACTTCCGAGATTCATTTTTTTAGGAATCTCCCTAAATAAGGCTTTATGTGTAAACCTAAAGGTATCCAAAGAAGAGGTATCGTTCTTAACTGAGAATGTTTTGTTTAATTTCTTATTCCACCTCCTTCAAATTTTATGAAAATATTCTAACAAAATAAAATCAGTATCTATAATATAATTATATTTCAAAATTTTAATGGAATAACCTATATGTATCTCCTCTTAAATAAATTGAGAAATGAAATCATCAATCATACGTACTACAGACTACCAACACAAGAACCAACATAATTTGTTTTCCATCACTTCCTATCATGGGTGGATGTAATGATGGATTTAAATTATATATATGATATTTATGAAATAATTTTACTTATCAAATTATAATACAACATCTACCCTATTTCCTTCTATTCTGTTGATAAATGATAATGCCGCTCATGTTTGTGTGTGGACTACCCTCTCTACAAATAAATGTGATATGTTTTTAAATTTATATGGAAAATTATGGTAATAAGGAAAATTTTAATAAATATATATGATATAAAAAATATTTTTTAAAGATTAATTATTATTTTCTGTTCTTTTTTTCATCAACCAAAAAAATGAAAACAATGTTCTTACGTATATAGGGTATATCGTCTACATGAATGGTGTAATTTATTTTCAATATCTAAATTCTATGGATTAATATAAATATGGATATAAGTAATATATATTATTTTCATATCAGGAATACAATTATATATATTATTTAAACCCAAATAATTCACAAGTAATAGAACTCCCAAACCCAAATATATATAAAAAAGAAAGAAGATATCACATGAATCATGTTTTTAATAAATAATTGTTATTAAAACAGTGATAAAAGGGTTATAAGTAGTCAATTATGATATGATATATATGATTATGGTTCATTAATTGATTTATAGTAACACTATATTTATTATAAAGGATGCTTAAATGAATATAAAGAAAATCAATACTTGAGAGAAATAAATTTCATCTCACTTTTATTTCTATAGAAAAAATGCCATATTCATCACTTCTTTATTTTATACGGTGTATTCATGGACCATGAATGTGTTTTATGATTATTATTATGAGTATCATTGGGTATAAAAATCCACATACTACTAATTATTTCATGGGGCTTATAATTTAATAGTTACCAAAGTGGTAAGGGTTTTTGTGTTACAATATCATCGTATATCGAGATTGATTAAGATTAAGTGTCAAATGATAAATTATAATAATATATATATCAAGAAACTAATTAACTTTATTATCATTTTTTTATTTCTCAAAAATGACATATCATCCTTTCATTTTACTTTCTTTATATACCTATGAGTCCAAAATAATTTGTTTAAGGAAGACCAACATTATTTTACTATTTGATAAAAAATATATTCTCTTCCATATTATTATTTTCTAGAAATTTTTTCAATAATTATTTTTTCTAATGTCTAATGATTTATTAAATACATTTTTACCCATGTTTTACTTTTTCAAAAATTGTATAAAAATAATCTTATGGTCATTTTCTAGATGAGGAAAATTTGGATTTTTACAGAAAATGGACCATGAATATTTGTTTTAGTGGTTGGAGGTGAAGAAGATTAATAGTGGACACTTATCAAGAATAATAGGAAACAAGATTAAATTTAAACCATGAATTGGTATGAGTTTATGATCATATTTTTCAATAATTACTTTCCTGATATTCTTAGAATGAAAATAGAGAATGAATTCTGTAACATAATGTTGAGGGATGATGAATCTGTTGGTACTTATAAGGAACAATTTCAAGACATTGGATGTAAAAATTTGTATTATCATCCAAAGAGAAAGCAAGGTTGATAAATTATTCAGTTTCATAAAAACTAAGTCTTAGAAATGATTTATCCATAAGGTTATTTAGTACCTATAAATAAATCATTTGATGTGCAATTAATGTGGAATTGAATATTGTAATTACCCACAAATCCCATGGGTTTTATAACAAAGGAAGGGAGGAATTCTGGGGAAACTCTAAAAAAAAGTGATGAATATGAGTTTTCCTTAATACAAAATATGTGGAATCAAACATGGAGGAA
Source organism: Viscum album (assembly GCA_963277665.1). NCBI lineage: Eukaryota > Viridiplantae > Streptophyta > Magnoliopsida > Santalales > Viscaceae > Viscum > Viscum album. The sequence goes on from OY728150.1 coordinate 1,515,722,184, forward strand.
ATTTTCTTAAGGTGGTGGTAAATGTTTTAATTTTTTAAATGAATACCATTGAGAAATAAAATTATAATGTTATGGGAAAGAGTTTGGAAATTATGAAATAGATAGAATGCTCCACAGAAGTCACCACCCACACTCTAGTGTTTCAAATTCAAGGAGTATGTGAATTATGATAACTATTTCACAAATCTAAGGTTTATTGACAATGATCTACTTTATTGACCTCTTAAGATGAGATACAAATGTAAATCTCATGAGATCGTTTTTAGTGAGGGTTATGAAAAATACATGGTGAAATGTAAAATTAACATCCAATCTAGCACCGGTAATGTCTTATTTGACTCCTAATATACCCATTCTTCTATAACTAAAAACTTTTATAAGGGATTAAAAAAATTCCTACTCAATTAATTAGATATTAAATTAGAATTGAAAACCTCCAATGAGACAATAATCACATCTCACGTTCATTCTTCTTCTCCAGTAGAAATTTTTGGGGACATGATTCCTAAAAATATTTGTTATAATACCTCTATAGGAATTTATTATTATATTATTAACAGATAGGATTTATCTGTGTAAATACTAAATCAAATTCCAAGGGATGTCATGCATGGTATTATGAACCAACATATGATAATCTATCAGTGGGAAGATATATATGAACATTCAATAGAGATCAAATCAATTGTTATGTTTTTTATTCTTATTCAAAAGTGGTTTTTATCTTAGATGGTTATGTATAATCTCAACATCAATTATATTCCAATAGTATGGGAGTTTTTATAATTTATTTCTATAATCGTTTTCTTATATTCAAAAGAATTATGAAGTTTACTTCTCAATAATACTCATATGTGGTGCTACAAATATTACAAAGACACCATATTGAGTAGCCCCAATTGAGTTAATGGTATTCCATAATGAACTAGAGGAGAATCTAAAAAGGGGATACATTCAAGAAAGTGTATCATATTGGGGTGAAACTATTATTTTTTAAACATGAAAGAAAGATTAATTTGTGACTTCCTTGATTATCATGAACTGAACAAGATCACAATCAGGAACGAATATCATCTACCCTTATTTGCAGACATTTTTGTTAAACTACACAGATCTATATACTTTTCAAATATTGAACTTAATAATGGATTTCATCAACTAAGGTAAAATAAAGAGGATATATCTAATATATCATTATGTAAATTGTATAAACACAATAAATATATTGTGATTCCTTTTAATCTTACTAATACCCATTCCTCTTCATGGTTCAAATGAATAGAGTTTTTGAGATAACCTTGAACTGTTTATGGTATTCTCTATAAAAATTATTCTTACATAATAAAATAAAAATTTAGAGCATGAAGGTCACTTGATAATTGTACTGAAGACCCTATGTAATGATAATTTGTATAAAAATATTCCAAATATAAATTTGACTACAAAATGTTTCATTTCTAGGTCATATGATATCAAGAGTAGATATATGTGTGGATCCATCCAGGGCTGAAGTAATTGAATGTTAGACCATAGAAACCATTATGAAAAAGATAAAAATTTATTTTTTAAGGATGTATATTATGAATATATTTTGGGGAATTACTCTTAATAATCTAATCCACTCCCCAATATAACTCTAAAGGGAGACAAGTTCCTCTTGATAAATGAATATAAGGAAAATTTCAATGAACTCGAGAAATATTTGGTTAATGAACCTATGATTACATTTCACTATTGTTTTGAAGGGATATTAATATATAATTACTCATCAAAGATGTATAAGGATGTTTCCTCATGAAAAATGATAGATTTTTATCTTATCCCTCTTGATAAATAATGGTTCATGATTAAAAAAACCAAACTCTAGATTTAGAGTTAGCTATCGAATGTTTTCCATTAATTATATATAGGTATTATCATTAAAGAAATATATGTGACATATATATTGATAATAAAAGGTTAAATTATATATTCACACATAAAGAGTTGAATATTAACTAAATAATATCATTATATTTGATTAAATATTATGAATGCTCAATACATTACCACCATATTAATTGTAATAAGGTGGTTGATGATCTTAGTTGAAAGGTTCATAAAATCTTAAATATTATAAGGATCATAAATCATCCAATAATTGTGGATTTGAAAATTATTAATCTATAAATATTGATAGAGTTTGGTAAATATTACCTTTCACAAATGTGTGTTTAACCATATATCGAAGTGAAGATTAAATAGGAGTAATATGATGATATATAGTTTAGAAAGAAGGATAGAAATGTTAATTTTATTAAACATGATCATGATGAATGATAAGGTTCAAGAAACATGTATGTGTTTTATCCATTCTCTATTTTAAGAAGTATCCTGTAGAATAGGATCATTATTCTTCATTCACTATTCATCCAAAATGTATAATAATGTATCTAGATCATATTGATTACTTTTGGTGGGATTGCATGAAGAGAGCTATTTTTGATTATATAACTTAGTTCTTGGAATATGAGAATGTTAATTCTAAGAAAAAAAGTCTAATGGGATTTAAGAACCAATACTTATACCAAAATAGACTTGCAAAAATATAACCTTGTATTTTTCATCAGAATAACCCAAACATATAGAGGCCATAAGGATATTTTGGAAATATATTATCATCTTATGATGTTTTAATAGTTCATTAAAATCAGATTATATTTACTTATAGATAATATTTATAGAATTTACATTTCAAAATTAGTAAGGTTTCAGGGGGTATCATGTTCTATTGTATACGATTGGGATATGATGTTTACTCTTAATTTATGGTGATGACTTCAAAATAATAATAATAAATAGTTGAGTTCTAGCACTATGTATCATCCCCAAAAAAGGGTCATTCTGAAATAATGTATGAAACACTAAAATATATGTTGAGATATTATTCTATATATTTAAAATGAGGTTTATATCAATAACTTATTCTACTCGTGTTTTCATACAATAATAGTTTTCACTCAAGCATTCAAATGGATCCTTTTGAGTCCATTTATAGAAATAAGGGTAAAAAATCAATGTACTTGCTAGAAACTGGGGAAATAAAGCTATTGGTACATGATCTAGCTGTGGAAATTATAGATAACGTTTTAGAAATTCAGTAACACATCAAGGTTCGCAGAGTCGATGGAAAAGTAATTCTGACAATCTATGACATGATATAAAATTTGAAGTTGGTGAGAAGGTATTTCTATTCCCTTTTTCATATAATAAATTGATTTTATTTTGGATGGAAGGAAATATGATCCCTAGGAATATTTTCCCTATCGATATTCTTGATTATGTAGGGATGGTTTTGTTATTTCATTGTGCTTCCAAAAAACCTCTCTCAATTCTAAGATGTGTTCTATGCATCTCTTCTGAGGAAGTACACAGTCAATCCTTCATATGTACTAAACATATAGGCCATACCAATATATACTGATCTTTATTATAACTAAAAACCTATTTTTATTCTAGATCAAAAATATAAAGTGTTGTGGAACATGACCACTAACCCAGTCAATATTTTATAGTTAAACTACCAACTTGAGAAAGCTAAATGGGTACCTAGGGATATGATGACGTAGAAGAATCCTATTTTTGTATCATAGTAATAAAATTTCAAGGGTTAAACTTATTTTAGGTGTACTTGAATGTAACACTCAAATAATTTGTTATATTTTCATATAAATTTAATTTCTTTTATAGATTTCATTACACATAAAACCAAATGTAATTGAACTGTTATATACTATTAAAATATAATTTTATGAGATGATAGTTATGAACTGACCATTAAGTTGGTGGGAATTAATATGAATAAATAAAATATTAAATTTATATATTTTAAACATGTATAAAATAATTCAATGGTTACCAATTATTTATAAATATAAATATAAAACATTTTATTGTAAGAGATGTTTTTCTGAAAAACAAATTTTATGTTCGTAATGTTTTTTATCATAATTAGTTAAATTAATAACCATTAGTGAATTATTTTAATGAAATTTATAATTTATATATTCAATAAATAATTTTATCATTTATATTTTATTTTTTAGGAATGAGATAAGAATAAATCTCATTTTTCACACAAACTATATTTTTCTAAAAAGTGGTTTTGTTAGGTTTATTATCACTTATTATAATTTTTTCCCTAATTTTAGAAAATGTATTTGAAAAAATTACCTTCAATTTTTAAATAATCATGTAAAAAATTATACTTGTATTTTAATATTTTATGAAATGATTAATTTTATGATAAATGGTGAAAATAATGATTTTTGTTAAAAAAAACATTTCATTTAAATTATATAGAGAGTTAAATTATATTTCAAAATTATTTTAAGAGTAAAATAATTTCAATTTTATTATTATTAATCCAATTTATATCATTTTAGTTTTGTTCACGATTACATTTAATATTAACACATTTTATACATATGAAATCATGTTCATCAGAAAACAGTTTTTTCCTCACCTTTGTCGCTTTAATTTTAAATTAAAATTATCACTTCGGTGAATTTGATACCAGATGATCGTGGGGCCCAATCATCATAGAACAGGGTTGTGGATGAGGGATGTGGTTCTGTGCTAGGTGTTGGATGATTCATATAGATAGTGGATGAAATTATTCAAACCACACAATAAAGAGTGCGACCTATTACATAGACAACACACTCAATAGAGGGATGCGATATACAAACCCCGCAATAACACACATGGGTTGAGGAAAAAATTGTAGGATTTGTGATATTGGATCACTAATATAAATTTTAGATTGAAAAGGCATGAATGAACAAGAGAAAGGTGGAATTCTACAACAATCCTCACACTATGGAGGGAAACAAATCATAAGCTCTCAATTAAAATCTTGAGTACCATACAAGTGCCAGGGGGTAGTTGTTTATATACAAGTGGTTGATAAACAATTAAATGTTATAATACCCTAAATTCAAATTTTTAAAACTAATTTGTTCTTTAAATTCAAAATATAATGTCAAAAAAATAATTTTTTGGAAAATTGCACACCACATTCCAACTATAGCCCACCCAATTTGAATTTGAGTGAATAACCAATGAAATTAGACTTTGGAGTGTAAAAATTCCATTATATAATCATCCATGTTTGAAAGGCTTCCAAAATTTATGAAAAAATGTAGGATATGATTTAAAAATCCTATTTTGGATTGAAATATTGAGAATATAGGCCAATGTTCTACATCTGTGGAAGGCAAGATCCATTAGTCCATTAATGAAGTGGGATGGTTTCCCACTGTATCATTCAACCTCTATAATATCCCTCACGTCAAGGGGCCTTGCATATCCAAAACCTCTTATAGGTAAATTGACTAAGTGCCTTAAACATGGTTCTTATTATCCAACCCCTCTTGAAAAGGAGTCATCCTAGACTCTTCGTCAACTACACCCAAAAAGGAGAATCTTAAGAATAATTGAAATTGGAAGTTACACTAAACTCACACGGGAGATCTATCTTTTAAGAATTGTTGTTAATGTTATCAAGCACTCAGAAAGTTATTTCTCCTTGTGGTATGAGTTGTGATTTCCATTTTCTGGGATATATTTCATTTTATATATGAATATAGAATAATTCACTAGGATCAAACAACACTTTCTTGTGACCCTTGTTTTCATGATAAACATATTTCTATATTATTCACTAAATGTTATTCCTTAGCTTTACATGGTGTTTTTTGATGAATTATACATGCCCTTTTACATACATATTAGTTTTTTATTGAAATGAAAATGAACTAGAACAATCGGGTATATAAGGTCAAAGTCCTAAAAAATTTAATTTTTGAATATTGATTAGTATAATTATTGGAGATGTTATATGAAAATTAATCATGTATAAGACACTCATACTAATCCTTGAGATTATTTTGAACAATTTTTGGTAGAAGGGATGATAGTTTCTGATTCGTCTACTCCCTTTTTAATCATTTTGTAGATGAAAATTTGTAGAAAAGAGTAACATCATACCTAGTTTTATCCATGAGTATTCAAAAAGAAACTGAGGAATTTTTTTGTCTCGATCCGAAACAATAGTCCTTGTAATTTTTAAAGTTTTCCAAATTCTTGAAATAAAATTGTTGCAGTGTTAGTGGCATCATTTGTTTTCTGATAAGGAATAAAATAATACATTTTAGAAAACTAATCCACCAAAAAATCGATTCTCTCCCTCTCTTGGTCCATAGTAACCCCATAATAATGTTTATTGATATGTCTTCCAAAGGTCTATTGGATATTGGTAGAGGAAGATATAATCCATGTGGGTTCAGATTATATTTTTTCATTATGATAGAAAATTCAATTTCCTGCAAATGTTTCAACATCTATAGATATCTTAGGCCAATAAAAATGATCAATAAGAACACATAATGTTTTTGAAACACAAATATTTCCCATTAAAATACCATAATGTGGATTCTTTTGTAAAATAAAATAGAAAGTGAAATTGGGAAATAAAATATTAAGAATCTCGAATAAATCTCCATCATGTAAATAGAACTTTTCCCAACAAACTCTAGGTTTAAAATGTATATAAGGTTCCTTAAAATCACTATTTGTTATATATAAGTCCTTAATAATTTCAAAACCAAGGATTTTTTTAAATAAAATTGGATAAAAGAAACTTTCTATGTGAAATTTCATCATCTACAGTATTTATATTACCCTTTTTAAGCTTGATGATATATGGAAATGATTCAATGAAAATTATCTATCTTACATGGATCCTATTTAGTTCATGTTAGATCCTACGGTATTTAAGATCCTTCTAATCAAAATGGATCATATATTATTTTGGCCAGAGATAATGTTACCAAGTTTCTATTACTCTAAACAATGCATACTACTCATTATTATATGCAACTTTGTTTAGAGTTGGTCTATTTAACTTATCACTAATGAAACCCACAACCTTTCCTTATTGCATGATTACTCCTCCAATATCAATTCCACTTTCATCACATTCAATTTTAATGGTATTACTGAAACTTTTAAGTGAATGTAGAGAGATGTGGGTCAGTCTCTCCTTAATTGAATTGAAGGCCTTCACTTGAGTTGTCCCCCAGTTAAAAGGAACATTCCTCTTTGTCAGTGCATTCATATATTCTCTTAGTTCGATGATGTAAATCAAAAATATCTTTCAAAAAATATCAATACCATAAAAAAATCCTACTTGTACAATAGAGGTTGGAGTTGGTTATTATTGTATTTATTTTAAGATCTTAGTGTCGACTTTAACTCTATTTCTACTCACAACCAATCCAAGTAAAAAAAATTATTGAGGAAAAATTAAAACTTATTTATATTTCCAAAAAATACTTCCTTCCCTAAAACCTATATGAAATTTCTTAATTGATTTAAATTTTTAGGAAAACGGCTACAATACACAAATATTTCATCAAGAAAACTACTATAAATTGTCCAATATATGCATGCATGACATGATTCATTAACCTCATAAATGAGCTAGGTGCATTAGTGAGACCAAAGGGCTTGGATAACCATTCATAAAGTCCATGTTTTATCATAAATTCCTTATTACACTCATTTCCTTATATCATTTTAATTTTATAGTGGCCACTTCATAAATAAATTTTTGAGAAAATAGTTGAACCATACAATTCATCTTTCATATCATCTAACCGTGGGATAGGATGATTAAACCTAACTATGATATTTTTGATGGCTCTGTAGTCAATACAAATTCTCCACATCATGTCCTTCTTTGGTACTAAAATCACCAATATGGATCAAGGACTAAGGATATCTTTGAAATATCCCTCATATAATATCTCTTTAACATTACATTGAATCTCTTTTTTATTCTTCTGGTTGGTGCGATATGCAGGGTGGTTTGGTAGTATTTCCTTAGATATTAGGTCAATTTGACGATCAACATCTCGTGCCTGGTGGCACTTTTTTATAGACATCATCAAACTCCTACAATATGAACTAAATAACATTGGTAAAAGAGGGTAGGCAGTGAGTATTTTTCAACACCTCTTTATACATGAGTACAAGGAGGATTTTCTATGAAAACAAATCTTCTATAAACTCACTTTATTTTCCAAACATTAAAATTTTCTATTCTCTCAAATTCATTTTCCTCATAATTTTTCTTTTCTCTCTATTAATTTTCATCACTTATTTTCTCTCCTTCCATCATTGAATCCTTTTTCTTTTTCACTATTTTTTTCTTCTCTCTTAAAATTTGATCATCTATAAATTTTTTTGGGGACATGGGGTTAAAGGGTATATATTACCCTCTGAGTAAAAAATAGTTGTGATTAAATAACCCATCATGAGTGACATGCTAATCGTATTTCCATTATTGTAAAAAAACAAAAAAGTACTTTATAAGAATAATTTCACCTAAAACCTCATATTTATAATTATATATAAGTAAAAAAGTTCACATTCTAGGTGACCTATACCTCTCCACAATAATTTTAAAACTAAATCCGGTACAGATTTTGGTTTCTCAAAGTCAGGATTCCATACTTCTCTACAAAATTGATGCTCTCTGCAATGATACAACATCCCCCATCAATAATAACACTACATACCTTCCCATTTATCTTGAATCATGTGTGGAAAATGTTTTCTTAGAACTCCTTCTCTCGAATAGTCATTTGTGCACTTAAAAATATTCTAGTGAAAAGAATATCACCATCATCCACAAATTCTCTATTATTAGTTTCTCAAGATTCATCATTCTCCTCTTCTGATCTATCTCCATCAATAACCTATTATCCATACTTTTTTATGTTTATGGTGCCCAAATTTGGGAATTCACTAGTAATGTGACACATTTCTTGACATTTTTGACAATTAATATCCTGAACCCAAGTTTGGTTAGCCTCAAAACTAGGTTTCTTATGTGGAAGAATTACCTTGTCACTTTTCAGATCAACCACCTCTTTTTTCCTTTGATGGTTCTGCAATAACCTTCTTTGAATTTATCCATTGAATAAAAGGGGTAGTGGGTTTCCTCTTGTTTATCCACCTTTTTATTTTTTTCTTGATCTTGGTGTCTTGGTGGATCATATCATATATCTCTATATGGTAGAATATATCAAGTTGATTGTAAATATCCCGATTGAACCCATGTAAAAACCTCGTCATGGTTGCCTCTAGATCATTCTCAATGTTTTCTCAAATCATTTTAATTTACATCTTCTTATAGTTGTCTCCAACTCTATTACTTCATTTTATGAGGCATTGAAACTTGATGTGGATATATCTATGGTTGTGTGAGTGAATAAACCACTTTCTCATGGAAAACTTCATAGTTTCCCATGTATGGATAAGGCATCCTCCATATCGGGCTCTCTCATTTAGAACATTATCCCACCATATTAATGCATTATAAATCAATTCAAGGGATAAAAGTTTTACTTTTTCTCCTTAGAATAGTTTTAACAAGGTAAAAATTTCATGATCTACATCTCCCATTCCAAGTATTCTTTTAGATCACTTTTCCATTGAAATTAAGGGACATTATCCTTGATAAATTCAAGGATTTAATTCTCATGTTGTCTCCTTTACCCATGTCTAGGTTTTTGGAACCTCCTCATACTTTGTAGGAATCCTTTAAATCATCCTCAAATTTCCCTATCTTCTCCTTCATGATGTTTGGTGATGTGGTATCATAGAACTCCATGGATTATCATGGACCATCCTCAGGGTTGGTTGATTCTCTAGGTTTTAAATACTCTCATGTATCATATCCAACATCCTATCAATAATCTTCTCAAAATTTCTTACCAAAACATTCAGATAGAGTGTCGTAGATTCTTGTGTGTAATATCTACATTGACTTCCTTAGTCACTCAATTGATAATTTCTCTTCCCAAGATATTCTTTAGGGATATGTTACACAAAAACAAACACACATAGGGAGAAACACACATATTGAGGCAAACACACACACACAGATGTTGATATATACACACAAACACACAAACAATATATACACATTGACATAGAAATATTTTTCACACCCACACACCCATGGATGCTCAAACACACTGAAAAGTTGTACAAATTCATGCACACAAGGATACACACTCACACACACAATATTATTTTTTTCTTATTTATCTCCACTCTAAATTAAAACCCCAAGATTTTAGGAAATCTATTACTTTATTTTGGGTGATCATGTTCCCCAAATCCTTCCCCAATCAAGATTTATTCAGGGGATTGATTAACATAAAACACTATTATTGAAGGGTTTTAAAAATGGTAATGGCTAAAAAGAGGGTAGAAAATATGGGTAAAAGGTGGAAAGGGGTAGAAAATTGTGGTATGTGGGTTTTACCGATTTTGCAAGATAAGATAAATTAATAACAATATGAGCCAAATATAATATTTTTATGAAGTAAAATGATGGATAAAGAGACATAACAAAATGAAAAGTTCTAATAGTGTAAAGAAATAATAAGTAATTGTATCCGCTTTATTGTATTTTTTTCCAAATTTATTAAAAAGTGTTGTTCTTGGAGTTTTAGAGAACAAGATGATTGAACAGAGTAAGAATTTTTTTTGAATCGAACAATGAAATTATGTTCTTGCTATCTAAAAGCACAAAATGATGAGTTGAGATAACATTTTTTTATTTTTTTTATTTTTTTTAGATAAAAATCACATACAATGAGTTAAATGAAAAAACAAGATGGATGGATAATTGGATCAATATAAAATATTTCTTTCTTACACAACATATTCTAATTCTGGAGGTTTTAATGAAAATGGAGCTTGTTCTTGGTTTTTTTAATGTTTTGATATTATTGATTGATAATAGGGGTAATGGGTAAAAAAAATTAAATGAAAGGATCTATGCATACTCTTTCCATCTAAGCTTTGATACCCACTCATATGAGATGTATGAGGTGGCATGATCTTCAATGAATAGGGTAGTGGATGAAGGATGTGGTTCGGGGATAGGTGGAAGGTGATGGGTATAGATAGTGGATGAAATTAGTCAATCAATTATATAAGTAGAGTGTTCTACTACAGAGATAACACACTCAAGGAAGGGATGTGATATAGAATCCACACAATAACATCCTTGTGTTGAGGAATGAAATTAGTGGATTTGTGATCTTGATCACCTTTCTAACATGTAGATTGACTTGGAAAGAATTCCCAAGATCAAGGGTGAAATACATAACAATCCTCACACAACATATAGAAACAAAGAATATTTTGTAAATTAATATCTTGAATTCTATACAATTTCCATGGGAGTGGCTATATATATCCAATCACACTGCTAGAAAAATACCCTATACCAATGGTTTGGAACCATTGGTATATGCCTCCAAACCATTTCAAAGTAAGTTGTGGGGATAGGTATATATCAATGGATTTAGGAAAACTGTTCTTATAGACTTATAACAATGGTTTTTAAAACTGTTGGTATAAGTAATATGAAAATCTATACAAACAGTTCTATAAAACCATTGTTATATGTAACTCAAAAAATAATCATTTGGTTGGTTTTCATCCCAGAACCTCCCGTTTGTGATTGAATGACCTAAACACTAACCTAACATACTTATGTGAACCTAATTTCATAAATATATATATTTATTATAATAAGTATTTTAAATTTTGATTTATTGAATGTCCTACGTAATAAGATTCCATTAAGAATGCATGTACCTATACCAATAGTTCTCAAAACCGTTGGTATAGGTTCTTTGATTTTGGGACCTATACCAATGGTTTTAGGAAAGCCATTGGTATAGGGGGGACCTATAACAACATTTTTCCCAAAACCGTTTGTATAGATCATATTTCCAGTAGTTTCAGGTGATACAAAACTCATGTATCCAATACACTAAAGTTGAAAAGGATAAAATAATTTGTTCCCATAAATTCAAAAGATGAATTTAACCAAATACTTTTTTTAAATATTGCACACAACATTCGAAATATATCCCACCAGATTTTAATCTGAGTGTATATCCCCTCATATTTGACCTTTGTGTCTAAATATGCAATTCTAGAATCCTCCACATGGGTAAGGCATGAAAAATTCATGTAACCATGTGGGAAAATATTTAAAAATAATTTTTTCATGAATAAGTGATATTATAGGCCCATTTTGTCAATCCATAAAAGTTAAGATCCATTGGGCCTTTAATGAAGTGAGATGGGAACCCATTGTAGTATTGAGACTCTTTAATCTCCCACGCTTTATTGGGCCTTACAAATACAGCTCCTCTACATTGTCAATTGACTTAGTTCCTTCAACATGGTTCTCATTAGAATTGAATTTGGCCAAATGGATTAAATATTTGGAATAATAATAATTAATATAATATATTAATATCAAGTTAATGTTTGTTCTTAAAAAAATTAAAAATAGTTAAAAACATTACCATAGTTAAGGTTAAAACAAGTTTACTGGGGGGGAACTAAAGTGATAATGGTTAAAATGACATAAAAAACTGGTACAATTCCAATTTTATTACTAAAGTTAGTCTTTTTATAATCTAATTATCAATAATTATCCATTTTACCTTTTTAGTGTGTTAAATATATTTATACATTTTTCTTTTCACAATTTCATAGGGTTCCCTCTCCCCCACTTATAAAAGAAAACCCACTCTATAATCTTATTCGCACTTTGAAATCATTTTTTATTGGCCATGTCTTGAAAAAATAAATTCATTAATTCCATTAACCTGTTTTATAGTCCTTCTTTATTAGGAAACCCTCTTAATAAGTCATTATGTGTAAACCAAGGTTTTAGAAGTAGTTGTATCAATTTTACTAAGGATTTTTTTTGTTTTATTTTATCTTCCACATTATTATAATATTATTAAACTATGATAATATAATAAATTAAGTATATTTCATATAATTATATGTTTTATTTTCTTTTTCATAACCTATAATCTTCTTCTCATCCATCAAATGGGAAACAAAACCGTCCACCATGGGTTCGGTATACTACCTCCTCACGAACCAATGAAATTGATTTACTATCACTGCCTATCATAGGGGGATATAATGATGGATTAAAATTATATATACCATTTAACTAAATAATTATAACTATATAAATATAATATCACATCTAACTTTTACCAGAAAATTCATTGAAAAATTATAACATCGCTCATGCGTATGTGTGCATTACCGACCCGACAAAGTGAAGTGATTCATTATTCATTTTATCATAGAATAGATGTTAATAAGGATAAATTTAAAGAATATGTATTGTATATATTATATAAACCTGATTATATAAAGTTGAATTAATATTTACCTTCCTTTCTTTCCATCCTTTGAAAAAATTAAATCAATGTTTCTACGTACGTAAGACCTAACGTCTCCATAAATGTTGTAATTCATTTTACATATTTAAATTTTATGAATGAATATAGATATTTATATAATAAAAATATATTGTTTTTACATCAGGACTAAACTTTATGAGATTATGTAACCAAAATAAATGTACAATAATTGAAATACTGAACCAAATCATACATGAAAATTGAAGTATATATCACAGGGAACAATGTTTTTAATAAATAATTATTAATAAATGGGTGATAAAGAGGTCATAAATGGGTTTTATGTATTAATATATGGAATTATATATATTTTTAAGATTTTTAATAGATTTATAATAATATAAAATTTATTATATAGGATGTTTTAATGTATATGAAGGAATTCAAGAATTAAGGTAAGAGATTTTCATGTCACTCTTAAATTCTGTGGGACACAAGCCATATTCACCAAACGTTTATTATTTTAGGGTATAAACTAAACATGAGTGTATTTTATGATTTTTATTGTTAATATTATGGGATATAGATATCTATTTATGTTTCTTTTTATAAATGTCTTACAATTAAAATGGTACCAAAGTGGTAACTGTTTTTCATTACAATATCACCATTTATCAAGATTTTTTTGATTAATTTTATGATTATGAAATATTATGATCTATCTCCCAATAAGAACAAGAAATTTCATTTTATATAGTTAATTCAATAAATTACATTTTTTATTTTCATTTTCCACTATTTATGTACTCATAATTCGAAATTATTTTTTTAAGAAAAATCAACTTTATTTTTCTCGTAATTTAAAAACCTTTCTCTTATATTTCTATGATTTCTAAAAATGTTTTCAAAAAATTTTATTACTACAATCCAATTATTTATTAAGGATATTTCTAAAAATGTTTACATTTTTAAAATTTTATTTAAAGTAATCTTCTTTTAATTTTCTAGATGATGCAATTTTTGCTTTTGAAATAAAATGTGAATGAAATGTTGGTTTTAATGTCTATGACATGATCATAATTTCCAATCATTATAAACTCCCAATGATTTAAATATTCCATTAGTGTTTATCCTGTTTAGTTTAAATAAAAATATATTATTTAATATTTGGTAATTGTTTTTTGTTTCAAATAAATTTTATCAATTTGAAAAGGGTATTTTAGTCAATAAATGTTTTATGAGATCTATTAAATGTAATATTTCATCTAAAATGGAATAATTTAATGTTCCCTATTTTTTACTCATGATATGATTCATTGGAACCATTCTTTTTATTTTTATTGGTTTTTTTTTATTTTGAAGAAAATATTTTTATGAAACTAGTTCCTTTTCAATGGATTATGTATGACGAATGGATGAAATGATTATGAAACTCATTTCTTTTCCACAAGTTATGTTATGATGAAATTTTTATGAAATCCATTTCTATTGAACAACTTAGGATATGATGAATGTTTTTTCATCTTCTAAAACCCAACTATATGATTTTCCTTATGTGATGATGGAGATGGAATTATATTTCCCTCTAATGTATTGGGTAATGATTGATATATAATAAGATAAATAAGATTATAATCTGGAGAAAACCATGTTTAGAAAGGGATCCTATCTACTATGATAGTTTTGGGAGTGAATCATACTGTGATAGTTTAGGGAGAAAACCCATTCTACCATGATATTTTTTGGAAAGAACATTGACTACTACAGAAATGATTTTCAATGCCTATGTGTATGCCAAAATTCCATATCTCATACCAATTTTGTGCTTCCATGGATCATATTCATTGATTTCTTAATTATTTATTCCATGAATTTATTTTCTAAAATGTTGGTTTTTATTTTCAAATTTTATTAATTTATTATCATACTCTAAGGCTCATTATAAATTGATATCTCCCGTCTTTACTCTTATTGATAATATGAGGTCACCCTTTCATATGTTTCATTTCTCTAGGTCATGAATATAGGTATTGTGTATGATATGTTTAAGAATATTTCTAGTTTTGAAGAATTTAGTAGGGGATGATGTAGTTCACTTACGAACCAGTTGTTCATGTATCCCTGATTCCAAAGGCACTTGACCTATAAAAAAATATACTGTGGATCATTATGTCATGTACATAATAGTTATCTATCAAGATCTAATATTTTTGTTTGAAATGTACGGGTTACTAAAAGTTACACGAACATTCACTTCATCCTTGACCACTAAATGTGGTTCTTCATTTCCATGTACATTTTTTAATACATAGACTAGAAACCCACTTTGAATTATGATAAAAAAATGTAAATGTTTCTAGAAAGATGGTGGAAATAAAATCAAATATTATAAGTCGAAAATATAATTATATCATATTTCCATCCATAAATAGTATCCCAACCATTGAGGTTTTCCCAAATGGAATGTAAATTTAGGTCATTCCCTTAAGCCTGCTTGACTTGTTCAACAATGTCAGGAATAGGGGTGACAAAAAATAAAACCTCAAAGGCATTGATCTTAGAATAATTAAAATTAATTTGAGTGATTACCCTACTAGTGTTTACTAATCCTTGGATTCTTTTACCACTTGGTTATAAAACTTTTGAAATAAAACATCACTTACTAAATCCATTTATCAGTGGTATAAAAAATATAAAGTCTAACATTTGAAGGTATTTTATCCAACATCCTAGCCCAAGGATCCAGTATATTTTTTAATGATATGCTTCATGATTTTATGATCGATGAATAAAGTGAACATTTCACCAAAAAGATAGTTTCTAAATATATTTAATACTAAGGCTAGTGTGGATAATTTCATATTAGGTGCTGGATAATTATTTTGTTGTTCTATAACTATTGTAAAACATAATATGTCGAATGATCACTATGTGTGAGAACACAACCAAATCCAGATCTAGATGTTCCAAAAAAATAGGGTATCCTTCTCCTAGATCATAAAAGATAATGAACGGTTTTGAAGTAAATAGATCCTTAAACTCCATAAAGGGTTTTTGAATATCTATAAATTAATATAATTGATTTTCCTTTCTTATTAATGTAGTATTCCTAGAAGATAAAAGTTATTAATCTTAGAAAATTATATTATAATAACATAATAAACCCAGAAACCTCGGTACCTCAACGATATTAATAGGAGGCACCCAATAAATAATCGCCTTAATATTTTTTGGATCAACTGGTATTCCATTTTTGGAAATGAAAATTCACATGGAATTGAACTTCTTTTATCCAAAATTAACACTTATATATTTTTTCATAAATTTAGTGTTATTTCAGTGAACTCAATATAATTTTTATGGGACTTTAATGATCATTCCTAATGTGATAATACACAATTTTTTTTTCAGATTATACAATGACCAAAAAGTCATGTTACCTATTAAATATATAGTTTTTTGAATCTAAAGAACCTTTTTGGTGTTTTTAATAGAAAATTATTTGTATTTTTTGACAACTAAAATTTTTGTTGAAGAATTTTTTTTAGCTACAAAAAGTTGATGTTGCTGGTTGCTGATGATTTTCTTAATGAGGATGTTGTAAAAGAATATGAATTCAGAAGATAGGAAAGCGTCTCAAGATTTATTAACCAAATCATATGATGCTTTTCTGATCTTAGTGTTCTCACAAATCATGAAAAGATTCATGATAAAAGATGTTGAGGAAAAGGTGGAGAGGTTTGACGATTTTCTCTAAGAAAAATTCTGAGAAAATTCAGAACCTATTTTCGAAACCTGAAAACTACAACATGATTTCTGAACCAGATTCGTGAAAAAACAAAAACCTGAAATCTAAACCGGAAAACCAGAACCTATTTTTGGAACCTGAATCCTCAGAAAACCAGAACCTGATTTTTGAACATAAAAACCAAAACCTGTTTTCGGAACCTGATTCCTAAAAATTCAAGAACCTGAATTCTGAACCTGAAAACCAGAACCTGTTTTCAGAACCTGATTCCTAAGAAAAGAAAAACTTTATTTCTGAACCTGAAAACCAGAACATGTTTTCAGAACAAGATTCCTGAGAAATCCAGAACCTGATTTCTAAACCTAAAAACTAGAACCTGTTTTCGGAACCTGATTCCTGAGGAAACTAGAACCGGATTTATAAACCTGAAAACTAGAACATGTTTCTGGAATGTGATTTTTGAGTAATTCAGAACCTGATTTTTAAACAATTAGGAACCTAATTTCTACATAATTTGGAACCTGATTTCTAAAAAATTCAGAACCTAATTTTTGCACAATTAAGAACTTGATTTCTTAGTAATTCGGAACCTGATATCTGAAGAATTCAGAACCTGATTTCTACACAATTTGGAACCTGATTTTTGAGTAATTCAGAACCTGATTTATGAACAATTCAGAACCTAATTTCTGCATAATTTGGAACATGATTTCTAAACAATTCGGAACTTTATTTCTTCACAATTTAGAACCTGATTTCTGAGTAATTCAGAACCTGATTTCTGAACAATTCAGAACATGGTTTCTGCATAATTTTAAAACTAAATTTTGCACAATTCGGAACCTGATTTCTGATCATGTTTTCAAGAAAATCAGAATCAGGATCCAGCTTTATCATTCTGAGAAAGATATGAAGATTTGAATAACGAAACCCAAATTTCAACTTTGCGTAAATCTCCAAGAGATTTAGGGAGATTAGAATAAGTCAAAGATTGAAAATTATATGCAAGAGTATTGTGGAGTTTTTGATATTTGAGGAAGCGAGAAATATTTTCAAGATTCACACCTTTTATTTCTAAGTTCCCTATCAATATATGCTAAGATATTCTACTAATTTTATACATTTACACATGTAGAAAAGGCAGATCACTTGAGAATTCAGAGTGAAAGAGTCTACCATCTTGAAGAAGTTTTCATGGGTGTTTGAGAAGAAGAGAATTATAATGAACATACCTTGCTAAAAAGATAAAAATTATATTGAAGAAGTTTTCTTCAGTTTTTAGAATAAGGAAATCAAAACCATCATTAACTTGCTGAGAAGACCAGTTTTAGAAAATAAGATTCAAGAAAACCAGAATGAAGATTCGGAGTGAGCATTTGTGAAGAAGCTTCAACAAAGTTCTTATTCTTCTATTTGCATCAATTTTTCTTTACGAAAACATTTTAAACTAACGGGGGTCAGTATAATCTTTCCTATCGAAAGTTAGTAGGTTTTTAACGGGAGTTGTCACAATTTGTATTCACTTATTTATTATAGTGGATTTCCATAGTCCCACGGGAGTGGCTATGGAAAGGATGTAGGTTCTCTTATTGTGACCACACCTTGTAAATATTGTGTGCCTTTCTTGATTTTCCTTTCTTGCATGCTTGAGTTTCTTGTTATAGCTAGATAAGGAAATAAATCCTAACAGGTGGCAAGGGTTAAGTATCTTAATGTTTTGAATCTTATACATAGTTAATCAACTGATTCAACCCCCCCCATTAGTTGTTATTCATTCTTTAGAACATCAAGTGGTATCAAAGGGAGGCTCCCTTATTGAATCCTAATCATGGATAATATTAATTCTTTCTATAGTAGAGAAGTTCCTATATTCGATTGGAAGAATTATTATGGATGAAAAATTAGGATGATTCATTATCACTTATCTCATGGCTTGGACGTTGTTGATGTTGCAACTATTGGTTTTCCCCCTATTGGGAAAGATTCCCCCATGACAACTACTGATAAATATAACATAGAAGTTGATGTAAAGGCAAGAAATGAAATCCTCATGTCCTTATCAGAGAATGTTTATCAAACGTTGATGGGTCTTAAATCTTCCAGAAGTATTTGGGACAAGCTTGAGAGTGTTTTTAAAGGGAATACTAATATTAATGAAGAAAATATATTGATCTGGCGTAGTAAGTATGAAGACATAAAAATTAGTGATGATGAAACAATTGATAAATACATCACCAGAGTGAATGAAATTGTTTGCAACATCAGAGGGTTTGGAGATGATTTGGAAGACTCAACAATTGTGAAGAATCTTATGAGAAACTTTCCAGACTGGTTTGATTCTAAAATTTCAGCTTTAAAAGATAAATATGACTTATCTCTTGATGAACCACATAACTTTCTTATTTCTTATGAAATGAGGAAATATCCAATATTTAAGAAGAAGATGAAAGATGAAATGGATTTTGAAGCTATGAGAACGATAAAAATCCAAGATGATGATGAAGCGAATCCTTTTGAGTCTGATTATAAGGAAGATGAAGAGTTGAATGAATAAATTAAGTCTCTCATTTCCAAGAACTATCAAAGAGGAAGATGAATGTATGGATGGAAACTACCTCTCAAATGTTTTGAGTGTGAATAAATATGACACTTTGCTATGAATTTCCCTAAGAAGAAAGTTGGAAAATACCAAGTTGTTTCTAATGAGAATACTCGATGGAAGAAGTTTTAAAAGAATGAAAAAGAAGAAAAGAATTATAAAAAATAGAAGAAGAAGTTTTCTAGAAAGAAAAGATTTATCTTGAGAAAAAAGAATGAATTACAATCATTTGACAATAATTCCTCAGAATGTGAAAGTAAAGAATGTTTCAAAAACATCATTGAAAAAGTTGACAATAAAATGTTTCCTCATAAAGTGAAGAAGGTGGTGAAGAATCATACAGAGAATATCAGCTAAGATATGAACTTCTTGCATGTCTTCAGCAAAACAAATCTCTCTTGAAATAAATGCATCTAATGTAGAAGAATCATAAAGAAGTTAATGATGGAAGAAAAGATGTCACCAAAAAGGAAGTTGAATACATTCAATGAATTTTATGTTACAAACATATAATTGTTGAATAGGGAAAGATGATTGATAAACATAGAAAGAACCAAGAAACTAAAGAATAATAGGTCAACACGTTTCAATCAAAAGTTATTGAGTCCAAAAATACCCTAAAGAAGAGGAATGAAAACTTCCAAAAAGCCACTGAAGTAAAAGATAAGACTTCCAAGGTTGCTGAGAAGGCTTACAATGAGAATCAGATGAAATATTATCCTATCAAAAATAATTTTTTATCTGATTCTTCTAACATTTCATGTTATAGAAAAAGTCATAGTAAATATTGGGTGGAGAATGAATATGAGAGACCTATCAATCCTACAAAAGTATAATTCTCACTCAAATGAAGTGATATCCTACATCCTCATTTTTCTAGAGTTGAAAGAATTTATCAACCTCAACAATGTTTCTGTAAAGAAATATCATTCATTAATATAGAATATAGATTTGAAGGCTATTTCTGGTGCTACCAAATATATGGGGATAAATCTTATAATCTTTGGCACAATTTATCTCTACCATGAAAAAGGTTTGAGAAAAGTTTAATAAACAGTGAAAGAAGAATGGGTAACTTTCTGTACTAACAGAAAGCTAAAAAGGTGAATTCTAAAGATGTTAGAAACATTCCAAAAAAGAATCAATTTTAACGTTTGGAAGAAGTTTGAGGAAGATGTGATTAGTCTTGACATCATGCTGAAATATGTATGACACTCCTTCCAAAACATGTTTCGTATGATGAGAAAGAAAAGAATGCTGAAAATTAGAATGTTTATGAGAATTCTTTTGTTGATGAGACAACTTTCAAAGTAAGTAAGAGGAAAAAACCATGGATTATTGATAGTGGTTGTTATTCACACGGGATAGGAAATATAAAAATCTTGGATCAAATTGAAAGTCATGATGGAGGAGCAGTTACTTTTGGCAATGACCGTTCCTTGAAAATTAAAGGAATCAGAATGGAAGAGATTGAAGTAGAGAAATTGAAATCTAAGGATTCATTTCTTGTTTATGGGATAAAACCTAACATACTTAGTGTAATTAAACTTTTTTATGATGGAAAATTAGTTATATTCAGAAAGGATTATTGTATCTTCAAAAGTGTGAAAAATGGAAAAGTGATTAGAAAAGGAGAAAGAACCAGTTGGAATCTCTTTCAATTTGAGAATCCAACAACTCATGTTATTTGAGTGTTGAAGATAAAAACAAGTTGTGGCACCAAATACTTGGACACCTTGGTCAGAAGAACATGAGTAGTCTTTCTAATGTTGATGGTGTTCAGAATTTTCTAGAACTGAAAAAGAAGAGATGAAGATGTTTGTATTACGTTCTAGAAAGATAAGATGATTAAAAAAAGTCCTAATAGAGTTTGGATTTAATCTAAAAAATCACTTGAGATTATTCTTTCTAATTTGCGTGGTCATATGATACATCAATCAAGAAAATGAGATTTATACTTTATCACTTTTGTTGAAGATTTCATTTGGATGACAAACATCATGTTCATGAAGCTTAAGTTAGAGGCTATTGAAATGTTTACATTATTTAGAAAAGATGATGAGAAAGAGTTGGGGGTTTCTATAAAAAAGATGATAATAGAAAATGGTACCGGATTCAGAAGCAATTCTTTTGAAACTTATCTAAGGAATCATGGTATCAAACATCAGTATAGTTCTCCTTATTCTTCACAAAAAAATTGAGTAGCATAAAGGAATAATAGAACCCTGGTGGAAATGGTAATAAGAATGGTATAATAATACAAAATTTCAAAAAACAATTTGGGGAGAAGCTGTTATCACTGTTGTATATGTTCAAAACAGATACTTTTTGAGACTAGAAACCAACATGACTCCTTAGGAGATGTATTATAACAAAAAACCTTCATTTAAATACTTCAATGTTTTTGGAAGTCCATGCTTGCTCAAAATAAGAAATCCAGATTTAGGAAATTTTGATGATAAAGATAAAGAAAGAATATTCATGGGTTATTCACCCAATGGAAGAAGTTACAAATTCTGGAACAAACGTTTACAGAAGTTTGTGGACTCATATGAAGTAAAGGTAATTGAAAATCCATGTTCCTTTACAAAATATATTAAGAATACTGAGTTAGATAATTCATAGATTCCCCACAAAAGGGAGATTGGCTCAGATGGGTCACATGGGGAAGCAAGTGATGCTGAGAAAATAACTGTGAGTTTTCCTACCTTACAAAGGCAAGTCGAATCTAAAAATATTATTGGTAATCAAAATGATTCAGTTTAGACAAGAAGGAAGTTGATATTGGAAAATCAAACTTTCCATATCTCAAAAGTTGAACCTGAGCCAGTTTCAAAATCTATTCAACATAAAGAATGGGTGGGTGATATTAATGATGAACTGGATCAGATTACGAAGAATGAAACATGGGAACTTGTTCCAAGTCTAAAAAATAAAAATGTTATTGGAACCAAGTGGGTTTACAGAAATAAATTGAATGAACATGGAGAAGTTAAAAGAAACAAATAGAGGCATGTGTGTAAAGGATATACACATGTGGAAGGTGTGGATTTTGATGAAACTTTTTCCCATGTTGCAAGGTTAGAAGCTGTTAAAATGTTTCTTTCAGTGCCTTCTCATTAGAATTACAAGGTTTATCAGATGGATGTAAGGTCAGCTTTCTTAAATGGTGAAATTGGGGATGAAGTTTACATTTAATAACCTTGTGGGTTTTAACTTGATAATGATGAAAACAATGTTTTCAAATTGAAGAAAGCCTAGTATGGGATGAAACAAGCTCCACGAGAATCTTATTTGATGCTTGAAATTTCTTGTAGAAAGATGAAATTTTATAAAGGAAAGGTAGATAGTAACTTGTATGTTAAAGATGTTTACTCTGAAACCTTAATTGTAATTTTTTATGTGGATGATATAATTCATGATGGAGATGAAGACAAGGTTTGTTAATATTTTTCTGCAGAGATAAAGGAAATTTTTTAAATTTCAATGTTAGGAGAATTAACTTTCTTCCTAGGATTATATGTTCTATAATAAGAAAACTACATTATCTTATCCAAAGAAAAGTACGCTAAGGATTTGTTAAAGAAGTTTGGGATGGAAGAATCAAAGGAAGATTCAACTCCTATCTTAGTGAGCACAAAGTTGAGAAAAGATGAATCAGGGAAAGGTGTGAATCATAAAGACTTTCAAAAGCTGATAGGAAGTCTTCTTTATCTTACATGTCCATGACCTGATATTGCTTATGATGTGACACTATGTCACCACTATCAATGTAATCAAAAATAATCACACATGTTGGAAGCTAATAGAATTATGATATATGTTAAAGGAACAACTTCACATTGGTTTTTATACAAAAGAAACAGTGAGATGAAGTTTCATGTTTATTCTGATTTTGATTGGGCCCGTGATTGTAATGATAGAAATAAACATCAGGAGAAACATTTTTCTTAGGGGTATGTTGTGTAAGTTGGAACAGTAAGAAACAAAGTTCAGTAACTTTAAGCACAACTGAATCTGAATATGTAGCAGCTACTCAGGATTGTACTTAATTGATGTGGATGAAGGTTCAGCTGGAAGATGTGAAAGTGAAAGTTTCTAAAACTTTGAAGATACTCTATGATAATCAAACTACCATTGATCATTCTAAGAATCATGTTCAACATTCAAGATCAAAAAACATTGATATAAAGTATCATTGAAAGAGATATTTGTTTCTTGAGACCTATTGATTGAATATATTTGAACAAATTATCTGATTGCTGATATTTTTATAAAAGCAATGTCAAAGGAAAGGCTTATTGAACTGAGGCTGCAACTACATGTTCAGCCTCCTCCCATTAATTCCTAAAAAACATAAAAGAAGTATCCCCCACCGTGCATTGGATTATGTTGACAAAGGGGGAGAGTATGTAACAATGTTTACATGGATTTTTTTATGAATTTGAATCTATGGTTATAATATAATAGGGGAGAGAGAAAGAAAAATGAGAGAGGAAAAGAAGAGTGAGAAAGAGGAAGATAAATGTTGAGGGAGAGTTTGAGGGGGATTTTGAGTAAGGGGAAGTTTATCCTTACATGGCCGAAAAAGTTTCTTATCACCGAGGGATGGAAATACTTCGAAAACATTTTATTATCCAGTAGTATGGTGTCAAGACACTCTCTTTTTGAGAAAGTCTATGTTTTGGTAAAGTTCAAGAAATTGATATGTGAAATTTTTTAGAGGTGAAATTTTGTTAACAAGGGTTGCCAAAAAAATCCAAAGGGGGAGATTGAAGAACCTTCATGGTGTTTTGTTCAGAAATTTTTTTGTATTTGTAGACAACTATTATTTTTGTTGAAGAATGTTTTTTTAGTATCAAAAATATGATGTTGTTGGTTGCTAAAGATTTTCATATGGAAGATGTTGTTGAAAATTAAAAAGTCAGAAGTTAGAAAAGTGTATCAATATTTCATAAGCAAATCATACAATTATTTTATGATGTTAAAGTTATCACAAAACATGACATGTTTCGTGATAAAAGATGTTGAATAAATGGTGGAGAGGTTTAAAAATTTCCCTAAGAAAAATTCATAGAAAATTTAGAACCTATTTTCTGAACAGGAAAACCATAACCTGATTTCCGATCCGGATTCATGTAAAAATAAGATTATGAATTTTGAACATGAAAACCAGAACCTATTCTCAGAACCTGAATCCTGAGAAAACTAGATCCTGATTTTTGAACCCAAAAACCAGAACATGTTTTCAGAACCGATTTCTGAAAAAATCAGAACCTGAATTCTGAACCTAAAAACCAGAACCTCTTTTCGGAAACTGATTCTTCAGAAAACTATAACCTAGTTTATGAACCAGAAAACCAGAACATGTTTTTAGAACCCGATTCCTAAGAAAACCAAAACCTGATTTCTGATCCTGAAAACCATAACCTGTTTTTGGAACCTAATTCTTGAAGAAAATTGAACCTGAATTCTGAACCTAAAAACCAGAACCTATTTTCGAACCTGATTCCTGAGAAAACCTGAACCTGATTTTTGAACCTGAAAACCAAAATCTATTTTCAGAACGTGATTTATAAATAATTCAAAACATGATTTCTGAACAATTTGGAACCTGATTTTTTCATAATTCGTAACCAGATTTCTGAAAAATTCATAACTTTATTTCTGCACAATTAGAAACTTGATTTCTGAGTAATTCAAGACCCAATTTTTGAACAATTCAAATCCTGACTTCTACACAATTCGAATCCTGATTTCTGAGTAATTCGGAACCTGATTTTTGAACAATTCAGAACCTGATTTCTGCATAATTCGGAACCTGATTTCTGAACCATTGGGAACCTAATTTTTTCACAATTCGGAACCTTATTTATTGGTATTTTAAAACTTTAATTCTGAAAAATTCGGACCCTGATTTTTTTTCAGAATTCAGAACCTGATTTCTAAACAATTTGAAACCTGATTTCTGAGCACGTTTTTGAGAAAATCAGAATCATGATCCAGATTTATCATTTTGAGAAAGATATGAAGAGTTGAATAAGGAAAACCTGAATTTCAACTTTGTGTAATTCTCAGATAAATTTAAAGAAATTTGAAAAAGTCAAAGATTGAAAATTAAATTCCAAAGATCTACAGAGTTTTTGATATTTGAAGAAGTGGTAAAGATTTTCAAGATTCCCACCCTTGTTTTCTGAGTTTCTAATAAATATGTGCTCAGATATTTCTCTCATTTGAAACTTTTACAATCATTTAAAAGGAGGATCACTAGAGAAATCAAAGTGAAAATATTCTACCATCTTGAATAAGTTTTCATGAGTGTTATAGAAGAAGAGAATCAGAAACAACTTACCTTTCTAAGAAGAACAGAATTATCTTGAAGAATATTTCTTTAGTTTTTTGCATAATGAAATTGAAACCATCATTACCTTGCTAAGAATACCAGTTTCAGAAAATCAGATTCAAGAAAACCGGACTGAAGATTCATAGTGAGCATTTGTGGAGAATCTTCAATAGAGTTCTTATTCTTGTGTTTATCTCATTTGTTCTTTATGAAAACTTTGTAAACTGATGGGAGTCAGTATAATCTTTCCTATTGGGAGATATAAGGTGTCTAATAGAATTTGACACAAGTTTTATTCACTTCATTATTGTAGTGGATTTCCATTGACCCACGAGATTCACATTGGCAAGGACGTAGGTACTTTTATTGAGGACGATCCTTGTAAATCTTGTGTGCCTTTCTTACTTTAACTTTCTTCCATGCTTGAGTTTTTCCTATAGGTTGATAAAGAAATAAATCTTAACTGGTTTTAAGGGTTATGTTTCTTAAAGTTTTGAAACATATAAAAAGTTATACAATTGATTCACCCCCCCCCCCCACTCAGTTGTTATTCGATCATTGGAACTTCAAATTCCTTAAAGAATACTGGTGATTTTTTATTACCTAATAGAATGACCAAATATTTCTAGTAGTCTTAGAGGCTTCTAAAATATGTATTCGGAAATTCATATTTATTTAAATAGAGTTTTTCATACCTTTATCGTAGATCAATTTTAGAGAACCAATTTTCCACTTTCAATTGATAAAACATATCATCAATTATAGGAATATGATATCAATTTTTTATAACAATTTGATTGATCTAATGATAATAAAAACAAATTCAGAGGGTACTGTATGCTTTCTTTTCAAAAAAAATTGGATCAACCTAAAGTGAATTACATAGTCTTAAAATCCATTTATCTCCAATTCTACTAAATATACATTTAGTTAATGTAATTCCATTGGTGTCATTTTATATGGTGGTAAACCATAAATAATAGTAGAAAATATGATTATTGAATTTTACAAACTTGTCTATACCTAATATTAAGGAAAATATTTCCATATCCAAAATAGTGAACTCCCACAAAAACCAAATTGTATCAATTGTAATTGAACATGCCAAACACATAGATGACATGAAATAACATTTCTAAAGTGGATTAATTATGCTTAGAACATGAGGCATAATTTCCACATGTAAACAGATTTGATTAAAAAAATTATAATTAGTAAAAGGTCAGGAGACTCCAATGTGAAAAAAACGTCAATTAATGTTAAAAAAAGTAGAATAATACATCATACTATCAAGGGACCTAGTTCTTCATTATCCATACCTCTCATCCCCATAGACTTTTACGTCTACACAAACAAGATTGTTCATAACCTCAGGATAATATGGATCCAATTGGATGGTCAAGGTGTTATTGGACACACCATAATTGAATTGAATGTAAGGATGACCGATTATCTAAAGAGATCATCCTTACTGATTATAATAAGCTTTATATAGATTAGAACCATTGTAACTATTTGACTTTGGTTGTTTTGTAAAACAAAATTTGATATTCACCCTTCAACCATAGTTGGGAAAATATCAATATTGTTTTATATATTCCATTTTAAGTGATCTGTAGAGAAACATTAGAAACCACCAGGTTGGTTACTATGTCATGGATGAAAAGAAAATGACCCTGATAATTGATTTCTTTTCCACATTGTGTTTAATTTTACATTCTATGTTTATTACCGTCACTATAGATTCACCCTATGACTAGGTGGGAAAAGGTGTTACCTTTAATAAAATTGTAGGGAAATTCATTTTCCAAAAACATCTTCTTGTTCACCAGCTCAATATAGTTATCGGTATAAAACTTCACTACCTTTTCTAGAATATCATGTCATAGAAATGAATCAAGCATATGATATTTAAGAGATTCAATAGGTACCACTTCTCATGAAACGTGATAAAGGTATGTAAACTGAGATCAAAATTCCATGACTAAGAGATATCATTGATTATGGTCAAAGAAATATATTTTTCAGGATACTCAAAGGGTATTCAGGAAGAAATTGTTGATAAACAACTCCAAAAATCCATCTTGAGACCTTAATCTACCTAATCTTGGCATATAAAACCCACCATTGATGTTATAGATCCCTGAGCATGTATAAAAATAACATCACCTTAAATTTATTTTTTGTACCAAAGAAATAAAATATCCCATTCATCTCGACCATACATACCACACCATTCTTGTGTCCCAGGTCACCTATAAAGAGTGGTAAGATTTTCCTTTGAAATTATAATGAGCGATCTACATAATGTGGTTCCTCAGGTTGATCTCTTTTTTCCAAATCATGAAAATATTACACTACAATTCTTACTATATATTGATTCACTTGTGTCTTGAGTGAATACATATTTTTATTAGGACCGTCGTATTGATTTCTAGGTCTCCTGGCTAGTGGAATATTCCTATCTCCATAGAGAAATAACCAGTCAATCACCACCCATGTTTAATTATAAGTTTTACAATATAATTGAATACTCCTATCATGATCAAAATAGATAAATCTTGAAATATTGAGAAATGAAATATTATAAGAATGATGAAATCCATGTGGAAATTTTAATTATTATTTCTTTATATTGAACACTCATCTATTAAACCCCCATGATAAGGTAAAAAATTCTTATAAGTGTTTAAGGTGACTTGTCATACATAGACTACACTGATTAAGTTTTTTGTTATAAATATGTTAGATATGAATTTTTATACCCTGAATTTCAATCCATGACATATCATATCTCCACACCCATCATATTGACTATCAAACTATAGAAAAATTATATAATTTTTATTATCTCAACTATAACCCATAACTTTGAATAGGATCAAAATTCCACTAATGTTATGAATACACCCCAAACCCCAATGTATAGAAATGAAATCCAATGGAATCACAAAATAATTAGGTGATGATTTTCTCTTATATACGAGACAACCCATGGTAGGGGAACTATAGTGAAAGGATACAAATTAAATGCATTATAAAGTAAAACCAAACACTAATAACATAAAAAATAAATAATAATAAGACTCATGGATAAAAGGATATTTATAAATAAGTATAAAAAACCCAGAATCTCGAAAAATAACTAAGTTTCCAATCATATGACTATAACAATGCTAAACTAATATCCAACTCGAATATCTGACCACCATCATCCATGTTCAAGGAATCAGGGTGTTTCTCTAGAGAACTAATTATTCTTCCCATTAATCATATCAAAATGAATAACATATATATATATATATATTCAACAAGATGGATATGTGAGGGGGAAAAGGCTACAAATCCAAAAGGAAATCCACCCAAAAACTTACCACACATGATACTAAAATAAGAATATTTTATCTCACTTTATATAAATAATAATGAAAAATTGTGAGATAATAGAGAAATATATATAAATATATCAATGAAACCAACTCACACCACAACAATTACACACACACACACACCATGAAATCACACAACCTTGAAATATAAAAATCCCTCCCCTATGAGTGTCATATCACAAACCTAATGAATATATCATCAAATAAGGATTAACGAAATAGTCCAAACTCACAAGAAGAAACATTCCCCTCCTAACATAGGTCAACACTTGGTGGTACAATCAAATGTGCCCTAATATTGGAATTGTTAATAATTCCCAAAAATAATTATCTTTCCAGATAAATCATGAAGACACTCCAACCTATATATATTAATTGTTTAAACACAACAAAATTCATTCTTTTAAACCCAAACAACACTTATTCAATTTACTAAACAAATTATGGGAATCACCCATGACCATTATTTCAAAAACCCATGAAAGAAAAGGATAAAACTCGAAAGATAATTTTCAAATGTTCTTCTAAAAATATCCATATGAATTTAAATTTAGGAAACAAAAATACTTAATGTTTTAGGTAGAAAAAAAGTGAGAGAGAATCCACCATCCTCAAATGATGTCATCTTAAAGAACTACACCACCGGGTTATTGATATGGGATCTACTAACTCTGATATTGTGGATTACAAAAAAGAAACCATAAAACCCTCCTAACTATAATATCCTCACATGTAATTCACAGGATAAGGTTTATCCTTTGATTAATTAAGACTATAATAGAGGATAAGGATATATAAAAGCTTTACCATCGATATCAAGGAAAAAAATTATGTATCTAAGATATTGAGCTAAAAAAGTTAGGGAATCTAAAACTATCCCAAGGAATCTCTCTATCTTCAGGTACCAATAAAAAAGAGAATAAATAAGTGTTTCAAGTGGAGTATAGTCTAAAAATATAATTTTTAGAGATCTTTTAAGTCATATATGGTTGGAATACATGGTTTGGTAAACCATACTCTAGTTTCACAGACGACACTTTACTAAAAATCAGAGGGTAATAAAATTTATCACATGGGTTATTAAACCATGCACCCAAACCATTCACTTGTCTCTTTGATAAAAACAAGGATGCATGGTTTTTCTCATGATTTACCAAAAAAATTCATCTATCTAGAGACCCCCATCACACTATGCATGGTTACCAGGGTACTATTCATAGTTTCCATTAACCATGAACCAATTGTGGTCCCTTAAAATATTGTCCCAAACTCTTGAAAACCATCTAAAACAAAAAATAACTACTCCCATCATATTTATAATGTAAAATAGAATAAATAAATAGGTAAATTTCCTAAAACAAGGGGTATTATAGGGTAATATGACACCCCTATTTTACTATGGTATTTAATATTATACTAATTTGGTTGATTTGGGAATATTTGGTTTCTTATTATTTTCCCAATTCTATGGTTTTTATACTACAGAACAATCATTCCTTGAAATTAATGGTTCATTTCACAATGTTTTTTGAAATACAGGTAGTTTTCCACTTTAGTGGGTTATTTAGAGACCTAGATAATTCACATAATAATGAGACTTTAGAATAATAGTTGTTTTTCTGGTTAAATTTAGGGTAGTTGATTCACACCACGATGGAGGGTGTCGCACTTGGAAAAAATACAAGTTGGGTGGTCACACCATGATAAGGGAGTCTCACTCTGAAACATGACCTTTCTTGGGATTGTATGATTTTATTTTTCTTTGATGAAGTTATGTCACATTGTAAGAGGTAAGTTCGTACTACACACGATTTTTAATTTTATGGTTTTCCAATTATACCCATCACTATTTTTAAGGGGGTTTCCCCACTTTCCTTCCTATCATGAATGAATGAACCAAAGAATATTCCATATGATCTTTCTCATTATTCCACTTACTTATAAGATCTTCCTCTTTTTATTTCAAGTGGTTCTTCGATGTTATACATCATTTATCCTTATACTAATCTATCATTACAAAAAATAATGTGGTAAGAAGGGGTTGTTTTTTCATTTAGAGGGGGTTATATCACCTTATAAATTATTTAGAGGCAGTTACGGTTAACCTCCACTAAAGTGACCACCATTTAGGGGTAGCATTGGTTTTCATCAACCGCTGGTATATATGGATGAAGAATAGAGGAATATGAATTATAAGGGGTTTAAACCCCTCTTAATTCGTCCATAAATCTACTTGAAATTGAAAATTTAGTAGGGATTTTAACCCTTTATAAATAATTTATAAATTAAGGGGTGGTTAAAATCACCCATAATCGATTTGAAATCCCAAATATATGGGATATTTTTCAACTGTACCTAATAAATCATCACCCAACCCGATCCTGAGCTCGAGTGGCAACTACTCCAAGCTCACCTCAATAGTACAAGGGGTGGAGACAGGTGTTGAAGGGATAACTAACTTGGGGGTGGAGGGATTTTCCTAAGTACCTATACACAGACACATGCACACACCAATATTGATGAAAAATAGATGAGAGAATTAATAAAAGATGCAACACAACTAGAAAACAAAGAAAGCATGCATAATATCTATGGTGTACAAGAGTACGATAATGAAAACCAAAAAGTAAAGGGGGAAAATACTCACCCATATAGAAAAATATCCCGTCCTAACAAAAATGGAAAATTAAATTAATGGGAGATCTCATCTTATACATTCCATGTTGCGACCAACGTATGCGATCCAAAGTACCAGGTATCCTTATACTCCTCTAATGTCACCACAGACTTGCCTATCATCTTCATAAGAAATGAAGCATACACATGAAGCCCATATAAGGGTGAGTATATACATACCCAATCGGACACCCCAAAAGCTAAAGGGGGAGCAGTAAGAGATACAATAGAAATATATAGATGGTAGATGAAAGATACAGTCAAAGAGAATAGCTCAACCCAAACCAGGAGTGAATGTAACCTCTTCCAAACATTAGGGCAGGACATGGTGAGATGGTAAAATACACACCATGTCATCACCTCCTATTGCAGGATTGTAGACTCACTTAACCATTAGAAGCTAAACATAGTAACGACATGGCATACCATACGCATCTCCACCTCTCATAAAAAGTGTAACCAAATCCAATGGTTGGGATACATAAGAATATATATATATATATATACTCAGTAAAAGAATCTAAAATGAGATATTAATTAGATCTCCATCTCACAGCTTAGACCAGGAAATTGAGTAGTAAAAAATTCCAAAATTCCATCAACGATGCCCAATATCGCACACGTTTTCTCATAAGTTACTGTGAAAATAAGACTATGCCTCTTCAATGAGTTGCATAGTCAAGGTTATAGAAACAAGAAGTAGGGGACCCACACCATAGTGAATGTAGGGGATTACACTCTTCTAGTATCCGGTGAGGACCAGTGCCCTTGTGGGGAATGGGGGATCTACTCTGGTGTCACAAGTACCACCACCCTATCTGATATGGGGTTCCACCGGGTAGATTAAGGACCCACAACCAAGATGATGGTGGTTAAAATTGATTAGTCAAGGAACCATGCCCTATCTGACAAGGGGTTCAACTCAGTGAGAATTAATAGCGGACAAGAACCCATTATTATGGGGGGTTACACTCTATGGTTGAGAAACTGTGCGCTAATGTGTCATGGGGATTCCACTCTAGTCATTGAAGAACTGAGACTTATTTGATAGGGGTGCTCCACTTATAATGAGTTATGGATGACCTGCACCGATTACATGGTGGGTTTCACTCAAATAGTGAGGACCCACGCACTGATGTGAAAAGGGGATCTACTATATTGTATCTAATGATCTTATATCTGATCACTACTATCTTCAAGCTTTCTCTGAAATAATTACTGTGCCTGAAACATTTCACATTTTATATCTAATGTCACAACAGAGTGTATGATTATGTTCTATGTAGAAATAGACTCATGGTAGGCTACTTGTCAGGAAAAAACAATATTAAAATAATGAAGATACAGATGATTAATGTTTCTTAAAAAAAGAACCAATGGGTACACGGTATGTGAGGGGACACACATAGTTTGTTCTCCCTCTCCAATTATTTTCCATGTCATTTACATCATGTGGATTGCTTGGTATGTAGTATGATATGCCATTTGAGTGTATTACATGACATGTCTCAGTTATTACCCTAATTAACACACTAGTCTCCTCATTAATACGAAGGAAAAAAACCTAATTCCACTAATATGCCTATAAAAACATCCCTAGATGGACCAACAGATCACACCATTGCAATCAAAAAAGATAAAACATTAAAGATAGGTTATTCACATGGCCAAATTGAAGACCCGATGAAAAAGTTTCATTTCTCTATATCATGTAAGAATGGTGCTTCATGGGCCTAAGTGAAAAACCTAAAGTAAATACCTGATATTGTATTCAAAACATGTGTCTCAATTTAAAGGTTAGGATTCTACTTATAGTTCATTATTCTGACACCGTATGAAAAAGACAGGTCTGTTACAAGATTCTGTAATAATAATAATTATATTATTATTGGGCATTTTGGGGTCCTGATGCATGAGTCTAAAAATGGTATCCAAAACTATTCCTAAAATTATTGTCTTGATGTTAGGGTTACCCCACCACTAACGACTCATCTATCTGACATCATATGAATAATTTATGCCCACATTATGATTTATAACTATATGCAATAATAATAATTTTTTAATAATATAAATAATATTATTTTTTAAACCCCTTTCAAGGTGATGTACTCTCCTAGGTTTTCATGTGGTGAATGAGGCCCTCTCTAGGAACCTCATCCTATTATTTAAACAATTTCATCTCCATTTTTTATCTCAATAATAATAATATTATTATTATTATATTATCAAATTTTGGAAAAGTTTAATGGCCTCCATCATACTAGACATCCCACATGCCCTCCTCTATTTTTTTATTGAGATAAAATAATACTATTAATATTATGTTATAAATTAAACTCCAAAATTTATTATTCTAATCTAATTTTATTAATTTAATTTTACATGGTTCTCATCATATTAATACAAACCCATTTAATTATATTATCCAACCACAATTTTTACGCCACCAATATTATTATTATTCAATATAATTACAATAACAAATACTTATTTAATTTTTCATCAAATCATCACCAATAATAATAATATTATTTTTATTAACGATCACTGCATTGACCATATCTAACCACCCCATTAGAGTTTTGAGCCCAGACAACATCAAATTCATGCTGAGCAGTCCCCGCCATAAGACCACATGCATGGCATCTACATAGAACATATCCTATCACCCTGCACATCCTCACCACATGAAACTGGGATGATGGGGTTCATTGATCTAATCTCAAACGACCTCTTCCCGCTAACCTGCACCAACAATATAGATGCAAACCATTTAAAAAATTCCATCCTCCTTTTTTTATTGATCCATTACAAAATAATTATCCTATGTTTCATTCATTCTACTACTACAAATCTAGGGGTTTGATCATTGTCTAACCCACACCAAAAAAGATGAATCATGGCCCCATGTTCCAACAATGAACAACATAATGAAAAATGGGGAAAAGGAACCAATAAAAAAGGTGATAAATATTGTTGAGCATGCATTCTAGTTCAATGATCTCATAGTAGGTAAAAACATAGTGAGAAACATGTCATAGAAAAGATATAAAATGAATGAATAATTTATTTCAATACATGGTCCCATACAAATTTTTATTTATATTAATATGAAGTAAACTAATTTTTTCGTGATAAATATTAAAATCAAATGGGGAAAAAGAAAAAAAAATGATTCCTACCTTGATTATAGATCGATCAATGGTGAAGAATGCATCATATAATGATGAATATTGTCATATATGTCTATTTCCTATTGATTCATCATGATGCGATCAATGATCATCGTTTGGTATCAATCCACCAATAAAGGTCTCCATCATACTTCTCATTGATTTAGAAAGGGTTATGCACCCAACAATTAGAAAATTTTCATAAGATGGTATTTGAGTTGGATTTAATTGGGTCATTTAATGTAAAAAATAAATAATTTATTATTTATTATTTTAATTAAATGTACCCACCAATGACTGCATCATTCAAACATCCAATGTCGTACAAATTTATGCCATGCCTAGGGTAAACACCCCATTCTGAACTCAACGGTTGTTTCGGATTTCTAATCTGAATATATGTTTGTTATTTATTTGGTTTAGAGTTATTAAATAAATTAATTTTATAAATTAATATATCCAATGAACCTGATAATGTCTTCCATATCTGAAAATTCCATACTAACTACATTTAGGTCCCACATAGGGTAAAATATTCATTACATATACAACTGTGTTTTCAAATTTCCAATATGATACCTCATTCAAGAGATGTTTCGATTTTTCAATAAAACCATTCATGTGAAATAAAAATATGTTTAAAATTTTTATAAATTTAATTTTGGGCTAACCAAACCTCAGAATCTGGCATTGCCTCAATTCTTAGATCCTAAAAAATAAAATGAATATTCCAAAGTTTTACATGGAAAAACCAAAGGTTCAACATTAATTCTTTCTTCCAAGGTTTTTGTCTCTGAAAGCACAAACTAATCAGAAAGGTGGGGGAATAGATCCTATATCCAGCTCTTCCATACAACTTCACTAGATTGGGATTTAAAATAAAAGATTAATTGTGAAACTCCCTCATCACCTCATCTCGTAATGTGATTGGAGTCATTACTCTTCCTTGAAAAGAGATGATGTGATTAGTTTCTTTAGAAAATCCATCAGATGAATCTTCTAAGGGTTTATAGTCACTCAAGATATCTCAGTCAATATTCCAGTGTAGTTCCCCCTTACTCTCCAAGGAAGTATATGAGTTACAACCATTGACTTAAGCTACACTGCATCATCCTCACCCATAAGGTTTTACAATAAATATTTTAGACTCTGTATCATCATTATTGAAAATATGAGAGGGAAAAACTCATTTTAAGAACATTCTGTCGTGTCCATTCCATAGGTGGCACTCAAACTCGTACCACTTTAATATTTGCAGGGTACACTGTCACTTCTATTTCTGAGAAGGTGTATCCTAAGAATCAATGATTCGAATCTTGAACTGAATCAATGAGAATTTTCATATAACTAACATTATTGGAGTATGTCTAGCTATGGCATCATGTGCCTCGCATGTTCCAAATATGACCCTGAGGACACGAGGGATCCATTAAAAAAGTCTACCACATTCCAATCCAATAAAGAATGGTAAATGATCCTTATCATATTTCATGTGAACTCTATTGTGGTGTTTAACACACCAAAGGTTTTCACTAATAACTGAAAACAATGGTAGTGGCTCTAGGAAGCCATGCTCGGTACATCCACCTCTCAGTCAAGGATTAAGTGATAACCCATCAAGAGGTCATCCTATGGGATCCACATCTTCCTAAATACTATTCAAATAACTCAACAACTATTGGGTATTGTTACTCTTCATTACATCACCTGAATTAGGTGACACAGATCCACACCTAACCTCAATCTCTTATCCCTCTTTTAGGAAAAAAACCCATGTTTTCCAAGGTCAACAGACTGGGTCTTATTAATCCCTAACTTTTTTAGACCCTCCAACCACACTAATAGCTCTCATATCACCATGATGTCATTCGACGTACAAGCACAAGCATCGGTCCACACCTAGAGAAATTCTGTATAGGGGTCCATCTCACGGTGGGAAGGTAAACCCAACATGTCCTCATGAAAGATTTAGTCAATCCCAAAAAGTGTTGTATGAAGCCTATAATTGTAAACATCTTCTACTCCAAGAGTAATACAATAAATCTCTTGAATCATTTGTAACATACTGTAAATGAGATCATCATACCCCTATGGATTTCCCCTAACCATGGTGGAGAACATCATCCTACAAACTATAAGCACTAGCATACTCACTGGTAGTAATAATCTGACTGAAGATGATCGATGACCAATCCATATTAAGGAAAAAATAATAGGGTCACACTTCCACTACATAAATATTTCATGTGAGGCTCATTGTAACTTCTTGTAGAGTCAAGTCACACTGTTGGTAGAAATGTGTGATAATTGATCCTCTCTACAGGAGCCTCCACCACAAGGGTTGAACAAAAAGTCCACCACTAGTATAGCCAGGTCTTTAACAAGGGCTATGAATAATGAAATTTGTATTATGAATTTGTGGTACAATTGTAACTAGAGCAGTGAAAACATGTGTCATACACCGAATCACAGTCGATGTCACTGAGCCACAAACTCATACATCCTAAATCTACCCATTCCCTTGCCAACCTATTCACCACAACCACGCCGCTCTCTGACCCCTTAGCGCATCAAAATTACCTCATATAATGAAGTAATATGAAATCCTCCACAAAACTTTGATACAATTATATAGATACCCTATCCTTTTACACATAACATTACAT
Source organism: Viscum album (assembly GCA_963277665.1). NCBI lineage: Eukaryota > Viridiplantae > Streptophyta > Magnoliopsida > Santalales > Viscaceae > Viscum > Viscum album. The sequence continues at coordinate 1,515,760,094 of OY728150.1, forward strand.
GATTTTAAGCATAATTATAAATCCGAAAACTGGCCAAGGATCATGAAGTCCAGTGTCTTTGAAGAGTAGGTACATAAAATTCAAAACATGGGACTAAAAAAATACTTAATTACATAATCTTTATAAAGATATAATAACTTCCTATGAGCCCTTAAATTTTCAGAGGGTACCCTGGGGATCACATTAATGAAGGGATGAGCTAAAATCCTAGTAAGGGAATAAACATAATAATATGTCTTTGGAAGATGAGTTTGAGATCATGACATAATGATATAAAATAGAATAATTAATCATAACATATAAACATGGTATCATAAAAAAATTGAATCATAGAAATGTGAAAGAAACATAAATCTATAATTTAGCATGATTCAAGGCTCTTTGTATATAGAGGAGTACAATTCATGGTTAACCACCAAGAAAACTTCACATTGTTTCACAAGACAAGGATAACCGCCAAGATAGTTGCATATAACATATCATGAGACTAAACATTACCAAATTAATTAGAGATAGATCTGGGCACATAGTTCTTTACATGTTCATGAATATTTCCTCCACAAAAGTATCACACATAATCAGCCATACATAAACATAAGTGTTACCTAGAGAGAGAATTAGGTATCATAATCATGACATAAGGAATAACAAATGAACGTATCATAAAAGTGTCCATGATTGAAAGGAATTAGATAATTCATTGACTATTATAGGGAACAAAAGGAATAAATCATGATAAGAGATATCATCATGATGTAATAAAAAAATGTTTTTTAGAAAAGTTAGAATTTAAACATTTTTGTGCGATTAAATGAAAACATCCAAGGTCATTTGAAAAATGAAATGGAATGATCATATATATATATAACCATAATTGAATTAGGAAGAATTTAAGAATAAAAATTTTGGTTTTATAAAAAATGGTGTCTTAAAATAGATTAGATAGTTTACATGATGATAGGTTAGAATTCATAAAGTACCCTTAAAAAGGGTTGCCTATCGAAAATTAATGAGGAGGGAATCATTTAAAAACATGTATATACCCAACAGATAAATAAGTATGAATCTTGAATCAAGAGTTCGGATCATATACATATTATGGAGAAGTTTTACATTAAAATAAAAGACAACTTCATTTGGGTAAAAAGGAAGATAGAGACACCCGAAGGAATATAGGAGGTTCAGGTAGAATCCCTTACGGAATATCATCATGGATTCAGGTGTACTTTGGGGGGATTAATGACATATAAAGGAATTTATCATCTTTTATACACCATGATAGATGTATGGGGAATGTGAGAAATCATAATGAAACAATTATAATAATTCAAAAAAGGACATAATAGAGAGGAGATTCTTCAATAAACGTGAGAAAAAGAAGACCCCTTACCTTGAACCCGATGGTGCTCTTTTCTTGATCTAAATGACCTGAATAATAAAATTAGGTACATTAATTAATAATTACATAAACTAAAATACATGTGAATTATTTTTTTATAACCTTATTCAGTCTATCCATGTCTTTTTTGATGAGTTATGTTGTTCAATTTCATTGTTTGGGAGTATTTTCTTCCTTGGTTTTAATGACCAATTAACTTATATTTATGTTCAAAAAAACATGTATGATGATAATGGTTGTCTAGAATTAAAGTTATATGAAATTATTGAACATCTAAAATAATATATGGTTATAAAATTAATTAGTTATTTTGAGTGAAGGTGATTCATTATATAAATCATTAACGATAAAATCTTGGATTAATTTGGAGATTTGGATCATAATTAACCTTGTATGTATTATTGTTTTACATCATGTGTGAAAAAGGATTAAAAAACATCACATAAGATAAAATATATTTTTAATAGTCTGTTTCATCGATAAAAAATGTTTAATGAAAATAATTTATGATGGTAATAGAAATTGATAACCTGTCGTCCTTGAATGTAACAAATTAACACATCTCATACAATGTTTTCATTTCTTTCATTTAAAAGAAGGGGAACAGATATATGATAATGAATAATCCCATTATCATAACATAATTAATGTATATGTATGGTACTATATTTCTCATACAATTTGGATGAAGATTGGTTTGGAAAGAAAAGAGATCAAAGGAACATGAAAAGAAAATGAAAGAAAAGAAAAGAAGAATTCATCCCTTGAGTTAATCTTCCTTAAAATCCTCTTAGGGTGAGTGAATTTGGTATTTGGAGGATAAAAAAGGGATGATTTATGTGGGGGATGATCTTGTGGAGAGATTTGGGTATAATATAGGGAAGTTACAAGTTTTAAGAGGAGTGAAGAGAATAATGGAGTGTGGGTGGTTTTTATTAATGAGGGGAAGAGGTTTTTCATAATATTTTAATCGTTACTTTATTATTTTTCCACAAGACAAGAAATAGTGATGAATATGTGGCCAAAAATAGTAATAAGTGCATGTAAATTTGAACTAAGTTTTCTTATATCATTCATTATGCAATAAATTGTCCATTTAGCTTATAATGTATATATATACCGTAAATTGATGTATTTCACTGTTCATAAAAATTAAAGTATTTTAGAAAAATCCCAAAAATTTACCGTAACTATTTTCCAATGTTTAGAATAAAAAAATGAAATAAATTTTTTAAAAATATTTTTTATTTATGATTAATTTAATTTTTAATTAAAATCATAATTTACTTGAGCAATACAGATTTTAAAACTATGACTGCTTTTATAATGCTTTCAAAATTTTCATAAGGTCTTATAAAATTATCGTAAAAAAGGCATAAAATTTTCAATTTATGAACACCATTTAGGAAAATAATTTTTCATTAAATTAATTAATTTATTGTAATTAATTATTTAAGACTTAAAAAATACCAATACTTTTACTATGGTTATATTATCACTTATCATATGCCTAATTTTTTTATAAATTCAATGATGAGGTTAATATTCTTTTGAATGATTTACTATTCATAAGGTTCATATTACTATTCATAAGGGTAACAATACTATTCATAAGGGTCATTTTCTATTCAATCAAAATTATGTTTTGTCTTATCAGACTCCAAACATCTTACTGATCATAACCATGTATGTCAAATTTTTGAAATTCAAATCATATAAGTGAAAGTAGTATGTTTAAATGTCACATAGTATATAGTAGTTCATTATGTAGTGATTTCTGGGATTATATAAAATAATTATAAGAAGGTAAGTTCCATTGATAAGACATTTGGTTTTTACATTATTCCACCATTATGAAATTTTTCAAACAAAATTTCTTTTTACATTCTAATCCACAAACAGGTGCGGGTAATATTACTTCATTGCCTCCTCTAGTTCCCATGTTGCCTCTTCATATTTGTGGTTCCTTCATAGAACATTGACCATTCGAGTATTCTTGTAACATTGAACATTATCTCTATGATCCAAGATCTCCACTAGATGATCCTCATAAGAAAAATCATTCTCCAACCATACCACCTCTAAAGAGATTACATGTGAATGATCTAGTATATACTTCTTTATGATGAGTACATAAAAGACATTGTGTACATCGTACATGGTAGGTGGAAGTTCTAGTATATAGGTCGCATCCCCGACATGATCAAGAATCTCGAAGGGAATGATGTACCTGGGACATAATTTTACTTTTTTCTCAAACCTCATGAACTTCTTCCATGGGGATATGCATTGAAATACCATGTCATCAACTTTGAACTCATAGTCTCGTCAACAATTGTCTGCATAACTCTTTTGTCAACATTTGGGTTGTTGTGATGTGCTGCTGAATGGTTTTCACCTTCTCCACCATTTCATCGACCATTTCAAGTCCTAGTTTCTTATTCTCACTAAATTCAACCTAACACACTGGTGTTTTTCACCTCTTCCAATAAAGGGATTCATATGGTTCCATTCGAATGCTTGAGTGAAAACTATTGTTTTAAGAGAATTTTTCTAGTGGAAGATGTTAGTCCTATTCTCCTTTAATGTCCATAGACCATGATCTCAATATATCTTCTAGTGTCTAGATTTTTCACTCAGATTGTCTATTTGTTTTAGGATGATAGGCCGTACAGATATTCAATTCTGTGCTTAGAGTATATTAGAGACTTTATCTGAACTTTGAGGTGAATCTCATATCTATCTCAGATATAATAGATAGAGGTAAAACATTCATCCTTACAACCTGTTTGATATATATCCAGGAAATTTTATCGCATGAGAAGTCCTCTCAAATTGTGATAAAGTGAGCAATCTTTGTCAGACAATCCCCAATGAACCATATAGCATTGTTTTCTCTATATGTCCTTAGATGTCCAGTGAAAAATTTTATAGGGATGTTCTCCCACTTCCATGTTGGTATGGGTAGTTTTTTCATCATCCCCTTATAATTATATCTTTCAGCCTTCACTTGTTGACATACCAGGAACATTTATGTATACTCAACAATCTCATTCTTCATATTATCCCACCAAAAGATCACTCAGAGATCTAGAAACATCACTGTGCTCCCCTGGTGAATAGAGATGGTTGAGCTATGTGCTCCATTCAAAAGAAAATTCTATATCTCTTTATTGTATGGTACAAATAATGGTGACCCAAATCTTACAAATCCTTCCTTATCAATCATGAACTCAGAGGATTTTCAATTTTTAATGGATTCCACCATTTTATAAATTTATACATCTTTTCTTTGATAATACTTTATTTTCTCCATGTGGGATGGTTGAGAAATCATTTGAGAAAGGATTTATGATGTTCCTCCATTAATTATTCCCATGTCCATCCTCTAAAAATATTAAAATATCATATCCTTTTCAATTTTCACCACTAATAAAGATATTGGATCCTCTCTACTCAGAGCATCCTACACATGTTTTGGCTTATTGGGATGGTAGTGGATTGAGTAGTCATAATCCTTGATGAGATCTATCCATATTCACAGGTGGATATTAAGATATTTTTGTGTGAATATATATTTGAGACTATTTTGATCAATATATATCATACACTTCTCCCCATAGTGATAATTCCTATATTTTTTTAATTCAAAGATCACAACATCCAACTCAAGATCATGCATAAGATTGTATTTCCCATGAATTCTCATCTACCTTGAGGATTAGGCTATCACTTTATGATTTTTCATCAACAAATAGCCTAATCCCTTGTTTTAAGAATCAATGTACACCACCAAAAATTTCTCCACTTGTTGAGAGTGTGAGTACTGGCATAGTAAGTAGCCTTTTTTAACTCCATAAAATAGTCTTCACATCCCTATGTCCAGAAAAACATTAGTCTATTCCATGTAATATTGGTAATTGTGTTTTAAATTCATGATAATTTCATAAAAAATTGTCGATAATACCTAGATAGACCAAGAAAGCTATGGATATCCATTACATATGTCATCATGGACCACTCTTTAAAGGCCTTTTCTTGGAAGGGTCCACAGATAACCTTTCGCTAGTGATAACATTCCCCATGAATGATACTTCCTCGATCCAGAACTCACATTTATAGTAATTTTCATTCAAATTCAACCTCCAAAAAGATTTTAAAACTGTATGAAAATACTCTTTATATTCAACCTAGCCCTTATAGTATATCATAATATTGATGATAAAGGCTACCAAAAATTTGTTGAGTTAATCTCTAAAGACTCCATTAATTAATTCCAGGGAAATTTCTTGATAATTAGTGAGTCTTAAGGGAGTCACTAGGAACTCACTATTCCCATACCTCATTTGAAAGGTAGTCTTGGAAATATCTTCATTCCTCACTTTTATTTGGTTATATCCCTACTGAAGGGATACCTTTAGAGAAATAACTGGCCACAAAATGTTGATCAAACAAGTCATCTATCCATGGCAGGGGATACATGTTCTCTATCATTATTTTATTGAGCTCATGATTATTATTTTAGAAGTTCATTTATCTATCCTTCTTCATTATTAATAGGACTAGCGCACCCCATGGTGAAGAACTCAGGCGTTTAAACCCAATATCCAGATACTGTTAATGATATTTCTTCTGCTCCACCAGCTCAACGATAACCATTCTATAAGGTGTCTTTGATAGGATAAGAGATCCGGGAATTAGTTCAATTGGGAAATCAATATCTCAATCAAGAGGAAGATGAGGAATCTCTTCCGGGAATACATCATTATAATCTCTCATGATGGGCATGCCTTCAAGCATGATTCTTTCCTTATCTCAATCATTCTAGAAAGTCATGCTTGACAATAAGGAATTAATATCCAAACATGAGACAATGATTCTAAATGAGATTCATCTTCCTGCTTACAAATAATTTGAGGGTGCATTGGGATGTAAAGAGTGATATCCCTTTCCTAGTAGTTGATGATGGCATTGTATAATTATATCCAATACATGCCGAAGATAGAATCTAACTCCACAAAAGGATGTATGATGAGATTTTGTGGGAGGTTTATTCCACAATTGTTATCTAGGGAGGAGTTATAAACCATGGAAACAATAATTTCTATATTCTTTGTTCCCACAGATAGCCTATCCAAAAAAAATTGAGGTGGTGTTTGACTAGTTATACTAAGCTTTCCAGATATGAACGAATGTGTAGAACTAGAATCAAATAGTATGATCTCTATTTTTGAATGAATAACTTGGGTACATATAACCATATCGTCGTTCAGAGTCACCTTAGTAGTAGTGGTAGTATAATCCCTTCTTAGTTTCCTTCGAGGCTATTATTTATTACCTTCGACAACCCTCAGCTTAGGGAAATTTTTTACTTAATGCCCATGATCCTTGTAGTTGTTACATTACACTACAGGCTAAGTGTTGATATGAACCTTCATTTCATTTTCAAAAATTAGTAGTATTTTTCTTATCTATTCTATAGTTTTTATCTAGATGTACCAACTTTCACCATTTGAAACAATTACTGGTTCCCTAAAGACTGTTCTCCGGATACTTATTCCTATAATTTTGACACATGGGATGATCGGGCTTCTTTCCATCATGGAATTTATTTTCGGAACCACCAATATTAGATTATATTTTCTTCTATTTTTCACTATGCCCATGATACCACAGAGAGTCTCTGATCTCTATTTCAACCATAAAGGCATAATAGACAATATCCTTATATCTATCGAAGTCTCGAATCACCAAATATTTTCATAGAATTGGATTCTGTATGCTAAAGGAGCGATCCACCTTGCTTTTAGTGTTCATGAAAAAACCATAATAATACCTTGAAAGCCTTGTAATGTTTGGTTCATACACCCTTACTGACTCATATTCCATCTAATTGAGTCCAATTAACTCACTTTACATCATGATATGGAGGGTTTGGGGAAAATATTTATTTAAAAACATTATCTTGAATTCCTCTCAATCTATGGAATCAATTTCCTATATTGGATTCAAATTATTGATTAGTGTCCCCCATTGATCAGCTTTCCCATCAAAACGATAGAACGCTAGTAAAAATTTCTCTTCTTTTGGGCACTGGAGGACGTAGATTATATATTTAGTAGAGTTAAACTGCTATTTTTTGAAGAGGGGATAAGAATATCCACTAAACAAGGGAGGCCTTTCCCACATGATGTATTCAATGGAAACATTCTCTTCCCTCGGAGTAGGAAGGTGTTTTACGTGATTCACATTATTATTCATAACATGAGCTAGATGAGAAAGTACTATCATGATGTTTTGAGAACCCGTTCCCATCATATTAGGCATATCGTTAGTGAAATCATCACATTCCATATCAAATTGATTGTTGAGACATGTTCTTATATTTTCCACAATTAACTAAGAAAAAGAACATACAATTAGAGGGCTTGGATACATAGATATTGAGCATAAAAAAGAAACATTGAATATAAGAGGATAAACTTATAAAGGATATGTTTATCCTAACTTGTGATTCCTTATGTTTGAATATAGGTTATCCTTAATATTTTTCTTATATTATATTCTTATGGTAGTTTTTCATTGCCTTAATAATGGTTTGTACCATGATGCTGAAATTACAAAATAATATCCCCTGAGAGTGTCAAATCAGTAGTTAAACAAGGCATGTTATCGTGCACCTATTCTCGTTTGAGTCTAGATCAATACGGTGTTTTTGGGATTTACCCCTAGATATATCTATGCTAGATCCACCTCTACCAGTTTATATCTAAACAAGGATTTATTTTCTTGATAAACTACTTACTCTATACTTACAATAATTTAGTGGTGTTTTTTTATACTAAATCTCAAAATTATGGTTCTTACTAAAGATCTCTATTCTTAATCAACCAAAATAAATAAACCATCCTATGAAACTATATATATAAACCCTAGTCTTTTACACATAACATTGCATGATTTTAATCATAATTATACATTAGAAAAAAAGCCAAGTGTTGTGAAGTAAAGTGTCTTTGGAGACTAGGTACATAAAATAGAAAACATGGGACTAAAAAACAATTTTTACATAGTATTCATAAAGTGATCCTAACTTCCGCGGATCCCATACATCTGTATAGGGTACCCTAGGGATCACATGAATGAAGGGATGAGCTAAAATCCCAGTAAGGGAATAAACATAAGAATAAGTCTTTAGCACATGGTTAAGTGATCATGATATAATGATATAAAATGGAATATAAAATCATAACATATAAACATGGGTTCATATAAAAATTTAATCATATAAATGTGGCAGTAACATAAATCATGAATTTATCACAAGTGGAGGCATGTTGAACAAAGAAGAGCACATGTCATGGTTAACCACCAAGACTGTTGCACATAGTAGCACAAGCTAAGGCTAACCCCCAAGTCTGTTGCACATAACGTCTCTGGAGACTGGACCTTACCGAATTAAATGGAGCGCTATTTGGGAGCACTCATCTTGCCATTTTCAAGAATATGATTTCCACAAAAACAATCATACATAATCAACTATACATAAACTTAAGTGTTACCCAGAGAAAGAATTAGTTATAATAATCATGACATGATGCTTAACAAATAAACATATCATAAAATTATCCATGAAGGAAAGGAAATATAGAATTCATGGTCTATTATAGGGAACAATTGGCAAAGATCATGATAAGAAATTTCCACATGAAGTAATAACATGAAAAAAGAGTTTTTGGGAAACTTTAGTATTTACAAATTTTCATGTGGTTAAAGGAAAATATCAAAGGTCATTAAAATAATTAAAAGGGAATGATCATTAATATAAAACTAGAAATTAATTGTTCAAAATTTAATAATAATAATTTTTTCATTAATAAAATATTTGCATAAAAATATATTATATAGTGTAAATGATGATGGGTAAAAATTCAGAATGTTCCCTTAAAATGGGTTTACCTATCAAAAAGTATTATGGTGGGAATCATTTAAAAACATGTATATCCCTGAAAGAGAATAATTGATGGATCATGAAATATGATTTTGGAGCATATACATAGTATATATAAGTATTACATAAAAATAAAAGAAAACATCATTTGAATAAAAAGAAAGATTGAGAAACCAGACGGAATATAGAATATTTGGGTACAATCCCTTACATAATGTTAGCAAGGTATCAAGTGTACTTAGGAGAGATTAATGAGAAGTAAAGTGGATCCTCATGTTTTAAACAAAATTATGTATGTATGGGGATGGTAAAAACCATACCCCAACAATATTAATTACACATAAAATTACATAACATAGAGGAGATTCTTGAATAAATGTGAGAAAGTGATGATCCATTACCATAATCCTGATGGTGCTCTTTTCTTGATCTTAATGACTATAATAATAAAATTAGGTTCATTAATTAATAATTACAGAATCTAAACTGCATTTTATTGATTTTTTATGACCTTATTTAGTTTATCCATGTCCTTTTTGATGAGTTAATTGGTTCAATTTAAATGTTTGGGAGTGTTTGGTTCCTTGGTTTTAATGATTGGTTCACTTGTATTCATATTCGAATAACATGTGTGATGAGAATGGTTGTCCAGAGTTGAAGTTATATGAAAATATTGAACATAAAAAATATTACGTGGTTATAAAATTAATTTTTTTATTTTAATTTAAGGTGAATCATTATATAAAACATTAATGGTAAACGCTTGGATTAATTTGGTGATTTTTCTCATAATTAACTTGTTTTGTATTATTATTTTACATAATGTGTGAAAAAGGATTCTAGAACATCACATATGATAAACATACATGTTGAATATTCTATTTCAACCATAAAAATGGTTTCATGTCCTGAATTGAATATGGTAATAGAAATTGATAACTCGTCATCCTTGAAGGTGATAAATTGACACATCTATGATGGAGTTATCTTTTCTTACGTATAAAATTAGGAGAAAGGAGATATGATAATGATTTATACCATTATAATAACTAAAATTATAGTAAATTATTTATACTATATTTTTCATACCATTTTAATGGGGATAGTTTAGGGAAAAAATAGAATAAAGTTGCATGAAAATAAAATAAAATAAAATAAAAGAGGAATTCACCTCCAGAATTAATTAATATTGAGAGCATCTTAAAGGGAGATGATTTAGTCTTTTGAAAATAACAAGAGATGATGGATGTGGGGGAGGATCATGGGGAGATATTTGGGTATAATTTTGGGAAGGAACAAGGCTTTAGATGAGTCAAGTGAAGAGGGTAGTGTGGGTGGTTTTTATAGTGGAGGGGAGAAGGGTTTTGTTAATATTTTAATCAGTAGTTTATTATTTTTCTATTAGACAAGAAATAGTGATGATTCCATGAACATAAATATTTATAAGTTCATGTGAATTCTATTTAGGTTTTTTTGCATCATCCATGATTCTAGTAGTAAATCATTTATCTTATAATGTATATATACGTTAAATTGACGTATTTCACTATTCATCAATAATTCAAGTATTTTAGAAAAAATATAAAAAACTAACCTTAACCATTTTTCAATGTTTATAATCCATAAATAAAATTAATATTTCAAAAAATAGATAATATATGTATTATTAGTTTAGTTTTTTATTAAAATATTAATTTACTTGAAAAATACAGATTTTAAAACTATGACTTATTTAACAATGCTTTCAAAAATTACATAAGGTCTTAAAAAAATTATCTTAAATCCAAAAACATAAATTTTTTAATTTATGAACAACTTTTATAAAAATAAGTTTTATTTTAAATAAATTAATTATTTTTTTAATTATTCAGGACATAACAAAATACTAATACTTTTACTATTATCATATTATAACTTATTAAAATTATAAATTTAATTTATACTTTAAAAGAAGAAATTAAAATTCATTTTGATGATTTATTATTCAAAAGGGTTATTTAATATTCATAAGGGTAATATTTCTATTCATAGGGGTCATTTAATATTCATAAAAAATTAAGTTTTTCCTATCGAACTCCCATCATCTTACTGATTGTAACCGTGTATTCCAGATTTTTGAAATTAGAATAATAAAAGTGAAAATATTATGTTTAAAGGTCACATAGTACTTAGTAGTTAATTATGTTTTGATTTCATGTTATTATATGACATAACTATAAGACGATAATTTCCATTGATAAAACATTGGGTCTTTACATATTCTCTTTGGGGCGTCACTGACTTGCACGCATGGTTTTAGATCGTGTCACAAGAATGTGTCTCAGTGGAGGAAGTGTCCTTATTTCATAAATGTATAAATACATATAGTACATCATAAAAACATGGCTTCATTGAAGTATCACATCTCCCTAGATAGGTCTCACTGTGGGGGACACCATCGAAATAGGTTACATCCAAGTGGCATATCCAATCCATAGGATCAGGCTTGACCTCAACTACCAGAAAATGGAGTTTGGATTAACACGATACCTAGGAGATCTCTATCCCCAAAACCTGAATTTCCCACTCAGTATAGGTGTGTAATCTTCAAGTATCACTAGAACCAACTATTTCTCAACGAAGATCATTGGTTGTGAGTGAAACCACCCAATCAGCCAGGATCTACACAAGTTTGAGAGCTGAGTTCCACTTCCTAGGTATTTGTATAATTACAGAACCATAGCGGCTTCTAGAACTAAATTTTTAGAATGTGGTAAGACAACATGCGTCATCAACCTATTGTGTTGGTACTATCTTCTTCTCGACATGAGAGGGTAGTCCTTCCTTCCTTCCTAGAGGAACAATCACATGGGAATGACCTTGAATTGAGGCCCCTTCTCTCATCATGTCCTCATCGTGATTAGGAACTAGTATCCTAGTAGGATTTAAACACAGAGTCATCTCAAAAATGATCAAGACATACCATGTTCAAATAGAAATATATATATATATATTTAATGGGTAGATTAAGCAAGAAGGACAATCAAAGACTCAATCCTATGTGATTCATGCACCATTGATCCTTACATCTAATTCCTTGGTATTCTGAGTCAACAAGAAGGAAGTCGTGGTATAGGTGAATGGATTTTTCATCCACCCACACCATCATTAGATTCCCTAGTATAAGAGTTTCACTCGAGACACATTGATATTGTTTCCCCAGTCCCTACCAAATCCTTATAAGGGGACTACTCCAGATAATTCCCAATGGAATGAACTTCTCTAATACTGATATTTCATGACGTGACACATGATGGGGATCAAGCTATAGCTACCCCAATCCAATATCCGTAAACTAGTGGGTTGTGAGGAGCACCGAAGGGATAACTAACTCGATGATTCCTTTTCATATGTACATGTACATACAAACACATACATTTCGATGTAGAAGAGAATATATAAAGTGTAAAAGATTAAATACAGCTAGAAAATACAAAAAAAGGCATAGCTTCTATGGTGTAAAAGTGTAATACAATGCAGACCAAAATGTAAGGGAGAAAATACATGAACAACTAGATATATGTCTTAAAATGAAAAAATTATAAAAGTAAATTTCTAAGAGATCCCAACTCCTGAATCTAATGATTTGACAACCATATGTAGTCTAAAGTACCATGTATCCCTAATCACCTCTAAAGTCACCATTGACATATCCATCATCTGTATAAGATATAAAATGTGTGAGAAAATACCATCTATGGTAGATTATATACATACCCAGTAGGAAGCCCTGAAATATGAATGTGGTGCAGTAAAAGGTACAATAGGAATAGAAAGCTAGTAGACGAAAGATACTGTCAAGTAGAACAACTCAACCCATCATAAGAGTGAATGCGACATCATCCAAACACAAGGGGCTTGAAACGGTTAGTAGATAAATTACATGTCAAGTATTTTCCACCTATAGCTGGCGAGTATACTCATTCAACCTAGAAAATTTAAACATGGAAAGAATGTGGAATACATCAAACGACTATGACTCTTATAGAATAAGCATAACCAAAGCCAAGGGTATGGATATAAGAGAATATATATATATATATATATATATATTCAGTCAAATAATCCCAAATGAGAGAGTAAGGTGATCTCTATCTCACAGCTTAACCCAAGAAGAATAGTATGCAGTAGTTCCAAATGACCATCAATGATACCCAACATATCACACATCTTCTCAAAAGTAATTGTGAAAGTCAAACCATGCCTAGTCACTATTTCATACAATGGAGGGGTAAAAAACACACTGTAGGGGACCCGAGTCCAAGTGCATTAGGGGGGTTCCACTCTGATAGTATCAATAGAGGACCCACACCCTAGTGTGGTAGGAGTTTTCCCTCCTGTGTAACCAATACATGTTCCCTATTTTATAGGGGGTTCCACTTAATAAATAGAGGACCTATGACCAAGATGATTCGGGTTCGACTCTATAGGTTGAGGACCCATTCCCTATTTTATAGGGGTTCCAATTGTTAAGAATCTATACAGGACTCGCACACATGGAGAAAGGTCGTTCCACTCTAATAGTTGAGTGTAACATCCCAACCTATATTTCAATAAATTGGTGCACCATGATTGTTGGTTAAAATGCCTCAAGCATGCATCCTAAAACTCCATGGGCTGCCGACTAGCAGCGAGTGCCTAGGGGTGATAGTGGGGAGACTATTACATCATACCAGAGTAAGAAAACCAATTAAATATATAAGAATCATACACAACAATAAAAGAACATATTTTGTAAGTGGTGAATAAAATGAAATAGAAAATGTAGTGATATTAAATAAAAATGATATAAAGTAGAAAAAACCTATGTCATACATACACCACTATACATCAATTGGGATGACCATACATATATAGAAATAAAAAAGAAACTGAAATAAAAGTTCAATGTTATACTACTATCTTTATTCCATACAACATACCTAGTCTCCAGACTCTATCAAACTACACTAACCCAATCAGAAGAACCCACTTGATAAGCTTCATCCAAACGTGAGACTATGAGCCTCAGTCCAATCCACCTTGTAAACCATGATCGACCTGAAAAGTTGACAGAAGGTCTACACATACACCGAGGTGAATGTGCAAATATGAGAAATAATCACACTAGGCCACCTCGAAGATGGACCTATAAATATATTTTTATAAGTGTACGTAAAAGAATGAGTGCTCAGCCTAGCCGGGACACAACTGAAAAGATATGTAAATCCAATAAACATGAAACTGCAGTCGAACTCCAGGTCCGTAATCTCATCCTACTAGGTAAGTGCCGCCATGGATGTCCATATCTATATATGTTAAAATGTATAGTCCCATACATATAAATATATAAATAAATATTAATATTCATGAATAAGTGAATAAAATAACATAAAACCTCACAATAGTTGATCATTGGGTCCATAATCATGATCGCCTGAACATAATGGGCAAAGGAATTGAGTTAGATATCGCATAACTCAAGTCATGTATCATTATGATGGTCTATGTGTTTATAATCCTATTCGACATGTGCCTACATAGTCCAATACTTGAAATATCTCCATATATGATATGTCACCATAGGGGGTTACTCATCATATACATAGGTTTACTCATAATCACCTCCAATCCATAAAATCATGGATTTTGGATAAGTAAATCCAGATATCCTATAAATGGTCACAGATCTAGATTCCATGTTGCTCAGTCTTTGTAAATCAAATACAATGTCTAATACCTATCTCTCTATCCATATGGAGTTACGAAATTTGGGACATATATACTCCCTAAGGTGTTTTCCATTAGGTGGTCTGTTAGGATGACTCACCGGTGAGACCCCAATCCCACCCCTCGGAGTATGTAATAATTGAGACTACAATCATCCATATCATTCAAAAGAGTGTAAATATTCTTGGTATCTAACGATTTGAGACTCCATGCTCAACATCATAGTTATGTAACTGATCAGAGATTGAATAATCATCCCAATCCCTTAGTAGAGTGTAATCATCCATCACTTTAATCATATTGAAGAGATTGTAATCATATTCATCACATATCAAATAGAGGAGAGTGGATTCATCCTAATCAAATATTAAAAAGAAGAGAGAATAATCATCCTCATCACTCAGGAGAGAAGAATCAGTTACAAGTATAATTACTAGGGAATCCATTCTTATATATCATATTAGTAGGATAAAGAGTCAGGTACCGTGAAACACCTCTATAAATACCATTAATATAATAATAAAAATATACAGGCTCAACAAAAATATCCCAGGTAGTACCTATGGGTATAAAAATAAACATAATAAATAACATGGATCAAAATATAGATCCAAAGAATAATGTATGGGAATCATAAAGAAAAAGAAAGACACCTCGCATCAGGCTCAAAATCCACAAACCAGGAATCACCTCTGGTAACATCACTGCATCATCAATAAACAAGTAAAAGATAAACAAATATAGAGGGTGGTTGAACCCCTAAAACTAACCTTACTATCACAAACCCATGGTCTTAGAAGTTTTGAATATATTTTAACGTGACACCTAACACCATCTATTCCCAATCTCAATGTTTAAACATAGGGTAAGTCAAATAATAGAGCTCCTATATGGTCCCTCATGTCAAAATAATGAAGAGGAATACTACTTGGGATCCTCAGTTTCTAAAAATAAGTGAAGGAATATGAATTTGGATGCTTATGTAAAAAGTTAAAAGGATGAATCCTCTAGTAGTAAATAGGGAGGATGCATCCTACACAAGATAATGGGAACAAAAAAAGGTGAATATGTTTTAATGGGGACCCTCTATAACCGTGTATGAAATTAGATGGATCCTAAATAGGATCCTCTAAATAGTACAAAGGTAATGGAATCCTACAAGTGACTTATTAAGTTATCATGTAAGAAAGGAATCCCATAGGGTACCGAGTGTAACATGAAAAAGATGGAAACATCCTACACAAGATCCTCTAGGTCAAAATTTAAATAGTGGAATCTTATAAGGGATCCTTGAAAACAACCTACTCGTAGCCACTTAGGATTGAAGGGAACAAATACCAAGGGGTATTTTTTCAAAGTAAAAGATACAAAGTCATTAGTCATGAAAGATACCTCATAGACCATCTCATAAAACGGTCTCACACAAGGTTGGTTCGAACACTGAACCAATAACTCTTATTACAAGTATCTCTTTCTGGATATGAATGAATTTGATCAATCAAGAAAAAACCTATCTATTTACTAAAAGCATGAAGCACCGCCAAGGAATCCTCAAAACACATCATTGGTCTTGAAATTGTGATATAAATTAAATAAAAAATGGAATGAACTAGTCATCTAGCCAATTTTGACTACTTGGTGACAATATATGAAAAACAATCAATGGTTAGAAAGGTAAGAGTATACGACATGTTACCATGGGATACGGTGAGTTTCCTCAGGGACCCACATGGGCATGTACTTAATCATGTACATGGAATGTAAATTCCCAAGAACCTGATATATTGGAGGGGTACAGGGTGTGTACCCTTCATAGGGTACCGTCCCATGTCCCTCAAGTGACATGGCCATGTAATTGGATTGACCGTGTACTTTTACATGATGTATGACCCACACTGGATGTAGAAGTGTACTCCAAACAGTCGTGTGCCTATACATGGGTAACCTAACCGAGTACTTAGTTATAAGACTGTGTCCCAGTATATGGAAAGTACACCATAGTACAAGAATTATACTTCAAGAGCTCTGTATTCCATAAATAATAATAATACAAAAATTGTGTTCCCTAAACCACACACTGTGTAGAGGGGTTTTTCCAAACGAAAAACCCCTGAATCACCCCAAAACCCCTATTTTCATCCCAAAATAAGTAAATCGGGTCACAAGGTTACCTAAGAAAGCATATAAGGGTTTAAAACTATTTAATGTTTAAACTATTATTATTTATGTTGAACCATTAAAAAATTATATGTTTGGGATGAATTCACTGATTCTTTTCACATTTCAATGGTCCACAGTTGTCGCATGTCGATCTAGCGCATCCTAAGCTCAGTGTTGGTACATCCCCCTACCCATTTCTTACTCTCTCTACCATCCTGTTTTTTCCCAAGAGAACTATATCCAATGGGGGAGTACGTTAGAAGCTAGGAGAAAAATAATTAAATAAAAATAAATGAATGAAAACAAAGAAAAATAAATAAAATAATAGAAAAAATGGTCGTGACCAACCTCGATACCCAACCTGAGTTTTTGCCCACCCAAAAAAACTCCCCATTCTAGACTTGATGGACGAGATGAAATATCAATCAGATTCTCTGTTCAAAAGGTATCACCAAATAAACGAATGAGAATAATTTGATGTTTAATTTATAAAATTTTAATTATTATTTATTCCTCTAAAATTTAAATAGCTCAGAATTTTACCTAAATCATAACCAAAGGTAAAAAATTCTATTATTAGAAAAACAGAGTGGACATAAAAATTATCTAAAGTCATATACTATAAGAAAAGTTCATTTTTCCACTTACAATCATCTGAAAACAAAAAATCAAATTTCGTCTAGAAAATTCAATCCAGAAAAACAAGGTTCTTTAAAATATCCCCACAATAAACCATATCATCCCTAAGAAACATGGTGGTAATACTAGAATTCATTCTCTTCACCTGAGTATATTCACATGAAAGACATCTAGATAATCCAATGACCAGTCTCATAGCGTGAACAATTAATGTCTCCCACATGGAATATGTTTAAATATTATTGATCTGTTACTCTCCACCATAGGAATTACATTATTTTCAATTAAAAATTAAACTCTGAGTTCAACATCCCATGATAAACTTGAATGTTCAACTAAAAATGTGGGTCACATTCCTAAAATTGCCAATAATTTACTCCCCACCATACAAATCACCATACATTGCTCCTTGAGTAGAACATAAACAAGTTTCCTTCTTCGACCATGGAAGAAACTTTATATGAAAATAAATGGAGCTCAACATAGGGATGATGCTCTCTTAGTGTAATGAAGATGAATTCAATATCAAGGTTGATCATCTCTAAACAAGAGTACAATAAGATTGTAGAAATGTTCATACAATTCTTCTAATCCATTCTCACTTACTATCAATACCTAAACACGACTCAGCAACGGGTTGACCATCTTACAATACAGCACTTATTTTCAATGTCACCTCTACTATAGAGGGAAATTCACCATTTCACTATAACACCAATGGTAGAATGACCATGACATTCCATGTAAACATTACTGCTACACTCGCACCCAGGCACTCAATGTTTTAAAACATAAAGACACTACAAGAAACCAATATATACCTTTAACAGCCGAATTGTGCTCCAAAATCATAAAGTTCAAGGATATGATGGTAGTGATACATAGAAAATTTGTTTCACTAATCCAGAATCGCCCTTGGAACTCCTATTCATAATCAGACACCTCAACCATTTTTCAATGTATTCCATGAACGTCCGTCACCCGACATTGTTCCAGTCACGAACGTCTACTCATTCTTGGACTACATTAGAAAAAGTGGAAATGATGCTTTATCGGGTCAGGAACCCAAACAGTCCTTTCTATCAAATCTAGTCTTGAAACAAAATCATCGAAGGTGTTTGTCAAAATATAAATGCATCAACATGTGTAAAAGCTAAAATGGGAATCTACCTACTAGGGTCTAATTCAAAACTCCCTAGGTCTCCCAAATTTCCCTTCAGAATAATTCTCAAACCTTGGTCACAAGGTCTAACCACATATGAAAAAATATGAAACATCTATAAATAAGGTAATGTTCAAAATAACCTATGAGTTTCAAAACTAAAAACATGACCTATAAGGGCCCTGATCCCCACAGATCATCCTTATATGGAACTACTCTCAAGAGGTCACGATACCAATGAAGAAGAGAGACTGAACTAACACTCACCAGGAATCCGAATACAGTATTACCCCATAGGGTTCCAGTTTACATTAATGGTCCTAGTATCCATCGACATTGTTCTTAGTTATCCAATTATATAACCCTGACTAGAGAATAAATTCCCTAAAAAGGGGTACGATAATAAGTAATCACATGCTAAATTGACCTACTAGGGTCACTGCACCTCAGGTTCATTTGGAATAAGTAAAAATACTCAACACTAATGCTTCAACATAGATCCGCATAACCAACCATCAGAATAAAATACATATTTTTATATTTTCCTAATGGAATAGGCCTAACTCATCAATAAAAATCACACACTATAAGTCCTATATACTATAAATCATACGAGATAAAAATTATGCATGAGATGCCTCTTACCATTTCATTCTAAGAGTAAAAAACCACCAATGGCCTCTTTCCAATGGAGAATATCCATAAATCCATAGTAAATAATAACATCCACACAAAATGTGCATCACACAAGGTGAAAATCATATACAATTGTTACATTGCATAACAAAACAATAATCCAATACCATGGAAACCAATACTTCTTACCGGAACAAGTGTAATAAACAATCCACTAAATCGGTTCTCTGAGCCGTTTGATTACGAGGCCTTAGGAACACTTCCCTATACACAAGATATCTTCAACTAGTAGAGAGGTACTAAGGGGTGATAGTTGAGAGTTTATTCCATCATATTAGAGTAAAAAAAATTAATAAATAACTAAATATCATAAAAATAAATAAATAAACATACTGAAAATGATTTAATCAAAATAAAATAGAATAATATGTAACAGTAAATGGAAATTATATAAAATGCTGAAAAACTATGTGATACATATAACAATGGTCTCCGAAAAGGCCATCCATATTGATATAAAAGTACAAAATAAAATAAAATAAAAGTAGAAGGACGTACTACTAACCCTAAGACAGACCACATATTCGGTCTCCAAACTATGTTGAACTGCACTAGACAACTTAGAAGAACCTAAATGAGTAGCTCATCTCAATAATAAAACTCTAGGCCTCATCTTTATCCACCTTGAAAACTATTCTAAATATTAAAAGTATGAAAAGGTTTTACACGTACACCAAGGTGCATGTACAAGGGTGATAAATAAGATCATTTGGTAACCCTGATAAGGGACATATAAATATGCTTCTATTAGCATATAAAAAAAGCTAAAGTGCTCATCCTAGATGAGATAAAATTTAAATTATATGTAAATCCAATAAATGGGTAGCCACATTCGAAATTCAGGCCTATAATCTTGGTCTAATGGGTAAGTGCCACCATGAATGTCCATATTGATATATGTATAAATTTATAGTACCATACCTATACATATATACAAAATATGAATATTCAAGAATATGTGAAATAGATAACATAAAACCAAAAAACATTCAATCACTAGTTCTTTAATCCCAATCACCAAGACATACTACGTAAAGACATTAAGTTGGATGTTGTACCACTCAATATATATGTCATTAAGTCTATCTATGGGTCTATAATCCCAATGGACATGTACCTAATTTACCCAACACCATAAATGCCTCTGAGTAGGATATGTCACCATAATGGGACACTCATCCTAAACTAGGGTTCACCTGTACTCACCACAAATAATAGAAAATGTGGATTCTGAGGAAGTACATCCAAACACCCTATAAATGGTCACTGAGATAGAAGTCATGTCATTGAGGACATGTAAATCTAGTTCAATGTCTAAGCTCTAAGACCTAGTCTATATGTATTCATGGCATTAAAAACTCAAATAATTCATAAGAGTCTGACCCTTTGGTTATCTATAAGGAGAACACATTGGTGATACACCATGAACACTCATAGAGTCTCTAATATGGGAGAATAGAATCATCCATATCATCTATAATAGAGTAATCATGCTGAGTATCCAATGATGTGAGATTCCATTATCAACAGTGTGGTCAAATAATCGATCATGGATAGAGTAATAATCCCTATCCCTCAGGATATCATAGCCAACCACTAGTATAATCAAATCAAGGAGAGAATAATCATCCTCTCCATATATAAAAAAGAGAAGAGTGGAATCATCCATGACATATATCAAACCAAGGGAGGGTGTAATCATCCTCATCACTTGAGAGAGAAGAATAATCCATGGGTATAATAACTATGGATACCACACTCATATGTCATATTAGTAGAAACAATAGCGGGTTACCTTGAAACCACTTTATAAATCACAATAATATAATAATCAAAATATATTGGCTCAACATCCAAATATGATGTAGTACCTCTAGGTATACCATTTAACATAATAAAAAACATGGATCAAAATCCAAATCCAAATAATAATGTTCATGAATCCCAAAGAGGGAGAAATATTCCTTGATTTAGGCTGAAAACCCACCAACCTAGAATCACCAGTAGTAACATAGTTGCATCAGCAATAAAAAAGTAAAAGATAAAAATATAAGACTGAGGGTAGATGAATGCCAAAACATAACAATAATTTCATTTCACTGTGGTATAGCATGTTTATAAATGATTTTATGTGGCACCCTATATAATCGCTACCAACACCCGATGTACTAGCTCAAGGTTAGTCAAAAAAATGGGGCACTTTCTAGGTCCCTCAATTGAAAACACCAAAGACGTATCATATTTTGGATCCTAGAGGTCTAAAAAAGTGTAGGAATATTAATTGGGATCCTTATATAAAAATTTAAAATGTGGAATCTTACAAGGGATCCTCTAATGGTAAGCAGGTCTGAGATATCCTCTAAAGGATCCTTGGAACAACCCAAAGGATAAGGTCTCTTACATGGGGCCATCTATAATATTATAATAATGAAGAAGCATCATAAATGGGATCCTTGGAATGATATAAAAGTAAGGATATCCTACAAGTGAATTCTTATGTTAGCACATAAGCAAAGAATCCCTTAGGGGACCCTGGGTAATTGGAAGATAATATAGGCATCCAACACAGTTTCCTCTAGATTGAAACAATAAAAAGTAATCATACATGGGATACTTAAAAAAACAAATCAAATCTGATTAGGCTAAGAGGGAACATCTAAAAAGGGATATTTCTTCAAAGGAATACATATCAAGGAATCATTCATGAATGATAAATCATATCCCTTCTCATATTAGGTTTTAAATGTAGTATTTTTCGAATACAAAACCAATCAATCTCATTTAAATTTTCTCTTTCAGGAGATGACTGAATTCAATTACATGAGGAAGAACATCTCAATTTAGGAATAACATGAAATTTTATATAAGAGTACTAAAACAACATTACGGGTTGTACCATAATGATATATGTGAAAAGATACATATAATATACTAATCATGGGTCCAATTATGACTCATTGGAAAAAAGACATGAAACCCCTCAAAGGGTAGCAAAGGAGGAGTACACTATGTGTTACCATGGTACACAATGCGTACAATTAGACCCCACATGGCCATATACATTATCATGTACATGGAATGTAAATGACCAAGTACATGACATGTAACCTAAACTGGGTACCTTTCTATGTCACTCAAATATCATTAACGTGCACTTTTCCTGGCCCTATACTCTTACATGGTGTGTGACACACACGAGGTATGACCATGTACTCTACATGGTCTTCTGCCCCTATATGGGGTTTCTGGTTGGTTAATCGAATACAGGACTAAGTCCTAATAAACTAAATGTGCACCATAGTATATGGTGTGTACATTGAAAACAATGACTTCCCTAAAAAATAAGAACACACGATATGTGTACCCTAGACCACATGTTTTCTAAATTGGATTTTCTAAACAGAAAACCCTCGAATCGCCCTGAAACCCTCCTTTTCATCCCAAAGTTGTACATCTACCTAAAAGTGTCCATAAAAAGAATAACCATGGATTAAAACATGAAAATGGTTAAACTGTGTGGATTTATTTCAAAACTAATAAAAGGACTACCTTTGGATAGAATCTACTGAAGCATCAAATGTTTCTGTAGTCCACAGTTGCTACATGTCCATCGAGAGCATACTGTGCTCCATGTTAGTACCTCCTTCTCTACCCTTTAACTTTATCTCTTTATATAACATCATATAATTTTATGTGGTAGAGTACATCCCTCGAGGTTGTATTCGATAACCCTTAATGAATACAAGAAATGAAAAATAACGGAATTAAATGGAAGAAAAAACAAAATAAATGAAAAGAAAAGGGTGCCCGACCTAAACCTAGCACCCAACTCAAGTGTATGCCATGCCTATGAAAAACTATTCATTATAGACTCAAAGGTGGAGATTTAATCTAAATATTAATCATTATTAAAAATATATTTTTGAACGAACTTTTGTGAATAATTTAATATTTAATTTACAAAATATGAAATATGAATTATTCCCCTAGAATTTGATTGAATCAGAATGTTACCAAATTTTTTACCTTGGATAAATAACTATTATAGGACCAATGTAGTGGTTAGAAAAATTATCAGAGGTCATATTCTAGGGAAAAATTCAACTTTCCCCTTACAAGCATCTGAAAACAAAAAAATCAAATTTTTGTTCAAAAAATCATTTCATAAAAACATGGGTTCTTTCTTCAAGGACATGAGCCCGTATGTGATAGGGGGCTTCCAATATAGTCTTCAAGGACCTGACCCTATATAATAGGGGGTTTTCCTTGTAATGATCTTTATATGACCCGCGCCAATGTTGATGTGCAGTTTTACTCTAATGGTCGAGGACTCGTGCTTGATGTAACAGGATGGATCCACTCTAATATCTCCGATGATCCTCTTCCTAATTGCTTCCATAATTGAGTGTATGCACCAATATGTGTTGTTTAAAAAATTTATTACATTGTACCTTGAAATATACGATAGTTAGTACCATTATGTTCTACTCAAAAAAACACTCATGATAGACTACTTTTAGAACAAAATCCAAGGACATATGAAGAAGATATAGAAGCTTGAACTTTCCTAAAATGAACCAAGGTGTACAAAGAATTTGAGAGGAACCATATAGAATGTGTTCCCAATACACCACCTACCTATTTCCTCTCTAAAAAAAACATGTCAAGCATGTAGGATGACACAGTGTGTGAGCGTACAACATGGCATGTCTTGGTAAAAAGTCTAACGAATTCATGAGGCGCATCATCGGAACGAAGAGAATAAATTCCACTGATATTTTTCTGAAAATAATCACCAAATTTCCAAATAGCTCACTCCATTACGATCCTCATGGATAAATTATCATGATAGACTATTCATTTTCTTAAATAGGACACTCGGTGGAAAGTTTACACTTCACTATATCACACGTGATTGGTTCTCCATGTATGAGCCATAAAATAAAATTAAATACCCTATATTTTTTCCAAAACATCCGCCTCACTTTTAGGGTCACGATTTCACTAACAGTTCATCGTTCCAACACCGTATGAAGAATATATGTCAGATACAAAATTCAAAAATAATAATAATTTTATTATTATTAGATGGTTCATTGACCCTATTTATTAATGAAGAAAGGTATCCAACATTGGCCTTAATATAAACATCTTGATTTTATGTTCATGCTACCACTAACGACTCATAAATTTGACTTTATTTGAATATGTTTTGTCTGGATTAAGGTTTATAACATAAAAAATAAATTCAAATTATTATTAATATTTTTTAATCCTTATCTAGGAGATACATGATCCTCAGATTTCATGCGGTGCATGAGGCCCTCTCCAGGCACCCCCACCTCTTTTTAAAACTTTTTATTATCCATTTTTTTCAATTATAAAATTAATATTATAATAATATTATTAAATTTTTCAAAAGTCTAATGGCATCATCATTGGTGGACGTGAGAGCACCACCACTCCTCTATTGAATTACTGGGATAAAACAATATTAAAAATATTATGTGATAAATTAATCTCCAATATTTATTATTAAAATTAAATTTCAGTAAAATAGTTTCTCATGGTTCCTATAATATTAAATTAAAAACATTTAAATTTATTATCAAACCCCACTTTTTATTCCACTATTATTATTATTATTTAAGATAATAATAATATTAAATTATGATTTAATTTTTCATTAACTCATCAAAATTGTAATTAATCATAATAGTAATATTAATGCTCACCACATTAACCACGTATGACCACCTCATTAGTGATTAGATCCCAGCCACCATCACATTCATGCCAAGCAACCCTCACCACAAGACTCAGTGTGTGGCCACTACTCAGAATCAATCCATTCACACCACATGTCATCACCATGTGTCATCCGGGATAATGGGGATCACTAATCTGATCCTGAACCACCTCAAATAAATAAGTCATACCCATAGCACCGATCCAAACAATTCACAAAATTTTGTCCCACTCATTTGTTGATCTCTCACCAAATAGCCACTATGTGTGTCATTCATTCTACCTCCATGAATTTGTGGGTTTTACCAAGCACGAACACTTCCTAGAAATGTAGAATCATAACTCCATGGTCCAACAACGAAGAATATGAAGTATTTTTGAGTAAAACAACCAATTAAAAAGATAATAAACATTGGTAGCTTACAATTCTGGGAAAAATATTTCATATATGAGAAACCAGTGTTGGAAACATGGCATAAATAAGAAATAAATTGAATGAATAATTTATTTCTATACATCGGATTTGGATGTTATTCATTTAAGTCAAGACCTTTGAATTTTTTTTATCATGCTCTGTATTATAATAAAATTGGATGGAAACCACAATTGATGAGTCCTAACTTGATTATGTATCAATATTTAGTGAATAATGCATCTGATAGTGATGAACATGATCTACAACATCCACCGCATGTCGATTCATCATGATCTGATCACTAGTCATCGTTTAGCCTCAATCTTCTATAAAAGGATGCTCACCTCCACATCATAGATCTAATAAGGGTTATGGGGGGAACCCTTGGAATATTTTCATAAGAGGATATTTATAGAAAATTTATCTAGTTTATTTAATATTAAAAATAAATAAATTATTTATTTATTTTAAATAAATGCAGTTGTCAATGTCTGCCTCATCTGAACATCCTACATCGACTAACTTTCAGTTTCGCTTATGGTAAACACCACATTCTGAAATCAATGGTGGTCTTAGATTCTCCATACGGGTCTAAATTTGGGACTTATTTTGGTTAGGCATATTAAATTAATTAAGTAAATCTATTAATTTATCCAATGGACCTTCCAATAGTTGTACCATTCGAACGTTCCACACCGACTAACTTTAGGTCGCCCCTTGGGTAAAATCTACATTTCAGATTCAACCATTATATACAATTTCCAATATGAGACCCCATATATGAGATATTCAAATTTTTTAGGCATACCAGTAATGCACAAAAAAATTAATATTTTTATGAAATTAATTTCAGGCTGACCGGGCCTCAGAATCACACACCATCTCAGTGCTTGGCTCCAAATATATTATCAATAATATTCCATCATCTTAGACAACAAAACTAGAATCTATAAATAATCACTCAATGCATTATGGGTGGTTAGAACTGACCATACATTTGAACCTGTTTTTTAATTCCCCCCTCCCGTGTCCCCCCTCCCTTTCTCTATCACATCCCCCCTTTTACCCTATACCGTTTTCCTCCCCTACCCCCTCCCATTCCCCACACCCCTCCCTTTCCCCATTTCCCCTTGTACCCTTCCCTTTGTTTCTTTACGCCATTCCGTAGTACCCACATTAACTCACATCCCACACTCGCTTTCACACCCCCATGCCCGACAACTTCTTCCCCCACTACTAGTGCAAAATTAATCGAGGGGATGGATTCAAACCCAATCAGGTAGTCCCAAGCACATGCATGGATGCCCCATTTATCACTACAATAAGTTGATTTATTATATATATATATATGAATATATTTATATATATTAGATTATTTATTCATATAAATATTTTTTACATAATATATATAAAGGAATTTAAATATATAACCTTTATTTAAATATATATAAATTATATATTTATATGTATATATAGATATGTTTAAAAATTTAGAAATATATTCATATAAATTTTTTATATACTTAAATAGATATTTATATAATATATATATATTTTTATTTATGTAATATATAAAAATAAATATATTTACTTATATAATTATATATTTATAAAAAAAATATTAGTGTGTGTCTTCTTATGTATTTGTAAAATATTTATATATATAATATAATTATAGTATATTTTTATTAATTATTTAGACACACACCCACACACACACACATATATATATATCTGTGTGTGTGATAATAATAATAATATTTTTTATTATTACTATTATTACCCATGTTTTTTAACTATAAAAAATATATGTTGGTTGTACATATACTATACATTTATTTTATGATTTATATCGTACATATAATATATTTAATACATTTATATTATATATTTATGTAAGTTATTTATATACTTAAATGAATATTTATATATTATATACATGCTTATTTAAAGAATATATATATGTATTTACTTGATATATTTATATATGGTCTTTAAAACTAAAGTTATATAATGTATTTCAATATATATATATATATATATTATAAGTTACATTAATATATATATTTATTTTTTCAAATAGTATAATATTTATATAATTATTATATAATTATTATATGAAATAATGTTTTAATTTTTTTTATATTATATATAATTAACATTTTCTTAAATACAATTTATATAAATATTTATATAATGTTATGTGAAATAAAATTGTATATTATATATAATTAAGAAGTATATTATACATAATCAACAATATGAAATATAATTTATACAAATGTATAATTAATATTATATGGAATAATATTTTATATTTTATATAATTATAATCATTTGAAATAAAATTTATACAAATATTTATATAATGCATTTCAATAGATATATTAATTATTATGTCTGTTAATATATATATATATATATTAATAAATATAATTTCATAATATCATGTACGTTAATAAATTTTTTTTTGTATAAATTCAATTACGTATAATATGAAATATATATAATATAAAATAATAAACATATTATTTAAAAATATATTTATTATTATTATTATTATATAAATTATAAGAAATAAAAAGTTAGGTTTTTATATGATATGTTATTTAAATAAATTATATTTATGTACATATTTATATTACATGTTTTTGATTTTATATTATAAATAAATATATATTTATGTACTTAATATTACACAATCATATTTATGTATACATATAAATATAATTAAATACAATCATATAAATATTTTATATAATGTGTTCATATAATGTATTTAAATACATTTATAAATTGTGTTTTAATTATACATATATATATATATATATTGTGGGTGTTTTTTTAAAATATTGGGGGTTCACAAACCCTCTCATTTGAGAAATTAGGTGGGTGGGTTGAACCCCATATAATTTAACAAATTATATAGGGTTTTCAACCCCTTCTAATTTAAAATATTAGAGATGGTTTTGAACCCCCTCTATAATCAAACTTGATTTTTAAATAATTATGTTAAAAATTTTAATGGGGGTTCAATGACCCCCTCCAATTTAAAAAATTATAGGGGGTTCATAAACCCCTCTAAATTTGATGATTAGAAAGGGTTGTACAAAACTCACTGCCTATAATTTTGATAAAAAAAATAAAATTTTAGGGGGTTTATAACCCATTCTAGATTCAATGATTTGAGGGGGTTTTGTAAAACCCCTTTAACTAACCCCGCGCCTAATCTACTGTTTTTTGTAGTGTCTATACTTTCATTCCTCGATGTTTTACTTTCTCTGGTGAGCACTAACTCCCTTAGGATATGAATTCAATGTCTAGGATTAGTTTCAAAATGTGTTCATGGTTATTTAAGTCCTGTAGAGGTTGTTCTCTAGGTATTATTAGCTTTCGTCATTGAAGAAAATAAGTTCGTCTTGGATGAGGTAGGTTTTTTGTCAAATTTATTTATATATAAATTTCACGAAATGTTTTATTTTCTTTAAATTAATTTCATATCAATATATATCTATGTATGAGATTATTTGGTGGTTTATGATATGATTTCATGGATTTTAAGACATGAAAAATTATTTTTCAATGGTTTTATAGTATTGATTTTGAACTAAATGTTTCTCGATTTCATAATTTGATTAAATGCCTGATATGACCTTTTAAATGAATTTAAATCATTTAAATATGTAGTTGACAATATATTGATGTATAAAGAGAAATACCATTTTAAGAGGATTTTTTATCTTTTTAATGCAATTTTTTATAAAATGGGTGATTGTTTTCAATGTTTAACTATTTTACAGAAATTGATAATCATAATAAATGTTTGGTGATGTTTCAATGTAATGTTGTAGTATTTTCTAAATAATATTTAAATATTTAATTGTGAATATATTTGAAAATTTTGGTAACAAAACTTGAAAATCTATGTTACCTTTCAAAGGCCCATTTGGATTATTCTAAAAATGATTTTATTGATGTTGTGATACCCTGATCTTGAACCCCCTTTCATTTTGGTTGTGCCATGTATAAGTTTTTACCTTATATGGGATTTTTATTGATGTTTATTATGTGATTCGTAAATGACACAAAATGGGATATTTCTTTAGAGTGATTTGAGGGTGAGATATGATATATATTTATTTGTTTTATTATTCATTGTATTGAACATGTTATGGATTTATTTTATCACATCCACTATATTAATTTCATAGTAACCCTAGTTTGTTATGTATAAGAGAGTATTACTCTAAATATTCTAGAAAACTAGATAGGGTTTTTTCCATTTGAATTTAATATTTAATGGGTCAGATTGTCTTTTTAGGTTCATATATTTCACTATTGTAATGCCCCGACCCCAGATGCCCGAATTCGATGAATTATTTTATTACATTGGCATGATTGCATAGAATAAAATCCCAAAAGACTGATTAGTTTGTAACACCTCGAGATTTTATAAGAATTATTCTTTTTAATTTCTTTGATGTCTTTTGTTTTATGCATCACCAAGATTAGCTTGTGTTATACACAACATCGTATAGGCTTGTAGTATATGCAACACTATTCTTGGCTTGTGATGCACACAATTTCAAGTTCATTCGAATAAAATTAATTTTACACAACACCAAGTATAGGTTTTGAACAATGTATAACTGAACTATATT
This sequence comes from Viscum album, assembly GCA_963277665.1. Classification (NCBI taxonomy): domain Eukaryota; kingdom Viridiplantae; phylum Streptophyta; class Magnoliopsida; order Santalales; family Viscaceae; genus Viscum; species Viscum album. The sequence goes on from OY728150.1 coordinate 1,515,790,673, forward strand.
TTGAGTATGTTATACGCAACACCAAAGGAATATTTCCCTACACGCAACCCTGAATTTTCTTGCATTACACACAATCACGACCTTCCTCGATAGCGTGTGTTGTATGCAATACCGAGTTTCACTAAACAACGATATGTTATTAAAATATTATATAAACTAGCCATTATGAATATTAATTCCCAATTTTTGAAATTTTATAAATTTATCTGTTAAAATGGAATTCATTTTTGAATTTGGAATATCGAAATTATCCTAGGATGAAATTTTGGTATTTTCTGAAAACATCAAATTTTTGATGAATAGTGATAACACTGAGTTATTGGTTAAAACTGACTTTTTATTGAAATAATCATTTATTTTATTTAAATTTATTTTAGGTAAAAATAGATACATAATAATTATATAAGTTCAATGTAATTCATTGGATTCATTTTATAATAATTTTAGATATATAATAATTTTATTGAACTTTTCACCGTCTTTTACCCACCTCCTTGGAGCATTTTCAATTGTACATAAAACTAAATTTTACCACTTCTGTGAGTTTAATTTTGAAAATATGAGAGACACAGTTAATATCAAGGAGTAAAATGTGGATCAATAGGACAAAAATAATTTTTGGTGAATATTAACTTTTTACTTTTATTTATCACGGTTAAAATTAAATAGGGTAATTAAGGGTAAAAATCATATTATTATCACCCTAACACATGTAATAATTCTATTGGATAAGTTTAATTACACCAAAAAGAACCTTAGGAATAAAATATGACCATTTAGGACCACTTGGATTAGATTAGGACATTTAATATTATTTTATTTAAAGAAGAGTTAAAAGAGTTAAAATCAATTTTTAATAAGTAAAACATTTTTTATATAGGGTTATACATAAGATAAATTCGACTATAAATGTTCATTATTAATATAAAAATAATTCCAACATAATGGTATTTTATTTATAATATTTAGATATTAAATAAGTTAATTTATTTATGACACATTGATGTTGCTGTAATTACCTTATTAATGAAATATTAAAATAATTGATATTATAAATAACAAAATAAAAGATATTTGAGCCTTTTTATGAATTAAAATAATTTTATAGTTTAATATGGAATGTTAGTATATATTTAGTTAACTTTTTTCTAACTAATCATTCTTTTATTATTTTCACAAAAATCAATTACAAAATAGTGAAAAATTGACTTAAAATAGTTTTAAAAACAAATATTATATTATTAATTGTTATTTTATTCCTAAAAATCTATGGTTAGTCCAAATGACTTATTTAAGGTTATTTATATTAATAATGAACTACTTGGGGTTCGTTTGTCTTGTTATAGTATGTTTATTAAACATATAGTGTAAGAAAACAAGAAGACACGGTAAAAGTTAAATTATTTAACTTAGAGTTAAATCTAAATGATAAGGATAAATAATAACATAAACTTGTATAAAACCTATTGGTTGAGAGTATTTCGACCCATCCCCACATTAGATTCTAAATAAATCAATTTGGAGCTATTATAAACCTAATATTACTTTATTATAAAATAATATTTTAATTTTTTCCTAACGTGCCCCTCTCCTCCCTTATAAAAGGGTACCTCCTCCATCTTTTCTTTACAAAATTTTGAGCCTTCATGCTTGGAAAAACCCGAAACATGTACCTTATCAACTTCACTAGAAACATTATAGAGGTTCTGGTCTCCTCAAAAGACAAACTCTAGTGCCTTAAGAGGAAGCTTAAAAGAGGTGCGTCGAAGAAGAGGTAATCTCTTCTACCGATTCATTCAAGTTTCTTTCTTCTTCAACTTCTTCTTCATTAGTTGTTTCATTATAAAGTAATAAAAAAAGTATCACTAATATACTTATATTTTATTATAAATATGAAACAACTCTTATTCACATTATATCCATCCAACGGAAAACAAAATCACCGCACGTGCGTACGTACGGAATACCGTCTCCACGTTGTGGTTTAATCAATATTTCCACCACTACCTTACTTGGATTGGTATAATAGTGTACAAAATTACAATATATGGTTATTGTAACATCATACTGATTCTAGGATATTATATCATACACTCCAATTCCATTCAATAATTATGGTAACGATATCATCGCCCGTGCGTACGTACGGATTACCATCTGCACGACGCGATGAGATTCATTTTCCATGTTAACCATTCAAGAATGATTATAAAGTATATATAATGAATAATAATGAAATATATGACATAATGAAGCTATTTTATTTATATATATATATATGTGTGTGTGTGTGTGTGTCATCTACTTACTTCCATTCAGTCAATAAGGAAAGGAAAACAACGTTCATGTGTACGTACGGCTTACCATCTCCATGAACGGTGTATTTCATTTCATTCATATATCTATTATATATATATACTAAATATATATGATATATAAATCATGATATATATTCTTTAAGTAAGTAAATAATGATATAAGTAATAATAATATCAAGAACAACAAGTCCAAACACGTACAATAAATAAAACGATTTTACCCAAAACACTTCTTTAACATGTAATTTACAAAATAACGGGCAATATAAAGTCATATGTGAACCATATATGATATAATAACAATTAATATGATTCTTTAATAAGTAAATGAAATTATTTAAATCATTATACAGGAGGTTCAGATACGTACGAAGCATATCAGACCTAAGGTATGGGATAATTATTCCAATATCGTTCTTATCTGAGATTGTTATTTGTAAGTATTTACTAGGGTTATTTTTATCATCAATGTCCATGTTTTCTAAAAATGTTTTCAAGTATTTTTAATGTATTTTTTAACTATTTTTTATTTTTACCACATTTTATGGAAATAAATCTTTCTTTTGTTTACCATACGTGGTACTTTTTGACTTTTCCGACCAAAGTACGAGAAAAATGTTTTTTTAACTTATACGTCATGAACGGATTTTTAAGGATTCATAATTCCATATTTTCATGAATATAACTCTACAATATTTAATTACTATTGTCATCAAAATTAGTTTCTATTAAAATTGCATGGCATTTTGTGAAAAGAATATTATTTTGAAGAAGAAAGGATATTTTCCTCAAAAATTCATTTCAAGTGTTTTATCAAAACCATTTTCCATCAAAGATAAAAGTATTTAATGTTTTTATATTTCAAGTATAATGTCTATATTATTTACATGGTGTGATTTTTCTTATGATGAAATGATATCCATTTGTTTTATATGGATTATGTTATGATGGGATGATTTTTATGAAACCTATTTTATTCTTTGGGTTGTGCTAAATGATTTATGTTTATTTTGTGGAACAAGAAAGAATGATTTCATTATGAGATGGGTGGGACCTATATATCCCTCCAATTAATTGGGTAAAGATTTATATCTCATGATATAGACATGGCTGGAATGGTAAGTTAATCCAGTTCAGTGATATAGGACTAGAATGAGGAGTGAATTCAATTCAGAAAGGGACTTTGTCCACTAAGATGGTCTTGGCAGCAATGACTTGGAAACTATGGAAATAAAATCATGTTCTTAATGGTTTTACATAGTTAAATGTTTTATTACCATGCTATTTTATCATGATTGATGTTCCTTTATGATCTATGCCTTACGTACTTCCAAGATTTATTTCACAACTCAATATTTTGATGTTTAAAATTTATGTTCATGTTTTGAAGTTCAAATGTATATGGCTTGTTTTATTTTCTCCATGATTAACCTTACTAGGAATTTTAGCTCGCCCTATATATGTTTTATTTTCCCCAGGATATAAAGAAAGGTTTTAGGTAAAAATGGGAAGATCTTTATGGGAGATGTTGAATATCTTTCACTAAGATTAGAAGATTATGTTCCAAGTTTCCAAAGATCCTAAACTATTATGGTCCTTTGGTGTTTGTTTTTTTATGTATTAAGTATTATGAAAAATAAATATAATGTCTATGTACGTCAAGAAATGGGTCTCTACATTTGGTATCAGAGGAAAGGTTTAGTCAAACTTTGGAAACTAGGATGCTAAAACTTTAGTGAGATCCCTAGAGATATTACTAAGGTATGTCTAGGTATGTCCCTAAGGTTAAGTATAAGTATAGGTTATACTGTTAGAATTATGGTAATGATATTAAAATTAATCCTAAGATGTTAGATATTGAAGGTACTCCCCCTTTATTATGTTTTTTTTTACTATCATGATTTTTCGTCTCACACTATTCTTTTTGGGTTTTACACGATGGCTAGAACCTAAAGGAACCGTGTTGCTCAATGTAATGGATGATGAAATGATTGTCCTCTTGAACAAACCAATGTTATGGGAGATGGGTGAAAAATCTTATTTCTATACTTACACAATCTATGAATCATTCTGGAATTCCAAATGAGCAGAGAAGGGAACAATATTCTATTGAGTCCTTCATGAGGCAACGTCCACCTTATTTCAATGGGTCTTTTGATCCACTTGTTGCTTAAAAATAGATCAGTACCATTGAAAATATATTTTCCATAATTCGTTGTTCCAAACATGAAAAATTCATTTTAGCTGTTTACCATTTAGAAGGTGAAGCAGACTAGGGGTGGAATCTAATTAAGAATACAAGGCCCCAATATGAAATTGAATTTATGGAATAGAATAAGTTCAAGAACTTGTTTTTCAATAAGTACTTTTCTCGTATTCTTCAAACAAAGATGGAGATGGAGTTCCTTGAGCTTAACCAATAGAATGATGAATCTGTTGGTATATACGAAGTGAATTTTACAAGGCTTGAAAGGTATGCATCTGGATTTTTCATCCAACCTGAAAAAAATGTTGATCGATTCTTCAGTGGCTTAAAAGCAAGTCTTCGAAGAGCATTAGCGATAACAGACTTCAGTAGCTATGAATAAATTGTACATTGTGCTATCAAGGTAGAACTAGAAGTTGGTGCTATATATCCATCTCATGGTTTTGACAATAAACAAAAGATAGAGTACAAGGAAAAATCTTAGAACAATGGTGAAAAAAGGTGAATGTTTCTTTATGATCAAAGTGTGGAAAGAAGCATGGTGGACATTTTCTAAAAGTTACTAGAAAATGTGTCAAGTGATGAAAAGAAGGTCATCGAGCAGCTGAGTGCTAATGTAATGGGAAAAAAATTTCTAATGACGTGAATAGAGAAAAGAATACAGAGAACGATTCACCAACACTTCAATGCTTCAAGTTCAAGGAAATGTGGCATTATGCTAATCAATGTCCTAATCCAAGGGTTAATGATGATCGACGTGAGAAACCTCTTAATGAAAAGGAAAAATGGATGTCACATGCGATCACTATTATCAATGATTATTATGACCATGATGTGGTGGAATGATTATGTGTTTATGTAAAGGGATTCCAAAATAATGTTGTGGAATCTCATTTATAGTATTGTGGAACATTGGAATATCTATGTAATGGTTTATTGTGGTTTTTGATAATTATATGGTACATGTAACCATGAAAAGTGATTTTAATATTTTTTTAAAGAATATGATATGCACATAATGATGGGATAATGATAAAATGAAATTCTTCATAGTATTCATGAGCTCATGACTAATATAAGGACAAAGTGGTATCATGGTTTGAGTATATAGAAATTTTTGGATTTTGGTATGTGGAAAGGGTTAACTTTTGATAGCACTCATGTTTTCACTAAGGTTCAATGGGTATTAATTTTCAAGAGAATACATGATTAAGGTATTCAAATGTTTGGAATGTGACCAACAAGATATATTGTATGATATATGAGGGATAAATGATGGTATTCACAATCTCGGTAAATGACATTTCTTGTGATTCTTTTCATTATACTATGACCATAGACAGAAGTATTTTAGATAAGACTAAAGATTGGAATGGATTATGTTGGACATAAGTTAGTAATGTTTAAGGCTATAACTTTTTGATATTATTTTTGGAATGTTATAATAGTTGAGTTTTAGAAAAAGGACAACCCATAGGATAGGCGACAACCCATTGCGTCGGACAATGTTGCGGGAATCATACCCACAACTGAAGTGCGACAGGCCTTTATTGCCTACGACTGGCCTATAGGAAGTCCATGGTTAATAGAAACTAGTTTTATTTTTTTAAGAAGTATGATAGATGAAGTATAAGTTCGTTATAGGAACCATATACGATTAATCTCACCATAGATGTACTTATGTATATAACTTTTACTAACCTTATGTTTGAAGTAGATGGAATGACCTATCATTCTATCGCATGATCTTATAACACTTCAAGAATGAAAAATTCAACTTCATTTATTTAACAGATGAATTGGAAGTTGTTCAAGTCATGAACAATGGTTAGATTGTACCAAAATGAAGTAAGTATTTATTATAATTAAACAATTTTTCAACATTAGGGAAATGATATTGAGAACTAAAAATATTGTCCTAGTACCCTCATATTCAGTGAATCAGATGGTACCTTAGATCATCAAACATTTATGGCTTTGTTATTGTTGGCTTTCTCATAGCCATGTTCTCTACCACTCTCTATCAGAACATGATGGTTATATTTCTCTTCCATATCCATATTTTCTCTTATATTCTCATATGTGGAAACCCAGTGACGAGTTGCTTTGGGTATTTGTTATGTTTCTATCATTATTTTTTAAACTAATGATTTAGTATTCCTTTTTACAATGTGGGTTTCTATGAAAGAAACATTCAAGTATAAAACAATTTATAAACCCGATGAATTTCGAGGGAGAAATTCATTTTAAAGGGGGTAGAATGTAACACACCAAGATTTTATGAGAATTATTCTTTTTAATTTCTTTTATGTCTTTTGTTGTACACACCACCAAGATTTTCTTTCTCTATATGCAACACCATATTATCTTGTAGTATACGAAACACTATTCATGGCTTGTGATGCACACAATTTCATGTTCTTTCGAATAAAATTAATTTTACACAACACCAAGTATAGATTTTGAACATTGTATAAATGAACTATATATTGAGTATGTTATACGCAACACCAAATGAATCTTTCCCAACACTAAACCCTGACTTGGCTTTCATTAAACATAATCGTGACCTTCCTCGATAGTGTGTGTTGTACGCAATACCGAGTTTCAGTAAACAACGATATGTTATCAAAATATTATATAAACTTGCCGTTATGAATAGTAATACCCACTTTATGAAATTCTAAAAATTTATCTTTCAAAATGGACTTCATTTTTGAGTTCGAAATATCAAAATTATCCTAGGGTGAAATTTGGTAATTTTTTTTGAAAATTTTCAATTTTTGATGAATAGTGAAAACACTGAGTCATTGGTTAAAATCGACTTTTTATTTAAATAATAATTTATTTTATTTAAATTTATTTTTGGTCAAAATATAAACATAATACTTATATAAAATCAATGTAATTCATTGGAGTCATTTTATAATAATTTTAGATATATAAAAATTTTATTGAACTTTTCACCGTCTTTTAACCACCTCCTAGGAGAATTTACAATTGTACATAAAACATAATTTTACCACTTTTGTGAGTTGAATTTAAAAAATAGGAGAGACATAGTTAATATTAAGTAGTAAAATGTGGATCATTAAGATAAAAATAATTTTTGGTGAATAGTAACTTTTTACTTTTATTTACCACGGTTAAAAGTAAATAGGGTAATTAAGGGTAAATATGATATTATTATCACCCAAACACATGTCCTAATTCTGTTAGATAACTGTAATTCGACCAAAAACAATCTTAGTAATAAAATATGACCATTTAGGCCCACTTGGATTAGATTAGGACATTTATTATTTTTTTTATTTAAAGAAGAGTTAAAAGAGTTAAAATCAATGTTTAATAACTAAAACATTTTTAATATTGGGTTATACATAAGATAAATTAGACTATAAATATTCATTAGAAATATAAAAATATTTCCTACATAATGTTACTTTATTTATAATTTTTAGACATTAAATAATTTAATTTATTTATGACACAGTGATGATGCAGTAATTACCTTATTAATGAAATATTAACATTATGGATATTATAAATAACCAAATAAATGTAATTTGAGATTTTATGAATTAAATTAATTTCATAGGTTAATATGACATGTTAGTATTTATTTAATTATCTTTTTTAGAACTAATCATTCAGTTAGTATTTTCATAAAAATCAATTTCAAAATAATGTCAAAATTGACATAGAATAGTATTTAAAACAAATATTATATTATTTGTTGTTATTTTATTCCAAAAAATATAAGGATCAGATAAATGACTTAAATAAAGCTATATATATTAATAATGAACCACTTCGGGTTCATTTGACTTTTTTAGTAAGTTTATTAACCATATAGTGTAGAAAACATGAAGAAACGGTAAAAGTTAAATTATTTAACTTAGAGATAAATCTAAATGATAAGGACAAAACAGTGAACTAAACTTGTCTTAAACCTATTGGTTGAGAGTATTTCGACCCATCTCCACTTTAGATTCTAAATAAATCAATTTGGAGCAATTATAACCTGAATATGACTTTATTATAAAATAATATTTTATGTTTTTTCTGAGGTTCCCCTCTCCTACCTTATAAAAGGGCACCTCCTACCTCTTATCTTTACACAATATTGAGCCTTCAATCTCGACAAAACCCTGAAAATTTCCCTTATCAACTTCCCTAGAAACATTATAGAGGTTCTGGTATACTCGAAAGATCTATTGTAGTGCCTTAAGAGGAAGCTTAAAAGAGGTGCATCGAAGAAGAGGTAATCTCTTCTACCGATTCTTTCAAGTTTCTTTCTTTTTCAACTTCTTCTTCTTTAGTTGTTTAATTATAAATAATAAAATCAGTATCAATAATATACTGATATGTTATTATAAATACGAAACAACCCCATTTCACCTTCTATCCATCCTACGGGAAACAAAATCACCACTCGTGCGTACGTACGGAATACCGTCTCCACACTGTAGTGTAATATGTTTTTCCACCACCACCTTACCTGGATGGGTATAATGGTGTAAAGAATAACTATATATGTTTATTATAACATCATACCAATTCTGAGATATTATATCATCCACTCCAACTCCATTCAACAATTATAGGAATGATATCATCGATCGTGCGTACGTACGGATTACCGTCTCCACAACGTGATGAGATTCATTCTCCATGTTAACCATTCAAGAATGATTATAATGTATATATAATGAATAATTATGAAATATATGACATAATGAAGATACTGGATTTATTATATATATATATATATCTCATCTACTTACTTCCATTCTAGTCAACAAGGAAAGGAAAATAGCGTTCATGCGTACGTACAGCTTACCGTCTCCATAAACGGTGTATTTAATTTCATTCATCTATCTATTATATATATATATATATACTGAATATATATGATATATAAATCATTATTTAAATTCTGGAAGTAAGTAAATCATGATATACGTAATAATAATATCAAGAACAACAAGTTCAAACACGTACGATAAATAAAACGATTTTACCCAAAACGCTGCTTTAAAATGGAATTTACAAATGAATAGGAAATATAAATTCATAAGTGAAACATATGTAACACCCCTAGATTTTATGAAAAATATTCTTTTTAATTTCATTAATGTCTTGTGTTGTACGCTACACCAAAAGGAGCTTGCTCAACACGCATCCTTGACATGTCTTGCATTACGCGCAATCACGACGTTCCTCGATAGTGTGTGTAGTACGCAATACCGAGTTTCACTAAACAACGATATGCTATTAAAATATTATTAAAACTAGCCGTTATGAATAGTAATAACCACCGTTTAAAATTTTAGAAATTTTATCTCTCAAAATGGACTTCATTTTTGGATTCGTAGTATCGAATTTAGCCTAAGGTGAAATTTTGGTACTTTTCAGATAACTTTCATATTCTGATGAATAGTGAAAATTACTAAATTTTAATTAAAAACAACTTTTTTAATCGAAATAATTAATAGTGATAAATTTTTAATTTGAGTGGTTTTAAAGTATATTTAGAATATATTTTTACAATTTAATCCAATGTTGGTCATTGGATGTAATTTCACATTTAAACCAGTTATAAACAAGTGTCAATCTTTTGATAGTTATTATCCCTTAAAAACCCGCCATTTGTTTTGACGACGAGAATTAATTTTTAAATTAGTTAATGTAACTGATATGTTTTGAAATTGGTAAAATAGACATCATTTTTGGGTTCATAATATCAAATATATCTTAGGCCTAATTTTTTGTATTTTTTTCGAAACTTTCATTTTATGATGAATAGTGAAACCACTAAGTGGTAGTAAAAAAATGAATTTTTCATATAACTTAATTTTACCGCTTCTATGAGTGGAATTTCAAAAATCCGAGAGACACGATTGATGTCCGTAAGTAAAATGTGGTTCAATGAGATTAAAATTTATTTTGGTGAATAGTAACTTTTTACTTTTTTTACCACGGTTAAAATTAAATAGGGTAATTAAGGGTAAAAATGATATTATTATTACCCTAAAACATGTCATAATTCTATTAGATAAGTGTAATTCGACCAAAAACAACCTTAGGAATAAAATATGTCCATTTTGGCCCACTTGGATTAGATTAGGACATTTATTATTATTTAATTCAAAGAAGAGTTAAAAGAGTTAAAATCAAAGATTATTTACTAAAACATTTTTAATATAAAGTTATACATAAGATAAATTAGATTGTAAATATTCATTAGAAATATAATAAGATTTCCTATATAATAATATTTTATTTATAATTTTTATACATTATATAAATTTATTTGTTTATGATAGAATGATGATGTAGTAATTACCATAATATTGAAAAATTATAATAATTGATATTATAAATACCCAAATAAATATAATTTGAGACTTTTTATGAATTCCACTAATTTTCTAGGTTAATATGACATGTTAGTATTTATTTAATTAACATTTTTAGAACTAATCATTCTGTTATTATTTTCACAAAAATCAATTACTAAATAGTGTCAAAATTGACATAAAAAAGTTTTTTAAAAAAAATATATTATTAATTGTTATTTTATTTTTGAAAATCTACGGTTCGGCCAAATGACTTAGATAAGGTTATATATATTAATAATAAACAACTTGGGGTTCGTTTGGTTTGTTATAGTAAGTTTGTGAACCTTATAGTGTAAGAACACAAGAAGACATGGTAAAAGTAAAATTATTTAACTTAACGTTAAATGTAAAGGATAAGGTTAAAATAAGAACCTTAACTTGTCTAAATTATATTGGATGAGAGAATTTTGACCCATACCTACCTTATCTTCAAAATAAATCAATTTGGTTCTATTTAAAACCGAAGTTTACTTTTTAATAAAATAACAGTTTTTGTTATTCCAAAGGTACCCCTCTCCTCCCTTATAAAAGGGCACCTCCTCCACCCTCTTCCTCACACCACTTTGAGCCTTCAAGATCTTCCAAACCCTGACAATTTCTCATCTCCACTTCCCTAGAAACATCCTAGAGGTTCTGGTCTTCTTCAAAGGCATATTTTAGTACCCTACAAGGAGGTCTCAAAGAAGCACTTCAAAGAAGAGGTAATTTCCGTTACTGATTCTTTCATCTTTATTTCTTCTTCCACTTCTTCTTCTTTAGTTATTTCATAATTAATTAATAACATAAGTATCACTCATATAATGATATGTTACTATTAGTATGAAACAACCATATTTCACCATCTATCCATCCTACGGAAAATGAAATCACCGCGCGTGCGTACGTACGAAATACCGTCTCCACACCGTGGTGAAATCTATTTTCCACCACCACCTTACTTGGATGGGTATAATGGTGTAAATAATAACTATATATAATTATTTTAAAGTTATGTTGATTCTGAAATAGTATACATACACTCTAATACAGTCCCACGATCATGATAACGATATCATCGCTCGTGCGTACGTATGGATTACCGTCTCTACGACGCGATGAGATTCAATCTCCACATTAACCATTCATGAATGATTATAAAGTAAATATAATAATTAATCAAGAAATATATGACATAATAATGATACTGGATTTATGTGTATATATATGTATGTCATCTACTTAATTCCATTCAACTCAATAAGGAAACGAAAACAGCGTTCATGCGTACGTACGGACTACCGTCTCCATGAACGGTGTATTTCTTTCCATTGACTGATTTATTATATTTATGTATATTTTGAATATATATTATATATAAATCATGTTTTATATTCTATAAATAAGTAATCATGATCAATGTAATCATATGAATAATTACAAGTCAAAACACGGACGACAAATGAAACAATTTTACCCAAAACGCTCTTTAACATGGAATTTGCAAAAGAACAGGTAAAATAAAGTCATAAGTGAACCATATATGATATCATAACAATGAGTATGATTCTATAATAATTCAATGACATTATTTAAATCATTATAAAGTTGGTTCGGACACTTATGAAGCAAATCGGACCTAAGGTAAGGTAAATATCACAATCTCATTTTTATTCGAGATTGTTTATACTTTAGTATTTACTAGGGTGTATTTTATCTTCCAAATCCATGTTTCCTCAATATGTAATAATATTTCCATCCACCTAAAATTTTTTAAATACAATTTTACCCTTCGGTGAGTTTTTAGTAAAGGATATGAAGAGAATATTTTGACGTTTTTCTTACGAGGTACTTTTTGATTTTTCCGACAAAAGTGCGAAGAATGTTTTTTAACTTATACGGCATGAATGAATTTTTAAAAAATTATTTCCAAGAAGCTCCCTTTACAAGATTTCATGTTTATTTTTAATCAACTTCTTTAGTTTAAAATTGTGTGACATGTTAAAAAAGGAAAATGTTTTTGAATTTGAAAGGATATTTTCCTCAAGAATGCAGTTCAAGTGTTTTATCAAAATTATTTTCCATCTAAGATAATATAGGGTTATGCTTATATCCCTATTATTACATAGAATTGATTATGTTGTGATGGAATTATTTTTATGAATTCTTTTATCATATATGAATTTTTTGATGATGTCACGATGTTTAAGATTCCCATTTTTATTACATGGGTTATGAAATGATGTATGATTTATGTTTTTGTGGAACACATAATAATGGTATCATTATGATATGGGTGGGACCTATATCTCCCTCCAATGAATTTGGTAAAGATTTTATATCTCATGAGATAGACATGGTTGGAATGGTAGGTTATACCGGTTCAGTGAAACAGGACTGAAACGGGGAGTGATCTCAGTTTAGAAATGGACTTTGTCCACTAAGATAGTCTTGGAAATGAGTCTTGACTAATAAGAAATGATTCTCTATGATTATGTGTGTATGCCACAACGTTTAATGTTTTAAGTTATGATTATTGGGATTACATTTCACTACTATGATTTATCCCATGTTATGAAATTATGATCTCTTTTGGAGGTTAAGATATCCAAAAAATATGTTCTTATGAATATGACGTGATTGATATTTCTTTTGTTTACCCTTACTGAGCATTTGAGATCACCCTTTTATGTTTTCTTTTCCCCAGGACATAAAGAAAGGATTTAGGTTTAAAAAAAAGAAGATATTAATGGGAGATGTTGAAGATCTTTCTCCATGATTAGAAGATTATATTCCGAGTTTCAAAAGACACTAAACTATTACGGTCCTTGTGTGTGTGTTTTTGTTATGTACAAAGTATTCCGCAAAAGTAATGTAATGTATATTTACGTTAAGCTTCGGGTCTCTAGAGTTGGTATCAAAGGAAATGTTTAGTCAACCGTTGGAAAATAGGATGCGAAAACGTTAGTGAGATCCCTAGAGATATTTCTAAGGTATGTCTAGGGATGTACCTGAGGATAAGAATACGTATAGGATATAGTCCTAGAACTACGGTAACGATCTTAGAATTTAACCTAAGATGTTAGATATTGAGGGTTCTCCCCATTTACTATATTGTTTTCCCTAGCATGATTTTTGCCTCTCACACTATTCTTTTTGGGTTTTAGAAAATGGCTGGAAACAGGAAGATTCATGATAATGGAGGATATGACGGACAATGGAATGATTTTCTTCAAGAGAAACCAAATGAAACGGGATCTGGAAGTCCAAACATCGTTATTATTCCTAATCAGCAATCTCATAATATGATCAATAATCTCAACTTTGGTAAGTTTCTAGACTCAGATAATAAGAGAAAGATGGAGTATCGTGATGATCAAAGAGGAAAGAACGTTCAATTTCCCTCATGTAAATCATGTGGGAAGAGGCATCAGGGAGATTGTTTCAAAGGAACTATAATATGATTTGGGTGTGGAAAAGAAGGACACAAATCCAGTAAGTGCAAAGGAAAAGGTTCAGTTAACACCATGGACAAGGATAATGGTATTTCTACGACATCAACAATGATTAGATGTTTTAAATGTGGAATTTAAGGGCATTATGAAAACCAATGCCCTAATGGAAAATCTCATGAAGAGAATCAGCATGGTCATATGGGTAGTATTTATGTGGATGATGATGAGGAGACTACAAATGATATATGAGCTGAAAAAAGTGTTGAAGCTCAGTCGGTTGTTTTATAAGGTAGTGGAATGATTGTATGTTTATCAAGAGTTATGTTTTATAGTTAAGGGTACAATGGAATAAAGAATAATCTAAGGACTGTTACACTATTGTTTTTCCTAAAAGTATTTGAAAGTATATGTTGAATGGTACCAGTAACCATGGAATGTTATTTAGATATTTTTGTAAAGTAGATGATATGCGCATAATGAAGGAATAAGAAGATAGTGAGATGTTTGATTGTATTCATGAGCTCATGATTGATATAAGGACTAAGTGATATCATGGTTTGAGTATATAGAATTTTGAGGATTTTGGTATGTGGAAAGTGTTAACTTTTAACTGCATTCATGTTTTCACTAAGGTTCAATGGGTATTCATTTTTCAAGAGAATACATGATTAAGGCATTAAAATGTTTGTAATGTGACCAACAAGACATATCTTATGATATATGGGGATCAACGATGGTATTAACAGGCTTCTTATATGAAATCTCTGGTAATCGTTTTCACTATAATATGACAATGGGCTGCAATATTATGGATAAGCCTAAAGATTGGAATGGATTATTTTGGACATAAGTTAGTATTGTTTAAGGATAGAACCTTTTTTCGATATTATTGATGGGATGATATAGTAATGTAGTTTTAGAAAAAGGACAACCTGCAGGACGGACGACAGCCCATCGCGTCGGACAAGGCCGTGGGAATCGAACCCACAACTGAAGTGCGACTGGCCTTTATTGCCTACCACTGGCCTACAGGAAGTCCCTGTTGAGTAGAAACTAGTTTTATTATATTAAGAAGTATGATATATGATGTATAAGTCCATTTTAGGAACCATATATAATTAATCTCACTATAGATGGACTTATGTATTTTTTGATAACTTTTCTAACCGTTTGTTTGAGATAGATGGAATGACCCATAATTCTATCACATGATCTGCTAACACATCACGAATGACAAATTCAACTTAATTTCTTTAAGATATGAAGTGTAAATTGTCCAAAGAACGACCAACGGTGAGACTATACCGAAATCACGAAAATATTTCTTCTAATTCCAATTTCATCAACTTTAGGGAAACGATCTTCAAAACCAAAAATGTTGTCCTAGTGCTCTTATATCTGATGAATCAGATGGTACCTTAGATCGTCACAAATTTATGGCTTTTTGAATTTTGGCTTTTCCATATCCATGTTCTCAACCACTCTCCATCAGAACATGATGGTTAGATTTCTCTTCTATATCCATATTTTCACCTATATGGAAACCCAGTGATTAGTTTATTTGGGTAACCGTTATGTTTCATACATTTGTTTTTAAAGATTGGTTTTAGTATTAAATTTTACGATGTGGGTTTCTATTAAATAAACTTTTGAATAGTAAACCATTTATAACCCCGACGAATTTCAAGGGCGAAATTCATTTTAAGGGGGGTAGAATGTAACACCCCCAGATTTTATGAAAAATGTTATTTTTAATTTCATTAATGTCTTGTGTTGTATGATACACCAAAAGGAGCTTTCTCAACACACATACTTGACTTTCCTTGCATTACACACAATCACGACCTTCCTCGATAGCGTGTGTAGTACGCAATACCGAGTTTCACTAAACAATGATATGCTATTAAAATGTTATTAAAACTAGTCGTTATGAATAGTAATAACCATATTTTAAATTTTTAAAAAATTTATCTCTCAAAATGGACTTCATTTTTGGATTCGGAGTATCGAATTTAGCCTAAGGTGAAATTTTGGTACTTTTCGGATAACTTTCATATTCTGATGAATAGTGAAAATTACTAAATTTTAATTAAAAACACCTTTTTAATCAAAATAATTAATAGTGATAAATTATTAATTTTAGTGGTTTTAAATAATATTTAGAATATATTTTTACAATTTAATACAATGTTTGTCATTGGATGTAATTTTACATTTAAACCAGTTATAAACAAGTGTCAATCTTTTGATAGTTATTATCTCTTAAAAACACGCCATTTGTCTTGACGACGGGAATTAATTTTTCAAATAGTTAATGTAACTGATATGTTTTGAATTTGGTAAAATAGAAATCATTATTGAGTTCATAATATCAAATATATCTTAGGCCTAATTTTTGGTATTTTTTGGAAACTTTCATTTTTTGATGAATAGTGAAACCACTAAGTGGTAGTTAAAAAAATGAATTTTTCATAATACTTAATTGTACCGCATCGGTGAGTGGAATTTCAAAAATCCAAGAGACACGTTTTATGTCAGTAAGTAAAATGTGGTTCAATGAGATGAAAATAATTTTTGGTGAATAGTAACTTTTTACTTTTTTTACCACGGTTAAAAGTAAATAGGGTAATTAAGGGTAAAAATGATATTATTATTACCCAAACACATGTCCTAATTCTATTGGATAAGTGTAATTCGACCAAAAACAACCTTAGGAATAAAATATGACCATTTATCCCCACTTGGATTAGATTAGGACATTTATTATTATTTAATTCAAAGAAGAGTTAAAAGAGTTAAAATCAAAGTTTATTTACTAAAACAATTTTAATATAGGGTTATACATAAGATAAATTCGATTATAAATATTAATTAGAAAGATAATAAGATTTCCTACATAATGATATTTTATTTATAATTTTTAGACATTAAATAAATTTGGTTTATTTATGACAGAATGATGATCTAGTAATTACCATAATAGTGAAAACTTATAATAATTGATATTATAAATAACCAAATAAATATAATTTAAGACTTTTATGAATTACACTAATTTTATAGGTTAATATGACATGTTATTATTTATTTAATTAACTTTCTTAGAAGTAATCATTCTGTTAGGAGTTTTACAAAAATCAATTACTAAATAGTGTCAAAATTGACATAAAATACTTTTTAAAACAAATATTATATTATTAATTGTTATTTTATTCCTAAAAATATAAGGTTCGGCCAAATGACTTAGATAAGGTAATATATATTAATACTAAACAACTTGGGGTTCGTTTGGCTTGTTATAGTATGTTTATTAACCTTATAGTGTAAGAACACAAGAAGACACGGTAAAAGTAAAATTATTTAACATAATGTTAAATCTAAATGATAAGGTTAAAATAGGAACCTAAACTTGTCTAAATTCTATTGGATGAGATCATTTCGACCCCTCCCCACCTTAGCTTCAAAATAAATCAATTTGGAGCTATTTAAAACCGAATCTGACTTTATAATAAAATAATAGTTTTAGTTATTCCAAAGGTACCCCTCTCCTCCCTTATAAAAGGGCACCTCCTCCTCCCTCTTCCTCACACCACTTTGAGCCTTCAAGCTCAGAAAACCCCTGCAAATTTCTCCTCTAAACTTTCCTAGAAAAATCCTAGAGGTTCTGGTCTTCTTCAAAGACCTATTTTAGTACCCTAAACGGAGGTCTCAAAGAAGCACTTCAAAGAAAAGGTAATTTTCGTTACCGATTCTTTCATCTTCATTTCTTCTTCCACTTCTTCTTATTTAGTTGTTTCATTATGAAGTAATAACATCAGTATCACTCATATACTGATATGTTATTATAAGTATTAATCAACCATATTTCACCATCTATCCATCCTATGGAAAACCAAATCACCGCGCGTGCGTACGTACGGAATACCGTCTCCACGCCGTGGTGAAATCTATTTTCCACCACCACCTTACCTGGATGGGAATAATGGTGTAAATAATAACTATATATAATTATTTTAAAGTTATTTTGATTATGAAATAGTATAAATACAATCCAATACAGTCCCACGATCATGAGAACGATATCATCGCTCGTGCGTACGTACGGACTACCGTCTCCACGACATGATGAGATTCATTCTCCACTTTAACAATTCATAAATTATTAGAAGTACATATAATAAGTAATCATGAAATATATGAAATAATGATGATACTGGATTTATGTTTATATATATGTATGCCATCTACTTAATTCCATTCAACTCAATAAGTAAACGAAAACAGTGTTCATGCGTACGTACGGCCTACCATCTCCATGAACGGTGTATTTCTTTCCATTTACTGATTTATTATATAAATGTATATTCTGGATATATATTATATATAAATCATGTTTTATATTCTGGAATTAAGTAATCATGATCTATGTAATCATATGAATAATTACAAGTCAAAACACGAACAACAAATGAAACAGTTTTACCCAAAACGCTCTTTAACATGGAATTTACAAAAGAACGGGTAAAATAATGTCATAAGTGAACCATATATGATATCATCACAATGAGTACGATTCTGGAATAAGTCAATGACATTATTTAAATCATTATACAGGAGGTTCAGAAACTTACAGAGAAAATCGGACCTAAGGTAAGGGAAATATCAGAATCTCATTTTTATCCGAGATTGTTTATACTTTAGTATTTACGGGGGTGTATTTTATCTTCCAAATCCATGTTTCCTAAATATGTAAAATTATTTCCATCCAAATAAAATTTTTTAAATCCAAATTTACCCTTCGGTGAGTTTTTAGTAAAGGATAAGAAAAAAATCATTTTTCGTTTTTCGTACGAGGTACTTTTTGACTTTTCCGACAAAAGTACAAAGAATGTTTTTTAACTTATATGGCATGAATGGATTTTTAATTTTTTTTTTCCAAGAATCTCCCTTTACAAGTTTTCAAGTTTATTTTTAATCAACTTCTTTTGTTTAAAATTGTATGACATGTTAAAAAAGGAAAATGTTTTTTAATTTGAAAGGATATTTTCCTCAAGAATGGAGTTCAAGTGTTTTATCAAAAATATTTTCCATCTAAGATAATATAGGGTTCTGTTTATATCCCTATTATTACATTGATTTTATTAGGTTGTGATGGAATTATATTTATGAATTCCATTATCTTATATGAATTGTTTGATGATGTCACGATGTTTAAGATTCCCATTTTTATTACATGGGTTATGCAATGATGTATGATTTATGATTTTGTGGCACACATAAGAATGGTATCATTATGAGATGGGTGGGACCTATATCTCCCTCCAATGCATTGGGTAAAGATTTTAATCTCATGAGATAGACATGGCTGGAATGGTAGGTTATACCAGTTCAGTTAAACAGGACTAAAATAGTGAGTGAACTCGGTTCAGAAATGGACTTTGTCCACTAAGATAGTCTTGGAAATGAGTCTTTACTAATAAGAAATGATTCTCTATGATTATGTGTTTATTCCACAAAGTTTCATGTTTTAAGTTATGATTATTGGGATTACATTTCACTACTATGATTTATCCCATGTTATGAAATCATGATCTCTTTTGCAGGTTAAGATTTCCAAAAGATATGTTCTTATGAATATGACGTGATTGATAATTCTTTTGTTTAACCTTACTGAGCATTTGAGCTCTCCCTTTTATGTTTTCTTTTCCCCAGGACATAAAGAAAGGATTTATGTTTTAAAAAATAATGATCTTTATGGGAGATGTTGAAGATCTTTCACCACGATTAGAAAATTATATTCGGAGTTTCCAAAGACACTAAACTATTACAGTCCTTGTGTGTGTGTTTTTGTTATGTACTAAGTATTCCGAAAAAGTATTTTAATGTCTATGTACGTTAAGCTTCGGGTCTCTACACCATATATGATATCATAACATTGAATATGACTCTCTAATAAGTAAATGACATTATTTAAATCATTATACAAGATGTTTGGATACGTACGAAGAATATCAGACCTAAGGTAAGGGATAACTATTCTAATATTTTTCTTATCTGTGATTGTTATTCGTAAGTATTTACTGGAGTTATTGTTTTCAACCATCTCCATGTTTTATAAAAATGTTTTCATTTATGTTTATTTTCCTTTTTACCCATTTTTTACTTTTACCACATGTTATAGAAGGAATATTTATTTTTTTTACCATACGTGGTACTTTTTGACTTTTCCAGCCAAAGTATGAGAAATTTGTTTTTTTAACTTATACGGAATGAACAGGTTTTTACGGTTTCATATCGCCTTATTTTCATGAAGCTTAATCTACAAGATTTAATGACTATTTTCAAAAAAAAATACTTTCTATTAATATTTCATGGCATTTTTTGAAAAGAAAATTAGTTTGAAGAAGAAAGGAAATTTTCCTCAAGATTTAATTTTAAGAGTTTTATCAAAACAATTTTCCATCTAAGATGACAGTATTTAATATGTTTATGTTTCAAGTATAATGTATCTATTATTTACATGGTGTGATTTTTCATATGATGAAATGATATCCATTAGTTTTATAGGGATTATGTTATGATGGGATGATGTTTATGAAACCCATTTTATTCATTGGGTTATGATGAATGATTTATGTTTATTTTGTTGCACAAGTAAGAATGATTTCATTATGAGATGGGTGAGACCTATATCTTCCTCAAATTAATTGGTTAAAGATTTATATCTCATGAGATAGACATGGCTAGAACGGTAAGTTAATCCGGTTTAGTGATACAGGACTGTAACGAGGACTGAACTCGATTTAGAATGGGACATTGTCCACTAAGATGGTCTTGGAAGTAATGCCTTGGCTACTATGGAAATAAAATCATGTGATTAATGGTTTTCCACAATTAAATGTTTTATTCCCATTATATTTTATCATGATTGATGTTCTCTTATGTTTTATTCCTTACGTACAGCCAAGATTTATTTCACAACTCAAGATTTTGATACTTAAACATTATGTTCATGTTTTTATGTTCAAATGTATATGGTTTGTTTTATTTTCTCTATGCTTACCCTTACTGAGAATTTGAGCTCAACCTTTATATGTTTTATTTTCACCAGGATATAAAGAAAGGTTTTAGGTAAAAAAAAGGGAAGATCTTTAAGGGAGATGTTGAGGATCTTTCAGCAAGATTAGAAGATTATGTTCCATGTTTCCAAAGACACTAAACTATTACGGTCATTTGGTGTCTGTTTTTGTTTTGTATTAAGTATTACAAAAAAGTAATGTAATGTCTATGTACGTCAAGCTATGGGTCTCTAAATAGTTAACTAGTTTGGGAATACTATAGTAAATATATAAATCTCATTGTATATTAGATAATATAGAAAATTCAAACATGATACATAATATGAAGAAATAAAAAACATCATTGAATCTCATCCAAAAGCTTCCTATTCCTAACCCAAGGGAAGGAAAAATAATAACGAGGATAGATAAAACTCAATAATAGTTGTATGAAACTATAATAGGTGAAGTAAATTAAAAAATGAATATACTTTATGGGAAGGTAAAATAATCTGACTAACACTTTCCATCAATAAACTGGCAATGAATATGTATCCCTAGAGTTGGTCATAGTCAAATTCTCATGGAATCCAAAAAATGAATACTAAATGATTAAAATGATTATTTATTGGACTTCATGTATATATAATATGAACAATTATATCTTCAAGATGGTTTTTGACCATGTGTAGAAACCTATCTGATTCTATTTGGAAACAAACACAGAGGGTTTGTCTCCAACAGTTTTGTCTTGTGATACCTTTGGATACAGCGAGAGGATATAGAATGCCCATCCCATCACCAAAAGTCTAAATAATTATTCATAAATTTATTTAATAAAATAAAAATATTCCTTATAAATATCTTTATTGGTTATAGGATATGTATTCCTCAATATTTCTGCAGTTAAATCAACATTCAAATTAAACGTGGTATGTAAAATGGTAATCAACTAAGACAATAATCATATCCATCATACAAGAATAAGAATATTTAATATAATTTAAAATGAATAATTTTCACAATTCTGTAGTAGATACACCACACAAAAATTAATATGTGCACAATACTATCCAAGTCTCAATGAAAAAAAATTGAGATGAAGTCACTTACCTTGATTTCTAATTAATTTCATTTCTTTTTAGGCCTTGAGGACAAAAAAATATTATAAATATAAAAAAAATAATGTAGTTAAATATATTAATTATTCTAAATATTTTTAGAAATAATTAATTAACTATACTTTTTAATATTTTTGAATAAATTAAAGCATTTCGATATCTAGTTTTTTCTTAAAACTTTTCTCCTTTTCCTCAATTTATCTATTTTGTTATGTGTAAATAAAAAATTAGTATATTTAACTTTATAAGAATAAAATTAATGTACTTAAATATTTATATATTATATATAATCCTTATTTCCATGAAGGTGGTTATAAGAACTATTTTTGGCAATGTATCTATAGCCAGTTTTCCGACCACTGACAAGATGTTGACAGAAGAGTGGGAGTGAAAACATTATATATTTCATTTATATATGACATATATATAATGAAAGAATTAGGTTAAGATAATTAATAGAATGTTAACTTACTATATAAATACTTTTCTGAGAACATGGTTTTGAATGGAAATGGTAAAAGATGGAGAAGAAGAAAAGATGGAAGAGTTAATAGAGACATACTCTTTCCTCAATGTCACTTCTCTTCCACGACACTATAACTCCCAGGGGGATTGGAGTTACATGGGTCTATAAAATACTTAGGTATTATATGAGGTTTAATATGGAGTATTTTGGAATATTATTGGATTTGGAAAAGCGGGAATGAATGGTTTACCAAAGGAAGTGGGAGGGGATATTTATACTTGAGAGGGGTATTTATTGAATAAAATATTATATCAAAGGTGAGACTTTTAATGGTTAATTTTTAAAAGAAAAATAATATATTAATATTAAAAAATATGTTTTAGACTTTAAAAAACCATTATAATTATAATCCATTAATTTATTTAAAAATAAAGCGAAAAGAATGAAAATTAATATTTTAAAGAACAACTTTTGACTTTAGGTTTTGGAAAATAATTTTTATGCTTGGAAATTTATTTTGTTGAATATTATTGAAAATTTTTCCTAAATTTAAAATATTATATCCGAAATTTATGTTATATATTTGATTATGTTACCAATACATCATGAATGATGTAATTTAAGTCACCCCGATTAAGCAAAAACTATATTTTTAGTAATCATCGGAAAATTGAAGTATTTCAAAAAATTATGAAAAAATAAGTTGGATAATTTTGACATGAAGAATTAAAAAATGATATCAAATTTTTTAATATAATTTTATAAGTATGAGAAATTTAATTATTTATTAAAATCATCATTTACTCTAAAAATAGAGATTATAAAATTATAATGGTTGTTATAAAACTATGAAAAATTGATTAAGGTCTCAAAAAATTATCCAAAAATAATAATAAAACAAAAATGTAAAGTAAAAATAATTTTTAGGAATTTTTAATTTTTTTTTTAATTTTTTTATATACTTATAATATTTTAATTAATTATTTATGTCTTAAAAAAATACCAAGAGTTAATTAATATTTTTTCAAAAATTAATTCAGTTATACTATTATGTAATTATATCACACCATCGTTTATAATATGCATATATTTTATTTATAAATGGATTGCCGAGGTTGCTATTTATTTGGTTGATTTACTATTTATTAGGATTATATTACTATTTATAAGGGTAACATTACTATTCCAAAGGGTCAAGTTACTATTCACTAAAAATTAAGTTGGTTCTATAATACTCTAAAGAACATACTTATCAAAACCTTTTATATCTAGTTTTCTAAATTTAATCCACATATGTAGAAAAAATATGATTAATAATAATAATGCTGTTGTGGTTAGAAGGCTGGTAAAAAGAACGTTCAAAAGTTCAACATGTTTTTATATCTAATTTCAATATAATAAATTCTTCCAATGATATACATTAGATTAATATATGAATAATTTATATATTGTTTCATTAAGAATCCAAAAATTTGATAATAATTATTTAAACCAAAAACATTGTTTTTAACTAAATTGTAGTGTTTTCACTATTCATTAAAAAAATACAAATTCTCATAAAATACTAAAAAAAATACCCTAAATTAATTTTGATATTTGATATTAAATAATGATATTTATTTTACAAAACAACATATATTTCCTTAAAAATATGTCTTATTTATGTGAAACAATTAAAAATAAAATTTAATATTTGTTATTACTATTTATAATACTATGTTTAACATATAGGATTTAACTATATCATTTAAATATTTATAATCACAAAGTGTTTTTTCATAAGGACATGGTGTTTCCTACATTTTAGGCTATATTAAATTTATTTGTAAATTCCTCTGGTGTTACATTCTACCATCATTCCTTTAATTGTGTCCTCACAATTTGAAATTTCACTTTAAACGGTAATGGTTGAAACACGAAAATTCCTTTCTGGGAAACCCACATTGGAAATATGGTTAATAAAATATCTTCTTAAGAAGAGGGAAATATAAATTTGAAGGTGACCACAATATTAGGCCTTTGAATCGGATAACAATACCATAATGTGAAAACATAGACAGGAAAGAGAAATCTAACCACCAAGTTCTCATGGGTAGTGATAGAGAAAATAGTCATCATGAATATATAAATCTATGATCGGTAAAAATACTATTGATTAATTAGGGAGAAAAGAAATCAGATGATGTTTTTTTTCTACAAAATCCAATTTCTAGAGATGAGTGTTTCTTTAGGGACATATTGACTTCCAAATCCTTCATAATGGGTTTTAAGGAGAACTTGAATTATCCTAAGAATATCCCCTAGGAGTGTCTAACATGGTGCGTAGTAAGGATTGTTTTCATGTACAAGGTTCCCCTGAGATAGGTCTGGGACACCTTATCATGGTTTTTTCCCCTGAGAAAATCTCTTAAAGAATCATGTCCACTTGTAGAATCCAAACATGGATTTATTTCTAAGAATTCTTAAATAATATCTACCTTAACAAAATTATAGGACGTTCTTATATACATATCCTCAAATTCTACCTTAGGGTAATGTTATTTAATACATGTTTTCAAATTCTAGTTTCCAAGGCGACTAAAAACGTCTATTTATACCAACTGTAATGCCCCAACCAAAGAATCCTGGAGCTTGTGCATTGATATATTACATTTGAATGATTAAAAAGAATAAAACCCCAAAGGATAGATCAATTTATTAGTCATGTAAGAGAATATTTCATATATGATACCCACAACACATTGGGAAAAGGGAATAAAACACGATTCATAATAAAATGAAATAAACTACACCATTGAAACTCACCTAAAGGTTTACTTTTCATAACCTAGGGAAAAGAAAAAATAATAATGGTGAGCTCAAATTCCCAGTAAGAGTTTTATGAAACAATAATATTCAAATTAGAGTCAATAAAGAATAGACATTATGGAAAGGTAAAATAATCATAAAAACACTTTTCATCAATAAAATTTGAATGAAAATGTAGCCATAGATTTGGTCATCATGAAAATATCACAAGAAGTAATAAAAATACTAAATGAATAAAATGAATATTTATGGGAAATTATGTATATGGAACATGAACCATTATACTATCAAGATCTTTTAATTCTATGGCTAGAAACCTGTTTGATTCTCTTTGAAAATAGATAGGAAGGGTTTGTCGTCATCTGTTTTGTCTCATGAGACTCTTAGATGCATCATGGGGATATAGTGGGCCCATCATATCACTTCATTCCCAAATATTTCTTTATACATAGATTTAATTATAGAAAAATATTGCTTATCAATATCCATATTGATTTGATGATGTGAATTCGTCAATATTTCTATAGTAAAATCGACATTCAAAATAAACATTGTATGTAAAATGGAACAGGACTGAGACAAAAATCACATCAATGATACAATAATATGGATATTTAATATAATTTCAAATTAATAATGATCTCAAAGGGTATTTAGGTAAAACAAAAATAAAATGAATAGGTGCACGATACAAAGCATGTTTTAATGAAATGGAAATTGAGACGATGTCCCTTACCATATTTTTTGCTTAATTTCATCACTTTTTAGGCCACTGGATAAAAGTACATATTTTGTTTACAAAATTATTATAGAAGATAAATATATTCATGTAGAAAATATTTTTCAATTATAATTATTGGATTATTTTTATTAATTTTTCCGTCGATGAAATTGAAGCATTTCGAAATAAAGTTTGTTATTAAAAAATTTCCCATTTTGCCAAGATTTCTTTATTTTTTTAAATGTGAATAACATAGTTGTATAATTATTTCCAAAAGATTAAAATAATTGTAATTAAATATTTATGTATTATATATAATCCATATTTTTCATCCATGAAGGTGGTCATAAGAACTGTTTTGGAAATGTCTCCATAGGCGGTAAATTGACCATTAACGGGAAGTTTTCATAAGAGGATGAGTGAAAAATTTAGATATGTTATATGTATAATACATGAAGTAGGTTAGCATAAATAATATAATGTTAAATTACTACCTAAATAATATTCATAGTATATGGTTTTGAATTGAAATAAGAAAAAAAAGGAGTAGAAGAAAAGAGGGAGGAGTTAATGGAGACTTACTCTTTCCTCGATGTGACTTCTTTTGCACGACATTGTAACTCCATTGGTGATTTGAGTTAGATGGATCCATAATGTACCTAGGTATTCTAAGATAATTAATAGGGATTATTTTTTCTACGATTTGGCATTTGAAATTTTGTAAGGAGTGGTATTCCAAAGGAAGCCAGAGGGATCATTTATACTTGAGGAGCAGGGTGTTTCTGGAGTAAAATATTGAATAAAATGTTATATTAAAGGTGGGACTTTTAATATTGAATTTTTTCAAATATAAATAATATATTAATATATTAAATTTTTTATACTTTAAAACACTTTTCTAATTCTAATCCACTAACATATAGAATAGGAAAGTGGAAAGAAACAAAATTAATATTTTAAGAACCCACATTTGACTTTAGTTTTTGGAAAGAAAATTTATATTTG
The DNA here is from genome assembly GCA_963277665.1 of Viscum album. NCBI lineage: Eukaryota > Viridiplantae > Streptophyta > Magnoliopsida > Santalales > Viscaceae > Viscum > Viscum album. The sequence continues at coordinate 1,515,818,211 of OY728150.1, forward strand.
GAAAACGAGTTTATAGTAATTTAATGCATTATTTTTTAAATAAAATATAAAAAACCAAACATTATTTTTCTTGAATTTATTATTTCACTAATACATCATGAATTCTGTAATTTAAGTTACACCGATTGAGTGAAAACTGTATTTTTACTACTCATCATATAATTGATGTATTTCAGAAAATTAACAAAAAATCAACCTTGGATAACTATGATTTATATAATTCAAAAAAGAACTCCATTTTTTAAAATTATGTTTTAATGGATTAGAATGTTTTTTTAATTAAAATCAACCTTTACATTAAAAATATAGATTTTAAATTTATAACTGATATCATAATACTCTAAAAAATTAACTAAAGCCTCAAAAAATTATCCTAAAATAATTATACAACAAAATTTTAATGTATAATTACATTTTATGAAATTAAATTTTCATTTAAATAATTTTATTGATTACACTACCACAAAACGGGGCAAGGGAAGTGCTACCCCTTTAACACCTCTAAAAAAAGCACTGATAAAGGGGGGTGGGGCTTTATCAGATCTTAACAAAACATTGATAAAGGGCACTTTTAACAGCACTAAAAAATCAATATTAAAAGTGACCCTTTATCAACACTTTTTTTGCACTGATAAGGGGGTCCCCTTTATCAACACTTGTTTTGTAGCGTTGATAAAGGGTGGTTTTATCAGTGCGCATTTTCCTAGAAATGATAAATTTGTATATTTCAAAAAAATTCATAAAAAATAATATATTGATATACAAGTATATTTATATTGATATAAATATATTAAATATTTTTTAAAATATGTTTTATATCGATTTGATATGTCGTAGACCCAAAATGGACACCCCGGTGCAGAAATTATGGAAGTTTGTAGGGATTAAGGACCATTTTGTACATTGAAGAATATGAGAATGTGTTATAATGGTCAACTTAGTGTAGTTCTGGTCGTAAAATTTCATTTGATTTGTGGTTGAGGAAAAACGGACACCCGAAGCAGATGTTATTGAAAAACAGACCCCCGAAGCCAAAATTATGACCGTTCAGAAAGTTATTGGTCCTTTTTGAACCTCAAAGAATGTGAGGGGGAGTTTCAGTGATCACCAGAGTCTGTATCTTTTCACATGCTTCGATTTGATAAGTGGTAGAGCCAAAATGGACACTCGGTGCAGAAGTTATTGTCGTTTGAAATTTTACAAATCTCGTATCTTCTAAAAATCTAAGAAACCAACAAGTCAGTAAAACAGGCATAACATCTGCTCTGGTTGTCCGTTTGAGTACCGTGACTAGTCAAATCGAAGATCTTGAAACGAGTGATGACCAAGCCCAGCCGAAACTATTAGAATATTAGATAAACGAATGATATATCATTTATAGTTCTTTCTATAATCTTCAATTTGACTATTCACGGAGCTGAAACGGACACCCGGAGAAGAAGTTATTTCTTTTTCAGTGACTCTGCGATTTGTTAGGTTTTTTGAGACCCCAATTTCTAGCATTTTATATATACATATTAATGTATAATATTTGTAAATATATATAAATATTTATAATTATACCTATAGATATTCATATAATATATATCTCTGTGTGTGTTGTATATATGTATGTATGTATGTATGTATTTATTTATTTATTAAAACACACATATGAAAACATATTTTATAAATGTATTTAAAACTAATATTCTAAATATATATTAATGTACAAATAAATATATGGATAAAAAATTATAACTAAATATATATATATATATATAAATAGATATAAATAGATATTGATATACATATATATATACTAATATAATTAAATATATGTATATATTAATATGACTAAATATATATGTATATCTTAATATGACTAAATATATATGTATATATTAATATTACTATATATATATATATATATTAATATTACTATATATATGTTTATATATATATATATTAATATAAAGATATATATATATATTAATATAATTAAATATATGTATATATTAATATGACTAAATATATATATAAATAAATAGATATATTAAAAAGTTAAAATCAAAGAAATATGGTGGAGTGGTAAAGACTTAGGCACGCAAGCAAGAGGTCTCAAGTTTGAATCCTAGGAGAGGCAGGTCGCGTGCGCAGGTATGGGGAATTACGTAGCACTTTTAAAGGTGGGTGGGGATAGGTGGACCTTGCCTGGGGAGTGCGTGGGCACTTTTTAAGGGGGGATCCAACTACTGTTGAAGCCCCCCAAAAATTGCAAAAACATTGTTTTTTTATTTTTTTAATATTTTTTCAATTTTTATTAGTGCTAAAAAAGAGCTTATAAAATGGGCCTTTATCAGCACTTTTTGGAGCGCTGATGAAAGGTACCCCCTTTATTCTCGCCTAAATTAACAACACTTTTTATAGCACTATTAATCAACTTTTCTAGCACTGATAAAATCCATATTTGTAGTAGTGTTAATGAAATTGTATTTAAATATTTATCACTTATAAAAATTTTAAGACATAATTAATATATTTTAAAATATTAATTTACTTATACTCTGATATAATTATTACAAACTTTCATTTATAAGAGGTAGAAATTCTATTTATACATTCATGCATGAGGTTTTTTTTTATTTATCCAATTTACTATTCATAATGATTATATTATTATTCATATGGGTAACATTACAAATCCAAAGGGTCAAGAAACTATAAACCAAAAAATTATGTTGGCCATATCAGAATATAAATAACTTATTGATCAAAGCCTTGTAAGTACACTAGTTAAAATTCAATCCATAGAAGTGAAAAAATGATGTTTAATTCCAATCCCATAAGTGTGGCAAGAAGGTGAGTAAAAAGAACATCCAAGAGTTCAATATGTTTTTATATCAAATTTAAATTTCAAAAATGATTGAAACGATCAACATTGGATTAATATATTTATAATTGGTATATTGTGACATTAAGAACAAATTTAAATTATATTTATTATTTAAACTATGAACATTATTTTAACTACAATGTAGTATTTTTCACTATTCATTAAAAAATGAAACTTCTCAGAAAAATAATATAAATTCAACCTATATTAAATTTGACATTCCAAATTCAAAAATGGTTTATATTTTACCAAAAACTATACATTTCCTTATAAATATTTTTCATTTATGTGAAACATTTTTAAATAAAATTTATTATTATTTATTACTATTCATATTACTACGTTTAACATAGATGTTATAACTATATCGTTTAAATAATAATTATCATTATAAAGTGTTCTTTCGTAGAGACGTAATGTTTCCTACAATACATGATATATTAAATTTTTTTGTAAATCTTTGGTGTATTAAACCAGTATTCATTGAGTTCAATATGTTTTTATATCAAATTTAAATTTCAAAAATGATTGAAATGATCAAAATTGGATTAATATATTTATAATTGGTATATTGTGACATTAAGAACAAATTTAAATTATATTTATTATTTAAACTATGAACATTGTTTTAACTACAATGTAGTATTTTTCACTATTCATTAAAAAATGAAACTTCTCAGAAAAATAATATAAATTCTACCTATATTAAATTTGACATTCCAAATTCAAAAATGGTTTATATTTTACCAAAAACTATACATTTCATTATAAATATTTTTCATTTATGCGAAACATTTTTAAATAAAATTTATTATTATTTATTACTATTCATATTACTACGTTTAACATAGATGTTATAACTATATCATTTAAATAATAATTATCATTATAAAGTGTTGTTTCGTAGAGACTGAATGTTTCCTACAATACATGATATATTAAATTTTTTTGTAAATCCTTGGTGTATTAAACCAGTATTCATTGAGCCATGTCTTGTGTCATTTTATACTAGAGCATAGTGAGTTTCCCATGATTTTTATTCTTTGTGGACATCCATATGTATTGAGTTCCAACTTATTGCTTTTATGTGTCCCCTAATATGTATTTAGGTGTTATGGAACCATTTTTATTATTGGTATTTTTTATATGTTTTTCTATTGATGTTGTGGTGCGTACTTGATTTTTTTTATTTGATGAATTTTTTACTTTCAATTTGTTAATATAACATGATTTGAATGAAATATCTTATTGTAATGTTTATCTATTATTAAATTTTTAATCCATTAAAATGTTTAGTTTTATTCCCTAAAATATGTATGTTTTTCTAAATTTTTTACTCTTTAGGTTAATAGAAAATACTTTTAGAAAAAAATTTGAATTGGGAAAATTAAATTTATTTATTTATTTTGACATATTGAATCATTTATTCTGGTTTTCAACATATTTAATAAAAGTGTTGGTTATACTCTTATTTATATGTGAATGGTTGAATTTCTATATAAAGGTAAAATCATGTTACTTTTTCTGTTTACATTTCTTTATATGGAAATAATATTTCATTTTTTGGTTCAAACAATCATTTATAAACTGTTTTATAAAAGTCATTTCATATACACTTGGGTGAAATCACACTAAACCTATTTTTCTCACACCCTACACACACACACATGTATGTGTCTCTATAGAACTTATGACATTATTCAAGTTCCCATGTTCTGATATCAAACTTTTTGATTTTTTTATTCTATTGATAAATTATGTGGATATGATTAGTGATTATGGGTCATACGAAGATGTTATATGGTGTCTTGAGTTGTTTTTTTATTTTTTAGATTCTTATTTATTTTATAATTCAACCAAATGTATTTTTTATTCAGATTCTCATTTAACTATGATTTATTTTTTTGTTAATAAGTAATATCATTTCTATATTATGTTATATGTTTCTCGGTAAGAGTAACCAATTTTTATTTATTATTTCTAATAATATATTCTATAGTTTATTCCATGTTTTATTATTTATTTATTTGTTTCTATTTATTAATGTTAATGACTGTTCAATGCCTATACATACCATTCTCTATTTGCTACGGGTTATTTATTTATTTATTGTGATTTAATTATGAAAACATTACCACAAATTATCTAATCTAATTCCCTGATTGTAGTTTCTAGATCTTGGTGATTAGGATCATGATTTTGGTATTGTGATAGAGTGTCCATGGTGATGTGTTAGGTTGAACTAGCCCAATTCAATACAAAATGTAATCAAAGTATACGTTTTTACTTTGGGAGTATGGTAGTATGGATATAGTACTTTCATAAATCATGATTCATTTCATGAGTATGTTATTGATCACTACCTTTCATGAAAAAACATGTGTTCTCATGGATAATAAAAATTTGAATCTTAAATTTAGATTTGAAATTTGATTATTTTTATGGTATTTTAGTCCCGATTTGGTAGTAGTTGATCATTTAGGGGTTTCTTTCAGTCTTACAGTAAATTTATAAAATAAATATAGAGTTAGATGCGTAGTAAACATGGTCTATAAAAACATTTATAGCCTTTACACATTACCTGATAAACACCTCAATTCTTAACACATGGTTAACACATAGTTGAAAAAACAATGCAGAAAAATTGTCAACAATTATGCATCCCTAATAAATTATTGTTTGAACTATTTTGATTTTCATTGGACACTTATGTTTTTTCAAATTATTATATATTAATCAAAGTGGGTTTTGAAAAATTATTAAAGTTATTTCAGTGTAATTTTTTAGTTTTTTAGGTTATGTTTTTTATATTGACATTTGAAAAATGAAATTTTGTATAAAATTAAAATTTCAAGAAATGTATTGATATTAAAAATAGTTTTGAATGTTTTATTTATAACGGATATTTGTTCTATATGGTTATTTCTAAATTGGTTTATTTTATTAATGATTTGGGAAAATGTTTTGAAATAAAATGTATTGGTTAGGGAGAATTGAGGGAAACTCTAATTTTTCAGAAACCTATATAACTTCAGTTTTGAAAACTGTTGATTGTATGAGCCCTTATATATGTGAGTGAGTATTAAAGAACTATAATGATCATTTATTTTAGTTAGTGTTATTTATTCCTATGATATTTATCAAATAATCTTTGAGATATCACTTTTGGAGAGGGAATTATTTCTAGACATCAGATCAATTATGTTTGAGTTTAGACAAATATCATATAAATCAGTAGTTGTGAGGGATCCTTTGCTATAACAGTGGATCATATGATCTTATATATTTTATATTTATTGTAGATTAATTAAGAGTAGTTAATGCATTAAGGTAATTAATTATTGATGTATTCTTTGTTTATTTTTTCTATTTATGTTTTGGAGAGGTTTGGATTATTTTGTTTTTACTAAATTTTTATTTCGTTATGCCCCTTAAGATCTTTATGTGATTATACCCATGTGGAAACCATTATATTTAGAAAAGTTTCTTATTTTGAGCCCTAGGTACATGAATTGGTGACTGGGATGAGTGTTATACCGTTCTAGATAGTTCTCGAGCTGGTTCATGATTATTAATTGTGGTTTGGTTTATACTTATAGATGTTTTATGATGTTGAAAATTAATTCTACTAATTCTAATTATTTTATCATTTGTTTTGTAGTGATTTATTAATGTAACAGTAGATATTTCCCTTGACTCTACCATCTCTTATTCTAGGCATGAAGGTTTTTAGTTTTTATTTCATTCAATTAATATACATTAATTTTTTGTAGAAAAAATGGAAAGATTATGAGAATTATGACACCCCTGTGTCAATTTGGTATTTAATATTATACAAATTTGGATATTTTTGGGAATTTTGGGAGTTTTGGTGTTTTTAAGGTTCTAAAATTGAGGATTGCAGAGTGTTTATACTGCGACGGGTGCTTTGGATGACCTATGCTTCAAGACTTTTGTGGGTGGAACTACATCCAGGACAGGGAAATGTTGTGAAACAACCCTAGAAAAATGGTTTTGAGTCTGCCTATCATTGAGGAGGGTTCTTTACACCATAATAGCTAGATTCATACTTCAAAGGTCTACCTATGGGTTGGTTGTAGAATTACATGACTAGATCAGTGAGTATTTGATTTTGTGCATTTTTAGGGAAGGCATGTCGCACTATGACAATGAAGGCTATGTTGTGAGATTCTTCATTAAACTTATGATATTATGGTTTTTATGATTGACCAGAATATGACTTTAAAAGGTGATTCCCCTATTTTTCTTCCTCTCATACTCATACAAAATGTGGAGGACCTGTATAAGACTTCTCTTTTGATTTTAAGAAGTTCTTCAAGTTTAGACATATTTTCATCATCTACGCATCTCCAAAATTATATTGCACTTGGTTTGTCTTTATCATATCAATCCAAAAACCAATGGGGGATGACTTATGGGTTTAGGGTTTTTTAAATTTTTGGAATTGGTTTCTTAGGGTTTATAAATTTTATTCTCCTGTTTATTTTGTATTCAACAACAAAAGGTGGGCATGTCTTCTTGGATGATTTATGTGTTTTTATTAAATTCTAATATTTATAAATTTCATGAAATGATTGGGGGTTCTAAATTTATTTTTTAATTTTTTTAATGTGAAATCAACTTAGTTAAAGTTAAAATAAACATATTTAGAATAAAATTTGAGAAAAATTATGTGTGAAAAGAATTATATGAAGCATACATGTAACTATATCTTTTTGTAAAACACCTTTTAATTCCTTTATATATATATATGTTATTGATCACTAGAGTTGAAGAAAAAAAATCTTTCACTTATTTAGGTATACATATGTCAACTGAATTATTTACTTGCCCAAAATTAGATTACCTCTTCCACCATGATCTGATATCTTCACATAAAACAAATTATAAATATGAGGAGAACTGAGGGATCAAAGGGTATTAACTAGTTATACCTATAACTATCTTACAACTTGTTGAAATAATGTTTCTATAGATCTCAAGGATGATTCTTTATTATTATGTGTATTATGTCCTGTAATTTATCCCATGAGTTAATATTTTATTCAATTAATGCGCCATATCATTTTATATCTTATTTTTTATCAAATAAAAAACACTTTCAAATAATATATTTTGTGGGAGAGTGTTCTACCACCCATAATAAGTGGCATAATGAATGCCACACAATAGTTATTAGTATTATGTAAAACTCTCTTAAAATATAGAATTATTTTCACTAGAAAGAGTAACATTTAAGAACAATTTTGTTTTGTCATAACTGTGGTAATTGTCTTCAATTTATGGCATGTGTTGGTCGAAAATTGATAATTTAAATTTTTTTTCATTTTTTTGAAATCAAAAAATGTTCCTCATTTTTTTGATCACCAAGAGTATGAAATTTTATTGTTGGAGTCTATATTAATTTAGAATTCAAAATAAAATAGAGTATCCTTAGAAGGATTATTGATTTATACACAATTGGCAGTCAGATGATGGAATGGTACATAGATTTTGTAGTTACATTGTGCAACTGATTGATGCTTGCAGTTGTAGTAAGTTGGTGAAACTAGATGGATAGCTGGGACCCTCTATGGGGGGGGGGGTATTGTGATTTCATGGAATCATTTGACTTAGTGACCTTTAAGGTTTCCTAGTCAAAATGGAGTATAAATTTATTCATCCGATGTAATGAATGATTATGGTGATTCATTGTAACGACCTAAAATTTTATTAATGAATACTCCCCTTGATTTAATTAAATGTATTATTATGTAATATGGTCGTCTAGAAAATATGCACTTCCTAGGAATACTGTTTTTTATTTTAAAATACAGTTATAGATATTTACCATTTACAATATAGACATTGAACAATTAACACATGATTAGTATAAATATATGGCTTTAAAAATTCCAAATTACTCAGACAAAGGAAGCGATGGCCTCATCCTGTAGAATTGATCCATATAAATCCCATTTTTCGGAGCTCCTAAAGTAGGTAGTTTCACTGGACTTCTCTCTTCACCAATCCGAAGTTGTGCTTAAACACATTAATCTTGAATGGAACCACCTACCGGAGAAGTGGAATTTAATAGAGATAACCACTTGAGGGATGTTATCCGAGCCACCCCAAGAGTCTATCACCATTTCACACCTTACCCTTATGTATTATGCGGGTTTTATAAGGGGTAATGTTACTAGAACCTACCACTATGATTATGTGTATCATTTCTTGTATAATGAATATACTTTAATTTAATCATTGTTACGTTGTAAATGGTTTTCAATGAAAAAATAGTATTTTTAGTTAATATTAAATTATGAAATATATTTAGGACAATTAATGGATTTTTGAATTAAATAATATTTTAATGAATTATTTTTACTAAATTAAATTTTATTAAATATAAATGATCGTACAATTATTTTATAATTATAACATTTATTAAGGATTGAAAGCTGTTTTTATCAAAACCTGGGAATTTTGGATAAATGTCAGTTTTTATTTTAAAAGTAATAATTCACATATTTATAAAATTATTTTGAAAAATGAATATTATTTTTGGATTCAGGATGTGGAAATTATCTATCTGTGATTGTTTCAAAATTTTCTGAGATAGTTGAATATTTTGGTAAAAATTTAATATCGTTTCAATATATAATGTGTTTTATGAAATCATAATGACCCAATAGTGATGTAATAAAATACTATAAAAGAGATATTTATAAAATATATGTTTTACCATTAAAATAATTTTATTCTCTATTTTTTTGGTTATTTTATGGTGCCTTACTGAACCCTCTAAGACATATAAAATATTTTAACATTTTAAAATAATTTTCTTGAGAGTGTCTCACCTACACATAAGAAAGCCTATTATTTTAATAAGTTCATGAATTGTATATATAAAATAATTTTCTTCACTCCCATTTGGTAAAACTTCATTGGAAAAAAACCATGGGGTTTTTTTGTGATTTTGAATGTTTAATTATATAGATTCCAAAAGCTAAGTTTATGAAATATTAAAGAATTCCCTTCACATTTCCTATATAAACTCATCCAAGATCCCACTTTTCATCACTCAAAACCCATTGAGACCATCCTCAATCTTCCATCCTATCTATATAATCCTTTTATGGTACCCAAAGTTTTCAATAATCCTCTCATAAAGCTCTTGAAATCACACACTTTCAAGTAAGGGATCCTCACTTTCATTCCTGCCATATTTATGTCCAAGTTTTATTATATTGTTATGCCTATTTATATTTCAATTTAAAATGTTGGGGTATGATTTCAAAACTCCCCAATACTTACTGCATTATTTTTTAATGATTAGATTCCCCTTTCTCACTCATTAATTCCACCCATGTACACCCATTACCATGATGAAATTCCATAAGGGATTTCTATCTCCTCATTTACATTCAAGAAATTATTTTATATTATGCATCCAAATTCAATTGCATATTTTGGGATATTATGTTCCATGAAAAAATTAGTTATAATTTCATATATATATATTATTATTGGCCCCTTTCTTTCTCATCAACCCATTTTACGATTTCTATTTGACTTCGTTATGCTGCTAATGATACACCAAAATGTCTCATGCCAAAATCATCTTGTAAGTGAATAAAATACCAATTTCTCTATCAAGGGTGTTCACCATTATTCACATGTACTTTTTGATTGAGTAATTAAATTTTCTTATCACATACCTCTTGTTCATGGAATAAATTATGATCTTTAATGAATTCATGTTGTATGATCTATGTGGAACACATATGCATTAAATGAAATGATTAAGAAAGGTGCACCCTGATAGAGCTCTAATTCAATGGGTAGAGAATTGTATCATGATACGCTATGTGAAATTAGGGATTACTAATGATAATTCAAGTGAAATGAGGGTTTACTAATGATCCATGTGCAATGATCCTTCGCTCATGATAATATCTTGTTAAATGTTGTTGCCACATTTTCCATGTTATGATAATCATGAGATATCGTGGCATTATGTTAATGTCTCTCCTATGCTCCATTAATCTACCTATTGACTAACATTTACTTTATTCTTCATGTTATGAATTTTTTACTCCATTAATGTAATTTATATCTCACCATTTTCTTAAGTATGTCCTCAGGTTATCCCATGCAATGCTAAGTATGAAGTAATGTTGTGGTGATGTAAAAAGAGTTTTGAATAAAGATGTTGTATTTTATGTCTTATCATTTCACGTAATGTTCCTAATTTTCCAGGACATTATACCTATCAATCCTCAGAGTTGTATAATGTGAAATTTAATGTATTAAATCATGTTAAAGTGTGTAATAATGTGTTGGGTTGTTATAGCTTGTATCAGAGTATAGGTTTTGTATTTTTGGGATTAATATTAGAAAATCCTAGTGAAATCCTTAGGGATAAGAATATGTATAATAAAAACAACCCAAAATTTTGGTGAGTATAGAGTAAGTGGTTTATTAGGAAAATACATCCATATATGGATACGAACATGTAGAGTTTTCTCTAGAACAAATGTATCTAAGTGTAAATCCCAAATCACTGATTTGATCTAGACTGAAACGAGAACTGGTGCATGACAACGAGCCTTTCTACACTCTTGGTTTGACACATATGCAGGATATGGATTGGTAAAATCATAATCTTAGTATGAAATATTATAAATGTACTAAAAGAATTCCGGTAAGAATATATGTTGGCAAGTAGATCATGGATAACATATATTGAAACCTATAAATTCATAAATTATGGAAATAAATGTAATTTATAAGCTATCCCTTTTTTGTTATTGGAATCCCCTTTATGCATTACCCCTAGCATTCCCATTATTACAGCCAATGGCTTGTAATAAGAGGACTCATGCTATCAACAGCTGTAATGATCAATGTGAAGACAATTCTAATGAGATGCCCAATTCAATGGGAGCAGGAATCTCAAACATTGTCAGGATACTCACTTTGTTAGCTAATGTTTTGAATAGAAACCTAGGTCAAGAGGATCATCCAGCCCCCCCCCCCCAAGAAAGAAAAAAATGTAATCGAGAGATTTGTGAGACAAATGCCTCTTACTTTCAATGGATCATCAGATCCATAAATTGATAAACAATGGATCAAATATGTTGAGATAATCTTATCGATCCTTCATTGTTCTGAACAAGAGAAGGTTCTTCTGGAAACTTATCATATGAAGGGTGAAGCGGATCAATGGTGTAAATTGATAAAAAAAATACGAAGCCTGAGTAAGAGATTAAGCCGTTGGAATGAAATGATTTCCAGAAAAAAAAAACTTGATAAATATTTTTCTCACGCCCTCTGACTTAAGATGAAAAGGGTCATCTTTTCCATAAAAAAAATACAATGAATACATTGGAGCATATGAGGAAAAATTCACAAGGCTTGCACAATATGCCTTTGGAATTTTCATTACCTCTGAATGCATGGTTTAATGCTTCTTTGGTGGGCCTTATCATAGCTTACAGAATGGCCTAGTGATCTGTGACTTCGATAGCTATGAGAAAATTGTACTATGTTCCCTCAAAGTCAAAATGAATATATGAGAATCTTAGGGGTATCATGGGGATAAGAAGCAGAAAGTGGACTTTATTTCAGGTGGTATGATTGATAAATCCAATGGTGCTATGAAATTACATCTCCCACTTTCCAAAGGTGTGGAAAGAAGAACCCACGAAATTTCCTAAAGGGGACACAGAAACTCTTTAGGTGTGGAAGAGAAGGGAACATGGCCATTAGTTTCCAACAATAAAATCCTGATACTGTGATAGAGGAAAGGAACAATCCATTCATCCCTAAACACATTGTTCAATGATTCAACAGCAAAGATCTAGGGCCCTTTGCAAACCAGTTCCTTAGACAGGTGTTTTCAGGGGAAAACAACAACCTCCTAGCCAGAATGAGAGAGATTTTAACATCACTACTACAAAATTGAACCATGAATATGAAGTGGTGATATGTATGCTAGTTATTCATTCAAGAATAACAGACGTAGTTCTTGATTCTTTTTCTACACATTCTTTTATAAGATTATATTTTAGTAGAAAAATCCCAACCCCACCACAACTCATTTAAATATAGATTCTAGTGATAATAGAAAATGGGGAAACCATTGCATCCCATGAATATAACTCCTCCCCTATCACAATTTGTGGATTGAACTTCTAGGATAACCTCTTCACAATCCCTTTGGTGTGATTTTATGCAATTCATGTCATGTATTAGATTTCCATTTATAAAGCCAATATAAATTGCTGTGAGAGGGAAATCACTCTCAATATGATGAATTGACCCCTGATTTTGTACATGTTCCAAGAGGTGGATGAATCTCATTTTTGAACAATCATCTCAAGAATGGATATTACTTCCCTATGATCATGAAAATATTGATCAGATGACTGATTCTAAGGAAGAAACCATCCTTGAATACATTCTTATTGTGAGGGAAATCACTGAATATTTTCCCAAATAACTTCCTGGTCTTCCTCCTAAAAGAGATGTTGAATTATTGATTGATCATGTACGTGGGGCATTTCCAATATCCAAGAATCCATATAGAATGGTTGTTTTAGAGCATGAGGAGATAAATAATCAAATACAAGAGAATCTAGATAAAAGGTTTATATGCCCTAGTGCTTCACAATGGGTTTCACTAGTCTTCTTAGTCAAGAAGAAGAATTTTTCAATGTAACTTTGCATTGATTATTGTTATCTCAACAAAATAATGATAAATAACAAGTATCCTCTGCCACAAATTGATGACTTATTCAATCAGTTACCTAGAGAAAAATACTTCTCCAAGGTGGATCTGTCGTCATGGTATTACTATGTAGGGGTGAAAAAGGAGGGTATCCCCATGACTACTTTCCATATAACATACTGGTATTATGAATTCATAGTAATTCATTTCAGACTCACTAATTCTCCAACAATCTTCATTGACTTGATGAATAGAGTCTTTAGAGATTTTTTCAACAAATTGGTGGTAGTCCTTACAGACGATATTCTTATATACTACAAAATCAAGGAGGAATATGAGGAGAATCTAAGAACTATACTAGGGACCTTATGGAAGAAGAAGATATATGAAACGTATAGAAAGGGTGAGTTCTAGTTGAATAATGTCTCATTCTTGGGTCATATCATCACAATTAATGGGATATTTATTGATCCCTCCAAGACAAATGATATTGAGGTATGGAAGAGGCCAACATCTAGGGAGAATATATGTAGCTTCCATGGGATAGCTAGATATTATCTCTGATTTGTGAGAAATTTTCACAATTTTCAAACCCTCTTACCATGATAACTCGGAAGGGAGTCATGTTTTAATAGAGTGATGAATGAAAAGAGAGCTTCACTGAGGAGAAAATGAGGGTTTTAACTGCACTCGTGCTCACACTACCTAAAAGTTGAGAAATTTCTATGGTATTCAGTGATGCTTTGGTGAAGGGAATGGGATTTGTGTTGATGAAAATAACAAATTCAATGCCTATGTTTCAAGTTAATTGAATGTCCATGAGAAAAACTATCCAACATATGATATGGAGTTGGCTGCTGTAAGATTCACTTTAAAAATTTGGTGACATTACCTATTTTGGGAGATGTATGAAATATATACATATCACAAAATCCTTAAGTATATATTCAGACAGAAAGAGCTAGATATGTGCCAATGAAGATGGTTGGAGCTGATCAAATACTCTGACTGGTCAATTCACTACCATCTGGGGAAAGTGAACATGGTGTTGGATTCTCTAAGTAGAAATTATATAGAAACAATTTTAATGATGATAATTGAAAAAGATCCAATATTCTTTGATTTTATGAAGAAAGACATGGGAATCATAAATAAGGGAACATCCTCAATCCTTTCACAAATGATTCCTCAACCATATCTTTTTGGAATGATTAAAGGATACTCAAAAGGATGATGTGGGAATTCATAAGAAAGTGGAAACTATCAAAAAAGGTAAATCCTTAGAGTTCAATATTCATGAAGAAGTAGTTGTGAGATTTGGATCAATCCATTGAGTTCCACTAAATCCATAGTTAATAAATGAACTTTTGGACGATGCATATAGTTGGAATTTCCCTATTCTCCCAAGAAACAAATAGATGTATCAAGATCTCTGAGAGAATTATATGTGGGATAACATGAAGAAGGAGATCACTAAGTATACATCAATGTGAATGGTATGTCATTAATTGAAGGTTTAGAGGTAAATACTAAGGGGATGATACAACCATTACCCATAACGAAATGAATAATGGGAGAATATCACCATGGAATTTGTCACCAGACACTTGAAGACATCCAATGAACAATGATTTTTTAGGTTGTTGTGGATCGTCTTACAAAGACTGCACACTTAATTTAAATTCTAGAGGATTTATCATTGCATCAACTAGAATGGATATACATCATAGAAGTGGTAAGGCTACATGGAGTTCCATTATAAATTATATCCGATCGAGATCCAAGATTCAAATCTATGTTCTAGAAGAGTCTCCAACACACTCATAATACTTAACTAAATATAAGTACAGATTATTATCCTCAAATTGATGGCCAATCTGAGCAGACTATCCAAACACTTGAGGACATGTTTAGACCCTACTTAATGTACTTTAAAAGATAATGGGATCAATATCTTCCTATGGTCCAGTTATCTTAAAATAACAATTTCCACTCAAGAATGAAAATGTCTCTTTATAAAGCCCTTTATGGGAAGAGGTGCAGAACACTGACATTTTGGGATAAATTAGGGGAGAAAAAACTCCTAGGTCCTAAAATGTTTGATGAAATGGTGGATATGGTTAAAACCATTCAACAACACATTAAAGCTGCTCAAAGTTGAGAAATATTCTATTTTTATAATCATCGAAGTGACTTAGAGTTTGATTTTAGATACATGGTATTAATCATCATATCATTGTGGAAGTGAGTTATAATATTTGGAAAAAAGGGAGATCCTAGTCCATGGTACATCATCCCTTTTGAGATCCTTGATCACATTAGAGTAGTGGCCTATTGACTAGCACTCCCAATGATCCTATCTCAAGTATATGATGTATTCAATTTATCACTATTGAGGAAGTACATAACTGAACCATCGCATGTACTCAAACTAGAGGTGGTACCATTGCAGAATGACCTCTCCAATAAAGAGAAGCTGGTGAAGATATTAGATTGTAGGGAAAAAGTTCTACAAAATAAGACAATTCCCCTCATCAAGGTATTGTGGTGAAACCAAAATTTTGAAGAGGCAACATGGGAATCAGATGATGTGATGAAGTAGAGTTACCCTTATCTGTTATAGTGTTGGAAAAGAAAATTTCATGGGAGAAATTTCATAAGGGGGTAGATTGTAACGACCCAAACTTTTATTATTAAAAATTACTCATGATATAATTTAATTTATTATTATGTAAAATGGGTATATAAAACATATTCACTTCATTGGTTTTATGTTTTTTGATTTTAAAATACCATTAATAATTATTATCATTTCTAATATAGATGTTCAACAGTGATCACACAATTAGAAAAAATATAGGGATTTAAAAAATCCACTTTACTCAGACAAAGAATGTGATGGCCTCACCTAGTAGAATTTCTCCATATGAAGCCCACTTCTCAAAGCTGGGAAAGGAGGTAGCATTAGTAGGCATTTCTCTTGACCAAGCACAAGTCAAACTTCAACACGTTAAGCTTGAATGAAAATGCCTACGGGATAAGTGGATGTTAATTGAGATTACCACTTGTGTGATGTTATCCAAGCCGCCCAAGAGCCTATCACCATCACACACCTTACCCTTAGGTATTATGTGAGTGTTATAAGGGGTTATGTATCAATACACTAGATCTATGATTATGTGTATTATTTTTATATAAATAAGATAGATTCGTTTTATCCTTGTTAATTTGTAAATGGGTTTTAAATAACAAATAGTTTTTTTTCGTTAATATTCAATTAACTAAACTATTTTGATTAAATAATTTATTTTTTCATTAATTAATATTTTAATAAAATTTTATCACATAATTAATTTTTTTCACAAACATAATTAATTTTTTAAAATATAAATGATCGTACAATTTTCTAACAATTTTTTGTTTGAAAGTTGTTTTCGTAAAAACCCATTACTTTTTGATAAATGTCTATTTTTTATTTTAAAATTAAAAAATTAACATATTTATAAAATTATTTTGATAAAATAAATATTATTTTTATATTTAGTATTTCAAAATTATCTAATGGTTAAATTTTCAAAATTTTCTGAGCTATTCGAAATTTTGGGTAAAAAATAAATAATGTTTAAATATATAATGTGTTTTATGACATCAAAATTACCCAATAGTGTTGTAATAAAATACTATAATATAGATATTCATATAATATAAATTTTACCTGTAAAATAATTTGATTTTACATTTCTTTGGAAAACTTCATGGTGCCTTAGTGGACCCCCCAAGACTTATAAAATATTATAACTTTTTTAAATGATTTCCTTAAGAGTGTGACTCACCTCCACATAAGAAAGCATAATATTTTAATAATTTATGACATTTTCCAAATAAAATAAGGTTTTAAACTACCCTTGGTAAAAACCCACGTGCAAAAACCATGGATTTTTTGTGGTTTTGAATATTTAATTATATAGAATCCCAAACCCATGTTTGTGAAATATTAAATAATTCTCATCTCTTTTTATATATAAACCCACCCAATATCACACTTCTCTTTTCTCATAACCCTTTAATAACATCTATACTCTTATATCATCTCTCTATAATCCTCCCAAGATTCTCCAAGCTCTAAATAATCCCTTCATCAATCTATTAAAGCCACAAACATCCAAGTAAGGGATCCTCACATCCCTTCCTTCCTTATTTATGTGCAAGATTATTTATACTTTTATTCCATTAATTTTCAACTAAAAATTTTGGGGTATGAATTTTCACCACCCTTATACTTCCCTCCTTATGTTTTAATGATTATAGACCCCTTTATTGCTCATTAATGCCTCCCATGTATACATGTTACCATGTCGAAACTCTGTAAGGGATTTCACTCTCCTCATTTACATTCAAGATATTATTTTAAATTATGCATCCAAATTACATTACATATTTTTGGATATTATGTTCAATGACCCCAATAATGTAAATTTTATGTATAAATGATGATAGACCACTTTCACTCTCATCAACCCATTTTATGATTTCTATTTGACGTCGTTATGCTGCTGAAGTTACGCCAAAATTGACCATGACAAAATCATCGAGTATGTGAATATCTTAACCATTTCTCTATCAAGGGTATTCAACATTATTCACATTTATTCATTAATTTAGGACTTAAATTTATTTATTCCACTTATCATATTCATGGATTAAATTATGATGTTTAATGAATCCATTTTGTATGATCAATGTGGCACACTTATGTATGAAATAAAATGATTATGGAGGGTGCACCTTGATAGAACTCCTATTCATTGGGTAAATAATACTATCATTATACACCATGTGAAATGGGGCTTTACACATTTTATTTCTAGTGAAATGATGTTTTACTCATGCTCAATGTTCAATGATCTATGGCTCATGCCAATATCAGTGTAAATTTAGTTGCCAAATTTCCATGTTATGATAATCATGTTATATCATGCCTTTATGTTCATGTTTTTCCCATTATCCATTTATATGACTATTTACAAACATTTATTTTATTCTTCATGTTATTAAGTGTTTACTACCTTACTTGTCTTTATAGAACACCCTTTTCTTCTGTATTTCCTCAGGGTATCCCATGAAATGTGAAGTACGAAGTAAGGATGTGGTCATTTAAAAAATGTTTTCAATAAAGATTTTGTATTTTCAATCTTATGTTTTCATTTAAGGATCCTAATTCTCCAAGACACTAGGCCTCTCAATCCACGAATTTTTCTTAAGTGATCATTTATGTAATAAATCATGTTTAAGATTGTAATAAAGAGGAGGTTTGTTATATTCATCCCATGGATGTAGTGGAAAAAGTCTAAACCATGTAAATATTGTTATTAATTTTTCAATATTTCATTTCTCTTTTTTATTTTTTGTTAAATGTTTCCTTGAGTTTTAGTTAAATATCTTGAGTGAGATAATTTTGGTGTACTAAATTGGGTGAATATTTTCTTCAAAGTTTTGATGCATTTAACAATTTAGGATTTGTTTCAAATATTTTTTCCACCATTGTGATCTACTAAAGACGAAAATCTAGTGATTTTTTTAAAAAAAACAATAGAGTATCAATAATTGGTATCAACAGAGTATCAGTTATTCTTGGAGGATCAATTATTTAATCTGAAAAATCATAGACTAAATTTATACATTTATTAAATGATTTTAAATTTAGTGAAATTCAATGTTTTGTAAGGTGGACTAATAGAAAGATAATAAGTTCTATTTTGAAGAATTTTATGTAATTATTTTTGATTCTAAAGGATGTGGTTGGAATATTACCTCATCCAAAAGGACCTATAAGTTTCACTTAAATTGGATAAGAAAAAATAACTGGAAAAGGTATAATGTTAAAGTTTGGATAAAAATTCATTAGGTTTTTTAAGATTTTATTATCCTGAAATGTTTTATTTGACATCCTATATAAGAGGACTGTGAAAGAGATGATTTTAAAATTCATGTAAATGTATGATATTTTTATAAAACTCCATATGGTGTTCTTAATGATATAGTTATTTAACATTATTTTACCCTAATAAAGGTATACATCTAATCATGAGAAAAATTTCAAAATGATCTGTGGGAAGTAAGAATTTATGAAGGTGAATTTTCCAAATGATGAAGGAGATATATTTTTATTTTCTTCATTACTATAATATTGGATGGGATAATGATGATGGTGGGTAACTCCAGTAGAAAAAAGGACTTAGACTTCGATGACATCCAAATTTTGATTATTAATTATGAACTCTAGTGGAGGGAGATTTATGAACCTTCTAGTTGTGTATATATTTCCAATGGAAGAGTGTTATGAACTTGTTAAATAAGATAATGATGATCAAAAGGGAATTTTAGAGTGAAACTTATTGTTGAATCTACCAGACCCAAGACAACCTGTTCGTACTATATAAAATGGGGAAATATCAAGGATGATTTCCACGAAAGAAATGTAAATTTTGGAAGTCTATATTTTAGAGGTTTTATAAATATTGTTTTAATAGTCCTTAAGAGTGTCAACACATCATTGAAATACTAGATTAATGATTCTGATGCATCATAACACTCCTTTTGTGAAATGGGATGTATTCAAAATTTTGTGTTTGAATTATTTGTATGAGTGTATGAAGCATACAATGTTTATTTTGATATTATCAAGAATATAGAAATACAAATTCAATTAAATAATATATGTTTCATTAGGTTGAAAAATTTTATACATATAAAAGTACTTTATAAGAACTTTATTTTACTTGTTCAGATAATAGAAGATCGATATGGAAATTCCTTTACTGATGATGTGTTTAAAATCACTCATGGATCCATGGTCATAGCTAGTGGTTTGAAAGATAAAACATTGAATCAAACTAGAAGTGCAGTGGGAGCTACACTTCCTGAAACATTGAAATTGAAAAATCTGATTATTGTAACTTCTAAATTGTGCACCTCTATGGTAAATTCTTGAAGGTTCTATCAAGTAATTACATGCTAAAGATATATCATTCAAAATTTAAAGGATGTGAGACTTGAATAATTGATAAGATAAAAAAGTTAAGATTTAACATGAGTATAAGAACATTGAAATATTGGAATCTAGTGTTGGTATATACCTATATCTAGGGACCTGACAAAGTTAAATATCATAGAGGTTCACAATAATTTATTTTGATTATTAAAAACTCCATAATGAAATTAGAGTTATAATTTAAAAAATATAAACCTAAAGTGTTTGGAGTTTTCATCAAATGGAAATATAGGGTTGAAATAGAAATACAATATAATCTAAAATAATCTATATCCTACATTTTAGGTGAGTACACTAAATGTTTTTTTATAAAACTTATACAAATAGTGAGGAATTATTCTTGTGAAAACAATACTTATAACGACTATGAAAAACGATGTAGATGAATGGATTAATAATTCATTGATGGAAAAAAGGAAGAGTGTATGAAGTTTTATTTAGGACTGCCCAATGTTTTTTAGGTAGAAGTAGTGAATATCAAGGAATAAATAATCAATCAGAGTCCCTTATTTCTAATCGGATTAAATTTTACAGAGTCTTAAAAGAAAGGAAAGTAATAATATTTTTATCATCCCAGGGTATATATATATATAACCTAGACACATGTGTTTTCCAAAGTTAAAGATAAAATATAAGTGGAATCTTCATCATGATTATTTGTGGGATGTTGTGGTATTTTTTTGAATTTGGGATGATGATATGATACAAATTATCAGAATTATAAATGATCACTTTTATGGTAAAGTTATTTTGGAAGGACATAAAATCAATGGTAATGCTGGTTAAACAAAAATAGTAAAGTTCAATTCAATTTTATCTGAATCGAGTTATTGTATGTTTATAAATTCTTAATAGTTTAGTTGGATACTAGTCTACTTGAAGTACACAAATTTAGTAGGAATGTTAATAGGAAGACATGGAGGGTTCAAGGATTATACTAGAGCAACATATACCTAAAATATCCTGAAGTGTTGTGTCTCAATCCAAAAATCCATGAATAAGTAGCCAACATTAGGGATTTTGATATTTTGGAGTTATCTATGAGGGATGAATTGGATTCGCGTCATGTGAATAATATTTGGGAGTTAGTGGAACTACAAACCAAAAATAGGAAACTATAAAATAAGTAGTTCTTCTAGTTAAAAGTTGAAGTCAACTGATACTGAAGAATTAAGGAGAGGCTAGCTGTCAAAATGTACAATTAGAAGGAGGTAATTGACTTTTATAAAATTTTCACGTCGGAGGTTAATAATAATACAATTTGAACCATTCCCAATTTTATTTCCTATAGAGATTTGAATCTGGAACAAATGGATGTGAAAAAAAATTTATTCATGAGGTTCTAGAAATGGAAATCTATTAGAAGAATACAGTTGTTTTTATCATAAGAATCAAGTCATACTTTTTAAAATCAATAAAAATATACATGGATTGAAATAAGAATTATGATAATAGAACTATAAGTTCTAATTTGGGGAAATGTTTTATAATAAACAACTCAGTTCATTTCTGTCACTATAAAGAGTATTGTAACTACCCATGATTTTCATGTAATATTCCTCCATGAAAAATATTTTTTTTATAGATTTCTCCAAATTAACAATGAACCTCAATGATCCATGACACATTTTAATAAAATAATCATTGACCACTATAAGGTTTTCAGTAAATAAGTAGGTACAAAGAGTTGTAACCACGTTATGAATAAATGGTCACTTTTAATATTATTTCAGCTACTATTGCTAAGTAGCTAATAAATTATTTTTATACCAAAAACTAATTTTCTAAAATAGATATTTTTTAATTATGATATTATATGGGTGTAAATATTAGGTTAGCGTTAATTTTAGAATAATAGATAATATTACCAAAAGATTGTTTTCTATAAAAAGAGTTTTTCATCATACATTATGATTTTATTTTAATGTTAATTTTATTAATTTAGAATCTGAATTTGACAAGTTAAATTTAATTTTTTACTTATCATGAAAATATTATATTGGGAAAAATTATTTTTAAATTTTCTAAAGAATTATTTTAGAATAATAGTGAAAATAATATTTTTCCAAAATGCATGTCTTTTTTTAAAAAATAGCACATAATTATGAATTGTAAATTTATCAAAATATTTTATAAAAAAAGTATTTTATATGTGAATTTATAAATTAAATATATATACATTTTATTTTTCAACCATATATTTATTAATTTAGAAACTATTTCATTTTCTCAAAAAAATTAATATATTATATAGTTATTATTTAAATATTGACTTCCACCACTTTTTAAAAATGAAAATAATTAAATGGGTTTCATATATTGAATTATGGGGTCCAAATTATGCAATAAGATCCATTTTATTTTAGTGTATACTAGATATGTTATCTTAGTAGAACATTAGTGACCATTATTGAAAAAAAATAGTAAAAAGTGGTGTCCTATGGAGTAAATGGAATAAATTTTTTAAACAAATGTAACAAATAGATTGGTTAAGATTTGGATTGAACAGAAGTTATCCCCAATAAATTATGGTCCATTTTTTAGACAATTTAAATGTTATACATGTTCTCCCTTTATTTTTAGTGGTTATAAATACAAGATGTAATGCTAGGCACTTTTAAAAGGGACCTTCCATCACCTATTTAAAACCCATAAAATAATTTTATTTACTCTTTAATATAATTCATTTTCATTCCCATATAATCCTATTCAATATTTTTTATTCTCTAGTCAAAATATATTATCCTAAAAACTCCATTACTAAGGACTATTCTAAGAGAAATCCCAAGACCACAACAGTGAAGAATTCTTCATATAACGATGATGATGGTCTTATATGTCTATTGCTTATTGATTCATCATGACCCTATTAATGATCATTGTCTGGTCTCAATCCACCGACAAAGGAATCTATCATACTCCTCGTTGATTTAGAAAGGGTTATTCAATCAACAATTAGAAAATTTTCATAACATGCTATTTGAATAGGATTAAATTAGGCCATTTAATGTAAAAAATAAAACAAATATTTTATTATTTTAATTAAATTTTCTCACCAATGACTACCTCAATCATACATCAAATGCTGTACAAATTGATGTCACGCCTAGGGTAAACACCCCATTCTGAACTCAATGGTGGTTTCAGATTTATAAAAATAATATCTATTTGTGATTTATTTGGTTTAGTGATATTAAATAAATTAATTTTATTAATTAATTAATCCAATGAACCCAATAATGTCTTTATCTATCTAATAATTCTATACAGACTAGATTTATGTCCCACCTATGGTAAAATCTTCATTACAAATACAACTGTGTTCTCAAATTTCCAAAATGATACCCCATTCATGAGATGTTTCACTTTTTCAATAAAACCACACATTTGAAATAGAAATATATTTAATATTTTTATAAATTTAATTTTGGGCTCACCAAACCTTAGAATCTAGAATCAACTCAATTATTGGCTCCTAAAAAATACCATGAATATTCCAAAGTTTTACATGGAAAAACTAGATGCTCAACATTAATCCATTATTCCTAGGTTTTTGTCTCTGAATGAAAAAACTAAGCAGATAGGTGGGGGCATTGATCCAATATCCTTCTCATCCATACATCTTCACTAGATCAAGATTTAAAACAAAAGATGAATTGTGAAACTCCCTCATCGACTCCTCTTGTGATGTGATCAAAGTCATTACTTTTTCTTGAAATGGAAGGATGTGATTAATTTCTTCAGAAAATCTATTAGATGAAACTCATAAGGATATCTAGTCTCTCAAGATATCTCATTCGATATTCCCATGTAGTTACCCCTTACTCTCCAAGGAAGTAGAAGGGTAACCACCATCGAATGAAGGTACACTACATCATCCTCACCCATAAGGTTTTACAACAAATATTTTAGATTCTCTTTCATCATTCTTGAAAATAAGAGACAAAAAACCTCATTGTAAGAATATTCTATCATGGACATTCCCTGGGTGGCCCTCAAACTCATACCACATTAACCTTTACAGGGTAAACTATCACTTATATTTTAGAGAAGGTATATCTTAAGAATCGGAGCTTCGAATATTGAACTGAATCCATGAGAGTTTTCATATAACTAACATTATTGGAGTATGTCTAGCTCTATCATCATGTGCCTCGCATGCTCCAACTATGACACCGAGGACACGAGGTTTCCATCAAAAAAGACTAGCACATATCAATCTAATAAATAAAGGTAAAGGATCATACTCACATGTCCTGTGAACTCTATTGTGGTTTTTAACACACCAAAGGGTGTCACTAATAACTCAAAACAATCATAGAGGCTCTAGGAATCCGTGCTCAGTACATCCACCTCTTGGTCAAGGATCAAGTGACAACCCATCATGAGGTTATCCTATGAGATCCACATCTCCCAAAAAACTAGTCAAATAATTCAATGATTCTTGGGTATTGTTACTATTCCTTACATCACTTGAATTAGGTGATGACAACCCACACTAAACCTCAATCTCTTATCCCTCTCTTAGGAAAACAACCCATGTTTTCCCAGGTCAACAGACAAGGTCTTATGAATCCCTAACTTTTGTAGACCCTCCAACCACACCAATTTCTCTTGTAGCCCTATGATGTCATCTGATGTGCTAGCACATATATCGGGACACCCCTAGGACAATTATACATGGAGGTCCATCTCACGGTGGGAAGGTGAACCCGACATTTTCTCAGGAAATATTTAATCAATCAAAAAAATTGTCTTATGAAGCCTGTAACTATTAACATCTTCTACTCAAATTGTAATACAATCCAACTCTTGAATCAGTTATAAAATACTGTAAATGTGCTCATCATAGTCCTTCTAGGGATTATTCCTCACCATGGTGGAAAACATCATCCCAAAAACATGAAGCACTACCATACTCACGTGTAGTAATAATCTGAGTAAGGATGATTGATGAACAATCCATATTAAGGAAAACATAATAGGTTCACACTACCACTTCAAATATATTTCATGTGAGGCTCATTGTATCTTCTTGTAGTGTCAAGTCACATTTTTGGTAGAAATGTGTGATAACTGATTCTCTCTACAGGATCCTCCAATACAAGGGTAGAACAAAAAGACCACCACTAGTATAGTCAGGTCTTTAACAAGGTCCATGTATAGGGAAATTTGGATTATGAATTTGTGGTACAACTACAACTAGAGTAGTGAAGACATTTGTCATACACCGAACCACACTCGATTTCACTGAGCCCCAAACTCACACTTCCTAAATCTGTCCATTCATTTTCCGACCTATTCACCACAACCACACATCTCTATAAAACCTTAGAACATCAAAATTAGCTAATATAAAAAAGTAATATGAACTCCTCCACCACACCATGATACAATTATATAGAGACCCTATCCTTTTACACATAACATTACATGATTTTTATCATAATTATACATCATAAAACAGGCCAAGGATCGTGATTTCCAGTGTCTTTGAAGAGTAGGTACATAAAATTCCAAACATGGGAGTAAAAAAATACTTAATTATTTTATCTTTATAAATATATCATAACTTCCTATAATCCATTACATATGCAAAGGGTAACTTGGGGATCAGATGAATGAATGGATGAGCTAAAATTTTAGTAAGGGAGTATACATAAGAATAAGGCTTTGGCACATGAGGTTGAGATCAGGATATAATTATACAATTTGGAATAAAGAATCATAACATATAAACATGGTATCATATAAAAATTGAATCATAGAACTGTGGAAGAAACATAAATCTAGACATTATCATGATTGAAGGCTCGTTGTACATAGAAAATCACAAGTCAAGGTTAACCACCAAGACAACTTCACATGGTTTCTCAATACAAGGATATCCGCAAAGAAAGTTGCACATAACATATCATGAGAAAAAACATTACCCAATTTAGTATAGATATATCTGGGCACACCATTCTTAACATGTTCATGAATATTCTTTCCACAATAAGTATCACACATAATCAACCATACATAAACATAAGTGTTACCTAGAGAAAGAATCAGGTATCATAATCATGACATAAGGAATAACAAATGAACGTATCATAAAAGTGTCCATGATCAAAAGGAATTAGATAATTCATTGACTATTATAGGAAACAATATGCATAAATCATGATAATAGATATCATCATGATGTAATAAAATGGAAAACGTGTTTTTCGGAAAATTTTGAATTTAATCATTTTCATAAGGTTAAATGAAAATATCCAAGGTCATTTAAAAAATAAAAGGGAATGATCATATCTATATATATGTGTATAATCATAAGTGAAATAGGAATTATTTTAGAAGAAAATTTTTGGTTTTATAAAAAATGGTGGCTTAAAATACATTAGATATTTTCCATGATGACTGGTTAGAATTCATAAAGTTTCTTTTAAAAGATTGCCTATCAAAAAGTATTAAGGAGGGAATCATTTATAAAAATGTATGTACCCAAGAGATAATGAAGTATGAATCTTGAAACAAGAGTTTGGATCATATAAATATTATTTAGAATTTGTAAATAGAAATAAAACACAACTTCATTTGGGTAAAAAAGAAAGATAGAGAAACCTAAAGGAATATAGGAGTTTCGGGAAGAACCCCTTACGGAATATCAGTATGGAATTATGTGTACATAGGGGGGTTTAATTAGAGATAAAGGGGTTTATCATATTTTATAAATCATGAGTTATTTATGGGGAATGTGAGAAATCATACCCAAAAATTATTAATAATTTAAAAAAGTACATAACCAAGAGGATATTCTTGAATAAATGTAATAAAAAGAAGACACCTTACTTTAAGCCCGATGTAGTTATTTTTTCGATCTAAATGACCTGAACATTCAAATTAGGTTCATTAATTAATAATTACAGAAAATAAACTACATGTCAATGATTTTTTATAACCTTATTAAGTCTATCCATTACTTTTTTAATGAGTTATGTGGTTAAATTTCATTATTTGGGAGCGTCTTCTTCCTTGGTTTTAATGATCAATTACCTTATATATATGTTCAAAAGAAATGTATGATGATAATGGTTGTCCAGAAATGAAGTTTCATGAAATTATTAAACATATAGAATATTACATGGTTATAAAATTCATTGGATATTTTGATGGATGTTGATTCATTATATAAATCATTAACGATAAACACTTGGATTAATTTGGAAATTTGGATTATAATTAACTTTTTTTGTATTATTGTTTTACATTATGTGTGAAAAAGGATTAAAAAACATCACATAACTTAAAATACATGTTTAATAGTCTAGTTCATCCATAAAAAATGTTTCATGTCCAGAATTGATGATGTTAATAGAAATTGATGACATGTCATCCATGAATGTAATAAATTAACACATCTCAGACAATGTTGTAATTTCCTTCATTTAAAAGGAGGGAAAAGGATATATCATAATGAATTATCCCATTATTATAACATAAAAAAAGTAAATGTATGGTACTATATTTTCAATACAATTTGGATGAGGATAGGTTAAGAAATAGAAGAGATCAAAGGAACATGAAAAGAAAATGAAGGAAAAGAAAAGAGGAATTCATCCCTGGATTTAATCTTCCGTAAGAGCCTCTTAAGGGGAGAGGATTTGGTATTTTGAGGATAATACGGGATGATGGATGTGTGGGATGATCATGGGTAGATATTTGGGTTTAATTTAGGGAAGGCATACATCTTTATAGCAGTGAAGAGAATAATGGAGTGTGGGTGGTTTTTATTATTGAGGGAAAGAGGTGTTTCTTAATATTTTAATCATTAGATTATTATTTTTCCCCAAGAGAAGAAATATCGATGAATCCATGGCCAAAAACATTAATAAGTGTAAGTGAATTCAAAAAAAAATTTCTTATATCATCCATGATTCTAGGAATTGTCCATTTAGCTTATAATGTATATATATGCTGTAAATTACAGTATTTCACTATTTATAAAAAATTGAAATATTTTAGAAAAATCCTAAAAATTCACTGTAAATATTTTTAAATGTGTAGAATCAAAAAATGAAGTCCATTTTTCAAAAATTATTTTATATGTATGATTAATTTAATTTTTAATTAAAATCATAATTTACTAGAAAAATATAGATTTTAAAACTATGTCTGTTTTTATAATGCTTTCTAAAATTTCATAAGGTCATATAAAATTATCTTAAAAAAATAAATGAAATTTTTAATTTATGAAAACCTTTTAGGAAAATATTTTTTTATTAAATTAATTAATTTATTGTAATTAATTATTCATGTCTTAAAAAAATACCATTAATTTTACTATGGTTATATTATCACTTATAATATGCCTAAATTTTATTTATAATTTCAAGGATGAGGTTACTATTCTTTTGAATGATTTAATATTCATAAGGTTCATATTAATATTCATAAGGGTAATATTACTATTCATAAGGTTCATTTACTGTTCACCAAAAATTATGTTTTTTCATATCAGACTCCAAACATCTTACTGATCACAACCGTGTGTGTCAAATTTTCGAAATTCCAATCATAGAAGTGATGGTATTTTGTTTAAATATCACATAGTACTTAGTAGTTAATTATGTAGTTATTTCATGTGATTATGTAAAATAATTACAAGAAGGGAATTTCCATTGATAAAACATTGGGTTGTTACATTATTCCACCATTATGAAATTTCGCCCTAAAAATTTCATTTTACATTCTAAGACACAAACAGGTGCGGGTAATATTACTTCATTGCCTCCTCCAGTTCCCATGTTACCTCTTTATACTTTTGGTTCTTTCATAGTACATTGACCATGTTAGTAGTCTTATTATGTAGAACATTATCTATATGATCAAAGATCTCCACCGGATGCTTCTCATAAGAAAGATCATTCCCCAACGGTACCACCTCTAAAGAGATTACATGTAAACATTCTAGTATGTACTTCCTTAAGAGGGATACATGACAGAAATTTTGTACATCGGACATGGTAGGTGGATGTTCTAGTATATAGGATGCATCCTTGACATGATCATGAATCTCTGAGGGGATGACGTACCTGGGATAAAACTTTACTTTATTCTAAAACCTCATGAACTTTTTCCATGGTGATATGCTTTGAAATACCATGTATTCAACTTTGAAATCATGGTCTCTTCAATGATTGTCTGCATAACTCATTTGTTGACTTTTGGGCTACTATGATGTGCTAATGAATGGTTTTCAGATTCTCTACCATTTTACCAACTATTTCTTGTCCTAGCTGCTTATGCTCACTGAATTCATCCTAACACACTGGTGTTTTTCACCTTTTCCCATCAAGGGATTCATATGGTTCCATTCGGATGCTCGAGTGGAAACTATTGTTTTAAGACAATTAGACCAGTGGAAGACATCAGCCCTATCCTATTTTTAAGTCCCTAGAACATGATCTCAATATATCTTCTAGTGTTTAAATTTTTCACTCAGAATTTTCATCAGTTTGAGGAAGATAGGCCGCACTGTTATTCAATTCAGTGCTTAGAGCATTTTAGAGACTTTTCCTGAACTTTGAGATGAATCTCATATCTATATCAGATATAATAGATTGAGGTACACCATTCATCATTACAACCCATTTGATATATATCCATGAAATGTTATCCCATGATAAGTCCTCTTGAATTTTGATAAAGTGATCTATCTTTGTCTGACGATCGACAATGACCCATATAACATCGTTTCCCCTATTTGTTCTTGGATGTCCAGTGAAAAATTCCATGGTGATGTTCTCCCACTTCCATGTTGGTATTGTTAGTGGTTTCATCATCCCCTTATACTTATATCATTCAGCCTTCACTTGTTGAAATACCATGAACATTTATGTATACTCAACAATCTCATTCTTCATATTATCCCACCAAAAGTTCTATTAGAGATCTAGATACATCATTATGCTCCCCAGGTGAATAGAGAATGTTTAGCTATGTGCATCATGAAAAAGCTCCTTCTATATCTCTTTATTGTATGGTACAAAAAATGGTGACCCAAATCTTAAAAATCCTTCCTCATCAATCATGAACTCAGAAGATTTTCTATTTTTAATGGATTCTTCCCTTTAATGAATTTACACATCTTTTCTTTGAGAATCCTTTATTTTCTCTATGAGGGATGGTTGAGAAATTATTTGAGAAGGGATTGACGAAGATGATCCCTTAATTATTCCCATGTCAATCCTCTAAAAATATTAAAAGATCATTTCGTTTTCAATTCTCATCACTAATAAAGATATGGGGTCTTTTCTACTAGGAGGATCCTCTACCTTTTTTGGCTTATTGGGATGTTAGTTGATTGATAAGCCATAATCCTTAATGAGGTATATCCATATTCATAGGTGTATATTAATCTCTTTTTGTGTGAATATATATTTGAGACTCTTTTGATCAATATATTTCTTACACTTCTCCCCATATAGATAATTCCACAAAATTATTAATGCAAAGATCACAACATCCAACTCCAGATCATGCGTAGGATTGTATTGGCCATGAATTTTCAGCTACCTTAAAAAGTAGGCTATCACTTTATGATTTTTCATCATCACATAGCCTTATACCTTCTTTTAATAATCAATGTACACCACAAAAAAGTTCTCCACTTGTTGAGATTGTGAGTACTGGAGTAGTGATTAGTCTTTTTTTCGACACCTTAAAATAGTCTTTACATCCCTGAGTCTAGAAAAACATTACTCTCTTCCATGTCATCTTTGTAATTGTGTTTTAAAATCATGATAATTTCTTCAAAAATTGTTGATAATACCTAGATAGACCCAGCAAGCTGTAGATCTCCATTACATATGTCATCCTGGTCCACTCTTTAACATCCTTTGTCTCGGAAGGGTCCACAGACAACCCTTTTCTAGTGACAACATTCCCCAAGAATGATACTTCCCCAATCCAGAACACACATTTATAGTAATTTTCATAAAAATTAAACCATCACAAAGTATTTAAAATAGTATTAAAATACTTGTCATATTCCACATTTCTTTTGGAGTATATAGGAATATTTTTGATAAAGGCTACCAATTTTTTTTGAGGTAATCTCTAAATACTCTATTAATTAATTCCATGTAAATTTCGGGATAATTAGTGATTCAGAAGGGCGTCACCATGAACTCATAGTTCCCATACCTCATTTGAAAGGTAGTCTTGGAAATATCTTCATTCCTCACCTTTATTTGGTGATATCCTGAGTGAAGGGATACCTTTAGAGAAATAACTGGACTCAAAAAGTTGATCAAACAAGTCATCTATCCATGGCAGGGGATATATGTTTTTTTCGTTATTTTATTGAGCTCATGATAATCAATGTTGAGGTGAATTGATCTATCTTTCTTCTTGATTAAGAGTACTGGATCACCCCATGGTGAAGCCCTCAGGCATTTAAACCCCTTATCCAGATTCTCTTATAGATACTTCTTCAGCTCCTCCATCTCCATGATGGCCATTCTTTAAGGTGTCTTTGATAGGGGAAGATATCTAGGAATAAGTTTAATTGAGAACTCAACTTATCGACCAAGAGGAAGACCGTGAATCTCTTTAGGGAATACATAATTGTAATCCCTCATGATGGGCATTCCATCAAGAATGATTCTCTCCTTTTCTCAATCATTCTAGAAAGACATGCTTGACAATAAGGAATTAATATCCAAACAGAAGACAATGATTCTAAATGAGATTCATCTTCCTCCTTACACTTGTAATGAATTGGAGAATGCTTCGGGATGTGAAGAGTGATATCAATTTCTTGATAGTTGATGCTAGAAATGTAAAATTATTGCCAATACATTCCAAAGATAGAATCAAACTCCACTAAAGGATGTATGGTGAGATTTTATGGGAGGTTCAGTCCAGAAACGTTATCTGGGGAGGAGTTATAAACCATGGACATAATAATTTCCTTATTCTCTATTCTCACAGATAACATATTCAAAAACTTTTGAGGTGGTGTTTGAATAGTTATACTACGCTTTCCAGATATAGAAGAATGTGTAGAACTTGAATCAAATTGTATTTTCTCTATTTTTGAATGAATATCTAATGTACCTATCACGATATCATTGTTCGGATCCACCTTAGTATTAGTGGTAGTATAATCCCTTCTTAGTTTCCTTGGAGGTTATTATTTATTACCATCGACAACCCTCATCTTAGGGAAATTGTTCACATAATTCCCATGATCTTTTCAGTTGTAACATTTCACTATAGGCTAAGTGTTGATATGAACGTTCATTTCATCTCCCAATTTAGTTGTAATTTTCATATCTATTATATTGTTTTCATCTAGATGTCCCAACTTTCATCATTTGATGCAATTCCTGGTTCCCTAAAGACTATTCTCTAGATACTTCTTCCCATAATTTTTACACATGGGATGATCAGGCTTATTTCCATCATTGAATTTATTTTCAGAACCACCAACATTAGATTCAATATTATTCATTTTTTCAATAGTACCATGATACCACTGAGAGTCTATGATCTCTATTTCAACCATAAGGGCACAATAGTCAATCTTCATATAGCTATCGAAGTCTCGAATCACCAAATCTTTTCATAGAATTGGATTCTTTATTCAAAAGGAGTGATCCACCATGCTTTTAGTTTTTGTGAAAAGGCCATAGGCATACCTTAAGAGCCTTGTAATGTTTGGTTCATACTCCTAAATTGACTCATATTCCTTCTACTTGTGTCCAAGTAACTCACTTTACATTATGATATAGTGGGTTTGGGGAAAATATTTATTTAAAAACATTGTCGTGAATTCCTCTCAATCCATGGAATAAATTTACTCTATTGGATTCATATTCTTGAGTATTGTCCCCCACTTATTAGATTCCCCATCAAAAAGATAGAATTCTAGTACAAATTTCACTTTTTTTAGCACTGGAGGATAGAGATTATCTTTTCAGTAGAGTTAAACTGCTGATTTGTTAGAAGGGGATCAGAAGATCCACTAAACAAGGGAGGCCTTTCCCACATGATGTATTCAATGGAAACATGCTCTTTCCTCAGAGGAGGAGGGTGTTCCACATGATTCACAATATTATTCATAACACGAGCCAGTTGAGCAAGTACTATTGTGATGTTTTGAGAAGCTGTTCCCATCATATCAGGCATATATTTGTGGAAATCATCACATTCCATATCAAATTGATTGTTGGGAAATGTTCTTCTATTTAAAACCATTAACTAAGAAAAATAACATACAATTAGAGGGATTGGAAACATAGCTATTGAGTATAAAAAAGAATCTTTGAATATAAAAGGATAAACTTATGAAAGAGGTGTATATCCTAACTTTTGATTCCCTATCTTTGAATCTAGGTTATCCTTAATCTTTTTCTTATCTCATATTCTGATTTTATTTTTTCATTCCCTTAATAATGGTTTGTACCATGATCCTGAATTTACCAAATAACATCCCTAGAGAGTGTTAAACCAATAGTTCCACAAGGCCCGTTGTCGTGCACCTGTTCTCATTTGAGTCTAGATCAATGTGGTGTTTTTGGGATTTACCCCTGGATATATCTGTTATAGATCCACCTCTACTTGTTTATATGAAAATAGGGATGTGTTTTTTGATAAACTACTTAATCTGTACTTACAAAAAATTAGCGGTGTTTCTTATACTTAGTCTCAACATTAAGGTTCTTACTAAAGATATCTATTCCTAATCTAACAAAACAACTAGACCGTCCTATGAAACTATATATATACCCTAGTCTTTTACACATAACATTATATGATTTTAATCATAATTATACATCATAAAACATTCCAAGTATCATGAAGTCAAGTGTCTCGGAAGACTAGGTACATAAAATTGAAAACATGGGACTAAAAAACACTTCTTTACATAATATTCATAATGTGACACCCAAATCCTTTGATCCCATACATCTGTAAAGGGTACCCTAGGAATCACATGAATGAAGGGATGAGCTAAAATCCCAGTAAGGGAATAAACATAAGAATAAGTATTTAGCACAGGGTTAGTGATTGTGATATAATTATATAAAATGGCATATAGAATCATAACATATAAACATTGGTTCATATAAACATTGAATCATAGAAATGTGGCAGCAACATAAATCGCAACATTATCATGAGTCAAGGCTCGTTGCACATAGAGGAGCACAAGTAATGGTTAGCCAAAAAGACCGTTGCATATAGTAGCACAAGCTAGGGATAACTGCCAAGTCAGTTGCACATAACATCTCTGGAGACTGAACCTTACCCAATGAATTGGAGCGCTATTTGGGAGAAATCGTCAAAACTTTTTCAATAATTTGATTTCCACAAAAAGAATCATATATAATCAACCATACATAAATGTAAGTGTTACCCAGGGAAAGAATTTGGTATCATAATCAGGACAAAATTCATAACAAATAAACATATCATAAAAGTGTCCATAAAGGAAAGGAATTATAAAATATATGGACCATTATACGGAAAAATAGGAAAAAATCATGATAAGAAATTTCCACTTGAAGTAATCACATGAAAAAAGTGTTTTTGGGAAACATTAGAATTTAAACATTTTTGTGTGGTTAAAGGAAAATATCAAAGGTCATTTAAAAATTAAAAGGGAATGATCATTTATATAAAACTAGAAATGAATTAGGAATAATTTAATAAAAAAATTGTTGTTTTATAAATAAAATCCTGGATTAAAAATATATTATATATTGTACATGATGATGGGTAAGAATTCATGAATGTTCCCTTAAAATGGGTTTCCCTATCGAAAAGTATTGGGGTGGGAATTATTTAAAAACGTGTATATCCCCGAAAGAAAATGAGATATGGATCATGAAATATGATTTTGGAGCATTTACATATTATATATAAGTTCTATATACAATTAAAAGAAAACATCATTTGAATAAAAATAATGATAGAGAAACCAGAAGGAATATAGGAGATTAGGGTGGAATCCCTTACAGAATTTTAGCATGGTATCAGGTGTACTTAGGAGGGATTAATGGGAGGTAAAGTGGTTCCTCATATTTTAAACATAATTATGGATGTATGGGGATGGTGAAAAAGCATACCCCCAACATTAATAATTACGCTTAAAATGACATAACATAGAGTACATTCTTGAATAAATGTAAGAAAGAGAGGATCCCTTACTATAAACCTGATGGTGTTCGTTGCTTGATCTTAATGACTTGAATAATCAAATTAGGTTCAATAATTAATACTTAAAGAACCTAAACTGCATTTTATTCATTTTTTATAACCTTATTTGGTTTATCCATGCCCCTTTTAATGAGTTAATAGGTTCAATTTAAATGTTTGGGAGTGTTTGGTTCCTTGGTTTTAATGAGCGGTTCACTTATATTAATATTTAGATAACATGTATGATGAGAATGGTTGTCCAAAGTTGAAGTTATATGAAAATTGTTTACATAAAAAATATTACTTGGTTATAAAATTCATTTGGTTGTTTTATGTGAAGGTGAATCATTATATAAAATAGTAATGGTAAATGCTTGGATTAATTTGGTGATTTTTCTCATAATTAACTTGTCTTGTAT
Organism: Viscum album; assembly: GCA_963277665.1. Classification (NCBI taxonomy): domain Eukaryota; kingdom Viridiplantae; phylum Streptophyta; class Magnoliopsida; order Santalales; family Viscaceae; genus Viscum; species Viscum album. The sequence goes on from OY728150.1 coordinate 1,515,854,489, forward strand.
TATTATATTACATCATGTGTGAAAAAGGATTCCAGAACATCACATATGATAAAAATACATGTTTAATATTCCATTTCAACCATAAAAATGGTTTAATGACCAGAATTGAATATGGTAATAGAAATTTATAATCCATCGTCCTTGAATGTGATAAATTAACACATATGGGATTGTGTTATCTTTTCATATGTATAAAAGTAGGGGAGAAAAGATATGATAATGAATTATAAAATTAGAATAAAACAAATTCTAGTACATTAATTATACTAGATTTTTTATACCATTCTAATGGGGAGAGGTTTGGGAAAAAATTAATAAATGAGCATGAAAAAAAATAAAAGAAAAGAAAAGAGGAATTTACCTCTTGATTTAATCCTCATTGAGAGCCTCTTAAAGGGAGATGATTTTGTATTTTGATGATACGAAGAGATGATGGATGTGGGGGAGGATCTTTGAGAGATATTTGGTCACAATTATGGGAAGTAACAAGGCTTTAGAAAAGTGAAGATAAGAGGGGAGTGTGGGAGGTTTTTAAAATGGAGGGGAGAAGGGGTTTTTTTAATATTTTAATCATTAGTTTATTATTTTTTCATAAGACAATAAATAGTGAATATTCCATGAACAGAAATATTTATAAGTTCTTTTGAATTATATTTATGTTTTCTTATATCAACCATGATGCTAATAATAGACCATTTAGCTTATAATGTATATATACGACAAATTGTCAAATTTCACTATTCATCAAAAAATTCAAGTATTTTAGAAAAATATGAAAAATTATCCCGAACCATTTTTCAATGTGTATAATCCAAAAATGAAATGTATTTTTCTAAAAATAAATATTCTATATATGATTAGTTTATTTTTTTATTAAAATCATAATTTACATGAAAAATAAAGATTTTAAAACAAGGACTTAATATATAATGCTTTCAAAATTTCCATATGGTCTTATAAAATTATATTAAATCCAAAATACATAAAATTGTTAATTTATGAACACCTTTTATGAAAAAAAGTTATAATTTAGATAAATTAATTAATTGTATTTAATTATTTTGGACTTAACAAACTAATAATACTTTTATTATTATCATATCATCACTTATAAAATGCCTAAATTATATTTATACATTCAAGGGAGAGATTAAAATTAATTTAGATGATTTATTATTTATAAGGGTCATATTACTATTAATAAGGGTAAAATTTCTATTCATAAGGGTCATTTAATATTCCTTAAAAAATTAATTTTTTCTTATCGAACTCCCAACATCTCACTGATCGTAACCGTGTATGCCAGATTTTTTAAATTCAAATCACAAAAGTGGAAATATTATGTTCAAAGGTCACATAGTACTTAGTAGTTAATTATTTTGTGATTTCATGTGATTATATGAAATAATTAGAGAATTTAATTTCCATTGATAAAACATTGGGTCATTACATATTCTCTTTGGGGCGTCACTAACTTGCCCGCATGGTTTTAGATCATGTCACAAGAATGTGTCTCAGTGGAGGAAGTGTCTTTGTTTCATAATTGTCTAAATACCTATAATACATCATAAAAACATGGATTTATTGAAGTATAACATCTCCCAAGATAGTTCTCACCGTGAGGAACCCCATAGAAATGGGTTACATCCAAGCGGGATATCCAAACCATAGGATCGGGCTTGACCACAACTACCAGAAAAGGGAGTTTGGTTTAACATGATACCTAGGAGATCTCTATCACCAGAACCTGAATTGATCATTCAGTATAGTTGTGTAATCTTCAATTATCACCAGAACCAACTATTTCTCTATGAAGATCATTGTTTGTGACTGAAACCACCCAACCAGCTAGGATCTACACAAGTCTGAGAACTCAGTGCCACTTCCCATGTATTTTTATAATTAATGAACCATAGAAGCCACTAGAACTAAATTTTTAGAGTTCTCTATGATAGCATGCATCATCAACCTATTATGTTGGTACTATCTTCTTCTCTACATGCGAGGGTACTACTTCCTTCCTTCCAAGAGGAAGAATATCATGGGAATGAACTTGAATTGAGGCTCCATCTCTCATCATGTCATCATCACAATTAGGAACTAGTATCCTAGTTGGATATCAATACGGAGTCATCACAAAAATGATCAAGACATACCCTGGTCAAATGGGAATATATATATTTTTTAAAAGATGAAGTCAGAGCTCCATGGGAATATATATATATATATATATATACATATTGGATAGATTAATTATAAAGGACAGTCAAAGACTCAATCCTATGTGATTCATGCACCCTTGATTCATACATCCAATGTATTCATATTCTGAGTAAAAAAGATGGAGGTTGTGTTCCAGGTGAATGGATTTGTCATCCACCCACACCATCATTAGATTCCCTAGACTGAGAGTTGCACTCGAGACACATTGATATTGTTTCCCAAGTCACTACCAAATCATAATAGGGGGACTACTTCAGATAATGCCCCATGGAATGAACTGTTGTAATACCATTATTTAACAACCTGACACAAGATAGGGATCGAGCTATAACAACCCCAATACCATATCGATAAACCAGTGGGTTGTGAGAAGCACCGAAGGGATAACTAGCTTGAGGATGCCTTTTCTTATGTACATGTACATATAGACACATACATTTTGATGTATAAGTGCATATAGAAACTGTAAAAGATAAAATACAGCAAAAAAAATAAAAAAAGGCATAACTTCTAGGGTGTAAAAGTGTAATAAATGAATACCAAAATGTAAGGGGGAAAATACATGAAAAACTAGATATATGTTGAAAAATAACAAAATTAGAAAAGTAAATTTCTAAGAGATCCCAACTCCTGATTCCGAAGATTTGACAACCATATGTAGTCCAAAGTACCATGTATCCCTAATTACCTATTAAGTCACCATTGACCAATCCATCATCTGTATAAGATATGACATGTGTGAGAAAATCCCATATATGGGAGATTATATACATACCCAATAGGAAGCCATGAAATATGAACGTGGAGCAGTAAGAGGTAAAATATGAATAGAAATCCAGTGGATGCAAGATACAGTCAAGGAGGACAACTCAACCCAATTTAAGAGTTAATGTAACCTCATCCAAACACAAGGGGATTGAAATAGTGAGTAGATGAATTACATTTCAAGTATTTTCCACATATAGCTAGCGTGTATACTCATCCAACCTGGAAAATTTAAACATGGAAGGAATGTGGAATACCCCACATGACATTGACTCTTATGGAATAAGAGTTACCAAATCCATGGGTATGTATATAGAAGAATATATATATATATATATATTCAGTCAAATAATCCCAAATGAGAGAGTAAGATGATCTCTATCTCATAGCTTAACCCAAGAATAAGAGTATACAGTAGTTCCAAAAGACTATCAATGATACCGAACATATCACAAATATTCTCAAAAGTAATTTTTCAAGTCAAACCATGCCTAGTCATTATTTCACACAATTGGGGGGCCAAAAAATCAATGTAGGGGACCCGAGTCCAAGTGCATCAGGGGGTTCTACTCTGATAGTATCCATAGAGGACCATAACACTAGTGTGGTAGGGTTTTTCCCTCTTGTGTAACAAGTACTTGTTCCCTATTTGATAGGGTGTTCCACTCGATAAATAGAGGACCTATTACCAAGATGATTCGGATTCGACTCTATAGGTTGGGGACCCATTCCTTATTTTATAAGGGTTATAATTGTTAAGAATCTATATAGGACCCACACACATGCTGAGAGGTGGTTCCACTCTAATGGATTAGTGTAACATCCCAACCTAGATTTCAATAAACTGGTGCACCAAGCTTGTTGGTTACAATGCCTCAATCATGCATCCTCAAACTCCATAGGTTGCCAACTAATAGTGAGGTGCTAGTGGTGATAGTGGGGATACTATTCTATCATATCATAGTATGAAAACAAATTAAATATATAAGTTTCATTCACAACTATAAAAAACTGATTTTGGAAGTGGTGAATAAAATGAAATAGTACATTTTGTAATAATAAATAAAGAAGATATAAAATACCAATAAACTTTGTCATACATACACCACTATACATCAATTAGGATGACTATACATATATATAAATAAAATTGAAACTGAAATAAAAGATCAAGGTTATACTAATATCTACATTACATACAACATAACTAGTATCTAGACTCTATCGAACTACACTAACCCAATCAGAAGAACCCACATGAGAAGCTTTGACCAAACATGAGACTAGGAGCCTCAGTCCTCTCCACTATGTAAACCATGATCAACCTGAAAAGATGACATATGGTCTACACATACACCGAGGTGAATGTGAAGGGGTGAGAAATATTCACACTAAGCCACCTCAAAGAAGAACCTATAAATATATTTCTATAAGTGTACGTAAAAGAAAGAGTGCTCACCCTTGCCAGGACACCACTGAAAAGATAGTTATATCCAATAAACATGAAACTGCAGTCGAACTCTGGGTCCGTAATCTCAGCCAACTAGGAATGTGCCGCCACAGATGTCCATATCATTATATGTATAAATGTATAGTCCCTTAACTGTACATATATACATAAATATTAATATTCATGAATAAGTGAATAAAATAACATAAAACCTAACAATAGTTGATCATTAGGTCAATAATCTTGATCGCCTGAACAAAATGTGCAAGGAAATTGAGTTAGATATCATAAAAATCAATTCATGTATCATTATGATGGTCTATGTGTGTGTATTACTAATCTACATGTGCCAATATAGTCCAATGTTGTAAATATCTCTATGTATGATACGTCACGATAGGGGGATACTCATCATACACATAGGTTTACTCATACTCATCTCCAATCCATGAAATCTTGGATTTTGGATAAACAAATCTTGATATCTTATAAATGGTCACTGATCTAGAAGCCATGTTTCTCAGTACCTATAAATCCAATACAAATTTTGATCCCTAGGTCTCTATCCATATGGAGTCATGGAATTTAGGACATAGATAATCCCAAATGTGTTTTCTATAAGGCGATCTATAAGGATGACTCACAGGTGAGACACCAAGCCCACCCCTTGGAGTATGTAATAATTGAGAGTACAATCATCTCTATCATTCAGAAGAGCATAATCATTCTTGGTATCCCACGATTTGAGAATCCATGCTCAAAATCATAGTTAGGTAACTGATCAGAGAGAGCATAATCATCCCAATCCATTGGTAGAGTGTAATATTCTATGACTATGATCATACTGGAGAGAGTGTAATCATCTTAATCACATATAAAATAGAGGATAGTGGATTCAACCTAATCACATATCTAAAAAGAGGAGATAATAATCATCCTCATAACTCATGAGAGAAGTATATTTTACAAGTATAATTACTATGGATGCCATGTCTATATATCATATTAGTAGGCTAAATAGTCGGATACTGTGAAACACCTCTATACATCCCAACAATACAATAATAAAAATTTATAGGCTCAACAAAAAGATCCTACATAGTACCTATGGGTATACAAATAAACATAATAAATAACATGGATCAGAAGATGGATCCAAAGAATAATGTATGGGAAGACAAAAAAAATATAAAGATACCTTGCATTAGGCTCCAAAGCCACCAACTAGGAAGCATCTCTCGTAGCATCACTACATCATCAATAAACAAGTGAAAGATAAATAAATATTGAGGGTGGTAGAACCCCTAAAACTAACATTACTATCACAAACCCATGGGCATAAAAGTTTGGAATAGATTTTATAGTGACACATGATACCATCTCTACCCATGATCGATGTACTAACACAGGGTCAGTCAAACAACGGAGCACCTTCTAGGTCCCTCTAGTCAAAATAATGAAGATGAATACTTCTTGGGATCCTCATTTTCTAAAAATAAGTGAAGGAATCAAAATTTGGAAACTTATCTAAAAAGTTAAAAGGATGAATCCTCTAATAGTAAACAGGGAGGAGGCATCCTACACAAGATAATGGAAACAACAAAAAGTTGAATATTTCTTCTAGGGACCCTCTATAACCTTATAAGAAATTATATGGATCCAAAATGGGAACCTTGGAACAGTGCACAGTTAATGGAATCCTACAAGGGACTTTCTAAGTTATCATGTAAGTAAGGAATCCATTAGGGGACCCAGTGTAATAGGAGAAAGATAGAAACATCCTACAAAAAATCATCTATGTCAAAATGTAAAAAGAGGAATCATATAAGGGATCCTCGAAAACAACCTACTCGCATTCACTTAGGATAGAAGGGAACAAATCCCAAGGGAGATGTTCTCAAAGGAAAATATAGAAAGTCGTTAGTCTTGAATGATACCTCATAGTCCATCTCATATTAGGGTATCAAACTAGGATGGTTCAAACAACCAACCGATAACTCTTATTACAAGTATCTCTTTCAAGAGATGAATGAATTTGATTATTGGAGAAAAACCTGTCTATTTACGAAAACCATGAAGTACCACATAAGAATCTGTAAAACACTTCACTAGTCTTGCAGTTGCGATCTAAATTAAATAAAAAGCGGATAATCTATCCAATTCTTACTCCTCGGTAAAATTATATGAAAAACACTCAATGCTTAGTAAGGGTAGAGTATATGATGTGTTACCATGGTATACAGTGAGTTTCCTCAGGGCCCCGCATGGACATGTACTTAATCATTTACATGGAATGTAAATTCCCAAGTACTTGGTATATAGGAGGGGTACACTATGTGTACCCTACATAGGGTACCTTCCAATGTCCCTCAAGATTCATGGGCATGTACTTGGCTTGACCATATACTTTTACATGATTTACGACACACACGGGGTCTAGAAGTGTACTCCAAACAGTCGTGTGCCTATACATGGGTAACCTGACCGAATAATCAGTTACCAGACTGAGTCCCAGTACATGGAAAGTAAACCATATTACATGATTTATACTTCAAGAACTCCTTATTCCATAAATAAGAATAATACAAAACTTGTGTTCCCTGAACCACACACTGTGTAGATGGGGTTTTCCAAACGTAAAACCCTCGAATAGCCCCAAAACAACTATTTTCATCCCAAAATAAGTAAATCGGGTCACAAGGGGACATAACCAAGAATGTAAGGGTTTAAAACTAGAAAATGTTTACACTATTATTATTTATGTTGAAACATAAAAAAAATTATAGGTTTGGAAGGAATTCAATGATGCTTTTCAGATTTTAATGGTCCACAGTTGTCGCATGTCGATCTGGCATATCCTAAGCTCAGTTTTGGTACATCCCCCCCTCCCCATTTCTTTCTCCCTCTTCCATAATCTTTTTTCCCATGAGAAATATGTCCAATGGGGGACTACGTTAGAAGCATGGTGGAAAATAATGAACGAAAATGAAATGAAAGAAAACAAAGAAAAATAAAGAAAAGAATAGAAAAAAGGGTCATAGCCAACTTCGATACCCAACATGAGTTCTAGCCCTAAAAAAACTCTCCATTATAGAATCTATGGAAGGGATAAAATATAAATATGATTCTTTGTTCAAAAGGTATCTTCAAACAAACCTATGCGAACAATTAGATATTTAATTTTTAAAATTTTATTATTATTTATCCTAAAAAATTTAAATAGCTCATAATTATACCTAACTCATAACATAAGGTAAAAAATCCTATTATTAGATAAACAAAGTGGCCATTAAAATTATCTAATGTCATATACTATAAGAAAAGTTCAGTTTACCTCTTAAAATAATTTGAAAACAAAAAATCAAATTTCTGATAAAAGATTCAATCCAGAAAAACACGGTTCTTTAAAATCTACCCACAATAAATCTTATCACCCCTAAAAAAACATGGTGGTAAAACTATAATTCATTCTATTAACCTCATCATATTCACAAGAATGATATCTAGACTATCCAACGACCAGTATCATAGCGTGATCAATAAGTGTCTCCCACATGGAAGATGTTTTACTATGAATAATCTGGTACTCTCCACCATAGGAATGCCCTTATTATCATTTTAAAATAAAGCTTTGATCTCAACAACCCATGAAAAACTTGAATGTTCAACTAAAAATGTGGGTCACTTTCCTAAAATTTCCAATGCTGAACCTCCCACCATATAGATAAACTTAAACTTCTCTTTGAGTGCAACATCAACAAGTTTCCTTCTTCAACCAGGGATGAAATTTTAAAAGAAAATAAATGGAGCTCAATATAGGGTAGATGATCTGTTAGTGTACATAAGATGAATTCAATATAGAGGTTGATCATCTCTAACCAAGAGTACAAGAATATTATTTAAAGGTTTATATAACTCTTCTAATCCATTCTCACTTACTATCAATACCTAACCATGACTCAGCAACGGGTTGACCATCTTATAATACACCACTTATTTTCAATGTCACCTATACTACAGAAGGAAATTCGTCATTTCATTGTAACTCCGAGGGTAGAATGACCACAACATTCCATGTAACCATTATTTCTATACTCACACAAGGAACTTCAATTATTTAAAACATAAAGGAAATATATGCAACCAATATATACCATTACCACCCGACTTGTGCTCCAAAATCATATAGTACAAGTCTATGATGGCAGTGATATATTTAACATTAGTTTCATTAATCCAAAATCACCCATTGAACTCCTCTTCATAATCAGACACCTCACCCATTTTTCAATTTATTTCATGATCTCCCATCACTCGACATTGTTCTAGTCACGAATGTCTAACAATTCTTGGACTACAATAGAAAAAGCACAAATGATGGTTGATCGGTTCTGGAACCCAAACAGTCCTTCTTATCAAATCTATTCTTGAAACAAAATCTTAGAAGTTGTTTGTCAAAATATGAATGAATCAACGTGCATATAACCTAAAACAGGTGTCTACCTACTAGGGTCTAAGTCAAAACTAAGGGAATCTAGGTCTCCCAAATATCCCTACAGAATAAGTCTCAAAACTGGGCCACAAGGTCTAACTGCCTTGGAAAACATATGAGACATCTCTAGAGAAGTTAACGATCAAAAAATCCTATGAGGTTAAAACCTAAAAACATGACCTATAAGGGCCCTGTTCCTCACCGATCATCCTTTTAGGGAAAAACTCTCAAGAGGTTACGATACCAATGAATAAGAGATACTGAACTAACACTCACTAAGAATTCGAATATAGTATTACCCCATAGGCTTCCAGTTTGCATGAATGGTCCTAGTATCCATCAACATCGTACTCAGTTATCCAATTTGATAACCATGACTAGAGAATAAATAACCTATAAAGGGGTACGATAGTAAGGAATCACATGCCAAATTGACCCACTAGAGTCACTTAACCTCTTGTTCATGGGGAATGAGTAATAATATTCATCACTAATGCTTCAACATAGATCCTCATAAACAACCATCAGAATAATGTACATAATATTATGTTTTCCTAATTGAATAGTCCTAACTCATCAGTAAAAATCACACACTAGAAGGCCTATATAATATAAATCATTTGAGATAAAAATTATTCGTGGGATGCATCTTACCATTTCTTTAAAAGAGTAAAAAACCATCAATGGCTTCATTCCAATGGCTAATAGCCGTAAATCCATAGTAAATCATAACATCCACACAAAATGTGCATCATAGAAGGTGAAAATCATATACAATTGTTACATCACAGAACAAAACTACAATCCAATACCACGGAAACCAAGACTTCATATCGGAACAAGTGTTATCAACACACCAGTTTGATATCTGTCGCATGATTAAACACATTCCTAAAAATACTATTTACTGTATCATAAATAGTAAAAACCAAGAAAAGAATTGATCTTATACAAATTTGTAACATCCTAATGTGGATTCAACTAACTCGATGCTCTAAGACGGTCGATCACATGGCCTTAATAACACTTCTCTATACACAAGATATCTTTGACTAGTAGTGAGTTACTAGGGGTGATAGTTGGGAGTCTATTCCTTCATATCAGAGTAAAAAAATAGAATAAATAACTAAATATAATAAAAATAAATAAATAAACATAGTAAAAAATATATAATCAAAATAAAATAGAATAATATGTAACATTAAATGAAAATGACATAAAATCCAGAAAAACTATGACATACATACAACACTGGTCTTCGACAAGGCCCACCATATAGATATAGAAGTACAAAATTAAATGAAATAAAAGTAGAAGGACCTACAACTAACTCTGAGACAGACCACATATGCGGTCTCCAAACTATGTTGAACTTTACCATCTTGCTTAGAAGAACCCAAAAGAGTATCTAAGCTCAATAATAAAACCCTAGGCCTCATCCTTATCCATAATGAAAACAATTCTAAACCTTAAAAGTATCCAAAAGTTTTAAAGTACACCAAGGTGCATGTGTAGGGGTGATAAATAATCTCAGTTTTCCACCCTGATAAGGAACATATAAATATGACTCTATTAGCATATAGAAAAAGCTATGTTCTCATCTTAGATGAGACAAAATTGAAACGATATATAAATCTAATAAATGGGTGGCCACATTCAAAATTCAGGCCTGTAATCTTTTCCAATGGGTAAGTTCCACCATGAATGTCCATATTGATATATGTATAAATTTATAGTACTATACCTATATATATAATATGAATATTCAATAATATGTGAAAGAAATAACATAAAACCAAAAAACATTCAATCTCTGGTTCTGTAATCCCAATCACCAAGACATACTATGTAAAAGCATTATGTTGGATGTGGTACCACTCAATCCATGTATCATTAATTCTATCTATGGGTCTATAATCCCAATGGACATGTACCTAATTTATCCAACACCATAAATGCCTCTGAGCAGGATATGTCACTACAAGGGGATACTCATCCTACACTAGGTATCCCTTGTACTCACCACCAATAATAGAAAACATGGATTCTGAGGATGTACATCTGAACACCCTATAAATGTTCAAGGAGATAGATGTCATGTCGTCAAGGACTTGAAAATCTAGTCCAATGTCTATGCCCTAAGACCTAGTCTATAGGAAGTCACAACATTCAAAACTCAAATAATTCATAAGAGCCTGACCCTTAGGTGATCTATAAGCAGAACACATCAGTGAGACAACATGACCACCCATGGAGTCTCTAATATGGGAGATTATAATCATCCATATCATCTACAATAGAGTAATCAAGCCAAGTATCCAACGATGTGAGATTCCATTATAAACACAGTGGTCAAATAATCAATCATGGATAGAGTAATAATCCCCATCCCTCGGGATATCATAGTCAACCACTAGTATAATCAAATCTAAGAGAGAATAATCATCCTCGCCACATATCAAAAAGAGGAGAGTGGAATCATACTTGACACATATCAATCTAAGGTAGAGTGTAATCATCCTCATCACTTGAGAGAGCAGAATCATCCATGGGCATAATAACTTTGGATACCACACTTGTATATCCTAGTAGTAGGATTAATAGCTTGTTACACAGAGACCCCTTTAGAAATCACATTAATATAATAATCAAAATATATAGGCTCAAAATCCAATCTGATGTAGTACCTCTAAATATACCATTAAACATAATAATGAACATGGCTCAAAATCCAAATCCAAATAATAATTTTTGGGAATCCTAAAGAGGGGGACAGATTCATGAGTTAGGCTGAAAACCCACCAACCCGAAATCACCTCTTTTAACATAGCTGCATCAGCAATAAAAAATTGAAAGATAAAAATATAAGACTGATGGTGGATGAATGCCAAAACCCAATAATAATTTCACATCCCTATGGTATAACATGTTTATAAATGGTTTTATGGGACACCCTATTCCATCACTACCAAAACCTGATGTACTATCTCAAGGTCAGTCAAACAATGGGTCACTTTCTAGGTACCTCAATTGAACACACAAAAGAGGTATCATATTTGGGATCCTAAAAGTCTAAAAAAAGTAAAGAGATATTAATTGGGATCATTATATAAAAAGGTAACATGAAGAATCCTACAAGGGATCCTCTAATGGTAAGTAGGGATGAGGCATCCTATAAACGATCCTATGAACAACCCAAAGGATAAGGTGTCCTACATGGGACCATCTATAATCTTATAAGAATGTAGAGGCATCCTAAATGGGATCCTTGGAATGATATACAGGTAAATGGATCCAACAAGGGAATCCTTAAGTTAGCACATAAGTAAGGAATCCCTTACGGGACCCTGGGTAATTGGAAGATAATAGAGGCATCCAACATAGTGTCTTCTAGGTGGAAACATAAAAAAAGAAATCATACATTGGATCCATGAAACATACAAATCATATCTGATTAGGCCAGGAGGGAACATCTCAGAAGGGATATTTATTTAATGGAAAACATACCAAGGAATCATCCATGAATGACAGATCATATCCCTTCTCATATCAGGTTCTAAATGTATGATTTTTTGAATATGAAACTAATAGGTCAAATTTAAATTCTCTATTTGGAGATGATTGAATTCAATTACAAGAGGAGGAACATCTCAATTTTGGAATAACTTGAAATTCAATATAAGAGTCCTAAAAAACTTCAAGTTTCATACCATAATGATCTTTGTGAAAATATACATAGAATGGACTACTCATGGGTCCAATTATGACTCATTGTAAAAAAGACATGAAACCCCTCAGATGGTAGAAAAGGTGGAGTACATGATGTGTTACCATGGTTCACGTTATGTACCATCATGACCCACATGGTCGTATACATTATCCAGTACATGGCATGTAAATGACCAAGTACAAGATGTGTAACCTACACCGGGTACCTTCCCATGTCCCTCAAATATAATGGTTGTGCACTTTTCAGGGCCCTATACTTTTTCGTGGTGTGTAACACACACGGGGTCTGACCGTGTACTCAACATGGTCATGTGTCCCTATATGGGTTGTCTAGTTGGTTACTTGAATACACGATAGAGACCCAATAAACAACATGTACACCATAGTATATGGTGTGTACTTTGAAAACATTGTCTTCCCTAAAAAATAAGAACACACGATATGTGTACCCTGAACCACATGTTGTGTACATTGGATTTTCTAAATAGAAAACCCCTGAATCGACCTGAAATCCCCGTTTTCATCCCAAAGTAGCATATCTACCTAAAAGGGGACATAAAAAAGAATATAAGGGGATTAAAACATTAAAATGGTTAAACTATGTGTATTTATAGTGAAACTAAAAAATTTCCTACCATTAGATAGAATTCGCTGAAGAATCACATGTTTCCGCAGCCCACTGTTTCTACACGTTGATCGAGAGCATCCTGAGTTCCATGGTGGTACCTATTTCTCTCTCCTTTAACATTATCTCTTTATATCCCTTCCTATAATTTTATGTGGAATATTATATCCCTTGAGGGTGTATTTGAAAATCCATAAGGAATAAAAGAAAATAAAAATTAGAGAATTAAACGGAAGAAAAAATAAAAGAAATGAAAACAAAAGGTTGCTGACCTAAACCTAGCACCCAACTCAAGTGTATGCTCAACCTAGGAAAAATTCTCAATTATAGACTCAAAGTTGAAGATGGAATATAAATACAAAGAGTTATTAAAAATATATTTTTGAATGAACTTTTGTGAATAATTTAATATTTAATTTGTAAAATATGAAATATGAATTATTCCCCTAAAATTTGAATGAATCAGAATGTTATCAAAAAAATTACCTAGTTTAAAAGACCTGTTCTAGGAAAAATGTAGTGGTTAGAGAAATTATCGGAGGTCATATTCTAGTGAAAAATTCCTCGTTACCCCTTACATGCATCTGAAAACAAAAAATAAAATTTCTACTCAAAAATTCAGTTTGTAAAAACACTGGTCCTTACATCAAGGACCTGCACCCATATGTGACAGTGGGGTTCCAATATTTTCCTCAAGGACCCAACCCTATATAATAAGGGGTTATTCGTGGAATAATCTTTATATGACCTTCTCCAATGTTGATGTGGGGTTATAATCTAACGGTCATGGACCCATGCTTGATGTAACAGGGTGGATCCACTCTAATGTCTCTGATGATCCTCTTCTTGATTATTTCTATAATTGAGTGTATGAACCAATATGCGTTGTTTCCAAAATATATTACATTGTACCTCGAAATATATGATAGTGGGTATCATTATGTTCTAATCAGAAAAACACTCATGATAGGCTACTTGTAGAACAAAATCCAATGTCAAATGAAGGAGATATAGAAGCTTGAACTTTCCTAAAATGGACCATGGGGTACACAAAATGTTAGGGGACCCACATAGAATGTGTTCCCACTCCACCACCCACCTATGTTCTCTCTAACATAAAAACTTTTGTGCATGTAGGATGACACATTGTGTGAGGGTACTACACAACATGTCTTGGCCAATAGTCTAATGACTTCATGAGGCTCATCATCAGAACGAAGGGAAAAAATTACACTGATATTCTTCTGAAAATAGCCCCCAAATTTACAAATAGCTCACTCCATTACGACCCTCAGGGATAAACTCTCACGATAGGCAATTCGTTTTTCTTAATAGGAAACCTAGTTAAGAGGTCACACATCACCGTATCACACGTGAATGGTCTTCAAGTATGATCCATAAAATGAAATTAAAAACCCCATATTTTTCTCAAAAACGTTCACCTCAGTTTTAGGGTGATGATGTCAGTAACAGTTCATCATTACAACCCCTTATGAAGAAGATATGTCAGATACAAACATCAGAAATAATAATAATTTTATTATTATTGGGAGGTTCATTGACATGATGTGTTAATGAAAAATAGGTTTCAAACATTGGTCTATATATAAACATCTTTATTTTAGGTTCAGGTTACCACTGACGACTCATCAATTTGACTTCGTTTGAATATTTTATTGATGGATTAATATTTATAACAAAAAAAACATTTTCAAATAATTAATAATATTTTCTAAACCACTGAAAGGAGATACATGCTCCTGGGATTTCATGTGGTGCATGACGCGCTCTCTAGGTTCCCCCACTTCTTTTTAAAAACCCTTTATTATCCATATTTCTCAATTATAAAATGAATATTATAATAATATTATTAAATTTGTCATAAGGATAATGGCATCATCATTGGTGTACGTGAAAACACCGCCACTCCTCTATTAAATTACTCGGATAAAACAATATTAAAAATATTATGTGATAAATTAATCTCCCATATTTTTTATTAAAATTTAATTTTAGAAAAATAGTTTCTCATGGTTCCTCTCATATTAAATTAAAACCATTTAATTTTATTATCAAACCACACTTTTTATGCCACTATAATAATTATTATTATTATTTCATATAATAATAACATAATGTTCTCATTTAATTTTCCATTAACTCATCACAATTGTTATTAATAATAATAGTAATATTAATGCTCACCGTATTGACTGCATATAACCACCTCACCAGTTATCTGATCCCAGCCACCATTACATTCATGCTGATCAACCCTCACCATGAGACTCAGTGTGTGTCCACTACTCAGAATCAATACCTTCACACCACATGTCATCACCACGTGTCAACAAGGATATTGGGGATCACAGATCTGATACTGAACCACCACAAATAAATAACTCGTAAACACATCACCGATCCAAATGATTCAAAAAATGTTATCCCACTCATTTATCGATCTGTCACCAAATAGAAACTATGTGTGTCATTAATTATACCTCCATGAATTAGTTGGTTTTTCTATGCAAAAACACTCCCTAGAAAAGTCGAATCATAACCCTATGGCCCAATAACGAAGAATGTGAAGTATGTTGGGGTAAGAGAGCCAATATAAAATATAATAAACATTGTTAGATTATTGTTCTTGGCGAGTTATTTCATATAAGGGAAACCAGTGTTAGAAACATGGCATAAATAAGAAATAAATTGAATGAATAATTTATTTCGATACATGGGATTAGGAAAATGTTCATTTAAGTCAAGTCCAAGGAATTTTTTTTATCATGCTCTATATTATAAAAAAATCGATGGAAACCAAAATTGGTGAGTCCTACAATGATTATTTATCTATATTTGGTGAAAAATGCATCTGAGAGCGATGAAAACGATCTGAAACATCCACTGCCTGTCAATTCATCCGGATCTGGTCACCAGTCATCGTCCAGACTCCATATTCCATCAAAAGATTCTCACCTCCACATCATAGATCTAATAAGTTTTATGGGGAGAACCCTTTGAATATTTTCATAATAGGATGTTTATAGACAATTTAACTAGGTTATTTAATCTAATAAATAAATAAATTATTTATTTATGTTACATAAATGCATTTATTAATATCTACCTCATCCGAACATCCCACATTGACTAACTTTCAGTTTCGCTTATGGGAAACACCACATTCTGAACTCAATGGTGGTAAAATATTCCCCATACGGGTCCAAATTTGGGAGTTATTTTAGTGAGGGTTATTAAATTAATTAAGTAAATCTGTTAATTTATCCAATGCACCTGCTAATGGTTGTGCCATTCGGACGTTCCACAGCGACCATATATAGGTCACCCCATGGGTAAAATCTACATTTCAGATTCATCCATTAAATTAGATCTCCAACATGAGACCCCATATATGAGTTATTCAAATTTTTTAGGATTACCAGTTATTCAAAAAAAATATTTTTATGAAATTCATTTCTTGCTGACCAGGCCTTAGAATCACACACTCTCTTAGTACTTGGCTCCAAATATATTACCAATAGTATTCCATCATCGTAGACAACAAAACTAGAATCTATACATAACTAGTCAACACTTTAGGGGTGGTTAGAACTGACCCTAAATTTGCACCAGTTTTCAATTTTCCACCTCCTGTGTGCCCCCTCCCTTTTTCTATCACATCCCCCTTCTACCCCATACAATTTTCTTCCCCTTCCCCCTCCCATTCCCCACACCCCTCCATTTCCCTATTTCCCTCCTCTAGCCTTCCCTTTGTTTCTTTCCCCCAGTCCCAAGCGCATGCATGCTTGCCCCATTTATCACTACAACAAGTTGATTTATTATATACATATATACATATGAATCTATTATTATATATTTTATTATCTATTCTTATAAATATTATTTTCATAATATATTTAAAGGAATTTAAATATATAACCTATATTTAAATTTATATAAATTATATATATATGTATAAAAAGATATGTTTATATATTTAGAAATATATTCCTATAAATTATTTATATACTTAAATAGATATTTATATATTATATACATGTTTATTTATATAATATATATAAATAATTATATTTACATATATAATTATATATGTATAAATTAAATTATATTTATGTGTGTCTATTTATGTATTTGTAAAATATTTATAAATATAATATAATTATAGTATATTTTTATTAATTATTTTTATATACATTTATATATATATATATATGTGTGTGTGTGTGATAATAATAATATTATTTTATATTATTACTATTATTACCCATTTTTTTAACTATATAAAATATATGTTGGTTTTATAGATACTATACATTTATTTTATGATTTATATTGTACATATATTATATTTAATATATATATATATATATATTATATTTATGTAAATTATTTATATACATAAATGAATATTTATATATTATATACAATAAATAATATATATATATATATTTACTTAAAATATTTATATATGGTCATTAAAAATAAAGTTATATAATGTATTTCAATACATATATATATATATATTATAATTTACATTAATATATATATTTAGTTTTTCAATTTTTATAATATTTTATATAATTATTATATAATTATTATATGAAATATAGTTTAATTTTTTTTATATTATATATAATTAACATTATTTTCAATATAATTTATATAAATATTTATATAATGTTATGTAAAAAAATTATATGTTATATATAATAAAAAAGTATATTATACATAATCAACATTATATGAAATAAAAGTTTAACAAATTTATAAATAATATTATATGAAATAAATTTTTATATTATATATAATTATAATTATTTGAAATACAATTTATAAAAATATTTTTATAACGTATTTTTATAGATATATTTATTATTATGTATATTAATATATATATATATATATATATATATATTTAATAAAAATAATTTCATAATATCATGTACATTAATAAATATTTTTTTGTATAAATTCAATTTCTTATAATATGAAATATATATAATATAAAAGCATAAACACATTGTTTAAAAATATATTTATTATTGTTATTGTATTAATTAAAAAAACAAAAAGGTTGGGTTTTGATATGATATATTATTTTAATAAATTATATTTATGTACATATTTATATAACATGTTTTCGATTTTATATTATAAATAAATATATATTTATGTACTTGATATTACACACTCATATTTATGAATACATATAAATATAATTAAATACAATCATGTAAATAATATATATAATGTGTTCATATAATGTATTTAAATACGTTTATAAATTGGTTTTTAATTTTATATATATATATATATATATATTATAGGCTTTTTTTAAAAATATTGGGGGGGGGGGGGGTCACAAACCCTCTCATTTGAGAAATAAGGGTGGGGGGGGAGTGTTGAACCCCATATATTTTAATACATTACAGTGTGTTGGCAACCCCCTCTAATTTAAAATATTAGAGAGGGTTTTGAACCCCCTCTAAAATCCATCTTTATATTTAAATAATAATGTTAAAAATTTTAAAGGGTTTTTATTAACTCCCTCCAATTTAAAAAATTATAGGGGTTTCCTAACCCCCTCTAAATTTGATGATTAGAAAGGGTGGTACAAAACTAACCCCATATAATTTTGATAAAAAATAAATTTATAGGGGGTTCATAACCCATCCTAGATTTAATGATTTGAGGGGGTTTGGTAGAACCCCTTTTAAATAACCCCCATAATTTACTTTTTATTGTAGTGTTTATACTTCCATTCCCCAAAGATTTACTTTATATTGTGAAAGATAACTCCCTTAAGGTATGAATTCAAGCTATAGGATTAGTTTCAATATGTGATCATGGTTATTTAAGTCCTGTATAGGTGGTTCACTTGGTAATTTTGGCTTTCGTCATTGAAAATAAGTAGTTCTTCTTGGATGAGGTCGGTTTTTGTATAATTA
This sequence comes from Viscum album, assembly GCA_963277665.1. Lineage (NCBI taxonomy): Eukaryota > Viridiplantae > Streptophyta > Magnoliopsida > Santalales > Viscaceae > Viscum > Viscum album. The sequence continues at coordinate 1,515,873,742 of OY728150.1, forward strand.
ATTTATATATAAATTTCATGAACTGTTTTTTTACATTAATTTAATATCAACGTGTATCTATGTGTGAGATTATTTAGGGGTTTATGATATGATTTCAACGGATTTTTATACATGAAAAATTATTTTTCAATGGTTTTATAGTATTGATTTTGAACTAAATTTTTCTCTATTCCACGTGTTTGAATAAATGCATAATATGACCTTTTAAATTAATTTAAATCATTTAAATATGTAGTTGGAACTATATTGATGTATAAAGTGAAATACCATTTTCAGAGGGGTTTTTATCTATTTAAGTAAATTTTTATAAAATGGGTGAATTTTTTCAATGTTTTAATGTTTTTCAGAAATTGATAATCATTGTGGATGTTTGGTGATGTTTCAATGGAATGTTGTATTTTCTAAATAATATTTAAATATTTAATTGAGAATTTATTAGAAACGTTTGGTAACAGAACTTGGAAAATCTAAATTACCTTTCTAAGGGCCATTTGGATTATTCTAAAAATGATTTTATTAATGTTGTGATACCCTCATCTTGAACCCCCTTTCATTCTGGTTGTTATTTGTATAAGTTTTTACCTTATATGGGATTTGGATTGATTTTTCTTATGTTATTCTTAAATGATACAAAATGGGATATTTCTTGAGAGTGATTTGAGGGTGAGATATGATATATATTTATCTGTTTTATTATTCATTGTATTGAACATGATATGGGTTTATTTTATCACATCCACTATAATAATTTCATAGTAAACCTAGGTTATTATTTATAAGAGAGTATTACTCTTAATATGCTAGAAAACTACATAGGGTTCATTTTCCTTTAGAATTTAAGAGTTAATGGGTTAGATTGTCTGTTTAGGTACATATATTGCCTTGTTGTAATGCCCCGACCCCAGAAGACAGAATTCGATGAATTATTTTATTACATAGGCATGATTACATGGAATGAAATCCAAAAGTAATGATCAGTTAACCTGTTTTGGAAGACAATATTACAGACATAACTCCCATTGTATATTGGAATATACAGAAAAGACAAACATGAAACATAATAAGATGAAATAAAAAATATCATTGAATCTCATCCAAATATTTCTTATTCGAAACCCGTGGGAAGGATAAATAATAAGGGGGAGATAAAACACTCATTAATTTTTGTATGAAACTATAATAGGTGAAGTAAAGTCAGAAATTAATATACAATATAGAATGGTAAAATAATCTGATTAACACTTTCCATCAACAAAATGGAAATGAATATGTATCCCTAGATTTATTCAAAGTGAAAATCTCATGGAATCTAATAAATGAATACTGAATGAAGAAAATGATTATTTATTGGACTTCATGTATCTATAACATGAGAAATTGTATAGTCAAGATGGTTTGTGTCTATGGTACAGGCCTATCTAATTCTGTTTGGAAACAAACTCAGAGGGTTTGTCTCCAACTGTTTTTTCTTGTGATACCTTTCGATGCATCGAGAGGATATAACAAGCCCATCCCATCACCATAATTCTAAATAATTATTCATACATATATTTAATAATGTAAAAATATTCCTTATAAATATCCTTATTGGTTAAAGGATACATATTCTTCAATATTTTATCAGTTAAATCGACATTCAAATTAAACGTCGTATGTAAAATTGTAATCAACTAGGACAATAATCATATCAATCATACATGAATAAGAATTTTTAATATAATTTCAAATGAATAATTTTCTCAATGGTGTACTAGATATACCGCACAAAAATTAATATGTACACAATACTATCCAAGTCTCATTGAAAAAGAAATTGAGATGAAGTCACATACCTTAATTTCTAATTGATTTAATTTTTTTAGGCCTCGTGGACAAAAAAATATTACAATTATTAAAAAAAATTATGATTTCAAATATATAAATTTTTGCAAATATTTTTTAAATATAATTATTTTATTATACTTGTTAATTTTTTTGAATAAATTAAAGCATTTCTATATCTAGTTATTTATTAAAACTTTTCAATTTTTCCTAAATTTATCTATTTTGTTAAGTGTAAAGAAAAAATTAGTATATTTAATTTTATAATCATAAAATTAATGTAATTAAATATTTATATATTATATATAATCCATATTTCTATGAAGGTGGTTATAAGAACTGTTTTGGGAAATGTATCTGTAGGTAGTGTATCGACCACTGACTAGATGTTGACATAAGAGCGAGAGTGAAAACATTATATATATCATTTATATATGACACATATATAATACATGAAGTAGGTTAATATCATTAATATAATTTTAAATTACTCTATAAATACTTTTCTGAGTACATGGTTTTGAAAGGAAATGGTAAAAGAAAGAGAAGAAGAAAAGAGGGAGGAGTTAATGGAGACTTACTCTTTCCTTGATGTGATTTCTCTTGCACGACACTATGACTCCCATGGTGATTGGAGTTACATGGATCTATATAATACCTAGGTAAAAATTAAGATTAAGAGGGATTATTTTGAAAGATATTTGGATTTGGAAAAGGTGGAATGTGTGGTTTACCAAAAGAAGTGGGAGGGGATATTTATACTTGAGAGGGGTATTTATTGAATAAAATATTATACCAAAGGTGAGACTTGTAATGGTGAATTTTTGAGAGATAAGTCATATATTAATATTATGAAATATTTTTTAGACTTCAAAACACCATTATAATTAGAATCCATTAATTTATTTAAAAATAAAGTGGAAATCGTGAAAATTAATATTTTTTAAGAACCACTTTTGCCTTTAGGTTTTGGAAAATAATTTTTATGTTTGGAAATTTAATTTATTGAATATTAATGAATATTTTCCCTAAATTTAATATATTATATCCTAAATTTATGTTATAGAGTTGATTATGTTAACAATACATCATGAATGATGAAATTTAAATCACACCGATTAAGTGAAAACCATATTTTTAATAATCATCAGAAAATTGAAGTATTTAAAAAAATTACGAAAAAATAAAAGTTAGATAATTTTGACATGATGAATTCAAAAATGATATCCATTTTTTAATATAATTTTCTAAGTATGAGGAATTTTATTTTTCATTAAAATCATAATTTACTCTAAAAATAGAGATTATAAAATTATAATGGTTATTATAGAATTATGAAATATTGACTAAGGTATCATAAAATTATCCAAAAATAACAATAAAACAAAATTTTAATGTAAATATAATTTTTATGAAATTAACTTTTATTTTAATTTATTTTATGTATTTATAAAATTTTAATTAAATATTTATGTCTTACAAAATTACCAACACTTAATTAATATTTTCTAAAAATTTAATTCAGTTATAAAATGATGTAATAATATCAGACCTTGATTTATAATATACATGAATTTTATTTATACATTCATTGGAGAGGTTACTCTTCATTTGGTCGATTTATTATTTATAAGGGTTATATTAATATTCATAAGGGTAACATTACTATTCCAAAGGGTCAAGTAACTATTCACAAAAAATTAAGTTGGTTCTATCATACTCTAAATAACATACAGATAAAAAACATGTAAATATAGTTTTTTAAATTAAATCCACATAAGTAGAAAAAAATATTTTTAATAATAATCATTCAGGTGTGGTTAAAAGGCTCATAAAAAGAACGTTCAGAAGTTCAATATGTTTTCATATCTAATTTCAATATAAAAAATTATTCTAATAATATACATTGTATTAATATATCAATAATTTATATATTTTTTCATTAAGTATCAATTAAAATGATAATGATTATTTAAACTAAAGACATTATTTTTAACGAAATTGTTGTGTTTTCATAGTTCATTAAAAAATTAAAATTCTCATAAAATACTAAAAAATTACACTAAATTAATTTTGATATTCGAAATTCAATAATGATATTTATTTTACAAAACATCATATATTTAATTAAAAAAATGTTTTATTTATTTGAAATAATTAAAATTAAAATTTAATAGTAGTTATTACTATTCATAATATAGCGTTTAACATATAGGTTACAACTCTATCATTTAAATATTTATAATCACAAAGTGTTATTTCGAAAAGGCATAGTGTTTCCAAAATTTTAGGCTATATTAAATTTATTTTTAAATTCCTTTGGTGTTACATTCTACCCTCATTCATTTAATTGTGTCCTCACAATTTGACATTTCACTTAAAATGTTAAAGATTGAAACTAGAAAATTCTTTTATGGGAAACCCACATTGGAAATGAGGTTAATAAAATATATTCTTAAGAAGAGGGAAATATAAATTTGAAGGTGACTACAAAATTAGGCCTTTGAATAGGATAACAATACCATAACATGAAAACATAGGCATAAAAGAGAAATCTAACCACCATGTTCTGATGTGTAGCGATAGAGAACATGGTCCTCATTATTATATAAATCTATGATCGGTTAAAAGACTATTGATTTATTGGGGAGAAAAGTAATCAGATGATGTTATTTTATCCAAAATCTATTTCCAAGAGTTGAGTGTTTCTTTAGGGGTGTATTTACTTTTAAATCCATCATAATGGGTTATAAGGAGAATGTGAAATATCCTTAGAATAACCCCTAGGATTGTTAAACATGGTGCGCAGTAAGGCCTGTTGTCATGTACAAGGTTCCCCAGCGATAGGTTTGTGACACCTTGTCATGGTTGTTTCCCCTAGGCATATCTATCAATGAATCATGTCCACTAGTAGAATAAAAACATTGATGTATTTCTAAGAATATCCACATAATCCATACCTTACCAAAATTATAGGATGATCTTATATACTTATCCTAAAATTTCTACCTTAGGGTTATGTTATCTAATCTATGTTTTCAAGTTCTAGTTTCCAAGGCTACTAAATAAATCTATTGATACCAACTATAATACCCCGGACCTAGAATCCTGGAGCTTGTGCATTGTTATATTACATTGGAATGATTACAAAGGATCAAACCCCAAAGGATGAATCAATTTATTATTCTTGTAATACCATATTACATACATGATACATACAATACATTGTGAAAACGGAATAAAACATGATTCATAATAAAATGAAATAAACTTCACCCTTGAAACTCACCTAAAGGTTTACTTTTCATAACCTAGGGAATGGAAAAATAATAACGGAGAGCTCAAATTCTCAGTAATAGTTTTATGGAACAATTATAGGAAAATTAGAGTCAATAAAGAATAGACATTATGGCAAGGTAAAATAATCAGACAAACACTTTTCATCAATAAAATTGGAATGAAAATGTACCCATAGATTTGGTCATAGTGAAAATCTCATAGAAAGTTATAAAAAATTACTAAATGAATAAAGTGGATATTTATTGGAAATTATGTATATGGCACCTGATACATTATACTATCAATATGGTTTATGTCTACAGGTAGAAACCCGTCATATTCAATTGGAAAATAGATAGGATGGAGTTATATCTATTTGTTTTGTCTCATGAGACCCTTAGATGCATCATGGGGATATAGTGGGACCATCCTATCACTTCATGCCCAAATATTTCTTTATACATAGATTTAATTCTAGAAAAATATTCCTTATCAATATCCTATTGGGTAGATAATGTGAATTCTTCAATATTTCTATAGTAAAATCGTCATTCAAAATAAACATTGTATGTAAAATGGTATAGGACTGAGACAAAAATCATATCTATGATACAATAATATGGATATTTAAAATAATTCCAAATTTATAATGATCGCAAAGGGGATGTAGGTACGACACACAAAAAATGAATAGTTGCATGATACCATGAATGTTTCAATGAAATGGAAATTGAGACGATGACCCTAACCATATTTTTTGCTTAATTTCATCACATATTAGGCCTCATAAATAAAATAGATATTTTATTTTAAAAAATATTATAGCAGTTAAATATAGTCATGTAGACAAATATGTTTCAGTTATAATTATTGGATTATATTTATTAATATTTCATTGATGAAATTGATGCATTTCGAAATAAAGTTTGTTCTTAAAAATTTCCAATTTTTCCTCGATTTCTATATTTTTTTAAATGTGAATAACACAGTAGTATAATTAATTCCAAAAGAATAAAATAATTGTAATTAAAAATTAATGTATTATATATAATCCATATTTCTCTTCCATGAAGGTGGTCAAAATAATTGTTTTAGAAATGTTTCCGTAGGTGGTTAACCGACCATTAATGGGAAGTTGTCGTAAGAGGATGGGTGAAAATTTTATATATGTTATATATATAATACATGAAGTAGATTATCATAAATAATATAATGTTAAATTACTCCCTAAATAATATTCATAGTATATGGTTATGAATGGAAATACGAAAATAAGGAGTAGAATAAAAGAGGGAGGAGTTAATGGAGACTTACCCTTTCCTTGATGTGACTTCTTTTGCCTGACACTGTAACTCCAGTGGTGATTTGAGTTAGATGGCTCTAGAACGTACCTAGGTATTCTAAGAGGATTAAGAGGGGTATTTGGGCTATGATTTGGCATTTTAAAAGGTGGAATTATTGGTATTCCAAAGGAAGTCAGAGGGATCATTTATACTGGAGGAGAGGGGTGTTTTTGGAATAAAATATTAAATAAAATGTTATATTAAAGGTGGGACTTTTAATAGTGAATTTTTTAAAATATAAATCATATATTAATATCATAAATTTATTATAATTTAAAACACCTTTATAATTATAACCCACTAACATATTTAAAAGGAAAGTGGAAAGAAAAAAAACTAATATTTTTAGAACCCACTTTTGACTTTTGGTTTTGGAAAAAAATGGTTTGGAAAATGAGTTTATAGTATATTAATGAATTGTTTTTTAAATAAAGTATAAAAAAACCAAAAGTTATTTTCTTTAATTTATTATGTCACTAATACATAATGAATGCTGTAATTTAAGTTACACCAATTGAGTGAAAACAATATTTTTACTATTCATCATATAATTGACGTATTTTATAAATTTACCAAAAAATCAACCTTGGATAATTATGAATTATAGAATTCAAAAAAAACTCCATTTTTTTAAATTAATTTTTAATGGATTATAAATTTAGTTTTTAATTAAAATCATCATTTATGTGAAAAAGATATATTTTAAATTTATAACTAATATCATGACACTCTGAAAAAGTAACTAATGTCCCAAAAAATTATCCTAAAATAATAATACAACAAAATTTTAATTTATAATTACATTTTATTGGAGTAAATTTTCATTTAAATAATTTTATTGATTACAGTACTGCAAAATGGGGAAAGGGAAGTGATACCCCTTTAACAACTCTAAAAATAAGCGCTGATAAAGAGGGGGGGGGCTTTATCAGTGCTAAAAATGGTGCTGATTAAGGGCACTTTTAACAAAACTAAAAAAGACATTGTTAAAAGTGACCCTTTATCTACGTTTTTTAGCGCTGATAAAGGGGCCCCCTTTATCAGCGTTTTTTAGTAGCGCTGATAAAGCAGGGTTTTATCAGTGAGCATTTTCCTAGTGCTGATAAATGTGTATATTTCAAAAAAAAACAAAAAAAATAATATATTGATATATAATTATATTTATACAGATATAAATATAATAAATATTTTTTAAAATATGTTTTATATCGATTTGATATGTCGTAGACCCAAAATGGACACCCTAGAGAAGAAATTATGGCAGTTTCTAGGGATTAATGACCTTTTCGTACCTTGAAGAATATGAGAAGGTGATATAATGGTAAAAGTAATGTAGGTATGGTCATAAAATTTGATTTGATTTGTGGTTGAGGAAAACGGACACCCGGAGTAGAAGTTATGGCAAAACAGACCCCTGGAGCCAAACTTATGACCGTTCAAAATGTTGTTGGTCCGTTTTGAACCTCAAAGAATGTGAGAAGGGGTTTAGTTGATAACCGGAGTGTGTAAATTTTCACATGTTTTGATTTCATAAGTGGTAGAGCCAAAATAGACACTCGGATCAGATGTTATTGTCATTTGAAATTTTTTAACTCTCGTATCTCCTAAAAACCTAAGAAACCAACAACTCACTAAAACATGCATAACTTCTGCTCCGGTAGTCCGTTTGAGAACCGCGACCAGTCAAATCAAATCTAATGAAATGAGTGACGACCCAATAAAGTCAAAATCATTAGAAGTTCAGATGAACGAATGATATATCAGTTATAGTTCGTTTCATGAGCTTCAGTTTGACTGTTCAAAAAGCTGAAACGAACAGCTGGAGAAGAAGTTATGTCTTTCTCAGTGACTCTGCGATTTTTTAGGTTTTTCAAGACCCCAATTCTAGCACTTTTTTATATACATATTAATATATAATATTTTTAAATATGTATAAATATGTATAAATATACCTATAGATATATATATATAATATATATCTGTGTGTGTTGTATATATGTATATATGTATGTAGGTATTTATTTATAAAAACACACATAGGAAAACATATTTTATAAATTTATTTAAAACTAATATTATAAATATATATTAATATTCAAATAAATATACGGATAAAAAATTATAACTATATATATATATATATTAATATACAGATATATATATATTAATATAATTAACTATATATATATTAATATGACTAAATATATATGTATATACTAATATGACTAAATATATATGTATATATTAATATGACTTAATATATATGTGTGTGTTAATATATATATAAGTTTATATATATATATATATATTAATATACAGATATAAATATATATACATATATTTTAATATAATTTAATATATATATATATTAATAAGACTAAATATATATATAAATAGATAGATATATTAATAAATGAAATGAAAAGCAATATGGTGGAGTGGTAAAGGCATAGATACGCAGGCAAGAGGTCTTGAGTTAGAATCCTGGGGGAGGCAGGTCACACACGCAGATGTGGGGAATTACCTAGCGCTGTTAAAGGTGGGTGGGGTTGGGTGAATCTTTCCTAGGGTGTGCATGGGTTCTGTTAAAGGGGGACTTCAAGTGCTGTTGAAGCCCCCCAAAATTGCCAAAAAATGTTTTTTTTTATTTTTTTGATATTTTTTCTACATTTATCAGTGCTAAGAAAAGTGATTATAAAAGGGGCCTTTATCAGTGATTTACAGAGAGTTAATAAAAGGGACCTCCCTTTATCCTCACCTCAATTAACAACGGTTTTTTTACCATTGTTAATCAACTTTTCTAGCGCAGATATAGGATATATTTTTAGTAGTGTTAATGAAATTGTTTTCAAATATTATCACTTATAAAAATTCCAAGAGTTATTTAATATATTTTGAAATATTCATTTACTTATACTGTGGTATAATTATTACACACATTCATTTATAAGAGGTCGAAATTTTTTTATGCGTTCATGCATGAGGTTTCTATTTATTTGGAAAATTTACTATTCATAATGATTATATTATTATTTATATGGGTAACATTACAATTCCAAAGGGTCAAGATACTATTAACCAAAGAATTAAGTTGTACCTATAAGAATATAAATAAATTATTGATCACAACCTTGTAAGTACATTAGTTAAAATTCAATCCATAGAAGTGGAAAAATGATGTTTAATTCCAATCTTATAGGTGTGGCGAGAAGGTGAGTAAAAATAACATGCACGAGTTCAATATGTTTTTATATCAAATTTAAAAATAAAAAATTATTGTAATGATCATCATTGGATTAATATATGTATAATAAGTATATTGTGACATTACGAACAAATTTAAGTTATATTAATTATTTAAACTATGGAAAATGTTTTTAACTACAATGTAGTATTTTTCACTATTCATTAAAAAATAAAATTTCTCATAAAAAAATATAAATTATACCTATATTAATTTTGAAATTCCAAATTCAGAATTGTTTTCTATTTTACCAAAAATTATACATTTCATCAAAAATATTTTTCATTTATGTGAAACCATTTTAAATAAAATTTATTATTAGTTTTTCCTATTCATCTTACTACGTTTGACAACAAGGATATATCTATATCATTTAAATAATTATTATAATAAAGTGTTTTTTCATAGAGACATAATGTTTCATGCAATACAGGTTATATTAAATTTATTTGTAAATCCTTGGTGTATTAAAACCGTGTTTGTTGAGCCATGTCTTCTGTCATTTTATACTAGAGCATAGTGAGTTTCCCTTGTTTTATTTCTTTGTGGAAATCTATATGTATTTAATTCCAACTTATTTCTTATTTTTATCCCATAATATGTATTTTGGTGTTAGGGAAACATTTTTATTATCGGTATTTTATTATATGTTTTTTATATTGATGTTGTGGTGTGTACTTGATTTGTTTGTTTTATTTGATGATTTTTTAACTTTCAATTTGTTAATAAAACTCGATTTGAATGAAATATTTTATTCTAATGTTTATCTATTATTATATTTTTAATCCATTAGAAATTTTATTTTTATGCCCTAAAATAGGTATGGTTTTCTAATTTTTTTACTCTTTAGGTTAATTAAAAATACTTTTAGAAAAAAATTTAATTTGGAAAATATTACTTTTATTTAATTATTTTGACATATGGAATCATTTATTCAGGTTTTCAAAGTATTTAATAAATGTTTTGGTTCAAATATTATTTTTATGTGATGGGTTGACATTTTATAAAAAGGTAAAATCATGTTACATTTTCTATTTACATTTCTTTATATAGAAAAATTATTTTCTATGTTGGTTCAAAAAATCATTTATAAACTATTTTATAAATGTATTTTCATTGACAAATTGGTGAAATCACACTAAACCTATTTTTCTCACACCCTACACACACACACACACACCTGTATGTGTGTCTGTAGCATTTATGACATTATACAGGTTCCCATGTTTTGATATCAAAATTTTTGATGTTTTTTAGTCTATTGAAAAATTATGTGGATAAGATGAGTGATTATGGGTAATAAAGAGATATTATATGGTATCTTGAGCTATTGTTTTATTTTTGGGATTCTTATTTATTGTCTAATTCAGCCAAATGTATTTTCTATTTAGATCCTCATTTAATTATGATTTTTTTGTTAATAAGTAATATCATTTCTTTATTATTTTATATATTTTTCAGTAAGAGTAATTGCTTTTTATTTATTATTTCTCACATTATATTATATAGTTTATTCCATGTTTTTCATATTTATTTATTAGTTTCTATTTAATAATGTGAATGACTATTCAATGTCTATACATACCATTCCCTATTCACTATGGGTTTTTTATTTATTTATTGTGATTTAATTGTGAAACCATTCCCACCAATTATCTATTCTAATGACCAGATGGTAATTTCTAGATCATAGTGATTAATTTCATGATTTTGGCATTGTGATAGAGTGTCCATAGTGATGTTTCAGGTTGAACTAGACAAATTCATTACAAAATGTTCTCAAAGTATAGGTATTTATTTGGGGAGTATGGTAGTATGGATATTGTATTTTCATAAATCATGATGCATTTCATGAATATGTTATTGATCACTACCTTTCATGAACAAATATGTGTTTTATGGGTAATATGGATTTGAATCTTAAATTTATATTTGAAATTTGATTATTTTGATTGTATTTTAGTCCCCATTTTGTAGTAGTTGATCATTTGGTGATTTAGTTGTGTATTAGGGTAAATGTATAAAATAAATATAGAGTTATATGGTTTGTAAACATGGACTAGAAAAAAATTTATAGAAATTACACATTACCTGATAAATCCCATAATTTTTGTCACATGGTTAGCACACAGTTGAAAAAAACAATACAGAAAAATTGTGAACAATTGTGTATCCCTCTTAAATTATTGTTTGAACTATTTTGATTTTCAATGGACCCTTATGTTTTTTCCAATTATTAGATATTAATAAAAGTGGGTTTCTAAAAAGGATTAATGTTATTAGAGCTTATTTTTTTAGTTTTTTAGGATATGTTTTTTTATATCGACATTTGAAAAATACAGTTTTGTTTGAAATAAAAATTTCATGAAATGGTTTGATATTAAAAATAGTTTTCAATTTTCTATTTATAATAGATATTTGTTCTATGTGGTTACTTATAAATTGGTCTATTTTATTATGTATTTGAAAAAATGTTTTGAAATAAAATACTGTTACTAGGGAGAATTGGGGGAAACTCCAATTTTTTATAAACCCGTATAACTTCTGTTTTGAAAACAATTGACTTTATGAGCCCTAATATATGTGAGAAAGTAGTAAAGAACTGTGGTGATAATTTATTTGAGTTAGTTTTATTTATTCCTAAGTTATTTATCAAATAATATTTGAGATATCACTTTTGAAGATAAGATTATTTCTAGATATCAGATCAATTATGTTTGAGTTCAGACTAATATCATATAAATCAGTAGTTGTGAGGGATCCTTTTCTATAACAATGGATCAGATGATCTTATATTTTTTATATTTATGGTAGATTATTTTAGAGTGGGTTATGTTTTGATGTAATTCATTATTGATGTATTCTTTCGTTTTTTCCTCTATTTATGTTTTGGAGAGGTTTTGATTATTTTGTTTTTACTCAATCCTCATTTCGTTATGCCCCTTAATATCTTTATGTGATGCTACCCATGTGGAAACTATTATCCTTATAATAGTTTCTTATTGGGAGCCTTGAGTATATGAATTGGTGACTAGGTTGAGTGTTATACCATTCTAGATGGTTCTCTAGCTGGTACATAGTTCTGGATTTTAACTAATCGGGGGTTTTCTATCTTATTCACTGTAGATATGCATTCCAGGAGATTGGTCCCATGTTATTTCTCTTTATATTTGTGACATGTCGTTAAGTCTATGCTATTATTGTTGAGGAATAATATTTTAATGATGGATTTATTCCATTCCTATATTCTAGGACATTATTGTATTGATTTTACATGATTGTAGTTTTATGGGTATCCTTGATTTGTTATGTTATAATTTGATATTTTGAATCGATCTTTTGGAGGTTTTCTTAATGTTAAAATAGATTTATTGTTTTCATTGAAGTATTTTGAGTAATTGTGTATTTATAGTGGTATCATTTTCATAGGGGGTTATTTATTATCTAACCATTGTAGATGAATTTTAATTGGCGGTGATACCAATTACTATTTTATGTGATATTTGAGAATCATGATTATTAATTGTGGTTTGGTTTACCATCAGAGATATTTGACGATGTTGAGAATTAATTCCATTGATTATAATGATTTTTTCATTTGTTTGGTAGTCATTTATTAATGTAACAGTAGATATTTCCCTTTACCCTACCACCTATTATGCTAGGCATGGAGGTTTTTTGTTTCTATTTCATAAAATTCATATACATTAATTTTTGGTACAAAAAAATGGCATAGTTGGGAGAATTTTGACACCCCCATGTCAATGTGTTATTTAATATTATACTAATTTGGTTATTTTTGGGAATTTTTGGAGTTTCAATGTTTTTAATGTTCTATAATTTAGTACTACATAGTGTTTATGCTGCTACAGGTGCTTTGTATGACCTATTCTTCGAGACTATTGTAGGGGGAACTACATCCAATATAAGGAAATGTTGCGACATAACAATGTAAAATTAGTTTTGAGTCTGCCTATCATTGAGGAAGGATCTTTACACCACAATAGCTAGATTCATACTACGATGTTCTACCTATGGGTTGGTTGTAGCATGACATGACTAGAGCAGTGAGTCTGTGATTTTGTGCCTTCTTAGGGAAGGCATGTCATACTATGAAAAGGAAGTCTATGTTGTGAGGTTCTACACTAAACATTTGAATTTAGGGTTTTTATGTTCCACCCTTATATGACATTAAAAGGCAATTCCCCTATTTTCCTTCCACTCATAATCATACAAACAAGTGGAGAACCTGTATTGGATTTCTCTTTTGATTTTAAGAAGTTCTTCAAGGTTAGACCTATTTTATTCATCTACGCTTCTCCCAAATTAAATTTCACATGGGGTTTTCTTATCATAACAAGCCAAAAATAAATGGGGGATGAATTTTGGTTTTGGGATTTTTTTTAATTTTTGGTATTGGTTGCTTAGGGCTTGTAAATATCATTCTATTGTTTATTTTTTCTTTAACTGTTAATGGTGGGAATGAATTCTTGGATGATTTATTTGTTTTTATTAAATTCCAATATTTATAAATTTTATGAAATAATTTAGTGTTATAAATTTAGTTTTTTTTTAATTTTTATTTTTTTATGTGAACTCAACTTAGTTAAAGTTAAAATAAACAGATTTAGAATAAAATTTAAGAAAACTAAAGAGTGAAAAAGATTATATAAAGCATACATGTTTTTATATCTTCTAGTAAAACACCTTTGAATACTTCTTAATAAATATGTTGTCGATCACTAGAGTGGAAGAAAAAAAATCTATCACTTTTATAGGTATCCATATGCCAACTGAATCACTGAAGTGTCCAAAATTAGATTACCTATTCCACCATGATGTGATATCTTCACTTGAAACTGATGATAAAGAGGAGGAGAACTGAGGGATCTATGGTTATTAACTAGTTACACATATAACTATCTTACAACTTTTTGAAATAAGGTTTCTATTGATCTTTAAGATGATCCTTTATTATTATGTGTAATAAGTCATGTGATTTATCCCATGAGTCAATATCTTAGACAATGAATGCGCCATATCCTTGGAAATCATATTTTTTATCAAATAAAACACACTGTAAAATAATATCCTTTGTGGGAGAGTGTTCAAATACCCATAATCAGTGGAATAATGAATGCCACACTATAGTTGTTATTATTATAAAAAAGTATCTTAAAGTATAGAAGTATGTTCACTAGAAGTAGAATCATTTAGGAACACTTTTGTTTTGTCATAACTGTGGTAATGGTCTTCAGTTTATGTCTTGGGTTCGTAGAAAATTGAAAATTTATTATTTTTTATCATTATATTGAAATAAAAAAATGTTCATCATTTTTTTGATCACCAAAAGGATAAAATTTTATTGTTGGAGTAAATAATAATTTAGACATTAAAATAAAATGGAGAATCATTGGAATGATTATTGATTTATCAACAATTGGAATTCAGATGAAGGAATGATACATGGATTTTGTAGTTACATTGTGAAAATGATGGATGATTGCAGTTGTAGTAAGTTGGTGCAACTAGATGGATAGGTGGGACCCTTTATGGGGGGGGTATTTTGATTTCATGGAATCACTTGATTTAGTGACCTTTACTATTTCCTAGTCACAAGGGAGTATAAATTTATTCATCCAATATAATTAATGATTATGGTGATTCATTATAACGACCATAAATTTTATTAATGAATACAACCCTTGATCTAATTAAATATATTTTTTTGTAAAATGGTCATATAAAAAATATGCACTTCCTTGGTTTAATGTTATTTTTATTTTTAAATGCAGTTATGGATTTTTAACGTTGCCAATATCTACATTGAATAATGAACACATTATTAGTATAAATATATGGATTTAAAAAATACAATTTACTCAGACAATGGAAGTGATGGCCTCATCTAGTAGAATTGATCCATATGAATCTCATTTTTGGAGCTCAGAAAGGAGGTAGTGTCACTAGACTTTTATCTTGATCAATCCCATTATGAGATTCAACACTTTAATCTTGAATGGAAATGCGTACAAGAGAAGTGGAAGTCAATAGAGATTACCACATGCGGGATGTTATCCGTGCCACCCCAAGAGTCTGTTACTATTGCACACCTTACCCTTAGGTCTTATGTGGGTGTTATAAGGGGTTATGTAACTAGACCCTAGCACTATGATTATGGGTATTATTTTTCATTTAAAGAATATACTTTAATTTAATCATTGTTACTCTGTAAAAGGTTTCCTATGAAAAAATAGTATTTTTAGTTAATATTAAATTAAGAAATCTATTTTGAAAAATTAATGGATTATTGAATTAAATAATATTTTAATAAATTATTAATACTAAATTAATTTTTATTAAAAATAAATTATCCTACATTTTTTATAAAATTGTAATTTTAATTAATGTTTGAAAGTTGTTTTTATTATAACCCATGAATTTTCGATAAATGTCGGTTTTTAATTTAAAAGTAAAAATTCATAATTTTATAAAATTAGTTTTAAAAAATGAATATTATTGTTGGATTAAGGATGTTGAAATTATCTATCAGTGATTTTTTCAAATTTTTCTGAGATAGTCGAATCTTTCTGTAAAACATAAATACCGTTTAAATATATAATGTGTTTTATGACATCATAATGACCCAATGGTGATGTGATAAAATACTATAAATGAGATATTTGTAAAATAAATGTTTTACCATTAAAATAATGTGATTATTTTTTTCTTTTTTTATTTTATAGTGCCTGGGTGGACACTCCTAGACTTATAAAATATTTTAGCTTTTTAAAATAATTTCCTTGAGAGTGTGCCTCACAATCACATAAGAATGATTATTATTTTAATAAGTTCGGGCATTGTACATATAAAATAATATTCTCCAATCCCCTTTAATAATAATCCATGTGCAAAAACCATGGGTTGTTTTGTGATTTTGAATATTTAATTATATAGATTCCAAAAGCTATGTTTGTGAAATATTAAATAATTACCCTCATTTTTCTTATATAAACTCATCTAAGATCCCACTTTTCTTCACTCAAAACCCTTTGAGCACATCCCTAATCTTCGATCCTCTCTATATAATCCTCCCATGGTACCCTAATTTTTTAATAATACCCTCCTCAAGCTCTTGAAGTCACAGACTTCCAAGTAAGGGATCCTCCCTTTCCTTCCTGCCATATTTATGTCCAAGTTTTCTTATATTGTTATGAGAATTTATATTTAAATTTAAAATGTTGGGGTATGATTTCACAACTCCCCTATACTTCACTCTATTTTTTAATGATTAGAGTCCCCTTTCTTGCTCATTAATTCGACCCATGTACACCCATTACCATGCTGAAATTTCATAAGGGATTTCTATCAACTAATTTACATTCAAGAAATTATTTTATATTATACATCCAAATTAAATTACATATGTTGGGATATTTTGTTCCATGAACCCATTAGTTTTAATTTCATATATAAATTATGAGAGGCCTCTTTCTCTCTCATCAACCCATTTTATGATTTCTATTTGACTTCGTTATGCTGCCGATGTTACACCAAAATATCCCATGCCAAAATCATCGTACAAGTGAATACAATACCATTTTCTCTATCAAGGGTATTCACCATTATTCACATGTAATTTTTTATTGAGTAATTAATTTTTTTATTACACATCTCTTATTCGTGGAATAAATTATGATGTTTAATGAATCCATGTTGTATGATCTATGTGGAACACATATGCATGAAATGAAATGATAAAGAAAGGTGCACCCTGATAGATCTCTAATTCATTGGGTGATGAATAATATCATGATACAACATTTTAAATGAGGGTTTACTCATGCTAATTCATGTGAAATGAGGGTTTTACTCACGCTCCATGTGGAATGATCCTTGTCTCATGATAATATCATGTTGAATGTTGTTGCCACATTTTCCATTTTATGATAATCATGAAATATCATGCCATTATATTAATGTCTCTCTTATTCTCCATTGACCTACCTATTTGCTAACATGTACTTTAATCTTCATGTTATGACTTTTTTATTCTCTTAATGGGATTTATATATCACCCTTTTCTTATGTATGTCCTCAGGTTATCCCATGCAATGCTAAGTACAATGGAATGTTGTTGTCATGTAAAAGAAGTTTTCAACAAAGATGTTGTATTTTAATGTTTTAACTTATTAGGTAATGTTCCTAATTTCACATTAAACAATACCTCTCAATCCTCAGAGTTGTATAATGTGAAATTTTGTGTAATAAATCATGTTAAAGTATGTAATAAAGAGTAGGGTTGTAGTAGTTTGTATCAGAGTATAAGTTTAGTAATTTTTGGGAGTAGAATTAAAAAACCCTTGTGAAAGCCTTTGGGTTAAGAATATGTATAATAAAAAAACCTAAAATTTGGTGAGTATAGGGTAAGTGGGGTTTCAGGAAAATACATACATGTATGGATACAAACATGTAGAGGTGTCTCTAGAACAAATGTATCTAGGTGTACATCCCAAAAACACTCCTTTGAGCTAGGCTCGAACGAGAACTGGTTCATGACAAGGAGCCTTTATACACTCTAGGTTTGACACATCTGGGGGATATGATTTGGTAAAATCATAAGCTTAGTATGAACCAATATAAATGGAATAAAAAAATTCATGTAAGAATATATGTTGGGAAGTAGATCATGGATAACATGGATTGAAACCTATAAATTCATAAGTTATGGAAATAAATGTAATTTATAAGGAATACAATTTTTGTAACTGGAATCCTTTTTATGTAGTACCCCTAACATTCCAATTATTCCAGACAATGGTTGTTAATAATGGGACTCATGCTAACAAATGGTTCAATGATCAATGTGAAAACAATTCTAATGATATTCTCAATCCAATAAGAGCGGGAATCAAAAACATTGTAATGATACTCACTTAGTTAACTCATGTTTTGAATAGAAACATGGGTCAAGATGATCATCCAACCCCCCCCCCCCCCCAATAATGAACAGGCTATAATCGAGAGCTTTGTCAGACAAAGGCCTATTACTTTAATGGATCATCTGATCCATCAATTGATGAACAATGAATCAAATCCATTAATAGGATATTATCCATCCATAAATGTTCCAAACAAGAGAAGGTTCTTCTATCTACATATCATATGATTGGTGAAGCAGATCAATGGTGGAAATAGATAAAAAAATACAATGCCTGAGGAAGAGATCAACCCATTAAAATGGAAGGATTTCGGGAAAATATTGTTTGATAAATATTTTCCTCACACCCTCCTACTTAATATAGAAAGGGTCTACTTTTCCCTAAAAAATACAATGAATCCATTAGAGAATATGAGAAAAAATTAAAAAGGCATCCATGGTATGCCTTTGATATTGTCATTAACCATGAATTCATGGTTTACTACTTCTTTGGTGGGCCAAAACTTTTCCTACAGAAAGGCCTAGTGATCCGCGACTTCGATAGCTATGAGTAAATTGTACTATGTTCCCTCAAAGTAAAAATGATGTTCGGTGAATATCAGGGGTATCATGGGGATATGAAGCGGAATGTGGACTTTATTTCGGGCAGTCTGATGGATAAGTCCAATGGTACTAAGAAATTCCAGCACCCATATTCCAATGTTGCAGAATGAAGCACCCCCGAAATTTCCTGAAGGGGACGAGGAAATTATTTTGGTGTGGAAGAGAAGGGAACCTTGCCATTAATTACCAACAATAAAACCCCGCTACAATGAAAGTGGAAAGGACTAATCCATTTGACCCCCAACACATTGTTCATTGCTTCAATAGAAAAGAACAAGGGAACTTTGCAAACTAGTTCCCTATAACAAGGGTTTTCATGGGAAACCAACAACCTCCAAGCCATCAAGGGAGAGCTTTTTACATCACTACTGCCAAAGCGAACCATCACTATGAAGTGGTGATAGATATGATAGATATTCATTCAAGAATAGTGGATGTACTTCTTGATTATTTTTCTAAACATTATTTTATAAGACAAAAGTGTAGTAGAACAATCCAAACCCCACCAAAACTCATTGAAGTATAGATGAAGGTGAGAACAGAAAATGGGGAAATCATTGAATCCCATGAATATAACTCCTCCCCCGTCACAATTTGGATATTGAGAATCCTAGAAAACCTCTTCACACTCCCTTTGGAGTAATTTTATGCAATTCCTGGCATATATTGGATTTCCCTATATAAATCCAATATAAATTGCTGTGAGAGGGGAATCACTCTCAATATTACAAATCAAACCCTGATTCTATACATTTTCAAGGAAGAGTATGAATCTTCTTTAGAACAATCATCTCAAGCATGGATATTACTACCCTGTGAGCATCAAAATCATGATCAGATGATTGATTCTGAGGAAGAAACCATCATTGGATACATTCCTATTGTGAGGGAATTCACTGATTTTTTTCCAAAATAATTTTTTGATCTTCCTCTTAGAAGAGATTTTGAATTCCCGATTGATCATGTACCTGCGGCATTTCCAATATCCAAGAATCCTTATAGAATGGTTGTTGTGGAGCTTGAGGTGCTAAAGAAACAAATACAAGAGAATCTGGATAAATGGTTTATATGACCAAGTGCTTCACCATGGGTTGCACCGGTATTCTTAGTCAGGAAGAAGAATTTTTCAATGTGCCATTGCATTGATTATCGTTATCTCAACAAAATCATGATAAAGAATAAGTATCCTCTGCCACGAATTGATGACTTCATCAATCAGCTACCTGGAGCACAATACTTATCCATGGTGGGTCTATCGTCAGGATATTACAATGTAAGGGTGAAGAAGGAGGATATCCCCAAGACTGCTTTCCATACAATGTAATGGAATTATAAATTCATAGTAATTCATTTCTGACTCACTAATTCTCCAAAAATCTTCATTTACTTGATCAATAGAGTCTTTAGAGATTACCTCAACAAATTAGTGGTAGTCCTTATAGACAATATTCTTATATACTCCAAAATCAATGAGGATCATGTGGAAAATCTAATCACTATACTAGTGACCTTGTGAATGAAGAAGCTCTATGTAGTGTAATGAAAGTGTGAGTTTTGGTTGAAGGAAGTCTCATTATTGGGTAATATCATCACAATTAATGGGATATTTTTGGATCACTTCAAGACAAATAAAATTGAGGTATGAAAGAGGGAAATATCTAGGAAGAATATCTTTAGCTTCCTTGGGTTAGTTGAATATTATCTCTAATTTGTGATAAATTTTCATGATTTTCAAACCATCTTACCAAGATAACTCAGAAGGGAGTCGTGTTTTCATAGAGTTTTTAATGCGAAGAGAGCTTCAAGGAGTTTAAAACGAGGCTTGTCACTGCACCCATGCTCACACTACCCACAAGAAGAGAACATTTTATGGTATTCAGTGATGCTTTGATGAAGGGAATCAGCTTTGTGTTGCTGAAAAATGACAAAGTCAATGCCAATTTTAGAGGTAATTGAATGTTCATGAGAAAAACTATACAGCACATGATCTAGAGTTGGCTGCTATAATATTAGATTTAACATTTTGGTGACATTACCTTTTTTTGGGAGATGTATGAAATATATACATATCACAAAATCCTAAAGTATATATTCCCACAGAAATAGTTGCATATGCGCCAATGAAGATGGTTTGACCTAATCAATGACTATGACTTCTCAATTTACTACCATCTGGGGAGAGTGAACTAGGCAGGGGATGTTCTATGTAGAAACGCTCTCGAAACTCTTTTATTAATGATAATTTAAAATGATCGAAGATAATTTTATTTGATGAAGATAGAAAAGGGAATCATAAATAAGGGAACATCATCAATCCTTTCACAAATGATTTCTCAACCATATCTTTTGGAACGATTAAAGGATGCTCAAAAGGATGATGTGGGAATTCAAAAGAATGTGGAAACTATCAAAAAAGTTAAATCCGTAGATTTCAATGATAATGGAGAAGGAATTGTGAGATTTGGATCAAGTTTATTTGTTCCATTAAATCCGGAGTTAAAGAATGAACTTTTGGATGATGCATATAGTTTGAATTTTCCAATTCACCAAGGAAACAAAAAGTTCTCTCAAGATATCTGATAGAATTATTGGTGGGATAACATGAAGAAGGCAATCACTAAGTATAAATCAAAGTGTCTGGTATGTCAGTAAGTGAAGATTGAGAGGTAAAGTCTAAGGGTATGATTCAACCATTACCCATACCGACATGGAAATGGGAGAATATCACCATGGAATTTGTCACTAGACATCTGAAAACAACCAAAGGAAACAATGATTTTTGGGTTGTTGTGGATCTTCTTACAAATACTGCATACTTCATTTCAATTCGAGAGGATTTATCATGGGATAAAATAGAATGGATATACATCATAGTAGTGGTAAGGCTACATGGAGTTCCATTATCGATTGTATCCGATCAAGATCCAAGACTCAAATCTATGTTCTAGTAGAGTATCCCACATGCTCTGAATATTGAGCTAAACATAAGTACAGATTATCATCCTCAATCTGATGGCCAATCTGAGCAGACTATCCAAACACTATAGGAAATGTTGAGAGAATGCTTAATGTACTTTAAAGGGGGATGGAATCAATATCTTCCTCCGGTTCAGTTCTCTTACAATAACAGTTTCCACTCAAGAATCCAAATGGCTCTTTATGAATCCATTTATGGGAAGAGGTGCAGAACCCCAACATTTTGGGATGAATTTGGGGAGAAAAAACTCCTAGGTGCTGAAACGGTCGATGAAATGGTGGATATGGTTAAGACCATCCAACAACACATTAAAGCTGCTCGGAGTTGACAAAAGTGGTATTTTGATAATCATCGAAGAGACCTAGAGTTTGATTTTAGAGACATGGTATTCCTCTTCATATCAATATGGATGTGAGTTAGATGATTTGGAATAAAGGGAGATCCTAGTCCATGGTAAATCATCCCTTTTGATATCCTTGATCACATTGGAGCAGTGGCCTATCGACTATCACTCCCACTGATCCTATATCAGGTATATGATGTATTCCATTTATCACTCTTGAGAAAGTACATACCTGACCCATCGCATGTACTCAATCCAGAGGTGTTACCATTGGATAATTACCACTCCAATAAAGAGAAGCTTGTGAAGATATTATATTATAGGGAAAAGGTTCTACCAAATAAGACTACGCCCCTCATCAATGTATTGCAACAAAACCAAAAATGTTGAGAGATAACATGGGAAACAGTTGATGTGATGAAGTATAGTTACCCTTATCTTTTTTAGTTTGGGAAAAGAAAATTTCATGCGAGAAATTTCATAAGGGGGATATATTGTAACAACCCAAACATTTATTAATGATAATTACTCTGGATTTTATTAAATGTATTATTATGTAAAATGGTTATATAAAACATATTCAATTCCTTGGTTTTATCTTTTTGGAATTTAAAATACCATAAATATTTGTTACCACTGCTAATATAGTCGTTGAACAGTTAACACACAATTAGAAAAAATATAGGGCTTTAAAAATCGAATTTACTCAGGAAAAGAAAGTGATGGCCTCATCCAGTAGAATTTCTCCATAAGAAGCGCACTTGTCGGAACTGGAAATGAGTTAGCGCCACTTGGGATTTCTCTTGACCAAGCCCAAGCCAAGCTTCAACATGTTAAGCTTGAACAAAAATGCCTACGGGGTAATTGGATGTTAAATGAGATTACGACCTGTGTGATGTTATCCATGCTGCCCATGAGCCTATCACCATCACACACCTTACCCTTATGTCGTATGTGGGTGTTATAAGGGGTTATGTATCAATACACTAGATCTATGGTTATGTGTATTATTTTTATATAAATAATATATATTTATTTTATCATTATTAATTTGTAAATGGGTTTTAAAGCAAAAATAGTATTTTTTTTAATCTTCAATTTACACATCTATTTTAATGATTTAATGTATTTTTTAATTAATTAATATTTTAATAAAATTCTATTACTTAATTAATTTTTATTAAATATAAATTATCATACAATTTTCTAACAATATTATTATTTATTGTGTTTTGAAAGTTGTTTTTGTCAAAACCCATGAATTTTTGATAAATGTATGTTTTTTATTTTAAAATTAAAAATTGAAATATTTTAATAATTATTTTGATAAAATTAATATTATTTTTGTACTCGGTATTTCAAAGTTATCTAATGGTGAATTTTTCAAAAATTTCTGAGATATTCAAAATTTTGGGTAAAAATTAAATACTATTTAAATATATAATGTGTTTTATGACATCAAAGTGTCCCAATAGTATTGTAATAAAATAAAATAAAATGGATATAATTCTAATATAAATTTTAACTTTAAAATAATGTGATTTTTTATTTGTTTGGTTAATTTTATGGTGCCTTAGTGGACCCCCAAAAACTTATAAAATATTTTATCTTTTTAAAATGATTTCCTTGAGAGTGTGACTCACCTCCACATAATAAAGCCTAATATTTTAATACTTTAAACCATTTTCCGTGTAAAATAATGTTTTACACTCCCCTTTTGAAAAAACCATTTGCAAAAACCATGGGTTTTTTGTGGATTTGAATATTTAATTCTATACAATCCCATACCTAAGTTTGTGAAATATTAAAGAATTCTCATATCTTTCCGTATATAAACCCACCCAATATCCCAATTCTCTTCCATCATAACTCTTTAAGGACATATCTAGTCTTACCCCCTTTCTCTATAATCCTCTCAAGGTGCCCAAGCTATATAAAATCCCATCCTCACGCCCTTGAAGTTACACACTTCCAAGTAAGGGATCCTCACATCCCTTCCTTCCTTATTTATGAACAAGATTATTTAAACTTTTATCCATTAATTTTTAATTAAAAATGTTGTGGTATGATTTTTCACCTCTATTATACTTCCCTCCTTATGTTTTAATGATTATATACACCTTTCGCTCTCATTAATGCCTCCCATGTACACCTGTTACCATGTCGAAACTCTATAAGGGATTTCTCTATCCTCATTTACATTCAAGATATTCATTTATATTATGCATCCAAATTCCATTACCTATGTTGGGATATTATTTTACATGACCCCATTACTATAATTCTCATGTATAAATGATGATAGTACCTTTTCTCTCACATCAACCCATTTATGATTCATATTTGACGTCGTTATGCTACTAAAGTTACACCAAAATTTCCCATGCCAAAATCTACGTGTAAGTGAATACAATACCCATTTCTCTATCAATGTTTTTCACATTTAATCACTGATTTATGACTTATATTTATGTATTCCACTTCCCATATTCATGAAATAAATTATGATGTTTAATGAATCCATTTTGTATGATCTATGTGGCACACATATGTATGAAATAAAATGATTAAGAAGGATGCACCTTGATACCGCTCCAATGAATTTGGTAAAGAATACAATCATTATACATCTTGTGAAATGGGGGTTCACTCATTTTAATTCTAGTGAAATGATTTTTTACTCATGATCCATGTTCAATGAGCCTTGGCTCATGATAATATCTTGTTAAATGTTGTTTCCATATTTCCATGTTCTGATAATCATGTCATATCATGCCTTTATGTTTTGTGTTTCTCCTATGCTCAATTGATATGCCTATTTCCTATCATGTATTTTGTTCTTCATGTTATTCCATGTTTACTACCTTACTCATCTTTACAGCACACCCTTTTCTTATGTATTTATTCAGGGTATCCCATGAAATGTGAAGTACGAAGTAATTACGTGTTCATGTAAAAAATGTTTTCAATAAAGATGTTGTATATTATGTCTTATGTTGTCATTTAAGGTCCCTAATTTCCCAAGACACGCGACCTCTTGATCCGCAGAGTTGTCTTAAGTAAAAATTTATGTAATTAATCATGTTTAAGTTCGTAATAAAGAGCAAGGTTGTTTTATTCATCCCATAGATGTCGGGAAAAAGTCTAAACCATGTAAATATTGTTATTAATTTTACAATATTTCATTTCCCTTTTATATTTTTTTTGTTAAATGTTTCCGTGATTTTTAGTTAAATATCTTGAGTAAGATAAATTTAGTGTTCTAATTTGAGTGAATATTTTCTTCATATTTTCAATGCATTTAATATGTGACGATTTGTTTCATATATTTTTTCCACCATTTTGATCTATTAGTGACGTACATCTGGTGTACAATTTTTTAAGATTGATTATCAAAAATTGGTATCAGAAGAGTATGAGTTCTACTTAGAGGATCAGTGATCTACTCTGAAATATCTTAGAAAAAATTTATAAAATTTATAATTTATTTTCAATTTAGTGTAATTCATTGTTTTATAAGGTGGTATAATAGAAATATAGTAAGTTCTATTTCAAAGAATTTTATGGAATTATTTTTTGATTATAA
This sequence comes from Viscum album, assembly GCA_963277665.1. Lineage (NCBI taxonomy): Eukaryota > Viridiplantae > Streptophyta > Magnoliopsida > Santalales > Viscaceae > Viscum > Viscum album. Next base: position 1,515,899,879 of record OY728150.1, read on the forward strand.
AGGATGTGGTTGGAATATTACCTCATCTAGAAGGACCTAAATGTTTCACTTAAATGGGTTAAGTAAAATTAATTGGAAAAATTATAATATTAAAGGTTCAATCAAAATGCCTTACGTTTGGATTGGATTTTATTATCATGAAATGTTTTATTCGACATCTTATATAAGAGGACTATGAAATAGATTATTGTAAAATTCAGGAAAATTTATGATATTTCTATAAAACTCTATATGGTGTTCTTAATGAAATAGATATTTAACATTAGATTACCCTAATAAAGGATTACTTCTAATCATGAAAAAAAATTAATATGATCTGTGGGAATCATGAGTTTATTAAGGTGAATTTTGCAGATGATGAATGAGATTTTTTTATTTTCTTCATTACTATAATATTGGATGGGATAATGATGATGGTGGGTACCTTCAATAGAAAAAATAACTTAGACTTTGATGATATAAAAATTTTGATTATTAATTATGAACTCTAGTGGAGGGGGATTTATGAACCTTCTAGTTCAGTATATAATTCCAATGAAAGAGTGTTACCAACTCGTTAAATAAGATAAATATGATCAAAAGGGAATTTTAGATTGAAACATATTGTTGAATCTACTAGACCCAAGACAAACTGTTGGTACTATATCAAATGGGGAAATATCAAAGATTATTTCCATGAAAGAGATGTAAATTTTGGAAGTATATCTTTCAGAGGTTTTATATATATTGTTTTAATAGGGTAATGTAGTAAAACTATACTTTTGAGTGTCAACACATCATTGAAATACTAGATTAATGATTCTGATGCATCATAACACTCTATTTGTGAAAAGGAATGTATTAAAAATTATGTGTTTGAATTATTTAGATGATTGTATAAATCATAGAATGAGTCTCTTGACCTTGTCAAGAAGAGAGGAATAAAAATTCAATTAAAGAATATATGTTTCATTAGGTTGAATAAGTTTATACGTATAGAAGTACTTTATAAGAACGTTATTTTACTTGTTCAGATAATAGAAGATGGAAATAGAAATTCATTTACTGATGATGTGTTTAAAATCACTCATGGATCCCTGGTCATAGCTAGTGGTGTGAAGGATAAAACATTGACTTATACTAGAATTGCAGTGGTAGTTGCACTTCCTGAAACATTGAAATTGAAAAATCTTATTGTTGGAACTTCTAGATTGGGAACCTCTATGGGAAATGCTTGAAGTTTCTATCAGGTAATTACATGCTGAAGATAAATCGTTCAAACTTTAGAGGATGTGAGACTTGAATAATCGATAAGATACAAAAGGTATTATTTAACATGACTATAAGAACATTGAAATGTTGGAATCTAGTGTTGGTATATACCTATCCTTAGGGACCTGACAGAGTTAAATATCATAGAGTTTCACAATAATTTATTATTTTATTAATAACTCCATAATGAAATTAGAGTTATAATTTATAAAATACAAACCTAAAGTGTTTGGAGTGTTCATCAAATAGAAATATACGGTTGAAATGGAAATACAATGTACTCTATAATTATCTATATCCTACATTTTAGGTGAGTACGATAAATATTTTTTATAAAACTTATACAAATAGAGAGGCATTAGGCATGTGAAAACAATACCTGTAATGGATATGAAAAATGATGTAGATAAATGGATTAAAAATACATTTATAGAAAGGGAGGAGAGTATGAAGTTGTATTTATGATTGAACAATGTTTTTTAGGTAGACGCAGTGAATATAAAGGAATACATAATCAATCAGAGTCCCTTAGTTCTAATCAGATTGAATTTTACAAAGTCTCTATAGAAATGAGCGTAATAATATTTTTATCATCCTAGGGTATATATATTTATCCTAGAGACATGTGCTTTCCAAAGATAATGATAAAATATATGTGGAATCTCATGCATTCATATTTGTGGGATATTGCGATGTTTTTTTGAATTTGGGATGACGATATGATACAGATTATCAGAATTATAAATGATCTCTTTTATGGTAAAGTCCTTTTGGAAGGACATAAAATCAATCGTAATGGTGGTTAAATGATAATAGTAAAGTTTAGTTCAAGTTTTTCTGAATCGTGTTACTCTATGTTCATAAATTCTTAAGTGTTTAGAGGGATATGAGTCTACTTGAAGTACAAAACTTTTAGAGGAATGAAAATAGGATGTCCTATAGGGTTCAAGGATAATACTAGAGAAATACAATCCTAAAATATCATGAAGTGTTGTGGCTTAATCCAAAAATCCATGAAGAAGTAGCTAACATTAGAGATTATGATAAGTTGGAGTTAGCTGTGAGGGATGAGTTGGATTCAATTCATGTGAATAATATATGGGAGTTAGTGGAACTAAAAATCCAAAAATAAGAAACTATAAAATATGTGGGTCTTCTATTTAAATGTTGAAGTCAACTGATACTGAATAATTAAAGAGAGGATAATGGTCAAAATGTATAAATAGAAGGAGGTCATTGACTTTTATAAAATATTCACTTCGATGGTTAATCATACTACCATTTGAACCATTCCCAATTTTATTTCCATTAGAGATTTAAATCTGGAACAAATAGATGTGAAAAAAGTTATATTCATGAGGATATTGAGGAGAAAATCTATTAGAAGAATACAATTGTTTTTTATCATAAGAATCAAGTATTAGTTTGTAAAATCAATAAAAATATCTATGGATTGAAACAAGAATGAAGATAATGGAAATATAAGTTCTAATTTATAATTAACAGGAAATTTTTTATACTAAACAACTCAATTAATTTTTGTTACTATAAAGAGTATTGTAACTACCCAAGAATTTCGTGTAAATTACTCCACGAAAACTATTTTTGTATGATAGATTTAAACCCATTAACAATGAACCTTAACGTTCCATGACACATTTTAATAAAATAATCATTGAACACTATAAGGTTTTCATTAAATAAGTAGGTACAATTTGTTTTAACCACATTAGGAATGAATAATCAGTTTTAATATTATTTCAGCTACTATAGCTAAGTAGCTAATAAAAAAATTTTACACCTAAAATTTGTTTTCTAAAATTGATATTTTTGAATTATGATATAATATGGGTGTAAATATTTGGTTAGCATTAATTTTAGAATAATAGTTAATATAACAAAAAGATGCTTTTCTATAAAAAAGTGTTTTTCTTCATACTTTATGATTTTATTTTAATGTTAATTTTATGATTTTAGAATCTGAATTTGACAGGCTATATATTTTTTGTACTTATCATGAAAATATTATATTGGGAATAATAATTTTTAAATTTTTTAAAGAATTATTCTAGAATAATAGTGAAAATAATAATTTCCAGAAAAGAAAGTCTTTTTTAAAAAATATTACATAATTATGAAATGTAAATTTATCAAAATATTTTATGAAAAAATATTTATTTTATAAGTGACTTTATAAATTAAATATATATAAATTTTATTTTACAAACCTATATTTATTAATTTAGAACCTATTTTATTTTTTCAAAACAATTAATATATTGTACACATATTATTTAAAAATTGATTTCAACCACTCTCTTAAAATGAAAATAATAAAATTGGTTTTATATATTGAATTATGGGGTCCAAATTATACAATATGATCCATTTTATTTTTGTGTATCAAGGATAAGTTCGCTTGGTAAGAAAATTAGTGTCCATTATTGAAAAACGGAATGGAAAAAAGTGGTATCCTATGGAGTAAATGGAATACAATTTTTAAAAAAATGTATCAAATAGATTGGTTGAGGTTTGGATTGAACATAAGTAATCTCCTATAAATTATGGACTATTTTTTAGACAATTGAATTTTTTAACATGTTCTCCCATTATATTTAGTGGTTATAAATAAAAGATTTAATCATAGACACATTTAAAAGGGACCCCATCACCTATTCAAGACCCATAAAATAATTTTATTTACTATTGTATATATTCCAATTTCATTCCCATATAATCCTATTAAGAATACATGATCCTCTGTTCCAAGTATATTATCTTACAAACTTCATTACCAAGGACTATTCCAAGAGAAATCCCAAGTCCAAAAAGTGAGTAATTTTTTCCAAATGTTTTCCCTTTTTTCCTTAATTTCACAAATATAATTTTATAATTACCATTTAATTTAATTGTTATTCTTTTTAAGTTGAATTTAATCATTATAATTGAATAAGTATTAACAAAATTTTCCCTTTTCTATTAAAAAAATAAAATTGTTATTCGTGTCTTGTGCGGACTAACGCCTCCACGAAGCAACAAAATATATTTTTCACCATCACCTCTATTTACATATTATAAGGGTGAAAATGAAGAATAAATATGAATATATTTAATGTAATTATTATTATTAGTAGATAAAATTATAATCAACATAATTTCCCTCTCATTATTCAAAGAATGAAATTGTTAATCATGTGTTATGTGTATTACTAACTCTATGGACTAACATATATTATTTTTCCATCTAGTTTACTTATTAGTTATTAGAATCAATTAAAATTTCATTCATCACCTTATAAGTTTCTAAATAAAAACATTACATTTCTACAATAATGATATTTTTTTATATAATCTATATTCATAATTACAATCAACCATTAGGTACGGTATGTTAATGTTTGGGTCAGAAAAACCACCTAGATAAACAATGTTATAAATAATATCATGGATGACCATGAGATATTAATAAGTGATAATATATGATACAAATAATTAGATAATGATTTTATTCGTGTTTAGGATGTTAGATCATAATAGTTTACAATGGCTACAAGTGAGTTGGGTGAATTTTTGTTTTAAATTTTAAAATAGCACAAAACCCAAAACATATTTAGTTATAATGATCAGACATAGAAATCAACCAATGATCAGAGTGCTTTTATTGTATCTATAAATTATCCAATATCATAGCTTTTTAATTAGTCTCGTAGAAAATTTGATAAAATAATTATTATAAATATTAGTAAATACAAAATTTATATCTAAATGCACAACATAATATTAAAAATGAAAAACTAATAATAATTATAGTGTTAATGTTAAAATGGATTAAAATAATAATAAAAGTAATTATAATATTTAACCATAACAGTTAATGAATTCAAAACTCTGAACTTTAGATATCAAAAGTTGTAAACCCAACTATAAAGGTTTCTCTTTTAAAATCAGGAAATCCCTTGATAAGAAGAGTATAAAATCTTGGTCTTCTAAAACCCTAAAATACCTCAATACGATGATAGAAGTAAAATCTGTCCTCGTATCCCTATAAGACATTGATTTGATGGATCAAATTCACCAGTCTTCCTATCTACATAATTCCTCGATATAAACCATGATCAGAAAAACTATATACAATAGAAAAATTCCCTAAATAATTTACAATATTCACATTGATTTCATAGAACTACAACTCCATGAAAAATTATAATCTCTATGAATTCATTGTTCAGGTAGTGGAAATATCAGACATATTGTTTTTCAACAGAATAAGATCCCGTATTACCGAATTAATTTCTATTTATTGGCATTCATACAATAGACATATTTCCATGATTCTCAGAGTTAGTTGAAATATTCTCAGTTGTTCTCAACTTGAAATATTAGAACAATGTTTTCATTTGATGTCATTTTGATTAGAACCATTAAAATAATTTAAAAACACCTTTATATAGAAATTATTCAAATTACTCTAGTTATAAATTTTGTATAGAATGATGGACTATACATCTTGTCAATATGATGAACTGAACTATGAGCAGTCTAATGGATCCGAAAATATTTTTAGTTCAATGGATAAAACTTTAGTTAGTATGATAAAAATGAACACTAGTCTATCTAATGGATATAACATTATTCAGTCTGATAGACCAAAAACATGATCATTCTTATGGATTATATTGAAAAATAAAAATCTTATATTCATTTTATATTAAATCCATTTATAATTTTAGTAGAAAAAATATGTTTAAAAAAATCTTAAAAAATTGAGATATAATAATTTAATAAAATAGAGTTTTAAGAAGGTGTTTTTGATTTAATAAAACAAGTTAAGGATAAGTAGAAATAATATATATTGAATGAAAAATATACCAAGTTTTTTAAATAAAAAAACACAAAAAATAAAATGAAAAAACTATTAAATTTTAAAAACATATGACCATTTTTTATTTAACAACATCAAAGAAATTATTCATAAGAAATATATTTACTTATAATATCTTAACTCCCCCTATATTTTTGAATTATTTAAGGTTAAACATTCTAGATCTCATAAATTTTTTTATTACTTTAAATTATCCCCACATATAAAATTTCTTCCAATGATAATTTTCTCCCACGAAAACTATTTCTCCACATTAGGATAAATTTTCCCCTTAAACAATTTATCACCCGATTTTATTAGAAAATAGTAATAAGGAAAGGAATACAATCTCATAAAATGGTAGAAAATAACAATGAAAAACAATTTGTGTATAAATATCAATTCCTCTAAAATAAAAAGGTAGAAAATTCAACCATGTATAATTTGGAAAAACTCACGAAAATAATTAATGAATGATTTATTAAATCATAATTTCGATAACAAATATTAAAATACATATAGAGCTTAAGAAAGAATAATTATTTATATACAAATTTTTGAAAATATCTTTTATCTTATCTATTTCATTATGATCATTCATAGATTTACATATTGAGGATTCAATATTGGATATTTTTTCGTCGATTATCAATAACCTCTAGTTCTCTATCTTCAGTGTATCTACCTCAAATTAATGAGTACTAATATAATTTGTTTCCTACATTAACATCAAAAACACCTCTTAAAAAATTGTTTAAAAATATTTTCCCCCATGAACCTAAGAAAATATTTTTCAAAAGACCATCAAATAATATTTGTATCTTTTAAATTTTTATTTTCTTCTTTCAAATCTAATGATTATTCATTTCAAGAGTCTATCATAACATTTAATTTTTCGAAAAACATTAATGTGTCTGAGATATCATAAGATAATTTTTCAAATGAATATAGAATGTTAAAATAAAATTTCTTGAATTACATAATTTGATAACTATGTTTCTTTATGTTTCCATCGAAATTCCTTGTATACTTTAAAATCTGATTGAATCTTCTTCTGTGAGACATATAATTTTCATTGATTATTTTAATATCATCCTCATTAAAAATCACTGATTTGTCAATATCTTCAACGATTTTTATTTCTTATTCATTATATGATGGATCTGTTTACATCTACCTTCAATAGTTAGAAGATATGGAATGGAAAAAGTAATTTATTTCAGAGCTTGAAAAAATGAAATCAATACTCTTATGTGCCTCTATGGCATATGAGTCTGATGTCTCTGATGAATCCTCTAAATTTTATTGGAAAAAGGTACAATATTTGTATTTTCTTCTCCTTTAACTCTTTCATCTTAGAATAATTTTATAATATCAACATATTTATTTGTTTTTATCTTTTACAAAGCCTTAATATAATAATGTAGTGATTAAACTTATTCTTTTTATAATAATGAATGAACATACATTAAAACAGCAAGAACAAGGTTTATATCAGACTGAGTTGATATTTAAGTTGATGAAAGAAGATGTTTCTAATGAATATTCTTCTCCATCTCCTTGATCTTCTGTTTATTCCTATTATTATTCTTCTTTTTTCATCTTCTAATTCTTTTAAGGCGATATACTCTCTTAGGTTTCCATGTGGTGCATGAGGCCGTCTCTTGAAACCACCTCCTCTTATTTAAACTCTTCATTCTCTATTTTTTATCTCAATTATAATAATATTATTATTATATTATCAAATTTTTTGAACAGGCTCATGGCCTCCACCATAATAGATGTCCCACACACCCTGCTCTATTTTTTTGCGATACAATAATACTATTAATATAATGTTATAAATTGAACTCCCAAATTTATTATTCTATTTTAATTTCATTAAAATAATTTTACATGGTTTTTATCATGTTAACATAAACCAATTTAATTATATTATCCAACCACACTTTTTACGAAACCATTATTATTATTATTTAATATAATAACAATAACAAATACTTATTTAATTTTTCATCAAATAATCACCAATAATAATAATATTATTATTATTATTAACGATCACCGCATTGAAATTATCAAACCACCTCATTAGAGTTTTGATCTTGGACACCATCATGTTCATGATGAGCAGTCACTGCCACAAGACCACATGCATGGCCTCTACATAGAACTGATCCTTTCAGACCGCACGTCATCACCACATGCCTACTGGGAAAATGGGGATCATCGATCTGATCTTGAACCACCTCTGGTCACTAACCTGCACCAGAAATATAGATGAAAACCATTTAAAAAAATTCATCATCTTTTTTATTGATCCATCACCAAATAATTAGTCTATGTTTCATTCATGCAACAACTTTGAATCTAGTGGATTGACCATTCTCTAACCCACCCCAAAAAATTCAAATCATTACCCCATGGTCCAAAAATGAACAACACAATGAACAGTGGGGAACAGGAACCAATAAAAAAGGTTAATAACATTGTTGAGCAAGAATTCTTGGACAATGACTACATAGAAGGTAAAAACATGGTGCGAAACATCGCATAGAAAAGATATAAATTGAATGAATAATTTATTTCGATACATGGTCTCATAAGAATTTTTATCTAAATTAATATGGTGGAAACTAATTTTGTCATGCTCAATATTCTAATCAAAAGAGGAAAAAGAAAAACATATGATTCCTACCTTCATTATAGCTCGATTAATGGTGAAGAATACATCATATAATGATGGAGATGGTACTATATGTCTATTTACTATTGATTCATCATGATCCAATCAACGATCATCATCTGGTCATAATCCACAAACAAAGGACTCTGTCATACTCCTCATTGATATAGAAAGGGTTATGCAGCCAACAATTAGAAAATTATAATAAGATGGTATTTGAGTTGGATTTAATTACATCATTTGATGTAAAAAAATAAATTATTTTCTTATTTTAATTAAATGTACACACTAATGACTGCATCATTCAAACATCGAATTTCATAAAAATTTATGTCACGCCTAGGGTAAACACCCCATTCTGAACTCAACAGTGGTTTCAGATTTCTAATCTAAATATCTATTTGGGATTTATTTGGTTTAATGTTACTCAATAAATTAATTTTATAAATTAATTTATCCAATGAAGTCGATAGTGTCTTCCCTATCTAAAAATTCCATACTAACTAGACTTAGGTCCCACCTAGGGTAAAATCTTAAATACATAAACAAATTTGTTCTCAAATTTCAAATATAATACCCCATTCATGAGATGTTTCACTTTTTCAATAAAACCATGCATTTGAAATAAAAATATGTTTAATATTTTTATAAAAATATTTTTGGGCTCACCGAACCTCAGAATCTGGCATCGCCTAAATTCATGGATCCTAAAAAAATACCATGAATATTCCAAAGTTTTACCTGGAAGAACGAGAGGCTCATCATTAATCATTTAATCCAAGGTTTTTGTCTCTGAAAGCACAAACTAAGTAGAATGGTTGGGGCATCGATCCTGTATCTGGAACATCCATAAATATTCACTAGATCAGGATTTAAAACAAAAGTTGAATTGTGAATCACCCTCATCACCTCCTCTCGTAATTTGATTAAAGTGATTACACTTACATTAAAAGGGATGATGGGATTAATTTCTTCATAAAATCGATCTGATGAAACTCCTATGGATATCTAGTCACTCAAGATATCTCAGTCTATATTCCCATGTAGTTACCAATTACTCTCCAAGGAAGTAGAAGGGTAAAAACCATCGACTAAATGTACATTGAATCATCCTCACCCATAAGGTTTTACAACAAATATTTTAGATGCTCTATCATCATTCTTGAAAATAGGAGACAGAAAACCTCATTGTGAGAATATTCTATCGTGGCCATTCCCTAGGTGGAACTCAAACTCATACCACTTTAACCATTGCAAGGTACACTGTCACTTTTATTTTTTAGAATGTATATCCTAGGAATCAGATCTTCGAATCTTCAACTTAATCCATGAGAGTTTTCATATAAATAAAATTATTGGAGTATATCTAGCTCTATTATCATGTGCCTCTCATTCTACAACTATGACACCGAGGACATGAGGGTTCCATCAAAAAAGACTACCACATACCAATACAATAAAGAAAGGTAAAGGATGCTGCTCATATGTCCTGTGAACTCTATTATGGTGTTTAACATGCCAAAGGGTGTCACTAATAACTCAAACAACTACATTGGATCTAGGAAGCCATGCTCAGTACATCCACCTCTCGGTCATGGATCAAGTGATAACCCATCATGATTTCATCCTATGATAACCACATCTCTCTAAAAACTAGTAAATGAACTCAACAATTATTGGGTATTGTTACTCTTCATTACATCACTAGAATTGGGAGACGCCCACCCACTCCTAACTTAAATCTCTTATCCCTCTCTTAGGAAAACAACCCATGTTATCCCAGGTCAACAGACTGGGTCTTATGAATCCCTAACTTTTTTAGACCCTCCAACCACACCAATAGCTCTCGTATCCCAATGATGACATACGATGTGCTAATACAGAAATCAGGCCACCCCTAGGGCAATTATATATAGAGGTCCATCTCACAGTGGGAAGGTGAACCCAACACGCCCTCAGGAAAGATTTAATCAATCCCAAAAATTGTTGTATGAAGCCTATAACTATTAAAAACTTCTACTCCAAGGGTAATACAATACATCTCTTGAATCAGGTGTAACATACTGTAAATGAGCTCATCATACTCCTTCTAAGGATTACTCCTCACCATGGTGGAAAACTTCATCCTACAAACTAGAAGCACTACCATACTCACTGGTAGTAATAATCTGAGTAAGGATGATCGATGACCAATACATATTAAGGAAACCATCACAGGGTCAAATTTACAATACAAAAATATTTCATGTGAGGCTTATTATATCTTCTTGATGCGTCAAGTCACACTGGTGGTAGAAATGTATGATAACTTGTCCTCTCTACAGGAGCCTCCAACACGAGGGTTGAATAAAAATTCCACCACTAGTGTAGACATGTCTTTAACAAGGGATATGTATAGGGAAATTTCGATAATGAATTTGTGGTACAATTACAACTAGAGAAGTGAAGAAATGTGTCATACAACGAATCACACTTGATGTCACTGAGCCTGAAACTCATACTTCCTTAATCTATCCATTCTATTTCCAACTTGTTCAACACAACCACGCCTCTCTCAGACACCTTATCACATCAATATTACCTCACATACAAAAGTAATATGAACTCACCCACCTCACCTTGATACTATTATAAAGATATCATATCCTTTTACACATAACATTACATGATTTTAAGAATAATTATACATCTGAAAATAGTACAAGGATTGTGAATTCCAGTGTCTTTGAAGAGTAGGTACATAAAATTACAAACATGGGACCAAAAAAATACATAATTATTTAATTCTTATAAAGAGCTCATAACTTCATCTAAGCCCTTATATCTTCAAAGGGAACCCTGGGAATCACATGAATGAATGGACGAGCTAAAATTCTAGTAAGGGAATAAACATAAGAATAAGGCTTTGGCACATGATTTAGAGATCATGATATAATGATATAAAATGGGATAAAGAATCATAACATATAAACATGGGATCATATAAAAATTAAATCATAGAAATGTGGAAGAAACATAAATCATGAATTTAGCATGATTCAAGTCCCATTGTATGTAGAAGAGCACAAGTCAAGGTTAACCACCAAGACAACTTCACATGGTTGCACAAGACAAGGCTATCCGCCAAGATAGTTTCACATAACATATCATGAGACTAAAATTTACCCAATTCATTAGAGATCTATCTGGGAACACCATTCCTAACATGTTCATGAATATTCTTTCCATAAAAGTATCACACATAATCAACCATACATAAAACTAACTGTTACCTAGAGATAGAATTTGGTATCATAATCATGAAATATGGAATAACAAATGAACGTATCATAAAAGTGTCCATGATTGAATGGAATTAGTTAATAAATAGAAAATTATAGGGAAAAATAGGCACAAATCATGATAAGTGATATTAACATGATGTACTAAAATGAAAAAGTGTTTTTTGGAAAATTTAGAATTTAAACATTTTCGTGCAGTTAAATGAAAATATCTAAGGTCATTTCAAAAATAAAAGGGAATGAACATATAAATATATAACCATAGGTGAAATAGGATGGATTTTAGAATAAAATTTTTTATTTTATAAAAAATGGTGGCTTAAAATATATTTGATTGTTTACATGATGATGGGTTAGAATTCATAAAGTTCCCTTATAAAGGGTTTCCCATCAAAAGGTATTGAGGAGGGAATCATTTAAAAACTTTTATATACCCAAGTGATATTTAAGTATGAATCTTGAAACAAGAGTTCAGATCATATACATCATATGTATAAGTTGTACATAAAAATAAAAGACAAATTCATTTGGGTAAACTAGAAGATAGAGAAACTCGAAGGAATATAAGAGGTTCAGGTAGAATCCCTTATGGAATATCATCATGAAATCAGGTGTACTTATGGGGGATTAATGAGAGATAAAGGGGTTTATCATCTTTTATACATCATTAGGGATGTATGGGGAATGTGATAAATCCTACCCTAACATTAGTAAAAATTCAAAAAAGGACATAACAGATAAGAGATCATTGAATAAATGTGAGAAAAAAAGACCCCTTACATTAATCCCGATGGTGTTCTTTTATTGATCTAAATGGCCTGAATAATCAAATTAGGTTATTTAATTAATAATTAAAGAAAATAAACTACATGTTTATTGTTTTTTATAACCTTATTAAGTCTATATACGTCTTATTTGTTGAGTTATATGGTTTAATTTCATTGTTTGGGAGTGTTTTCTTCCTTGGTTTTAATGATCGGTAAACTTATTATTATGTTAAAAAACATGTATGATGATAATGGTTGTACTGAATTGAAGTTATATGAAATTATTGAACATATATAATTTTACATGGTCATAAAATTCATTGGTTATTTTGAGTGAAGGTGAATCATTATATAAATCATTAATGATAAACGCTAGGATTAATTTGGCAATTTGGATAATAATTAACTGTTTTTGTATTATTGTTTTACATCATGAGTAAAAAAGGATTAAAAAACATCATATAAAATAAAATACATGTTTAATAGTCTGGTTCTTCCATAAAAAATGTTTCATGACCCGAATTGATGATTGTAATAGAAATTGAAAACTCGTCGTCCTTGTTTGTAATAAATTAACACATCTTAGACAATGTTTCAATTTATTTCATTTAAAAGGATGGGAAAGGATATATGAAAATGAATTATCCCATTATCATAAAATAATTAAAGTAAATTTATTGTACTATATTTTTCATACCATTTGGATGAGGATAGTTTAGGAAAGAAAATAGATCAAAGGAACATGAATAGAAAATGAAAGAAAAAAAATAGGAATTCATCCCTTGATTTAATCTTCCTTAAGAGCCTCTTAAGGGGAGAGGATTTGGTATTTTGAGGATAAAAATGGAAGATTGATGTGGGGGATGATCTTGGGGAGAGATTTGGTTATAATTTAGGGAAGTCACATGTCTTTATAGGAGTGAATAGAATAATGGAGTGTGGGTGGTTTTTATTGTTGAGGGGAAGAGGTTTTTCTTAATATTTTAATCATTAGTTTCTTATTTTTCCCCAACACAAGAAATAGTGATGAATCCATTTCAAAAAATAGTAATAAGTTAAAGTGAATTCGAACTATGTTTTCTTATATCAGCCATGATGCTAGGAAATGTCCATTTAGCTTATAATGTATATATATATATATTGTAGATTACTGTATTCCACTATTCATAGGTAATTGAAGTATTTTAGAGATATCCCAAAAATTCACCATAACTATTTTTTAATGTGTAGAATCAAAAAATGAAATAAATTTTTCAAAAAAAATCAATGTATGATTAATTTAATTTTTAATTAAAATCGTAATTTACTTGAAAAATACAGATTTTAAAACTATGACTTCTTTTATAATGCATCCAAAAATTTCATAAGGTCTTATAAAATTATCAAAAAAAAAGAGATAAAATTTTTAATTTATGACAAACTTTTAGGAAATTGTTTTTTATTAAATTAATTTATTTACTTTTATTAATTATTTGTGACTTAAAAATATACCAATACTTTTACTATGGTTATATTATCACTTATAATATGCCTAAATTTTATTTATAAATTCAAGGATGAGGTTACTATTCATTTGAATGATTTACTATTCATAAGGTTCATATTACTATTCATAAGGTTAACATTACTATTCATAAGGGTCATTTACTATTCACCAAAAATTATGTTTTGTCTTACCGGACTCCAAACAACTTACTTATCGCAACCATGTATGTCTGATTTCTGAAATTCATATCATAGAAGTGATAGTATTATATATAAATGTCACATAGTACTTAGTAGTTCATTGTGTAGTGATTTCATGTGTTTATATAAAATAATTATGAGAAGGGAATTACCATTGATAAAAAATTGGGTTGTTACATTATTCCACCATTATGAAATTTTGCCCTCAAAATTTCATTTTACATTCTAAGCCACAAATAGGTGTGGGTAATATTCCTTAATTTCCTCCTCCAATTCCCATGTTGCCTCTTTATACTTGTGGTTTGTTCATAGTACATTGACCATGTGATTAGTCTTGTTTCGTTGAACTTTATCTCTATGATCCAAGATCTCTACTAGATGCTCCTCATATGAAAGATCATTCTCCAACTGTACCACCTATAAAGATATTACATGTGGATGATTTGGTATGTACTTACTTAAGAGGGATACATGAAAGAGATTGTGTTCGTTAGACATGGTAGGTGGAAGTTCTAGTAGATAGTCCGCATCCCCAACACTATCAAGAATCGCGAAGGGGTTGATGTACCTGGTAAATAACATTACTTTCTTCCAAAACCTCATGTACTTCTTCCGTGGATATATGAATTGAAATAACATGTCTTCAACTTTGAACACATGGTCTCGTCAACAACTGTCTACTTAACTCTTCTGTTGACTTCTCGGCTTATGTGATGTGTTGTTGAACAGTTTTCACCTTCTCTACCATTTCATCAACCATTTCAAGTCCTATCTTTTTATGCTCACTGAATTCATCCTAACACACTGGTATTTTTCACCTTTTACTATAAAGGGATTCATATGGTTCCATTCAGATACTCGAGTAGAAACTATTGTTTTAAAAGAATTCGACCAGTGGAAGATATCGATCCCATCCTCCTTTGAAGTCCATAGAACATGATCTCAGTATATCTTCTAGTGTATAAATTATTTACTCAGCTTGTCCATCAGTTTGAGGATGATAAGTCGAACTGATATTCAATTTAGTGCTTATAGAATATTAGAGACTTTTCCAGAACATCAAGGTGAATCTTGGATCTATATCAAATATAATAGATATTGGTACACTATTCATCATTACAACCCGTTTGATATATATCCATGAAATTTTATCCAATGATAAGTCCTCACAAATTGTGACAAAGTGAGCTATCATTATTAGACGATCCACAATGACCCATATAGCATTGTTTCCTCTATATGTCCTTGGATGTCCAGTGATAAATTCCATGGTGATGTTCTCCCACATCCATGTTGGTATGGCTAGTTGTTTCATCATCCCCTTAGACTTATATCTTTCAGACTTCACTTGTTGACATACCAGGAACATTTATGTATACTCAACAATCTCATTATTCATATTATCCCACCAAAAGTTCTCTCAAATATCTAAAAACATCATTGTGGTCCTCGGGTGAATAGATAAGGTTGATCTACATTCAAAACCACCTTCTATATCCCTTTGTTTTATGGTACACATAATGATGACCCAAATCTTACAATTCCTTCCTCATCAATCATGAACTCAGAGGATTTTCCATTTATAATGGATTCCACCATTTTATGAATTTCCACATCTTTTCTTTGAGAATCCGTTATTTTCTCCATGAGGGATGGCAGAACAATCATTTGAGAAAATATTAATGATGTTTCTCCCTTAATTATTCCCATTTCCATCCTCTAAAAATATTATAAGATAATATCCTTTTCAATTCTCATCACAGATAAAGATGTAGGATCATTTATAATTAGAGCATCCTCTACCTTTTTTGGCTTATTGGGATAGTAGTGGATTGAGAAGTCATAATCCTTGATAGTATCTATCCATCTTCATAGGTGTATATTAAGGAATTTTTATGTGAATATATATTTGAGACTATTTTGATCAATATATATCTTACACTTCTCCTCCTGGAGATAATTCCACCATATTTTTAATGCAAAGATCCCAACATCGAACTCCATATAATGCATAGGATTTTAATGCCCATGAATTTTTAGCTACCTTGAGGAGTAGTCTATAACTTTATGATTTTTCATCAGCACATAGCATAATCCATTCTTTGAAGAATCAATATACACCACAAAAAATTTCTCCACTTGTTGAGATTGTGAGTACTTGCGTAGTGATTTTCCCTTTTTCAACTCCTTAAAACAGTCTTCACATCCCTGATACTAGAAAAACAATAATCTATTCAATGTCAGCTTGGTAATTGTGTTTTAAAATCCTTATAATTTCTTCAAAAATTTTTGATAATACCTAGATAGACCCAGAATGCTGCGGATCTCCATTACATATGTCATCATAGGCTGCTATTTAACCGCCTTTGTCTTGGAAGGGTCCACAGATAACCATTCGCTAGTGATAACATTCCCCAAGAATGATACTTTCTCCATCCATAACTCACATTTATAGTTATATTAATACAACTTTAACCTTCACAAAGTCTTTAAAACAGTATGAAAATTCTCATCATATTCCACCTTGCTCTTGGAGTATATCAAAATATTGTCGATAAAGGCTACCAACAAGTACTTGAGGTAATCTCTAAAGACTCTATTCATTAATTCCAATGTAATTTATGCATAATTAGTGAACATGAATGGTGTCACCATGATATCAAAGTTCCCATACCTCGTTTGTAATGTATTCTTGGAAATATCTTCATTCCTCGACTTTATTTGGTGATATCTCGTCTGAAGGGCTACCTTCAGAGAAATAACTAGCCTCAAAAAGTTGATCAAAAAAGTCATTTATCCATGGTAGGGGATACATGTTCTTTGTAGTTATTTTATTGAGCTCATGATAATCAATGTAGAGGTGCATTGATCTATTCTTCTTCTTGATTAAGAGGACTGGTGCGCCCCATGGTGAAGCACTTGGGCATGTAAACCCCTTATCAAGATTCTCTTATAGCTACTTCTTCAACTCCTCCAGCTCTACGATGGCCATTCTATAAGGTTTCTTTGATAGGGGAGGAGATCTTGGAAGAAGTTAAATTGATAACTCAACCTCTCGATCAGGGAAAATATCAGGATTCTCTTTAGGGAATACATCATTATAATCCCTCACGATGGTCATGCCTTCAAGAAATATTCTCTCCCTTTATCAATAATTCTAGCAAGACATTCTTGACAATAATGAATTAATATCCAAACATGAGACAATGATTATAAATGAGATTCATCTTCCTCCTTAAACTTGTAATGAATTGGAGGATGCTTCAGGATGTGAAAAGTGATATCCCTTTCCTAACAGTTGATGCAGGCATTTTATAATTATAGCAAATACATTCCCAAGATAGAATCAAACTCCACTAAAGTATGTATGATGAGATTTTATGGGAGGTTCAGTCCACAAACGTTATCCAGGGAGGAGTTACAAACCATTGACACGATAATTTCATTATTCTCTTTTATCATAGATAACCCATCCAAAAAATTTTGAGGTGGTGTTTGAATAGTTATATTAAGCTTTCCAGATATGAAAGAATGTGTAGAACTAGAATCAAATAGTATGTTCTCTAATTTTGAATGAATAACTAGTGTACCTATAACCATATCGTTGTTCGACTCCACATCAGTAGTAGTGGTAGTATAATCCCTACTTATTTTCCTTAGAGGTTGTTATTTATTACCTTCGACATCCATCAGCTTAGGTAAATTGGTCACATAATGCCCCTGATCCTCGCAGTTGTTACATTTCACTACAGGCTAATTATTGATATGAACCTTTATTTCATATTCCAAATAAGTGGAATTTTCCATATCTATTCTATAATTTTTATCCAGATGTCCCAACTTTCAAAATTTGATGCAATTCCTGGTTCCCTAAATACTGTTCTCTAGATACTTCTTCCCATTATTTTTACACATGGGATGATCAGGATTCCTTCCATCATGGAATTTTTTTTGTAACCACCAACATTAGATTCTATTTTCTTCTTTTTTCACTAGGCCCATGATACCACTAAGAGTCTCTGATATCTATTTCAACCATAAGGGCACAATATACAATCTCTTTATATCTATAGAAGTCTCAAATCTCCAAATATTTTCATAGAATTAGATTCTGTATGCTAATGGAGTGATCCACCTTGATTTTAGGGTTCGTGAAAAACGCTAGGCATACATTGGAAGCCTTGGAAATTTTGGTTCATACGCCCTGATTGACTCATGTTCCTTCTACTTGAGTCTAAGGAACTCACATTACATCATGATATAGAGGGTTTGGGGAAAATAATTAATTAAAAACATTCTCTTGAATTCCATGCAATCCATGGAATAAATTTCTTCTATTGGATTCATATTCTTGATTAGTGTCCCCCACTGATCAGATTCCCCATCAAAACGATAGAATGCTAGTACAAATTTCTCTTCTTTTGAGCAATGGTGGACATAGATTATCTTTTCAGTACAGTTAAACCTCTTTTTTGTGAGGATGGGATCATAAGATCCACTAAACAAGGGAGGCCTTTCCCACATGATGTATTCAATGAAAACATTCTCTTTCCTTAGAGGAGGAGGGTTTTCTACAGGATTCACATTATTATTCATAACATTAGCCAGCTGATCAAGTACTATCATGATGTTTTGATCACCCGTTCCCATCATATTAGGCATATCGTTCGATAAATCATCACCCTCCATATAAAATTAATTGTTGGGACATGTTCTTCTATTTATCATTATTAACAAAGAAATAAAACATAGAATTATATGGCTTGGATACATATATATTGAGTATAAAAAAGAAACATTGAATATAAGAGGATAAACTTATAAAGGAGATGTATATCTTAACTTGTGATTCCCTATGTTTGAATCTAGGTTATCTTTAATCTTTTTTTAATCTTATTTTCATATGGTATTTTTTTCATTCCCTTAATAATGTATTGTACCAAGATCCTGAATCTACTAAATAATATCCTCTGAGAGTGTCAAACCAATAGTGTAACAAGTCCCATTGTCATGCACCTGTTTTCGTTTGATTCTAGATCAATGTAGTGTTTTTGGGATTTACCCCTAGATACAGCTATGTTAGAGCCACCTCTACCTGTTTATATCCAAAAAGGGATGTATTTTCTCAATAAACTACTTACTCTATACTTACAAAAATTTAGTGGTGTTTTCTCATACTTAGTCTCAAAATTAAGGTTCTTACTAAAGATCTCTATTCCTAATCTACCAAAATAACTAGACCATCCTATGAAACGATATATATAAACCCTATTATTTTACACATAACATTACATGATTTTGATCATAATTATAAATCAGAAAACAATCCAAGTATCGTGAAGTCAAGTGTCTTTGAATACTAGGTACATAAAATTGAAAACATGGGACTAGAAAACACTTCTTTACATAATATTCATAAAGTTATGCTAACATCCTTTTATCACTTACATCTGTAATGGGTACCCTGGGGATCACATGAAAGAAGGGGTGAGATAAAAGCCCAGTAAGGGAATAAACATAAGAAAAAGTCTTTAGCACATGGGTTAGTGATCATGATATAATGACATAAAATGGCATATAAAATCAGAACGTATAAACATGTGTTCATATAAATCAGGAATCATATAAATTTGGAAGCTACATAAATCATGAATTTATCATGAGTCAAGGCTCGTTGCATATAGAGGAGCACAAGTCATGGTTAACCACCAAGACTGTTGCATATAGTAGCACAAGCTAAGGATAACAGCCATGCCTGTTGCACATAACGTCTCTGGAGACTGAACATTACCCAAATAATTTTACTGATATTTGGGAGCAACCATCTTAACTTGTTCAATAATATGATTGCCACAAAAAGAATCATACATAATCAACCATACATAAATGTAAGTGTTACATAGAGAAAAAAATTGGGTATCATAATCATGACATAATGTTTAACAAATAAACATATCATAAAATTATCCATGAAGGAACTGAATTATAGAATTCATGAACTATTGTAGGTATAGATATGCAAAAATCATGATAAGAAAATTCCCCTTGAATTAATAAAATGAAATAAGAGTTTTTTTGGATACTTTTGAGTTTAAACATTTCCATGTGGTTAACGGAAAATATCAAAGGTCATTTTAAAATTAAAGGGGAATGATCATTTATATAAAACAACAAGTTAATTAGGAATAATTTAATAATAAAAATTGGTGATTCATAAATAAAATCTTTGATTAAAAATATATTATATAGTGAACATGATGATGGGTAAGAATTCAGAATGTTCCCCTAAAATGGGGTTGCCTATTGAAAAGTATTGTGGTGGAAATCATTTAAAAACATGTATATGCTTGAAATAGAAGGAGATATGGATCATGAAATATGATTTTGGAACATATAAATAGTATATATGTGTTTTACAAAAAAATAAATAAAAACATCATTTGAATAAAAAGAAAGATAGAGAAACCATAAGGAATATAAGAGATTCGGGTAGAAACCCTTAGCATGGTATCAGGTGTACTTAAGAGGGCTTAATGAGAGGTAAATGGGTTCCTCATCTTTCAAACATCATTATTTATGTATGGGGATGGTGAAAAACCATACCCCAACAATAGGAATTATGCATAAAATTACATACCATAGAGGAGATTCTTGAATAAATGTGAGAAAGAGAGGATACCTTACAATATGCCTAACAATGTTTTTTCTTGATTTTATGACTTTAATAATCAAATTAGGTTTATTAATTAAAAATTAAAAAACCTAAACTACATGTTATTTATTTTTTATAATCTTATTTGGTTTATCCAAGTCATTTTTTATGAGTTAATAGGTTCAATTTAAATGTTTGGGACTGTTTGATTCCGTAGTTTTAATGATTGGTTCACTTATATTCATATTCAGATAACATGTATGATGAAAATGGTTGTCCAGAGTTGAACTTATATGAAAGCAGTGATCATAAAAAATATTACAGGGTTATAAAATTCATTTGTTTATTTTAAGTGAAGGTGAATCATTATGTAAAACATTAATGGTAAACTCTTGGATTAATTTTGTGATTTTTCTCATAATTAACTTGTTCTGTATTATAATATTACATGAAATGTTAAAAAAGAATTTCATAACATCACATATGATAAACATACATGTTTAATATTCTATTTCAACCATAAAAATTGTTTCATGACCATAATTGAATATTTTAATAGAAATTGATAATTTGTCACCCTTGAATGTGATAAATTAACATATTTAGGATGGTGTTATCTTTTATTATGTATAAAAGTAGGAGAAATGATATATAATAATGAATTACACCTTTCGAATAAATATAATTCTAGTAGATTTATTATACTATATTTTTTATACCATTATAATGGGGATAGGTTAGGGAAAAAATAGAATAAATGAGCATGAAAAAATATAAAAGAAAAGAAAAGAGGAATTTACCACTTGATTTAATCAACATTGAGAGCCTCTTAAAGGGAGATGATTTTGTCATTTGAGGATACTAATCGATTATGGATGTGGGGTTGTATCATTGGGAGATATTTGGGCATACGTTTGGGAAGGAACAAGGCTTTAGAGGATTCAAGAGAAGTGGGGTGTGTGGGTGTTTTTTATAGTGGAGGGGAGAAGGGTTTTTTTAATATTTTAGTCATGAGTTTATTATTTTTCAATAAGACAAGAAATAGTGATGATTCCATGAACATAAATATTTATAATTTCATGTGAATTCTATTTATTGTTTCTTATATCATCCATGACGCTAGGAATAGATGATTAACTTATAATGTATATATACTGTAAATTGCGGTATTTAACTATTCATCAAAAAATTCAAGTATTTTAGAAAAATATAAAAAAATAACTCTAAACATTTTTCAATGTGAATAATCAAAAAATGAAATGAATTTTTCAAAAAATAAATATTATATGTATTATTAGTTTATTTTTTTTTAAATCATAATTTACAGGAAAAATACAAATTTATAAACTATGACTTATTTTATAATGCTTTCAAAAATTAAATAAGGTCTTATAAAATTATCTTAAAGCCAAAAGACATAAAATTGTTAATTTATGAACACCTTTTATTAATATAAGTTATATTTTAAATAAATTAATTAATTTTAATTAATTATTTATAACATAACAAAACACTAATAATTTTACTATTATCATATAATCACTTATAAAATTCCTTAATTTCATTTATACAATCAAGGGAGAGATTAAAATTAATTTTTATGATTTATTATTCATAAGGGTCATATTACTATTCATAAGGGTAAAATTTATATTCATAAGGGTCATTTAATATTCCTCAAAAAATTATGGTTTCCTATCAAACTACCAACATCTTACTGATCGTAACTGTGTATGGCAGATTTTTGAAATTCAAATCAGAGAAGTGAAAATATTATGTTTAAAGGTCACATAGTACTTATTAGTTCATTGTTTTGTGATTTCATGTGATTATATGTCATAATTATAAGAAGGTAATTTCCATTGATAAAACATTAGGTCAATACATATTCTCTTTGGGGCGTCACTGACTTGACTGCATGGTTTTAGATCGTGTAACAAGAATGTGTCTCATTGGAGGAAGTGTCCTTATTTCATAAATGTATTAATACATATATAACATCATAAAAACTTGGATTTATTGAAGTACCACATCTCCCCGGATAGGTCTCACCATGAGGAACACCATAGAAATGGGTTACATCAAAGCGGGATATCCAAACCACAAGATCAGGCTTGACCTCAACTAACAGAAAAGGGATTTTGGATTAACATGATACTTAGAAGATCTCTATCTCCAAAACCTGAATTGTGCACTAAGTATAGGCGTTTAACATTCAAGTATCACTAGAACCAACTATTTCTCTACGAATAACTTTGGTTGTGAGTGGAACCACCCAATCAGCCAGGATCTACACAAGTCTGAGAACTCAGTTCCACTTCCTAGGTATTTGTATAAATACAGAACCTTAGCGACCTCTAGAACTAAATTTTTAGAGTGCAAAAAGCCAAAATGGATCATCAACCTAATATGTTGGTACTATCTTCTTCTCGACATATGAGGGTACTACTTTCTTCATTCCTAGAGGAAGAAGCTCATGGGAATGACCTTGAATTGAGGCCCTATCTCTCATCATTTCATTATCACGATTAGGAAATAGTATCCTAGTTGGATTTCAATACAGATTCATCTAAAAAATGATAAAGACATACCACGGTCAAATTGTAATATATATATATAAGGCATAGATTAATAAATAAGGACAGTCAAAGACTCAATCCTATGTGATTCATGCACCATTGATCCCTACATCCATTGTCTTTGTATTCTGAGTCAACAATAAGGAATGTGTGTTCAAGGAGAATGTATTCTTCATCCACCCACACCATCATTAGATTCCCAAGTCTGAGAGTTTCACTCGAGACACATTGATATTGTTTCTCAAGTCCCTACCAAATCCTCGTAAGGGGACTACTCCAGATAATTCCCCCTGGAATGAATGACTCTAATACCATTATTTCATGACCTGACAAATGATTGGGATCGAGATATAACTACCCCAATCCCATATCCATAAACCAGTGGGTTATGAGAATAATCAAAGGGATAACTAGCTTGGGGATGTCTAGTCCTATGTACATGTACATAAAAACACATACATTTCATTGTAGAAGTGCATATAGAACGATTAAAAGATGAAATACATGTCTAAAATATAGAAAGAAGGCATAACTTCTAGGGTGTGAAAGTGTACAATAATGCAGGCCAAAATGTAAGGGGGAAAATACTTGAACAACTAGATATATGTCCAAAAATGACCAAATTAGAAAATTAAATTTCTAAGAGATCCCAACTCTTGAATCCCAAGATTTGACAACCATATGCAGTCCAAAGTACCATTTATCCCTAATCACCTCTGAAGTCACCATTGACATATCAGTCATCTTTATAAGATATGACATGTGCGAGAAAAGCCCTATTATGGGAGATTATATACATACCTAGTAGGAAGCCCAGAAATATGAATGTGGAGTATTAAGAGGTATAGTAGGAATTGAAATCTAGTAGATACAAGATACAATCAAGGAGAACAACTCAACCCAATATATGAGTGAATGTAACCTCATCCAAACACAAGGGGCTTGAAACGGTGAGTAGATGATTTACATGTCAAGTATTTTCCACCTATAGCCGGCGAGTATACTCATCCAATTAGGAAAATTTAATCATGTAAATAATGTGTAATACTTCACATGACTTTGAATCTTATGGAATAAGAGTTACCAAATCCAAGGGAATGGATATAGAAGAATATATATATATATATATTCAGTCAAAGAATCCCAAATGAGAGAGTAAGGCGATCTCTATCTCAAATATTAACCCAATAATAATAGTATGGCGTTGTTCAAAAAGACCATCAATGATACCCAACATATCACACATCTTCTCAAAAGTAATTGTGCAAGTCAAACCATGCCTAGTCACTATTTTAAACAATTGAGGGGCTAAAAACTAAATGTAGGGGACCCGAGTCCAAGTGCATCAGTGGGTTACACTCTGATAGTATCCATAGAGGACATGCACCCTAATGTGGTAGGGGTTTTCCATCTTGTGTAACAAGTACTTGTTCTCTATTTGACAAGGCGTTCCACTCAGTTAATAGAGGACCTATGACTAAGATTTTGCAGGTTTGACTCTATAGGTTAGGGACCCATTCCCTATTTTATAGGGGTTCCAATTGTTAAGAATCTATACAGTACCCGCACACATAATGATATTTAGTTCCACTTTAATGGTTGAGTGTAATATCCCAACCTATATTTTAATAAACCGGTGCACCAAGCTTGATGGTTACAATGCCTCAAGCATGAATCCTCAAACTCCATAGGATGCCGGCTAACATCGAGGACCTATGAGTGATAGTGGGGATACTATTCCATCATATCAGAGTAAGAAAAAAAATTAAATATATTAGTATCATATAGAACTATAAAAATAGATACTGGAATTGGTGAATAAAATGAAATAGAACATGTCGTGATAAAAAATTAAAATTATATAAAAAAACACAATGGAATACATACACCACTATACATCAATTGGAATGACCATAAATATTTAGAAATAATAAAGAAACTGAAATAAAATTTCAACGTTATACTACAATCTCCATTCCATACAACTTACCTAGTCTCCGGACTCTATCGAACTACACTAACCCCATCATAAGAACCCACATGAGAAGCTTTGGCCAAACATGAGACTATGAGCCTCAGTCTTATCCACCATGTAAACCATGATTGACCTGAAAAGATGACATAAGGTATACACATACACCAAGGTGAATGTGTAGGGGTGAGAAATAATCACACTAGGCCCCCTTGATGAAGAACATATAAATATGTTTCTATAAGTGTATGTAAAAGAAAGAGTGCTCAGACTAGATGGGGCACAACTGAAAAGATAGGTAAATCCAATAAACATGAAACTGCATTTGAACTCCAAGTCTGTGATCTCATCCAACTAGGAAAGTGCCACCATATATTTCCATATATATATATGTATAAATTTATAGTCCCATATATATACATATTTAAATAAATATGAATATTCTTGAATAAGTGAATAAAATAACATAAAACCTAAAAATAGTTGAACATTGGGTCCATAATCTTGATCTCCTGGACATAATGTGCAAGGGAATTGAGTTATATATCGTATAACTCAAGTCATGTATCATTATGATGGTTCATGTGTTTGTAATCCTAATCGACATGTGCCTACATAGCCCAAATATGGAAATATCTCTATATATGATACGTCGCCATAGGGGGATACTCATCATACACCTAGGTTTACACATACTTACCTCCAACCCATAAAATCATGGATTATGGATAAGTAAATCCAGATATCCTATAAATGGTCAATGAGCTAGATGCCATGTTTCTCAGTCACTATAAATCCAATACAACCTATGATCCCTATGTCTCTATCCATATGGATTCATGGGATTTGGGACATAGATAATCCCTATGGTGTTTCCATAAGGCAGTTTGTAAGGATGACTCATAGGTGAGACACCAAGCCCACCCCTCGGAGTATGTAATAATCGAGAGTACAATCATCCCTATCATTCAGAAGAGCGTAATCATTCTTGGTATCTAACAATTTGAGACTCCATGCTCTACATCATAGTTACGTAACTGATCAGAGAGAGCATAATCATCCCAATCCCTTGGTAGAGTGTAATCTTCCATGACTATAATCAGACTGAAGAGAGTGTGATCATCTTCATCACATATCAAATAGAGGAGATAATAATCACCCTCCTCACTCGAGAGAGAAGAATCATTTACAAGTATAATTACTAGAGATGTCATGCCTATATATCATATTAGCAGGCTAGATAGTCGGATACCATGAAACACATCTATAAATCCCAATAATACAATAATAAAAATATACAGGCTCAACAAAAAGTCCTACGTAGTACCTATGGGTATAGAAATAAACATAATAAATAACATGTATCAATAGATGGATCTGAAGAATAATGTATGGGACTACAAAATAAAAATAAATACACCTCGCATCAGGCTCAAAATCCACCAACTAGCAAGCATCTCTGGTAACATCACTACATCATTAATAAACATGTGAAAGATAAAAAAAAATATTGAGGGTGGTCGAACCCCTAAAACTAACATTACCATCACCAACCCATGGGCTTACAAGTTTGGAATTGATTTTAAAGTGACACTTGATACCATCTCTACCCAAGATCGATGTACTAACACAGCGTCAGTCAAACAGTGGAGCACCTGCTAGGTCCATCAAGTAAAAATAATGAAGAGTAATACTACATGGGATCCTCATTTTCTAAAAATAAGTGAAGGAATCCAAATTTGGATGCTTATCTAAAATTAGAAAAGGATGAATCCTCTAATTGTAAACAGGGAGGAGGCATCCTACACAAGATAATGGGAACTACACAAAGGTGAATCTGTCTTTTAGGGGACCCTCTATAATTGTATAATAAATTAGATGGATCCAAAATGGAATCCTCGGAATAGTACACAGGTAATGGAATCCTACAAGGGACTTCATAAGTTAGAATGTAAGCAAGGAATCCCTTAGGAGTCCCAGTCTAATATGAAGAAGATAGAAAAATCCTAGACAAGATCCTCTAGGTCAAAATGTAAATAGAAGAATCCTATAAGGGATCCTCGAAAACAACCTACTCATCGCCGCTCATGATAGATGGGAAAAACTCCAAATGGATATGTTCTCAAAGGAAAAGATACAAAGTCATTAGTCATGAAAGATACCTCACATACCTTATCATATCAGGGTCTCGAACTAGGTTGGTTCGAACACCCAATCAATTACTCTTATTATAAGTATCTCATTCAGGAGATGAATGAATTTGATTACTGAAGGAAAAACCTGTCTATTTACTAAAAGCATGAAGCACCACCTAGGAATCCTCAAAAAACTTCATTGGTCTTACAATTGCGATCTGCATTAAATAAAACAAGAAAAGAACTACTAATTTATCCAATTCTAACTCCTTGGTGAAAATATCTGAAAAACACTCAATGTTTAATAAGGGAAGAGTATACAATGTGTTACCATGGTATATGGTGAGTTTCCTCAGGGCCCCACATGGACATGTACTTAATCTAGTACATGGAATGTAAATTCCCATGTACATTGTATATAAGAGGGGTACTCAGTGTTTACCCTACATAGGGTACCTTCCCATGTCCCTCAAGTGACATGGACATGTACATGGCATGACTGTGTACTTTTACATGATGTACTCCCCACACGGGGTCTAGAAGCATACTCCAAATAGTTGTGTGCCAATACATGGGAAAACTGGACGAGTACTCAGTTATAAGACCGAGTCCCAGTAAATGGAAACTACACCATGGTACATGATTTATAATTCAAGAAATATGTATTCCATAAATATAAAGAACACACAACTTGTGTTCCCTAAACCACACACTGTGTAGATGGGTTTTTCCAAACAAAAATACCATGAATCGCCCCAAAACCCCAATTTTCATCCCAAAACAAGTAAATCAGGTCACAATGGTAAATAATAAATAATATAGGGGTTTACAAGCACAAAATGTTTAAAATATTATAATTTATTTGAAAGATAAAAAAATTATATGTTTGGGAGGAATTCACTGATGCTTTTCACGTTTCAGTGGTCCACGGTTGCCGCATGTCGATCTGGCGTATCCTAAGCTCAGTGTTGGTACATCCCCCCTCCCCATTTCATGCTCCATATACCATCCTCTTCTTTTCCATGATAACTATATCCAATGTGGGACTATGTTAGAATATAGGAGGAAAAGAATAAAAGAAAAAGAAATGAAAGAAAACAAAAAAAAATAAAGAATAGAATAGAAAAAAGGGTCACGACGAACCCCGATGCCCAACCTGAGTTTTTTCCTACCAAACAAACACCTCATTCTAGACTAGATGGAAGATATGAAATATCAATATGATTCTTTGTTCAAAAGGTATCACCAAAAAAACCTATGCGAATAATTTGATACTTAATTTATAAAATTTTAATTATTATTTATCCTCTGAAATTTAAAGAGCTTATAATTCTACCTAACTTATAAGCTAAGGTAAAAAATCCAAATATTAGATAAATAGAGTGGCTATAAAAATTATCGAAGGTCATATACTATATGAAATGTTCATTTTACCTTTTGCGATCATCTGAAAACAAAAAATTAAATTTCTGCTAAGAAATTCAATCCAGAAAAACACGGTTCCTTAAAATCTCCCCACAATAAACCTTATCATCCCTAAGAAACATGGTGGTAATACTCGTATTTATTCCCATCACCTAAGAATATTCACAAGAAAGATATCTAGCCTATCCAACAACTGGTCTCATAGTGTGGAAAATAAATGTCTCCCACATGGAAGACATTTAACTGTGATTTATTTGGTACTCTCCACCATAAGAATGCCCTTATAATCATTTATCAATAAAACTCTGAGTTCAACAGCCCATGAAAAACTTTAATGT
This sequence comes from Viscum album, assembly GCA_963277665.1. Lineage (NCBI taxonomy): Eukaryota > Viridiplantae > Streptophyta > Magnoliopsida > Santalales > Viscaceae > Viscum > Viscum album. The sequence continues at coordinate 1,515,929,512 of OY728150.1, forward strand.
TTAACTAAAATTTGGGTCACTTTCTTAAAATTTCCAATGCTGCACTCCCCACCATATATATCACCTTACACTGCTCCTTGAGTACAACATCGACAAGTTTCCTTCTTCAACCACAAAGGAAAATTACAAAGAAAATAAATAGAGCTCAACATAGGGATAATTCTCTCATAGTGTACTGAAGATGAATTCAATATAGAGAGTGATCTTCTATAAACAAGAGTACAATAATATTGTATAATGGTTTATAAAAATCTTCTAATTCATTCGCACATACTATCAATACCTCACCACGTCTCAGAAATGGGATGACCATCTTACAATACACTAATTATTTTCAATATCACCTCTATTACTAAGGGAAATTAAAAATTTCACTAAAACTATGAGGGTAGAATGACCACAAAATTCAATGTAAACATTACTACTATACTCTAACATGGATACTCATTGATTTAAAAAATAAAGTTACTATATGAAACCAATATATACCTTTACCACCTGACTTGTGCTCCAAAATCATATAGTACAAGGCTATGATGGTAGTGATAAATAGAACATCAGTACCATTAATCTAGAATCCCCCTTGGAATTCCTATTCATAATCATACACCTCACCCATTTTTCAATTTATTCCATGATCTCCCATCACCTGACATTGTTCCAATCACGAACATCTACCCATTCTCGGACTACATTAGCAAAAGAAGAAATGATGGTTGATTGGGTCTGAAACCCAAACATTCCTTCCTATCAAATCCAGTCTTGAAACAAAAGCATTGAAGGTTTTTGTCAAAATATTAATGCATCAATATGCATATAACCCAAAACAAGAATCTACCTATTAGTGTCTAAGTCAAAACTTAGGGCCTCTATGTCTCCCAAATATCCCTATAGAATCAATCTCAAAACTGGGTCACAAGGTCTAACCCCCTAGGAAAAAATATGAAACATCCCCATATAAGGTAATGATCACAACAACCTATGAGGTTAAAACCTAAAAACATGAACTATAAGGGACCTGATCCTCACCTATAATCCTTATAAGGAACTACTCTCAAGAGGTCACGATACCAATGAAGAAGAGAGACTGACCTAACACTCACCAAGAATCCGAATATAGTATTACCCCATAAAGTTCTAGTTTGCATGAATGGTCCTAGTATCTATCGACATCGTACTCAGTTATCCAATTGGATAACCATGACTAGTGAATCAATACCCTACAAAGGGGTATGATAGTAAGGAATCACATTCCAAATTGACCTACTAGGGTCACTATACCTCCAGCTCATGTGGAATGATTAATAATAATCAACACTAATGCATCAACATAGATCCTAATAACCAAACATCAGAATAAAATACATATTTTTATGTTTTCCATATTTAATAGGTCTAACTCATCAGTAAAAATCACACACTTGAAGGCCTATATACTATGAAGAATATGAGATTAAAATGATGCATGTGATACCTCTTACTATTTCTTTCCAATAGTAAAAACCCATCAATAGACTCTTTCAAATGTATAATATCCATAAATATATAGTAAATCATAACATCCACACAAAATATGCATCACACAAGGTGAAAATCATATAAAATTGTTACATCGCAGAACAAAACAAAAATCCAATACTATGGAAACCAAGAATTATTAACGGAACAAGTGTTATCAACAAACCAGTTTTATATCCATCGCATGATTAAACACATTCCTAAAAATCTTTTTTACTATATCACAAATAGTAAACACCACGAAAAGAAAAGATCTTATACCACTTTGTAAAATCCTGACCTGGATGCCACTAAATCGGTGCTCTGAGCCGGTTGATTACGAGGCCTCAAGAACACTTGCCTATACACTGGATATCTTCGACTAGTAGCGAGGTACTAGGGGGTGATAATTGGCAGACTATTCCTTCATATCAGAGTAAAAAATAGAATAAATAACTAAATATCATAAAAAAATAAACATAGTGAAAAAGATGTAATCAAAATAAAATATAATAAGATGTAATAGTAAATGAAAATGATATAAAATACTGAAAAACTATGTTATACATACAAGACTGGTCTCCGAAAAGGCTAACCATATAGATATAGAAGTATGAAGAAAATGAAATATAATTAGAAAGACCTACTACTAAATCTGAGATAGACCACATATGCGGTCTCCAAACTATGTTGAACTACACCAGCCAGCTTAGAAGAACCCAAATGAGTAGCCCAGCTCGATAATAAAACTCTAGGCCTCATCCCTATCCACCATGAAAACTATTCTAAACTTTAAATGTATGTAAAAATTTTACACGTACACCAAGGTTCATTGTAGGGGTGATAAATAATCTCATTTGGCCACCCTGATAAGGAACATATAAATATGATTCTATTAGAATTTGAAAAGGCTAAAGTGATCATTCTAGATGAGACAGAATTGAAATGATATGTAAATCCAATAAATTGGTAGGCACATTCGAAATTAGGGCTTATAATCTTTGTCTAATGGGTATGTTCCACCATGGATGTCCATATTGATATATGTATAAATTTATAGTACCATACCTATATATATACAAAAATATGAATATTCAAGAATATGTGAAAAAATCACATAAAACAAAAAAAATTCAATCCCTGGTTCTCTATTCTGAATCCCCAAGACATGAAATGTAAAGGAATTAAGCTGGATGTGGTACCAATCAATCCATGTATCATTAAGTCTATATACGGGTCTATAATCCCAATGGACTTGTACCTACTTTAGACCACACCATATATGTCTCTGAGCAGGATATGTCACCACAATGGGGAACTCATCCTACACTATGGTTCACCCATACTCACCACCAATAATTTTAAACATTGACTCTGAGGAAGTACATCTAAACAACCTATAATTGGTCATTGAGATTGATGCCATGTCTTTGAGGACATGTAAATCTAGTGCAATGTCTAATCCCTACGACCAAGTCTATAGGCATTCATGGCATTCAAAAATCAAATAATTCATAACAGTCTGACCCTTAAGTGATCTATAAGGAGAACACATCGGTGAGACACCATGACCACCCATGGAGTCTCTAATATGGGAGAACAGAATCATCATATCATCTATAATAGAGTAATCATGCTGAGTATCCATCGATGTGATATTCCATTATCAACATTATGGTCAAATAATCAATCATGGATAGAGTAATAATCCATATCCCTCAGGATATCATAGTCAACCACTAGTATAATCAAACCAAGGATAGAATAATCATCCTCTCCATATATCAAAAAGAGGAGAGTGTAATCATCCTTGACACATATGAAACCAAGGGAGGGTGTAATAATCCTCATCACATGAGAGAGCAGAATCATCCAAGGGTATAATAACATTGGATACCACACTCGTATATCATAGTAGTAGGAACAATAGCTGGTCACTTGGAAACCCCTTTAGAAATCACAATAATATAATAATGAAAATATACAGGCTCAACATCCAAATCTAATATAGTACCTCTGGGTATACCATTAAACAGAATAAAGAACATGGATCAAAATCCAAATCAAAATAATAATTTTTGGGAATCCCAATGAGGTAGATTGATTCCTTGAGTTGGGTTGAAAAACCACCATCCCATAATCACCTCTAGTAACATAGTTGCATCAGGAATAAAAAAGTAAAAGATAAAAATATAAGACTGAGGGAGGATGAATGACAAAACCCAACACTAATTTCACATCCATGTGGTATAACATGTTTATAAATGGTTTTATGTGACACCCTATAACATTGCTAACAAAACCTGATGTACTAACTCATGTTCAGTCAAAAAAATGGCTCATTATAGGTCCCTCAATTGAAAACATAAAAGAGGTATCATATTTGGGATCCTAGAGGTCTAAAAATGTGAAGGAATATTAATTTGGATCCTTATATAAAAAGATAAAATGGAGAATCCTAAAAGGGATCCTCTAATGGTATGGAGGGATGAGGCATCCTATAAAGGATCCTAGAACCAACCCAAAGGATAAAGTGTCCTACATGGGTCCATCTATAATATTATAAAAATGTAGAAGCATCTTAAATGGGATCCTCGAAATGATATACAGCTAAAGAGATCCTACAAGGGAATACTTAAGTCTGCACATAAGAAAGGAATCCCTTAGGGGATCCTTGGTAATTGAAAGATAATAGAGGCATCCAACACAGTTTCCTCTAGGTCGAAAGGTAAAAAACGTAATCATACATGGGATCCTTGAAAACAACCAAATCACATCTGATTAGGCTAGGATGAAACATCTCACAAGGGATATTTCATCAAAGGAAAACATACCAAGGCATCATCCATGAATGATAGATCATATCCCTTCTTAGATCAGGTTCTAAATGATGGATTTTTCGAATATGAAGAAAATAAATCTCATTTAAATTATCTATTTTAAAAGATTACTGAATTCAATTACAATATGAAGAACATCTCAATTTAGGAATAACATGAAATTCAACATAATAGTCATAAAAACATCACGGGTCATACAATAATGATCAAGGTTAAAATATACTTAGAATGGACTACTCTTGGGTCCAATTACGACTCATTGGAAAAAAGACTTGAAACCCCTCAAAGGGTAGCAAATGAGTAGTACACGATGTGTTACAATGGTACACAGTGGGTACCATCAGGCCCCACATGGTCGTATAAATTAGCCTGTACATTGAATGAAATGACCTAGTACAAGACGTGTTAAAGGTTCCTAGCGCAGCGGAAGCGCATGGGTGGATGTGCCCACTTGGCTTTTTGTCATTAGAAATGATCAATTAGGGATCAATATGACGATAAATGCATGTCTCCATGGATCGAATCACAGAAAAAGACAAAGAAGATGGTTTGTCCCGGAACCAAAAACAAGGATCGTTACAGGTTGATTATAATTAATTTAATTAATTATAAAGAAATACCTTTTGGGTGTTCTTTCTTCATTGATGTTCTCGATCACGTTGTCGATATGATCCATCGTTGCATCGCAGAAGACAAGTGTAGACTCCCCCTAGCGGTGATCCACACGTGTACCTCGTATCTCTGGACGTCGCCAAAGGATTCTCCGGGTGCTAGCGTGGAGAAGCGTTTGCTTGCGTTGTCCGCCTTAGATCATCTTGATCCGATGGAAGAGGATCTCTCTCGGCCTTGAGAGCATTCTTGGAGGAAGAGGTTCTTTCGGTCTTGAAAGAATTCTCCCGAGATGTTGTTCACAACGATTCTCTTGTGTGTCAGAAAAGAGTTGGGGTTGTGAGGATATTTATAATCAGGTGTGTGGGGTTATAGAGCTATGATAATAAATAAACACGTTATGCATTTTATTTATTCCATTGACTCTTATTTAAAACCCCCATGTCGAATAGATAATTCCTTGACATGCACCCATGCTAATTATAATAAATATCATTTAAAACAATATTATATCCTCAAAATCCTGACTGGAAAAACTACACAACGTGTAATAATAAATACACGGCGTGTACTTGTTTTTCATTGAAAACTACACGGCGTGTACATTAAATGTACACGGTGTGTATATCTTGTTTTCATTTATTCATTTCCTTTCCAATATAAAACAACACAGCATGTAAATTTAATAATACACGGCGTGTACTTGTTTTATATTATTTTTCCTCCATCATTTAAAACAACGTAGGCTTCCTTGAATAATTATTAAACCACGTACGGGAATAATATTGATTCAACTTGAGATACTTGGATACACTTAGTGTGTGACCCTCTAGGCCTCTTTCTCGTTGGCATTAGGAAGGCTTGCCTAAAGTCCAAGATTACTGTCTACCAAGGGGTCAAGGCACCCAAGAGAATGAAGTTGACGCCGCATTTACGTATCACCTCATACGAACGCTTACTGTGTAATTTAATCCCTTTCTATCAATATCACATCAATCAGGTTTCGTGGAAGTTCCATAAACCTATATGCTTGATCTGTCGTTCTTTGACTACCTGAAATAAACTCGTCATTTACACCATGTCCATGGAATTTAATGCGACAGTTCTACTTCAATCAAAGGGCTGAGATATCAACTTCCCTAAATAGAAGGGACAAATCCTTCCTCGACTTATCCATTAAAAACATGTCACTCGTGATGCAACCAACGTACCCAACTTCCCGCCAACTGTCTGCATGACGGTTTTCATCAGTAAATCTAAGTGCGCGAGTCATGACATGAGTTAATGATAATCTTCCAGTCTAAGGACCATTACACACACTCGCAGATAGCAATATCCAATGACACCAAGACATGCGGAATTACTACTGGCGGGTCTGTTCTCATAATCTCCCATCTTGGAGATTACAAAGTGCGAACTCTATGAGAGAGAGTCTCGTCTTCTTACGAGTACTCTCACATGACGGTCTGTATACTATGTGTCCTATCATAGTATGTCCTTCAACCGCAGAACATTATTTAAGAATATTGTTATAGAATTTCAAGGTTCTCATCATAGCGGGGATCTACTATAACATTATTAATGAAACAAATATTCCAGGACATTATTATATTATAGTCATGCAGAACAATGAACAATATTTAATAAGTGAACATTTATGTAATCAAAGTACAAAATAGTTGGTTCTGAGGACACCAACCCTTACAAAATCCCACTTGGACTAGAGCCAACTGCCTATGACTTTTAGTCCGCTAGACCTCACATGATGATCATGTTTCTGCTGAGTCAAGGCTTTAGTCAATGGGTCCGCCACGTTGTCTTCCATGGAAATACTGCTCATTGCAACTTCACATCTCTGAGAAAAATCCCTCAAGAGATGATAAATCCAAAGTATGTGCTTTGTCCGCTGATGTGACCTTGGCTCTTTTTCAAGTGCCACCGCTGTAGTATTATCACAATAAAGTGTGATAGGATCTTTACTTCTCGGTACAACATACAGCTCTTGGACAAAGCTTCACATCCATACTACTTCTTTAGCTTTCTCAGAAGCTGCGATATACTCGGACTCTGCTGTAGAATCTGCCACCACACTTTGTTTTGAGCTATTCTAGCTCATTGTACCTCCATTCAAACGGAAGATGTATCCAGTATGCGACTTCATGTCATCTTGAGCAGTCTAGAAACTAGCATTTACATGTCCTCTGATGACTAGTTCCTCATCTCCTCCATAAACAAGGAACATATCCTTAGTATGCCTCAGATACTTAAGGATAGTCTTGACTGTCATCCAATGGTGATCTCCTAGATCAGCTTGATATCTACCTACCGCACTTAATGCATAAGCCACATCTAGCCTCGTACATAGCATAGCATACATGACTGACCCAATCACGAATGCATAAGGGATCCTTACCATCCTATTTCTTTCCTCATGTGTCTGAGGACAAATTTTCTTGGAAAGATGAATGCCATGTGACACTAGAAACAATCCTCTATTGGACTGTTCCATTCTAAATCTCTTCAGTATCTTATCAATGTATGTACTTTGACTCAGGCCTAGCATTCTCTTGGATCTATCACGATGGATCTTGATCCCAAGAATATATACCGCCTCGCCTAAGCCTTTCATGGAGAATCATTTATGCAACCATTCCTTAACTGACTGTAAGATAGGTACTTCGTTTCAAATTAGCAATATGTCATCAACATATACTATTAAGAAAATGACTGCACTTCCACAAAACCTTTTGTAGACACAAGGCTCACATTCATTCTTAACAAAGCCAAATTCTGTAACAGCTTCATCAAAATGAATGTTCCATGACCTTGATGCTTTCTTTAATCCATAAATGGATTTCTGCAACTTGCATACCTTTTTGGCATCCTTTGGAGTCACAAACCCTTCAGGTTGTGTCATGTAGACATCTTCCTGGAGGTTCCCGTTAAGGAAAGCTATTTTGACATCCATTTGCCAAATTTCATAGTCATGGTAAGCAGCAATGGCCAGTAGGATTCTAATGGACTTCAGTAGTGCAACAGGTGATAAGGTTTCATCATAGTAAATTCATTGACGCTGTCTAAAACCTTTTGCAACCAGTCGTGCCTTGTAGGTGCTGACTTGCCCCTCCATGTCCAGTTTCTTTATGAATACCCATTTATTACCAATAGTATTTACATCAACTGGAGGATCTACCAAAATCCATACTTGGTTTTGGTACATTGAATCCATTTCAGAATTCATGGATTCTTGCCACTTGGCAACGTTTGTGCCTTCAACTGCTTCCTTGTAGGTAAGAGGATCATCATTGTCAACCAATAATGAGTCACCATCCTTGGTGACAAGAAAACCATATCGTTCTGGTTCTCTCACCTCTCTCGTGCTCTTACACAGTTCTTCTGTCTCTGGAACAGATTTTTCTTCCACGTGGCTTTGTGGAATCTGTTCTTGTACCAACTTCTATGTATCTTGAGTCTCGACTTCATCGAAGTCTATCTCGCTTCCACTATATCTTTTGGAGATGTGCTCCCTCTCAAGGAATATGGCGTGTCTTTCCACTGTAACCTTTTTGTCTGAGGGTTTGTATAGGTAATATCCTCTTGTTTCCTTGGGATATCCTATAAAGATACACTTTGTGCCTCGGGGTGCAAGTTTGTTACCTGAAGAGGCCTTAACAAATTCTTTGCTACCCCACACATGTAAATTTGATAACATGGCTTTGTGTCTACTCCATAATTCGTATGGAATACCATTTATCGATTTAGTTGGTACATGGTTTAGTATGTGCGCTGCTGTTTGTAATGAATATCCCCAAAAGGATAATGGAAGACTTGCATTACTCATCATTGATCTAACCATGTCCAACAGTGTGTGGTTCCTCCTTTCACTTACACCATTCCACAGAGGTGTGTATGGAGGAGTGAGTTGAGATAGAATCCCAAACTCCCGTAAGAAATCAATGAAGTCCTGATTAAGATATTCTCCTCCTCTTTCTGAGAAGTGTTTCATAATCTTCTTACCAAGATGGTTATCAACTTCATTCTTGTATTCTTTGAACTGATCAAAAGACTCTAACTTATACCTCATTAAATAGATATATGCATATATACTAAAATGATCAGTAAAAGTTATGAAGATTGAGAACCCACCCCTTGCTTCAACTGGAAACGGTCCACACACATCTGTGTGAACTAATTCTAGAAGATCTTTATCTCTTTCACCATTCCCACTAAATGGGGCTTTGGTCCTTTTTCCTTGTAGACACACATGACATACACCAAGTGGTTTTAGTTCGAAAGAATCTAAATACCCATCTTGATGTAATTTTGTCAAACGTTTTTCATTGACATGACCTAGCCGGTGATGCCAAAGTTGGGTATGGTATGAGTCATGTGAATTAACTTTGTTATCGACTGCCATTACTTGGTTTGTGTAGTCTAACACATAAAGGTTTTTATATAAATGTTCCCTACCAAAACAAATGCTATCTTTATAAAAATAGCAACATCCACTTCCAAACATGAAGATGAATCCATAAGTATCTAATCTGGATGATGAAATATTGTTTTTAGTAATAGAAGGCACATAATAACAACCATTTAACACAAAGATCATTTCAGTTGGCAATGTGAGGTGGTAGTCCCCGACAGCAACAACAGCAAGTCTGGCTCCGTTTGCTGCTCGTAGATCTATCTCCCCTCGATCAATCTTCCTGAATCTACTTGGTTCCTGTATTTGGATATAGATGTGAGCACCACAAGCAGTATCTAATACCCAAATAGCAGAAACAGATAGATTGCATTCGAATACAAATGCACATGAAGCTTCCCCTTGCTTCCTTGGCTGGGTGTAGTTTTTCTTCCAGTGGCCCTTCTTGCCACATAAGAAACAAACAGCATCCTGTTCCTTTACCTCCCCTTTGATCTTCCTTTTCTTGGAAGGCCTTGAAGAATCATTGGGCTTAAATCTCTTCTCCTTCCCTTTACTTTTATTCACCATGAGGACAGAAGGCTTTTCACACTTCATTCCATTGTCCACTTGGAGAATAAGGATAAAAAGATTAGACAGAGACTTCTCAATGTTGTTCATGTTGAAGTTCACAAAAAAGTTCAAGAAGCTCTGGGTGTGTGATGCAAGAATGAGATCGGTGCCTAGTTCTTCGGGGATTTTAAACCCTAGAACCTCCAAGCGCTCAATGTAGCCAATGAACATGACTACATGAGGCCCAGTTGGGGCTCCTTCTCTAAGATTTCTCTAAAATAGATCCTTGGATATCTCAAACATTTCCTATCTTTCTCTCTCCTAGTATAGACCACGAAGATGCTCAAGCATGCTATAGGCATCCATGTCTTCATGAGACTTCATGAGCTCACTAGACATAGATAATAGCATCAAACATTGAACTTCGAGAGCGTCGTTCAAATGTTGATCATATACCAGGAAATCTCCATCACTCGCCCTTGGGGCAGGAGAATCAGGAAGTGAGGACTCCAGCACGTAAAACTTCCGTTCATGGCGTAGGATAACCCGAAGGCGCCTAAACCATTCCTGAAAGTTACTTCCGGTGAGGATATTGTCATTATCCAGTATTGATCATAGAGAAAATGTTGTTGACGAGTTTTCATCTTGATTCTACAATTTTATAAGAGTATATTTATTAGTACTTTCTTGATTACATTTGTATGAGAAATAATAATAAATTAATTAAGTCTCCAACTTTTTATCAAGTCCCAATGGCCCTCACCATTGAACTCATAATGTCCAGTTTCTTTGACATTATAGTGGCAAGGATCCATATTCCCCTTCGCATAACCCCAACAAGGGTTGGTCAAGCTATTTGAAGGTATTTAGGTAGGAAGGTCTTTTCCAACTATGAGCTTACAGTTTATTGATCTGTCGAGTGGACTCCCAAATCCTGAAATACTGACTTGGATTTCCTCAACTCTTGCCTCCAATATTACATCAAGTCTAGCATGGGCTACTTCTCTTGATGTAATATGGTTAAGTCAACCCGAAACATTTCATAAGGGCTTCCTTTATAAAAGTAAGTGTCCCAACAAGGGTTGGTCAAACACATAGTTTTATTAAGTCTTTCCCTTAATCAAGTAATAGAAGGCTTGGTCTGACTTAATATGGTATTTGAGGGATTTCAATCTTTATGCATATTTTTGCATTTCACATGCTTGTTAATATTAAGTGATGCTTTCTTAAGTGATTAACCATGTTCCGATAATGTTTACGCATAGTGCGGTTTTTATTTTATTCCATCTTTGCATGCTTGTTCATTTTATTAATTATGTGATCGCGAAAACAAATACATAATAAATAAACCATGAAATCAGACAGAAATAAAATAAGATGGCATGATCATGAGCTTCTATTGGTTAGCTTATCTAGAGTTTTTGATAAGCTAAACCTGACCTAGGCAAAACACCTTGAACCAGTTGGTTCGTGTTTTGCAGCTCCCACCTGTCCACCTTTGTATCTTCTTGCATCGGTTTCGCCTCGGATTTAGGATTTGAACCGTCTCCTCTAGCTTGGGAGATCCTCCATTACATGGGTTTACATTAAAGAAACCATGGGCACACAGACCCTACATTTTATTGAATGAAGGCTCGCAAGCCAACAAATTTAAATAAAATAAATTTAAATGAATCCATACACATACAAAGGGTCTTTGGTCTAGCTTATGATCATCCATAGTATGCAACGACATTTATGCATATTTAGAATTCAAATTCTTTTAATCGTTCTTTTATTTAAGATAATTCGTGCTCAAATTCAATTAATTATGATCTTATAATTAATCAATTCTTTATCTTAAATTCCTTTCTGAATTTCATTGAGATTCTTCTCATCCATATTCCTTGTACGGGTCTTTTTACATTCGAGGAAACCTGGTGAAATTTTATTTCTGGACAGTACATGGCGTGTAGTTTATAATTACAAGGCGTGTATTTTTCTTTTCACCCTTTATCCAAAGTACACGCCGGGGCTTTGGCGTGTTTCCTGTACTTTGGAAATTTTAGATTACACGGCGTGTAGATGAATCATACACAACGTGTACTTCCTTGTTATGCGTTAACCGGCCTGGCGATATTATGTACGAAGTACGCGGCTTATCTTTGTACACATTTTCACCTGGGTCGGAACGGACTACACGGTGTGTTCTTCCAACATACACGCCGTGTATTCCGGTTTCCACGGGCCATTCTATTCTGGTCAACACGACGTCGTTTGGCGGACCAGTGCTAGTTCGTTGAACCTAAGTACACGACATGTAGTTTTAATTACATGCCGTGTAATCTTGTGTTGTACAGACAGAAAGAGCGGCTCCTCCGGATGAGTTCCTCATTTTTATTTTAATCAAAATTAAAATTAAAAGGTCATTTCTTTGATATGAATTGAGAAATGAAGGAGGAAAAATAGATCTCATTAATTCAGATTTATAGAACGATTTATTTTGAATTGAATCAAATATGAAAGCGTAAATTATCAACGAAAATTAAATAACTATAATCAACGTTGTAACCTCCCTTTGAGGCCATTTGAAGGTTCCGGGCACATTGGAAGCACATGGGTGGATGTTCCCACTTGGCTTTTTGTTATTATAAATGATCAATCCGGGATCAATACGACGATAAATACCAGTCTCCACGGATCGAATCATAGAAAAAGACAAAGAAGATGGTTTGTCCTGGAACCACAATCAAGAATCGTTACAGGTTGATTATAATTAATTTAATTAATTATAAAGAAATACCTTTTGGGTGTTCTTTCATCATTGATGTTCTCGATCACGTTGTCGATATGATCCGTCGTTGCGTCACAAAAGCCAAGTTTAGACACCCTCTAGCGGTGATCCACACGTGTACCTCGTATCTCTGGACATCGCCAAAGGATTCTCTGGGTGCTAGTGTGGAGAAGCCTTTTCTTGCATTGTCTGCCTTAAATAGTCTTGATCCAAGGGAAGAGGATCTCTCTCGGTCTTGAGAGCGTTCTTGGAGGAAGAGGTTCTTTCGGTCTTAAAAGAATTCTCTAGAGATGGTGTGCACAATGATTCTCTTGTGTGTTAGAAAAGAGTTGGGGTTGTGAGGATACTTATAATCGGGTGTGTGGGGTTATAGAGTTATGACAATAATTAAATGCGTTACGCATTTTATTTATTTCATTGAATCTTATTTGAAACTCCCATGTCAAATAGATAATTCCTTCACATGCGCCCACGCTGATTATAATAAATATCATTTAAAATAATATTATATCCTCAAAATCCCGACAGGAAAAACTACACGGCGTGTAATAATAAATACACGGCGTGTACTTGTTTTTCATTGAAAACTACACGGTGTGTATATTAAATGTACATGGAGTGTATATCTTGTTTTCTTTTAATCATTTCCTTTCCAAAATAAAACTACACGGCGTGTACATTTAATAATACATGGCGTGTACTTGTTTTATTTTATTTTTCCTCCATCATTTAATACAACATAGGCTTCCTTGAATAATTATTAAACCACGTATGGGAAGAATATTTATTCAACTTGAGAAACTTGGATACACTTAGTGTGTGACCCTCTAGGACTCTTTCTCGTTGGCATTAGGTAGGCTTGCCTAATGTCCAAGATTACTGTCTAGCAACGGGTCAAGGAACCCAAGAGAAATAAGTTGACGCTGCATTGACGTATCACCTCATTTGAATGCTTACTGTTTAATTTAATCCCTTTGACTCAATATCTCATCAAGCAGGTTTCATGGAAGTGTCGTAAACCTATATGCTTGATATGTCGTTCATTGACTACCTGAAATAAACTCATCGTTTACACCATGGACATGGAATTTAATGCGACAGTTCTATTTCAATCAAAGGGCTGAGATAGAAACTTCCATAAATGGAAGGGAAAAATCCTTCCTTGACTTATCCATTAACATCATGTCACTCATGACGGACCCGACGTACCCTACTTCCCGCGAACTGTCTGCGTGACGGTTTTTGTCAGTAAATCTAAGTGTGCGAGTCATGACATGAGTTAATGATAATCTTTCAGTCGAAGGACCATTACACACCAAGACATGAGGAATTACTACTGGCGGTTCTATTCTCATAATCTCCCATCTTGGAAATTACCAAGTGCGAACTCCATGAGAGAGAGTCTCGTCTTCTTATGAGTACTCGCACATGACGGTCTGTATACTATGTGTCCTATCATAGTATGTCATCCAACCACAGAACTTATTTTAAGAATATTGTTATAGAATTTCAAGGTTCCCATCATAGCGGGGATCTGCTATGACCTTATTAATGCAACAAATATTCGAGGACATCATTATATTATAGTCATGCATAATAATGAACAATATATAATAAGTGAACATTTATGTAATCAAAGTACAAAACAGTTGGTTTTGAGGACACCAACCCTTACATGTGTAACCTAAACTTGGTACCTTCCCATCTCCCTCAAATGTCATGGTCATGCACTTTTTCTGGCCCTATACTTTTTCAGGGTGTGTGACATTCACGGGGTCTGACCGTGTACTCTACATGGTCACGTGCCCCTATATGGGTTGTCTGGTTGGTTACACGAATACACTACTGAGTCCCAATAAACAACATGTGCATCATATTATATGATTTTTTCTTTTAAAACATCATCTTCCCTAAAAACGAAGAACACACGATATGTCTACACTGAACCACATGTTCTGTACATTGGGTTTTCTAAACAGAAAACCCTTGAATCGCCCTGAAACCCCCCTTTTCATCCCAATGTAGAATATATACCTAAAAATGGACATAAAAAAGAATATAAGGGGACTAAAACTTGAAAATGGTTAAACTATGTGGATATATAATGAAACTAAAAAATTTCCTACCTTTGGATAGAATTCGCTGAAGCATCAAATGTTTCCGCAGTACACAGTTGCTACACATCAATTAAGAGCATCCTGAGCTCCATGGTGGTACCTCCCCCCCCTTTAACATTATCTCTTTATATTCCTTCCTATAATTTTATGGAGAAGAGGATATACCTTGAGGGTGTATTCGAGAATCCATAAGTAATAAAAGAAAAGAAAAATTAGTGAATTAAATGGAAGAACAAATAAAAAAAGAAAGGAAAAGGGTGCCCGACCTAAACCTAGTGCCCTACTGATGTTTATGCCCTACCTAGAAAAAACTCTCCATTCTTGACTCAAAGGTGGAGATGGAAGCTAAATAAAAAGTGTTATTAAAAATATATTTTTGAACGAACTTGTGTGAGTAATTTAATATTGAATTTATAAAATATGAGATATGAATTATTCCACTAAAATTTGAATAAATCAGAATGTTACCAAAAATTTTACCAAGGTTAAAAAACAAGTTCTCGAACCAATGGAGTGGCTAAATAAATTATCATAGGTCATATTCCAATGTCAAATTCTACTTTACCCCTTACAAGAATCCAAAAACAAAAAATCAAATTTATGCTCAATAATTCAGTTCGTAAAAACACGGATCAATATATCAAGGACCTGCACCCGTATGTGACAGGGGGGGACAAATATAGTCATTAAGGACCCGAACCTATACAATAGGGGGGTTATAATTGGAATTATATGTACATGACATGAACCAATGTTGGTGTGGGGATTTACTCTAACGCTCGAGGACCCGTGATTGATGTAACAGGGTGGATCCACTCTAATGTCTCTGATGATCCTCTTCCTGATTGCTTCCATAATTGAGTGCATGTAGAGACCCGAAGATTTACATACATGGACATTACATTACTTTTGCGGAATACTTATTATATAACAAAAACACACACACAAGGATTGTAATAGTTTAGTGTCTTTTGAAACTCGGAATATAATCTTCTAATCGTGGTGAAAGATCTTCAACATCTCCCATAAAGATCATCCTTTTTTTTCCTAAAACCTTTCTTTATATCCTGGGGAAACGAAAACAAAAAAAGGTTGAGCTCAAATTCTCAGTAAGGGTAATCAAAAGAAATATCAATCACATCATATTCATAAGAACATAATATTTTGGAAATCTTAACCTGCAAAAGAGAGCATAATTTCATAACATGGAATAAATCATAGTAGTGAAATGCAATCCCAATAATCATAACTTAAAACATGAAACTATGTGGTATACACACATAATCATAGATAATCATTTCTTATTAGTCAAGACTAATTTCCAAGACTATTTTAGTGGACAAAGTCCATTTCTGAACCGAGTTCACTCCCCGTTTCAGTCCTATTTCATTGAACCAGTATAACCTACCATTCCGGCCATGTCTATCTCATTAGATATATAATCTTTACCCAATGAATTGGAGGGAGATATAGGTCCCACCCATCTCATAGTGATAGCATTCTTATGTGTTCCACAATACCATAAATCATACATCATTGCATAACCCATGTAATAAAAATGGGAATCTTAAACATCGTGACATCATCAAACAATTCATATAAGATAAAGGAATTCATAAAAATAATACCATCCCAACATAATCAAATAAATCTAATAATAGGGATATAAACAGAATCCTATATTATCTTAGATGGAAAACAATTTTGATAAAACACTTGAACTTCATTCTTGAGGAAAATATCCTTTCAAATTCAAAAACATTTTCCTTTTGTAACATGTCATACAATTTTAAACTAAAGAATTTGATTAAAAATAAAATTGAAAACTTGTAAATGGAGATTCTTGTAAATAATGTTTTAAAAATCCATTCATGTCGTATAAGATAAAAAAAATTCTTCATACTTTTGTCAGAAAAGTCAAAAAGTACCACGCACGAAAAACGACAAAAGATTCCTTTCATATCCTTTACTAAAATCTCACCGAAGGGTAAAATTGGATTTAAAAAATTGTATGTGGATTGAAATAATATTACATATTGAGGAAACATGGATTTTTAAGATAAAATACACCCCAATACATACTAAAGTATAAACAATCTCAAATAAAAATGAGATTGTGATATTTCCCTTACCTTAGGTCCGATTTGCTTCGTAAGTGTCTGAACCTCCTATATATTGATTTAAATAATGTAATTAACTTATTCCAGAATTATACTAATTGTTATGATATCATATATGGTTCACTTATGACTTTATTATACCTGTTCTTTTGTAAATTTCATGTTAAAGAGTGTTTTGGGTAAAATTGTTTCATTTGTCGTCCGTGTTTTGACTTGTAATTATTCATATGATTACTTATATCATGATTACTTAATTCCAGAATATAAAACATGATTTATATATAATATATATTCAGAATATACATATATATATAATAAATCAGTAAATGGAAAGAAATACACCGTTCATGGAGACGGTAGGTCATACGTACGCATGAACGCTGTTTTCGTTTCCTTATTGAGTTGAATGGAATTAAGTAGATGACATACATATATATGCACATAAATACAGTATCATTATTATGTCATTTATTTCATGATTACTTATTATATGTACTTTATAATCATTAATGAATGGTTAAAGTGGAGAATGAATCTCATCGCGTCGTGGAGACGGTAGTCCGTACGCACGCACGAGCGATGATACCGTTCTCATGATCGTGGGACTGTATTGGAGTGTATTTATACTATATAATAATCAATATCACCTTAAAATAATCATATATAGTTATTATTTACACCATTATACCCATCCAAGTAAAGTGCTGATGAAAATAGATTTCACCACGGCGTGGAGACGGTATTCCGTACGCACGCACGCGCGGTGATTTTGTTTTCTGTAGGATGGATAGATGGTGAAATAGAGTTGTTTCATACTTATAATAACATATCAGTATATTAGTGATACTTATGTTATTACTTTATAATGAAACAACTAAAGAAGAACAAGTGGAAGGAGAAATAAAGACGAAAGAATCGGTAACGGAAATTACCTCTTCTTTGAAGCGCCTCTTTGAGACCTCCTCTTAGGGCACTAAAATTGGTATTTGAGGAAGACCAGAACCTCTAGGATGTTTCTAGGGAAGTGGAGAAGAGAATTTGGAAGAGGTTGGCCGAGAATGAATGCTCAAAGTGTTGTGAGTAAGAGAGAGAGGGGGTGCCCTTTTATAAGGGACGAGAGGAGCTCCTTTGGGAAACTAAAAATATTATTTTATTATAAAGTCATATTCAGTTTTAAATAGATAAAAATTGATTTATTTCTAAGCTAAGGTGGGGATGGATCTAAATCCTCTCATCTAATATAATTTAGACAAGTTTAGGTTCCTATTTTAACCTTATCATTTAGATTTAACATTTAGTCAAATAATTTTACTTTTACCGTGTCTTCTTGTGTTCTTACACTATAAGGTTAATAAACTTACTATAACAAGCCAAAAGAACCCCAAGTTGTTTATTATTAATATATATAACATTATCTAAGTCATTTGGAAGAACCTTATATTTTTTGGAATAAAATAACAATTAATAATATAATATTTGTTTTAAAAAGTATTTTATGTCAATTTTGACACTATTTAGTAATAGATTTTTGTGAAAATCATAACCGAATTATTAGTTCGTAAAAATTTAATTAAATAAATACTAAAATGTCATATTAACCTATAAAATTAGTGGAATTCATAAAAAGTGTCAAATTATTTTTATTTGGGTATTTATAATATCAATTATTATAATGTTTCACTAATATGGTAATTACTCCATCATCATTCTGTCATAAATAAATTAATTTATTTAATGTATAAAAATTATAAATAAAATATCATTATGTAGGAAATATTATTAGCTTTAAAATTAATATTTTCAATCGAATTTATCTTATGTATAACCCTATATTAAAAATGTTTTAGAAAAAAACATTGATTTTAACTACTTTAACTCTTCTTTGAATTAAATAATAATAAATGTCCTAATCTAATACAAGTGGGCCTAAATGGTCATATTTTATTCCTAAGGTTGTTTTTTGTCGAATTACACTTATCCAATAGAATTAAAACATCTGTTAGGGTAATAATAATATCATTTTTACCCTTAATTACCCTATTTACTTTAAACTGTGGTAAAAAAAGTAAAAAGTTACTATTCACTAAAAATTATTTTCATCTCATTTAACCACATTTTACTTACTAACATCAACCGTGTCTCTCAGATTTTTGAAATTCAACTCACAGATGCGGTAAAATTAAGTTTTATGAAAAATTCATTTTTTTTACTACCACTTAGTGGTTTCACTATTCATCAAAAAATGAAAGTTTCCAAAAAAATACCAAAAATTAGGCCTAAGCTATATTTGATATTATGAACTCAAAAATGATGTCTATTTTACCAAATTCAAAACATATCAGTTACATTAACTAATTTTAAAATTATTTCCCGTCATCAAAACAAATGGCGTGTTTTTAAGAGATAATAACTATCAAAAGATTGACACTTGTTTATAACTGGTTTAAATGAGAAATTACATCCAATGACCAACATTGTATTAAATTGTAAAAATATATTCTAAATATAGTTTAAAACCACTAAAATTAATAATTTATCACTATTAATTTTTTCGATTAAAAAAGTTGTTTTTAATTAAAATTTAATAATTTTCACTATTCATCAGAATATGAAAGTTATCTGAAAAGTACCAAAATTTCACCTTAGGCTAAATTCGATACTATGAATCTAAAAATGAAGTCAATTTTGAGTGATAAAAGTTCTAAAATTTTAAAAGGTGGTTATTATTATTCATAACGGCTAGTTTTAATAATATTTTAATAGCATATCGTTGTTTAGTGAAACTCGGTATTGCGTACTACACACGCTATCAAGGAAGGTCGTGATTGTGTGTAATGCAAGGCAAGTCAAATATTTGTTTTGATCAAGATCCTTTTGGTTTAGCTTACAACACAAGACATTAATGAAATTAAAAAGAATATTTTTCATAAAATCTCGAGGTGTTACATTCTACCCCCCTTAAAATGAATTTCGCCCTCGAAATTCATCGGGGTTATAAATGGTTTATTATTCAAATGTTTCTTTAATAGAAACCCACATCTTAAAAAGGAATACCAAAACCAATCTTTAAAAACAAAAGTATGAAACATAATGGTTACCCAAATAAACTAATCACTGGGTTTCCACATAGGTGAAAATATGGATATGGAAGAGAAATCTAACCATCATGTTCTGATGGAGAGTGGTAGAGAACATGGCTATGGAAAATCCAGTAATCACAAAGCCATAAATTTGTGATGATCTAAGGTACCATCTGATTCATCAGATATAAGAACACTAGGAAAACATTTTTTTTGTTTTGAAGATCGTTTCCCTAACATTGATGAAATTGTAATTAGAAGAAATACTTTCATGATTTTGGTATAGTCTCATCGTTGGTCGTTCTTTGGACAATTTCCACTTCATCTCTTAAAGAAATGAAGTTGAATTTGTCATTCGTGATGTGTAAGCAGATCATGTGATAGAATGATGGGTCATTCCATCTTTCTCAAACAAAAGGTTAGAAAAGTTATCAAAAAATACATAAGTCCATCTATAGTGAGATTAATGATATATGGTTCCTAAAATGGACTTATACTTCATATATCATACTGCTTAATATAATAAAACTAGTTTCTAATAAACAGGGACTTCATGTAGGCCATTGGTAGGTGATAAAGGCCAGTCGCACTTCGGTTGTTGGTTTGATTCCCACGACCTTGTCCGACGCGATGGGATGTCGCCCGTCCTGCAGGTTGTATTTTTTCTAAAACTAAATTACTATATCATCCCATCAATAATATCGAAAAAAGGTTCTATCCTTAAACAATACTAACTTATGTCCAACAGAATCCATTCCAATCTTTTGGCTTATCCATAATATTGCAGTCCATTGTCATATTATAGTGAAAACGATTACCAGGGATTTCATATAAGAAGCATGTTAATACCTTTGTTGATCCCCATATATCATAAGATATGTCTTGTTGGTCACATTACAAATGTTCAAAGGACTTAATCATGTATTCTCTTGAAAAATGAATACCCACTGAATCTTAGTGAAAACATGAATGCAGTTAAAAGTTAACACTTTCCACATACCAAAACCCTCAAAATTCTATATACTCAAACCATGATATCACTTAGTCCTTATATCAATCATGAGATCATGAATACAATCAAACATCTCATTATCTTCTTATTCCTTCATTATGCACATATCATCTACTTTACAAAAATATCCGAATAACATTCCATGGTTTCTAGTACCATTCAACATATACTTTCAAATACTTTTAGAAAAAATAATAGTGTAACAATCCTTAGGTGATTCTTTATTCCATAGTGCCATTAACTATACAACATAACTCTTGATAAACATACAATCATTCTACTACCTTCTAAAACAACCGACTGAGCTTCAAAATTTCTTTCAGCTCATATATCATTTGTAGTCTCCTCATCATCATCCACATAAATACTACCCATATGACCATGCTGATTCTCTTCATGAGATTCTCCATTAGGCCATTGGTTTGCATAATGCCCGTACATTCCACATTTAAAACATCTAATCATTGTTGATGTCGTAGAAATACAATTATCCTTGTCCATGGTGTTAACTGAACCTTTTCCTTTGCACTTACTGGCTTTGTGTCCTTCTTTTCCACACCCAAAGCATCTTCCAGTTCCTTTGAAACAATATCCCTAATGCCTCTTCCCACATGATTTACATGAGGGAAATTGAACTTTCTTTCCTCTATGATCATCATGAAACTCCATCTTTCTCTTATTATCTGAGTCCGGAAACATACCAAAGTTGAGATTATTGATCATATTATGAGATTGCTGATTAGGCATAATAACGATGTTTGGACTTCCAGATCCCGTTTCATTTGGTTTATCATGAAGAAAATCATTCCATCATCCGTCATATCCTCCATTATCATGAATCTTCCTGTTTCCAGCCATTTTCTAAATCCCAAAAAGAATAGTGTAAGAGGAAAAAATCACGCTAGGGAAAACAACGTAGTAAAGGGGGAGCACCCTCAATATCTAACATCTTAGGTTAAATTCTAAGATCGTTACCGTAGTTCTAGGACTATATCCTATACGTATTCTTAACCTTAGGTACATCCCTAGACATACCTTAGAAAATATCTATAGGGATCACACTAACGTTTTCGCATCCTAGTTTCCAAAGGTTGACTAAACCTTTCCTCTGATACCAACTATAGATACCCGAAGCTTAACGTACATGGACATTACATTACTTTTGCGGAATACTTAGTACATAACAAAAACACACACACAACGATCGTAATAGTTTAGTGTCTTTTGAAACTCGGAATATAAGCTTCTAATCGTGGTGAAAGATATTCAACATCTCCTATAAAGATCTACCTTTTTTTACCTAAAACCTTTCTTTATATCTTGGGGAAAAGAAAACATAAAAGGGTGAGCTCAAATGCTCAGTAAGGGTAAAAAAAAGAAATATCAATCACATCATATTCATAAGAATATAATATTTTGGAAATCTTAACCTGCAAAAGGGAGTATAATTTCATAAAATGGAATAAATCATAGTAGTGAAATGTAATCCCAATAATCATAACATAAACCATGAAACTATGTGGAATACACACATAATCATAAAGAATCATTTCTTATTAGTCAAGACTAATTTCCAAGACTATCTTAGTGGACAAAGTCCATTTCTGAACCGAGTTCACTCCCCGTTTAAGTCCTGTTTCACTGAACCGGTATAACCTACCATTCTAGCCATGTCTATCTCATGAGATATAAAATCTTAACCCAATGCATTGGAGGGAGATTTAGGTCCCACCCATCTCATAATGATACCATTCTTATGTGTGCCACAAAATCATAAATCATGCATCATTGCATAACCCATGTAATAAAAATGGGAATCTTAAACATCGTGACATCATCAAACAATTCATATAAGATAAATGAATTCATAAAAATAATTCCATCACAACATAATCAAATCAATGTAATAATAGGGATATAAATAGAACCCTATATTATCTTATATGGAAAATAATTTTTATAAAACACATGAACTCCATTCTTGAGGAAAATATCCTTTCAAATTCAAAAAACATTTCCTTTTTTAACATGTCATACAATTTTAAAATAAATAATTTGATTAAAAATAAACTTGAAAACTTGTAAAGGGAGCTTCTTGGAAATAATGTTTTAAAAATCCATTCATGCCGTATAAGTTAAAAAAACATTCTTCGTACTTTTGTCGGAAAAGTCAAAAAGTACATCATACGAAAAACGACAAAAGATTCATTTCATATCCTTTACTAAAAACTCACCGAAGGGTAAAATTGGATTTAAAAAATTGTAGGTGGATGGAAATAATATTACATATTTAGGAAACATGGATTTTTAAGATAAAATACACCCCATTAAATACTAAAGTATAAACAATCTCGGATAAAAATGAGATTGTGATATTTCCCTTACCTTAGGTCCGATTTGCATCGTAAGTGTCTGAACCTCCTGTATAATGATTTAAATAATGTCATTGACTTATTACAGAATCATAATAATTGTTATGATATCATATATGGTTCACTTATGACTTTATTTTACCCGTTCTTTTGTAAATTCCATGTTAAAGAGCGTTTTGGGTAAAATTGTTTCATTTGTCGTCTGTGTTTTGACTTCTAATAATTCATATGATTACTTAGATCATGATTACTTAATTACATAATATAAAACATTATTTATATATAATATATATTCATAATATACATATATATAATAAATCAGTTAATGGAAAGAAATACACCGTTCATGGAGACGGTAGGTCGTACGTACGCATGAACGCTGTTTTCGTTTCCTTATTGAGTTGAATGGAATTAAGTAGATGACATACATATATATACACATAAATACAGTATCATTATTATGTCATGTATTTCATGATTACTTATTATATGTACTTTATAATCATTAATGAATGGTTAAAGTGGAGAATGAATCTCATTGTGTCGTGGAGACGGTAGTCCGTACGTACGCACGAGCGATGATATCGTTCTCATGATCGTGGGACTGTATTGGAGTGTATGTATGCTATTTCAGAATTAATATCAATTTTAAATAATCATATATAGTTATTATTTACACCATTATACCCATCCCAGTAAGGTGGTGGTGGAAAATAGATTTCACCACGGTGTGGAGATGGTATTCCGTACGTACGCACGCGTGGTGATTTCATTTTCCGTAGGATGGATAGATGGTGAAATAGGGTTGTTTCATACTTATAATAACATATCAGTATATGAGTGATACTTATGTTATTACCTCATAATGAAACATCTAAAGAAGAAGAAGTGGAAGAAGAAATAAAGATGAAAGAATCAGTAACGAAAATTCCCTCTTCTTTGAAGCGCCTCTTTGAAACCTCCTCTTAGGGCACTAAAATTGTTCTTTGAGGAAGACCAGAACCTCTAGGATGTTTCTAGGGAAGTGGAGAAGAGAATTTGGCAGAGTTTTTCCGAGCATGAAGGCTCAAAGTGTTGTGAGGAAGAGAGGGAGGGGGTTCCCTTTTATAAGGGAGAAGAGGGGCTCCTTTGGAAAACTGAAAATATTATTTTATTATAAAGTCATATTCGGTTTTAAATAGCTCCAAATTGATTTATTTCGAAGCTAAGGTGGGGATGTATCTAAATACTCTAATACAATAGAATTTAGACAAGTTTAGGTTCCTATTTTAACCTTATCATTTATATTTAACATTAAGTTAAATAGTTTTACTTTTACCGTGTCTTCTTGTGTTCTTACACTATAAGGTTAATAAACATACTATAACAAGACAAACGAACCACAAGTTTTTTATTATTAATATATATAACCTTATCTAAGTCATTTGGCCGAACCTTATATTTTTAGGAATAAAATAACAATTAATTATATAATATTTGTTTTAAAAACTATTTTATTCCAATTTTGACACTATTTAGTAATTGATTTTTTGTGAAAATCATAAAAAATGATTATTTCAAAAACAAATAATTAAATCAATAATAACATGTCATATTAACCTAGAAAATTAGTGAAATTCATAAAAAGTCTCAAATTGTATTTATTTGGGTATTTATAATATCAATTATTATAATTTTTCACTATTATGGTAATAACTGCATCATCATTCAATCATAAATAAATTAATTTATTTAATGTCTAAAAATTATAAATAAAATATCATTATGTAGGAAATCGTATTAGATTTCTAATGAATATTTACAATCTAATTTATCTTACGTATATCCCTATAGTAAAAATGTTTTAGTAAATAAACATTGATTTTAACTCTTTTAACTCTTCTTTGAATTAGATATTAATAAATGTCCTAATCTAATCCAAGTGGGCCTAAATGGTCATATTTTATCCCTAAGGTTGATTTTGGTCGAATTAAACTTATCCAATAGAATTAGGACATGTGTTAGGGTAATAATAATATCATTTTCACCCTTAATTACCCTATTTACTTTTAACTGTGGTAGAAAAAAGTGAAAAGTTACTATTCACCAAAAATTATTTTCATCTCATTGAACCACATTTTACTTAATGAAATCAACCTTGTCTCTAGAATTTTTGAAATTCCACTCACAGAAGCGGTAAAATTATGTTTTATGGAAAATTCATTTTTTTTACTACCACTTAGTGGTTTCACTATTCATCAAAAAATGAAAGTTTCCAAAAAAATTCCAAAAATTAGGCCTAAGATATATTTGATATTATGAACTCAAAAATGATTTCTATTTTACCAAATTCAAAACACATAATATACATTAACTAATTTAAAAATTAATTCCCGTCGTCAAAACAAATGGTGTGTTTTTAAGAGATAATAACTATCAAAAGATTGACACTTGTTTGTAACTGGTTTAAATGTGAAATTACATCCAATGACCAAAATTGTATTAAATTGTAAAAATATATTCTAAATATACTTTAAAACCACTCAAATTAATAATTTATCACTATTAATTATTTCGACTAAAAAAGTTGTTTTTAATTAAAATTTAGTAATTTTCACTATTCATCAGAATATGAATGTTATCCGAAAAGTACCAAAATTTCACCTTAGGCTAAATTCGATACTCCGAATCCAAAAATGAAGTCAATTTTGAGAGTTAAAATTTCTAAAATTTTAAAAGGTGGATATTACTATTCATAACGGCTAGTTTTAATAATATTTTAATAGCATGTTGTTGTTTAGTGAAACTCGATATTGCGTACTACACACGCTATCGAGAAAGGTCGTCATTGCGTGTAATGCAAGGCATGTCATGGATGCGTGTTGAGCAAGATCCTTTTTGTGTTGCGTACAACAAAAGACATTAATGAAATTAAAAAGAATATTTTTCATAAAATCTCGGGGTGTTACAGTGTATGCACCAATGTGTATTGTTCCAAAAATGTATTACATTCTATCTTGAAACATAAGATTGTGGGTACCAATATGTTCTACTCAGAAAAATAACTCATGATAGGCTACTTGTAGAACAGAATACAAGTTCAAATGAAGGAGGTACAGGAGCTTGAACATTCCTAAAATGAACCAAGGGGTATACAAAATTTCAGGGGACCCACATAGAATGTGTTCCCACTCCACCACCTACCTATGTCCTCTCTAACAATAATCTTGTCGGGCATATAGGATGAAACAATGTGTGAGGGTAATACATGACATTTCTTGTTCAAATGTCTAAAAAATTCATGAGGCTCATCATCAGAATGAAGGGAAAAAATTCCATTGAACTTCTTCTGAAAATTGCCCCCAAATTTACAAATAGCTCACTCAATTACGATCCTGATGAATAAATTCTCAGATAGTCTATTCATTTTTCTAAATAGGACACCCGGTGAAAAGTTCACACTTCACCATATCACACATGAGTGGTATTCAAGTATGGGCCATAAAACAAAACTAAATACCCTATATTTTTCTCAAATAGTCCGCCTCAGTTTTAGGGTGATGATTTCACTAATAGTTAATCATTCCAACACCGTATGAAGAAGATATGTCATATAAAAATTCATCAATAATAACAATTTTATTATTATTGGTTGGTTGATTGACCCGATGTATTAATGAAAAAAATCTATCCAACATTGGTCTTAATATAATCATTTTAATTTTATGTTCATGCTACCACTGACGACTCATCAATTTGACTTCGTTTGAATATGTTTTGGATGGATTGTGGTTTAAAACAGAAAAAATATTCTCAAATTATTATTAATATTTTTTAAACCACTGCAAGGAGATATATGTTTTTGGGATTTCTTGCAATGCATGAGACTCTCTCCAGGTGCCCCAACCTCTTTTTAAAACCCTTTATTATCCATTTTTTCTCAATTATGAAATGAATAATATAATAATATTATTAATTTTTTTCATAAGGATAATGGCATCATCATTGGTGAATGTGAGAACACCACCACTCCTCCATTTAATTACTCAAATATAACAATATTAAAAATATTATGTGATAAATTAATCTCCCACATTTATTATTAAAATTTAATTTCAGTAAAATAGTTTCTCATCGTTCCTCTCATATTAAATTAAAACCATTTAATTTTTATTATCAAACCCCACTTTTTATGCCACTATTATTATTATTATTTATTATAAGAATAATATATAATCCTCATTTACTTTTTTATTAACTCATCATAATTGTTATTAATAATAATAGTAATATTAATGCTCACCACATTGACTGCATATGTCAACCTCATCAGTGATCTGATCCCAGCCACCATCACATTCATGCCAAGAAACCCTCACCATGAGTCTCAGTGTGTGGCCACTACAAAGAATCAAGCCCTTCACACCACATGCCATCGCCATGTGTCAATTAGGATAATGGCGATCACTGATATGATCTTGAACCACCTCAAATAACTAACTCATACACACAGTACCGATCTAAACGATTCACAAAATGTCATCCCACTCATTTATCGATCTGTCACCAAATAGTCACTATGTGTGTCATTCATTCTACCTCCATGTATTTGTGGTTTTTACCATGCACAGACACTCCCTAGAAAATTCAAATCATAACCCATTGGTCCAAAAATGAAAAATGTGAAGTAGGTTGGGGTAAAATCTCCATTAAAAAAGATAATAAACATTGTTAGCTTACAATTCATGGCCAATTATTTCATATAAGGGAAACTAGTGTTGGAATCATGGAATAAATAAGAGATAAATTAAAATAATAATTTATTTCGATACATGGGATTATGAAAAATGTTCATTTAAGTAAAGACCAAGGAATTTTTTTATCATGCTCTACATTATAATAAAATTGGATGGAAATCACAAATGATGTTTCCTACCTTGATTATATATCAATATTTTCTGAATAATGAATCTGATAATGATGAACATGATCTCCAACATCCACCACATGTCGATTCATCATGATCTGATCACCAGTCATCTTCCAGCTTCAATCTTCCATCAACGGATGCTCACCTCCACATCATAGATCTAATAAGGGTTATGGGGATAATCGATTGAATATTTTCATAAGAGGATATTCATACACAATTTAACTAGGATATTTAATATAACAAATAAATAAGTTATTTATTTATTTTAAATAAATGCAGTTTCCAATGTCTGCCTCATCCGAACATCCAACACTGACTAACTTTCAGTTTTTCTTATGGTAAACACCACATTCTGAACTCAATGGTTGTCTCAGATTCCCTATACTGGTCTAAATTTTGGAGTTATTTTGGTTAGTGTTATTTAATTAAATAAGTAAATCTATTAATTTTTCCAATGCACCGACCAATGGTTGTTCCATTAGAAAGTTCCACGTTGACCAACATTAGGTCGCCCCTTGGGTAAAATCTATATTTCAGATTCAATCGTTATATCAAATTTATAATACGAGACCCCATATATGAGATATTAATTTTTTTAGGAATACTAGTCATGCACAATTTTTTTTAAATTTTTTTTAAATTAATTCCAGGCTGACCAGGCCTCAGAATGTCACACCGTCTCAGAGCATGGCTCCACATATATTATCAATAATATTCCATCATCTTAGAAAACAAAACTAGAATCTATACCTAATCACTAAACCCCTTATGGGTGGTTAGAATTGAACCTAAATTTGCACTAGTTTTTCAATCCCCCCCCCCCTCTCGTGTGCCCCCTCCCTTTCTCTATTACATCCCCCTTCTACCCCATACCATTTTCCTCCCCTTCCCCATCCCATTCCCCACACCCCTCCCTTTCCCCATTTCCCCCTCTACTATTCTTTTTGTTTCGTTCTTCCATTCCCTGGGACCAACATTAACTCACATGCCACACTCACTTTCACACCCCCATGCCCAAAAACTTCTCCCCACTATTGGTGCCGAATTAGTCAAGAGAAAGGATTCAAACCCAATCAGGCGGTCCCAAGCGCATGCATGCCTTCCCCATTTATCACTACAACAAGTTGATTTATTATATATATACATATGAATCTATTTATATATATTCGATTATTTATTCTTATAAATATTATTTACATAATATATTTAATGGAATTTTAATATATAACATATATATAAATTTATATAAATTATATAATTATATGTACATACAGATATGTTTATATATTTATAAATATATTCATATAAATTATTTATAAAATTAAATAGATATTTATATATCATATACATGTTTATTTATATAATATATATAAATAATTATATTTAATTATATAATTATATATTTATAAATAATAATATACTTGTGTGTGTCTCTTTATGTATTTGTAAAATATTTATATATATAATATAATTATAGTATATTTTTATTAATTATTTTTATATACTTATATATATACATATATATTTGTGTGTGTGATAATAATAATATTATTTATTATTATTACTATTATTACCCATGTTTTTTAACTATAAAAAATATATGTTGGTTTTATAGATACTATAAATTTATTATATGATTTATATCATACATATATTATATTTAATATATTTATATTATATATTTTTGTAAATTATTTATATACTTAAATGAATATTAATATATTATATACATGCTTATATAAAGAATATATATGTATTTAATTAATATATTTATATATGGTCTTTAAAAATATAGTTATATAATGTATTTTAATATATTTATATATATATATTAACTTACATTAATATATTTATTTATTTTTTCAAATAGTATAATATTATATATAATTAATATATAATTATTACATGAAATATAGTTTAATCAAATTGTTATATTATATATAATTAACATTATTTTAAATAAAATTTATATAAATATTTATATAATGTTATCTGAAATAAAATTATACATTATATATAATTAATATGTATATTATACATAATCAACATTATATGAAATAAAATTTATACAAATGTATAATTTATATTATATGAAATAAAATTTTATATTATATATAATTATAATTATTTGAAATACAATTTATACAAATATTTATATAATGTATTTCCATAGATATATTTATTATTATGTATGTTAATATATATATATATATATATATATTAATAAATATAATTTCATAATATCATGTACGTTAATAAATATTTTATTTATAGAAATTCAATTTCATATAATATGAAA
This sequence comes from Viscum album, assembly GCA_963277665.1. NCBI lineage: Eukaryota > Viridiplantae > Streptophyta > Magnoliopsida > Santalales > Viscaceae > Viscum > Viscum album. The sequence goes on from OY728150.1 coordinate 1,515,960,121, forward strand.
TATATATAATATAAAAGCATAAACATATTATTTAAAAATATATTTATTATTATTATATAAATTATAAAAACATAAAGGTTGGGTTTTTATATGATATATTATTTAAATAAATTATATTTATGTACATATTTATATAACATGTTTTAGATTTTATATTAGAAATAAATATATATTTATGTACTTAATATTACACACTCATATTTATGTATAAATATAAATATAATTAAATATAATCATATAAATATTTTATATAATGTTTTCATATAATGTATTTAAATACGTTTATAGATTGTGTTTAATTATATATATATATATATTATGGGCGTTTTTTTAAAATATTAGGGGTTCACAAACCCTCTAATTTGAGAAATCAGTGGGGTTAAACCCCATATAATTCAATACATTATAGAAGGTTGTCAACCCCCTCTAATTTAAAATATTACAGAGGGTTTTGAATCTCCTCTAAAATCCATCTTGATATTTTAATAATAATGTTAAAAAATTTATAGGGGGTCAAATAACCCACTCCAATTCAAAACATTATAGGGGGTTCATAACCCCCTCTATATTCCATGATTATAAAGGTTTGTACAAAACTCACCCCTAATAATTTTGATAAAAAATAAATTTATAGGGGGTTCATAACCCATTATTGATTCAATGATTTGAGGGTGTTTGGTGGAAACCCCTCTAAATAACCCCATAATCTACTTTTTTTTGTAGTGTCTATACTTCCATTACCTAATGCTTTTTCTGGTGAATGTTAACTCCTTTAGGGTATGAATTTAGGGTCTAGGATTAGTTTCAATATGTGATTGTCGTTATTCAAGTCTTATAGAGGTTGTTCTCTTGGTATTTTTATCTTTCTTCATTGAAGATAAGCAGTTCTTCTTGGATGAGGTAGGCTTTTTGTGAAATTAATTTATATATAAATTTTGCAAAATGTTTTATTTTTTTTTTAAATTAATTTCTTATCATGATATATCCTTGTATGAAATTTTTTAGGGGTTTATGATATGATTTCATTGATTTTTAGACAAGAAAATTTATTTTTAAATGGTTTTATAGAATTTATTTTGAACTAAAATTTTCTATATTCTAAGTGTTTGATTAAATTCCGAATATGACCTTTTAAATGAATTTAAATAATTTAACTATGTAGTTGACATTATATTGATTTATAAAGAGAATTAATATATTAAGAGGGTTTTTAATCTTTTTAAAGCAATATTTTATAAAATGGGTGATTTTTTTCAATGTTTAAATGTTTTTCAGAAATTGATAATCATTTTGGATGTTTTGTGATGTTTCAATGAAATGTTGTATTTTCTAAATTATATTTAAATATTTAATTTTCAATTGATTTGAATTTTTTGGTAATAGAACATGTAAAATATAAACTACCTTTCGAATGCCTATTTGGATTATTTTAAAAATGATTTTATTGATATTGTGATAGCTTCATCTTGAACCCCCTTTCATATTGGTTGTTCCATGTATAAGTTTTTACCTTATATGGTATTTGGATTGTTTTTTATTATATGATTCTTAAATGATACAAAATGGGATATTTCTGGAGAGTGATTTGAGGGTGAGATATGATATATATTTATTTGTTTTATTATTCATTGTATTGAACATGTTATGGATTTATTTTATCACATCAACTATATTAATTTCATAGTAACCCTGGGTTGTTACGTATAAGAGTGTATTACCATAAATATTCTATAAAACTAGATAGGGTTCATTTTCAATTAGAATTTAAGAGTTAATGGGATAGATTGTCTTTTTTGGTTCATATATTGCTTTGTTGTAATGCCCTGACCTGAGAAGCCCGAATTAGTTGAATTATTTTATTACATTGGCATGATTACACGGAATGAATTCCCAAAGGACTGATCAGTTAACCAGTTTTGGAAGACATTATTACATACAAAACTCCCCTTTTATATTGGATAATATAGAAGATACAAACATGATACATAATTAGATGAAATAAAAAACACCATTGAATCTCATCCAAATGTTTCCTATTCCTAACCCGAGGGAATGAAAAATAATAAGGGGGATATCAAACACTCAGTAGTAGTTGTATTAAACTATAATAGGTTAAATAAAGTTAAAAAGGCATATACATTATGGAAAGGTAAAATAATGTGACTAACACTTTCCATCAATAAACATGCAATGAATATGTATCCCTAGATTTGGTCATAGTTAAAATCTCATGGAATCTAATAAATGATTAATGAATGAGGAAAATGAATTTTTATTGGGCGTCATGTATCTATAACATGAACAATTATATCATCAATATGGTTTATTTCTATGTGTAGAAACCTATCTGAATCTGTTTGGAAACAAACAGAGAGGGTTTGTCTCCATCTGTTTTGTCTCGTGATACCTTTCAATGCATCGAGAGGATATAGCGGGACCATCCCATCACCAAAGTCTAAATAAATATTCATACATATATTTAATAAAATAAAAAAATACCTTATAAATATCAATATTGGTTAGAGGATACATATTCCTCAATATTTCAGCAGTTAAATCGACATTTAAAAAAATGTCATTTATAAAATGGTAATAAAATAAGATAATAGTCATATCCATCATAAAAGAATAAGAATATTTAATATAATTTCAAATGAATAATTTTCTCAAAGGTTTTGCAGATACAGCACACAGAAATTAATATGTTCACAATACCATCCAGGTCTTAATGGAATAGAAATTGGGATGAAGTCTCTTACCTTAATTGCTAATTAATCTCATTTATTTTTCGGCCTCATGGACAAAAAGATATTACAATTATTAAAAAAAATTAAGAAGGTGAACATGTTAATTTTTACAACACTTTTTTAAATATATTTATTTTATTATATCTTTTAATGTTTTTGAATAAATTAAAGCATCTCGATATCTATTTTTTCTTAAAACTATTCACTTTTTCCTCATTTTATCTATATTGTTAGGTGTAAATAAAAAATTAGTATATTTTATTTTATAAGAATAAAAATAATGTAATTAAATATTTTTATATTACATATAACCCATATTTCCATGAAGGTGGTTACAAGAATTGTTTTCGGAAATGTATTTGTAGGCTGTTTACCAACCACTAACAAGATGTTGAAATAAGAGCGGGAGTGAAAACATTATATATGTCATTTATATATGAAATATATATACTACAGGAAGTAGGTTAATATCATTAATAGAATTTTAACTTACTCAATAAATAGTTTTTTGAGTACATTGTTTTGAAAGTAAATGGTTAAATAAGGAGAAGAAGAAAATAGGGAGGAGTTAATGGAGACTTACTCTTTCCTCGATGTGACTTCTCTTTCACGACACAATAATTCCCAGGGTGATTGGAGTTACATGGCTCTATAAAATACATAGGTATTATATTAGGATTAATAGGGATTCTTTTTGAAGATATTTTGATTTGGAAAAGGTGGAATGAGTGGTTTACCAAAGGAAGTGTGAGGGGATATTTATACTTGAGAGGGGTATTTATAGAATAAAATATTATATCAAAGGTGATATTTTTAATGGAGAATATTTAAAAGATAAATCATATATTAATATTATATAATTTTTTTTAGACATTATATAAACATTATAATTATAATCCATTAATTTATTTAAAAATAAAGTGGAATGAAAGAAAATTAATATTTTAAAGAACAACTTTTGAATTTAGGTTTTGGAAAATACTTTTTAGGTTTGGAAATTTATTTTTTTGAATATTAATGAATAATTTTCCTAAATTAAATATATTATATCTGAAATTGATTTTATAGAGTTTATTATGTCACCAATACATCATGAATGATGTAATTTAAGTCACACCGATTAAGTGAAAACTGTATTTTTAACAATCATCATAAAATTAAAGTATTTCAAAAAATTACAAAAATATAACAGTTGGATAATTTTGACATGATGAATTAAAAAATGATATCCATTATTTAAATATAATTTTATAAGTACGAGATATTTAATTTTTCATTAAAATCATCATTTACTCTAAAAATAGAGATTATAAAATTATAAATGATATTATAAAATTATGAAAAATTAACTAAGGTCTCATTAAATTATCCAAAAATAATAATAAAACAAATTTTTAATGTAAATATAATTTTTAGGGAATTAACTTTTATTTTTAATTATTTTTTTTATTTATAAAATTTTAATTAAATATTTATGTCTTACAAAAATACCTACACATAATTAATGTTTTTAAAAAATGAATTCAGTTATTCTATGATGTAATTATATCACACCTTCATTTATAAGATGCCTAAATTTTATGAATACATTCATTGGTGAGGTTACTATTCATTTGGTCGATTTACAATTTATAAGTGTTATATTACTATTCATAAGGGTAACATTACAATTCTAAAGGGTCAAGTTACTATTCACTAAAATGATGTTGGTTCGATCATACTGTAAAAAAACATACTGATCACAACCTTGAATTTCTAGTTTTTTAAATTAAATCCACATTAGTAGAAAAAATAGGTTTTATAATAATCATGCAGGTGTGGTTAGAAGGCTGGTAAAAAGAACGTTGGAAAGTTCAATATGTTTTTATATCTAATTTCAATATACAAATTATTCCAATGATATACATTAGATTAATATTGGAATAATTTATATAATGTTTCCTTAAGAATAAAATAAAATGATACTAATTATTTAAACTAAAAACATTGTTTTTAGTTAAATTGTATTGTTTTAACTATTCATTAAAAAATAAAAAATTTCATAAAATACTAATAAATTACCCTAAATAGATTTTGATATTAAAAATTCAATAATGATATTTATTTTTTAAAAACATCATATAATTCATTAAAATATGTTTTTTATATGAAACAATTAAAAGATAAATTTAATTGTAGTTATTTGTATTCATAATATTGTGCTTAACATATTTGTTTTAACTCTACCATTTAAATATTTATAATCACAAGGTGTTATTTCGCAAGGACATAGTGTTTCCTTCATTTTAGGCTATATAAAATTTATTTGTAAATTCCTTGGGTGTACATTATACATTCATTCATTTAATTGTGTCCTCACAAATTGAAATTTCACTTTAAAATGTAAAAGATGAAACTGGAAATTTCATTTGTGGGAAACCCACATTGGAAATGGGATTAATAAAATATCTTCTTATGAATAGGGAAATATAAATTTGATTTTGACCACAAAATTAGGCCTTTGAATATGATAACAATACCATAACGTGAAAACATAGACATGAAAGAGGAATCTAACAACCAATTTTTGATGGGTAGTGATTTAGAACATTGTCATCATGAATCCATAAATATATGATCGGATAAAAGACTATTGATTAATTAGGGAGAAAATTAATCATATTATGATGTTTTTTCCAAAATCCACTTCCCAGAGTTGATTGTTTCTTTAGTGACATATTTACTTTTAAATCCTGTATAATGGGTTTTAATGAGAATATGAATTATCCTAATAATATCCCCTAGGAGTGTCAAACATGGAGTGTAATAAGGCATGTTGTCATGTACAAGGTTCCCCTGAGATAGTTTTGTTACACCTTGTCATGGTTGTTTCGCCTAGGCATGTATATCAAAGAATCATGTCCACTTGTAGAATCTAAACATTGATGTATTTCTAAGAATACCCACATAATCTCTATCTTAACAAAATTATAGGATATTCTTATATATGTATCCTCAAATTATACCTTAGGGTTATGTTATCAAATCTATGTTTTCATATTCTAGTTTCCAAGACTGCTAAAAAACATCTATTGATACCAATGGTAATGCCTCGACCATAGAATCCTAGAGCTTTTGCGTTGCTATATTACATTAGAATGATTACAAAGAATCAAACCCCAAAGGATAGATCAATTTATTAGTATTGGAAGACTGTATTACATACATGATACCCACAATACATTGGGAAAAGGGAATAAAACATGATTCATAATAAGATGAAATAAACTACCCCCTTTAAACTGACCTAACGGTTTAAGTCTATGGGTAGAAACCCATATGATTCTCTTTAAAAACAGATAGGAAGGGTTTGTCACCATCTGTTTTTTCTCATGAGACCCTTAGATGCATCATTAGTCAATAGTACGCCCCTCCTATCACTTCATGTCCAAATATTTCTTTATACATAGATTTAATTCTAGAAAAATATTCCTTATTAAATCCTTATTGTGTAGATAATGTAAATTTTTCAATATTCTTGCATTAAAATCGACATTCAAAATAAACATTTTATGTAAAATGGTATAGGACTGAGACAAAAATCATATCTTTGATTCAATAATATGTATATTTAAGATAATTTAAAATTTATAATGATCTAAAAGGATAATTAGGTACAACACACAAAAAATGAAAAGGTTCACAATACCATGATGTTTCAATGAAATGGAAATTGAGACGATGTCCCTTACCATATTTTTTGCTTAATTTCATCACTTTGTAGGCCTCCTGATAAAAATACATATTTTATTATAAAAAATATTATAGAAGTTAAATATAGTCATGTAGACAAATATTTTTTAATTATAATTATTTTATTATATTTATTAATTTTTTGTTGATGAAATTGAAGCATTTCGAAATAATGTTTGTTCTTAAAAATTTACCATTTTCCCTCTATTTCTCTATTTTTACAAATTTGAATAACACAGTAATATAATTGATTCCAAAAAATTAAAATAATTATAATTAAATATTTATTTATTATATATAATCCATATTTTTCATCCATAAAGGTTGTCATAAGAACTATTTTGGAAATGTATCCGTAGGCGGTTAGCCGACCATTAACAGGAACTTGTCGTAAGAGGATGAGTAAAAAAATTATATATTATATATATATAATACATGAAGTAGGTTAACATAAATAATATAATGTAAAATTACTACCTAAATAATATTACTAGTATATAGCTTTTAATGGAAATAAGAAAATAAGGAGTTGAAGAAAAGGAGGAGTTAATGGAGACATACTCTTTCCTCTATGTGGCTTCTTTTTCATGACACTGTAACTCCATTGGTGATTTGAGTTAGATGGCTCGAGAACGTACCTAGGTAATCTAAGAGGATTAAGAGAGAGTATTTGAGCTAATATTTGGCATTTGAAATGGTGTAATGAGTGGTATTCCAAAGAATGTCAGAGGGATCATTTATACTCGAGGAGAGGGGTGTTTCTGGAATAAAATATTGAATAAAATGTTATATTAATGGTGGGTCTTTTAATAGTAAATTTTTTAAAATATAAATCATATATTAATATTTTTAATTTTTTATACTTTAAAAAACCTTTATAATTCTAATCCACTAACATATTGAAATGGAAAGTGGAAAGAAACAAAATTAATATTTTATGAACCCACTTTTGACTTTAGGTTTTGATAAAAAAAATTAGTTTGGAAAACGAGTTTATAGTATTTTAATGAATGATTTTTTGAAATAAAATATAAAAAAACTAAACATTATTTTTCTTGAATTTTTTATGTCACTAATACATCATGAATACAGTAATTTAAGTTACACTGATTGAGTGAAAACTGTATTTTACTATTCATCATATAATTGATGTATTTCAAAAAATTACCAAAAAATCGACCTTTGATAATTATGAATTATAGAATTAAAATAAAAAATCCATTTTTAAATTAAGTTTAAATGGATAATATATTATGTTTTTAATTATAATCATCATTTACCTGAAAAATATAGATTTTCAATTTATAACTGATATCATAACACTCAAAAAACCTAACTAAAGTCTCACAAAATTATCCTAAAAAAATAATACGACATAATTTTAATGTATAATTACATTTTATGATATTAAATTTTCATTTAAATAATTTTATTGATTACACTTCCACAAAACGGGGCATGGGAAGCGCTACCCCTTTAACAACACTAAAAAAAGAACTGATAAAGGTCGGGCCTTTATCAGCACTAAAAAAAGTTCTGATAAAGGGCACATTTAACAGTGCTAAAAAAAAGAACGTTTAAAAGTGACCCTTTATCATCAATTTTTTTAGCGCTGATAAAGGGGGGTTTTATCAGGAAGCATTTTCCTAGCATTGATAAATTTTTATATTTAAAAAAAACTTAAAAAATACTATATTGATATATATGTATATTTATATTGTTATTGATATAACAAATATTTTTTAAAATATGTTTTATATCGATTTGATATGTCATAGACCCAAAATGAACACCCCGGAGCAGAAATTGTGGCAGTTTGAAGGGATTAAGGACCTTTTCGTACCATGAAGAATATTAGAAGGAGTTACAATGGTCAACATAGTGTATTTCTGGTCGTAAAATTCGATTTGATATGTGGTTGAGGCAAAACGGACCCCCGGAGCAGAATTTCTGGCAAAACAGACCCCTGGAGCCAAAATGAAGACCGTTCAGAATGTTTTTCATCTTTTTTGAACCACAAAAAATGTGAGAAGGGGTTTTGGTGATCACCGGAGTGTGTAACATTTCAAATTATTTGATTTGATAAGTGGTAGATCCAAAACAGACACCCAAAGTAGAAGTTATTGTCGTTTGAAATTGTGCAACTCTTGTATCTCTTAAAAACCTTAGAAACCAATAACTCACTAAAAAAACATAACTTCTGCTCCATTAGTCCGTTTGAGCACCGTGACCAGTCAAATCGAAGCTCGTGAAATGAGTGGAGACCAAGTTTAGTCTAAACCAATAGAAGATTGGAGGATCAAAAGATACATCAGTTATAGTTCGTTCCATGAGATTTAGTTTGACTCTTCATGGAGCTAAAACGGATACCCAAAGAAGAAGTTATGTCTTTTTTAGTGACTCTGCGATTTGTTAGGTTTTTCGAGGCCTCATTTCTTCCACTTTTGTATATACATATTAATATATAATATTTCTAAGTATATATAAATATCTATAATTATACCTATAGATATACCTATAATATATATTTGTGTTTGTGTTGTATATATGTATGTATGTATGTATGTATGTATGTATGTATGTATGTATGTATGTATGTATGTATGTATGTATTTATTTATTTATAAAAACACAAAAAAGAAGAAATATGTTATAAATGTATTTTAAACTAATCTTATAAATATATATTAATATACAAATAAATACATGGATAAAAAATTATAATTATATATATATATATATTAATATATATAAATATATGGATATAAATATATATTAATATAATTTACTATATGTATATATTAATATGACTAAATATATATTTATATATTAATATGACTAAATATATATGTATATATTAATATGACTATATATATATGTGTGTTTATATATATATATTCATATTAATATAAATAAATATATATATATATGAATATAATTAAATATATGTATATATTAATATTACTAAATAAATATAAAAATAAATTGATATATTATTAAATGAAAAGAAAAGCAATATGGTGGAGTGGTAAAGGCATAGGCGCGCAGGCAAGAGGTCTCGAGTTCGAATCCTGGGAGAGGCAGGTTGCGCACGTAGGTTTGGAGAATTACGTAGTGCTATTAAAGGTGGGTGGAGCTTGCCTAGGGCGTGCATGGGTGCTGTTTAAAGGGGGCTTCAAGTACTATTGAAGCCCCCCAAATTTGCAAAAAAAATGTTTTTTAATTTTTTTTAATATTTTTTCAACATTAATCAGCACTAAAAAAGTGCTTATAAAAAGGCATTTATCAACACGTTTCAGAGCGCTGATAAAAGAGACCCCCTTTATCCTCGACTCAATTAACAATTATTTTTTAGTGCTGTTAATTGACTATTCTAGCGCTGATAAAGGATATTTTTAGTAGTGTTAATGAAATTGTATTTAAATATTTATCACTTATAAAAATTCCAATACATAATTAATATATTTTAAAATATTCATTTACTTATATTGTGATATAATTATTACACACATTCATTTATAGGAGTTCAATTTTTTTATACATTCATGCATGAGGTTTCTATTTATTGGACCAATTTACTATTCATAATGATTATATTATTACTCATATGGGTAATATTACAATTCCAAAGGGTTAAGACACTGTTGGCCAAAAAATTAAGTTAGACCTATTAGAATATAAATAAATTATTGATCACAACCTTGTAATTAATTTTTTTAAAATTAAATCCATAGAAGAGTCAAAATGATGTTTAATTCCAATCCTTTGGGTGTGGCGAGAAGGTGAGTAAAAATGTACATCCAAGAGTTCAATATGTTTTTATATCAATTTTAAATTTAAAAAATGATTTCAATAATCAACATTGGATTTATATATGTATAATTGGTATATCGGGAGATTAAGTACAAATTTAAATTATAATTATTATTTAAACTATAAAAAATGTTTTTAACTACAATGTAGTATTTTTCAATATTCATTACAAAATGAAACTTCTCAGAAAAATAATATAAATTCTACCTATATTAATCTTGACATTCCAAATTCAAAAATATATTTTATCTTAAAAAAAAATATACATTTCATTATAAATATTTTTCATTTATGTGAAACCATTTTAAATAAAATTTATTATTAGTTATTACTATTCATATTACTACGTTTATTTGACAACCCTTCTTTTTATTACATCTTAAACATGATTTATTACATTAAATTTCACTTGATACAATAAAAAATATCAAGAGGTTTAGTGTCTTTGGGGATTAGGACAAATACATAAAAACTTGAAACATGAAATACAACATCTTTATTGAAGACGTCCTTTACATGACCACTACATTCCCACATACTTATCATTGCATGGGATAACTTGAGGACATGCATAATAAAAGGGTGAGCTATAAAGCCCAGTAAGGGAATACACATGGAATAACATGAGGATTACAGTACATGTTAGAAATTAGTCATATCAATAGAGCACAAGAGAAACATGAACATAATGGAATGATAAAGCATGATAATCATAACATGGAAATGTGGCAACAACACTTAACATGGAATTAGCATGAGCCAAGGCTCATTGCACTTGGAGCATGAGTAAATCCTCATTGCACATAAAGAACGAGTAAACCCTCATTGCACTTGAATTATCATGATTCATCACTCATTGCACATAACATATCATGATACTATACTTTACCCAATGCATTGGAGCGCTATAAAGGCACACCCTTCTTAAACATTTCATTTCATGCATAAGTGTGCCACATGGATCTAAAAAACATAATAATTTATTCCACGATAAAGGAATGTGGAATTCATACATGAAACCTTATAATCAATAAGTAAATGTGTATAAAGGTGAATACTATTGATGGAGAAATGGGCATGGTAGTCACTACACAATGGCATTGGCTTATAAAATCGATGTGATTTCGGCAGTGTAACGGCGTGACGTAAGAATTCATAAAAAAGGTTGATGAGATAGAAAGTGGTTACTCATCATATTTAAATTTAATGGACAGGAATGAGGTCATATAGATAAATTTACCAACAATTTTAATGGAATTTAGGTTCTTGATTCAAAAGTATTGCTTGAATGTAAATGAGGAGGGAGAAGTTCCTTTCGAAATTTTAGCATAGTAACGAGTGTACATGGGTGGAATTTAAAGAGAGATAAATGGGTCTCCCATCAATCAAACATAAATAGGGGAGTATTAGGGAGGTGAAAACCCATACCCCAACATTCATAATTGAAATCAAAAGGGAAAAAAACTTAAAGAAGAGTGGAAAAAAATGTGAAAGGAAGAAAAAACCCTTACTTGGAAGTGTGCTTCCAAAGTCTTGAGAGAGGCTTTTGAGAGGCTTCTTGGGAGCTTGGGGCACCTCAGGAGGATTCTAGAGAGAGTAGAGCAGAGGTTGGATGAACTCCAAATCATTGAGTGCGGAGGAAGTGGGAGCTTTGGTGGTTTTATATATGAAAGGTGATGGAATTCTTTATTATTTAGGTTTGGGACCTCTTATATTAAATTAATCCACACCAAAAACCATCCCATTGTTACTTCCCATGGATTTTGGAAAAGGTAAGAGGAGAAAAATATTTTATAAGGACAAATTCCGAACTTCTTAAAATAATAGGGTTGCTTATTTGGAGGTGAGTCACACTCCCATGGAAAACTATTTAAAAAGACAAGGTGTTTCATAAGTCTTGAGGGGTCCATTAATGCTCTGAAAAGTAAGTCAAACAAACCCAAAATCACATTATTTTAATGGTAAGTCATATATTGGTCGAACATAAAGCATATAGTATTTTATTACATCACTATGGGGTCATTATGATGTCATAAAACACATTATATATTTAATCGGTATTTAATTTTTACCCAAAAATTTGACTGTCTCGGAAAATTATGAAAAATTCACTGATGAATAATTTCGACGTCCTGATTCCAGAAATAAAATTTATTTTATCTAAATAATTTTTTAAATATGTTAATTTTCACTTTTAAAATAAAAATCGACATTTATCGAAAATTCACGGGTTTTGACAGAAATGTCTTTCAAACCTTAATAAAAATTATAATTGCATTCATAAAATTATAAGATCATTTATATTTAATAAAATATAATATTTTATTGAAATATTATTTAATTCAAAAATCACATAATTTAATAAAATAGAATTCTTAATTAAATAATAACTAAAAAGACTATTTGTACATTAAAAACTATTTACAATGTACCCATAATGAAAAGAAAGTATATACATTATTATATACAAAACAAATAATGTACATGAAAATAGTACTATAGATTTGTTAAATAACCCCTTAAAACAGCTGCATAAGACCTAAGTGTAAGGTGTGCGATGGTGACAATCTCTTGGGGTGGCTCGGATAACATCACTCGAGTGGTAATCTCTATCAACTTCCACTTTTCACATAGACAGTCTTGTTCGAGCTTGACATGGTGAAGCTTAGCTTGAGCTTGGTCAAGATCGAAGCCCATGGATGCCACCTCTTTTCCAAGCATCGACAAATGGGCTTCGTATGGAGAAATTCTACTGGACGAGGCCATCACTTCTGTTGTCTGAGTAAATTGGATTTGTTAAAGCCTTATATTTATATTAATCATGTGATCACTATTCAACAACTATATTAGAAATGGTCAAAATTCTTAATATAAAACAATAGATGTTGGCATCTTATAAAAACATTTTGTACAAAGATACATTTAACTAGATCAAGAGGGGTTTTCCATTAATGAAACATTGGGTCATTACAATATTCCACCCTTAATAAATTTCACCCTTGAAATTTCCTTTTTCCCACACTAAAACAGATGTGGGTAACTCAGCTTCATCATTTCCTCCGATTTCCATGTCGCTTCTTCAAACTTTTGGTTTCTCCACAACACCTTGACGAGGGGAATTGTCTTATTTCGTATAGAATTTTCTCTACCATCTAGGATCTTCACTGGTTTCTCCTCATAATAAAGATCATCTTCTAATTGTACTACCTCAGAAGAGAGTACATGTGAAGGGTCTGGTATGTACTTCTTTAAGAGGGATACATGAAAGACATCATTTACTTGGCCATGGTAGGTGGAAGTTCTAGTCGATAGGCCACAGCCCCAACACGATCAAGAATCTCAATGGGGCCAATGTAACTTGGACATAACTTCCCTTTTTTTCCATACCTCGTGACCTTCTTCCATAGAGATATGCGTAGAAAGACCATGTCTCCAACTTTAAACTCAAGGTATCGTCAACGGTTATCTATATAACTCTTCTATCGACTCTGGGCTGCCTTGATATGTTGTTGAATGGTTTTTACCTTCTCCACCATTTCTTAGACCATTTCTGGTCCAAGCAGCTTATGTTCACCGACCTCATCCCAACATGCCGGTGTTCTACACCTTTTCCCATATAGGGATTTATATGGAGCCATTTGGATGCTTGAGTGGAAACTGTTATTATAAAATAACTCAACCAGAGGAAGATATTGATCCCATCCTCCTTTAAAGTCCATTGAGCATTCTCTCAACATGTCCTCAATTGTTTGGATAGTCTGCTCGGATTGGCCACTAGTTTGAGGAAGATAGGCCATACTAAAGTTTAGTTCAGTATTCAGAGCATGTTGAAGACTCTTCCAAAACATAGAGGTGAATCTTGGATCTCTGTCAGACATAATAGACAGTGGTAATCCATGCAACCTTACCACTTCCCTGATATATATCTGTTCCAGTTGATCCAAAGAGAAATCCTCCCAAATAGAAATGAAGTGTGCAGTCTTTGTAAGATGATCCACAACAACTCAGATTGCATTGTTGCCCTTGAATGTCCTTGGAAGACCGGTGACAAAGTCAATGGTGATGTTCTCCCATTTCCATTCTAGTATAGTCAATTGTTTCATCATCCCCTTATACTTCTACCTCTCTTCCTTCACTTGCTGACACACTAGGCACTTTGATGTATATTCAATGATATCCTTCTTCATATTATCCCACCAAAAGTTTTCTCGGAGATCTCGATACGTCTTTGTGCTCCCTGGGTGAATAAAGAAATTTGAACTATGTGCATCATCCAAAAGATCCTTAATCAGCTCCGAACTCGATGGAACACATAGTCTTTTCCCAAATCGCACAATTCCTTATTCATTAACATTAAACTCCGATGATTTCCCTTTTTCAATAGCTTCCACCTTTTCCTAAATTCCCACATCATCCTTTTGAGCATCCTTTAACCTTTTTAAAAGAGATGGTTAAGCAATCATTTGTGAAAGGATTGATGATGTTCCCTTCTTTATGATTCCCAAGTCCATATTCATCAAGTCTAAGAAGATTGTATCCTTCTCAATTCTCATCATTGATAGAATCGCTGGGTCTTTTCTACATAGGGCATAAGCCACCTTGTTTGCTTTCCCAGGGTGGTAATGTATTGAATAGTCATAATCCTTGATGAGATCTATGCATCTTCTCTGGTGAATATTATGCTCTTTCTATGTGAATATATATTTAAGACTCTTGTGGTTAGTATATATCTCACATTTCTCCCCATAGAGATAATGCCGCCAGATTTTTAAGGCAAATATCACAGCCCCTAACTCCAGATCATGCATTTGGATAGTTTCGCTCAGGGATTTTCAATAGCCTTGAGGCAATGGATATCACTTTATCATTCTGCATCATCACACAGCCTAATCATTTCTTTAAAGCATCACTGAATACCACAAAAATTTCCCCACTTGTGGGTAAAGTGAGCACGGGCTCATTGATAAGCCTCCTTTTCAAATCCATGAATCTTTCTTCACATTCATCACTCCAAGAAAACTTTACTCCCTTCCAAGTTATCTTGGTAAGAGGGTTGGACAATCATGGGAAATTACTCACAAATCGTCAATAATATCCAGCTAACCCCAAGAAGCTGCAGATATCCATTACCGATAGTGGCCTCAACCATCCCTCAATTTCATCTATTTTGGAGGGATCCATAGATATCCCATTGCTTGTGATGAAATGGCCCAGGAATGAGACCTCCTCCAACCAGAACTCACAGTTGTTTTACTTTTCATAGAGCTTCTCCTTGCGCAAAGTCTCTAGTATAGTTCTTAAATGCTCTCCATGACCCCCCTTGGTTTTGGAGTATATTAGAATATCATCTATAAAAAATACCAAAAAAATTTCGAGGTAATATCTAAAGACTCAATTCATTAAGTCCATGAAGATTTTTGGAGCATTAGTGAGTCTGAAAGGCATTACTATGAATTAATAGTTCCCGTATCTTGTGTGAAAAGTAGTCTTGTGGATATCCTCCTTCTTCACCCTTACTTGATAATATCCCTACTGCAAGTCCACCTTGGAGAAGTATTGTGCTCCATGCAGCTGATCGAACAAGTCATCAATTATTGGGAGAGGATACTTGTTCTTTATTGTGATTTTTTTAAGTTCACAATAATCGATGAAAATTCGCATTGACCCATCCTTCTTCTTGACGAAGAGAACTAGTGAAGCCCATGGTGAAGCACTTGGGCGTATAAACCCTTTATCCAGATTCCCCTGTAGTTTTTTCTTCAGCTCTTCGAGCTCTACAACAGCCATTCTATATGGATTCATGGATATTAGTAGAGCCCCTGGTATAAGTTCAATTGAGAATTCAACATCTCTTCTAGGAGGAATACCAGGAAGTTCCTCGGGAAACACTTCAGCTAATTCCCTCACAATAGACATCTATTAAAGTATGGTTTCTTCCTTGGACTCAATAATTTGAGCCAGATACGTGTGATCATAGGGCAATAATATCCATTCTTGAGATGAGGGAGCTAAAGGATATTCATCCTCCTCCATACACTTGTAAATAATCAGGGGTCGATTCTCCATATGGAGTGTGATTTCCCTCTCCTGACAATTTATGTTCCCTCTATATAAGGAAAGCCAATCCATGCCAAGAATTGCACCAAATTCCACAAGAGGGAGTATGACGTGGTTCACCAGGAAATTCAATCCAAAGATTATAACATGGGAGGACTTATACTCATGGGATTCACTGATTTCCCCATTTTCCGCACTCACCGACATCTTCACTTCCATGATTTGTGGTGGTGCTGGGATTGTTCTACTAATCGTTTGAGATATAAAAGAATGCGTAGAACCTGAATCAAAAAGTACGTTCGCTATTCTTGAATCAATAACTAGTGTACCTATCACCACTTCGTTGTCGGGGTTCACTTCTGCAGAAGTGATGGAAAAAGCTCTTCCTTGCTGCCTTAGAGGTTGTTGGTTGCCTCCGAAAACCCTTGGATTAGGGCAATGATTTTCAAAATTCCCCAGTTCATTGCATTTGTAGCATTTAACAACGCGTTGATGTTAGAACAGAGTATTCCTATCCTCTGTCACAACCGCAGGTCTTTCATGCTGATAGTTAATAGCTAGGTTCCCTTCTCATCCACACCTGAAACATTTCCTCGTCCCCTTAAGGAAATTTCCAGGGTGCTTTTTCCGAACTTTTGGAAAGAGGGGTGCAGGACCTTCTTAGCATCGTTGGATTTTTTCATCGGACCACCAGCATTAATGTCCACCATATGCTTCTTATCCCCTTGATAACACTGTGATTCCCCGATCTCCATTTCGACCTTGAGGGCACATCAGACAATTTCCTCATAACTGTCGAAGTCACGGATCGCTAATGCTTTCCGCAGGCTAGGCTTCAGCCCACCAAATAAGCGGTCAACCTTGCATTCGGGGGTTACGACAAAGCCAGAATCATATCGTGAAATCCTTGTGAAGTTTTCCTCGTACACTCAACATATTCTTCGTCTTTTTTCATGAGGGAAATGAAGTCCCTTTCAATCTTAAGCCGAAGGGTGCGCAGAAAATATTTATCGAAAAACATCTTCCAAAAATCCTTCCATTCCAAAGTCTTGATCTCTTCCCCAGGATTCATATTTTTGATCAACGTCCACCATTGATCAGCTTCACCTTCCATACGATAAGCTAACAAGAGAACCTTCTCTTGTTCAGAACATTGAAGGATGGAGAAGATATTTTCAATGGAGTTGATCCATTGTTCAGCAATCATGGGATCAGATGATCCACTAAAAGTAAGAGGCATGTGTCTCATGAATATCTCGATAGCGACTTGTTCTTTCTTAGGGGGGTTGAACATTCCTCTTGACCTGTGTTTCTATTCAAAACATGAGTTAGCAGAGAGAGAAGCGCGACAAATTTCGCGATTCCCGCTCCCATTGTATTGGGCATCTCATTAGTACAGTCATCACACTGATATTCACATCGGTTGTTAGCTCGAGTCCTCCTATTACCGGTCATTGGCTGGAATAAAAGGAAACTTATGGGTAATGCATAAAGGGTAATCCAAAGACAAAAGTTGATGACTTATAAAGAAAATTTTATTTCCTTAACTCATGAGTCTATAGGCTTCAATCTAGACATTTCATGATCTACAATCTAACGTATATTATTAGGGGCATTTTTTATTCCCTTAATAAGGGTTCATACTAAGCTTGTGAATTTATCAAAAAATATCCCCCGGGAGTGTCGTAACCAAGAGTGAAGCATGACCCGTTGTCGTGCACTAGTTCCCATTCGAGTCTAGCTCAAAGCGTTGTTTTTAGGTTTTACCCCTATGATACATCTGTGCCAGAGCCGCCTCTACCTACTCGTATACAGACAGGGATGTATTTGCTTGATAACCCACTTACTCAATACTCACCAAAACATAGGGATGTTTTTATTATACTTAGTCTTGTATCTAAGGATTTACTAGGGTTTTCTAATCCTAATCCCAAAAATAACTAAACCTATCTTGTGATACCAACTATGACAACCCTCCTTTTTATTACAACTTAAACATGATTTATTACATAAAACATCACTTGATACAACAAAGAATATTGAGAGGTTTAGTGTCTTTGGGGCTTAGTATCAGTACATAAAAACTTGAAACATGAAATACTAAATCTTTATTGAAAACATCCTTTACATGACCACCACATTCCCTCATACTTAGCATTGCATGGGATAACCTAAGGACATGCATAAGAAAAGGGTGAACTATAAATCCCAGTAAGAGAATAAACATGGAATAACATGAGGAGTAAAATACATGTCATAAATTCGTAATATCAATAGAGCACAAGAGAAACATGAACATAAAGGCATGATAAAGCATGACAATCATAACATGGAAGTGTGGAAACAACACTTAACATGGAATTAGCATGAGCCAAGGGTCATTGCACATGGAGCATGAGTAAATCCTCATTACACTTAAATCATGAGTAAAACCTCATTGCACTTGAATTATCATGATTCAACACTCATTGCACATGCCGTATCCTGATACTATACTTTACCCAATGCATTGGAGCGCTATAAGGGCACAACCTTCTTAAACATTTCATTTCATGCATAAGTGTTCCACATAGATCATAAAACATGGATTCATAAAAGATAATAATTTATTCCACGATAAAGGAATGTGGAATTCATACATGAGACTTTATAATAAATAAGTAATTTTTCATAAAGGTGAATACCCTTGATGGAGAAATGGGCATGGTATTCACTACAGAATGGCATTGGCTTAGAAAATCGATGCGATTTCGGCAGCATAACGGTGTGACGTAAGAATTCATAAAAAAGGTTGATGAGATAGAAAGGGGTTCCTCATAATATTTACATGTAATGCACAGTCAATAGGTCATATAGATACATGTCCCAACAATTGTAATGGAATTTAGGTTCATGATACAAAAGTATTGCATGAATGTAAATGAGGAGGGAGAAGTTCCTTTCGGAATTTCGGCATAGTAACGGGTGTACATGGGAGGCATTTAATGAGATAGAAAGGGGTATCCAATCATTCAAACATAAATATGGAAGTATGAGGGATGTTTGAAACTATACCCCAACATTCATAATTGAAATCAAAAGGGCAAAACAACTTAAAGAAAATTGGACAAAAATGAGAAAGGATGAAAAAACCCTTACTTGGAAGTGTGCTTCCATATGCTAGAGAGAGGCTTGTGAGAAGCTTATTGGAAGCTTGGGGCACCTTGTGAGGATTCTAGAGTGATTAGGGAAGAGTTTGGACGAACTAAAAAGGATTTTAGTGAGGAGGAAGTGGGATCTTGGGTGAGTTTATATAGGAAAGGTGAGGGAATTCTTTATTATTTTGGTTTGGGACCCCTTATATTAAATTAATCCAAACCACAAAACATACCATGATTTTTGCCCATGGTTTTTTTAAAAGGGAATAAGAAAACAATATTTTATAAGGTCAAAGTATGAACTTCCTAAAATAATAGGGTTGCTTATGTGGAGGTGAGTCACACTCCCATGGAAAACAATTTAAAAAGACAAGGTGTTTAATAAGTCTTGAGGGGTCCATTAATGCTTTGAAACTCATATCAAACAAACCCAAAATCACATTATTTTAATATTAAATCATATAATTTCCAAACATAAAGAATATAGTATTTTATTACATCACTATTGGGTCATTATGATGTCATAAAACACATTATATATTTAAACGGTATTTAATTTTTACCCAAAAATTTGACTGTCTCAGAAAATTATGAAAAATTCACCGTTGGATAATTTCGACATCCTGATTCTAGAAATAACATTTATTTTATCTAAATAATTTTCTAAATATGTTAATTTTCACTTTTAAAATAAAAAATGACATTTATCGAAAATTCACGGGTTTTGATAAAAATGGATTTCAAACCATAATAAAAATTATAATTGCATTCATAAAATTATAAGATAATTTATATTTAATAAAAATAAATATAATAATAAAAATAATATTTTATTGAAATATTATTTAATTCAAAAATCCCTTAATTTAATTAAATATAATTCCTAATTAAATAATAACTAAAAAGACTATTTGTACATTAAGAACTATTTACAATGTATCTATAATGACAAGAAAGTATATACATTATTATATAAAAAAAAATGTACATGAACATAGTACTATAAATTTCTAACATAACCCCTTATAATATCCACATAAGACCTAAGGGTAAGGTGTGCGATGGTGACAAACTCTTGGGGCAGCTTGGATAATATCGCTTGAGTGTTAATCTCTATCAACTTCCACTTTTCACATATATGGTCCCGTTCCAGCTTGACATGGTGAAGCTCAGATTGGGATTAGTCAAGAGCGAAGCTCAAGTATGCCACCTCTTTTCCGAGCTCCGACAAATTGGCTTCGTTCGGATCCATTCTACTTGACGAGGCCATCAATTCTTTTGTCTGAGTAAATTGGATTTGTTAAAGCCCTATATTTATACTAATCATGTGATCACTGTTCAATGGCTATATTAGCAACGGTCAAAATTCTTAACATAAAATAAAAGAAGTTGACATATTATAAAAACATTTTTCATAAAGATATATTTAACTAGATCAAGAGGGATTTTCCATTAATGAAACTTAGGATCGTTACAGTTTAACATCGAGGTTATGACTATATCGTTTAAAAAATTATTATAATAAAGTGTTGTCTAATAGAGAATTAATGTTTCCTGCAATGCATGCTATATTAAATTTATTTCTAAATCCTTTGTGTATTAAACCAGTGTTCATTGAGCCGTGTCTTATGTCATTTTATACTAAATAATAGTGGGTGTCACATGATTTTTATTCATTGCGGACATCCATATGTATTTAATTCCAACTTATTTCTTTTTGTATCCCCTAATATGTATTTTGGTGTTATGGAACCATTTTTATTATCACTATTTCATTATATGTTTTTTCTATTGATGTTATGGTGCGTACTTGATTTGTTTTTTTATTTGATGATTTTTTGACTTTCAATATGTTAATAGAACTCGATTTGAATGAAATATTTTATTATAATGTTTATCTATTATTATATTTTTAATACATTAAAAATTTTAGTTTTATACCATAAAATATGTATGTTTTTCTAATTTTTTTACTCATTAGGTAAATTAAAAATACCTTTAGAAAAAAAATTTAATTGGAAAAATTAACTTTTTTTTTACATATGGAATCATTTATTTGGGTTTTCAATGTATTTAATAAAAATGTTGGTTCAACTGTTATTTTTATGTGATGGTTTTAATTTTTATAAAAAGTTAAAATCATGATACTTTTTTTATTTAGATTTATTTATATGGAAAAATTATTTTCTATGTTGGTTAAAATAATCATTTATAAACTGTTTTAAAAAAGTAATTTGATTAACCCATTGGTGCAATCACACTAAACCTATTTTTCTTACACCCTACACACACACACACACACCTGTATGTGTGTATGTGGAACTTATGACATTATACAGGTTCCCATGTTTTGATATCAAATTCTTTGATGATTTTTAGTCTATGGATAAATTATGTGGATATGATGAGTGATTATGGGTCATACACATATGTTATATTGTATCTTGAGCTATTGTTTTATTTTTGGGATTCTTATTTATTGTCTAATTCATCTAAATGTATTTTTTATTCAGATCCTCATTTAATTAAGATTTATTTTTCTTTTAATAAGTAACATCAGTTCTTTATTATCTAATATATTTCCCAGTAAGAGTAATCACTTTTTATTTATTATTTCTCATATGATATTTTATAGTTTATTCCATTTTTTTCTTATTTATTTTTTAGTTTCTATTTATTAATGTGAATGATTGTTCAATGTCTATACATACCATTCCCATTTCACTATCAATTTTTTATTTATTTAATGTGATTTAATTGTGAAATCATTCCCACCAGTTATCTATTGTAATGCCTTGTTTTTCTTTTTTAGATCATGGTTATTATGATCATGATTTTGGCATTGTGATATAGTGGCCATGGTAATGTGTCAGGTTGAACTAGAACAATTCACTACAAAATGTTATTAAAGTATATGTTTTTATTTGGAGAGTATGGTAGTATAGGTATAGTATTTTCATAAATCAAGATGAATTTCATGATTATGTTATCGATCACTACCTTTCATGAACAAACATGTGTTTTCATGGGTAATAGGGATCTGAATCTTAAATTTAGATTTGAAATTGGATTATTTTGATTATATTTTAGTCCCCAATTTGTATTAGTTGATCAGTTGGGGGTTTCTTTGAGTCTTAAGGTAAATTTATAAAATAAATAAAGAGTTATATGGTGATTAAACATGGTATAGAAAAACATTTATAGCCTTTACACATTACTTGATAAACCCCTTAATTTTTATCACATGGTTATCACACAGTTGAAAAAACAATGAAGAAAAATTGTGAACAATTATTCATCCCTCCTAAATTATTATTTGAACTATTTTGATTTTAATTGGACCCTTAAGTTTTTTCCAATTATTAGATATTAATTAAAGTTGGTTTTGAAAAATTATTAATGTTATTGGAGAGTATTTTTTTAGTTTTTAGGTTATGTTTTTTTATATCAACATTTGAAAAATACAATTTTGTATGAAATGAAAATTTCATGAAATGGTTCCATATTAAAAATATTTTTCAATGTTTTATTTATGACGAATATTTATTCTATGTGGTTATTTCTAAATTTGTTGATTTTATTACAGATTTGGGAAAATGTTCTGAAATAAAATGTAATGGTGAGGGAGAATTGAGGGAATCTCGAATTTTTTAGAAACCCGTATAACTTTAGTTTAAAAAACTATTGATTTTATGAGACCTTATATATGTGAGAAAGTATTAAATAATTGTGGTGATCATTTATTTGAGTTAGTGTTATTTCTCCCTAATTTATTTATCAAATAATCTTTGAGATATAACTTTTGGAGAGAGGATTCTTTCAAGACATCAGATCAATTATGTTTCAGTTCAGATTAATATCATATAAATCAGTATTTGTGAGAGATCCTTTAATATAACAATGATTATAATGATCTTCTATTTTTTAGATTTAAGGTATATTAATTCTGAGTAGGTTAAGCTTTTTGGTAATTCATTATTGAAGTATTCTTTGGTTTTTTCTCTATTTGTGTTTAGGAGAGGTTTTGATTATTTTGTTTTTACTCAATCTTTACTTTGTTATGCCCCTTAAGTTCTTTATGTGATGCTACCCATGTGGAAACCATTATCTTTAGAAGAGTTTCTTATTGGGAGACATGGGTACATGAATTTGTGACTATGATGATTGTTATAACATTCTATATGGTTCTCTAGATGGTACATAGTTTTGCATTTTTCCCTATTGGGGTTATTCTATCTTTTTCACTGTAGATATGTGTTCCACAACATAGGTCCCATGTTATTTATCTTCAGTTTTGTGACATGAGGTTAATTATAAGCTATTCTTGTTGAGGAAGAATATTTTAATGATGGATTTATTCCATTCCTATATTCTGGGACATTATTTTATTGATTTTACATGATTGTAGTTTTGTGGGTATCCTTGATCTGTTAGGTTATATTTTGAGATTTTGAATCGATCTCTTGGAGGGTTTGTTAATGTGAAAATGGATTTATTGTTTTCTTTGATGTATTTTGATTAATTGTGTATTAATATTGGTATGATTTTAAAAGGAGTTTCTTTATTATCTAACCTTTTAGATTAATTTTAAATGGTAGTGATACCAATTACTATTATATGCGATCTTTGAGATTCAGGATTATTAATAGCGGTTTGGTTTATCCATAGATATATTTGATGATGTTGGAAATTAATTACATTGATTCTAATGATTTGTTTCATTTTTTTGTTAGTAATTTAATAATGTAACACTTGATATATAACTTGACTTTACCACCACTTATACTAGGCATGAAGTTTTTTAGTTTTCATTTCATTCAATTCATATACATAAATTTTTGGTAGAAAAAATGGCAAGGTTTGGTGAATTATGACACCACCATGTCAATGTGGTATTTAATACTTTACTAACTTTGTTATTTTTGGGAATTTTTGGAGTTTCAATGTCTTTAATGTTCTATAATTTGGTACTGCATAGTGTTTTACTGCAATGGGTGCATTGGATGTCCTATTCATCAAGACTGTTGTGGGTGGCATTACATCCAAGATAGGGAAATGTTGTGACACAACCCTGGAAAAATGGATTTGAGTCTTCATATCATTGAGGATGGTTATTTAATCCAAAATAGCTAGAGTCATATTGAGAAGGTCAACATATGGGCTGGTTGTAGCATGACATGACCAGAGCAGTGAGTTTGTGATTTTCTGCCTTTTTTGGGAAGGCATGTCACACTATGACAAGGAAGGCTATGTTGTGTGGTTCTGCACTAAGCTTATAATTTTCTGGTTTTTATGTTCTACCCTTATATGAATTTAAAAGGTGATTCACCTATTTTCCTTCCTCTCATACTCATAGAAACAAGTGGAGGACCCTTATAGGATTTCTATTTTGATTTTAAGAAGTTCTTCAAGTTTATACCTATTTTCTCCATCTACGCATCTCCCAAACTACGCTGCACTGGGTTTTTCAATATCATAAAAACATAAAAAAAAATGGGGGATTCATTTTGGGTTTGGTATTTTTTTTAATTTTTGGTATTGGTTGCATAGGGTATGTAAATTTTATTCCCTTGTTTATTTAGTCTTCAACTATTAAAGGCGGGCATGTGTTCTTGGATAAATTATGCGTTTTTATTCAATTCCAATATTTATAAATTTCATGAAATGGTTGAGTGTTCTAAATTTATTCATTTATTTATTTTTATTAATTTGGAATCAACTTAGTGAAAGTTAAAATATACAGGTTTAGAATACAATTTAAGAAAAATAATGAGTGAAAAGAATTATATAAAGAATACATGTCACTATATCTTCTAGTAAAACACATTTGAATACCTTTTTATATATATGTTTTTGATCACTGGAGTGGATGAAAAAATATCTATCACTTTTGTAGGTATCTATATGTCAAATGAATCTTTTAAGTTCCCAAAATTAGATTACCTCTTTCACCATGATGTGATATCTTCACTTGAAACAAAGGAGAAAGATGAGGAGAATTGAGGGATCAAATGGTGCTAACTAGTTATACCTATAACTATCTTACAACTTGTTGAAATAAGGTTTCTATAGATATAAAGGATGGTTCATTGTTATTATGCATATTAAGTCATGTGATTAATCCCATGAGTTAATATCTTATTCAATGAATGTGCTATATCATTTGATATCTTATTTTTTATCAAATAAAACACAGTCTCAAATAATATCCTTTATGGGAGAGTGTTCAACCACCCATAATCAGTGGAATAATTAATGCCACACTATAGTTATTAGTATTATATAAAAGTCTCTTAAAGTATATAAGTATTTTCACTAGAAGGAGAAACATTTATGAACACTTTTGTTTTTTCATAACTGTGGTAATGGTCTTTAGTTTATGGCATGTGTTGGTTGAAAATTGGGAATTTATTTGTTTTTTTTCATTTTATTGAAATAAAAAAATGATAATCATTTTTTTGATCACCAAAAGGAAACAATTTTATTGTTGGAGTCAATCTTAATTTAGACTTTAAAATAAATTAGAGAATCATTGGAAGGATTATTGGTTTATCAACAATTGGCAGTCAGAAAAAGGAATGATACATGGATTTTGTAATTACATTGTGCAACTGATGGATGCTTGCAGTTGTGGAAAGTTGGTTAAACTAGATGGATATGTGGGACCCTATATGGGGGGGGGGGTATTGTGATTTCATGGAATCATTTGATTCAGTGACCTTTACGGTTTCCTAGTCACAAGGGAGTATAAATTTATTCATCCAATATAATGAATGATTCTGGTGATTCATTGTAATGACCCAAACTTTTATAGATGAATACTAACCTTTGTCTAATTAAATGTATTATTATGTAAAATGGTCGTGTACAAAATATGCACTTACTAGGTATAATTTTTTTTATTTTAAAATACAGTTATGAACTATTTCCATTACTAATATAGACATTGAACAATGAACACATGATTAGTATAAATATATGGCTTTAAAAATCCAATTTACTCAGAAAAAGGAAGATATGGACTCATCCGGTTGAATTGATCCATATGAATCCCATTTTTCAGAGCTCAGAATGTTGGTAGTGTCACTGCACTTCTCTCTTGATCAATCCCAAGATGATCCTCAACATGTTAATCTTGAATGGAATCACCTATAGGAGAAGTGAATGATAATAGAGATTATCACCTGAGTGATATTATCCGAGACACCCCAATAGTCTATAACCATTGAACACCTTCCCTTTAGGTCTTATGAAATTGTTATATGGGGTTATGTATCTATACCATATCACTATGATTATTTGTATTATTTTTTGTATAAAGAATATACTTTAATTTAATCATTGTTACTTTGTAAATGGTTTTCAAAGAAAAAATAGTATTTTTAGTTAATATTAAATTAAGAAATATATTTTTATGAATTAATTTATTTTTGAATTAAATAATATTTTAATAAGTTATTATTACTAAATCACTTTTTATTAAATATAATTGATCATAAAATTTTTACACAATTGTAATTTTTATTAAGGTTTGAAACCTGGTTTTATCAAAAACCCATGAATTTTTTGATAAATGTTAGTTTTTATATTAAAAGTAAGAAATTCAAATATTTATAAAATTATTTTGAAAAAATATATATTATTGTTGGATTCATGATGTTGAAAATATCTATCGGTGATTTTTTCAAAAATATTTGAGATAGTCGAATCATTCGGTAAAAAATCAATACCGTTTAAATATATAATGTGTTTTATGACATAATAATGACCCAATAGTGATGTAATAAAATAATATAAAAGATAAATTCCAAAAATATATGTTTTATCTTTAAAATAATGTGATTATTTATTTTTTTGGTTATTTTATAGTGCCTTAGTGGACCCTCTAAGACTTATAAAATATTTTTACATTTTAAAATAAATTCCTTGAGAGTGTGCCTCACCAAGAGATAAGAAACCTATTATTTTAATAAGTTCGGACATTATACAAATAAAATAATTTTCTCCACTCCCGTTTTGTAAAAATCCATGGGAAAAAAACCATGTTTTTTTTGTGATGTTGAATATTTAGTTATATAGATTCCAAAAATCTAATTTTGTTAAATATTAAAAAATTCCCCTCACTTTTCTGATATAAACTCATCCAATATCCCACTTTTCTTCACTCAAAACACTTTGAGAACGTCCCTCCTCTTCCATATTTCTCTATATAATCATCCCTTAGAACCCCAGGTGTCAAATAATCCCCTCCTCAAGCTCTTGATGTCACACACTTCCAAGTAAAGGATCCTCACTTTCCTTCCTCCCATGATTATGTCAAAGTTTTCTTATATTGTCATGACCATTTATATTTCAATTTAAAATGGGGGGGTATGATTTCTAACCTCCCCTATAATTCCCAATTTATTTTTTAATGATTAGAGTCCCCTTTCTCACTCATTAATTCCACCCATGTACACCCATTACCACGCATAAATTTCATAAGGGATTTCTATCTCCTTATTTACATTCAAGAAATTATTTTCTATTATTCATCCAAATTCAATTACATATGTTGGGATGTTATGTTCCATGAACCCATTAGTTTTAATTTCATATATAAATTATTTGATTCCTCTTTCGGTAAGAACCCATTTTTTATTTTTGAGGTACGAGTTTCTTCTTTTTCTTTTCATTAATTGCTTTAGAGAAAATAAGGAAAATGGGGGAAAATCCTAAATTTGGGGACTACATGCCGTGTACTTTTCCACACTCCATGTACTTTGGCCGTGTGGGATGAGTACATAGGGTGTGTAGCCCTATGGGCAACCAAAGGTTTAAAAACTGACTACACGCCTTGTAGTGGGTATTTACACGCCGTGTTGTCAGTCAACAAGAAAACAGTAAGGCAGTGGCTAGCTGTGTGGCAATACATGCCGTGTACTAATTAAATGTCGAAAGATAAACAGTGCCACGCTGGTGAGAAGCTGCCGAAGGAACGGTTAAAAAATGAAAACTACACGCCGTGTACCCAATAGTATATGTCGTGTAGTATATTTTTTTTGCTTAGAACGGGCAGTAGCCTCTCCTATTCACATGGAAGGGTAAGAACTGGAGTAAAACTCGGGAGGGATGGATGAAGCTTTGGAGATCCCCCAATCAAGTTCCGGGAATCGGTTTTCTACACCGTCGATCTCCATAGAACCGCATGAGTGAGTTCTTTTTCCTCATGGTGTAGTTATTTCCAATTATTCCTCTAAGGTAAGTTATTTGAGTTTGAACGAGGTTTTCTTTCACCTCTGATCTATGTCATTTTTTGATGATTCGAGGATCGTCGTTCTCATATATCGATCAGGGGCGTTTAAGGTAGGTGGCTCAGTGTTTAATTTCCAACTATTGTGCATTTTTGTGAATCGTTGTGCCATGAACCCATGTTAGGGTGTCATATGGATGAGGACTTGGCTGTTTTAAATACCTAGAATGGTAAAGATAATTAAATGTGATAATAAACTGTTGTTTGGGATCGGTACTTGGATTCAGGACTACCCTGTGGGTGCGTTCCTCTGTTTAGCCGTTTGGCCAGGATACCTGAGGGTATGCCATTATAATAATGATTATAGAACTTCCTTGAGAGGAATTTCAGGTGTATTTCTTATTTAAATGTTCGGCATGACCTGGTTACTTGTTTAGCCCAAGGGCAGTGTTTTACTTAGCCTGAGGGTAGGGAATCTTATAGCCTGAGGGAAACATATTCCGTGCCTGTGGGCAATAGAATATGTGCCTGAGGGCGACACTTCATATGCCTGAGGGAAATATCTGTCGAGCCTGTGGGCACTTACCTCTGGGTTATAATTTTGATTACCTGAGGGTAAGGGTTTGTGTGTTTGAGGTCACTAACCATTACATATAAAATTCACTGTGGTGGTTTCCTTTTATTGAATGATTAAATGAGTAATAAAATGGAAATATAACTGGTAAAGTTAGTTACTTTTGAGTACTACTTAGTTTAATACATTTTACTACTGCACACTAGTGTTGCATATTTTCACACAATTGGGCATAAGCCATTCGTGGGTGCCTACTGGGATTTATTTCTCACACCCTCTTTGGTTCATGTCTTCGACCAAAAAAGATTACGTTTCTGTAGGTGTGTATAATAGAAAGGGTCCCTATATAGGTATATGATTGTTTCTGAGGAGTAGGGGAGCATGGGTTCGAGCTTAGTGTCACGATGCTACCGTCCATTTCGTTTTTTTCTGTTGTAGCTGAATTTTCTATTGTATTTTACTGTATTGTTGTGTAATGTGTTCTGGCTATTTTCTAAGAACATGAGTCATGTTGCGTCATTATCTATATAATTGGTTGGTTATCATTTATTGTAGTTGTTTAATTTTAATGTGTATGGTTTATTGCTTCTGATGTTGTTGTCTGTTTTATATTATATTCCACTACGCTACACTTTGACAAGTGAGGGAATAGGGTCCCCAATATCAGACCTGGGCCCTTGCTGCTAGTCGACAGCCTCTGGCGTTTGAGGAAATGCGCTTGAGTTCATGTGACAAACCGGGTTCAAGGCATCCGTTGAGTGGCACCCGGATCCGAAACATTACAAAGTGTCATCAGAGGGGTTCTTTTCTTTGACTTACTATTTGAAGGCTTAGTCAGGGATAGGATTGGAAAGGAAATTGGTAATAATTTGTGCCCAGGTGTAGCTAACCATTGTACAGGGAAAAGCTAGTCTACCTCATATTTTTTCATGTTTTAGGATTGTGCAAATTTTACAGTTGATTTGATTTCACCGTTGGGTGAAACACTTGTGATTGTGTTGTTATATTTTATCCATGGGTTCTATTTAGTTACAACCCGATGAGATGAGGGTATTCTATCTCATGCATCATTTAGGAACATGCTAGAAATCACATTGCATGCATTGTTCCATGCCATGTCAGCGCATTAGAAATTGATTGTTGTTGTGATAGTTGTTATTCTAGAAAAAGCATATTGTTTTCATAGCTGGTTTGATAAATACAAGCTATTTGGTAGGGTGTTTTTGTGTGATAATGTTGATATAATGGACTCCAAACATTGGTTTTTGGGGAGTATGGGCCCTCATTGACCAGAATTTGGTGGGTCATTGACTGTTTATCTTATATAACACAGATATGATGCCAAACATTGATTCGCAGGGAGTATGGGCCCTCACGGATCGGAATTTGGCACTTAGGTGTTGTTTTTCAGTATTTTATGGGTTCTGGAATAGTATCTAAGCCTTAATATCTGGAAAACCCAGGATACACGCCTTGTAGTTCCCCGGTCACACGTCGTGTGTTCTTCTGTTTGGGAAGAAAATAAAACTTTCAAGTACACACTGTGTACCCTTAGTACACGCCATGTAGTCTCTTCATGTGTCGTATACTGTGTGGGTAGGGACATGGGAAAGGGAAATTCTTGGGAAAACATGCCTTGTACCATATGTACATGTCATGTAGTGTTGACCAGGAGTTCACCTGTGTAACTAACAACACGGACGAAGGATACCTCAAGACATACATGTCGTGTCCACTATGGAATACGCCGTGTAGTCTGGCCTGGGATTCGACCATGTAACTAACAAAATGGGTTGGTGTATTCCTTTCGTGTACATGCTGTGTGTATATAGAACATTCCGTGTATTTGAGCCGTGTATCTGGCCATGTAACAAACAACAAGGGTCAGTGGAGCTCGTCCAGTACACGTTGTGTGCCTGAGGAACACGCCATGCAGTCTTGTTCGAGGACAGACTGTGTGGACATAGTCATGTGGCTGGGGAAACTGGGTGGTGTACATGCCGTGATAGGGTGTAACACGCCATGTAGTATAAAGCTGTGTAGTTGGCCATGTCACAAACGTCACGGGTAGTTGGGAAATAAAACCATACACATCGTGCAGTTAATAAACACGTCGTGTAGTTTTGTTCAACGGAAGCCGTGTGGCTTAGCCATGTAGAAGGACGCGGGCAGGGTAGGAGAAGTCAGGTACAGACCGTGTAGTCAGTATACACACCGTGTAGTCTTATTTGGAAAATCATGAAATGTCTTCTTCCTCCTGTTCCAATTTAGGTCCCTTCGTTTTCAGTCTTGATAATATGGATCTAAGGTGTGTTTTTGATATTGTAGATTCATGCCGTCAAGATGACCACGCGTTGTTTTCCAGGAGAGCGGTGACGATTATACTCAAGAGATGGTGGGCTATGGGCTACCGGTGGATCCTCTAGCAGAGCCAGATGCAGGGCTAGCCATTATACCAGACACAGGCATGGAGGAGCAGATCTGTGAAGGCTTTATGCGGTTCATGAAGACCTTTTAGGGAATACCATCGGGTGCCACATCTATGGATGAGCTGACTCATATCTTCCAGCATCAGCATCTGCCTACGTTTTCAAGGAATGGTGGACCATAGGCAGCGGAGTCTTTTCTAGGGTCTATGAAAACTATTTTCGAGCATCCTGAGATTCCTCCAGGGTGGAGGGTCAAGCTCGCGACTTATATGCTGCGTGATTCTGCATGGAGGGGGTGGGATGTTACCACTCAGTCAGAGCATCACAGAGACATGGTGTGGGAAGATTTTTAGAAATATTTCTATGATTTCTTCTTCCCAGAGACGCCGAGAGTAGATAGAGCTCAAGATTTCATAAATATGCACCAAGGCGCTATCTCGGTGATGGAATATTCTACTCATTTTACTGAGCTTCGGCGTTTTTCACCCATTCTGGTGGGTGATGAGACGTTGAGTGCCAGACTCATTGAGGATGGTCTTCGAAATGACATCCGAGCACTGGAAAACGTTTTCAGGTTTCCTAGAGTATATGCTATTGTGAACCAGGTGCTGATTACAGAGAGGAACCTTCGAGAAGATGGTGGTGCAGGCCAGGGCGGTTCGGCACTAGTTTCTGGTACTATTTCTTCCAGTAAGATGGAGAGAGAGTTGTACTTCACTCACGGTGGAAATACTAGCCAGGTAGTTACTTTAGGTGGGTAGATCATGTGCTATCAGTGTGGTAGAGAGGGGTATAAGAGACCTCAGTGTACCGGAGACCTAGTGGAGTGCCGAGCTTATAGCTAGATGGGTCATCTGCAGTAATTTTGCAGGACGTTTCCATCAGTGGATAGTGAGAGAGGTTCTGTGCAGACTCCGCGTGCGGGAGAAGGACTAGTGGCTTCTTACCAGTCAGGGAACTGGAATACGTTCGAGCATGTAGGCAGAGATGGTAGTCGAGGCCATGGTAGCCAGACACCAGGATCTCTGAGGCAACAGGGAGGGATAACTCAGGGTAGTCAGGCTGTATTGCAGGGTCGCGACACCAGGTAGGCATATACAGTGCAACAGACCCCGTAGGAGTAGGATCCTGGACCTTCTACAGACATAGGTACTATTCTAGTAGCTTATGTCTTATCTTTAGTACTTTTCAATACGGGTTCTACACATAGTTTCATATCTGTGTCTATTGTGGAGAGCCTTGGGCTCTATGTTTCTTCTTCTTCTTCTGCTGTTATGACGCTAGACACTCCGTTGGGAACAAGAACGACATGTGTGCGTCAGTTCAATGAGTTCCCCATTGAGGTTGCAGAGTGCCACTTTCTATGGGACCTCTATGTCATAGAGATGATGAATTATGATGTTATTCTCGGGGTGGACTGGTTGGTTCCCATTCGAGCCCTCATGGACTGCTATCATCGCAGGGTGTGTTTCACGTCACCAGAGGGTGGAGAATTTCTATACAATGGTGAATGGGATGTTCAAGCGAGTCGATCTGGACCAGTGCATCATAGGTGAGGTGGAGTCACAACCCAGATTGCGAGTTCATATCTGGATGATCAGGGAAATTTTCAGAAGGATTTCCCTCCAGTAGTTGATCGTTTCTGGGATGTCTTCCGGGATGAATCTTCAGGTCTACTTCCGAAACGTGAGGTGGATTTCTCTATTGATCTTGTTCCAAGAGTAGCGCCGGTGTCCATTAATCCTTATAGGATGGCTACACCAGAGTTGCAGGATCTTAAGAGACTGTTAGAGGAGTTACAGGCAAAGGGTTTCATCTGACCCAGTACTTCTCCTTGGGGTTCTCCAGTCCTTTTTGCGAAGAAGGTGGATGGTACCCTCAGACTCTGTGTGGATTATCAGAAGTTTAACCAGCTGACAGTTAAGAACTGATATCCCTTCCCGAGGATTGATGATCTTTTTGATCAACTTCATGGAGCAGAAGTGTTCTCGAAGATTTTCTTGAGACCATGATATCATCAGCTGCATGTGAGACTATCAGACAAACCACTGGCAAATTTTCGGTGCAGATATGGTCTGTACAAGTACTTGGTTATGCCGTTTGGACTCATGAACGCTCCAGCTATTTTCATGGATCGGATGAATCGTGTGTTCCGTCCATACCTGGATTCTCTTATGGTGGTATTCTTGGACGACATCTTAGTGTACTCTCACACTCGACACGACCAGGCCACCCATCTTGAGATCTTATTGAGTACACTGAAAGAGCATCAGCTATATGCTAAGCTCTCAAAGAGCAACTTTTGGATGGACCAGATTCACTTACTGGGTCATATCATCTCAGAGGTAGGAGTTGTTGTGGACCCAGAGATGATGAGAGCAGTAGTTTCTTAGGACCAACCTAAGAACCTGTTTGAGACACGAAGTTTCTTAGGGCTGGATAGTTACTAAATATGCTTTATACAGGACTTGTCCCGCTTAGCAATGCCATTGACAGGTTTGACTAAGAAGGGTGTGAAGTTCGTTTAGTCGTAAGCTTGCAAGATAGCCTTTCATGACCTGAAAGGAAGGTTGACATCAGCACTAGTCCTGATACATCCAGAGAAAAGGCAGAGCTATACAGTTTACTGTGATGCATAAGGTATTAGGATGAGATTAGTGTTGATGTAGGGTGATCGATTTGTTGTGTACGGTTCTCGGCAGTTGAGGCCACATGAGAGGAACTACCCAATGCATGATCTCGAGCTGGCTACAGTTGTTCATGAGTTGCACTGTTGGAGACATTATCTGTTGGGAGATCATTTTGTGGCTTTCACCGACCACAAAAGTCTCAAGTACATTTTTACTCAGCGTGACTTGAATCTGAGACAGAGAAGGTGGGTCGAATACCTTAAGTCCTTTTATTTTGATCTTGCATATACACCTGGTAAAGGTAATGTAGTAGCTAATGCACTGAGCATGAAGACATTGATACAGGCGGTGCAGGAGGCCAGTGGTGAGTGGCAGCTCATGGCTTTGTTCTCTGAGATGCATTTTGAGGTGCATGACAGTCAAGGGCATACCTATCTTTCATATTTACCTGTAACTTCTACCCTCCTGGATAGAGTAAGTATGAGACAGCTATTTGATTTAGAAGGCCTAGTTTTACAGGAGTCGGTGGCAAGTGATGACCGTCCTCTGGGATGGACGATAGGCGATGATGAAATTATGCATTTCCATTCATGAGTGTAGGTTATAGGGGATATATGGTAGGAGTTGATGTGGTATTTTCATTCTTTATCTTGGGAAGTTCATCCAAGGGTACCAAGATGTACTGTGACTTGATACATCATTGCTGGTGGTTGGGTATGAAGATGGGGATAACTCGTTTTGTTACGAGATGTTCCACCTGTCAGTAGGTGAATGCGAAGCATCAGAGGCCAGCCAGACTGTTACAGAAGTTACCCATCCCGGAGTGGAAATGGGATGATTTCGTGATGGAATTCGTGACTGGGTTGTCGAGGTCAGCTTGAGGCAATGATGTCATGTGGGTTTTTGTGGACAGACTCACGAAGGTAGCTCACTTTTTACCGATCAATGAAACATTCGGTCTTGAGGAGATAAGAAAGTTGTATATCCGAGAGGTAGTATGTATTAATGGGGTCCCTATTTCTATCGTTTTAGATATGGATTCCTGTTTTATGTCTCGTTTCTGGCAGAGTTTTCAGAGGGAACTGGGTACACAGGTGCTTCTGAGCACATCTTACCATCCTCAGACTGATGGTCAGTCAGAGCGTACGATACATGTGCTTTATGGAATGTTGTGTGCATGCATCCTAGAATTTGGTGGCTCTTGGGAGAAGCACATACCCCGGGTCGAGTTTGAATATAATAATAGTTTTCAGAAAACAATTGAGATGGCACCTTATGAGGATTTATATGGTAGGCCATGCCGATCACACTTGTGCTGGTTAGAGGCAGGTGAGGCAGCTTTACTGGGACCAAATTTCATGCAGGAGACTTCTAAGTAGGTCCAATTGACTCAGAAGTGGATGGATACCACACAGTCTCGATAGAAATCTTATGTTGATCACCGCAGACGATCCTTGGAGTTAGTGGTTGGGGATAAGGTTTTTCTGTGTGTTTCACCGAGGTTGGGACAAAGATGGATCAGGAGACAGGGTAAACTTTCACCGACGTATGTGGGGCCATTTGAGATTATTGAGAGAGTCGGGATGGTTGTCTATAGATTGTGGTTACCACAGAGGTACCAGGCCATGCACGACATCTTCCATGTATCTCAGTTGCACCACTATCATTCAGACTCGTCTCACGTCTTTCAGCTAGAGGAGGTTGAGCTTCAGGTCGATACATCCTTTGAGTAACATCTGATTCATATCGTGGATAAGAGCACTAAGGTTCTCTAAGGCCAGTCAGTTCCTCTTGTATGGGTGCTATGGCAGTATGGCAGAGTGCAGGATGAAACCTGAGAGTGGGAGACTGACATACATGCTCAGGGGCTAGAGTTATTCTAAGCTTTATCTTCGCTACCCTTGGAAATGAAATTTTGGGGCGAATTGCTTTTAGGGGGGAAGTTTGTAAGAAGTCGGTTCTTATTTTTGAGGTACGAGTTTATTCTTTTCCCTTTTCCTTATGTTTTTTGAGAAAATTATGAAAATGGGAAAAATCCTAAATTTTTTGACTACACGCCATGTACTTTTCCACACGCTGTGTACTTTGGCCATGTGGGATGAGTACACATGGTGTGTAGCCCTATGGGAGACCGAAGGTGTAAAAACTGACTACACACCGTGTAGTGGGTATTTATACGCCGTGTAGTCAGTCGACAAGAAAATAGTAAGGCAGTGGCCAGCTGTGTGGCAGTACACGCCGTGTACCCAGGTTTCACATGCAGTGTACTCATGTCGACAAATGAACAGTGCCACATTGGCGAGA
The DNA here is from genome assembly GCA_963277665.1 of Viscum album. NCBI lineage: Eukaryota > Viridiplantae > Streptophyta > Magnoliopsida > Santalales > Viscaceae > Viscum > Viscum album. The sequence goes on from OY728150.1 coordinate 1,515,996,776, forward strand.
ATCCACCAAAGTAATAGTTAAAAAAATGTAAACTACATGTTGTGTAGTCTGTTTTTTTCACTTAAAATGTGTAGTAGCCTCCACTGTTCACAGGGAAGGGTACGAACCAGAGGAGAACTCAGGAGAGATGGCCTAAGCTTTGGAGATCCGCCGATCGAGTACCGAGAATCCGTTTTCTGCACCGTCGATCTCCCTGGAACAACACGAGTGAGTTCTTACTCCTCTTGGTGTAGTTCGTGCCAATTCCTCCTCTAAGGTAAGTTATTTGAGTTTGAAAGATGTTTTCATTCACCTCATATCTACATCATTCTTAGACGATTCGAGGATCTTTGTTCACGTATTTCGATCTGGGGCATTTAAGGTAGGTGTTTTGGTGTTTAATTTCCAAATGTTGTACATTTGTGTGAATCATTGTGCCAAGAAACCATGTTGGTGTGTCATGTGGCTAAGGCCTTAGCTATTTTAAATACCTAGAATGGTAAAGGTAATTAAATGTGATAATAAAATGTTGTTTTGGATCACTGCTTGGATCTAGGACCACCCCGAGGGGTGCGTTACTCTGTCTAGGTATTTGGCCAGGATACCTGAGGGTATGCCTTTATAATAATGATTATATAATTTCCTTGAGAGATATTTCATGTGTATTTGTTGTTTACATGTTGTTCATGGCCCGGTTACTTTTTTATCCCAATGGAAGTGTTATACTTAGCCTGAGGACAAGGCATCTTTTATCCCGAGGACAACTTCTTCTGTGCCTGTGGGCAATAGACTCTGTGCCTGAGGGTGACACATTGTATGCCTGATAAAAATATCTATCATTCCTGTGGGAACTAACCCATGGGTTACAATTTTGATTACCCAAGGGTAATGGTTTGCATGTCTGACGACACTGACTTTCACATAGAAAATTCCCTATGGTTGTTTCCTTTTATTGAATGATTAAATGAGAAATAAAATGGAAATATAACTGGTAAAGTTAGTTACTTTTGAGTACTGCTTATTTTATGGCATTTTACTTCTGCACACTGTTGTTTCATATTTTCACATAGTTGGGCATGGGCCTTTGGTGGATTCCTACTGAGATTTATTTCTCACACCCTATTTCGGTCATGTCTTTGGCCTAAACAGATTACGTTTATATAGGTGTGGATAAGGGAAAGGGTCCCTATATAGGTAAATGATTATTGTTGAGGAGTAGGGGAGCACAGGACCGAGCTTCGGGTCGCGATGCTGCTGGTCGTTTTGTTTTGATCTATTGTACCTGTATTTTCTATTGTATTTTACTGTATTGTTGTGTAATATGTTCTCACAGTTTTCTTAGAACTTGAGTCATGTTGCATCATTATCTATATAACTGGTTTGTTATCGTTTACTGCATTTGTTTAATTTTAATGTGTATCGTTTATTTATTCTGATGTTGTTGTATGTTTTATATTGTATTTTTCTGTTCTACACTTTGACAAATGAAGGAATAGTTTCCCGAATATGAGACCTGGGCCCTCGCTGCTAGTCAGGAGCCTCTGAAATTTTGGGAAATGCGCTTGAGGTCATGTGACCAACCGGGTTCTGGGCACCCGTTGAGTGGCACATGGATCTAGGACGTTACACTTTCTCTCTAATCAACCAATTTTACAATTTCTATTTGACTTTGTTATGTTGCTGATGTTACACCAAAATGTCCCATGCCAAAATCATCGTGTTAGTGAATAAAATACCCATTTATCAATCAAGGGTATTGACTACTATTCACATGTACTTTTTGATTGAGTAATAAATTTTTTTTATTACACATATATTATTCATGGAATAAATTATGATGTTTAATGAATCCATGTTGTATGATCTATGTGGTACACATATGCATGAAATGAAATGATTAAGAAAGATGCACCCTGATAGATCTCTAATTCATTGGGTAAAGAATAGTATTATGATATTCCATGTGAAATGAGGGTTTACTCATGCTAATTCATGTGAAATTAGGGTTTAATCATGCTCCATGTTCAATGATCTTTGTCTCATGATAATATCATGTTAAATGTGGTTGCCACATTTTCCATGTTTTGATAATCATGAGATATCATTCCATTATTTTAATGTCTCTCCTATGCTCCATTGATCTTCCTATTTTTTAACATGTACTTTAATCTTCATGTTATGACTTGTTTACTCCCTTATTGGGCTTTATATCTCACCCTTTTCTTATGTATGTCCTCTGGTTATCCCATGCAATGCTAAGTATGAAGGAATGTTGTCATCATTTAAAAGAATTTTTCATTAAAGAGGTTGTATTTTATGTCTTAACTTTTAATGTAATGTTCCTAATTTCCCATGACACTAGACCACTCAATCATCAGATTTGTCTAATGTGAAATTTTATGTAATAAATCCTGTTAATGTGTGTAATAAAGAGAAGGGTGGTTATAGTTTGTATCGAATTATAGGTTTTAAATATTTTTTGGATTAGTATTAGACAACCCTTGTTAAATACTTAGGGAGGATAATATATATAATAAATACAACCCTAAATTTTCGTGAGTATAGAGTAAGTGGTTTATCAGGAAAATACATCCATTTATGGGTACGAACATGTAGAGGTGGGTCTAGAACAAATTTATCTAGGTGTAAATTCAAAAAACACTACATTGAGCTAGACTCGAACGAGAACTAGTGCATGACAATGAGCCTTTATACACTCATGGTTTGACAGGTTTGGGGGATTTTCTTTGGTAAAATCATATGCTTAGTATGACCCATAAAAATGGAATAAAAAAAATTCTTGTATGAAAATATGTTGGGAAGTAGATTATGGATAACATAGATTGAAACCTATAATTTTATATGTTATGGAAATAAATGTAATTTATAATCTATCCCTTTTTAATTGGAATTATCTTTATTCATTACCCCTAACATTCCTATTTTTCTAGCCAGTGACCGGTAATAAGAGGACTCGTGCTAACAACCGGTGCAGTGATCAATGTGAAGAAAATTCAAACGAGATGCCCAATCCAACGGGAGAGGGAATATCAAACATTTTCATGATACTCACTTAGTTAACTCATGATTTGAATAGAAACATAGGTCAAGAGGATCATCCAACCCCCCCCCCCCCCCTCAAAGAAAGAACAAGTTGTAATCGAGTGCTTCGTGAGACAAAGGCCTCTTACTTTCAATGGGTCATCTGATCCATCAATTGATGAAAAATGGATCAAATCCATTAAGATGATCTTATTTGTCCTTCAATGTTACGAACAAGAGAAGGTCATTCTGGCAAAATATCATATGAAGGGTGAAGCTGATAAATGATGGATGTTGATAAAAAAATATGAATCCTAATGAAGATATCAAGCCGTTGGAATGGAAGAGTTTCCAGAAAATGTTTTTCTATAAATATTTTCTTCTCTCCCTGAGACTTAAGATGTAAATGGTCTTCTTTTCACTAAAAAATACAATGAATCCACTGTAGCATATGTGGCAAACTTTAGAAGGCTTGCACGATATGACTTTGGCATTATCATTACCCCTGAATGCATGGTTTACTGCTTCTTTGGTGGTCCATAACCTAGCCTACAGAACAGCAGAGTGATCCATGTCTTAGATAGCTATTAGAAAATTGTACAATGTTCCCTCAAAGTCAAAATAAATATCAGTGAATCTTAGGGGTATCAGGGGGATATGAAGCAGAAAGTGGACTTTATTTCGTGTGGTATGATAGATAAATCCAATGTTGCTATGAAATTTCTACACCCACTTTCCAAAGGTGCGGAAAGAAGCACCCCCAAAATTTCCTGAAGGGGACGAGGAAATTATTTAGGTGTGGAAGAGAAGGGAACCCGACTATTAATTTCCAACAAGAAAAACCCGATACTGTGATTGAGGGAAGGAACAATCCATTCGACCCTCAACACATTGTTCATTTCTTCAACAGCAAAGAACAAGGACACTTTGCAAACTAGTTCCCTAAGACAAGGGTTTTCAGGGGCGACCAATAACCTCCATGCCATAAAGGGAGATATTTTCTACATCACTACTGCCAAAGCGAACCATGACTACGAAATGGTGATAGGTATGCTAGTTATTCATTCAAGAATAGTGAACATACTTCTTGATTCTTTTTATACACATTCTTTTAGAAGCCATAAGTTTAGTAGAACAATCCTAACCCCACCACAAATCATTGAAGTATAGATGATGGAGTGTACATAAAATGGAGAAATCATTTCATCCGAGGAATACAACTTCTCCCCTTCTATAGTTTATTTATTGATCATCCTGGCGAACCTCTTCATACTCCCTTTGGTGTAATTTTATGAAATTCATGGCATGTATTGGCTTTCCCTATATAAAGCCAATATAAATTTCCGTGAGAGGGAAATCACTCTCAATATATTGAATCAACCCCTGATTCTGTACATGTTCAAGGAGGAGAATGAATCTTCTTTAGCACAATCATCTCATGCATGGATATTACTGCCCTAAAATCATGCAAATATTGATCATATGATTGATTATGAGGATGAAACCATTATTGATGACATTCCTATTGTGAGGGATGTCACTAAAGTTTTTCCAAAATAATTTCTTGGTCTTCCTCCAAGAATAGATGTTGAATTCTTAATTGATCATGTACCTACAACATTTCCAATATCCTTGAATCTGTATAGAATGGTTTTTGTGGAGCTTGAGGAGCTAAAGAAACAAATACAATGGAATCTGGATAAAAGGTTTATATGCCCAAGTTCTTCACCATGGGTTTCACCAGTCTTCATAGTTGAGAAGAAGAATTTTTCAATGTGTATTTGCGTTGATTATCGTTATCTCTACAAAATCAGGATAAAGAGCAAGTATCTTATTCCATTCATTGATAAATCATTCAATCAGCTAACTGGAGAACAATACTTCTATAAGGTGGTTCTGTTGTTAGGATATTACAATTTAAGGGTGAAGAAGGAGGATATCCCCAAGACTGCTTCCCATACAAGGTATTGGCATTATGAATTCATAGTAATTCATTTTGGACTCACTAATGATCCAAAAATCTTCATTAACATGATGAATAGAGTCTTTATAGATTACCTCAACAAATTTATGGTAGTCTTTATAGATTATATTCTCATATACTCCAAAATCAAGGATGAGAATGAGGAGAATCTAAGCACTACACTAGAGACCTTGAAAAAGAAGAAGCTATATGAAAAGTACAAAAAGTGCGAGTTTTGGTTGAAGGAAGCCTCATTCTTGGGTCATATCATCACAATTAATTGGATATTTTTAGATCCCTCTATCAAAAATGCAATTAAGGTATGGAAGAGGCCAAAATCTAGGAGGAATTACTATAGATTCATTGGGTTAGGTGGATATTATCTCTGATTTGTGAGAACTTTTCATGATTTTCAAACCCTCTTATCAAGATAACTCGAAAGGGAGTCAAGTTCTCATAGAGTGATGAATGCGAAGAGAGCTTCAAGGAGTTGAAAACGAGGCTTGTCGCTGCACTCGTGCTCACACTACTCACAAGAAGAGAACTTTTTGTGGTATTCAGCGATTCTTTGATGAAGGTAATGGGCTTTATGGGGATGAAAAATGACAAATTCAATGCCTATGTTTCCAGGTAATTGAATGTTCATGATAAAATCTATCTAACACATGATCTGAAGTTGGATGTTGTAAGATTCACATTAAAAATTTGTTTACATTCCCTATTTTGGGAAATGTATGAAATATATACATATCCAAAAAACCTCAAGTATATATTCACTCAGAAAGAGTTGGATATGCGCCAACAAAGATTGTTTGAACTGATCAATGTCTCCGACTGCTCAATTCACTACCATCCGAGGAAAGTGAACATAGTGGTGGATGCTCTAAGTAGAAAGGATCTAGAAACTCTTTTATTAAAGATAATTCAAAAGGATCTAATCTTCTTTGATTTTATGAAGATAGTCATGGGAAACCTAAATAATGTAACATCATCAATTCCTTTACAAATGATTCCTCAACCATCTATTTTGGAACGATTAAAGGATGCTCAAAACGTTGATGTGGGAATTCATAAGAAAGTCGAAACTATCTGAAATGGTAAATCCTTAGAGTTGAATGTTAATGAAGAAGGAATTGTGTGATTTTTATCAAGAAAATGTGTTCCATTAAATCCGGAGTTAAAGAATGAACTTTTGGATGATGCATATAGTTCGAATTTCCCTATTCACCCATGAAACAAAAAGAAGTATCAAGATATCTAAGAGAATTATTTGAGGGATAACATGAAGAAGAAGATCACTATGTATACATAAAAGTGCCTGGTATGTCAGTAAGTGAAGTTTGAGAGGTAATGTCTAAGGCGATGATGCAACCATTACCCATACCAACATCAAAATGGGAGAATATCACAATGGAAATTGTCACCAGACATCTGAAGACATCCAAAGGAAACAATGCTTTCTAGGTTGTATTGGATCATCTAACAAAGACTGCACACTTCATTTCAATTTGGGAGGATTTATCATTGTATCAACTAGAATGGATATAAATCATAGAAGTGGTAAGGCTATATGGAGTTCCATTATCGATTGTATCCGATTGAGATCCATGATTCAAATATATGTTTTGGAAGAGTCTCCAACATGCTATGAATATTGATCTGAACATAAGTACAAATTTTCACCCTCAAATCGATGGCAAATCTGAGCGGACTATCCAAACACTTGAAGAAATTTTTATAGCATGGTTAATGTACTTTAAAGGAGGATGTGATCAATTTCTTCCTCTGGCTCAGTTCTCTTACAATAACAGTTTCCACTCAAGAATCCAAATGGATCATTATGAATCCCTTTATGAGAAGAGGTGCCGAACATCGACATTTTGGGATGATGTTGGGGAGAAAAAACTCATAGGTCCTAAAATGATCGATCAAATGATGGATAAGGTTAAGACCATCTGACAACACATTAAAGCTGCTTAGAGTTGGAAAAAGTGTTATTTTGATAATTGTCGAAGAGTCCTAGAGTTGGATTTTAGAGACATTGTACTCCTCATCATATCACTGTGGAAGTGAGTTATAAGATTTGTCAAAAAGGGAGATCATAGTCCATGGTACATCGACCCTTTTGAGATCCTTGATCACATTGGATCAGTGGCCTATCGAATAGCACTCCCACTGAACCTATATCAAGTATATGATGTATTCTATTTATCAGTTTTGAGGAAGTACATACCTGACCCATCGCATGTACTCAATCCAGATGTGGTACCATTGGAAAATGAATTCTCTAATAAAGAGAAGCTGGTAAAGATATTAGTTTTTAGGGAAAAAGTTCTACGAAATAATACAATGCCCCTCATCAAGGTATTGTGAAAAAACAAAAAAATTTAAGAGGCAACATGGGAATCAGATGATGTGATGAAGTATAGTTACCCTTATCTGTTTTTTTGTGGGAAAAGAAAATTTCAAGGGAGAAATTTCTTAAGGGGGTTAGATTGTAATGACCCATACTTTTATTAATGAAAATTACTCTTGATCTAATTAAATATATTATTATGTAAGATGGTTATAAAAAATATATTCACTTCCTTAGTTTTATGTTTTTGGATTTTAAAATACCGTTAATAATTGTTACCATTTCTAATATAGCCATTGAACAGTGATCACACAATTTGAAAAAATATAGGGCTTTAAAAAATACAATTTACTCAGACAAAGAAATTGATGGCCTCATCTAGTAGAATTTCTCCATATGAAGCCCACTTGTCCGAGCTCATAAAGGAGGTAGCTTCACTGGGCATTTCTCTTGACCAAGACAAAGCCATATTTCAACACCTTAAGCTGGAACAACAATGCCAATGGGATAAGTGGATGTTAATTGAGATTACCACCTATGTGATGTTATCCTAGCCGTCCAAGAGCCAATCACTATCTCACACCATACCCTTAGGTTTTGGGTGGGTGTTATAAGGGGTTATGTATCAATACCCTAGATCTATGATTGTGTGTTTTATTTTTATATAAATAATATAGATTCATTTTATCATTGTTAATTTGTAAATGGGTTTTACATCATAAATAGTTTTTTAGTTAATATTCAAATAACAGATATATTTAGATGAATTAATTTATTTTTTAACTAATTAATATTTTAATAAAATGTTTTTACATAATTAATTTTTATTAAATATAAATGATCGTACAATTTTCTTTCAATTTTAATTGATATTATGTTTTGAATGTTGTTTTTCTCAAAACCCATGGTTTTTTTATAAATGTCTGTTTTTATTTAAAAATTAAAAATTAGCATAATTAAAAAATTATTTTGATAAAATGAATATTATTTATGTATTTGGTATTTCAAAATTATCTAATGAGGAATTTTTCAAAAAAATTTGAGATATTCGAGTTTTTTGCTAAAAATTAAATACTGTTTAAATATATAATGTGTTTTTTGACATCAAAATGAACCAATAATGTAGAAATAAAATACTATAAAATGGTTATTCTTCTAATATAAATTTTAACATTAAAATAATGTTATTTTATATTTGTTTGGTTAATTTCATGGTGCCATAGTGGATCCCCAAGACATATAAAATATTTTAACATTTTTAAATGATTTCTTTAAGAGTGTGACTCACCTCCACATAAGAAAGCCTAATATTTTAATAATTTATGCCATTTTACTTATAAAATAATGTTTTACACTCCCATTTTAAAAAAACCATGGGAAAAAACCATTGGTTTTTTGTGGTTCTAAATATTTAATTATATAGAATCTCAAACCTAAGTTTGTGATATATTGTAGAATTTCCATCACTTTTCCAATATAAACCCAGCAAAGCTACCACTTTTCTTCACTCATAACCTTTTAATCACATCTCTACTCTTCCCTCCTCTCTCTATAATCCTCCCAAGGTGCCTCGAGCTCTAATGAATCCCCTCCTCAAGCTCTTGAAGTCACACACTTTCAAGTAAGGGATCCTCACATCTCTTCCTTACTTATTTATGTGCAAGAATATTTATACTTTTATTCCATTAATTTTCAATTAAAAATGTTGTGTTATGAAGTTTCACCTCCCCTGTTCTTCCCTACTTATATTTAATGACTATATACCCCTTTATCTCTCATTAATGTCTCCCACGTACACCTATTACCATGTCGAAACTTTGTAAGGTATTTATGTCTCCTCATTTACATTCAAGATATTATTTTTTATTATGCATCCAAATTGAATTAGATATGTTGGGATATTATGTCTAATGAACCCATTACAATACATTTCATGTATAAATGATGATATTTCCCTTTATCTCTCATCAACCCAATTTTACGATTTCTATTTGATGTCGTTATGCTATTGAAGTTACACCAAAATTTCCCATGCCAAAATCATCATGTAACTGAATACCATACCCATTCCTATATCAAGGTTATTCACCTTTATTCACATTTACTCATTGATTTAGGACTTACAATTATGTATTCTACTTATCATATTCATGGAATAAATTTTTATATTTAATGAATCCATTTTGTATGATCTATGTTTCACACTTATGTATGAAATAATGTGATTAAGAAGGGTACATATTGATAGATCTCACTACTACAAACACGGCCTTTATCAGCGCTAGAAAAGCGCTGATAAAGCCAGCGTAGATAAAGGGGGGGTCCCCTTTATCAGTGCTCCGAAAAGCGCTGATATAGGACCCCTTTATCAGCGCTTTTTTTAGCGCTGATAAAGGGGTCCTATATCAGCGCTTCCTTTATCAGCTCTCTCGTTTTAGCGCTGATAAAAGTTAAAAAAATTTAAAAAAAAAATAAATTTAAAAAAAATTTAAAAAATACTGCCAATCGGGGGGGCTTTTATAGCGCTTGAGCCCCCCCTTTTACAACGCTTTTCGGCCCCTATACAACACCCCACGAACCCCACGCACCCCCCTCCACCCTTTAACAGCGCTTGCTCCAATATTCCCCATGCGCGCGCACCCCTGCCTCCACCAGGATTTGAACTCGAGACCTCCCCCCTGCGCGCCTAAGCCCTTACCACTACTCTATTTTGATTTGCTTTACAATTCATGATATCTCTATATATATATATATATTTATATATTTAGTTATATTTATTCGTATAGTAATATATATTTATATTAATATATATATATAGTTATATTATAATATATATATATAGTGTTATATTATAATATATATATAGTTATATTATAATATATATAGTAATATATATAGCAATATTAATATATATATATAGTGGTATTAATATATATCTATATCTATATATATATAGTTATATTTATTTGTATAGTAATATATATTTATATTAATATATAGTTATATTAACATATATATAGTTATATTAACATATATATTGTTATATTAACATATATATAGTTATATTAACATATATATAGTTATATGAATATATATTTATATATTTATATTAATATATATATATAGTTATATTAATATATATATTTATGGTGATATTAATATATATATTTATAGTAATACTAATATATATATATAGTTATATTAATATATATATAGTTATTATATTAATATATATATAGTTAGATTAATATATATATATAGTTATATTAATATATAGGTATATAAATATTCATATATTGGTATTTTAAATAAAATGGATGTTATTTATTATTTAGATAAAGCTAATATATTTTATATGTAAATATATTTTATTATTTATATTTATAATTAAATTTTTAGGAGTGAATATTTAAAAAATATGAATATATTGTTATATATTTGATTATAAAAAACAGTGCATTATAAAAAATGATGAAATTTCAAAGACATAAAATTAATATGAATGTAATACCTTGGAATAAATTCAAACCCCACCAAAAAAATCCAATAATACCCCCTTAAACGAGGGTGAAAATCCACAAAATGTTAAAAAAATCGGGGTACCCCGACAAAAAACTCAGTTTTGGAGGACTTATGTGCCTCTTTTGGCCTCGAAAATCGCTTGACTGAGGTCACCCCGAGTCACAACGACGTAGAGCTCATCGCAGGCTTCGATTTGATATGTGGTAGAGCTCAAACGGACACCTAGATCAAAAGTTATGGCCGTTTGAAGTTTGAGTTGCGTTTTCAACATATTTTGGATCTTTTTTTAATTTTTTTTAATTTTTTAGTACTCAAAGTGTTATTAAATGACTATTACTCCATAATTATTATCAAGATATTAATTAAAAATATTTTTTTAATTTTTTAAGAAGTCATTTTCACTAAATATCTTAAATATTAAGTATAATAAGTGTAAATGTACATTTATACTTATCTAAAATATATTTAAAAATTATATATTATATTTATATAACAATATAACTATATTTATATATTAATATATATATATATATATATTTTGAAGCTGACCCTTTATCAGCACTAAAAAAAGCGCTGATAAAGGCCCCCTTTATCAGCGCTATTAAGCAAGCGCTGATAAAGGGGTGCCTTTATCAGCGATTTTTCGTTAGCGCTGATAAAAGGGGGCGCTGCGAAAAACTGTTTTTGTGGTAGTGGCTCCAATGCATTAGGTAAAGAATATTATCATTATACACCATGTGAAATTGGGGTTTAATCATTTTAAATCAAGTGAAATGACGTTTTACTCATTCTGTATGTTCAATGAGACTTGGCTCATGCTAATATAATGTTAAATGTTGTTTCCAACTTTCCATGTTATGATAATGATGTTATATCATGCCTTTATGTTAATGATTCTCATATGCTCCATTTATATGCCTATTACCTGACATGTATTGTATTCTTCATGTTATTCCGTGTTTACTACCTTACTCAGCTTTATATCACACTCTATTGTTATATATTTCATTGGGGTATCCCATGATATACAATGTACAAATTAATGATGTGGTCATGTAAAAAAATTTCAACAAAGATGTTTTATTTTATTTCTTATGTGGTCATTTAAGGTTCCTAATTTCCCAAGACACTAGACCTCTCGATCTGCAGTGTTTTTTATGTGAATATTTATGTAATAAGTCATTATTTTGTTTGTAATAAAGAGCATGGTTGTTTTATTCATCCCATGGATGTGGGGAAAAAAGTATAAACCATGTAAATCTTGTTATTAATTTTACAATATTTCATTTGTAATTTATATTTTTTGTTAAATGTTTCTGTGATTTTTAGTTAAATAGCATGAGTAAGATAAATTTGGTGTACTAATTTGGGTGAATATTTTCTTCATAGTTTCGATGCATTTAGTTTTTGAGGATTAGTTATATATATATTTTGTACCATTTTGATCTACTAGTGACGAACATCTGGTGAACAATTTTTGAAGATATATTATCAATAATTGGTATCAAAAGAGTTTGAGTTATTCTTAAGGGATATGTGATTTACTCTGAAAAATCTTAGACAAAATTTATACATTTCTTAAATAATTTTCAATTTAGTTTAATTCATTGACATGTAAGGTGGTATAATACTAAGATAGTAAGTTATATTTTGAATAATATTTCGGAATTATTTTTGAATCTAAAGGATGTGGTTGGAATATTACATCGTCTAGAAGGATTTATAAGTTTCACTTAAATGGGTTAAGAAAATATTATTGGAAAAATTATAAAGGTAAAGGTTGGATCAAAATTCATTAGGTTTGTTTAGGATTTTATTATCATGAAATGTTTTATTTAATATCCTATATAAGAGGATTATGAAAGAGATGATTGTAAAATTCATGTAAATATATGATATTTCTATACAACTCTACATGGTGTTCTAAATTATATTGTTATTTAATATTAGGTTACCCTAATAAAGGTATACTTCTAATCATGAGAAAATTTTCAATATGATATTTGGAAAGCAAGAGTTTATAAAGGTGAAATTTCCATATGATGAATGGGATATATTTTTATTTTCTTCATTAACATATTATTGGATGGGATAATGATGATGGTGGGTAACTCCAGTATAAAAATTGACATATACTTCGATGATATCCAAATTATGATTATTAATTATGAAATCTATTGGAGGGATATTTATGAACATTCTAGTTGTGTATATATTTCCAATGGAAGACTATTATCAACTAGTTAAATAAGATAAAGGTAATCAAAATGGAATTTGAGAGTGAAACTTATTGTTGAATCAACCAGACCCAAGACACCATGTTTGTACTATATCAAATGGGGTAATATCAAGGATGATTTCCATGAAAGAAATGTAAATTTTGGAAATATATCTTTTAGAGGTTTAATATATACTATTTTAAAAAGAATAATGTATTGAAACTATACATATGAGATTCAACACATCATTGAAATACTATATTAATGATTCTAATGCATCATAACACTCCATTTTCTAAAAGGGATGTATTCAAAATTATGTGTTTGAATTATTTGGAAGAGTGTATAAAGAATAAGATGAGACTCTTGATATTTTCAAGAAGAGAGAAATAAAAATTCAATTAAATATTATATGTTTCATTAGGATGAATAAGTTTATACATATAAAAGTACTTTATAATAACTTTATTTTACTTTTTCAGATAGTAGAATATGGATATGGTAATTCATTTTCTGATGATGTGTTGAAATGCACTCATGGATCCATGTTCATAGCTAGTGGTGTGAAGGATAAAACATTTAATCAAACTATAAGTGCAGTGGGAGCTTCAATTCCTGAAACATTGAAATTGAAAAATCTGATTCTTGGAACATCTAGATTGGGCACCTCTATGGGATTTGCTTGAAGGTTCTATTAGGTAATTACATGCTGAAGATAGATCGTCAAAACTTTAGAGGATGTGATACATGAATAATCGATAAGATACAAATGGTAAGATTTAACCTGAGTATAAGAACATTGAAATGTTGGAATCTAGTGTTAGTATATACATATATATAGGGACCTGATAGAGCTAAATATCATAGAGGTTCAAAAAAATATATTTTTTTTATTAAAAAATCCATAATGAAATTAGAGTTATAATTTATAAAATATAAACATAAAGGGTTTGGAGTGTTCATCAAATAGAAATATAGGGTTGAAATGGAAATACAATGTAATCTAAAATTATCTATTTCCAATATTATAGGTGAGTACCCTAAATATTTTTTTATAAAACTTTTACAAATGGAGGCATTAGTCATGTGAAAACAATACCTATAATGGCTATGAAAAATGTCGTAGATGAATAGATTAATAATACATTGATGGAAAGGGCATAGAGTATGAAGTTGTATTTAGGAGTGCCCAATGTTTTTTAGGTAGAAGTAGTGAATATCAAGGAACACATAATCAATTAGAGTCCCTTAGTTCTAATCGGATTTAATTTTACCAAGTCTCTATAGAAAGTAATGTAATAATATTTTTATCATCCCATGGTATATATATATTTTACCTAGACACATGGGTTTTCCAAAGATAATGATAAAATATAAGTGGAATCTCATACATTCTTATTTGTGGGATATTGGATTTTTTTTTGAATTTGGGATGATGATATGATACAAATTATCAGAATTATAAATGATTTATTTTATGGTTATGTCCTTTTGGAAGGACATAAAATCAATCATAATGGTGGTTAAACAGAAATAGTAAAGTTCAATTCAAGATTATCTGAATTGAGTTATTGTATGTTCATAAATTATTAAGAGTTTAGATGGATATGAGTCTACATGAAGTACACAAATTTTAGAGGAATATTAATAGGATGGAATAGGGGGCTCAAGTATTATACTAGAGCAATATATACCTACAATATCATGAAGTTTTGTTGCTCAATCAAAAAATTCATGAAGAAGTAGCTAACATTAGATATTATGATAAGTTGGAGTTAGATATGGGGGATGAGTTGGATTCACTTCAGGTGAATAAGATATGAGAGTTAGTGGAACTACAAACCAAAAATAGGAAAATATAAAATAAGTGGGTCTTCTAGTTAAATGTTTAAGTCAACTGATACTGAAGAATTAAGGAGAGGCTACCTCTCAAAAGGTATAAATAGAAGAAGGTCATTGGCTTTTATAAAATTTTCACTTCTGAGTTTATTCCTACTACTATTTGAACCATTCCCAAATTTATTTCCATTAGATATTTAAATCTAGAACAAATGGATCTGAAAAAAAGATTTATTCATGAGGATTTATAGGAGGAAATCTATTAGAAGAATACAATTATTTTTTAATAAAATAATCACTGACCACTATAAGGTTTTAATTAAATAATTAGATACAAATAGTTGTAACCACATTATGAATGAATGGTCACTTTTAATATTATTTCAGCTACAATAGCTAAGTAGCTAATAAAATATTTTTATACCTAAATGTTTTTTTTATAAAATCCATATTTTTCAATTATGTTATACTATGGGTGTGAATATAAGGTTATAATTAATTTTAGAATAATAGTTAATATAACCAAAATATTATTTTCTATAAAAAATATTTTTTCATCATACTTTATGATTTTATTTTAATGTTAATTTTATGAATTGAGAATCTGAATTTGACAGGTTAAATTTATTTTTTGTACTTATCATGAAAATATTATATTGGGAATAATTATTTGTAAATTTTCTAAAGAATTATTTTAGAATAACAGTGAAAATAACATTTTCCCAAAAAGAAAGCCTTTTTTAAAAAATAGCACATAATTATGAATTGTAAATTTATCAAAATATTTTAAAAAATATATTTTTTATATATATTAATTTATAAATTAAATATATCTAAATTTTATTTTTCAAACTTATATTTATTAATTTAGAGCCTATTTTATTTTTAAAAAAATTAATATATTATACAATTATTATTTAAATATTGATTTCTACCACTATTTAATAATGAAAATAATAAAATGGGTTTCATATATTGAATTATGGGGTCAATGTTATATAATAGGATCCATTTTATTTTAGTATATAAAGTATAAGTTATCTTGTTAAAAAATTAGTGACCATTATTGAAAACAGATTGGTAAAAAGTGGTATCCTATGGAGTAAGTGGAATATGATTTTAAAAAAAATGCATCAAACAGATTGGGTGAGGTTTGGATTGAACAGAAGTTATCTCAAATAAATTATGGTCTATTTTTTAGACAATTTAAATGTTTAACATGTTCTCCCTTTATATTGAGTGGTTATAAATACAAGATGTATTCCAAGCCACTTTTAAATGGGACCACCCATCACCTATTCAAGACCCATAAAATAATTTTATTTACTCTTGTATATAAACCATTTTCATTACCATATAATCCAATTTAGTTTCCATGATCATCTGGTCCAAATATATTATCCCACAAACTCCATTACCAAGGTCTATTCCAATAGAAATCCCAAGTCCACAAAGTGTGTAATTTTTTCCAGATTTTTTCCCTTTTTTTCTTAATTTCATATATATAATTTTATAATTACCATTTAATGTAATTATTATTGTTTTTATGAATAATTTAATCATTATAATGGAGTAACTATAAAGAAAAGTTTCCCTTTTCTTTAAAAAAAATTCATTATTTGTGTGTTGTGCGGACTACCTTCTCCATGAAGAAAAAAAATATATTTTTCACCAACACCTCTATTTACATATTATAAGGGTGAAAATGAAGAATTAATGTGAATATGAATAATGTAATTATTATTATTAGTAGATAAAATTATAATCAATAAAATTTCCCTCTCATTATCCAAGGAATGAAATTATTAATCATGTATTGTGTGAACTACTACCTCCATGGACTATCATATATTATTTTTTCAACTAATGTACTTATTAGTTACCAGAATCAATTAAAATTCCATTCATCACCGTATAAGTTTTTAAATAATATAATTACATTTCTAAAATAAGGATATTTTGTTAAAATAATATACTTTCATAATTATAATCAACCAATAGTTATGGTATGTTCATGTTTGGGATAAAAAACCACCTACAAAAACAATGCTATAAATAATCTCATACAAGAACATGAGAACTTAATAAATGATAATATATGATAAAAATAAGTAAATAATTATTTTATTCTAGTTTTGGATGTTATATCATAAGAGTTTACAATGGAAACAAGACAGTGGGGTTAATTTTTGTTTAAAATTTTAAAATAATAAATAACCCAAAACATATTTAGTTATAATCATCAGACATAGAAATCATTAAATAATCGGAGTGCTTTTATTGGATCTATAAATTATCGTATACCATAGTTTTTTAATCAGTCTAATAGAAAATTTTATAAAATAATTATTATAAATATTAGTAAATAGAAAATTTATATCTAAACACACAACAAAATATTAAACATGAAAAATTGTTATATTAATTCTAGTAGTAATGTTAGAATGGATTAAAAGACTAATTAAAGTAATTATACACTTTAACCATAATAGTTAATGATTTCATAAATCCTAACTTTAGATATCAAAAGTATTAAACCCAACTATAAAGGATTGTCTTTCCACATCATGAAATCCCTTGATAAAAATATTATAAAAGCTTGGTCTTCTAAAACCCAAGAATCCATCAATACAATGATCAATGTAAAATTTGTCATCATATCCCTATAAGACATTGATCTGATGGATCAAATTTACCAATATTTCAATACACATATTTTCTTGATATAATCCATGATCAGGAAAACTGTATACAAAAGAAAAATCCCCTAAGGAATTTACAATATTGACATTGATTCCTTTGAACTACAACTCCATGAAAAATTATAATGTGTATTAATTCACTGATCGGGTAGTGAAAATCTCAGACATATTGAGTTTCAACTGAATCTCCTCTGATATTAGTAAATGAATTTCTATTTATTATCATTCATATAATAGACATATTTCTATGATTCTCAAAGTTAGTTGAAATAGCCTTAGATGTTTTCAAATTGAAATCGTAGAACAATGTTTTCATTTGATTCCATTTTTATTAGAACGATTAAAATACTATAAAAAATACCTTTATATAGAAATTATTTAAATTACTGTAGTTATAAATTATGGATAGTATGATTGACTAAACATTTTGTCAATATGATGAACTGAACTACGAGCAGTTCAATGGATCCGGAAATATTTTTAGTTCAATGGATATGACTTCAGTTTGTTTGATAAAAAAGAACACTAGTCTATCTAATAGATATAACATTACTCAGACTAATAGACCAGAAACATGATCAGTCTGATGGATTATATTGAAAAATAAAAATCCTATATTCATTTTATATTAAAATCATTTATAATTTTAGAATAAAATATTTGTTTTAAAAAAATTCTAGGAAAATTGAGTTATACTAATTTAGTAAAATAGAGTTTTAATAAGGGGTTTTTTATTTAAAAACTATGTTAAGGATAAGTAAAAATCATAAATTTTGAATAAAAAATATACCAATTATTTGAAATCACCAAACACAAAAAATAAAATGAAATTTATTAAATTTTAAAAACATACGACCAATTTTTTATTTAATAAATTCAAATAAATTCTTCTTAAGAAATATATTTACTTATCATATCTTAAATAACTATATGTTTTTTACTTATTTTTGGTTAAACATTCTAGATCTAATAAGAATTATTATTAATTTATATTATCTTTATAAATAAAATGTCTTCCAAATATAATTTTCTCTCACAAATACTATTTCTCCCCATTAGGATAAATTTTCCCCTTATAAAATTTATCACCCAATTTTATTAGAAAATAATAATAAGGAATGCAATACAGTCTCCTAAAATGGTAGAAAATAATAATGCCAAAAAATTTGTGTATTAATATCAATTCATCTAAAATAAAACATAGAAAATTCATCCTAGAATAATTTGAAAACACTCACAAAAATTTTTATAGAAAGATTTATTCAAATATAATTCCAATAAAAAATATTAAAATTCATCAAAAGTTTAAGAAATAATAATTATTTATATACAAATTTATGATAATATGTTTTAGATTATCTATTTCATCATGATCCTTCATAGATTTACCAATTGAAGATTCAATATTGGATATTTTGTCTTCCATTATTAATAACATATATTTATTTATCTTCAATATATCCACCTCAAATTCATGAGTACTAATATTATTATTTTCCTACATCATCCTCAGAAACACCTCTTAAAAAAATTGTTTACAAATATTTTCCCATTTAAACCTAAGAAAATCATATACAAAATACCAACACCTAATATTTATATATTTTAAATTATGAATTTATTCTTTCAAGTCTAATAATTATTCATTTCAAAAGTCTATCATAATATTTAATTATTCGATAAATATAAATCTATCTGAGACATTATAAGATAATTTCTCAAATGAAAATACAGTGTTAGAAGACAATTTCATGAATTAGATAATTTGATCACCATGTTTCTTTATGTTTCCATTGAAAATCCTTGAATACATTAAAATATGACTGAATATTCTTGTGTGAGCCTTATAATTTTCTTTGAGTCTTTTAATATCATCCTAATTAACAATCACTGCTTTGTCAATATCATCAATGATTTTTATTTATTATTCATCATATTTTGAATCTGTTTACATCTACATTTAATAGTTAGATGATATGGAATTGAAAAAGTAATTTATTTCAGAGTTTGAAAAATGAAATCAATACTCTTATGTGCCTCTATGGCATATGAGTCTGATGACTCTGAGGAGACCTTTAAATTTTTTAGGAAAAAAGGTCCAACATTTGTATTTTCTTCTCCTTTAACTCTATCATCTTCGAATACTTTTATAATATAAACATATTTATTTGTTTTTACCTTTTAAAAATCCATAATACAACAATGTAGTGATTAAAATTATTCTTTTTATGATGATGAATGAACATCCATTAAAACAGAAAGAAAAAGGTTTTTCTCAGACTGAGTTGATATTGATGTGGATGAAAGAAGACGTTTCTAATGCACATTCTACTCCATCTCCTTGATTTGCTGTTTATTCCTATTATTATTCTCCATTTTTCATATTCTAATTCTTTCTCTAACTACCTTATCGTTCTTAGAACTTTTTTTATAACATTATGAATAGATTTTTATTTCTTCAACTTCAATGACTTAAAAACTAATTTTGGTACTGATTATGGAATGGAATTTTCAACTTGGGTTTCATACTCAATTTATTCTCTAAATTATTTATCATTTATTTTTTTAAACAAATTGGTACAGTAAAAAATTAAAATATTCGTAAACCAGAAATAGGAATAGATTCATAACCTGGAAAAACTTGAGTAACTGATTAAAGGGATACTCCAATCGGTGGCTTTTCTGATTCTATTTTTACTCATTTTTACAACATTTATATCATCATAGTCTCAGATAATATTTTACTATATTTATTCTTATTCTCAAACTTTTTTATTACATCATATATTTATATATTAAAGGACAAAGACTATACCTTTTCTAGTCTAAAACTAGAAACCACTATCTTATTCTGATCCTTACGATCCATTAGTTTCTTAAAATCGTAATATGACACTATTTTCTATTTCATCGGTACTTTTTTAGGGGGTGACTCTTATTTTATCTTCTCTTTTACTATATTTTTTTTATTTAACTAATTTAGTATCTGACATAGCCTTTTCTAGTTGATCAATAATTGTTTTAACTTTGGATAAAAAACTATCCTCATATGTACCATTGTTTCATCTTCGATGAGATAAATCTTTTCTCCCCAAGCATACGACTAATTTATTATTTAAAAAACATCCATAAAATTGACTAGAATCATATTTATAAAATAATGAAACATTATAATAATGGATATCATAGATACCTTCTTAATGTAATAGATGGAGTGAAAGAAAAAATTAATAAGCTTTATCTACCATATAATTACAAGAAAATACGATGTGAATGTTAGGAGGACTTTCGAGGTATCCATAACACCTTTTATTGGAATTTAGTATCTTGGAATCATGAGAGTTAACACTCTCACATCCGGAATGAGGAAAAATACATTATAAACATATTCAATTGAATTAAACAATTAAGAATATATTTTTGTCTTCCTAAAGTTTATGGGCTAGAAGATACACTAATCCATTTAAGATAACTTCAAAAATATATGTAAATTTCTGATATGTTAAGTTGAAACATTCCACAAAAAGAGTAAAAAGAATTTCTTTTATAACATCATATGCATTAAATTTTACTTATGAATAAAATACTATTACTATTTTTGGATAGTGTTCTTAAAAATCATCTATATCAGAAAATATATTTTTCTAACATTGAAGAATAATATCCATTTTTGAGAAGAGAATTATAATTTTCATACTTGTATATATTATTAAATATTTATCTTCACACATCCCTATTCAAGAAGTCTTGTGATGTAGCCTTCTAATCTAATATTATGTCAGAACTTGTACAGAATAATTTGATCAGACGAATGAAGAAATCTCATACTGATAAATATATGGGGTGGATATGGTTGAGAGGAAAAACAAAATATGCTATGTGGGATAGGGGTGACCCACCCCTTATATATTGGCACTATAGAGACCAATTGTATTCAAAAACTTAAATGAAATGTATTTAAATACAAAATATTTCCATATAATTGATATTTAATCCAAGAATTATTTAATATTTATTCTGAACTCTTTAAATATTTTAAGAAGACTATTCATTGGAGTAAAGGTAATATGATTATGAAAAAAATATTATATTTGTAATAAAATTAAGGTTCAAAAATGCTAAGAATATGTAAAACAATGTAGAAATTAAAATCAATAGATAATTAAAAAACAAAAATATTAGTACAATACCTCTTGGAGTATAAATGTATTTTCAGTATGAGAGGTATAACTAATAAAATTTTCAGATCAGTTTTTCTGTATCTGAAGTTGAAATTAATTAAATTAGATACTAAAAATATTGTCCAAATTTTATTTGTATTAATTTATTTGTCTAATAAAATTATTCTAAAAATATTGATTCATAAAATTTTGAAATATATTTTTACTCAGATCATTTTAAGATATGAAAAAAAAATCATTTTGGAAAACTAAAAAGTGTAGAGAACAATAATTTTAGAAAAAAAGTTTTTAGAAAGACACAAAATATATACCCTCGGTTGATGAGTTTATTAAAGTAAGAATATTTGTAAACATGAAGTAGATATGAATTATCAATTAATATTGATCATTCCTTCCTTTTGTTTAATGTATTCAAATCAATTAGAACAAAGGGGTTTAGTAAAAATATTAAAATCCTCTTCTTTCATTCTGATGAATTGTAAAATGATATCTCTTTTCTATGTGGGATCCTAAAATAAATGGTGTGATATATCTTTTTTATTACCTAGTGAGTGGTGTTATAGGTTTTTACTCAAGGAAATGACACTTGTGTAATCACACAATACTTTATTTTTAGTAAAACCCATGACATTATCTATGAGTGTGTGTTGCATCCACAACACATGATCACAACAACTTCTAGCTTCCATATATTTAGCTTATGAATTGGAAAGTTCTACTAAGTATTGTTTCTTATAAGAACAACCAACTAAAGATTCTCCAACAAAATGAAATCTTTTAGATATTATTTTTCTATTTATTCTACACAGACCAATGTCAATATCCAATAATCATTTTTACTCAAATTTATTTCTATAAGAGTAAAATAAAACTAAATTCATAGTTCCCTTAAGATAAATGAAAATTTAATCATTCATATTTATGTTGGGACTCTATTTTATTTTATCAATATCTTTCACATAATCATATAAAAACATTAAATATTAATGACTAACTATTATGTAATGTTATCTAACAAACATTCCTATAAATATAATTTGATCAACTGGTTTCATAAATTCATCAATATCTAAAGTATTTGAGTCTCAGATTGATGTATTAATACTTTTAGTATTGTAATATCCAAATTAAATAAGAATATATTATATATACAAATATTTATATATAAAATTTCTTTCCTTTTATTATGAAATTTGAAATCATAGAAAATATGTTAATTCATCCATCATACTCATTACAAACATATACTTTAAAATATACGCAAATGAATATTTTAAATATGTTTGAGTTGATCTGAATATAATTTCCTCAAAAAATATTTTTATAATAATAATATTTTTCTTAACTTATTTTATAAAATATTGATTTTTTTGTAAATAAAACCTAGTTAACCTATAATACCAGGCTCTAGGGGATTGCTTTAGTATTTAAAGTTCCATAGTATTTTTAAAAACATGTTCATTAAGTTATTTATTTTCAAAACTTGGTTTAATTTTACATAAAATTACTCCTATACAAATCCATTATGGAAAAAATAGTTGACATAAGTTTGAAATAGTTTGAAGTTTATGATTTTTTGGTATGTTGTAAGTATTCAAATACCTTCGTGTATTCCTACCAGGGAAATAATATCTTCATAATCATTGTCCTATTGTGGATTATAACCCTTAGAAAAAAAATATCTTTGTTTAAAATTATTATTCAATTTTTATCACATTTTTTTCCGGAAAGATCCATTTTTATTGAATTATATAAGTATCTTTACTGTGTTCAAGTAAATTCCATAATTTATTTCTCTCAAATTTATTGAATACATCTTGAATTTATTTTATATAATCTATATCCCTTATATCCTCATCAGGAGTGAGAAGATCAATGTGAGATAAAAATACATAATTTTCAATTTCATTTCTCAAAGAACTTATAGTTTTAACATGTTGATCTAAATCCAAAATGAAATTATCACCAGGTTCATTCCAAAGAAAAAACTAATTTCTTTAGTTTATTAAACTATTTTCTTCAAAAACATGTTGAATATATTTTTATGTAATATCTTATGAAATATATTATTTAGTTGTTATGCCATGAGAATAATGTTTTAACATTGGATTGAAATATTTTATTGAAATAACATCTAAATATGTAGATTGAGGTTGTTTGAAAATAAAATGATCAATTTCATCAAACAATACACGTTCTGTTTCCTCAACTGTACTATTTTTTTTACTGAAAACTCTATATGCCTCACTATTTATATAATAACCTAAAAATATTTCTTCATTGGATTTTGGATCAAATTTATATATGTTATCATTAGTATTTAGAATGAATACACTCCATCCAAAAACATAAAACTATTTATGTTTTGGTTGCCTTATAGTTCACAACTCAAAAAGAGTTTTATTAATAAAAGGTCTTATTAAAAATTGACCTATAGAATAAAAATTAGTACTAATCACTTAGCCACAAAAATTAAATTGTTGAGTATTCACACATCAAGTTTATAATAATATATTAAATAATTATATTTATTATTTAGACTACACCATTTTATTGTGATGTTATAGGTACAAAAATGTTATATATAAAAACTTTTTTACTAAAAAATGTATCAAAATAACAATTTAAAAATTCTCCACCGTGGTTACTATGAAAAATAATCAATGATAGTTTTTTCTCATTTTTGAATCTGTTTAGAAAAAGTTTTAAAATAAAAAAATTCTTCAGACACGTTAGATTGAAAATAGAACCAAGTATATCTAGTGTAATAATAAATAAACAAATAAATAGTATTTTACACTAATTTTTTCACATTATGTAGGACCAATCACGTCAATGTGCATAGACTATTAAAAATTAGAACTTGATACTTTACTAATTGATTTAAAATGTGAGTTATGTTTCTTTTTGTATTTTCAAGGTTCAAATAAATTAGATGTACCAAACCTAAGTTGGATTAGATAATCAAATGGTCCTTTCTAAGATAATTTTTCTAAATTTCTAATATTACATTATTATTGTATTCTATATCATAACCATGATTGGTTCTCTATTTCACTAAGTAAAGGTTGATATTTTCAATTAGTTTCTTCTATGTTTTGTGAGTGTATATTATCTTGTACATAGAAAAAAAATTAAACACATTTTTAGAAACCTAAATAGTACATTTATCATTCCATAATTTCAATTGATAACCCTCATCACATAACTATATTATACAAATAAATATGTTCTTAAGTCCAATATAAAATTAAACATTTGAAATTAATTATTTTCAAATAAGAACAATGTTACCTATACCGATAATTTATCTTTTATCATTATCTATAAAAGTGACATAACCACCTTTCATCTGTATAATATTCATAAATAAGTATATTTTTAAAATCATGTGTCCAAAATAACCACTATCTATGGACTATATTTTTTTGGTACATTCATTATTTTCTTAAAAAAACGAGCACTTTGAACCCTAAGCCTTATTAGGTATCATATTTTCAGAAATAAATACTTTAGAAATATAAATTTATCTAAATTGATTTTGTTGACTAAATTTCAATTATTTTGAAAATTATATTTTATGAAATCCTAAATATTGGATTTTTTTTAAAAAACTTATGTTCTTCCTGTGTCCACAACATTGACATTTAGTGAACAATAGAGTACTTTTCTGAACAAAGTAGTTATCATTTAAATTTTTTTTTCTATTAATATGAACAATTAATGAAATATACCTATGAGATATGATTTTATTATTAATTTTATTGATTCTTTCCTTAACAATTTTAAACATAGATAAATTTACCTCAAACTAGAAATCTCATAATTTATTTTTACAACTAAATTTTATTCTACATTAGAATATGAGTTTGAAATATATTTTAAAATATAATTTGGTAAACTAGTTTTCTTAAAATAATAATTTCCAATATATTATTAAATACAATATTTATCAAAATTATATTAATCATTTTATTTAGGAAATTATGATATCTCAGTAGATATCCATTAATTTTCTTTAAAAAAATTTCTAGAGAATGTTTATATTTTTTATAATCATAAAATTTTCATTCAAGATTACGTTTTCAAATATGGATACTTTGTTAACATTTGGTAATATATTATTTCCCTCATTATATTAATAATATTATTCATATGAATATGTAGAATAATTTTCATTATTACTATCGGGTTAGTTATCATATAATGTAAGGTTTGTTAGAGATTCTGCAGTTCCCTTATACATGAGTCAATTATTAATATTTTTTATTTATTGATAGACTCTAATATTTTTATATCCATAAATTTCATTGTTATATGAGTTCATAGAATAAATATCCTCCCCAATTTCACTTCATGTATCTGATGTGGTCATAATTTTCCATCCTTTTTTCTAGTAATTATTCTTCTAATTTTTTCCAGAATTAATTTCCTTATTATCAATTATTTTATGCTTCAGAAAATATGTTATGATATGTCTATATTTATAATGAATATTTCTCATTACTTTTATCATTGTGATACTAATTTTTGAGTTTTTTGAAAATATTTTTTCCCAATAATTTTATTCAAGCTTTTATAAATATTATCTATTTCTTTTTTAGTTATTCTATTGTATTTCTACTTATTCAATAAAAACATTAAACTTTTTAAAAAATATCCAAACTCGCTTATCATATTTCACTTTTCTCTGAGCATTTATTGTATTTTCAAAAGAATTTTCTCATTTTTCAATTTCTTTTTCTCTGTATAACATTTCAATCTTCAACTATACTACACAAGGGTTCTAATAAGATCATTAAGTGTAAGATTATTAATAATTATTTTTCCAACCAAAGAATTTCTTTTTTATTCCCATTCACTAGGAAAAAATTCAATAATCTTTTATACTATGATTCCATCTTTAAGATCTATATCACAAAGAGAGTTTAAAATATTAATAATGTTTATAATCTTTTGGGGAGTTACATCAATATTTTCCACATGTATAAAATAGAATTTTATATAATCACCTCATCAAAGAGGTATTCTTTTCACAATTAATTTAGAAGCAACAAACTGAGTAACTCTAAAATTATTCATATACTATTTAAAAATTTACTTGAATATATATAACTATATCCATTTATATTCCTAGAAAAAATAGGGTATTTCTTACTCTCAAATTGAACTAATATTATAACTTTTATTCATTAGTAAAAGTAGTTACATATTTCTGTAGAATCACGTAGTTTCCACTAATCATCACTAAATATTCAACTCTAGTTTTAATAAATAAAATTATCATATATCTATAGTATTCATAATAATTACCATCTATGATTAATGGAAAAATAAGATTTAAACTCTAAAAGGTACCAAAATTTAACATTTCTATCTTATAGAAAATAGAAACTCTATATACAATATATGGTAATGTAAGAAGAGATTATAAAAAAGTAGTTTATAAAAACATAATAACTTGTAGTATAAACCAAAAGTAAAAAATAATAAATTAATTCAGTAGAACCTTTTTTGATACCAATTTTTTTATCGTAAGAGTTAATGATGTATATAAAAAGGGGATGAATTTGGGTTTTCAAATTTAAAATAACAAAAAAACCAAAACCTATTTAGTTATATAGACCAGACACAGTAATCGTCTAATGATCAATGTGTTTGTATCGAATATAGAAATAATATAAAAACGTATATTTTTTAACCGAAATCACAGTAATTCTGATAATTTTTATAGGATGATTAGTAAATATAAATTTTATAATCTAAATGTACAACAGAATATTAAAATTTTAGAATGAAGTACTGTGAAAGATTATAGTAAAGTATAAAATATCATAAAATAAAAATAAATAAATTATATTATTTATCCTTAAGAGTTAATCAATTCAAAAATCTGAACATTAGTTATCCACAGTTTCAAAACTAACTAGAGAGGTCTCTGTTTCCACACCAGGAAATCCTACGATATGAATAACAGATTAGATCTTTCTTCCAAATCCTTGTAGGTACATGATATGATGATCAATGTTATATCAATCTTATTATCCCAAAAAAACACTCGATTTTATGGATCTTATTTACCAATATTCATTTCCCAAGATTTATATGATTTATACCACAATTGAAAAACCAAATAAAAATGAAAAATTTCCAAAGAAATTTAAAATCCGCACATGGATTCCTTATAACTAAAACTCTATAAAAATTTACAAGGAGTATGAATGATAATTTAAAGAAGAGAAACATATCAGACACGTTGAGTTGAAAATTCATGATCTTTCATCTCTTAAATGCCACTCCTATTTATAGTCATTCCTTAAATTTCATATTTCCATGATTCTCGGAGTTAGATTTAATGACCTTATATTTTATTCACTTGAAACCTCAAAAAAAATGTTTCCATCCAATGTCCCTTATTTTAGCTCCATTACAATGCAATATAGAAATTTTTCGAAAAAAAATAATTTCATTTTCCCCAATTATAAAATTTTGAAAGTCTAACGAACTATACAATTTTTCAATCAGATGAACGGAACTATGGTCAGTCTGATGGATCAGAACTATTTTCAATCTGATGGATATATCCTTTGTTAGTCTAATAGATATGAAAATATTCTATAAAATTGACTCAATATTATTTACTCCGATGTACTAGATGCATCGTCATCCTAATGAGTCATATTAAAAAATAAAAAATTTATATTCATTTTATATAAGAAACATTTCCACATTTAGTAGAACAATATGTGTTTTAAAAAACATTCTAAAACACTTGTGATAAACAATTTTAGTAAAATAGATTTTTTATAAAGTTATTTAGATATAAAAAACTAAATAATAGAAAATTATAATGTATAACTTTTGACTAAACACTATACTGGTAATGTTCATATAGAACTTATTATTTTTTATACAAATGTATTTTTAGAAAAAATCATTCAAATATATCAATCATCGAAAAATGCTTTTGGTATTAGAACCAAATATCCCATAAAATTTACTTATGATATTATAGATAATTATGAATCATAAATTCCAATACCTCTTTTGAAATATGAATAATGAAATTTGGGAGAATAATGATGAACAACACCGCAGTTATGATATTATCTCAAAATTATTAATATTTCTCAACCTAATATAGAAAATTGATCATTACTAACTAAAATAATTTATGGAGTCATTAAAAATATGTTTATAAAAGGTTATAGATATGATTAATGCTCATAAATATTTAATTATTATGTCTATATTCATGACATTGTTGGTTAAATTACTCCCATGGAAATCAAGAGTAAAGCTAATGGATTTTATAACTCAATACCACTCCTTTTAGTTATATTATTTCTTTCAAAACATATTTCCCCTATAATGAATAAAAGCATTTATTTTATTGTTTAGAAGATTTTAACTATTATATATTTGCTGAAAATAGTTTTTAATTAAAATCCACTTATATTAATGGTTTTCTATTAACTTCTTTTAAAAAATAGAGTCTCTTTGAAAAGTGTTTTATAACCATAAAATTTACACCAATGATTATACTTTTTTTAATAGATATCTATTTTTGATTTGGAATTAATTTTATTCTCTATATTAAAAAATATCTTTCCATAATGTTTTTATTATTTATTTTTCTCCCCCCCCCCATTTTTTGTTATTAAGATATTATTTTGGGATGATCCCATTTTTGGGGTTAATTGATTTAAAAGAAGGTGTTATTTCATAACATTTGTAAATATTATGAAACCCATTTTTGTTTCTAGGGGTTGCTTAATCTATGAATATCAAATGGTTTTCATTTGGATGTTTAATAAAATTATTCTTTATTTAAATGGTTTCATTATTAAAACAATTTTTTTTTCATTTAACCATTTTATGAAACCAATTTTATTTCTATAGGTTCATCATATTGTGATAAGTGAATGATTTCAAATTGGAACACATATGTATGGATAATTATCTATGTGATCCCATATCTCCCTTCAATGGATTATATAAAAGGTTATATCACATGAGAAAAATATTCAACAGTTTTTTCAATTTGTTTGTAAGAATGGGTACTGATGGTGTGCCTCATGAACGTAATACCCCCTATACTAATGTTTCTACCATATTTGAAAGATGTTCTATATTATTATTTTATTCTCTTAGGATTCAATATTTCGTTTAAATGTTTCTATTCCATGAAATAGTTAGTATGTTTCTATATTGATCTTTTGTGGTTTCATGTTCTTATATCACATCCTTTCGTTCTAACTTATGTATTTTTATTATCATTGCATTTGATATGATATTTTCCCAATGTTTATGTTATCTCATATAATTATGATATCACCCTTGATGAAATGTTGATATGTATAATTTTTCCATTTTTGATCATTTGATGACACCCCTTTATTAGGATTTAATTACCCAGGATTTTATGATGGGTACTAAATGTGAGATGTTTAGTTGGGGATTTAGAGTTAAGAGGGAATGAATAAATTTTAAAGAGTATTTTGAAACAAATTGTTTATATATCTAATCCTCCATTAAACTAAACATATGACCCTATGGTTTATGATACCATTTTTGATGTGGAACGTTTGTTTACATAATACAATGATATAAATGATTTTATTTAGAATGAATCACTATAGTGGGTAGGAAAGGAGGGTTTAAATATTTTTTGGATTAGTTTAATGAAGTTTAGTGAAAAACGTATGGACTAGTCAAAAGGATTAGTCTATGTATAAGATAACATAATAATGTTTTTTAATATAGAGATTATATGGTTCTCCTTACAATTACATCCATGTAAAGATATGATAAATTGGATACGGTTGTGTCATATATTCACCTAGGGGTAATCACCCTGAATATGGATAGTTGCGTTAAAAATCAATCTTTAATTTAGTGCATGTTGAGTGGGCCTAGGACTTCCCACATAGACAGACTCTCTCAGGGGTTATTATTTAGTGATTTATATTCTGTTTATGAACTATTAATAATTATTTCATCATGTAATTATGATATGTTAATAGATCAGAATAGGATGTAGAAAATGAATAACCTAGATTGGGGCATAAAATTTTATATTTTATGGAACACATTTAATTTACGAGTAATTTCTTTTATATAAAAAGTATTATTTCAAGATTATATATTCTTATATATAAATTTTTTTTTTATGAAATGACTAGACTAATGATAAATTGGGTAAACAATGGGTGTCATGGGAAATGTGATGATTTTCCTAATAAGACGCCAAATTTGATGGGTTCTAGTGTACCAAACCTCATAGAAATTCTCACCTAAATGTCACTAGTTCGGTATAATATCATAAATCATGTTGATATTTTGAAATCACCAAGGATTGAGAAGATGGGTTTCGAGTCTTTAATGTTAAAATGTTAACCTTATTATATGAATATTATATTCAAATTTTGGCTTAGTAATGGATTAATGTGGTTGAAAAGATGTTTTTTTGTTCTCTGGTGATCATAGAATTAGATTGTTGTCTTGATTTTAAAAAATTAATATGGAGAGGTTGATTAATGGTGTAATACCATTAAAAACATAATAAAGGAGGAAATTGACACTATGTAATGAGAGGAGTTTAATAAATTATTCCACATAAGAAATTTACTTAAAATATTTGAACGAGTATAGAACAAAAATTCATTGAGATGATGGAAAAGAAGGATGCACATATTAACACTTATAAAGAAAAATTCATGAGGTTCATTACACATTCCTCCTATTATATCTCCCAATATGAAAGTAAGATTAATGGTTTATTTGGTTCCTGAAAAAAAATTCATCAAATAGAGATATCCATAAGAGAATTTGAGAGATATGAGGAGATTTTTTGATGTGCATTAATGGTGGATATGACAATTAGGGATTATCATTAGTTTGGGGATTAGAAAAGAAAGTTGGAATATCAAGAGAACTAAAATGGTATGTCACATAGGGGAAGAAATTCAGAACCCATGCATTCCAAAAGTGAGGGAATAAGAACCCAATCAATTTAATTAAATAATTGATCATGTTTTTATGTGTGGTAAAGTAAGGCAATGATCCCACAACTATTAATGTATATATAAGAGGTCAGTTAAAAAAATAGAGGAGAATATGGTCCCACCTAATTATTCACCCATACTATAATGATTCAAGTGAAAAAAGTTTTTACATTCTATGAATAAATTCCCCAAACCTTAGTCCAATAAAGAATATAAGGCTCAATAACTTCGAAAACTAATGTAACATGGAAAAGGCCTTCTAATCAGAACAACTAAGGTAGATCATGATATTGAAGTGATGTCTGGTACACCCTATCATTTTTTAGATCTTATAATACCGTATTTTATTGTAGTTTATCAAATTATTTTTTATCATATATTTTTATTGGAATGTAGAACCACCTCCTCAAACAATTGACACTAAATTTTTTTGAAAACTCATAGAGGAATAATGTTCATGTCTCAGATATATAATTATTTTCCAACTAAGATTTATGGGCGGATAATTACTTCATATCTAACTCATATTCTTGTCATTGAATTTGACATAATATTACATATATATTTTATTTATATACGTAAATCACATATCAATTTTCATTAAAAGGAGATATCATTTCATATTCCATGTAATCCTAGTATAAAGTATTAATAATGGAATAATCAAGCACTCCCCTTGGATGAAATTATTTTAATATGGGTCTTCATATCGAGAAATGAGGGATTTATAACTCAAATTATTGGAGAATAATTAAACGTTGCTGACATCATTATTGTATGAGAATACACTAAAGTATATTCAGAAGAACTACCTAGGCATCCGCTAAAGGATAAGGCTGAGTTTCCAACTAAACTCGTAACTAGATCTAGGCCTACCTCAAAGACTAAATATAAAATAACCCATATTTAATTAAAATAATTAAAAAAGAAACTTCAAGAGAATATTAATAAGGGATTAATACTCATGAGTTCTTCACCATAGGGTGCACCATCCCCTTTTTTAAAAATAATGATGGATCAATGAAACTTTTCATTGATTATCATGATATTAATAAAATAAAAACCAAGAATATGTATCATCTACCCTATATCGGTGATCTGATATATTTCCTCAAACGATCTCAAAAATTATCAATGATTGATCTTCAATATGAATATCATTAGTTATTGATCAAAGGCGAGGATATTTAAAAAATATCATTCTACAAAAGGTATGGGAAATATGAATTTATAGAGATCCATTTTTTATGTATGAATACTCATAATATTTTTATATGTTTTATGAATAAATTACTTAGGAATTAACTTAGAAAATTAATGTTTTTATTTATATATTATATAAACATATACTCCAAGAGAAATAAAGAAAATAAAGATCATTTTTGAATTGTGTTGAAAACCTTTTAAAAGAAGTGATTGTATTCCATGTTTATAAATTGAGAAATATTGTTGTATAAAATATCATTCCATAGTAATTTAACAATTTCCAAGGGTATATCAATATATCATTTAAAGAATAAAGTTTAATAAATGGACCCAAATAACCATTATAAGCATTATTATTTGTTTTCTTAGGTTATATGGGTTCTGTAGATAATTTTTGAGTAATTTATCATGGATATAAAATCCACTAACAAGTTAACAAGGATGGGAGTTGAGTTTATTTGGCTAGAGGAATGTGAATATTCTATCACAGAACTAAATATGATGTTTGTAACTACACATGTACATAAAGCACCCTTTACCGGGGAAGATTTTTTAACATATATAGATTCATTGTAAAAGGCATTAAGATAAATCCTCAAGCTGAATAATATGTTAATTTCTTATGACTCACATCAATTATAGAATCTTGAGAAAAATAACAAAATTCTTGATTTATAGTTTGTAGTAGTGATCGTTATATTATATTTTTTAAGTCATTATATCTTTGGAGAAAAGTGTGATATGTATACCAACCACATGGTTTTTAAATATATATTCTCACATAAAGAGTTAAACATGGAAAAAAAGAGATAATTGGGGGGGATAAAAGATTTTAAATACTGAATTAATTACTACCTAGGGAAGATAAATAATGTGTTTGATTATCTAACTATGAATGTTTATTCTATATTATCTCTAATGAGGATTAAAAAGGGTTAAATAATTAATGATTTACAAATT
Organism: Viscum album; assembly: GCA_963277665.1. Taxonomy (NCBI): domain Eukaryota; kingdom Viridiplantae; phylum Streptophyta; class Magnoliopsida; order Santalales; family Viscaceae; genus Viscum; species Viscum album. The sequence goes on from OY728150.1 coordinate 1,516,030,752, forward strand.
ATGAATTTTGAAATTATAAGTGTAGGAAAAATTCCTATCATTACCAACTGAATTATTTACAATCCAATCTCGTGAAGACCAAAGAAGCCCAAAAAGAGGATGTAGAACTTTTGAAAATGGCATTGAGTATTCAAATGGTACACATTTTTAAATATGTAAATATAAGGATTAGAATCCGGATACATGTCCAATCAAAACAAAAAATTGAAGAGGAAAATATTGTATAACCATCATATCTCATCTCTCTCTATTTATCAAGGAATCCAAATGATGTAATGAGATCTCAATAAAAACATTTATTGGGTTATCACGAAAAGGTAGATCATAGATGAAAATGTTTGATATTTTGTATGCTGGTATATTAATGGTGAATTATATAATTACAAGGTAATTTTGAAACCTTGACCTATACATGTATGGATATGGTAAAAATTTTCATTGTTTTTTGATAAGACTCCCCAAAAAATATAATGGGTGTAATGTTTTTTGGGTTATAGTTGACTGATATACTAATATGACACATTATAAAGACCCCAACCACAGTAGCCCATATTTGGTGCCTAAATTTATTACATTGGTGTTATGAACATGTTTTTGAATCCAAAATTACTCAATAGTTTAGTAGTTTTGTAAAACTAGATACAGACATTACTTTTTCATAACCCCTTCAAAGGAAAAATAAAATGTAAACTCCATTGGAATCTTACATAACTCCAAGATTATCCCTTCAAGTGAATAATAATATATGTAATATCTTTTTAGGGAAGCATAAAACGAAAGAAATGGGTGATCTCAGTTGCTTAGTAAGGGTGAAAAATACATCATAATCTATCATATACATAAAAAAATAAGGGAAGGTGAATAATTGAGAAGCATGGCAACAAAACACAACATTTATCAGAATATGGTCAGAATAAAAGCTGAATACATAATTCCATATAAATAATAACATGAAACCTAAGCATATTTATTATACTATTTAACAAATAAAATGATTTATTAATTACTAATTTCATAATAAGGGAATGCATAACATTGGATATCTGAAACATTATGGTGACGCATCAACCTATTAATCTAAAAAAAATTGTTAAGGCCACAACTAAACTCCTATTTGTTCTATCTCATTAGATCTACCAATTCATCAAGGGAATATAGTGGTCACCACCCATCACAAACAAAGTCCAATACATTCCTCATATGAAAATAGTGAAGCATTAACAACAAAGAAATCATATTGAAAATCTATCATACAAAATGTGAATACTTTTAGCATAAACAAAAATAGTGTGAAAATAACACATCCAGAGTCAAACAGATCATAAAGTCATTAACAACATATGGAAGGTGGTATTACATGAGATAATCCTAATTTAAGTAAGAGATTTAATAATTTATTTTGACTTTGATGGAGATACTTTTAAACGAAACCATTGAAAACTTATAGTGTAGAATAATCTTTAAACATCCAAAGTGTTTCATCCCACTTTGAAACATTTAAATAAAAATAATATTGAATGAATAAAATTAAATTAATCTTATAATATCTTGTGAATAAGAATAATCAATATATGATATATCAAAGGCCAGTACATTCAACACACATAAAGAATAAGAGTTGAATAAGGGATATATCTCAGAGAAGTAAAGGTCATGTGAGAAAAATACTTTTCACTTTAGCAAGAAGATTCATTTTGGGAAATCGTTTTTATTTTTCATAAAATCATAAAATAATCATGTATATCCTATAAAATAAAAGGTAATTAAAATATATTAAAATAATATTCAAACTAAAATTTGGTAACTAATGCTAAAACATATAAATATAGTGTTTACAAAACTTTACAAATTAGCCACATCAAATCGGTTTAAGGGAAAATACAAATGAGTCCTTAAAAGCTAACCAAGAGATAATTATTTTCATAAAACCAGAAATTTAATAAGTCATTTTTTCATTAAAGAAATATTGATTTTATAAAAATACTGGTGGATTAAAATAGATCCAAAAGTGTACTTGAAAATGTGTAAGAAATTGGGAACTAGCCTTTAATCGGTCTTACATATATGGAGGAATTGAAAGGGGAACCTTGTAAAAATTTTATCTACCTATCAAAGAAAGATAAACTAATCTGGATACATGTGTTTTTATAAAATAATCATAATTTAAATTAATTATATAAAATTAATAAATAATTTCATTGGGGGTAAAGAGAGAAAAAATGTAACCTGAATGAAAAATGGAGGTTCGATAAGAAACCCCCACCTTATGTTCGAAAGCTTACTAAAATTGAACATAATGACCTCAATAATAAAATTAAATCCATTAATTACTTAATTTAAAAAAAATTCTACATTTTTTGTTTTGGTATAATTTTATTAAGTTCATTTATGGAATTTTTAATGAGTTATAAGATTCATTTTCATTGTACAAAAGTGTTTATTTCCTTGGTTTCCACAATTGGTTAACTTGTGTACATGTACCAAAGATCATGTGAAATGGGAATATGTATAAAAAATTGAAATTATATTTTAGTAATTAAAATCAATAATTTTATGTAATCTTATATGTCATTTGGTTATTTAGGGAGAGGATGAATCATTAGACAAGACGTTAGTGATAATAGTTTAGATTATTTTGGATGTTTTTGATAATCTAAAACATGTTTTGTTACATTAATTAATATGATTTATATGTAATGGTAACTGAACATAAAATTGACGATAAAAATATGTTATAGTCTGGATTAACAATAAAAATTATTTCATGACCAACCTTGAAGGAGGAATCAAAAAATGATACTGCATCATCCACAAAGAATGCAAATCAGCACCACATAGACATTGTCTTCATTTTCTGAATAAAAATGGGGTAGAGAAGGGAATTGATGGTGGATATACCATAATAATAATATAATTATAGTATATATAAGATACTGGAGTTATCATTCAAGTTTTCAAAGAGGAGGTAAAGAAAGGATAAGAATATAAAACAAATTGAAATTAAATTAAAATAATGAAAGTGGATTTTTACATCTTGAATTATTTTCCTTGAGAAAATCTTTATAGACCATTGAAATAGTATCTGGGTGAGACCAGAAAGACCATGTAGTGGGAGAGAGAATTTGGATATGAAATGGATGGAAATTGGATAAGATTCATATATAGACCCTCACTTTTCAAACATTAACATTTCATTACTTATGTGGATTACTTAATCATTATAAAAACAGAATCCCAAATACTATAGTTGGTATAGTTCCTTTTGAAAATGGATACATAAACAATGGTACATAAGTGAGATAAATTATCTCTCACTAGGTTATTTTTTACTAGCACTCCTCTTAGACACATCAAACATAATACATATCTTCATAACATGTGGAAGGAACCCTAAAAAGGGGAGAGCTCAAATGCTCAGTAAGGGTAAACAAGGGATACATGTAATCATAAACATGAGAATATTGGTTTGAGATCATGATCCTAAAAATTAAAGATCATACTGTGCATATCAATGACCATATACATGAATCATGGTATAAAGCATGGCAGCTAATAAGACATGAATCCAAAAGAAGTAATGGTCATAAGCCATGGATTCATAACATTTGATTAAGTCATGGAATTGTGGAAACACCTAAGCATATAATGCTTTCCACAGTAGCGAAAACATCAATATCATGACCATCATAGTGGAAAAAGTCCTTTACTAAACTGGGTGAACCCCCATTCCATCCCTATATTACTGAACAAAGTAAACCCTCTTTCCAGCCCTATATTACTAAACTGAGTATTCCTTTGTTCATTCTATATCTATCTCATGAGATATAAATCTCCACCCAATGCATTGGAGGGAGATATAGGTCCCACCTGTCACATAATGAAATTATACATACATATTTTAAAAGATCATAAATAAGAATATAATAACCCATGAAATTAATTTGGTATCATAAACTTGTAAACATTTCATAACCTATTTAAATAGGCATGTTTTATCATCATTTAATCATAAAAATAACCCATGAAATGAAATGGGTTTCAAAATCACATAAACTGTGAAAGAGAAATGGCATCATAAACATCATGCCATCAAAATATAATCCATTGAGAGAATGAATTTGAATGGAACATTGAATAATTTTACCATAAAGGAATGAGAAACACCAATGTATGTTATATTAAATGGGAAATAATTTTTATAAGTCTTTTAAAATCATTTCATGAAAAAAATATCCTTTATTATTTTAAAAATTCTTTTTATAACATAAAACCTTTTGAAAACCATTTTCATTGAAAATAGATTTGAAAACATATAAATGAAGCTTTGAAAAAAACATTCTCCCTTGAAAATTATATTCAAGGATCTTTTGAAACAATTTTTGAATACATTTTTGTAAAGAAGGTTTTTGAATAAAATAGATTTATGACCGAAGAGAGAGAATGTCAAATTTAACTAGAAGAATTATCTTAATTACCAAAGAGTGTAAAATAGTAGTAACAAAATATGATGTCTTTAACAAATAGAGTAGAATTAATGTCACTAATAATCTTGAGATATTTTATTAGAGGTAGCATAAACTCAAACAATATCAATAACTGATAAGATTGTCTCAATAAATTATTATAATATGGTTACATGGGATCATAATCTACATGTATGGAAATTAAATTACATGAAGCTTAAGGTACAATAAAACTAAGGAGATTCATCATATTACATGTAAAATGAAAGTATATACACCTCAAAATGGAGTTTATGTGTATAATAAAACAAGGGTCTTAAATAATGAAAATTGAGACAAAACTATTTTAACGATTTTGTAACATTTGAATGTTAAACTATGTGAAAAAAGGAATATAGAATTAATATTTGAATACTCATAAATTTTGGTGTATGATATCGATAATTCAATCATGGGATGTATATACACCACCCAAAAGGAATGAATGGTGAACATAACATGAATCTCACCGAAAGTAAATGTGAGATTAAATTTCCCGTACCTTGTGTTTTGACTCTCTATATACCCATATGGTATTCCACCACAGTAAATATAATTTTATTATAAATATTTTAAAAATTTATAGTCTTATACATATTACCATATCTGGTTTTATTATGACATTATATTATGATATTGTTAATGATCTAAGGTTAATGTTTAACCTCGGGAAATCATTTTCTTTGTTCATTGCATGTGTCCTAATTTGTAATTGAGTTGGTCCTTATACATTTATAATGATTATAGAATTTATAACATGATATAAATATCAGGTATATATAGTATATTTATTTTATAATAATTTATTTCATAATGATGTACGAAATGGAATACACAAATCATGGAGACGGTAAGCCGTTCGTTTACATGAACATTGTTTCCATTTTTGTTGTTTTATAGAAATAAAGTATGTATAAATTTATCATTTTTATAGTTTCAATACTATATCATATATATCTTATATATTCACTAATCCTATCCTTAATACATTCAATGTGGTGTGTGAACTAATCACATCGTTTTGAGGGGGCGGTAGTCCATACTTCCCCAAATGAGATTATCGTTTTAACACCAAATAGAATGTAAAAAAGATATGTGTTACAAATAGAATAAAAAATCTTAAAGACATAATAAATATATTATATTAAATATAAAAATATAGTGTCTATAATAATTTCCACCATGTTTGGTGGTAAAGGAAAAATGAAGAATCATCATTTCGTGAGGTAGTAGTTCACCATACACAGAAACTGTATATTCACCATCCATTAGATGGAGGTGTGTATAAGTGTATGTCATAAACATTTCATAGAAACATCCTTGTATATGTAGGATACACTTTTTTTCACACAATAAGGTAATAAAGAGAGTGGAGTGTGTGATGAAGGAAAATAATGTAAAGGAACTTGAAAGAAGATGTTACCACTAAATCAGGTAACACCTTTTGGTTTGTGGAAAAAGGCTTCCTTGAGAGGGTTTCTATGAAAATAGAGGCTTCAATGTAATATAGAAGATTATTGAGAGGAAATTTGGGTAGGTATTGGTTGAACATAATTGGTTTGATAGGTGTCATGAATGGGTGAGGGTGGTGGGATTTTATAAGGAGGGAAGAGGGATCACAAGGAATTTTTAGAAACAAATTAGGTGTGAAAATGTTCATACCTAAAAAAGTCATAAAAATAAACTGATCTCAATAATAGAAGTTTTGTTCTGAAAAAGGTTTAGATAATGGGAATTGGACAACTTTATAGATAAATTGGACCATTAATTTTAAGGTTTAGTCCCTAAAAATGCTTAATTTGGCCTTAATTGTTGTGATAAATTTTAATCATTTTTACTAATCATGTGGGCCAAAAATATTAACAAGGACTTATTAGACTCTAAAAATTAGACTGAATACAATGGTGTATGTAAAAAGTTTTAAATTCCAATCACATAAGCCGAAAATTTAAGAATAGTGTTAATCCCACAAATGGGACAAAATAATAGGGTTTTAATGTAAGAAAAAGTTCAAAAGATTGTTAACACTTTATTTTCAGTTTGAAAGTGAAATTGATCCTAATGAATTTAATTGTATTAGTAGATTTAATATTTATCAAATGTAACCTTAAAAATATATTTATAATATCATTTAATATTTATAAATAATTAGACAAAAAGCTATTTTTCCCTAAAAAGTATTATTTTTTACTAGACATCAAAAAATGATGTTTCTCATAAAAATCAATAAAATTCACCTTAAAATAATTTTGAATTTATGAATTCAAAAATTAATCTTATTTTATCAAATTTAATTTGTCAATGTTTTTAAAATTAATTTCATTAATAGAATCAGTTAATTCAAGAAATTTTTTTTAACATAAAACGAACTTTACCAAAAATCATATCGTTTATTATCAATATGTTTTATTTACATAAATAAATTATAAACAACATTATTAAATTAGTTTTTACTGTTTTTAACTACTATATTATAATTATCTTATTTAAATAATTAAAACAAAAAAAGTAGTATTTCGTAGAAACTCAATGTTGTGTGTATCATACGCCAACTCGGTGTTGCATCCATCATATGCAAAGATGGTGTTTCATACGCTGATTTTGTTCCATGTAAAAGGAATGTTTGAATTGTCACATTTAAATATATATATATATATATATATGTAAATTTATATTTGTTAAAAAAACTAGTTCCATAAAACTCGGGGTGTTACATTCCACCCCTTTAAAATGAATTTCACCATCAGAATTTGAAAATCAGGTAAAAACAAGTGAGGATACTTATACCTCATTATATCCTCAAGTTCCTATGTATGCCCCTCCAACTGTTGATTTCTCCACAAAACATTGTCCATGCGAGTGGTCTCATTTCATAGAACTATCTCGGAACAACCCATAATTTTAACTGGTTTCCCCTCGTAAGAAAAATCCTACTCTAGCGTTATGACCTCTAAGTTCAATACATATAAATGGTATGGTATATACTTCCTCAATAGTGATACATAGAACACATCATGGAATTGAGATAGATTAGGAGGAAGTTCCATTAAATAGGCTACTATCCCTATATGATCAACGATATCCAAGGGGAGAATATTCCTAGGGATTCGTTTCCCCTTCTTCCCAAATATTCTAACATTCTTACAGGGTGAGATTCCTAAAAACACCATCTCACCAACATCAAATTCTATATCATGCTGATGGATATCAGCATAACGTTTTTTCCATCTTTGATCGGCCTTGATATGCTTCTGAATGGTTATAAACATCTCAACCATTTCTTCAGTGATGTTAGGTCCTAATAGCTTTCTTTCTCCAAACTCAACCCAACATATTGGGGATTTATGTTTCTCCCTATATAGGTATTAATAAGGTTCTAAATGAATTTTTGAGTGAAAGATATTGTTGCAAAAAACTCAACCAGAGGAAGATGTTGATCCCAACCACCTTGGAAATCTAGAGAACTAGATCTCAACATATCCTATAGGGTTGGAATTTTTCATTCAGACAAACCATCTATTTGAGGATGATAAGAAGGTCTAAAACTCAATTTTATATCAAGTGATTTTGGACAAATTTTCCCGAACATGGAGGTAAACTTTCGATTCCTATATGATACAATGGAATGTGGTACTCTATGAAACCTTAAAACTTCCTTAAAGTATATCTTGTCATGCCGATCAAGAGGGAAATATTCTATGATATAAATGAAGATTGATGACTTCAGATGGTGATTAAATACTACCAATATTATATTAAACCCATTAGGGGATTTGGGTAGTCCAAAGAAAAAATCCATAGTGATGTTCTCTCACATCAATTAAAGTTTGGGTAACAGATGAAACATCCCTTTAGACTTTTGTCTTCCAGCCTTAACTTGCTAGAATACCCAACATTGAGATAAAAACTATGTGATATCTCTCTTCATGCTATCCCACTAGAAGTATTTCTTCAAGTCCATATACATCTTCATACTTCCATAAGGAATAGTGAATGAAGAAAAATTAGTTTCCTCTGACAACTCCTTCTTCAAATGTGGTATTGAAGGAACACATACATTGTTCTTGAACATTATCATTCCATATTGATCATGTAAAATCTCAGGAACATTTCTAAACTTCTTTTGTAACTCCTCATCTTCCTTTTGTGCCTCCTTAATCTTCAATTGGATAGAAAGCTGAACATTCATTTGAGAAATTTAATATTTTTCCCATTCCCCTAGGATTTATAGTTCCATCCTCTTCAAATCTATAAATATTTGAACTTTTATTATCCTAATCACGGATAATCTAGCATGTTCCTTCCAACTCAAAGATTCGTATACATTGTTCTCTTCCCATAGTGGTAATATATTGAGTAGTCATAATCCTTTATCATCTCTAACTATCTTATATGGCACATATTCAAATACTTTGGGGGGAATATGAATTTTAGTCTTTTATGATCAATATGTATCACACTTTTCACCATAAAGATAATTACTTTATATCATTAATGAAAATATTGCCACTGCTTACTCTAAATGTTGATTTCGGTGATTTTTCTCAGGAATCTTCAACTTTCCTGACGCATCGGTCTTAACCATGTAATATTTCATATGAACACATCCAATACCTTCTTGGATGAATCACCATAAATAAAAAACACCTTCTCTACTATAGGTTAATGTAAGCACAAGTGCACTGACCAACCTTCAATTTAATTCCTTGAAATGTTCCCCATGTTCATTTATCCATAAGAAAACCAAAACCTTCTATGTTAACTTGGAGAGAGGATTATATAGTCATCAGAAATTTTCCCCAAACCTTTGATAATATCTAGTTAAACCAAGAAAACTATAGATGAATTTCATTGTAGTCGGTCTAGTACATCTTTCAGTAGCCTCTGTCCTTAATGGATCTACTTTTATACCATCTCTTGAGATTATGTGTCCCAAAAATTAATCCTTTTGTAGCCAGAATTCATATTTTATAAATTTTTCATATAACTTCTTCTTCCATAGGGTATTCAGTACAATTCCCAAGTGACCTTAATTCTCTTCCTTTCTCTTTGAATAGACAATAATATCATCTATAAATACTACCACAAACATATCAAGGTAATCTATAAAGAATATATTAACTAAATCCATGAAGATAATAGAGGAATGAATGAGACCATAATGCATCAATAAATATTCATGTTGACCGTAGCTTATACGGAATTCCATCTTGGGTATATCATCCCTATTGACCCTCAATTGATTATATCCCGAATGAAGGTCACTCTTGGGAAAATATTGAGCTCTACACATTTGATCAAAAAAGTCATAAATATGGTGAAACATATACTTGTTCTTGATTGAGATCTTGTAGAAACTCCCGATAATCAATGAAGATTCGCATTGATCAATATTTCATCCTTAAAAAATGAGTTGTTCCACCCCAAGCTAACACGCATGGCTGAATAAATCCTTTATCAAGGATTTATTGGTGTTTCTTTTGCAATTATAGAAACTCAATCTGGTCCATTCTATTAGAAGTTCTTGAAATTGGTGTGGAAACATGTATAAGTTCTATTTAGAACTCAACTTCACGTTTTGATGGATGACTAAAAATTCTTCTGGAAGGATATCCACATAGTCCTAAAAAACAGTCATATCATATATGTTGAAATTCTCCACAACCATTTGAGATAAACAACACATCTTTGGGGGGATTAAGACCCATACATGAGATGAAATATCCACAGGGTGTTCATACTTGGCGTCACATTGATTTATGATCATAGGAAAGTTTGATATATTGAATGTAACTCCCCTGACATGAAAATTGATGTGGGATTTATGTAGATAAAGATAATCCATGAATAATATGAAATCAAATTTGAACAAAGTAATAATGAAAGTATTTGTTGGAAAAACAATTAAAAAACATCTACTTTGAGGAATCATAAACCTAATATGCAATAGTCATACCATTAGAGGTTTTCACTGCTAATTCCACCTCCATTTTCTTAGAGGAATATTAACACAGTTACAAAAGTTTTTAGATATTAAAGAGTGGGAAGATCCAGAATCAAATATGAAATTATCGGTTCTAGAGTGGATGGTAAGTGTCTGTTTCATCACGTCGTTGTCACACCCCTCACTAGAAATAGTGATTACATGAGATTTACATTTATCCATTATCTTAAAGGGTTTTTGGAGGAGGTCATCATCTCTAACCCTTGTTTTTTAGAAATAGTAAGTAAAATACCCACTTTTAGCACTGAACAGTGGGAGGTGAATTCTGTGCGGGCTTTTCCCTATTATCATTTCAATCAAACAAATTACTATCACCTTGAAAACCAATTTTTCTATGGGCTTCTCATTCACACATAAAAAATTTATTAGACACCCAATGGAAATTTCCTACCTGCTACTTCTTACCACACATGGAGTATAAAGGAATGTTCACATTATTTTCTCCATGGTTCTTAGAGTTTCATTTCAACTCCATCTTCCTATTCTTGTCAAATTCATGTGATTGATATGTGAGTCACACCACTATTTTAACCTTTATTTCACAATAAAAAATCTCTTTATAGCTACTAAAGTCTATTATGGAAAATTCCCTAATGAATCATGGATTTAAGCAACCAAACAAATCAAATTTACATTCATGTTGGATTATAATTCATGAAGCATACCTCACAAGTATTTGGAAATTACCCACGTTGGTACCAATAGAATAATCATCAATTTTTATCCACCCAAAGAACTCTTTCAACATCTTGGTTCGAATAATTTTAGGAAAGTACTTATTGAAAAACATATTCTTAAACTCATACCAAGCCATGGATTCAATATCATCATTCCACCTCATATCCTTGGTTAGAGTCCACCACTGGTCTGCTTCGCCTTCTAAGTGATAAACAACCATAATGGATTTCTCATGCTCTGAACACTAAATAATGGATAATATATATTCAGTTATACTGATCCATTGTTCAATAAAAAGTGGGTCACGATACCCTCTGAAAGAATGTGGATGATGTCTCATGAAAGAATAAAAATAATTTTGTTCCCTCTTTTTCTCCTTTGGAAGTCTACCATTGTTCATAGTTTGAGAAATCTAAAGGAGCATAGAAATGATGTTTTACATTCCAGCTCCCATAGAATTCAGTTGATCATGTTGAAAATCGTTTCATTGTCTATCACAATCACCATTAAAACGGTTCTTTTGTGTTCTAACCATTGACTAAAACTAAAATCATAGTGTAAGAAGTAGTTATCATAATTAGTTAACACATAATCATGAAAAATCACATATAGGATGTCTAACTTATGAAATATACCTTATTGTATAATACATTGGGTTTATCATAGGTTATTCATAGTCAACTTAATTTTAAATCCTTTATAATTTTTTGTGATGATTTTATGAATTCCCAAAGCTTATCCCATATAAGTGTGAAACCAGGAGTGTGGTAGGGCCCGTTGTTGTGTACCAGATTACCCCGAGTCAATACATTAATATCTGTTCAGAGTTTTTACCCCTAGGTAGATCTATTCCAAAGCCACAACCACTTGTAGAACCCATACATGGATGTGTTGTTAGGAATCCAATAACTATATCTTCCATCAATATTATAGTATATTTTCTTATACATTTCCCGGTCCTGATAACAATCCTTAGATAGATCCTTAGGGTTATCGCTAAGGTTTTGTCATCCAAGTTTCCAATGATTAACTACACCTTTTTTCTGATATGAACTATAGAGACCCTCAATTATAAAACATTATCATTTCCTAACACGTGATAAATATTTAAACATTATATATAAAGAATACCAAAGGCTGTAGTTGCTATACTGTCTTTGGATACATGGAAACATAAACACTGATATATCATAGAGCTAAATTATCTCCCACTGTATTCTTCGTGACATGAACCATTTTTAGAGACATAAAACATAAAACATAAAACATATCTTCATTGCCCAGGGAAGGAAACATAAAAATGGGTGAACTAAAATTCTTAGTAAGGGTAAACAAGGGAGACATGTATGCACAAACATGATCATAAGGGTATGATAACATGATTATGAAAATAGAAGATCATAAAATGTATAAAAAAGTTCGTGTATATGAATAAAGGAAAAAATCTTGGATGTTCATATGAAATTAATCAAAAGGAAGTAAAAGACATAATTCATGAATGCATAACATAGAAGTAAGACATGTAATTATGGCAACACATAATCATATACTGATTTTCATAGTATCCAAGGAATCAATACCAAGACAATCATAGTGGGAAATGTCTTTTTTTTTCTGAACCGGGTGAACCCCCATTCCATCACTTAATTACTAAACTGAATAAAAATATCATTCTAGACTTGTATTACTGAACCTATAAAACCCTTGTTCCATCCCTGTGTATCTCATGAGATATAAATCTTTACCCAATGCATTAGAGGGAGATATAGCTCCCACCAGTCACATAATGAAATCATACATACATGTTCCACAAAATCAAAAATAAAAATATCATAACCTGTGAAATGAAATGGGTACTATAAATATTTAAACATATAATAACCTATGGAAAGATATAGGTTTCATCATCATTTCATTATAAACATAACCCATGAGAAGTTGTGGGTTTCAAAAGAATATACCTCGTGAAATATAGGCAGGCTACATAAGCATCATGCCATAAAAACACAATCCATCTAGAGAAATAATATGCATGGAATATTAAATAATTTACCCATAATGGAATTATCAACACCAATGGATTTTATCATAGTAGGAAAATAAATTTGAAATGTCTTTTAAAAAAATATCTTGAGAAAAATCAACATTTTTCTTTGAAAAATGATATTTATGTCATAAAACCTTTTGAAACCCATTTTATTTGAAAATAAATTTGAAAGAATATAAAGGAATATTTGAAAACAATAAAAAAAATTAAAATCCTTTTTTCTTGAAAATTATCTTCAATGATCTTTTGAAAACATTTTTGACAGCATTTTTTAAAACATGGTTTTTCAATATAATAGTTTTTCGAACGAAGAGAGAGATGGTAAAATTTTAATAAAACAATTATATTAGGTACCAAAGACTAGAAAACTGAAAATAAAAAATAATGATATCTTGAAAAAATATTATACAAGGAAAACCATGAATAATCTTGATATATTTCACCAATGGATGCATAAACATAAACAATCTTTAAAAACGATAAGATTGTCTCCATAAACTTTTATAACATGGTTACATGGGATCACACTCTCCCTATAAGAAAAGGAAATTAAATGAAGCCTAATATATCATTAAATTATGTAGATTCATGATATTACATGTACAATGATATTATATACACCTCAAAAAATAGTATAGCTGCATAACATAACATGAGTCTCAAAGAAGGAAAATTGAGGCAAAACTGTTTTACGGATTTGAAAACATTTGAAAGTTTATACACAGGAAATAAAGATTGTAGAATATATTTGAGAATACGCAAAAAAATCAGTAATATTATATATATAATTTAATCCTGGGAAGTACATACACTACAAAAAATAGTGGTGAACATAACATGAATCTCGTAGAAATTAAATGTGAGATGAAATTCCCCTTACCCCGTGTCTTGAATCTCTTCGTACTCATACTAGATTCCTATATGATAAATGATATTTTATTATAAATATTTTACCAAAGAATATTTACTATACATAATACCATATATGTTTTGATTATGACTTTATATTACCCTCTTGTTAATGATCTTATGTTAACGTTTCACTTCGGGTAATCATTCGCTTTATTCTTCGCATTTGTCTCAATTGTTTATAGTGTTGGTTCTTATAATTATATCATAATTAAAAAATGTGTAACATGATATAAATATCCAGTATATACATTATGAAAATATTATTATTATTTATTTCAAAATGAATTATGATGTGGAATACACTGTTCATGGAGACGGTAAGTCATTCGTAGGCATGAACGTTGTTTCTGTTTTTATTCTTGTATTGAATGAAAGTATGTCAATGAAATATGTATATATATGTATGTATATATATATATATGTTTAATTATTCTAGTTTCATTACTATATTATATATATCATATAATTTAATTACACCCATCCTTAATAAATTCCATGTGGTGTGGGATCGAATCACATCTCTTTGAGGGGGTGATAGTCCACACTTCCTCAAACAAGATTATCATATTAACACCAAATGGAAGGTAAATATTTTTGTGTAACAAAAGAAATAAATAATATTAAATAAATAATAAATATATTTTATTTTATATAATAAATATAGTTTCCATCATAAGGGACACCACGATTGGTGGTAACAGATAAATGAACAATCATCATTTCGTGAGGTAGTAGTTTGTCATACACAGAAACAGTATGATCAACATCTATTAGATGGAGGTCTGTGTAACTGTAGGTCGAAAATGTTTTATAAAAACATCCTAGAATATGGAGGACACTGGTTTTTTTCACACAATAAGGAAATAAAAAGAGTGGATGGGGTGATGAAGGAAAATAAAGCAAAGGAACTTGAAAGAAGACGTTACCTCCAAATCTGGTAACACATTATAGTTTGTGCCAAAAGGTTTCCTTGAGAGAATTTTTTTTACAAAATTGAGGCTTAATAAGTAAATAGGTTGATTTTTGGGAGTCAATTTGGGCAGGTCATGGGCGATATTAAGAGGGTTTAGAGGTAGTAGGAATGTGTAGAGGTGGTGACCTTTTATAGGGAGGGAAAAGGACTCACAAGGAATTTTTAGAAACAAATTAGGTTTCAAAGTGTTCATGCTGAAACAAGACTTACCAAACCAACAAAACTCATGTATGAAAGGTGAATGAAAAAACAGACCTTAAATGGGTGTTGGAAAAGTTTGTAGGTCATTTGGGTCATTAATTGTAAGGTTTAGTCCCTAACTAAGCTTAATTTGGCCTTAATTATTGTGATTAATTTTAAATACTTTTACTAATCATTTTGGTCCAAAAATTACCATGATATTATTAGACTATAAAAACTAGACTGAATAAATTTGTATTTCTATGATTTTTGAAATTCTGATCATAGAAACAGCTAAATTAAGATTAGTGCAAATCCCACAGACAGGATGAAATAACGGGATTTTAATGTTGGAAAAGGTTCAATAGTTTGTTCATATTCAATATTCAGTTTCAAAGTGAAATTGATCCTAATGAAACTCATTGTATTATTATATTTATTATTATCTAATGTGACCTTAAAAAATATTTATAATATCACTTAAAACTAATTATTAATTATAAAAAAGGTAGCTTTTAACTAAAAAGGAATATTTTTCACTATTCATCCAAAAAATGAAGTTTCTCATAAAAATCACAAAAATTTACCCAAATAAATTTCAACATTATGAATTAAATAATGATGTTTTTTTATCCAATTAAATTTCTTAATGTGTATAAAATTACTTTCATTAATAGAACCAGTTCATTGGGAAAAACATAGTTTTAAAAAATAAAAAGTACTTTACCACAAATCATATATTTTATTGTCAATATGTTTTATTTATATAAAATAATTATTAAAAATCTTTCAAAAGTATCCATTAATATTAATATTAATAGGTTGAACTACCATGTTATAACTATCTTATTTAAATCATTAAAATAATATAGAGAGGTATTTCATAGAAACTCAGTGATGCGTGTATTGTATTCACACTTAGTGTTGCGTGCATCATATGCCAAGTTAGTGTGGAGTATGCCTAGTCAATTATATGTGAAAGAAATATTTGAATTAGTGAATATCAATATATAAATAAAAATTTAAATTTATTCGAAAAACAGGTCCATAAAACTTGGTGTGTTACAATTCAAGGCTTTGGTGGTGTGAGGAGAAGGTGTGGCAATGGGTGGTATTTATAGTGTAGCAGAAGGGTTTTTTTGAATATTTTATTCATTTATTTATTATTTTGTCTCATGAATATTAATATATTGATAATTGTCACCAAATAAGTTAAAATAATGAAGGGTGGTTCCAGATTATGGTGATTACATCACCAATGACTTAACAATTAATGAATTTAACATATAATGTATTTATGCCCTAAATTATCGTACATTACTATCGAAAAAAATTCAAGTATTTTAGAAATATCACAAAAAATCATCCAAGCCAATTTTCAAAATCAATAATTCCAAAACGAACTCCATTATATGAAAATCAATTTCTAAATTGGTGAAATTTAATCTTTAAATACAAATATCATTTACTCAAAAATTAATGATTTTAATATTATAACTACTATTATGAAACTTTGAAAAATAAATTAAGGTGTCATATTATAATAATGAGACAACAAAATATTAATTTATGAATATATTTTATAAAAAAAATATTACATTAAATCATTATTTTAATTATAAATTTGTAAATAATCATTTAGGTTTCACCGAAATAACAATACTAAATTTACCAATTTAAAAACATATATTTTATTATTTCATGATATAAATATACAATATTATTATTTATCAGATACACTAATTTTATTTAAAATTTCACAGGTAATTTTACTATTCTATTGGCCATATTACAATTCTTAATGGTCACATTACTATTCAAAATGTCATATTTATTAATTTATTATGATCTTAAACTCGGTGATGCATGAAGCATAAACTATCAAAGATGGTAAATTTTAAAGTAATAATACCATAAGATCTTGGGGTATAATATTATTCCATACTACAAAAATTTATCCTTCAAAATTTCTAGAGTTTCACCTCAAAAAAAAGATTTGGGTAGTTTTTCAGCATAAGTTCATCAGGCCTCCATGCTGCCTCTTCAATTTTTTGATTTTTCCAATGCACCTATACTATATAATTCATCTGATTCCTCATCACCTATTTTATAAGATGCTGTATTTCACCCTTTACCAATTAAATAAATAAACATTTCGATGTATAATTAGCAATTTCAAGATTCATATAATCACGCTAGAAATATTTCTTCAAATCTCTATACATATTTTTTTTCCTATGATGTATTGAGACATTATAGCCATGGGAATCATCTAATAACTCCCTTTTTATCTTTGAAATATAGGTATCACAAAGTCTCTTGAAAAAAAATTACAATACCATCTTTATACACAATTTCTGTCCACTTCCCATCATTCATGGCTTTAATTTTCCATAGAAAATTATCTTCTTCGGAATGAGAACTTTTAATCCTTTTTAATACAGATATTTGGCCAACGAATTGAAAATGTAATTATGTTTCACCTTCCTTGATAATTCCCAACTCAAATTTTTATAGGTATATATATATATAATCTTTATCAATCCTCATTTTTGTATAACTCAATGGTCCTTCATGATTAACGCATATGATACCTTATTTTACATCTGTAGATGATAGTGTATATAATAGTCATAATCCTTGTGTAGCTAGATCTATTTCCTTTGCCTAAGTGTATGTTCATTGTATGGAAAGATATATTTTAAACTCTTTCAATATATAAATATATATATCAGATCTTTTACCATAGATATAGTGTCTCTATATCATTATAGTAAAGACTATAACTGCTAACTCATGATCTTTAGTTGTATAGTTTTGATCTTGAGTTATTAACTACCTCGATACATAGGCTATAATACATTAATTCTGTATAAGGACACAACCAAGTCCTTCCTTTGATACATCACTACAAAGCACAATACACCATTTTCTGATGGTAGATTCAGGATCAGAGCATTCACTAATCACCTGTTAAATTTTTCTATGAATTATTTATATTATTTTTTGCAAATAAACATAACCCCTAAACAATTAATCGTGGTAAATGGGTTATATAATCGGTAAAAATTCTAAATGAAATGCTGATATTGACTTTTCGAACCAATCAATCTACATATCTCAGTTATGGTCATTAGTTTAGGACATTATTTAATTACCTTTGTCTTCACAAGATCAACCGAGATTCCATCCTTAGAGACAATATGGATAAGAAAATAACCTCTTTTAATTCATAATTCACACTTTCTAATGTTTCCATATAATTATTTTATTCAATGTGTATCTAGAAAAATATGCCAGTTATTCTCCTAGTCCTCATTTTCATGGGAATATAACAGGATATCGTCAATTAATATCACAAAAAATCATTAAGATATTCCTTGAATACATTATTCATTAGGTATATAAAGATAGAGGGTTCATTAGTGAGTCAAAATGGAATTAATGTAAAACTATAATTTCTATATCTAGTTTAGAATGTTATCTTTTGAATATATTCCTTGATCACACATAATTTATGAGATCTCTGGTGTAGTCCAGTCATCAAAAAAAATTGAGCTTTGTGAAATTGATCAAATAAATCATCAATCTGTGGTAGAGGATACATGATATTTATTTCAGTATCATTGATTTAACTATAGTCAATGCATAACCACAAGGATCTATCTTTCATCATGAAAAATAGAACAAGGGATCTGTATGAATAAAAACTAGGGTAAATAAATCCCATATCACTCAATTCGTATAGTTGTTTCTTCAGTTCCACTAATTCCATAATTATCATTATATAAGGAGTCTTCGATATAGGTATTTTAATAAGAATTAAATCAATAAAGAAATCAACATCCCACTCTAGAGGATGTCTAGGAAAATCATCTTGGAATACATAAATGCATTCATGCACAATAGGTATATTTTCAATTTGAATATTTCATTACTCATACATAGATGAAGTTTTCTCTTGCTCCCCAATAATTTCATTAAGAATTTATATTGTAGTGGGATATAGATATAATTTTGATGATGAGGTATCCCCTCTATAGATAAGAAATTCCATATCTTCATCACAAATCATAATATCCTTTTCTTTTTAATAAATTATTATTATATTTTTAAATATAGTCCATACCATGGATTATATCAAAATCAAAATTAGGTATGTTGATAAAATTAGAAACTAGAGAACATTTATTTGTTTTAATATGAACTGATCGACACATCGTTATTGGAATATGGTTTCTACTATGAGTCTTTTGTGAAAACTCCCCTGTTATGGTGATTTCGAAATATCTAATTTTTATAGAAAACAATAAAGATATAAAGGAATGAGATGATCTGGAATCAAACAAAGATTTAGAAAAATTTGAGGAGATTATTAAAGTAACTGCCACCAAATCATTTGAAACTTCAACGTCAATAGTTTTGATTGCATAATCATATCTATACTCCCTTGACCTTATCGAGGGCATGTTTCCCCAATGGTTAGGAAAATGCTTTTAATTATTCCCCATTTCATTACAATTCTAGCATTGATAATTGGTATCATCTTTACTTCCCTTGAAATCATAGGATTGGTGGACCTTTTCCAAACAATTTTAAAACACTCTCATTCCTTTCATGTAGGCACGAAGTTGTTTCATTCCACAAGTATCTCACATTGGAAAATTCCCTTTATATTTTTCCCATTATCTTTTATTTACTCCACCACACTATTCTTCTCTTGGTTTCCCATAAAGTTATAATATATAGTGAATTATTTTTTTGTATTGACAATACATGATACTATAGAGTCCCATTATGAGAATGATTAAAAGACCAATAGCCATTAAATGAATGGTTTTAACCCACAAAAGAATCGATCAATATTTCTCATTGGATTTAATATGTATTCCGTAGAGTTTCTCACTAAACTTGTAAAGTTGTATTCATATATAAAAAACATTCCCATCCTTATTTTTCCTAAAATTGAAGAATTGTCTCTCTATAACAGCTCCCCATCCACGAGGTAAATATTTTTACAATTAAATCTCATTTAAATCCATTTATATCAAATTAGAAATTTCTTCACCCTCTTTTATGTTTTGAATCAATAAACACCATTTATTTTCATCTCCTGATAGATGCTAAAATGCCATGATAACTTTTCCATTTCATTTTATCTGAAATCAGGGGATATCTTATCTAAAAAACTATTCCACTACATCGATACAAATTGGGTAGCATTCCCATTGAATGAAGGAGGTTGTTTTATCATAATGTTGTCTATGATTATTCCTCTACATTATAGATCAGGATTCCTTATATGGGTAATGTAATTATTCATAACCTGGGATAGATTTCCCATTAATGTTATAAGTTTCTTAGATCTAGTTACATCTCCTTCTCCAACGTCATTATCTTACATAGGATAGAAACCCTTACATAGGATATACATCTTGATACAATTAAAATTACTTCCACTAAGAACCATTTCTATAAAATGGAACACACTAAATTAGGTTTTGAATCACAATTCATAATTTTGAACTAGAAAAAAACTTAGCATAAATTGAATATTTATTCATAGATAATCTCATAATCATAAACAAAATTTATTTATGAATGTTTTTACTTTTAAATCCATTATATTGGGTTTTAAAGAAAATGTGTATTATTCTAACCATGTTTCCTTAGAGTGTCAAACCAGGTGCACAATATGGACCATTATTGCATACTAGATAAGGCTAAGTCAAGATCGACACACCTTGTCAGAGTTGTTAACTTTGGGTAAATTTGTGTTGGAACCATATCTTCTTGTAGTATCTAGAGAGGGATGTATTCCTACGAAGACCCACTTAATGTTTACTTTACCAAAATTCAAGGATATTATTCTATTATTATTCTCAAATTATACCTTATGGTTATGTTACCTAATATATGTTTTATAAATATAGTTTCTATGGTTTCTACTAAACATTCTTTAACACCAACATTGATAAACCCTAACCCCAGTAGCCTAGATTCAGTGCTTTAATTCCTCACATCAGTAATTTGAACAAGTGCTCACATCCCAAAGGACCAAATATTTTAGTAGTTTTGGAAAAACATGATATAAAAATATGTTTTACATTCAAATTTAAAGGAAAAACAACATAAAAACTATACTAAAAACAACCATAGCTCATATATTATCTGTATAAGTCATTCGTAACATACATCTTTGCATCATGTGTAAAAATAAATTATACGAAAGGGATGATATCATATGCTCACTAAGGGTAACAAATATAGTGAAGGATATCATAAATATAAATAATAAGTAATGGTGAATAACTGAATCACATGCGAATAAAACATAATACTAATCATAATATGGCATGAATAAAATCTAAATAATTAATTCAATATAAATAATCACATGAAACATAATCATGGATATTATACTAGTCGAAGAATCACATTTTTTATCAATTAATAATATCACAATGGTATAATGGATGTTGTTCGAAAATTGAAACGTACCTTTGAGGCCTCGGCCAAGACATCTAAATGTTAACGGTTAAGGCCTCGACCAAACCCATATTTGTTTTGTCTCATGAGACCTATTAATGCTTTAAGTGTATATAACAGGACATTCCCATCACTTACTAATTCCAATACATTCTTCTAATGAAAAGAGTTAAACCTAAACAAAAAAATCAATCATATTGAATAACTAACATACGTAATGTGAATACATTAACCATAAACGATGAATAGTATCAAAATATCATGTCCACAATTAACATTATCATAAAACCGTTAATAAAATATATTAGATGGTATCATAAGAGATAAAACTCATTTATGTAAAAGATTATACAATGGATTTTGACATTGATGAAGATCAATTTAAATGATTCCATGGAAACGTTATTTAGGAAAAAAATATTTGAACATTACAAATAGTTCCATGTAACTTTGAAACATTTAAATCCTAATACATATGTTGGAATAACATTAAATGAAACTTATAATATAATGTGAATAAGAATATTAATGATAGTATATATCAATTGTAAATAAACACACTACACAAAATTAATAGTTGGTGAACAAGTCATATATTTCACATAAGTAAAAGTGAGACGATAAAAATCTCTTTCACTTTGGAAAGAATAGTTCATTTGGAATATCATTTTTATTTTTTATAAAATCTTTTTATAAACATTTAAATACTAGGAATTAAAAGGTAATAAAATTATATTTAAATAATATTAATGCTGAAATTTGGAAATATAAGTGAAAACATGTAAAAAAGAGTGTTTGAGTAACATTTTAAACAATCCACATCAATGTCGTTTAAGGGAAAATATAAATGATCCCTTAATAGAGAAAAAAGAATTATTGTTAAAATAAAACTAGAAATTAACTAATATTGTTCTTCATGAAAAAAAATTTGATTTTAATAAAATAAATTGGCTTAAAACATATCCTAATGTGTACTTGAAAATGGGTATGTAATTGGGAAGTTCCCTTTAATAGAGCTTGCATATCGGGAGTCATTGAAAAAAAAACCTTGTAAAATATGTTTTACCCCATAAAAGAAATATGAAATTATTTGGATACATGAGTTTTTAACCGATACACAAAATTAAAAAGAATTATATAAAAATAATAAAAAATTAAATTGGGTTAAATAGAGAGAAACATAACCTAAATGAAATTTGCAGTTTCAGGAAGAATCCCTTAACTTATGTCTAAAACTGTTATGCACATGTAATTAATGTCCTAGATAATAAAATTAAATCCCCTAATTATTTAACCCAAAATGATTTCATCCTGTATTTGATTTGGTATAATTTTATTATGTTTATTTATGGACTTTTTTATGAGTTATAAGA
Organism: Viscum album; assembly: GCA_963277665.1. Taxonomy (NCBI): domain Eukaryota; kingdom Viridiplantae; phylum Streptophyta; class Magnoliopsida; order Santalales; family Viscaceae; genus Viscum; species Viscum album. Next base: position 1,516,053,910 of record OY728150.1, read on the forward strand.
CTCAATTTCATTATTTGGAAGTGTTTGTTTCCTTGGTTTTCACGATTGGTTCACTTTTATGCGGGTATGAAAAATAATTTGAATTGAGAATAGATATCTAGAACTGATATTATATTTTATAAATTAAAGTATATAATATTTAATGTTTATATATGTCATTTCTTTATTTAGGTTCAGGATGAATCATTAGTCAAGACGTTGGTGATAATTGTTTAGATTATTTTGGTGATTTTTGATCATCACAGACTAGTTTTGTTTTATTAATTAATATCATATATAAATAGTATTTCTATAACCATAAACAGGATATAAACATATATTAAAATATTTTTTGGTCATAAAAATGGTTTCATGAAAATCCATGAAGGCGGAATAGAAAAAGGAAAACTTCTCATCCATGATGGTCGTAAATCAGCACCTCACAGACGTTGTTTTCATTTTAAAAATTTAAGGGAGAAGTGTATATAATTGATGGTATATATAACATTATATTAATAAAATTCCAATATATATATGATACTAGAGTTATTTATGAATGTTTGGATAAGTTAGGTATGTAATGGTTAAAAAAATTAATGGAAATTAAAAGAACAAAAGGGAATTTTTACCACTTGAATTACTATCCTTAAAAAACACTTTAATGATCATTGAAATGGGATTTTGGTGTGACAGAAAAAGGACGTTTATGAGAGTGTTGGTGGATTAAATGGGTAGAAATTGGACTTTATTTAATTTATTGATGGTGTGAGGTGAAGGAGTGGTGATTGGTGGTTTTTATAGTGGACGAGATAGGTGTTTTTTGAATATTTTATTTCTTATTATTATTATTTTGGATCAAGAATATTATTAGTATGAGAATAATCACCAAATATATTAAAATAATAAATGGGGGTTATATATTTTGGTCATTATAATATAAATGACTCAAGTAATAGTGTATTTAATTGATAATGTATTTATACCATAAATTATAATATTTTATTACTCACCAAAAAATCCAGTTTTTTTGAAAAATCCCAAACATTCAACCTAAAAAGTCTTTAAAATTTATAATTCAAAATTTATCTAAATTTAATTAAAATAATTTTCTATATATGATAAAGTTAATTTCTCATTAAAATTATCATTTATTCAATTTTAATACTATAAATTTTTTTAGGACATTCTAAAAAATTAATTAAGGTATCCTAATGTTATCTTATAATCATAATAGAAAAAAATTAAGAATCTATTTTATGAAATAAAATATTATTTTAAATCTTTATTTGAATTATAAAATTATAAATAATATTTTTTTCACAAAAATATCAATCCTTAATTTTTCTTTATAAAAGAATTTATTTTCTTATTCAATGATATAAATATACCATATGTTTATTTATAAGATACAAAAAAATTATTCAATCTTTCATAGGTAAGGTTACTATTATATTGGTCAAATTAATTTTCCTGATTTTCACATTAATATTCTAGGTATCATATTTAATAGTATATTAGGGATTTAAACTTGATGTTGTGTGAATAATAAACTACTGAAGATGAACAATTTTAAAAGAGACATACCATAAAATTATGGGGTGTTACACACATTGTGTTTCCATCAAATAATATTTATCTCTTGACCAACTCTAAAAGATAAACATAAGGGAATTGATACGGTAGAATGGATTAAAATATCCATTATATATAATTAGATTATGAAGTTTACTTCAAGGTTATGTAGAAGTATCCGTAATGAATAAGAGATAGATTTGAGTTTTAAAACTTCTTACATACCTATGATATATGGTTAGTGTTAAAGGAGTATTCACACTATTGAGGATGTACTAAGATCTTATTAGATGGAAATCCAAGGATATTAAGACTAATAACTTACCCTAGTAATGTTCTCATCTAAAAATAGTTTTTATTCTAGAATTCAAAAGGCACAATTTGGTCCTCTATAATGGAAAATATAAAGGAATCCAATGTGATGGGATGGACATAGAGAAGCAATTGATCAGTCCAGACCTCATAAAATAAATATAAGGGAAGGTTCAAACCATTCATTAGTATATTATATTTTCATAAGTTCATCATTTTATTTTATATAAAATAATTAATTATTTTCATAAATTAATTTTGGTGACACGGTGTTCCTCCCAATATCTTTGATGAAATAAGTTATTAGATTTGATAATAACAGAAAGCTAAACTCTAAGTACATCACTCACTTTGAGATTCATGGTCATGATGAGTTGAAATCTAATCACTTATAAATACCCCAATATATCTCCCAAGTAGATGATGTGTTCCATAAATCTCTTTTGATGAATAATATACCAATCCCTTCATTTTTAATAAATTATGATGTTTTGAAGTTAGAAATGATCTCACACATGAGTAAAAGCATGTGGAAATTATAGAACAGAGTGAAAATTGTTAAATTACAAGATAACTCATCTAATCAAAGTTCTATAGATCAATAATGTGTTCTAGGAGACTATTTGAGAACCTAAGAAAGTAATGTGACAAAATTACCCTCACTTTTTTTTGCATCTTTGTAATAAAATTTAGAGGATGAATTCATTTTTATGGAGCGTAGAATCTAAAAACCCACAATTTTAGTGAAACATTCATCATTAAATAAATATTTTGTTTGATTTTTTAATCCACACATAAAATATAACATTAATGGATATTTAAATATTTTAATAAAATAGATATTGATGACTTTTAATATAACCATTAAATAAGTGGGTTCAAACAATTGTAGCCACATTATAATATCAATAACCCTTTTAATACAATTTAAACTAGTGAAGCTAATAATCTAATAATATAATTTTATACTTATATTTTTTTTCTAAAATGGTTATTTTATAAGAATGATGTGTTTTTTATAAATAATTTATTATCAATAATTTTAAAAGAATTTTTAAAATACCTAAATAATTATTTCCAATAAAACTTTTTTTCACCATTCATTATGATTTCATTAAAAACATAATTTATGAATTAAAGAAAAAAATTTGAAAAAATTAAATTCTTTTTTTATAATTATAGTGAAAATATTAACTTAATATTAATTTTTTATTAATCTAAATAAATAAATTTTGCGTGAATAATGTTAAAAAAAATATTACAAAAAACATTACTTTTACTATATTATAGTATAATAGTACAACATCAAAATTTATAAAACAAATATCTAAAACAAATATTTATTTTCTAAGTGGCTTTATAATTTAAATTGTTTTATTTTTATCTCGGAAGAATTCATTTTAAATTTTAAAATTTAGGTTATATTTCTCAAATGTTGTTTAAATACATTAATAAAATATTATATTATAACTGGTTTCCATCACTTTCTAAAAACGAATATAATAAAATGGATTTCATTTATAAAAATATAAGGTCATAATTATTTAATAAGAACCATTTTATTTTCTGGTATAAAAAATAAACTACATAAGTAAAATACTATTTATCATAGTCGAAAACAAAAATTGTAAAAGGGGATATACTGTGGATAAAAGAAGTAAAAATTTTAAATAAAATTATATAATTCAGTTTTAGAGGTATGGATAAAAAAACCTTATCTCAATTAAATTAGTGTCTATTTTCTTTTGACACTTAACATTTTTAACACTTTCTCCCTTTATGTTATGTTTTAATCATTAAAATATTGTCATCCACAACAATTACAAAAGGTTTCTCTCACTACCCCTTTAAGAACTCTCAAATAATTTGGTTTACTCATGATAATATTGCATTTTATTTTAAATATAAGAATATTCCTTTTCCCTGAGACAATGGATTGAAGATATTGGCCAAAGACATTCATTTCCAAGTAGTCTTTTAAGGGAATTCTGAAGTCCTCAGTGCGAATAAATTTTAAAAAATATATTTTTATTTATTTTTTTTCTTAATTTTCCAAATATAATATTCTATTTTATTTATAATGTCAAAATTATTTTTTTTCTAATGATTTTGTTATTTCTAGATAATAACTATTAACAACCTTTTCAGTAATATAATTATGAAAAATGAAACCACCATTTGTGTGTCGTATGAACTAATACCACCACAAAGAAACGACATCCATTTTCACCACCACTTCTTTCCACTGATTATAAGGTTGATATTAAATATTAAATGTTACATATATAATGTAATTATTATTATGAAGAGAAAATTATGACTCCCCGCATTTCTCTCTAATTCTTTGAGAAATGAAAATGCCAATCGTGTGTTGTGTGGACTACCGCATCCATGAAATAATATATATCATATTTTCAAATAGTTTATGTATTAGTTATTAATACATTATAAAATATTATTCAACACCATAAATATATCAATATAATAGAATTAAACTTCTATAATAATGATATTATGTCAAAATAATCTACTTTCATAATCATAATCATCCATTAATTATAATATTTTAATTTTTTTTTGGTCTAACCACCCACTTTAAAGATGATATTAAATAATAGAATAAATGACCATGAAAACAAAATTTTTGATAATATAAAATACAAATATGTAAATAATTATTTATTTATGGAGTGTTAAAGTTAATATTTAACTCATTAATAAAGACACCAATGCGCTTTCGTTAAGAAAAGCTGTAGCTTGTACGTCACTGATTTCATATTTATGGATCATAACAAAAAAGACCTTGAAATGATGTTATACAACTAAAAATAATTTTAAAATGAAAATTAAGGTTCCTTTTTTTGACCTAATAATGATGACATATTTTAAAATAATGAATATCATCACTTTTATTTTTATACTAGTTCAAAATAATAAAGTATACTGACACCTGATATTGAAAATAGATACCAAAAAACTAATCTAGATGTAGAGAATAATTATAAATTATGTTTATAAAATGAAAAAGATGTTAATAATTTATTGAAATATGTAATTAATAAGATTAAATTTATGATACATGATTTTATACCACTTCCATGGAAATCAATAGTAAATGTAAGGGATTTTGTAACTCACACTCCTTACTTTGAGTTATATGATTTCTAGTTCGTCTTATTTCTCATATATTAACAAAATTAATTGATTTTTTTAAGTTATTTTTTATCATAAATATCATGGTAAATGTTTTTTTAATTCAAATATACTTCCCATAATGGTTTCATTTTCACCTTTTAAATAAGAAAATTGATACATTTTAAAAATATACTCCTAACAATTACTTTAACATCAATGATTACAAAATGTTTTTCAATCAAGTTTTTTTTATTTTTTTCATTTTATTTTTTAATTTAAAAAACTATAAATATCTAATAGAGTTAGGCTTCATATTTTACCCTCCAATTATTTCTTATTATGTTATTATTTTGTGGTGATCAATGTTTTAGTATCAATAAGTTTAATTCACCGTGTTATTGTTTCTATTTGGAAACATTATGAAACTATTTTTAATTTCCATTGGTTCTTTATTCAATGAATGGGGAATTAATTTCATTTTTAATTCTTATGAAACGCATTTTTATTTCAATTTTTTCTTTATGAAAATTGAATGGATTGAATTTAAACATTTTATAAACCTTATTATATTTTCCCGGGTCCTATTGGATTTGATAAGTGTGTGATTTTGAATTATCACTCTTATCTATGGATGATGATGGTAGGGGTCCTATATCGACCTAAAATGCATGGGATAAATTTTTATGATCCTTGAGAAAAGTATTTGTTTATATGTTTTACTTTCTCTTAAGTATATGCACTAATGGTGTGACTAAAGAATGTTATGTTTCCTATACTATTTTTTGTTTCATATCTAATAAATTTTATTTGTTCCATTCTTATTCTCTTAGAACTTAAGATTTATATTAAATTTTTATGATCCAATTTTTACAATTATAGTTACATATTGATCCTATATGGTTTATGTTAATTTTTTACTTCCTTTGACACTCACTTATGTATTTTGATTATCACTCATGTTGATAGGTTATTTATCCAATAATTATATTGTATCATATTCATATGCTCTCACCTATGATAACGTGTTTATATGTTTATTTTTCAAACTTATTAAGAATCTTACAGAACCCCTTTATTATTTATTCATTTCCCAGTATTTGAAGATGGGATTTACATGTGAGTTGTTCATAAGGGGCTATAGATTTGAGAGATTATAAAGAAATGTTTATGAGTACATTAAAATGGGTTCTTTATTTAATTAATACTCAAAGATAATAAAACTATGATCCTCAAGTTTATGGGAACATTGGTGAGATATAATTTTTGTTCAAGTAAATTTATGTTATAAAAGTGGTTATTTTTTCTGTGTCACTATAAGTATAGTGATGGTAAATTTATCGTTATTTTGTTTTACATGGATGTAATGATTATGAAGGGTCTATTAATTCGAAATATTCAAGATTTAATGAAATAATTTGCAAGGATGATTGAAACCCATGATCTTGGTGAAATGAATTAAATATTTATTAATATTATTGAGAAAGATAAGAAGATGATGTGTTTGGATTTATCTTAGAAAGTGTCTATTAGGATGATCATAGATAAATTTTTGATTAATGGATAAATATATATTTTGACTCCACATGTTAGAAACATAAAACTACAAAAGTAACCAGATCCATAAACCAAATATGAGGAAATGAATATAGAAATAATATTGTAGACATCGGTGGTATGAATTATTTTTTATTACACAGTGTGCACTCAACTGGATATTTCTCATGTATTGGGATTTGTTAGTGGGTTCATTCCAAATATATGGAAAGAACATTGGGAATATATGTAGTGGATTCTATGATGTCATAAACAAACAAATGATATATCCCGCTTCTTCAAATAAGATTAAATATTGGTTGGGTATGTTAAAGATAACTTTACCGGAGACTCAGAATCATGGAAAAGCATAACTTGTTTTGTTTTTAACTTTGGTAGAGACCTGTTTAGTTGGATGTCAAGGTTTCATCTAGTGATTTAACTCTCCACAATATAAGTTGAATATGAGATAGTAATAGAAGAAATAATGGAAAAGGATTTCTTTAATATGATAGTCAAAGTGGATACCATTTTTGAAAAAAATTGGGTTTCCATGCAAATAAGAAGAAAATTGAACTAAAATAAAATTAAAAATAAATAAATTTATAAGATGAATAATTAAATATATGAACGATATCTTGGAAGAATTTTTTTTCATAAAATCACAATATCCATAGGCCATGAAAGTATATGGAAATGGAATAACTAGCTTGGAATTGGGTGATTGAGAAATTATAATTAGGAAAATTGCATGAAAAACAATATTAGTTGATGGATTTTTGTTTGCAGAAGTATTGGAGGATACCATAGAAACATTGAATAGGTCATAAAGTGTAAGATTTTTGGAATTATGTCAATTAAAATAAATTATAGGTACAATTTCACTAGAATCATAAACATAAAAGAACTCTTTTCCTTATAAGAAAAATCACATTGGTCTTTAGTGGATGGAATGTGTTGATCCGAAATTATGAATTTATGATATTTTCAACAAAGTTTTCATATCACTATATGTTCAATAAAAATTAAACATAATGGAGATATTTTCTACATTTTAATTAATCTTAGTGTGGAATTTGTGGGAAAATATTGATTCAATTAAAACATTTTTGATTTACTAAAGATTTCCCAATCAGATCAAGTAATAAAATAGAGAGTTCACTATTGGATAATCCAATACATGGAGACCCATAGTTTCATGAAGTTGGTGAAACTATATTATTAGGTGATACCCACCATAAATAGGGGTAGAATATGTGTTGAAGTGTTATGGAATCATACGAGTTAGTAATATATGTAGATACGTATTCATAAGTTCTTATAACTATATATTTTCAATATAATGAAAAATTATGATACTTATCCACATGGATGTAGGATGAAAGTATGAACCACATTTTTTCGGTGTCCTTTACATGATTTAATTTCCCTTTTAAACTTTTTATTGAATTTTTTTGTGATACTTAGTCAAAAATCATTAGAAAATAAAATTTAGTGTGATTAATAATGTGAAATGTTTCATCTTATTTCTGGTACATTCATTCTGTGAGGATTCCTTCCAAAGACATTCTTTCGAGAATACAGTGTTTCTATGATAAACTATTGGTGTGGAAATATTTTTTTGAGAGTATCAATAATAATTAAGAGTATATAATAATTACATCAAATCTAATTTCATGAAAGAGATGACTTTCAGTTTTATAATACGAATAAATGAATATATATAACTATAAAACACTTTTGAAAATCATGGATTATAAAACATGATTCATGTATATCATATAATATGATATGCCTCATATATATTCTACATATATGTAAATATATTCTTAATGGTAAATCTTATAAATCTATCACTTGCACTAAAACCTAAAAGTATTTGGGCTATTTCGTCTTATATCACATCAGATATGATATATTGGTAAATCATATCAATAACAAATTTTTATACCTTAAAAAACATATTTTGGAAATATTTCATTAATTTCACCTTGTATTATGTCATATGTAATACATTGTGATTACCCATCCAAACTAGTTTTTGGATTAACATTAAAATATGTTTATAATATCTCTTTGAGTCAAATTAAATACTCATTCATTCAACCACAAAGCATGACCCCATAAGAATTTATTATATTGAAATAAAATATGAATATCCATATCCATATAATTGGAAAATGGTTCCCTCTAAAAAAACTTTAATTATACTCAATATATAAAGGGAACTATCAAGATATCCATCAAATACATGTTTATATATACTCATTTCCACCAGTTTTTATCATATGCAAGAGTTATTTCTTATATGTTACATTTGTATAAGAAATTAAGTGATCATGGTGCATAGTGTTTGTCAATCACATATATTCACCAAAAACATTATTGACTCTATGAGTATATACTAACATGGTTAATTAATACATCACATACCATTCACTTTCACAGATGATGACATTACATTAACCTATTTGGGTAGATTATTTAATCATATACAATATCTTGGTGTGGTCATAAAATTTTCATTCTATCTCAATCAAGGGTCCAAATGTCATAATCCTAACATGAGAGGAAAAAAATCAATATTGGTTGAGGTTTGACAGACCATGTGATTAGAAACATACAGAACAACCCCTGATTATCTAAGATCCAATTATTTTTGTAATAAATATATCAATGTATGAGGGTTATCATTATAGATATCCCCCCAACATCAAATTATGGGGACCTGATGGAATACATTCAACCCTTAATATATTAAATATACAGTGTATGACACTCCATGTGGTATACTTAGTGTCTTGTCCATCACAAGCAAAAATAAACTTTTTTATTCTTTGCCTCATGATAATATGTTTTTATCTCACTATATAATCCTATGCATGCTAACCTAAACATTTCATCATGACTTATAATATTCCATAATAAACATTGATTAGGGATAACTCAACATCCTACACTGAGTGGTCAAATATCATTACACTTCATAAGATGTATATATATATATATAAAACAATTGTGAAGTAATTATAAAATAAATACATAATTTAAAACGATATATTTCATATGTTGGGTGATGAATTCTTTTTTGGTTCACCCGATGTTTGTTTACAAGAACTTTGTTTAATAGAAATTGGTCAATGGAGGGTAGATGATAGGACTTATCCATAAACACTACATGGTTTTTAGTTTTAAGTCAATAATTCATTTTATTATATTTTAGGATATTTATAGGTTCATGTTTTTGAAAATATTCCATCACCATTATATAAATAAATATTACATCACAAAGAATAAACTTACACTTATTATCCATTTTTTCAACAATTGAAATATTTTATTATATAAAATGTTTTCTATTTAAGAAATATTTTCAAAACATACATCTTGACCTTATCTTTATTTCTAATAATTCTTAAAATCCTTTGAAAAATATTATAAAACATGGGATGAGGACATAAATCTCATCAAGGGATACATAAAAATAACGAAAATGATAGTTCTTGAATACTTATAATATAATTGCCTTATTTAAAAATTAAACTTTCGGCATAAAATGAACATTTTATTTACAAAAAAAAATCCAAAAACATTACAATTAATTTCAAAAAACATTTCATAATAAATCTTGATGGAAAATATTAAACTCACAAAGGTTCCTTTGAAATCATGAAAAACTTATGAAATATTTTTTCAAAAACATTTATACAGTTTACCCTTTAAAATTAGTATATACTTTTCTTTAAGAATAATATCATGAGTAATCACATGGGAGTATAACATAAAGAAAATTATATCATATGATCCATGAATCCTAGTAAATGTGATAGGAACAGAAAATATGAAATAATAATAAGTCAGGGATAACTACTAGGACAATGTCACATGGTGGAAAAAATCCAATAATGGATTAGGTTTTGTTCATAATATTATTCATAAAATTTCATGAGACAAGAGCTTCAAATAATTAATTGGAGCTCAATTTGGGCACACCCATCATAACATGTTCATGATTATGTATGTCACATAACAGAACCAAATTTATGGATTAGTTTTAAAAATTACTCATAGAAAGACATGGATTTCATAATCTTTACTTATATCATAATCAATAGATATTTCTTAATGACTGCAGTTATGAAATGGTCAAATGGCATGTATTATCCCATAAAAGGGAGTGGAATCTAGGTATATATCTTTCATACATATATAAAAAAATTTATAATAATTCTATAATATTAAATATATAGAGATATATTGAGTTAGATAGATAATGGTTATAATTAGAAGAAAAATGGTAGTTCAAAGAGATCCTTTACACCTATAAGGTATACATTTCCATTTATGAAAATATCCATTCAATTTAAAACCATTTTTGAGAAATCATAGAACATAGTGAAGTGGGTTTTTTAAATAAAGAAATAAGGAAATATTTTAAATAAATTTTAATATCAAATAACAGTTGTGGAAGCAGGAAAATAAGTTGACACCGTATATATTGAAATAAAACAATCCTTTTTTATTTTTTAAATAAGTTAAAATAATTCTGTAATATAAAATATGTTAAATGATTCATTTTGAAAAACCTTAAAAGAATTTAGAAATCATATTTAAAACTTCCTTTATGATTTATCTATTTCCATATAAATAAATTAATAAAATAATTTTAATAATATAGACATGGAAGAATAATATTTTAAAAATTAATCTTTAAAAAATTTAATATGAGGTTTTTAATTTAACGTTTCCCATATATAAAACCATAAAATAAAAATTTTCTTAAATTTTTTTAAGAAAGGTACAATATGGTAAAAATTTACAATTAGAACTCATTACAGGAAAAAAATTCTTCAAGCATCAATATAAACATGGACACAGAAAAAAACATGATTGAATGGATACGATAAAAGATGGGTTCTTAAAAGAAAGTCCCTCACCTCGGGCGCAAATTATCACATGAATTCCTCATATTAAAATATAATAGATTTATATTAATTATTAACTTTATTAATATCATCTTTAATTTTTATTATTTATTTTATTTCACTTATTACTATGTTATAGCCAATTACTTACTCAATTTAATTCAGGAAAGATGTTTTGAAGATATTTGGTTCAAATGTTTAGTACGACTTCAGTGGATTGAATAAGGTTAAATTTGTAAATATTTAATCATATAATGAATAATAATCCTGAAATTACTATTATTTCGATCAATAAATTTTACTTTTATAAATAACCAGGAAATATGGTTATTAATAATTAACCATGTTGCAATAATGGAGATGGAAGGTCATACGTATGCATGAGTAGCATTTCTTTTTTTCAACGATCATGATGAAAATATGGTAACTATAATTTTATATTTACTTAATTATAATAATATAAAAAAATTATTATTTTTCATTTAAATATACTTCTAATTTCTATTGATGTAACCTAGTAATGAAATGAATCACATCACACCATGGAGGTGGTAACCTGGACCAGAATCATCTCATATTTCAGAGATTTCACTAGATGGTCTTGTCTAGTAGAACAAGAAAAATTCACACTATATCTTTCATTATTCACATATGAGACAGTAATTTGAAGTGGAAATCCAAACATATGAACGAATCATGTTATCATCATTCAATGAATGGAAAGGTAAGAAAATATATAATATATTTCTTTCCTGAATGAAAAATTCGTCAATAAAAATAGATATTTACATGAAATCATGGATTATAATCAATTAGGAGAGATGGTGATGGAAAATGAATTACATCGGTTTACATGGTGGTAGTTTGTTGTAAAGAAACATAATGGTTTCATTTCCCATTAGATGAAGGAAGATATGGATGTAGGTTATCAAATTAAAATAATAACATATAAATATATAGTATATACTAATTTTATTATATCAGTATGGTTTAATAATATTTTAATGATGTGGAAGAATAATTAAAACTAAAATATTTGTTTAAGAATTACACCTCTTCTTTAGAAAACATCGTTTTCTTTACACCTTAAACACAATATGGTTGATATTCTACTGAAAATATTGACAAATAATACAAGGGGAATGATGCTAATATTGGATTTGGTTAGATATTGGCTGAAACAAAATTCTTTAGAATTTTGAAGAAAATAGGATATGAGATACCCTTTTATAAGAGAGGGGATAGACACTATCGAAGTTTCATAAAATATTGAATTAATATAAATTAGTTTTTATGAAAAAATGATAAAAAGTAAAATAATTATAATATAGGATTAGTATGAGTCAAAATAATATCATCCAATAAAATTTGTACATGTTTATATTTTGTTTTTACTTTTATCTTTTTTTATATCGCATTAAACCTTTTTGAAAATTACCATGATAACAAATATTTTACTCTTTAGGGGTCGTGATAGCTACTATAAATGGAATAGTGGACGATAAATGGACCATAGATGATATTTTAACCCATATACCAATTAATTATCCAAATATAGTATTTTTGGAGTTTTAAATCATTTAATAAAATATAATTTATTAGAAAATACCATTAATGCCATTTTAAGAACTATTCATTTAATTTGACATTGAAATCAGCATGACATAAATGAAATTAAAATATAATTTTTTCACCCATCACTAACATGTTATATTTATCTAAAAATTGTGGAATAGAACAATTTATTCAATAAATTTTATTAATTTTAGAAAAATTTATTTTATTTTTCTATTAATTTAAAAAAATACTCTATGAATATTGCATCATAATTTAATGTAATTATTTCATTAATAAAAATTTGAAATAAATTAACAACACAAAAAATAATTTATATTTTAAATGAATATATAGAACTGAACATATGTTATTTATATCCCTGCCACAAAATATTGTAGTTATTAAGAGAAATAAGTTGACATTTTGGTCTTTATCTTTTAAATAAATATTATAAATATCAAAATCAAAGAAATATGAAACCAAGTGTCCATATATTCGAGATACTAATTGAAATGGATGAACTCCACTCATAAAATAGTATAAATTCAATATTTTGGGCCAATTTTTTAGTCATTATCATATTAATTTTTTGCTTAATTACTCGATTTACCTTTACCGTTGTGATAATTATTTACTTAGTCACTATTCATAATAACTAAAAATAAAATGGGCCTACCAACATAATGTGGACCTCATGATTAAAATTATGAAATCCTTTTTCAATATAAAATTAACATAATTTTTAGGATTTAATTTTAAATTAGACCTATATGATGTGATGAAAAATGTTTTTTTTTCAAAAATTGCATTTTTTATGTAAAAAATGTTTTTATAATATATCCAACTATAAAAATCATTATAATGACCATAATAGTGTTATAAATAATAAAAAATAAATCTTAAATTTTAAGTCTATTCCATAATGTAATTTTACTTTTAAAATACATGAAAATAAAATATTGTTTTTAATAAAAATGATTATTATTAACTTTTCATTAAAAATAATCATGTTCAAAAAAATATATAAACTTTACCATAAAATAATTTAGGAAATGATAGAATTTTTGTAAAATTAAATTTATAAAATTTATAGAAATTAATTATAATTTATTTCTCACAATGGTTATTAACAACTCTTTTGATGAAAACATATTTTTGAAGAATAAAATGAAATTACTAATAAATGGTTGATTATTTATTAATAAGTTATGAATATTGAAAAGAAACAGTATATATACTTCATAAGGTATTTAATCTCATTCAGTCCCTCCAATTTAAAATCTAGATTATAAAGGTCATATATAGATAATAATATTTAATGATTTATTTAGACTTTCTGTTGCATGTCATGTACACTATCAAACATAGTTTTTTTCTTTTTTTAAATACCAAGGTGTTATATTATTCCCCATAAAATTAATTGAATCCTAAAAATTTGAATATTGTCTCCATCAACATGTGTTTTACATCTACAAATACAATTTTTAAAATCTCACATCATGAGAAGGGTTAATAAGGCATCCTCTAGATAAATTAGAAAAGGAAATTCAAAGCTCATCGCATAACATGGTTACTAAATAGGGAACATTAGTGGGAAGTGAAAACCTAGAAATGGAGATAATGATGATATCAAAATAATTATGGAGAGTGATAGAGATCATTGATCATAATAAATAGAATTATCAAGAGAGAGTTGATGCCCACAAAACCATAAACCTATGAGGTGTGAAAAACACCATCGATTCATCATAAATTAAGGTAATAGAATAACATTTTTGTTCCAAGATCCTTTTCCAAGAGTTATGGAATTACATTATATTTTATAATAAAAATATGTATAAATAAACTTACTTTATATGTATAATTTAATCTATTAATCAATTTGAACCAAAATATTATCTTTTCCTCCAAACGAAGTGTATTCAAGGTGGATCTTTCATGTCTAGAAGACAAAAATGACCTTATAATGGATCACATAATCAATTGAAGGATAAAAATATCTTTATCCAATCTTTAGAAAACTACCAAAACCAAAATGGTTAATATAAGATAATTTAGAAAATGAATAAACCTTAATATAAAGAAATATTACATTAATCACCAAAACCTCAACAATAATGCCCAATGTTTAACATATCCCATTGGATAAATAATAAATCATAAAATTGAGAAAAAAAATATAGAAAAATAGTTGTTGAACATTGTGGGTATTTATCAATGCTAGAAAAGTGAACTTATTTTAGAATATTCATTTACCCTTTGGAAATATGTAAATTTAATTTCATGATATATTTTCTAAATTTTACCAAACAAATATACGATGGACCGTCAATTTAATTTTCATTATTCCTTATAGAGTTCATTTATTTTAGAAGATTAATTTCCTTCTGTCATGCCTTTACAGGAAAAACAATGAAACCATATCTGCTTAATAATAGAGGTGATATTTATGTTTTCATAGTAAAATCATTTTCCACAGAATTAATGTTTTGTTTCATATTTATGTTTAATTTTTTTTATTTTATCATTACTTATATAATTTTTTTCTTATACAAGTCGATTATTTTGTTCGAGATGTGACGTTCTTTCAATATTTTAGGACTTTCTGTACCAAAATCTGCACATAATTTTTATCCCTCAAAAACTTTTCACCCCTAATGTTTTACATTTAACAATTTCCATTATGTTCCCTCCATTTTATTTGTAGGAAGATAAACAGTGCTTCCTCTCCTCAATAACATAGGTATTCCAGATGTTTTTATAGTAAAGTCATTTTAGATAGAATTATTTATTTATTTTATATTTATGATTATTTTATTTCTTTTTATTATTGCTCACATAATAAATTTTTTCTCATACATATGGATTCTTTTGTTCGAGTTTGCGTGATATGTCCATATTTCATGTCTTTCTATAGTAAATAATTGACATAATTCTTCTCCCTCAAAATAGTATAACCCCTATGGTGTTTCATTTATCAATTACCTTCATTTTCACTCCACTGCCTTTGTAGGAATAGAAACAGAATATCCTATGATAAATCATAGAGGTAATCTTGATTTTTTCATAGTAAAGTCATTATCCATGGAATAAATTTAATTTCTCACATTTATGTTTAATTTATTTATTTTAAGTATTATTCAAAAATTAATTGTTATTATATACAGGTGGATTATTTTTTTCGAGTTGGGGTAATATATCTATCCACCAAGACTTTCTACAAAAAAAACTTCCACAATCTTCTCCCTCAAAACCTTTTACCCCTGCAATGTTGACATTTATCACTCTACATCAGGTTCCCTCCACTAATCAATCACAAATGACATCCTGATGTGTCCCTAGTATAATAATTTCCTATATTATTAATGTATTTTTTTATAATTATGATTAATTTATTTCTTTTTAGTATTACTCATTTTATATTTTTTTCTTATATAGGTGAAATACTTTTTTGAGTAGGGGTAGTTTGTTCAACACTTCTCATATAGTGTTAATATATTAACAAATAAATTCAATGGATATCATGGTACCGTTAATAACTAGTATTTTTTTGAGACTTTGGGATTTGAAGGAATCAACCATTCCTCAATCCAACACATGGTATAACCAGCATGCCTCAAATTAATTCTTTCTATATTTAATTGACATTAATTTTAGTAAAATGGAAAATTTACATTCTCAAAACCAATAAAACATATTCATATCTTTTTTATTTCAAAAAATGATACGTAAGTCATTTTTGATATGTAAGAATCATCCACATCTATATTTAAGACATGATGTGCCTGCTATGACCTAATGTGGCTGTTATCAATTTAGAATCGACATTTTAGTTCAAAAAGTGTCACTTAGTGATAACTAATAAAAAATGATCATATTATAACTGTAATTTAGGAAAAAGATTAATATGTCATTTGTGATGTTTAATAATAGTTTTCATTTCAAACATATGCACTATGTGATCATAACCTTTCAAAATTGAGTGTTTCCAGTTTATAATTTTATTTTTGTAAAAATGTAAATTGGGTTACTCAAAAATAAGAAAATACATTCAGATTATTTTGATAATTCATGAAAAATTTCTAAGTCATTTTAGACAAGTAGGAATCATCCTCACCACAATCCTACACATTGTGTTATCGGTACGACTCAAAGTGAATCTTTTTTTTAAACAAATTGTCATAAATTTTAATGAAATGGACAACAGATCTTCTTGAAACCAAGAAAACACATTTGGATTGTTTTGATACTTTACATAAATGAAATATAAGTTGTTTGAAATATAGTTATCATCCAAAAAATAATTTTATTCATTATGTGCTCGGTATGACTCAAAGTATCCATTATCAATTTAAAATAAAAATTTCAGTTCAAAAAGTTCCGCACACTTAAACCCAATAAAATGAGTTCATTTTTTCTTAATAATTTAGGAAAATGATTAATATGTTGTTTTGGTCTTGTAATAATTGTTATTACTTCAATATGATACATGATGCGACCAGAACGAGTCAAAGTATGCATTTCTAGTTTTAGATAACAGTTTTGAAAAAAAGAAAACTAATATACTGAAAACAAAGAAAATTCATTTTAATTTTTTTGATAACTAAGGAAAATGATACATAAGTCATTTGAGATGTTTTGGGATTACAATAACCATAATCTGACCCAATGTGTGACTAGTATGACCCAAAGTGTCTATTTTTACTTAAAATTGACATGAATTTTAGTAAAATGGATAATTGACCAACTAAAAACTTATCAAATGCATTAAAATTTTATTAGTATTGTATGAAAATGATCTATATGCCATTTGAGATGTGTATGAATTAGCCTCTCCTTAATATGATTCATGATGGCTTTAGTATGACTTAAAGTGTCTTTCGTTATTTTCAAATCAAAATTTTAGTTCAGAAAAGTGTCACTCCCTGAAATCAACTCAAATGCACTCAGATTTCATTTATAATTTATGAAAATGATTCATAAGTCATTTTTTGTGTTATAGGAATCATCTTCACATCAAACTGAAATATGATGTGATCAAAATGTGTTAGTAGTGTATATTTCTATTTTTTAAATGCTATACTATTAAAAAAGACAACTGACGCACTAAAAACTATGAAAACAGATTTATATTGTTTTTATACTTCATTAAAATGTTCCACAGGTAATTTGAGACTTTTTGGAATCCGTTAAACTGTTATATGAGGCACAGTATGACCGGTATGACTCAAAGTGCTTCTTTTTATTTAAAATTTCTATCAATTTAAGTAAAATTAACTTCAATTTTAGTAAAATTAAAAATATATATTAATTTATTTTTATATATTATTACTAAAATAATAATTGTTTTCTTATACAAGTTTGTTCCTTTTTACTATTAGCAGTGGGTTTGTCAAAAATAGCATTGAGTTGAGGTCAGGATTAAAAGAAAAATAAACATTGATGTTTTTGAATGAATGTAATTATTTTTATTTATATAATTGTATATTCCAGTGTTTGAAATGTATATAATATATTGTTTTTTATTATATTAGAGTTGTAAATTTAATTTCATTTAAATTTTTTATTGGTGAATGTTTTTTTTGATATCATGTGTGTTTTTGGTGTTGTGTTCTGCTGTTACAACACACTATGTTGGTGTGGCAGTGTGTTGTTGCAGCACACTGAAGTGTGGACCCCTATCAGCACTTTTAAATGTGCTGATAAAGGACACATTTTTGACATTTCTAAAAGATCTTATGAAGGTACACTTTATTAGTCCATCTATAATAACTTATAAAGGAACCCTTTATAAGTAATTTTTTAGCACTCATAAAAGAGCATGGATTTTAATCATGATTAGGCAGTCAACACTCTTATAGAATTGATAAAGTTTATTTTTAGCACCGTTAATGGCCTATTTTTTAGTAGTGTAAATATTAAGACTAATATTGAATCCCAATTAGTAGAATTATTTTATCACATATTCTTTTAGGATAAATTTAAAAGTTATCACCAAACAACATCAATTAGCATTAGTGACTTGTTATAGAAATTTATATGTGATAATCATGAATTATACATGATATTCTATTCATTTACATAAATAAAATGAATCACCATAATGAAAAATTAAAATCATATATTCTTTAGAAATATATGTTGACCATTATTCCTCACACGAGTAAAAAATTCATTCTTCGTGAAACGTTTTTCATTGATTATTTATAATCAATCTGAAAATTAAAAATATGATGCTTTTCACATAGATTTATTAAAAACTAACATGGAAAGATTAATTTTCACATTATTTATTGATCAACCGATGTGAAAAATACAAGAAAATAATTTTTGATTTTAGTTCATCAATAACTAATGTTAATGTATTGGTATTTCGTGTTAATTATCAAAATAATAATATATAAAATGAAAAAATCTCTGTATTAATTTCAATTATATAAGATCCAAAGTGAATAGTTTAGTTTTTCATATTGGATATATAATAAAAAATGTCAAAATTATTCTTTTCCACACTTGTTATAAAATAACTGACGTGGTAAATCATTATAATTTGAATTTTTTGTAAAGAACTGTTATTTTTTTCATTTTATCACACGACTAACTCCAGTTATCTCTCTTGTAGTAAACCCTAACCCTTTATTTTTTTGATTTGTGGCCTCGAATATATTCACTCACTGATCATTGCATTAAATATTTCTCTTTCAATGATTTTTGTCATTGAATATATTTCATTTTTCCTCCACCCCCTTCGTTTAACATCACTTGGGTGTTATTCTCTTTCTTATCACCTTCTCAAACTTTTCAATTAGTATTTTCATTTACATTTTTGGTTTATTGATTCTATTTTCAATGGATTAAATGTATTTTTATTTTTATTTTCAATTCTAATTTACTACTAAACTTATCATTGTGTTGGAATCAACCACTATGTGACATCCACCATCACCAATCATTATCTAGTTCTTGTGTGTCCTTTTCATTGGTGCTGCTTTATCAATAATCCCTATTGAGATTTAAATTTCTATTTTGCTTTTATTAATTCCATTTTCCATGCATCTATATTATTTTCACTTATATTTGTGGTCATAATATTCCATTTATGTCTATTTTTATTTTAGTTGGTATACACAACTACCATCACCCATTATTAGTTGTTGCTATTGTGTTCTTCCCATTAGAGTTCTCTTCTTAATCACTATAGTTCTTATATCAATTTACATTTTTGGTTAATTATTTCAATATTTTATGCATCCAAGTTATTTTTATTTCGATGTAATGTTCCAATATACCATTGATGTTGATTTATATTTTCTATTTGTATTTGAAGTTCTAGTTATTCACACATCATAATTATTTGTTATTGGAAAATGATTTTTTTAGTTTAAGGTTTTTTGTCTTTTATTAATGAATGATAATTTAATATGTTCAAAGTTATATTTTTGTTTATCAAATTTTTTGTATTTCTTTATGAAATATTTTATGATTTTTTTCTTAAAAGTATAATTGAAATTAAATTTGAAAACATAACAACATATTTTCAATTTTTGCTAATTTTTATAGATAATAATGTGTTGAAGGTGAATTACTGCAATGTATACAAGAGATATATATTAGTATTGGGTCGATGATTTTTTTGAAATTTACTAAATTAATTTTTATAAACAAGGACATGTTTTTCTATCCCTGCCTAAAAGGTTTAAATATAAAAAATTTGTAAAGAACAGATATCAATGATAATTTAATTTTCCATGGTTTTAATTCGAGTTACATACCATTGATTGGGCATGTTGAAACAGGGTAGAATTTGAGATCTATTGATGTTTGATGATTTTCAAGATGACAAGTCTGCTAAAATTGAATAAATGAATCCTAATATAAAAGTAGAGGAAATTGAGAAAAAATCAAAAATTGTTCCTGTATACGGTGATTCTAATGTTCCATTGTATCTAGGTTGTACTAAATCTAACGTTTTCTAAATGGTATTAAATTGATTAACTTGAAAAAAAATGGATGGAGTTACCAGAGTTATACAGAGTTTCTGCAATAGTTAAAAGCCATAGTTAATAATGACCAAAACTTGTAGATTCACATTATAAATCGATGAAAATGATAATCCTGATGGGTTTGGGTTCAATGAAAATACACATATTTCCAAATGGTTTTGTGCTATATATGATGGAATATTATTGTCTTTAATAGTGTCGTAAATGTAGAACATTATTGTATAAGTTGAAAGAAACTCATAGGCAGGTTTAGCAATTACAAATACTCCTTTCAATGTTATCTGGTATCTTCCTATAATTTCTCATTTTAAATGTTTATTTTCAAATTAAAATGATTAAAAAAATTTCAAGATAACATGAAGATGAGAAGATATGTGAGGGAGAATTATTCGATTCAACTAATTTTCTATAGTGCAATAACATTGATCAATAGTTTTCTATATTCATAAATGATGGTTGAAATATCAGATTAGGGATATTCATATATGGAATGAATCTATATCGATTTATTAGTTGGAAAAATATTTCATGGCCTATTTTATTGGTATATTAAAAATCACATCCTGAATTTTGTATGAATTAAAAATATGTCATGTAGAGTTTAATTCTCTCTGGACAAAAACATCCCATAAATGATATTGGTGTTTTCTTGTCACCATTAATTAATGATTTTATACTTTTATGGGAGGAAGGTATTTGGGTGTATAATTATTATAAAATGGAAAATTTTCAACTACTTGAAATTATAATGTTTACTATAAATGAATTCCTAGCATATGGATATTTTTTGGATATAGCGTTAAGGGGAATAATGGTTGTCCAATTTTTTAACAACAGACTTAATATTATTAACTACATCTTGGGAGAAAAATAGTATACCTGGCTCATCAGTGAGTTTTTTATTTTTCTTACTCTTATTAGTGATTAAAAACATATTCATTTATTTACATGAATTTAATTTTTCTCTAAAAACATTCTCCATTGATTAGTATTCTGATAGGATGAAAAACATTGATTCCATATTCAGAATGATTTTTTTGGTAATGATAGAAATATTTGTAAGAAATGAAAAATATATTTTGTGATTCTATATTGTAGATATCCTAAGGTAAAACATAACATTTTTTACATGAATATATAGAAGAATATTTATGACATATTGGTAAGATCATTTTTAGGTATTAAATGAAATAAAAAAGATGGGTTCAATAGAATATTAAACTTACTTCCAATGGGAATACCTTCTTATTTAGCTCCCACTAATGAAGAAAGGAGAACATACCTACCTTTGGATTGTCATAAATTATCCATTATGGAATAAATCTGTACTCCTTAGTGCCTCTAGGGTATCAGAGTTCCATAATATTATTTTTAAAATGTAAAAAATTGTGATTATAAAATATTTAAAGTTGATAAGAATAAAATATCAAGATTATCATTTTATGATACAACAACTCTAACTAGTTTCATTATGAGGTATATTTTATATTTGTTTTCAGAATGGCTATCATAAAGTTATGTTATTTTTTGAATTCAATTTTACAAAAGAGTTTGATTTGAATTCAATGAATAATTTGGAGAATGAGCCTTTTTTGATAATTTTTCAAATGGGAATGTATTTTCCTACGTCTATTTTGGATATCATATTGAATATAATTGATTATTAAGAATGAGAAATAAAACATTATAGATCAGTATATCTATGTTAGATGTATCCTTTTGTAAGATATAGGAAGTTCTTTAAAGGATATATTAAGAATCCTTATCAACATAAATCATCCATTTTTTGTGAATTATATTTCTGATGAGGTTGGAGAGTTTTGTAAAAGATATTTTTCTACATTGAAGCACATGTGTTTTCATACATCTCACTATAAACAAGTCATTTAATGAGAAAATAGGATCCATGGATTGAATTTAATATCATTGATAAATGAACAGATAAATAATTCACATTTATAGATCTTTAATAATATTTTTCCTTCCAAAACATATATAATATTTCAGATTAAAGTGTTAAATGAATTTTCTAAAGAAGACATATATAAGGATTTATAATGATCATAAAAATAATTTTATTCAATGGTTTAAAGATACTTTCTAGGGTAGATCAGATGCATCACAAAAAATTGAAATGGTTAGTGGAAATTCTAGGTTTAAATTTGATAACATGGTCCAGGTATGACATTTATGGAGATATATTTCATATGTATGAGTAGGATAAAAAAATTGTAGCTCAGAATAGTAGTGTATTGGTGTTGGAAGAAGAAATTAATTATTCAATTTCCAATGAAAAAAACTCAATATTCATGTCAAGTAGATATTATGGAGTCATTGAAGACATATGGGTTGTAGATTACATTATATTTTATGTTATAGTGATTAATTACAAATGGGTTATCTGAAAAAAAAAATAGTCTTACACATTATGAATGCAATATGAAACAAGTTAATCTGAGTATATTGGAATACACACCTGATAATTTTGTCCAAGAAAAACATGAAAAATAAATTGTATATGTTCTTGATCTATCCAATATGCAATGTTATATAATTTTATAAGGAAGAAATGGTATTTTGGTGATGAAAAAATTGATGAAGATAAAAATTTAAATGACATCCCTACTTCGGGAAAATATTGACAGATAATATTGATTAGAACATCATATTAGTGGTTAGTTCCATATGGAATAAATATGGGGATGGAATTTAAAAAATATTCCTTTGGTTATTTCTTAATATTATACCTAACATATATTTATTTCTTCTTTACTTTAAAAAATGTCATAAAATGTTTGATATATTAATTTAATTTTGTTTATCAAAACTCATATTATACCTCATAAGGTAAAATATTTATTTTTATTTATTTATTTATTTTAGTTAACTATGTTTACCCTTAACTTATGTATGTGTGGGTTATATGGAAAAACAATTCATTTTAATCTAATATATTAAATAGAAATTAAAAAACTTTATAAAAGTATATAAAAAGAATATTATTTTTGGTGTAAAGAAATTATGTAATATTTTGTGGCATTTTTACTATTCACAAATAAATTTTGGTTTTTTCATTTGTTTATTTCATATTATATTTATTTAATATTGTTAGTTTAGTTTACTTTTTTATTAGTTTTCATTCTTTATTTACATTAATATGTAATTGTTGGATTTTAATATTTGTGTACTAATTGATTATTACATTAATTTGTAGGATAATGAATGAAAAAATATTTGATTCACCATATAATTTTGGGGAAGACCATATACATACTAATGGGGATGACTAGCCACACACTACTGTTGATATTCCACCTTATACTCCATCACATGATATATCTACTTGTACATGGGACAAAAGGAGATCAAGGTTTGGTAAACATGAGTGCACACATTTAAAAAAATTAAAACATTCCCATACTAGAGAAGATATGAAACATGTTGATTTTGATAATAATGATATTCCCAGGGGTCCATGTTTCAATTAATTAGTATTTTTATTTATGTTTTTCCTAAATGAAAAGAAAGTAGTTTGATTTTTAATTAATCAAGAGTTGAAAAATTGACTATATCCTCATTATGGGATACAATTTTTGTAAGCTTGTTTGATATTATTTTACTTATCATTAAATGGTTTAATTATTATAGGTTTCCCCATATCATCAGATGACATATGAAATACCTAATACAAGAGGAGTTAGGAAGAAATCCTTATGTTTGGATACTAGGAGATAAAGGGATTTTAAATCAACCCTCATATCATAATTAATTTTTTTTGTATAGAAAACAACAAAATACATGTTATATAAATCCATTACTTAATGAAGATACATGGAAGATGTTTGTTGAATTTAGATGACAAGAATCATTTTTGGTAAGTGTATTGTAATATTTAGAGATTTTTTTATATTAATAATGACATTAATTATTTCTTTATTCTGAATTTTCAAAAAATTGGGATATATCATTATGAGATCCAATACAAAAATGTATAGCCTCATACATTATCTTATAAAGGGTATGAAATATTAAAATAACAAATGACAGCTGAAAAATTTCAAAAACTGAGAGTTCACTCTTTAAGATCATTTTTGTTTGACCCTCCTTCACCAGTTACACATGTAAAATGGAAAAGGGCCCAAAGGAAAAAAATGAACTATATCATATAGAATATTCATGGGTTGTAACTGAGAGTATTTTAAAATCTATTCATGTTCATTATGTTAAATAAAATATTTATATATTTTTTATCTACTACTTTATTTTTCAAATATTCTATACAGGATTCCTTTGAGGAATAGAGCACACCAGAGGACTTCATAGTTAAGGGTTTGGAGGATATTTTATCTATGACATTGGGTAATTCCGGACACCTAGGTCATGTACATGGATACTCGACAGGTGTAATGATAATAAAAGTGATTGGTCATTTTGGAAAATTTTCCATATATAATGTTTATAAAATTAAATAATAATATTTGATTGATAAAGTTAAAAAACATCTGAGACAATGGAGAACATGATAATATATTTTGAACAGTTGATGTTTAAATACATTCAAAGACAATTTTTGGTTGTTGATATTACTCCGCCTCCACCTATAGATATCAATCCACCACCTCTAATTATAGATATCACTCCTCCACACCCTACTTGTCATACTCCTACACCTCCTCATATATAACCTCTGATTTATTATAAGTTATATGTTGAGAATCCCCAACATCATGTTATTGAATATATAATTATATATTATATTAGCGATTACATTCACCATCAATAGATATAAGAATAGAATATTTGTGTCACTGAAAATGATATTATATATAGATCAACAAAAATACCATTTCCTACCGATGAGGCTAGTGCAGTTCGACAATGTACCAACTATTTTTTAGTGTTTCCATCTAGAATTGTTTAACAAATTACCATTGAGGTATTTTTATATTAAATCTATTATTTCATATCAGGGT
Organism: Viscum album; assembly: GCA_963277665.1. NCBI lineage: Eukaryota > Viridiplantae > Streptophyta > Magnoliopsida > Santalales > Viscaceae > Viscum > Viscum album. Next base: position 1,516,079,899 of record OY728150.1, read on the forward strand.
CAAATTTATTTCCAAATATAATTATATATATATATATATATATATATTTAAAGGATTAATTTAAATGTAAATACATATTTTACAAATAATAAAAAAAATGTAAGCTTCTGTGATATTAGATACACATTCTTCTTCCATTCATAAATTATTAACATATTCGATTTTTTGTGTTGATTTTAAATTCCAGTAGAAGATGAATTATTTGTTGTGCAATGAGTGTGATTATTTTTTGACAAATATATGAGAGATCTTGAAACTGGAGATGAGTTGGGAATCAACATGATGAAACTCTTTTCCATGTAAGTTGTTTTTTATACGACGTCTGGTTATTTTAAATTATTGAATATTTATATTTATGTTTTTGTTTTTATTGAGTATCTTTATACAAATTTTATTTTTCATGATAGTGCATCATTATATAGATTTATGGACCCACAATTTATTTCACCTATAGTGAGGACACTGACTGAGGTAGAAATAATAGTTTATATTGCTGAAAGGTATCAGAATAATGTAAATAGTAATTATTGGGTGCTTCCTTTTCTTCAAGAGCATAAAAAATATATCTCATAAATTTATATATATATTAAATTAATAACCAATCACATTATTTTTTTATATTAGTGTCTTTGGATGTTGGGTGTTATTTTCAAGAGAGAAGATGCTTTACCTATGGTTCTCTATCCATGGTAAAGTGAGAGATAATTTTTATAATGTATTGAAAGTATAAGTTTTAATATTTGAATACTATTATATATTATAATGGAATTAAAAAAAATTCATACATATTATTTTCAAAAAGGTAATTTAATTTCATTGGATAGATAATAATAAAGAAGATCTCAAAAATCAAATATGTTAAAGAAAAGGTTACATTTCATTTATAATTAAACTTTTTCCCAACTATAACTTTTTTTGTAGTGAAATTTTAATTTTAAAAGGATGTATAATAAACAATGATTAATGGAATTTGGATACTATGTTTTAATGTTTATGTTTGAAATAATTTCAATTTGGAAACATAAAATGTTCAAGAAGGTTTTATTTGGTTTTAAACATTTCATAAAATTTTTATTTATTTTATTCTGAATATATGTGAAATTATTAATTTAAAATTTTTAGATTTTTATGACCCTTGGACTTACACTGGACAAGATCTAAGACTTTTACAAAGTAAATGGGTGAATTATTTCACTATCCGTATTGGGTTTTATTTTATTTTTTATACACATTATAAAATTTAAATATCAAAAAGTAAATGTTTGTGTTTATGGTTCTACTATTTTTTTATTAATGGAATTATATTTTACTACTAGGGTATTATATATATTTAATTTTATTATTTTCTATGTTGGTTATTGTTGGGAAAATAATCCTTCAAGGTAACTTTTTTGTTTTTTTTGGAGTTGGTTGTGATTGTTGACAAAGAGGGTTTCCAAGGTATGTTTTGGTGATACAAAGAGATTTTTGACTTGGAATGTTGAAAAAGATCCAACATAGAGGAATAGATACCATGGAGGTAGTAAAAAGAATTTCATACACAAGGTGGTGTAGTTTCCAAATTTTTTCCAAATTTTTGCGGTCCAAAAATTAGAGTTTGGCTAGGATTGAAAAAAGTTGATTCTCATAAAGGCCTTATTTTAAAAAAAATGGAAAAAGGAAAGAGTTTCATGAATATGGGATTCAAAAATTGTGTTTTTGAAGGATAAAATAATTCTGATTCTGATCTATGGGAACCATCACGAACCAACCCGGGTCGACCCTAAACTGGTCACCCGAGCCGGCCCGCATCATAGCCAGAAGGGCGTTCCCGATCCCCATGGGAACATTTTGGCCCATGAACAAAACCAAATAAAAAATAAAATACACAAACAGAACAACAGATAAACATAACACTAGCAGTGGAAAGAAAATAAAACTAAACATACATCCACATGACCTTTTAGGTCACCTCCTGACCAAAGGTCGACTTTCCTCCAACAACGAGCAACTCAGCCAAGAAAACCTGAACACGGAATCCTACAACTGAAAAGATAAAATTGGCATGAGCATTAAAATGCTTAGTAGGGATGACAAAATAAACCACAGAACCCAACGTCTCCCTTCCCAAAGTAATCCATTAACGCAAGTTTGAAATACAATTAAAAAAGTAGCTTTTTTCTCATTTGAAAACAAGCAACACATTTTCCCATTTAAAAACCCAACTCACGCCAAATACAATTTTTTGTCCAAATTAATTTGTTATTTTATAAATAAAATCCAAAACAGAGTATACTAATGTTTTGCTATAGTAAAACAAGTAAAGGTGTAAGATGAAAACTAACTAGTGAAAGAAAAGTCAACAAGCAATGAAAATAAACCAGTAACCATGGGTGATCCTAAATATCCCTAGAAGACCACTGGATGGACTCAATTTCAGAACCACCTATCGGCATATGGTGAAGCTCCTATTTCTATAACCAACTGGCCGCCCTAACTAAAAAATCCAGTGGCAAATCCCGCCTGGCCTAACAACAAATCCTGGGGGTACCAATCCGTCTAATCGGGATTGATCAGAAACCGTCACTCGATTTCTAAAAGACGCCCAGAAACCCATGGTGTTTATAATCATACTATGTTAGTATGAGGCCCTTTCACGCGTGACTCATCTCACCACACTTGCCTACCCCAAACACAGACGCTTCCTATGCGTTCACCCATAAAGGGTTACCCTAGACAGGAGTGCCCCCAAACACACATTCAAACATTTCACATTAACAAAGTGCCAACTAAGCCTTCATTCCATAAAATCATTAAATCCATTTGATACCTTTTTCAAAATACTAATGATGATAAATGGGCATATAGTAATCAAAACGTCGTCATTTCAAAGTATCAACCCAAACATCACACTAAAACTGAAAGTTCCAAATGGGTTGTCACGTTCCAACACAAAACCAAAACACACCTCATTTACAGAATGGGTCTTTAACCTTTTGAAAACCAAATTTTATTTAAAAATGGGATGAAAATCATACAACACAAATAAAGATTTCAAAAGGGCTTCCTTACAATTAAAAAAGATAATTTTTCATTATGCGACACCAAAACCATTTAGATACATGATTCACAATCACTTACACATTTTAGTAAATCATTTAAACAATTTATAAAGCACTTCTAACTAGAAAAACATGGACTCCCACCACACACACATCTGTAATACTCTTTTTAAATCAGACGCACACCAAAACCCTTCCAAAATAAGTTTCGCATCCCGTACAATTTATCAAATGCCATAAAATGACTCAACCAGGGTTCACACATAAATTACATCCAATACATCATAAATAATCATCCTAAAACCAAATACATAACAAGTATTTCATGAGAAACACTTTTCCTAGTACACACGTAACCCATAAAACATGTCAGAATGCACAAAAAAACATAATATTTTTAAAAAAAAAATTTAATAGGAGGGAGGTAAATTCAAAATATCTTCTTAACAAATTATATCAGTTTGAAAACACCATATCAGAATACATCATACATCAAGGATGAACGACGAATATTTAAAAAAATCATCCAAGTAAAATTTAATGCCTAATCAAACCGATCATCATAGATACATGCAGATATAAACCAGGAACTGACTCAAATCATACTTTTAAAAAACTCTAAAAATTTTAGAACACTATAGCAGTTAAATTAAAGGCATAACGAAACTGTGAATCAAATTTCAAAACTAAATGAAAGAGCGCAAGTATTAATGGGGTGCTCTGGAAACGAAATACGTGAATTCACCTACCTCAAACCAAGAGTGGATGCGACAGAACCCCAACAGAATGTTGAGCAACGCATTGAGGATCAATCATGCACACTTAACGATGAAAAAAGACACATGACACAAAATAACGACAATATTAAGATATAGTAAAAATAAATAAAAACACCAAAGGTGAAAATAAGAAAGAAAAATAAAATAAAATAAATAAACAAATAAATATGAGGATAGATAGATAATTGTACTGAGTTAGAGGGTTTGGCCGGAGATTGGGCGAGTAGGTGGGTCGGCCTGGATGGTGCAGAAGAAGGCCGAGTAAAAAGGGGGGGTTGTGGATGTGGTCTTCCGGAGACGGTAGAGAGGAGGGATGCCAAAACAGGAGGTCGGCTGGGCTGGGTGCAAACGTCGTGGAATGGGAAGGGGAACGAAACTGGTGGGAGTGAAGCCGAGGGGGCGGGATGCCAGCTGCTGAGGGTGTGCAGGGTCGGATGGCACGCAGGGGAGGATCTGGGTCGGGGGGGGGGGCCGAGGTGGAGGCCGGTCGGGGGGATCAGGGGCACCGGCGGGGGGGGGAGAAGAGAAGGGTAGAAGGGGGTGCGGGCTGCGGTGTGCAAAGAAGGGGGGAGAAGCGGGTATGGGAAGAGGGGAAAAGTGGGGGCTACGGGTATTAGGGTTAGGATAGGTTTTTTCATTTCATTATAATACAATAATAATAATAAATTATGAAATAAAATAATAAAATAGTAAAAAAATAATAATAATCATATACCATAATAATAACAATAATATAAATTACAATAATTAAGATAGTAAAAAGAATAAAAATACTAATAATTCATTGATAATACTAATGTCATTAAAATATTTAATTTTATTAATAATAATACAATAATAATAATGATAATATAAATGATAACAATATAAATGATAATAATATAATATTAATAATAATGATAATAGTAATATTAATAAAAATATAAATAATATAAATATTAAGATACAAAGAATAATAATAAGTATGAATAATAAAAACCAAATTTATTCATTTTAAAAGTTGGCCAAATGCATGACTCATGTGCTGCCGAGCGCGCAGTTGAGCGAACCATGCTCAGATCGTGCCACCCGGAACTAACCATGTGCAGCGGAAAGTTGTGTCCCTACCACGCAGTTTCATAAACCATGCGCAAATCATGTATCCACAAGCCGAGGTGTGGCAATTTTCCCCACCACAGACACTTTATTCCCCCAGAAAGTCACTCAGGTGAACAATAGACAGAATGAGAGTCCATGCCCAACTGAAACTGAAAGGAACCACACCACAAAAGAATGGGAGAACACGAGGGGGTTCTCCCACCATAATAATTCAACTACTATAGAAATTTAACACTCAAACATACAGCCCCGGGATGGGGGTGACGTGGGAACTCGCAACCGTTCCAAACTATCTTCTATAGCACGAGTGAAACAACACCTCCGCTGAAACATGGAACTCTTGACCCATACCAATATCCCCACACACTAGAGAAAACCCTTTGATAAGAACATTATCTCCACAATGAACCCGAGTATTAACACAAGCCTTGACTCCTCTGCAGGCACTTACATCTCCAAACAAACACCGCCAACCACAACTGACATATACAAGGATCAAACACACTTTTAAGAAAAAGAATGATTCATAAAACCATGATCAGACAAACAAAACTTGTTCTATTACAACGCAACATGTCTAATATAACTCCACAATGAAATGATGAACTTAAAATGTCAAATCTTTAATAGTACAAAATGAAAAAGAAAAGAATTTAAATGTTCTACTGCCGACACGGAACACAAAACCCGGACCAAGGCTTCACACCCCTGGTAAAACCTGACTGCACGTGAGCATTACCCCAAGGCCTGTGGCTGGGGCTCTGATGGCTGAAACATCATTTATCTCACAGTCAGGCACAGAAATTCCTCTGTTCACAACGTCTTCTTTAGGCGACGCTTCCTCTAAAACATCTCGAGATGACCCAAAAACCCGCAACGATGGCACATCTTCAGAGGGGTGAGACATGACGGCTTCACATGCCCGAACCGGCCACACTGGTGACACACCACAGAACGGTCTGACAAACTGGAATCCAAAGTCACTGCAGATGACTCTTTGGGAACAAGTTCCTATGGCACATCCTGCTCGCCCGATGGAGAACCCTCATGGGTCACTGGATATGCTGGATTACCGAGAACCCGTGCTTCGGGGACCAGTTCATCTAAGAAATCCTCATCCACAAACTTCTTGAAACTATGGTCTTTAGAAAGGAGGACCTGCTCCTTGATCTCTGGGCGAAGACCCCCAATTAAGAGAGAGGTTTTCATCAGATCATGTGATGTTGCCTCTAGAGAAAAGGACACAAGCTCCTTGAATTGGTCAACATATGCCTTCACTATTTGTTGGCCTTTTTGAATATGCATGAGATCCTCCCTTTTCTTCATCTTTACCTCTTCAGGTATAAACCATCATATGAAGATGGATTTAAATAAATCCCATGTCATCTCAACTCGCACTGATGGTGGGGCCACCAACTCCCATTTTTCTAGAGCCGGACCTTCAAACAGACCCAAAACAGCATGCACTCTAACATCTTTGGGAGTTACCAAAACCCTGAAGACATGCTAGACCCCTTCAAGCCATTATGCTTCTTCCAACAGACCCTGATCACCGAGAAGGATATGCAATGTCCGAGAAGGACCAAAAAATGGGCATGACTTATGAAAAACTTTGGGGACCTTTCTGGGTGGCATTTTCTGAACAATAGATAAAACACAAAACCAAAACCAATATCTGGCCAAAGAAACATCAAATAAAGTGCCTCCATCCAAAATAACCAGCTCAAAAAAAACCAAACAACCACAAACACAACCCAAAATTCCATGTCAAAAATTCCTGTTCCATTTTACATTCCAAAAACACCCTTTTTTTCAAAACCGCTTTCTTTCATGACCACTTTACAAATATCAAATCTGCTTTTCAAACCAAAATTACTTTCCAAAACCATTTTCCTCTTTAATCACAAATTTAGAAAACAAGGTCAAGCCTTTAATTTCAAACACACCTAAGTAATCCCATGAACCGTTACACATGCCTTTATCTACTTCCATTCATACAAAAAAAATACTCACTTTCCACACATCCTATCACATGTGAAAACATTCATAAGGTGTACCTGATGTAACACCCCAAGGTTTTGAAAATAAATATAGAATGCACTTTTATGATCTAACTATTAAACAAAACATGGTCTCTTCTATGTTTTGAATTTCAAGAAGTGATCATCTAGAGTTGTGTTCAGTAAGTCATTTGGAGTCTGATAGAACAAACCTAATTTTTAGTGAATCGTAACATACCATTATGAATAGTAATATGAAGAGTAATATGACCCTAATGAATAGTACATTTTATTATTATTATTTTTATAGCTAGATGATAATTACATCTTGGTTATTTTTTCATTGTGATACAGAAGTAGTTGTAGAATTATAACTATTCATTTTTGAATTTTGTATGCTTTTATTTAAAAGTTAAATTAATAATATTTAGAAATTTATTTTTCAAAAATGGACTTCACTTTTGAATTCTATACATAGAAAAATGGATGGCATGAATTTTAGAGATTTTTCTAAAATACATGAATTGTTTATGAATATTAAAAATGCAGTTTTGAGTTTTCGGTAGATTAATAACATTATAATGATGTAATAATTAAATATAAAAGTTTGGTTGACTTTTGTATAGTGTCCTATGACATGAGGTGTCCCAAGTGTCTTAAACGATGGGTAAATACCATGGGCAAGCCCATGGTTTGGCAAAAACCACTAATGAGGTGTCCCTTTGAAATTATTAAAAACAATTACGTCCTTTTTTATATAAATACCCACTCATCCATTCATTTTATTTCATTCCAAATTCATCATCCTCGAAGCTCTGGTGTTTTTACCTATCTAATAACCCTAAAAAGATGTCCCTAATCCCCCAAGGTCCCATCCTCCAAGATCTAGGAGTTATTCTACAAGGTAAGGGGATCCTTCATTCTCTTCTTTAAGTCGACAATTATTTTATGTTAGCTATTTGAAATTCCTTTCACATATGTTGGGGTTTGATTTTATTTATTCTTCATACTGTCCTTTTGATTTCAATATAATGAGATACCCTTTTCGTTCTCATCATTTGATTTTATGAAATTCTAAGTGACGTCATTAGGCTGCCGAATTTTCATAAGGGATCTCTAAACATTTCATTATTTTCAAGTTCATCTCTTTTATTTTTCTCTCATCACTTCCTCTATCAAAATGATTATGATAACTCCAGTAAAATATATATAATAGATTTATATCATGTGAATGGAAGAACCATCATAAATATTCTTATTCCCTCCCTTTTATTTTTTATAAACGAAATCGACGGCCATGAGGTTCCGATTTATATCCTTTGTGGACGACGAAGTTTCGTTCTTCAGTTTATTATTCATTACTGGTCATGAAACCATATTCATGGTTGAACCAGACTATAATATATGTGTAATAACTTATTTAATATTCTGGAACCAGAATATGTACATATAATTAAGTTATATGACCAATCTAGTTCATTATATTCCAAATACCGCAGAATAATCGAAGTGGTTGTCATCTAATGATTCATCCTCATTCGATGTAACCAAATGATAGAAATGACCATTAACAATTCATTATGTTCATTAATAATATATAATTTTAATCTTGGAGATTTATAACCGTTCCACATGAACTTCTTTACTTAAAAACAATTGAACCTAATATGAAAATAAAGGAAACGAACATTCTAGAACAACGATATTCAAAAAAATAACTTATCAATAAAGAAATAAATGAACTAACCAGAATTATGGTAAACTAAATAAATTTCTAAATAGGTTTTTTAAAAATTTATTAAAAAGTATAATTTCATCTTCTAGGAGCTTAAGTACAAGAGAGGAACACATTTGGAGTTAAGGTAAGGGGTTTTCCACCCGAACTTCCATTTTCATTCGAGGTACTTTCATTTTCTAATTAACTTGATGTAATTATTATGTATTGTTATATAATCATCATATGTTCTGTTTGAGTATCATATATATGTTTAACAACCAGAATCCTTCCTTATTTTCTGGATAGTAACCTGTTTTAAATGTAGCTCTCAAAACTGTTTCCAAAAATACGAGCTCGATACAAGGGAATTTCTAAAATTCATATCTATTTTCAAGGGCAATATATAATCAGTTTTTAGAAACCACTATTCTTATAAAAACACTAGTTTTATTATTAAAATACTATCTTACTTCACTTCTGGTTTTATACAAATATTTTTCCAAAATAACGCTTCTTTTTAAAAAAAAGTATTCATCTCTAGAATTGGTTAATGATTTTATAAGGGTATTTTCGTCTAATTCAACACTCTTGTTGATTCCATAGTGTCATTGGATTTCATAATTTATGAAGTCATTTTCCATATATTATTTAATGTTTTATGACTAACTCTATTGTGGATGATCTTTCCTAAAACCATTCACCATATTATTCTGAATGGTTAGTGTTTTATGTTTAATGGTTGGGGAAAGTTAGTTACATTTCTTATGATAGATTCAATATGAATTTTTATATTATTTATGTTGATACCTGCTCATATGAAGAATGAATTTGACTTATTATGTGACGGTTGGGGCCCGCTATAACCCCACAATGCATCGGTAGGTCTCAAGAGACAACTAGACATGGTATTGGTCGAGGCCTTTACCAATGTGAAATAGATTTTGGCCGAGGCCTTAAACACTAGACGTCTTGGCTGGGGCCATGAAAAAAATCATCAAAATGTATAGAATATTCACTTCCCTCATTATGAAGCTAGTAATTGATAGTTCATGTGGTTATTAGACTAGTAGAATACCCTTGACTATGTTTTATTATGGCATTATTTACTCAGATCATATTCCTGCAATAATGTATTCATGATTATTATTAAAGGAATGTGTTTTCAATTATTCACCATGTCTAATGTTTATATTATCTTCCATGGTATTGCTTACTCTTAATGAGAGTATGAGCTCACCCTTTCTTATGTTTCATTTTTTCAGTGAATGAAGAAGTAGTTTATGAATGACTTGCAAGCATAATCTTGGAGACGTGATAACTCTAGTGAAATAAATTAATGTTGTTTTTCCTTTCCATAAGTAATGTTGAACATATGTACATATCTTGTATCCAATAATAATAAACTACTCGGTCCTTCAGGATTCGTATTCCTTGTATGTATCCCAATGTAATCAAATAAGGCACCGACTCCAGGAAACTAGGGTCGTGTCCTTACATGTGAAGTTTCACCCCAAACCATTCTCGACCAATTTCAAAGAAAACACCAGTTTTCCAAACCAAAGGCTTACAAATTTTTTTAAACCAATTTCATAAATGTAATGTCATTTAAAAGAAATCTGTCCCATTTTCAGAAACCCTTTTTTCCTTTTAAAAAACTCCCTTACCCCAACCAGAACGGAATCAACACTCAACTTTCATCAAACCACCAGAGTGAGGGACTAGCGGTCACACTTAACCTGGGGACATGGTAGTGGGAAATTCCCCAATTAAGCGTCAACAACTAGGAGGAATTCATACTGTGTACCCTGACTTTACATGGGTCACTACTCCATGTGAGATCACGATGTAACATCGGTTTACCTCCGTTGTCATCCCCCAATCCAAAAAAAAACCAGAACAAAACAGAGACTCAATTCTCGGACTATCCCTGGCGACTTGAGGTGAAGAACGGGCGAGGTTTCATGAAGTCCTTCCTATACCTACCTCTCGAGTCCCGAAAATCTTAATCTTCATCTACCATACACCCCAAATAACAAGAACCCCTGCTCTAAAACAATTTTGTCATGAACCAACCCGGGTCGACCCTAAACTGCTCACCTGAGCCGGCCCGTGGCATGGCCTGAAGGGCGTTCCCGATCCCCATGGGCTGGCAACTAGTGTCGAGCATCAACTTTTAATCGATGGGAAGAGTTTCATCCATGAATAAAACCAAATAAAAAAGAAAACAGAAAAAAAACAGCTAATAAACATAACACGAGCAGCGAAAAGAAAATAAAACTAAACATACCTCCACGTGACATTTCAGGTCACCTTCCGACCAAAGGACAACTTTTCTCCAACAACGAGCAACAAAGCTAAGAAAACTGGAACAAGGAAACCAGCAGCTAAAAAGATAAAATAGACGTGTACATTAAAATGCTCAGTAGGGATGCCAAAATAAATCACATAACCTAATGTCTCCCTTCTCGAAGCTATCCATTAATGCAAGTTTGAAATACAATTATAAAAGTAGGTTATTCGCATTTGAAAATAAGCAACATGTTTTTCCCATTTAAAAACCTAATTCACACCAAATACCATTTTTTGTCCAAAATCAGTTGTTATTTTATAAATAAAATCCAAAACAGAGTATACCAATTCTGTGCTAGAGTAGAACCAGTAAAAGTGCAAGATGAAAATAAACTAGTGCATGAAAAGTTAACAAGCAATTAAAATAAACTAGTAACAATGGGTGATCCTAAACATCCCTAGAAGACCCCTAGACACACTCAGTTTCGGAACCACCTGTCGGCGTATGGTGAAGCACCTAAGTCTATAACCACTTGGCCACCCTAACTGACCAATCTAGTGGCAAAGCCCCCCTGACCTAACAACAAATCCAGGGGGTACCAACATGTCTAATCGGGGTTGATCAGAGACTGTCACTTGATCTATAAAAGATGCCCAGGAACCCAAGGTGGTTACAATCATACTTTGTAAGTAGGAGGCCCTCGCATGCATCACACATCTCACCGCACTTGCCTACCCCAAACATAGACGCTTCCTATGCATTCACCCATAAAGGGTTACCCTACACAGTAGCACCCCCAAACACAAATTCAAATATTTAACATTAAAAAAGTACCAAACGGGCCGTCATGCCATGAAATCATTAAAATAATTTGATACCTTTTTCAAAATACTAAAGTTGATAAATGAGAATACAGTAATCAAAACGTCGTCATTTCAAAGAATCAACACAAACATTACAGTAACTAAAAGTTCCAAAAAGGCCGTCACATTACAACACACACCTCATTTACCAAACAGGTCTTTACCCTTTCCAAAATCAACATTTATTTCAAAATAGGATGAAAATCACACAACACACATAAAGATGTCAAAAGGGCTTCCTTGCCATTAAAAATATAATTGTTCTTTACGCAACACCAAAACTATTTAGATACATGATTCAGAATCACTTACATATTTTAGTAAATCGTTTAAACAATTTATAAAACACTTCTACCTAGAACAACATGGACTCCCACCACACGCACATCCGAAAAACTCTTTTGAGATCAGACGCACACAAAAACCCTTCCAAAATATGTTTCGCATCTCGCACAATTTATCAAATGCCATCAAATGACTCAACCAGGGGTCTTACATAAATGACACCCAATACATCATAAAAAAATCATCCTAAAACCGAATACATAATAAGTCTTTCATGAAAAACGCTTTTCATAGTATACACCTAACCCATAAAACATGTTAGTATGCACAAAAAAACATAATATTTTTTTCAAAAAATATTTAAATAAGAGGTCATTTCAAAATATACTCTTAACAAATTCTATCAGTTTGAAAACACCAAATTAGACTAACATCATACATCAAGGAAGTACGGTTCATATTTAAAAAAAATCATCCAAGTGAAATTTGATTCCAAATCAAACAGATCATCGCAGATACATGCAGATATAAACCAGGAACTGACTCAAAGCATACTTTTAACAAACTCTAAAAATTTAATAAGACTATAACAGTTAAATTAAAGGCATAACGAAACTGTGAATCAAGTTTCAAAACTACATGAAAGAGAGAAAGTATTAATGGAGTGCTCCGGAAACGAAATATGTGAATTCACCTACCTCAAACCAATAGTGTACGTGATAGAACCCCAACGGAATATTGAGAAACACCTTGCGGATCAATCGTGCATGCTTAAATATGAGAAAAGACACATGAAACACAATAACGACAATATTAAGATCTAGTAAAAATAAATAAAAACACCAAAGGTGAAAAGATGAAAGAAAAATAAAATAAATAAATAAACAAATAAATAAAAGGATAGATAGATAATTGTACTGAGTTGGAGGGTTTGGCCGGAGATTGGGCGGGTGGTCGGGACTGCCTGGATGGTGTGGAAGAAAGCTGGGAAAAAAGAGGGGGTTGTGGTTCTGGTCGGCTGGAGACGACAGAGAGGAGGGCTGCCAGAACAGGAGGTCGGCTGGGATGGGTGCAAACGCCACGGAAGGGGCAGGGGGGAAAATACTGTGGGAGCGAAGCCGAGGGTGCAGGATGGAGAGTGCGGAGGGGGAACGGGGTTAGATGGCGCGAAGGGGATGAGCCAGGTAGGGGGTCCGAGGTAGAGGTCGGTCAGGGTGAGCAAGGGCACTGGCGGGGGGGGGGGGTTCATGGCATGGTAGAAGGGGGTGCGGGCTGCGGGCTGCGGGGTTCGGTGTGCAAATAAGGGGGGGCAATGCGGGTATAGGAAGAGGGGAAGGGGGCGATGGCTATAAGAATTAGAGTTATGATATGTTTTTTTTTCATTTCATTATAATAAAATAATAATAATAAGAAAATCTGAAATAAAATATTAAAAATAGTAACAGAATAATAATAATAATATACCATAATAATAGTAATAATATAAATTACAATAATTAAGATAGTAAGAATAATAAAAAAAACTATTAATTAATTAATAATACTAATGTCATTAAAATCTTTACTTTTCTTAATAATAATACAATAATAATCATGATAATATAAATGATAAAAATATAAATTATAACAATATAATATTAATAATAATGATAATAGTAATATAAATAACAATACAAATAATATAAATATTGAGAAATAAAGAATAATAATAAGTACGAATAATAAAAACAAAATTCATTCATCTTGAAAGTTGTCCAAATGCACGGCTCATGTGCCGTTGAGTGCGCAGTTGAGCAAACCACGCTCAGACCATGCCACCTGGCACTAACCGCGTGCAGGGAAAAGTTGCATCTCTACCGAGTAGTTTCATAACCCGTGCATAATTCGCACTTCCACAAGCCGAGGTGTGACACGAACAGTGATGACCATCATGATCTGCAATTGTGAGGAGCATCATGACTGGAGAATTGTGGTAGCACGAATGGTTTAACAGAAAGATCTGTGATTACAACAAGCATCGCAAATGGGAAATTTCTATGGAGATTCATGAAAAAGAATAACCATAAAAAATTAAGGAGCTACATGAAATGGTGATGATGTGGTCCCGGAGATTCGGGAATTAGTCGAATGCCAATAAATACTCCTCTACCCTATTTATAATAGAAATGGACTCTCAATTTGATTTATATGTCTCTATGTTCGCAAAGATGGGAAACAAAGGTGGTTCTGAAAGGTGTTTTATGTAAATAATTTCATGAATGATATAATCCAACCAAATGTTCTAATAATCAAGAAAGTAATGTAATTTTGATAAGGATATGTTAGTTTCAAGAAAAGAGAGGAGCTTCATAAAGGCTAGTTGAACTTCACAAAAGATGTGTGCTTCATGAGGTCCAAGAGAGATTTGTGAAGGATATTTAAGCATCTCAAATGAAAAGATCATCACAAATTATGGTTGAGATTTGGGAAAGTGGTGTTCTTCATGAAGTCTAAGTGATCTCTACAAAAGGTAGTCTGATATTTTCAAAAGAGTGGCTTCAGGATGGTAGTGAGCATTATGAAAGTTTTTCAGAAGGTGTTCACCAGTAAATATATAGTAACGTTGCATTCATAAAATGTATGAATGTGTAACTTCAATAAATTATATATCTCTAATTCTATAGGTATTCATTAGAGATAATTAAAGGACCAACATATCTGCAAACTATGGGTGAATCCCATCCAAGAGCTGCAAGTTATGGAAGAGGAAGAAGGTGATCATTTCCACTGACAGTGATCTTGAGAAACAGACATATGGAGTGACCCTTATGAATTATGTGATAAAACACTTATCCTTCTAAAGGTAGTGATACTAGGAATATATGTGATATATCCTGAATCGTATAATTGGCAGTGAGATTTAGTAGATTTGTAACATCAGCACATTGTCATAGTATGCACCTTGGATGTTCCCTAGTGACAGTGAACCAAGTAAAAATCCATGTGTCTATGACCTTTATCCCCTACATTACATTCAAAGTATCATCATCAAATAAATAAGGAAAGAATAAGATCAATATTAAAACTTATGTGAAAAATAATTAACCATTGTAATAAAGAGGTCATGATCTAGTGGGGTAGAAATAATTTTTTGGAAAGAATATCTATAACATGATTCTATAGAAACCCTAATTTACATACATTAACTTAATTTCATTTTAATTATAAAAAACATAAAAAATTACACATTAAGGAACCAAAGGATTAGTTTCATGGGAAAACTGAGGCCATAAATCATATTTACAACACAAAACATTTATTTATTTCATTCTGATCAAGATTATTATTGGCTCTAGACTTCTATTTAGTACAAGTAGTAACCTGAGGATATAAATCAAAATGGGAATGATAAAATCCTAGTAATAGGATAGATAACAAAATGAAACAATGTAACATGGGGTGAGCATAATCATAACATCATAATCATAATCATGAGAAGAAGCATTAGATAACATCTTGGAATTTGGAAATGCAAATAATGAAACATCATGTCTTAGTGGAAATCTACCACAAATAGTTGTGAAAAAAGATAGCATCGTGATCATGAATACTTCACATTAACCATGAGGTTATTCACATTACCAAATGCACTAGATCCCTATATAATTTTTGGTGCACTTGTCACATCATAACATTGACATTGTTCTATATAATTTTGGGTGCACCCATCACATCGTAACATTTTTATTATCATGCTTTCCACATAGAACATATATCAATCATGGACATAAATAACCCATGGATGGGAATGTATTTTATTACATAAATAATAAATTCATAATTTTTGGGTTCCAAAATAAAAGAAGGAATAACATACATGATTTAATAATCAGCAATCATTAGTGAAGAAGAAACAATCTTGAGAAGTAAAAGGTTTTATTTTTGTGGGAAAAGTTATTTTTAAAAACATTTTATTGGTCATAAACTCTAGTAAATAAATTTATATCCCAAAAAAGATAAGATAATGAAGAATAAGTGATTTTTAAAGAATAATATTACTGACAAATGGGTGAATGAGGGAAAATCCGAAGTAAGAAAGTTGGGTTTGAGAATTCCACTAACCTTGTATCTGAATGATGTCTTCACATTAGTGTCATGGATAATCACATTATATTCATTAATTAATGACTCAAGAGTCTTTTACACATGAATAGAAGTCCTTTTAGAACATTGATAAAAATATATATTTTATATTACATGCTATTAATGATCTTCCAGGAGTTTAAATGGTCTTATAGTGGTTTTTTTCTATTCTATGAGGATGAATCATTAAATAAAAATTAATGATGATCATTTTGGGTTAATTTCTGTTGTTATTGAATCAAACAAACATATTTTGTTTTATCATATAATATTATATATAAATCTTTTTTATTGAACATAAAGGGGTTAAAAAATATTTATTTAAATATTTTTTCAACCATTTAATGATTTAATTGACATATGTGAATGAATTTAAGGAAAATAGAAGTTCATTGCCCACGATATAGGTAAATTAACACATCATAGGAAGTGATTTCATTTTTATAAATAAAGAGATGGAGGGAGGAGTATAATAAATAATATTCTATTAATATGATATAATACAATTATATAAATGACAATGGAGTTATCATGAAATTTGGATAAGATAAGTTTACAATAAGAATAGGAATGAAATAAAATTTGAATGGAAACTGAATGAAAAGAGAGAGAAATTACCTCTTGAATATATCTTCTTCGAGAGCCTCTTTAGGGGAGTGGTTTTGTCATTTTGTGAGACCAAGGCCTGATAGACATGGTGGAGTATCTTGGAAATAGATTTAATCAGAATTTGGAGTGGGAATAAGTATTGAGAGGTATGAGGAAATGAGGTTGTGAGTGCTGGTATTTATAGTGGAGGGGAGAGGGGTTTTGTCAATATTATAATCATTAATTTATTATTTCTCCACATGAAAAGAAATTGTGTTGATTACATGACTTCATTAAGTAAATAAAGAATGTGATCATGATTAAATAGAAATTTACATCATCAATTACTCAATAATGATGCATAAATTTATTTATTTATCATATTTTTTAAATTATCGAATTTCACTATTTACTAAAAATTAATGTACTTCAGAAAAATTCTAAAAATTCACCCAAAACATTATTTTGATGTGTCTAATTCAAAAAATTAAAACATTTTATAAAAGTAATATTATAAATATGAGTAACATAATTCTTAATTAAACTCATAATTTTCTTGAAAATGCAATTTTTAAAATTAAAACTGCTTTTCTGACACTTTGAATAATTAAATATTGTCTCATAAAATTACCATATAATCATAAGACACAAAAATAAATTTTTATAAATAAATTTTATAAAACTATTTTATATTTTAAAATTAAAAATTAATACTTATATATTCATGACCTACAAAAATACTAACACTATAATAAAATCATATCATATTGTCACTTATAGGTTGAATAATTTTTATTTATAATATCATTGGTAAGGTTTTAATTCACTAGGTAAAGTTACTATTCATAGGGTTCATATTCTTATTTATAAGGGTAACATTACTATTCATGAGGGTATGTTACTATTCACCAATTTTTTTGGCCTTATCTGACTCCAAACATCATACTGATCAATACCCTATATTTTATATTCTCGAAATTCAAATCATATAAGTGGAAAAATTAAGATTAAATGATAGTCTATAAAAGTCACCTGGTATTTATTAGAGTGATGTGGCATTATTTTTCTAATGTGTTTTTATGTGAAATGATTATCAAAAGGAAATTTCCATTTATAAAACACTTGGTCACAACATTCATCCCCCATTTTAGAAAATTTTAACCTCAAAATTTCATTTTATATAAATAGTTGAGGGTACTTATCTTTCATCACCTCCTCTGGTTCCCAAGTTTCATCTTCATACCTCTGGTTCATCCACAACACTTTCACAAGGTGGGTTGTCATGTAGCAAAGATAATTATCTCCCCGGTCCAAAATCATTACTGGATGCTCCTCATAAGAGATATCGTCTTAAAAGTTTACCACCTATGAGATTAGTACATGTGAGGGATCTTGTATGTACTTCCTAAAGAGTGATACGTGAAACCCATCATGAAATTGAGCCATATTCAGTGAAAGTGAAAGGCGATAGGCCATGGATCCTATAAAGTCAAGGATCACAATGGGGAAAATGTACCTTGGTCTTATGTTCCCTTTCATTCTAAACTACATGACTCTCTTCCCTGGTGATATTCGAAAAAAGACATTATCTCAACAAAAACCACTCCAAGTCCCTTCGACGGTTTTCAGCATAGATTCCTTTTCGACTCTGAGTAGATTTGATTTATCATTGGATGGATTGAACCTTTTTTGTCATCTATTATACAAGATCAAGTCTAAGTAGCTTCCTTTCTACAATGTCATCCCATCATGTCGTAGGTCCACATCGCTTTCCATATAGAGCATCAGATGGGGCCATTTAAATATTCGAGTGTATGTAATTGTTGTGTGACAACTCAACAAAATGGAGATCCTAATCCCATCCTACTTTTAATTCTAGTGAGTAGGCTCTTAGAATATCTTCAAGTGTTAGAATATCCCTTTCGTATTGGAAATCTATTTGGGAGATATAAGTCGTGTAGAAATTCAATTCAGTATTTAATGCATGTTAAATACTCCAATAGAATTTAGCTGTGAACCAAGGATCATGATCAGAGACAATCGACAGTGCAACCCCATAAATTTTCACCACTTTTTTCACATCTATCTTTAGAAGTTGTTCAATAAGTAGATATTCATTAATAGCGATAAATTGGGTAGTCTTGGTGAGTTTCTCCACCACAACCCATATCACATTATTTCCATTGGCTTTATTCAAAAGACCCACTTCAAAGACCACAATGACTTTCTCCGATTTCCACATTATTATAGGCAATGGTTGCATCATCCCTTTGTAATTTTTTTTCTCTGCCATAACTTTTAGACATATCATAAACCTTGAAATATATTCCATAATCTATTTCTTCATGTTGTCCCACCAGAAGTGTTCTCGGAGATCACGGTACATATTTGTTCTACGTGGATGGACATAGAATGGTGTGCAATGTGCATTATCAAATAGATCCTTATTTATCCCTAATGATGAAGGCATACAAATCCACATTCCAAACTATATCACACCATCATCGTTGATATGGAACTCTTGTATCTTACCTTCCTTTATTGCTTTCACCTTGTTTTCAAATTCCATATCATCCCTGTATGCCTCCTTAATCATCTATTGGATAAATGGATGGGAAATATTTTTGTCAAGGTAGGATTTATTCCCTACCATTATCATTTTCCAAATCCATCCTTTGCATATTTAGAAAGACAAGGTATTTCTAAATCCGTAGCATGGATAGAGTAGGTGGTTCTTTTCTACTAAGAGCATCATCTATCTTATTCATCGTTCCAAGATGATAGTTATTAGAGAAATATTAGTCATCGATTAGATCTAACCATATCCTCTGACACATTTGGAGATCCTTTTGTGATAAGATATACATTAGGCTCTTGTGATCCATATATATGTCACACTTCTCAACATTTAGGTAGTGCTACCATTTTTTCAATGAAAAAATCATAGTGGCTATCTCTAGATCATGTGTTGGGTAGTTCTGCTCATGGATCTTCAAATTCCATGAGGCATAGGCTATAAAATTATAATTTATCTTGAGTATACAACCCACGCCTTTTTTCAAAGCATCACTATATATCAAAAACATTTCTCCACTTTTCGGTAATGTGAGTACATGTGCAGTGATCAGCATTCTCTTTAGCTAATTGAATATTTCTTCACATTCTACAATCTAGATATACTTTACCCCTTTTCTTATTAACGTAGATAGTGGTCTCGACCATCATGAAAAAATTATCAAAAAATGTTATTAGTACCCAGCTTATCCATGAACACTATGGATTTATGTGACACTATAGGGTCTGGGACATTTCTCAATTGCCTTTTTTGAAGGGTAATAGCAATTCACTCACTTATGATCACATTTCCCATGAACATGACTTGCTACATAAAAAATTCACACTTTCTGAACATGGCGTAAAAAATTTCCGTTCTCAATGTCGCCAATAGAAGCCTTTGATATTATTCATGATCCTAATTGATCTTGGAGTATATGAGAATATCATTGATAAACTCTACAATAAATTTGTTGAGGTAATGTATAAATAATCTATTAATCAAATCCATGAAGATTATAGTGTCATTATTATGTTCGATGGGAATCAGAAAAAACTCATAGTCCCCATACCTTGTACAGAAGTCAATATTCTAAATATCATTCTTTTTCACCTTTAGTTGATGATATGTAGAAGGAATATACACCTTTTATAAGTACTGAGCTCCTCTCAACTGATCAAACAATTCCTCAATCCTGAGAAGAGGATACATGTTCTATATGGTAATCATGTTGAGTTCCCGATAATCGAGACATAGTAGCATTTATCAATCCATATTATTCACAAAGAGAACTAGCGCACCCCAAGGTGATTCCCTAGGGAATATGAACTCATTTACCAAATGATATTTCAACTGCTTCTTTAACCCTTCCGGTTTGATAGGAACCATATTATAGGGACACATGGAGATAAGAGTAGCTTCAGGTATGAGTTATTTGGAGAACGATACCTCACAATATGATAGAATTATGAGTAAATATTTGGGAAATACATCATTGTATTCCCTCACAATTGCAATTTCCTCTTGGTTGACACTTTTCTTTAACACAACTATTTGATCAAGGTATGATTCTTCACAGGAAACCAACACCCACACCTTTGAAGAATTTTCTAAATGAGATTTTTGATCATCCATTCATTTGTAGAGGATCATGGGATGGTTTGGAATATAAAACGATACTTCCTTTTCTTAACACTTGATATGTTCTCTATATAACGGGAGCCAATACATTCCCATTATAGCATTGAATTCCTCCAAGTAACATGACATTCTCTAGAAGAATCTTCCCACATATTCCAAAATGAAAAGAGTCCAGCACTTGGGTTGTAATGATTACACCACTTGGTGTTTTTATAGATATATCTACTTCCTGGTTTCGAGTGTTCGATTCTGTATTTCTAGAAAACATAAATGATACAAATGAATGCATAGAACCAGAATCAAATAAGACGTTTAACATTATTGAGTGAATAGAAATTGTACCTTGTAAGAATTAATTTTCATACTCAACATCCATAGTAATGATGGAATAAGCCTTACCTTACTCCTTTGTATTTTGTGGATGATGACATTGATTACCCTCTAGGGATCAAGGTTTAGTGTAGTAGATTTCATATTGCCCTTGATCCCTATAGTTGTATCATTGGACTACGGGTGGTTATCTCCTTTCCTCCACCGCAGTCTCTTTAATTTTCATGTCTTTTTGAAAATCATGATCTTTGTGGCCTTCTCTCACACACTTGAATCATTTACCCATCCCTTTTAGTAAATTCCCATGATTCTTCTTCCCGCTTTATTTACATTTGGGTGGTGGAGTTTTCTTTCCACTGATCCCATTAGATCCTCCAGTATGAAACTCCATATTTCGCTTATTATCACCATATCCATGGGACCATTCTTCAAACTCTATATCCTCATTGAGAGAACATCAGAAAACTTTTTCAAAAATCATAAAGTCTCTAATTGAAATATACTTTTGAAGGTGTGGTTTTAATCCACTGTACAATCTATCGATTTTTTATCACTATTGATAAAAATTCCAGGAGTGTACATTGAAAGCCTTTTAAAATTTGCTTCGTAGGTCATTACATATTCTCAATCATTTTACATTAACTCTATAAATTCTTTATCCATCATTTTTTAAGAGTTTTTGGGAAATATTATTTAAGAAACATTATCTATATGTCTTCCCACTTGTTCTCTTCAGTTTCATCTCTCGACTTGATGTTCATGATCAAATCCCACCATTTTTGGCCTATCCATCAAGATGATAAACAACTACAGTCACCTTCTCCATCTTATAATAGGGAATAATATAAAATTTATTCTCCATCGAGTTGACCCACTATTCTGAAACTAATGGATCTTAATATCCACTAAACTTCAATGGTTGTTGCCACATAAAAGATTTAATATCATGTTTCTCCCACTTAGGTGAAGGAGGACATTCCACATTTTCTAGGTTATTATTCATAACTAGAGACTAATGGGTAAGAATATCCATGATTTTTTGAACTCAAACTACCAAAGGATTGGGGATGTCATTTGAGAAGATGTTGCATTGCCCCTCCACGGGATCTTGGCCTAGTTTTTCCTAGTTCCCACAATTCTCTAAAATAGAAATGGTTAGAAGAATACAAAAGTCAACAAGTCATCAATAAATGTGTTAATATTTTGAGAAATTAACAAACAATCATATCATGTCGGATCCATATATTTATCAAATCTTTTTGTATGAAAACATATACTTAGTCTTTGTTTCTGATGCTTTCTCTGGGGCGCATGCATCTGTTTGTGTAGGACATATATTTGTTTCCCCGCATTCCCTCTTTCCAAAGGCGGGCGGCATATGTCGCTTGTTCAGGGACGTTTTCTCCTTGATCAAAACGAGGTGATCGGATGTCGGTTCTTCCTTATATGTGTTCCTCCTCAGAACTTGTCACCTAATCTGTGTCTCCCTTATAGATTATGTCATGGTTTGTGAATCTCGTTCATGGTGCCATATCTTCATGGACACCATTTAATTACAATACATCCGTCAGGACATTCCACGGGGTCTTTACATGGTAGCAACCTTCAGTGGGAGTAGACAGTATAACCGGGCATGTTGGGGAATCTCTGGATGCGTGGACATTGGGGAACTTGTATTCTTCCTCATAAGAGGGTGTCTCCAGTGTGTGGAACTTGAGGCATCCCACATAGGATGTGGGGAATCATATTCCATAGGCATGTATTTGAGGTTTTCCCCCGAACTCCTTGTTTAATATTGGGTATGCCACAAGTTTAACATATAGCAGAGACGGTTACGCCAAAGGTGTGTCCTTCGAGGTTTTCCACAGGAATATCATGGTTATCACATGGTAGGTTTGGAGTTTAACGTCTTGCAGAGATGAAATGATGGTGATCAGAATGTCCCATATAGACAGATCAGATTGGTACATGCCAAGGAGGGATCACCTAGAATATGGATGGATCAGAAGGCCTAATGAGGACGAATCTGAGGCGATGTGTCCCATGGATGGGAGATGTCACACTGTAATGGATGATCTGGACACCACTAAGGGCATATCAGAGAGAGTGCACCCCAATGTTGGGGAACACCGAGGTTTACCTTTGGCTGGGATTGAACCTTGTATAGGTTTCCTACGTACCCTGTGTGGAAAATAGGGATCAAAACCCAAGTAGTTCGAAAGGGTGATGAAATAGGGTGTACATAGAGAAAAACAACCTGAATATATAATGGGGTTTACACGGGGATAGCATCCCAAGTATCTCTAGGAGCAGCGATGAGGCGGATGACATGATCCCACCGTGATGTGGTGGCCCTGGTGAGAATCAGGATTGATGATGGAGATTTGAATGGAGTGGAGGGGGAATGAGATGGGACCATCATGAAGATGATGATATTTTTCGTGATGATCCTCTAAGATACTTCCTACATATCCATGTGATAGGGAATCAAAGTCTTTGTAGTTTGGTGGGACGATGGGACACCTAAGGAGGTGACCCGTGAGAAAATATGCATGGATGGGATCTGGAGGAAATAGAACCTCCAGGTTGGGTAATGACCTTCTCGAAACACATAGGCTCGAGGGAGAGATCAGGATGAGGCTTGAGTTATGGGCTTGAGCCTCAGGGAGACTTCTTACATATCCCCATGGTAGGGAATCAATGTCTGCATAGTTCATCTGACGATGACTTACTATCAATTGGGGACTTCAATGGCTTACCTCCAAATGAGGTTGTCAATGGCTTTACTGCTGAATGGGGGAACAACGACTTAATGTTGATTGGGGGAACAATGGATAGCCACTGATTGAGGTCCATAGTTTAATTTCATTCAGGACGAGGGTGAATGGATGTGAAAGAGGACCTGGGTCCTAAATAGATGGAGGGAATGTAGCTCGTGGAGGCTTCCTATGTACCTTACCATGGCAAGGATCAAAGACCACGTAGTTCAGAATGGGGTTGGAACAGATGTGAAGGTGGTCGGAACAAATGGGGTGTTTGGATTGAACCTCAGGAAGGATTCCTACGTACCTCTCCTAGGCAATGATCAAAGATCACGTAGTTCAGGTGGTGTGGGGATTACACTCTAGGCTGCCCATAGAGGATGTCATGGTCGATGCTTACTACTCTATCCCCACATGAGTTGTGCTCGGTGTGAGAAACAAGAGGCAACAAGGACCTGACGATCACAACGCAAAGGTACGTCCATGAAGGGTGGTGAATGGGGATTATGCAAGGAAGTTGTCTGGGTGCCACTCTAAAGCGATGATGGTGAATTGGGCTTGTGCAAGGAAGTTGCCCAGGTGCCGCAATGGAGTGGCAGTGGTGGATGTGGATTACACAAGGAAGTTTCCCGGGTGTCACCATGGAGTAGCACTGGTGGATGAGGATTACACGAGGAATCCCCTTGGGTGTTTTTATGGAGTGAAAATTGTGAATGGGGCTTACGCGAGGATGCTGCCCAGGTGCCACTGTGAAGAAGCAATTGTGTATGGGGATTACGTAGGGAAGTTGCTCGTGTCTTGCTATAGAGAGGCAATTGTGGATGGCGCTTATGCAAGGAAGCTTCCCGAGTGCTTCTATGGAGTGGAAATGATGGATGGGGAATACGTGAGGAAGCTGCCCAGGTGTCACTATGGAGTGGCAATCGTGGATGGGGCTTACGTGAGGAAGATGTCTAGGTTCCACTATGGAGCGGTGATGGTGGATGGGTCTTACATGAGGAAGATGCCCGTAATGTCTTCCTGATGTCTAGCCATGAGGGCATCCTGACCCACATGTGGGTTGAGGCCTTCGCCTTTGCGCTAGTGCACAAGAGGGATAATGCCAAGGGCATTGGAATCAGTCCGAACAAAGGGAAACAGAAACAATGAATCACATGCAGAACATTCGTAACGTGGTGAGGGTGGAGTGATGATGGAGGATAACTGTTTACTGTGTTCGAAACACAACATCCATATCACGTTAGTCTGAAATGCGGAAAAATAAATGAGGGTTGAATGTTGACCATGTTCAAAACACAAGACCGGAATCAAAGTGTCGTCCAAAGTCTTCTGGGGCGTTGGACCAGGACGGTAGGTGAGACGATGTAGCATGGGACCCGGCCATTAGGGGGTCCCTTTAGATATAGAAGTGGATGAATATCAAAAAGAAGTACACTCAATGTGTGAGGTTGAGTGATCAAATGTTTGAATGGATTCCAACACTCTAGAGATTTTTCCACTATAATCATGGCATTAGGCATCTTATGCTTGGAGAATAAGGCTTCTATTGTTTGGAGTAAGAGGCATCCTATGTTTGGAAGATAGGGTGCACTACATACTATAGTCATATAGATAGGACGGTTGGAATCTTATGCTTTGATCATAAAGCATATTTATATTGAGTAAGAGACATCCTATGTTTGGAACATAAGTAGTACTACAGTTTATAGTCATGTAGAGAGGACCTTTATGCATAAGGCACCTAGAAATGGATGGTTTGGGTCTTACACAAGGGCGGCCCTCTCTGGTTCGACTTGGTATAGGAGCCATGTGATAGGGTTTGGAGGAGTTTCCCGATGAATGGTTCGACTCAAAGTACTCGGGGAATTGATGATGAGAATGTCAACTCACGACTTGGGAATGGAACCTAGAAGAATATGTCCACTCACGGTGTTTCATGGTGTGCGGAGGAGTATCTCGAATCATGGTATTCATTAAGTAGAAGGAGGCTGCGCATAAAGGCACAATGGAATAGTCTAACATCCCAGCCCGAAAAGTCCGCAGTGCGACACTCTGTTTTTAATGGGGGTCAGTAACGGTATCGAAGCATGAACTTGTGGAGCATGGACTCGCAGAGCATAGAATCGCAGAGCATAGGCACAGGGATCATGGACTCACGGAGCATGGACTAGAAGAGTACCATCACGAAGGATTCTACTCGTATAGTAGGATCACGAAGGAAGCTTCTTGCAGAGCAAGGTCTCGTGGAGCCGCTTCGCAAAAAAAGCTGCTCGCAGAGCATGAACTCGCAGAGCATCATCGCAAAGGATGCTGCTCACGGAGCAAGGTCTCGTGAATCTGCTTCGTGAAGGAAAGAAAAGCTCCATGAACTAGGATATCTGGCACCCAAGGGTTGGTGAGTGGACCTCTAGATAAGGGGGTGAGCTGGGTATTTATAGGCAAGGGGTGCCGCAAAGCAGATCTCGTGCGGCGTGAAGATAGAGCTTGCTCTGTGGTAGGTTCATGAACGTCAAAGGGCTTCGTAGAGAATTCCTGCCTCCTTGCTTCATGGCGAGTTCATGAATGTCAAAGGGGTTCGCGGAGCATCCCACCTCCTCACTTCATGGTGGCACTCCGTGATCGCGGAGCGGGCTTCGCAAACGGGCTTCACAAAATAGTTTCCCAACCCAACTTC
Organism: Viscum album; assembly: GCA_963277665.1. Classification (NCBI taxonomy): domain Eukaryota; kingdom Viridiplantae; phylum Streptophyta; class Magnoliopsida; order Santalales; family Viscaceae; genus Viscum; species Viscum album. Next base: position 1,516,106,643 of record OY728150.1, read on the forward strand.
AAATGTCCAAAACTCATATTCCGTAACTCTGTTTGGGCCCTACGACCTACCAAATAGAAGCTTGAAAAATGGTCTACGATCTTGGATCAGGTATGGAAGCATCTGAAATTTTTTTGGTTCACGTATTATGGTGTCAAAAGTCTCATACATGGGTTTTTCACTAAGGTTCTCTAATCTAAATTCCCAAATTAACTAAATTGTGCCTTTGATACTAACTATAAGAGCCCTTCTTTTTATACATTACATTTAAATAATTTTAATGATGAAACATAAAAATATTACACTTAAAGGATCCAAATGTTTAGTGTATTGTGAAAAATAGGACCATACATAACATTTACAATACGAAACATTTGTTTAATTCCTTCTTCTCTATCTTCTTATTGGATTTGACTTCTCCTTAGTACAAGTAGTCACCTGAGGATATACATAAAAAGGGGTGAGCTAAAATTCCCATAAGAGGGTAGATAATAACATGAATCAATTTAAATGGGGTGATTATAATCAAAACAACTTCATCATAATAATGATAAGAAGCATTAGATAATAACATGGAATATTACAATGCATAAAAATGAAACATCATGTCTTAGTTGTCATCCACCACAAATATTTACGAAAAAAGATAGCATCATGATCACGCATGCTTCACTTTAATCATGAGTTTATTCAAATTACCCAATGTATTGGAGTTTTTTATAATACAGGTGGACCCATCACATCGTAACATTTACATTACACAATATAATTCTAGGTGAACCCATCACGTTAAATAATTTTAATTATCATGATGGCCACATATAAAATATATCGATCTTGGACATAAATAACCCATAGAATGTAATGGGATTAATTTCATAAATAATACATTAATAATAAGTAGGTTCCTAAATAAAATGGTGAATAAAATATATGATGTAAGAAACAACAATCTTGAGTGAATAGAAACAATCTTGAGAAGTAAAATGTGTGATTGTTTAGAGAGGATTTATTTTTGAAGACATTGTATTGGTCCTAAAATCCAGTATAAAAAATTTATATCTTATAAAAGATAATATTTTGATGAATAAATTATTTTTAAGGAATAATCTTATTTAAAAAAAATGGGTGAAAGAGGGAAACCCTGAAGAAAAAAAGTTACATTCGAGAATTACCCTTACCTTGTATCTGAATTCTTTCACTGCCTTAATGTCCTGTATAATCAAATTAGATTCATTAATTAATAACCCCAAAACCTTTTATATATGATTTTTATTAATAATGGTTTTATTATGTTCTTTTATAGTCCTTTTTATGTGTTATATGGATTAAATTCATTTTTAGGACTGTTCTTTTTATTATCTTTCATGAACTGTTCACTCGTACACATGAATGAAAGTTCGTGTAGAACTTTGATAAATATCCATAATTTCTATTACATGATATTAATGATCTTACATGAGTTTAAATGATCTTATAATTATTTTACTACATTCTAGGAGGAAGAATTATTTGATAAAATTTAATGATGATCATTTAAGTTAATTTGGGTGGTTTTCGGATTACAACGAACATGTTTTGTTTTATCATTTAATATTGTGGATAAAAAATAATTCCAAAACAAAAAAGGGGTAAAAAAATACATATTAAAATATTTTTTTCAACCATTTAATGGTTTTATTGATATCATTGAATGATTTAAAGAAAAATGGAAGTTCTTTGCCCATAATGTAGGTAAATTATTACATCACGGGCAACGATGTCATTTTTATAATAAATGCGAGATCGGGTGGATTATAATGAATAATATTATATTAACATGATATAATAACATTATATATAAAATAATGGAGTTATCATGGTATTTGGATAAGATAAGTTGATGATAAGATAAGAAATGAAATGAAATTTGAAAGGAAATTGAACGAAAATTTATAGAAATTACCTCTTGATTATATCCTCTTTAAGAGTCTCTTTAGGGGTGTTTTTTCTGTATTTTTATATGAGAAATGGCTGATGGAAGTGGGGGAGGATCTTAGGAAGATATTTGAGAATAATTTGGAGTAGTCACAAGGTTTGAGAGGTGTGAGGAAATGAGGTTGTGAGTGGTGGTATTTATAGTGGAGGGAGAGGGGTTTTCTCAATATTATAATCATTAATTTATTATTTATTCACAAGAAAAAAAATAGAGATTATTACATGACTAAATAAAGTATATAGGTCATGTGCGTTCGAACCAATGGCTACTTAAATCATCCATGACTCAATCTTGAGGGAGAGTTTCATTTATTTAGCATATTTTGTAAATTATCGAATTTCACTATTCACCAAAAATTACACTATTTTAGAAAAACATCAAAGAATCAACCTAACCATTATTTGACATGTAGAATTCAAAAATTAACCCCCTTTTATAAAAATAATTGTCTAAATATGAGTCATTTAATTTTTAATTAAAATCATAATTTACATGAAAATTACATATTTAAATTTTTAAATTTATTTTCTAACACTTTGAGTAATTAATTAATGTCTCATAATATTATCATATAATGATAAGGCATAAAAATACTTGTTTATGAATAAGTTTTATGAAAAAAATTGTTCTTTTAAATTATAAAACTAATCAATAAATATTAATGAAATGAAAAATACCAACACTATAATATAATTATATTATATTGTGACTTATATGATGGATTAATTTTATTTATACTATAATTGGTAAGGTTACAATTCACATAGACAACTTTCTATTTGTAAGGGTAATATTAAAATTCATAAAAGTAAAATTAAAATTCACAACAGTGTGTTACTATTCATAGAAAATTATGTTTTTCCAATCAGAATCCAATCATTTTACTAGTCGTAACCGTGTATATCAGATTATCAAAATTCAAATCACAAAAGTGGAAATATTATGATTTAAAACTATTCTGTAAAAGTCACATGGTATTTACTATCATTATGTGGCATTATGTTTATATATGTGGTTTTCTATGACATGATTATAAGAAGGAAATTTCCATTGATAAAATATTGGGTCACTACTTATTCACACCCTCACTTAGGGTATCTAGGCCGCTTTTGGATCTAAAAAGGGTATCCTAGGATAGGTTTATTTTATCAGATTTGTTTTCAATAACATGGTTCAGTCGATTATTGATGTTAATGATTCTATTTTATATTATCATTATGTGTCATGGGAAAGGGAAGAACATCGTAGAATAAGAATAAGTCAGGTGATATTCCTTAATGTGGAAATGTTAACAGATAATTTTCATTCATTTTAAGGAAACCAACAATGTACTAATGAAAGGTTTAGATGAATTAAATATGAAAAACATTTACCAACTCAATGATATTGTTGTAATGAGTTTTTATCTTTACATTCCTAATGATATTGAATCTGTAGATGATAAATAAACTTCAAGAAGGCCAAAACTATATGTTACCTCTGAAATAAAGAAATTAGATAAAAATTTCGATGAAGAAATTCAATATAAAGAAATTCATATCCAAGTACTAGAAATTGAGGTTAACAAGATAAAAGTATTCAATAAATGGATTATTTATGTGTCTACTTATCTGAGGGATAATAATGACTCCCATGTAGAAGAACTAAAAAGGATTCCTACAAAGATAAAAAACAAAAAGTAGATGAAAATGCAAAGAATCAGAAGTGAAATGAAATTCAGAATATGAAATCCAAAAATGATGATCTTTATACAATGTTTTTTAAACTAGTTTAGAATAATCTAAGGATATAACAAGAGACTACAGGTTTTTATGATTCTGTTGCTCGTGAAAAAATTTAAATAAGGGAGAAAAGTGACATGGTGAATAAACACACATGAGACATGGAAGATTATATGACTAGAGGAAAAAGTATAAAGAGATAACATAATTATCACCATGAATAATTGGATATGAGGATTCAACAATTGAAAAAAGATCTAGAATTAGTGAAGAATGATTTAAAGAAATATAATTCCAAAGGAAAGAAAAAAATTTAATGATGTCTTGAACTTACTCTTTGATTATCCTTCAGTAGGTGATGATGAAATTAAAAGAAAATATGATATTTCTAAATATAAAAAGGAATATATTTTCTCATCTCAAAGGCCATATAGAGGGAAAATCGGCATTTCATATGATGATTAATTTCCTATTCATGACAGGATGAGAGCTTTGAACAGTTCCAGAAATGGAAAAAATACTATAGATAATAGAAAGTTGCCTAAAAAGGATTTTACAGGAAGTAATTATATAATGTTATATTTTTTTGGGATTTATGGTCATACATTAAGTTCTGGTTCCAAGGATATGAAATATTTTCATGCTATAAAAGAATAAATTTTTCTAAATTTGAGAATAATAAGAGGTGTCTTGAAAATTTTAAAATGAATGTTTCTCCAAAGAAAGCATCCATCAAATGATATTATTGTGGAAGACAAGGACATAATATGACTATTTTTCAATAATCCTAGGATCTCAATGTCAGATGAAAAAATCTACATGTATCAACATCCTAGTTGGGAAATGATTAAATGATGTATGTTTTTAATGGGAGATGTTTTAAACACGGGAATTGTGCATGATATTGTAGCTAGATAAAGAAAGGATATAAATTGAATTCAAATGGTGATTTCCAACTATAGTGGTGTATAATGAGATATCACATACTGAAAGACAAAATTATAAGTTCAAAAATAGGTTTAAATTATAATTTGGAAACATAAGGAACTAAATGATAGGTTAATCAAGCACCTCATATGCTACACTCTCAACATCACTCTTGGAAGGAATGTGAAGAGACCAGGAAGAAAAATGGAGGAGATACTCCAGTTGTGAGTAAGAAGAATGTATGTTTAGTGATGAATACAAAAGTAGTAATAAATAATGTTGAGACTCAAATAACTAATAAAAGAAATATTGATTAAGGATTTTCTTCATAATCTCGCCTATGACAAAAGGTGAGAAGTGAAATAAGAGGAAGGATCTCTATAATGGAGGAATAAACAAGGGAAGATGACTAGTGGAGAGATTTCTATTCAGAGAAAGAATCCAAAAAATGGAATATTGGTGGAGCATCAAATAAGGAAATGTGTAATAGGGGTTTTGAACCCCAAATTGTGAAAAATGACAAGCTTATTGAATCTAAATAATTTAAAATCTCTCAGTATGTGTGTAAAGAATAAATATTCATATGTCTAGCATAGATAAAGACGGGTAGGCATTTGGAAAAATAAAAAAATGTCCAATTCTTTGAAATAAATTATCAAAGTATTGATCAATCAAGATTTACCACAACTCTATTCTTGATGATTCTATAGTTTTCCATATCCCTATGTGTATAAATCCTATTAAATAATCTTCAAGTGTTTCAAGATCAATGGGAGACACATACTAATGGGATGTGGCAACAAATGATTAAAAATGGTGACGTGATGTACACCATAATTTAAAATAATTCAAATCTGTCAGAAGGGATAAAGAATTACTCTATAATAATTCCTTGATAGGAGATAATGTTTTATCGATTCCTAAAATATATGGAATTAATTAAGTTCAATTGAAACTGATTGTGTAATCTCTTGTTTACTACACCCACATCTTAACTCAGTTGAATTAGAGGTTTTGTCGATGCCTCATTGCATAGGCCACATGAGAATAAATGGTGTAGGAGAAGAATAATGTTTGTTGTTATAAAATATGGGCCCAACAAAAAGAAAAGTTTTACATCATAGGGGGGAGAAAAATATCTCATAATGATATACAGGATCTCAATGGGATATAAAGGATGAATTTCTATAGTATCTAACATCAAGAAGGCAGATTAAATAGAAGAAACCAAACACAACTATTTCATGGTAATTTATTTTTCCCTAAAAATATTGTATTACTTGAGTATTTTCTAGATAACAAGAATCTATGAGATAATTCCAACAATGTTTACACATGAGGATGAAAAATTATTTTAAATTCAAGATGTATCTGTAGTAGGTAATGAATAGAATATTTAAATGAATAATGAGGAGTTTCCTTATGGCATCAATGAGGATTTATGCAGTTCAGGGCAAGTAAAAGTGTAAAATTTGATTTAGAAAAACATATCTATGATTAGGTAGCTGGAAATGAGAAATGGTTTCAGACTATCAATGAATAGATTAAATAGGTTGTGAAAAATTATACATGGGAGATTGTTTCAAAGACAATTACTAAGAATGTCATCAGGACTAAATGGGTCTTTCAAAATAAAATGAATGAAGAATTTGTAGTGATTTGAAACAAAGCATTACTATTGCTCAAGATGGTACTCCCAGATAGAGGGTATTGATATTTATCAGATGAATGAAACTATTTCAAGGCTAGAGAAAATCAGATTATTTTAATCCATAACTATACAAAGAAGGTACAATGTTTTCTTGATTGATGTCAAATAAACATTTCAAAATGGGGTTCTAGAAGAAAAAGTGTATATTGAGATTCTATATAGATTTCTCATTCATGAATATGAGAACATTGTTTATTTATTAATAATGGAACTATATGTATTGAAGCAAGCACCGAGAGCATGGTATTCAAGACTAGATCAATTTTTTAAATATTTTGATTTTTAGTGTGGTAGAGTTTACTACAATATCTATGTCAACAATGATACTAATCAATTGATGATGGTGATGGTATATGTCGATGAAATATTCTTTGGTGGTTCAGATAAATCACAATAAAGATATTTTTCTAAATTCATAAAAAATGAATTTGAAATGTTAATCATTGGTGGATTGACATTTTTCCTTAGTTTATAGGTTACACATAGACAGAATGGATTATTCATTTCCCAAGCTAAATATACCAAGGGGGTTTTTAGAATATATGGAAAGGATAATTCTAATGATATGATGACTCTGATGGATACTCAGATGAAACTATCATGTTATGATTATGGAAAGGCAGTTAATATCAAAGAATATTGGAAAATCATTGGATATTTACTGTACTTGATAGTGAAAGGACCTGATATTTTGTTTACCACATTCCAAGCAGAGAGATATTGAAGAAATCACAAAGAAATCCACATGCTCAGAGTGAAAATAATACATTGGTATTTCAAGGGCACTATATATTTCAACTTGGTGTATAACGAAAAATCTCATCCATAGTTATAGAGATATAGAGATGCAGATTAGGCCAGATCAGCAGATGACAAGAATTCAATATCAGGTGGTGCATTATATATTTTTCAAATCTGTATTTTTTAGGTAAGAAAGAAATAATATTTTATTTCATTGAGCACTGTAAAATATGAATATATTGCATCTAATCAAGCATGTAGATAGGTATTGTGGTTGTAGCTGCATCTTGATGATATGGGATTTGAAGTGAAGTATCTAATGAGAATCAATTAAAATAATTTGAGTGATATAAATCTTAGAAAAAAATACAGTCTATCACTCATGGACAATAAACATTGTAATTATGTATCATTTAATGAAGTTGAAGGTGGAGAAGGGTCCTGTGAAGTTGGATTATGTGCCTACATAACTACAGGTTATAGACATTCTAATAATTGCCTTACCCATATAATCATTTGAGAGGCATCCACTAGATCTATGAGTATAGTCAACTCCCAATATTTGGAAAGGTGTGTATGTGGGTCCCCCTCTCCCTAAGGTATGGTGTGTTTTCCCTTAATACACTGATTTTTGTTCTTTACCTGATTTAAGACCACAATAAAGTGATATTTGGGTTCATTGATGATGTGACCTTCGGGTTCATTGACAAAGGGGTAGAAATTGTATAGAAATGAGACAAATGTATTAGTCAAGACATAGGGAGATGCTGATAGGTAGTGCAATGAGATACGGGGAAAACTAGATTGGGGGAGAATTAAATATTACGATGCTAAAGGTGATCGATCAAAGTATATATATAACAAAATAAGGAGTAAATTATGAAATCAGTTGAGAGGTTCTGGAATGAATTGATTCATTAATGAACATTCCATTCTACAATTGATTCTCTTACAATGCATTACTCATGTGGTGTTAGATAATTTTTTGAGTAAATATTTTATCATTATCTTAATCACAAGAAGGGAATGAGATTTGAAGTTGGAATAAGCTTTAAAGAGGTATCAAAATGTCAATAGTTTTCAACAATGATATTGGACAATATTGTTGGGTAAACATCCCTCAAGGTTAAGTTCCATTATTTATGGGTTGATTGTGTTTGTTGACAAAGCAGGTTTCTAAGTTAAGTTATAGATATCCACAGATATTATTTACTAGGAATTTTGACAAAGATCCATGAAAGAGGAGTGTATTCCATGGAAGCGATACATAAAATTTTATACAGTAGGTGATTCTATTTATAAGTGCTAGCAAAATTTTTGGGGTCCAAAATTCAGAGATTGGATAGCATTGAAAAAATTGGTTTCCCTTGAAGGCATTAATAAAATATGGAAAATTCTTGAGTTTTTGAAAATATGGGCTTCACAATGTGAGTTTTGATAAGAATCAAAGAACATTGATGGTGATCTATGCGAAAAATGACAAGCATTGCGAACCACAATGGTGAGGAAAATCACGAGTGGAGAATCGCGATGGTGTGAAGGGTTTTGTGGAAGTATCTATGATTGAAAAAAGCATACTAAAAAGGATATTTCATTGGAGAATAACAAAAAAGGGTTCCTCATGATGTAAATGAAGGAGCTTCTCGAAATGGTGATGACGTGGCCCATATGGTTCTGGAATCGGTGGAACACCTATAAATAGGCCTCTACCCCCTTTAGAAGAGGAATTGAGACTCAAAGAGAATACTATGTCTCCTGGTTCATAAATATGGGTAATGAAGATGGTTCTCCAAGGTGTTTAATTTTAATTAATTCATGAAGGTTATAATCAAATATATTTTATGAGCATCATGAAATTAACGGAATTCCCAAAGGCTTTGTGGACTTCACAAAAAAAGAGCAGAGCACTACAAAGGCTAGTTGAGATTCAGGAAAGAGGTTTGCTTCATGAAGGCTAAGTGATATTTGAGAATACTATGTATTCTTTGTGAAATTAAGGATCTTCGTGAAGCCTAGTAGAGGTTCATGAAATTGGTGTTCTTTGTGAAGGCTGAGTAAGATTTAAAAAAGGTAGTTTAATCCTTGGGAAATAGAATCTTTGTGAAGGCCCTGAGAATCACGAAATTTGTACTAAAGGTGTTGCCCAATAAATCTATGGTAATGAGGTATTAATCAGTTCGATGAAAGTTAAACATCAATAGAGAATCTATCTATAACTGATGATGTATTAATTTGAGATAATGAAAGGACCGAAAAGTCCATTTACTGTAGGTTAATCCCTTCTAAGAGTAGTGAGTGAAGGAAGAGGAAGAAAGTGATCCTTTCCACCTATAGTGAGTCAGATAAAGAGGCACAGGTAGTGACACTTCATAATGTAGTAAGAAAAACCTAAACCTTGTATAGGGAGTGATCTTGGGAATAGATGCAATGTATCTCATACCCATTAATTGGATGTGATCTATTGTGAATTTTGTTCATGGACACATCACCATTACATGCTCCTTTGATGCAGCCCAGTGACGGTGAACTAAGTAAAAAATTTTGGGCCTGTGTGTTTTATATCATACCTTAAATTCATATCATCATCATCATATAAAGGAATGAATAAGATCAACATTAACATTTATGTTCAAAAAAGAGACCCTTGTAAAAAAGTGGTCAAGATCCATTGGGGTAGGAATAATTTTTTGAAAGAATATCCATACCATAATTAACCCCCCCCCCCATCTGAGAGTTTCTAGTCCCCTTTTGGACATAACGGTTATGATATAAACCATGTGTAAAACCTAAAAAGAAGATTTATCACATTGTTTTTCATAAAAAATAAATGTGATAAATGGTTTACCATGTTGGTTTTTAATTACAACAAATGTGTTAAAAAACATCAAATTTTAATTTTCTATGAGATGGTTACCATGTTGATTATGAAATAATAACTTGATAAACCATTCATCATGTCTGGTTTTTATAACAACTAAAATGAAAATCAATTTCCATCATTATTTATTTCATAACTGACATTGAAAACATCCCAAAAATATGATTTTTAGTTTGATTTTTAACTTTAGTTTTTTGAAAAACAATCATTATGAAGACAATATACAATACTTTATCATGTCGATTATAGAAAAACCGGTGTGATAAAGCCTTTATAACATCATTAAAAAATGATGTTATAAATTATTTATCATATTGGTTAAGAAAAGATGTTGTGATTTTCCTCTCAATATTTTTTATTTATAATGTGGGTTATTTTAACCAATGTAAAAAAAACAAATTTACAACATTCCTTACAATAATATTTTGTGGTTACCGACATTAAAACCCAAAGAACAAAATGATAAACTATTTTTCAGAAGTATCAAGAACAATCCCATAATATTTTGTATACCTTAATCATATAAGGTTCCCAAAATAGTGAACTTCTTTTGGAATAAAATTACTCACCAAATCACATTTTAAATCAACGGTTAACTCTACAATAAAACATGTGCTACAAAAATAATCTTAATATCTATCTTTGACATCATTAAAAAATGAACGTCATACTAACCAAGACATCACATATTCCAGTGATATGATTTTATCCCTTTCCTCGTTTTTTGATGGTTCAATCCTTGTAACCTTGTCAGATTTTTCAGATAGTCCTTTTTATGAAATCTATATTAATATAATTCTTATAATATCCCCAAAATTGTGATGAAAATCCTTAAAAATAACCTTAATCATAAAATACCATTTAAACAATAAAGGAAATCAATACCTTTAAACTTATTTAAAAGATCATTATTCCTCAAATAATACTTCATGTTCATACTTAGTGTTAAATTTACCTCAACCTAATAAAACAGTACCTAAAATATCATTAATCGTATTAAAATGCCATAAGGGAAATACTAACATGGGGTTTGTAAGACATTAAACTTATTATCATCATTAAACTCAGAAACCCATAATTTTTTCAATAAATATTATGTAAATTTCATATGAAAACATCCTAATATACAAATAAATCTAATCCATTTATCTAATAACAACTGTAATGACCCAAACATAAACATCACAAAATATCAAATTTTTCGTCAAGAATTCACTTTCTTACATATGATTATATATATTGTTTAGTGTTTTAGAAAATATTCCATCACCCTTACATAATTATTTAATACATCAAAAAACTCACACTTCCACTTATGATTCATTTTTCCCACAAAAAAACATTTCATGATATAAAATATTTTCCTTTCATGACATATCTTTACAATTTTAGTCCTGGCCTTATCCTTGTCCCTACTCCTCGTCAAAACCATATGAAAAAACATTATAAAACATGGTATGAGAACAAAAAACTCCGTAAGGGAATCGTTAGAATAACTTGTACAATATCTTAGTTCATGAATACTTAGGTAATATTTTTCACATTTCAAAATTAAACATTGGGATAAAAATTAAAATTTATTACCCATTAAATATAATTTCCTTCCAAGTACTTTTATAAAATATTTATTATAAAATCATAAAGGAAAAAATAAAACTCATAAAGTTTCCTTTAAAATCAATGAAAAATTATGATTTTTTTCAAAAAAAATTATAAATCTCACCATTTTAAACTAGAATATACTTTCATTTCAACATAAACTTGTGAGTAATCACATTGGATCAAAACAAAAATAACATAATATCATAAGATTATGAAAACATAGGAAATTTGGAAACAATAGAAAACATGAAATAAGTATATGTCAATGTTATCTTGAAATACAACATCACATGGTGTATAGATTCTCATAATTGACAAGGTTTACTCCATAATCCTTTAGATAAATTGTCATGAGACAAAATCATTACCCAATATATTGGATCGATATCTAGGTGAACCCATCATGACATGTTCCTAATTGTTGTGACAGATAATGAAATAAATTATATGCTATAATAATAATCATTACCTATGGAATGGCATGGGATTCATAATCTTACCACATATCATAATCAAAAGAGATTTCTTAACGAATTCATTTGATAAAGGATCATACGGAATGTATTTTCAAATCAAAGGAAGGAAGATTATGCAAGGAATATAATTTAGAGATATGTATATATATATCAGTAAAATAAATCCATAAAATTAATGAGAGGGATAAATTATGGTAGAGAGTGAATGACCATTACTAGAAGAAATATTGTGGCTCAAAGAGATCCATTACACCCATAATAAAAATAATTCCAGATATGAAAATATTTATTTCATTTGAAATCCTTTTTGAAAATATATTGAACCTACTGAAAGAGGGTGTTTATTTTTAAAAAAAAATTAAGATTATAATGAAACACAAATGTAGAATAATGGTTGTGGTGGTGGGAAATTTTGTTTATTCTGAAAATGTAATAATAAACATTCCCTTTGTCTTCTGTAAAGAAATTCAAAACATTCCATATTAAATATGTAAAAATATTACTTTTGAAAAAACTATAAATAAAGTTAAAAAGAGACATAATTTTTTTAATATAATTCATTAATGTCCCCATAAATATTATAATAAAATAACTTTAAAAATATTGGCATTGAAGAGAATGATTTAAAATATAAGTCATCCAATTATTTGGAAAGAGGTTCTTAAAGTACAGTTCCCCTTATATGAAACATAAAAAGGATTCATTTTAAAGAAATGGTTAAAAATTAACTTTATATTCCATTAAGAATAAATAATTTTTTTAAACAATGATAAGTGCATGGACAAGGAATAAAAAAGAGTTAATATGGAATCATTGGAAGATAGTTTTCTATAGAATGTCTTTTACGTCAAACCTGACTTATCAGATACATTCCTTTTAATCCAAATTATAAACTTATGTTATTTATTTATTTTGTTAAGAACATTTTTTCTATTTTTTAGTCCTTTTATTTAACTATTTAACATGTAATATAAAACTAATTAATCAATTACATTCACATAGGATGTTTGGATAATATCCAGACCATATGTCCAAAATGACTTCGGTGGGTTTACTATGGTCAAAGAGGTTATTTTTTCATCTGATCTAGAAAAATAATCCCAACATAATCATCATTTTTGTACTTCAATTTCTCTATTAATACCAACTGTGATATATGGTAATGAAAAATGAAATATGTTAAAATCATAGAAATGGTAGATCGTAAATAAAATGAATATAATTTAAATTTTTCGACTACCATAACTGAAATATGTTAAGTTATATTTTAACCTAAAATTATTATAATTATTTTTTAAATATGATATTCTTTCATTGAATACACATAAATATACAATGCATGTAATTCATTAATGAAAAAAAATCACATCACTTTGTGGAAGTAGTAATCTACACGTACAGATAGATGAAATTATCATATTTCAATAAGTGGAAATGTAATAAAATATATAATATATTAATTTATATATAATGATAAATATATCATGGATATCATATATATATACATTAAATATATCATCAAAAACATATGTGAGATGAAATGATTGAAAATGAATTACATTAGTTCACGATCCGGTAGTCCAACCTACAAATGAAAATGCTTTTGTTTACCATTTGATTGAATATGAGATTAATAATGGTTATTAAGTAAAAAAAATTACATCTTATTATATGGAAGACACTAAATTTACTAAATCATCATGGATGAATTATATATTAAGGATGTGGAAAAAGAAATAAAACTAAAAAACAGGATAAAGACTATACATTTTCTTGAGACTAATTTCTCTTATTTAAACCTTAAACCCACTAAGGATTGTATTATTCCGCAACAAAGACCACTAGAATTTGTATAAGGGTTATAAGATGGTATTTGTGTAGTGATTGGCCTAAATAAATTTATTTGGATGTGTAAAAAAGATAAGAATGTGCCCTTTTAGAATATAGGGGAGTGTCAATCTTAGAATTTATTAAAATTTTAAATTAAAAGAAATTAATTTCAATTAAAAAATGCTCCAAAATAATATTCTTCAAATATAATTTTAGTATGGTTTTAAATCCTATCATCAAATAATTTTTTTTCTTTTTAGGGGTAAAGATAATTTATATAATACAAAAAATGGCCAATAAATGGATGATAGTTGATATTTTCAACCATATCCCAATAAAATGGCTCAATATCGGATTTTTATAGAATTTAATGAAATTAATAAAATAGTATTTATTATAAAATATCATTAATTTCATTTTTGAAACTATTCATTTAATTTGACTTTGACACCAACATGATAACAATTTAATTCGTATCTAATCATTTCACACATCATTGTCATGTAATATTTATCTGAAAAATAAATTGTAAAAAATAATTCATTCGATTAGTATAACATTCAATATTTTTTAAAAAAATTATTTCATGTTTTTATTAATTTCATAAATAATGTGTTAGTGTTTCTTACGAAGTAAAGGTAATTATTTTGTTAAAAAATTAAAAAATATATTACCATGATAAACATAATTTTTTCTTTCAAAAAACTCTTTATAACAAAAAATATGTTGTTTTTATTCCACTCATTAAATATTATATTTATTAAAATAATGTGGGTGGAATTTTTTTCTTTATATTTTACTTAAATAATATTATTGTCAAAATCAATCAAAACTAGCACCAAGCGGACATATATTCGAGACATTGATGTAAATAGACAAAATACATTCATACAATAGGATAAAGGAAAGTGGTATGGTCAATATTTAGTAATTATTGTATTACCTTTTAACCTTAATTTCCCAATTTACAGTTACCATGTTGATAATTATTCACTATAGTTATTTTTCAAAATTACAAAAAATAAAAGGGGTTTATTTACCAAATTTAGACCTGATAATTCCAGATATGAAATTCATTTTTCATGGTTCAATTCCCACATGTGGCAGAATTTAATTAAATATTAGACTTTTGAGATGCGACATACAGTTTTTTGGTAAAAATGAATTTTTAAGTATAAAATGTATTTATATTCTAAAGAAAAAATCATTTTAAAGTTGATATTTTGATTTTGTTTTATAATAATGATATAATTAAATTGTAAAACTAATCCAAAATATATTCCAAATTTTTAAATAATTTAAAATAATATATTGTTTTCTATAAAAAACAATATTCGTCATTATTCATTGAAAAATAAAAAATTTCTAAAAAGTATCAAAATTTCACAATATGGTAATTTTTAGATGATAATATAAAAAATGATATCCATTTTTTCATATAATATTTCAAAAATACATATAAACATTTTATAGTATTTTCTCACAAAAACAGTAAAACCATTTTTACCAAAATGAATTTTCTTACAAAAAATGACTTTACTATAAATTGTGTGATTATTCACTAAAAAGTTATTAATATTGAATAAAATTTTTATATATATTTCATAAATCATTTAAAATTATTCATACCCCCAAATTTTATAGCTAGGTTATGATGGTCGTATTTTTGAAATAATATTTATTGGTTTGTTTAAGCTCGATGTTTCATGTCATGTACACTATAGAACATAATTTTCTTTTTTAAAATATCAAGGTTTTTATATTAGATTGGATCATTGTAATGAAATAGGTATTGGGAAATATCCAAGGTTAAAAATACCATTGAAAATTTTCATTTTATGATGTAGTTATGATTTAGCATAAAAAAATTAATGTTCAGTGAGGATGGGGTTATCAGGTTGGTATTCTATATAAGGTGGTCAAGCTTCACTGATCAAGATTTCAAAGGTACATGTTTAACATATTGAAGTAATGTCACTTAATATTTATGTGTGTGTTACCTCAATGATAATATGATTTATTTGAAATGATCATTAGTTTTGAAGTTAAAATTGTGGTGAGGATTGATTATAATTAGGTAATCCCTTTATAATCCATTATATCTTCTAGGGAATATAATGTAATTGGTAGTGTTTCTCCCATGAATTTCGGAACCACTGTATGAAGAATGTTATTATCTTATTTCCATTCCAACATTATTGTAATTACATTGAATTTATTCTTGCTTCCATAAATGTATGTGTATTTGTTGGTTTGTTCAAAACAAGACTTTGTATGGTGAGTATGGTGAAAAGTATACCAACACACAGTACACTCAAATATTCGGTGAGGAGTTCTAGTTGTTTATTTTACTTTTTTAAAATCATATATAATTTGAAGTTATAGTGTATATATGATATTATATCTTGTAGTTTTATAATAATTATAGATAGTAAAAGGGTAGATTCCTCCCCAATAAGAGGTATCAAATCATAGTTTAAGTGGATCATGTTTCTTTTATTTCATTACTTGATGATATTTTGAATTTATTGGGAGTTAAATACCATCAAAAGATATGATATAAGATGATATAAATTTATATTGAGAAAAATTTTAGGGAATTTATTTTTTGTTCTAGATAATGCTTATAAATGATTTTCTAATTTATAAGGAATTGGAAAGTCCTCTTACAAGTGCTTATATGAAGAAGATGGAAAATCCAGAATAGAAACAAATTAATAGTAAATCATTGGAACTTAAAAGAATGTATTTGAAAAATAATATTTCATCTTAAAGTTAATAAATAATGAAAATTGTTTAAGTGATGAAGGAAATTGAAGGTCCACGTGAGATACCAATGTCATTGAACAACATTTTCCAGATTCGGAGACTGTTCAAGATAAGGTTATCAAAAGGAAGACCAATGGAAGATTACAAGAATTAATTCAATATGATACGAGGTAAACATGAATCATTATAGTTTATGTTCACATATTATATATGGGAACTCTAATTTTTATCATCACTTTTAAATTGTTGGGATTAAAAGGTAACTGTCACTAGTAACTCCATTGGAAAAACTGATATTGAATTCATTGTTATTTGAAATTTTATTATCAATAGAAAACATTGTCACAGGGAATTCCAATAACAATCTAGTAATATTATTAATGTTTATTAATGATTATTCTAAACTCAAATGAAAAAAAAATTATTGGAATAAGACATTGGAAGATAATTAAATGGAGAAGAGTTTAGAAATTTTGGTTTGGACTATGTAAAACAATTGGAAGTGTGATAAATTAGAAAACATTAAAAAGTAATATACAAGACTCAAGTAAATCAACAGAAGACTTCCAACTTCTAGAAGATTAAATTATATTGGTACAATGTAATGTTGTATTGAACTATTAATCATTATTAACAATATAATTGAGCTAGGATTTGTTGACTCAAGTGCATCATTTCATTCAATAGGAGTGCATAGATTCATTGGAAATTATGTTTTCACATGTTTAAGAAAAGCAAATTTAGAGGAAAATAAAGCTATGGAGATCATTGTAAAAATATATGTGAATATCTAGATGAATATCATTGGTGTCTTAGATATAAAATACATTAGATGTATCCAAGGCTTTTGGGGGAAGATAATTTCAATTCGATAACTATATGATTCAGAGTGTGGAACAATCATTGTTAATGTAGTATGGAATTTTACCCAAGGTTCTATGTAAGTTTCAAAATATATAAATTATGAATTTTTTCATTAAACAGAAGAAAAAAAGAAATTAAATTTTCAAGAATTAAATTAAAGGAAAATTATAATGATTGGAATTACAGGCTCTGTCATCTTAGAAATAATATAATTAAAGACTTAATAGCCAATGGAATACAAAATATTGATCATATGAAAATTAGAATATGTGAAAGTTGTGTTTAGTGGAAACAAAGAAGGGTGGCCATGAATTTAGATATATGGAATCCCATAAATTATAAGTTATAACTTTTTCACCCCATTTTCATGAGACATTCCCTGGTTCTATCCCATAAAGGTTAAATTTAATTTATTACATTTTTTTATTATATTATAAGTGATGTTTTAATTTACATTTTTAAGGATAATTTTTATTTTATATATGATTTTTTTCAATATAAAACCATGGTGGAAATGGTGTAAATCCATGGTGGAAAGGGAAAGTGTTTGGAAACTGAAGTATCTACATTTTTAAATTGGGGTTGATTACACTAAATACAACTTTCATAACATCTTCGTGAAAAGGGGGATAAATTATGAGAATATGAGGATAAAAAACACAATATTATTAAGTTTTTTATAATGATTTAGACATTAATATAGATGGATAGAAGAATGAGGTTTCACATAAGAATTTTTTATGAAATTTGGGTAGAGGTAGTCAACATAACAGCAGTTCTCATTAGAAGAAGTGAAACATCAGTAGTTGGGATTAAACATTTAGAGGAGTTATGGTATGAAAAAGGCTAAAAATTCATCATATTAAAGTCTTAAAAATATAGTAATACTAGTATATAGATTTTTAGGACATGAAAAATCTTGAGTTAAAGTCTATGGATGACTTTTCATTGGGTATAGTGATGAGAAATTTAGATACTAGCTATGGGATATTAATAAGTGACAATTCATCAAGAGCTGAAATGATCACATCAATGAAGGGAACCTATTGAAGGATCATAAATTGGTGGAGATTTAATTTGGAGATAAATAAAATACCAAAGTATAATTTGATCCAATTAAGATCTCCCAATGTTAAAAAATTATATTGAAATTAGATGAGATATTAATAAGTCTATAGGTGAGGCTGGTGGATGATGTTTTATAAATATAAATTATGGATTAAGCTCGATTAGTATAATTGTAATTTTGATCTCCGATGTATAGATAATATCCACGTAGTTTAGTATAATCAATTGTATTGAAGAAATAAATCTGGTTCAGAAATCATGATCAGAGATTTGTATGTGACATGATCTATCTTCTCTTAATGGATACATAATAACCATAGTGTAACACTCCATGGTTATTAAAAATAAATTGAAATGCATGAAAAATTGTATTAAGTAGATATTTATGACTAGCCTTTAAACATAACATTGCACCTTCAATGATTCAATTTTCAAAAAATAGTTATCTAAAATTGTTATCGGTAAGTCATCTAGAGTCTAATGGAAGAAACTTGTTTTTTGGTGAATAGTAATCTACCCTTATGAATAGTAATATGACCATAAATAATAGTAAATTTTATTATTATTTTATTTTCATAAGGTTATAATATAATGATATGTTGATTAATTTTTTATGGAATTAAAAAAATAGTTATATAATAAAAAATGTTTTCTTTGAATAAATTATAATTTTATTTAAAAATTAAAATAATAATAATTGGAAAATTAGTTTCAAATAATGGAGTTCATTTTTGAATTCTACAAGTTGAAAAAAAAATTAGGATAAATTTTGGGATTTATTTTGAAATAGATAAAATTTCAATAAATAGTAAAATACAATTTTGAGGTTTTGGTAAGTTTAATGACATCATTAATGATGTAATAAGGATGTAATAATTATAGTAGACTT
The DNA here is from genome assembly GCA_963277665.1 of Viscum album. Taxonomy (NCBI): domain Eukaryota; kingdom Viridiplantae; phylum Streptophyta; class Magnoliopsida; order Santalales; family Viscaceae; genus Viscum; species Viscum album. The sequence goes on from OY728150.1 coordinate 1,516,126,076, forward strand.
GTATACAGAAAAATAAGATTTTAGGTGTCCCAAGTGGAAAATACCATGGTCAAATACCATGGGAATGCCCTTGGTTTTGCAAATACCACAAATGAGGTGTCCCTTGGAAAATATTAAACTATTCCCTTATGTTTTCTATAAATACCAACCCATTCCTTCATTAAATTCATTCCAAATTCCTCCTCAAAGAATATATGGCCTTATTACCTCCCTATTAGTCCTTCCATGATGTCATCAAGACCCCAAGGTCCCAACATTCAAGTCTTAGGTGTTACTCTTCATGGTAAAAGAATTCTCAACTTTTTCCTTTCTTTTTCCATTCAAGTTCTCTTTTATGTGGTATAACCGTCATGTTTTTATACCATGTTCTTATTTTCATTTTATTATATCTCTATACATTATCATGTTTCATTTCTATATTGGTGAATCCTTTCCCCTCTCTATTTTATTTTTTGTAAAACCATGTTTCATAGCCATTAGAATGCCAAATTTTGTTAAGGGATATCTCAATTATTTATTTATTTTGTGTTCCTTTCTATTAAACTTATTTCCTCATTTCCCATTATCCAAGTTGAGTGAATGATCCACTATCTTAAATATTCTTTATTTCTTCAATTTTTTGGAATATTCATCATAATACTTCTTCTCCTCTCCCAGTTATTCAAAAAATTAAAACATCATTTGCGATGTGTTGATTTACTAACATCGTGGACGATGTGGTTTCAATTTCATTTACTTTTTCAAGACTGGTCATGGAACCATTTCTATGGTTGAAACATATTTTAATTTTGGAATTATATATTACATAATGTTTTGGAATCATTTTTTAGACATGTGGTTAATTTATAAAACAAATGAGTTATTTACGATCGAAGATTTGTAAAAATGACATAAACAAACATCAATAACGATTTAACTTTTGAATAATATTAATTTAAGAATTAAAAATGATGAAAGGTATAATTTATGGTTTCGAAAACATTTAAATACCACTAAATTCCTATTATGGTGTTTCACTTCAATATACTTGAATATCCATCATGAACTGATCATGGAAACCATATAAAATATGCACCCGACACAATGTAAATAACAAAATATTACTAATAAATTTGTTGAATGATGTTGTAAAATGATCATATAAGGTGATATAAACATTAATATATTTCATTTCAATATTAATAACACTTTTTTAACCATTATAGACGAGGTTAAAACACTTTTTAAGTAAGAATAACATGAGGTAAGGGAATTCTTATCCCAATTTCCATTCTTTGGGTTAAACTTCTTCTCTATTCATTATGTGGTGTTATGTTTATTGGTGTAATGATTTGTTTTATATTATGTTGAAATATTTGTATTTAAAGTGTATACAAATATCCATTCCATTCTATTAATTATTACTCCAATTATATATTTAGGGACTTTCCATTGAAAATATTTTTAAAACTCTCTTTAATAAATTTCAAAAGGATTGTTTCTTATGTATATGGAATGAGTAGTTTATCCTGATTTCAAGATACTTCATTACCATGATATGTTCCTTGGAAATTATTTATGTTAGGTTGATCCCATTATAGCTCAATATATGTTGGGTTGGTCCCATTATATCTCAAGATATGATGGGTGATCCCCATTAAAAATCTCTACTGCATTGGGTAGTCCATAGATAGAAGTTGAACAAAATGTTATTCCATGTACCATGGTGAATATAAGAGTGATAAGGTAAATATGTCCTAAGCTAGCTACATGATGTTTTTATGAAAATGAGTTTCTATGATTATGGGTTATATTGGTTTTTATGTTATCACATAACCAACACATTCTTCCTATATATCCCTAACTAAGTTGTATACACATCCCATGTTTTTAAAATGTTTTTTCATAAGATAAAATGACGGGTAAGAGAATAATGGGATTCGGGGTGTTTGACATGGAGTGTTGTTATGGAAATTATTTTTATTTTTTAATGATTTGTATTTTAAAAATATTGGATACACTTTTAGTAGTATCCTCTTGTATGAATGTGGTATGTAATGTATGTAAGTTATCCTAAATCATTAAAATTATAAAACCCAAAAGATTCCCAATGTGTAGTAATTTATAGTCTTGTCTAAAATTATAGAGTAATTAACATTTTAAGGCTTGCTCTTTATAGTTGGTATCAGAGGATGGTTGAGATTACATTAGGCGTTGGGATGATATTTTATGAATAATATAACTAATTTATAGACTACAGTAATATGAAATGTTATAGAATTTAAGGAGTAACATGTTGTTTCATCTAAGTTATGTTTGTACTGAATGGTTTTTTATAGATGAAATGGGGAAGTTGAAGTAGTAAGGCATCAGGAGACTGATGTCTTTCTGAATCTTTAGCTGAAGATGGTGGGAATTGAAATTGAGCAGCTTATTACATCAATGGATCAGTTGACATTACTAATAAATGGGGTTAGTTTCCATGATAGATAGGAACATGATCAACCATAAAGAAACACGTATTTTCTGGTGCATTTTATAAGGAAACATCATGCATCATTCTGTGGAGCTGTAGATCCAGTGATAGCCGAAGGATAGATCGATGCTCTAGAAAAGATATTTGATTTCATGGGATGTTCATAATTTCAAAATGTAATACTAGCCATTTTTTGTTTGGAAGGGGAAGTAAATAAATGGTGGTCTCCGGTTAAGAATATGAAAGAAGGAAATGATCTTTACAATATTTAATGGTATGATTTTAAGAGTCTTTTTTTGGAAAAATATTTTTTCTAAAAATGTTCAACTCAGAATGGAGAAACAATTATAGGAACTGAAGTAGAAAGATAATGATCCTATAGAAACATATGAGTCCAATTTTACAATATTATCCAGGTACGTACCAGATTTTACTCGTGATTTTGAATTTCAAATTAATAGATTTTACTCTGGTTTGAAACTATTTTTTGCGATGTTTTTTTGGCTATATGAGAGTTTAAAATATATATGAAGCTGATTTGTTGTGTTGAAAATGTTACGATGGTGTTTTCATACAAATATATTCCTTGTGATTAAAATAATAAGAAGTTGTCTATTTGGAAGACATTGAGAAAGAACTCATCAAAGAAGTCTGGAGGTACGAAAACGAATTTCCCTTCCTGTGAAAAGTGTGGTAAAAGGCATCCTAGTGAATGTCTTGTAAATTCTGGGAAATGTTACTAATTTGGAATGTTTGGACATGCGTCTCCTGATTGCAAGGAAAATGACCATAAAATTAATGAGAATCCGATGGTGAGATTCTTTAACTATAATTAATTGTGTTATTTTTTTAATTTTTGCTTGAAGCTAGTCACTCATGTAGGGAATCAGCAAGATTAGAATCAGAAAGGTTTAGTAAAATCATTTGCAACTACATTAACAGATTTTGATCTGTCAAATTAGGTGCTTTCAAGAACATTTATTATTTTTATATATTTCTCAAATGTATTGTTTGATTTAGGGTCTACACATTATTTCAATTCAAACAATTATTTGTAAAAATTTGGAATTCAACCTCATGTAATGAAACCAGGTTTCATGGTAAAAACACATTGGGTAAACATTGTGAAAAAAAGAAATTATAAGAATATGTGTATAATTGTATTTTGAAAGAGTTTACCCAAAAAACTTGTCGTTTTGCCTCTAGTAGAGTTTGATATTAATCTTGGTATGGACTAGATTTCTATTTTATCAGGATAAGATAGATTGTAGAGAAAAAGAATTTGTTTTCAGATAGGGTGGAAATGAAAGTTATCTTGCTCATATTTTTGATGAAAAGGGGACTATCTAGATTAATGATGTACCAGTGGTAAATGAATACATGGATGTTTTTACCAATGATTTTTTTGTTGTTATTCCTAATAGATAGGTTGATTTTAATATCAGACTAATTCCTGATTCTTATCCAATTTCAAAACCCCCTTATCAAATAGCCCAAATAGAACATCTAGAATTAAAAAGTCAGTTGTAGGAATTACTAGATAAAGGCTTCATCCAACCTAGAACTTCACCATGGGGCACTACAGTCTTATTTTTCAAAAAAAAATTGGTTCAATGAGACTTTTCATCAATTATGTAGCCTTAAATAAAATTACTATTAAAAACATGTATCCTTTTCCTCATATCGATGATTTTTTTGATCAACTCCTGGGAGCACATTAATTTTTGAAGAATGACATGAGGTCTGGGTACCATCAGTTGAAATTAAAGGATGAAGACATCCCAAAGACTGTGTTTCATATTAGATATGGTCATTATAAAATTTTAGTAATTCCATTTGGGTTAACTAATGAACCTGTTATATTCAAGGATGTTATGAATAGAATATTTCATGGGTTTTTGGATAAGTTTATAGTTGTGTATATTGATGAAATTCTAGTATATTATAGAGGTAAATAGTAGCCGGAAAAACATCTATGTCTTGTTTTGAAAAACCTAAAAGAAAATAAACTGTATGGAAAATTTTGCATGTGTGATTTTTGGTTGCAATATATTTCTTTCATGGGAACATCGTAAATGAGGATTCAATAACATTTGATCCTAACAAAACAATAGTTCTTGATTAATGTACAAGACCTACAAAGGCTATAGATATTCCCATTTTCCTTGGATTAGTTGGTAATTGTCGACGGTTTTTTAAAAACATTACATGTTTATCTAGCCTGCTAACTAAGTTAACATGATAAGTGGTTAAATTTGTTTAGATAGAATAATGTGATGTTTGTTTTTAGGAACTAAATAATTGATTAGTTAATGTTCCAGTTTGGGCCTTGCCTTCCTAAAATGGGTAGTATTTCATCTGTAGTGATGCTTAATTGAAGGGACTTGGTTGTGTTATGATGAAAAATGATCAGGTAATTTCTTATGCTTCATGAAAACTAAAAGTTCATGAGTAAAATTATCCTAGACAGTATTTGTAATTGGAAACTATGGTATTTCTTTGAATATTTGGAGGCATCATTTTCACAGAACCAAATGTCAAATATATATTGACTATAAATGTGTAAAGTATATAATAACTCATAAGGAATTAAACATGAGGCATAGAAGATGGATTGAACTGATAAAGTATTATGATTTCACGATCAATAACCATCCATGAACGAAATGTGTAATATGCCTTGAGTCAAAGATATCTTGCATCATTAACCATGTTACATTTGTAACATGATCCCTTGATTAATGATTTGATGAATTTTGGCGTACAAATTGTCATTGCAGGGAATACATCAACTTTTTTTCATGATTCAGTGCAATTATCATTATCAGACAGAATTAAGAAATCCCAGAAGGAATACCATGAGCTATAATAAAAGTAGAATTTGTTGAAATGGGTAAGTTTCAAGAATTTAAACTTGACAAAGATTGTGTTTTTTGATTTGAATAAAGTTTGTGTGTGCCTTGTGATTCTTATTTAAAGAAATATTTATTGTGTGAAGCTCATAGCTCTCAATTTCTAGTTAATCTTGGATGGACTAAGATTTATAGATTCCTTTGGGAGTATTACTGGTGGGATGGAATAAAAATGGATATTTCAAATTTTATTATGAAGTGTTTGACATGTCAATAGGTTGAAGAAGATAGGTAGTTACCATAGGAAATGCTTCCGCATTTTCCAGTACCATAGTAGAAATGGGAGAATATATCCATGGACTTCCTGGTGGGACTAACTAAGACTTGTCGAGGTTATAATGTGATTTGGGTTATTGTCGACAGACTAAACAAAATATTCACATTTACTTTCTATTTGAGATATAATGTCGTTGGATCATCATTCTAAAATATACCTCAAATATAATGTCAGGTTAAAGGGAGTTCCCCTTTCGATTTTATCTGATTGGGATCCCAGGTTGAATTCTATCTTATGAAAGGGGATTCAGAAGACGTTGGGAACAAAATTAATTTTTAGTACAACATTTCATCCTCAAACAGATGGCCAGTTAGAATGAATAATTCAGTATTTGGAAGATATGCTTCGATCTTGTTCAATGGAAAACATGTGAAGTTGGGATCAGAATCTTTCTATAGTTGAGTTTTCTTATAATAACAGTTTTGATTATTGTATACATATGGATCCTTTTGAGGAATTGTATGGGAAGCAGTGTTGAAGTCCAGCTTTTTGGGATGAAGTTGATGGAAGAATGTTGATGGGACCAAAATTAGTAGAGGAAGTGGCTGAGATAGTGAAGATGATCCAGTAGCACATGACAATAGATCAAAGTTGGCAGAAACATTATGCAGACAACATAAGGAAAGACTTATATTTGGAGGTCGGTGACCACGTTTTCCATAAAATCACTCCTTCAAAAAGTGTGATGCATTTTCTTAAGAAAGGAAAGCTAAGTCAATGATTCTTTGTTCCTTTTGAAATGCTGGAGAAAGTAGAACTAGTTTTATATCGAATAGCCTTTCCTCTGAGTTTATCTCAGGTCATATTGTTTTTCATGTTTCGATGTTGAGGATGTGTGTTCTAGATTAATCTCATGTCAGGAGCCCAGAAGCAGTTCAAATAGAAGAGAACCTTTCTTCGAAAGAGAAACCAGTTTAGATTCTTCATCGTAGGGTAGAGGTAATGCTTAATAATTTCATCCACAAAGTATAGGTGTTTTGGATAAACCACATGGTTGAAGAAGCAACATGAAAATCTGAAAAATATATGAGGAAAAGGTACCCTCACTTTTTTAATGAGAAAATAAAATTGTGAGGACACGATTTCTAGAAGGTGGGGATATTTTAACACCCTAATGTTTTTAAAAATAAATTGAAATGCATTAAATTTTTTTATGTAGATATATATAACTGGAAATTAAACTTAATATTGAAGCTTCTATGTTTTTAATTTCAAAAAACAGTCATCTAAAATTAAGATCGGTAACTTATCTGGAATCTAATGGATCAGACATTTTTTTTGGTTAATATTAACCTACACATATGAATAGTAATATTACCCAAATGAATAATAAATTGTATTATTATTATTTTTTCTTACGGTTATAAGATAATGAGATACCGATTAATTTTTTAGGGTACTAAAAAAATAGTTATATAAATAAAATGGTTATTTTTTAATAAATTTTGATTTTATTTAAAAATTAAATTAATAATAGTTAGAAAATTATTTTCCCAAAATAGAGTTCAATTTTTAATTATCCACGTCAAATAATGTTTAGGGTTATTTTTTTGGATTTTTCTAAAATAGTTGACTTTTCGATAAATAGTAATAATACAGTTTTGAGTTTTCAGTAAGTTTAATGACATCATTAATGATGTAATAATTATGTAATAATTCTGGTCAAATAGTGTATAGTAAAATAAATATGAGGTGTCCCATATGGAAAATATCATGGGCAAGACCATGGTTTTGCAAATACCACTAATGAGGTGTCCCTTGGAAATTATTAAAATATTCCCTCACTTTTGCTATAAATACAAACCCATTCCTTCATTCCAGTCATTAAAAATTACTCCTCAATGAATATATAAACTTATTACATCTTTAGTATTCATCACAAGGTGTTTTCAATCCCCTAAGGTCCTAACCTTCTTGTCATAGGAGTTACTCTTCAAGGTAAGAGAATTCTCAACTTCTTTCTTTTTTTCCATTAAAGTTCCCTTTTATGTGGTATAACCTTCATGTTTCCACACCATATTCTTCTTTCCATTTTATTATATCTCTATAATATATTATTTTTCAATTATATATGGTTTACCACTATCCCCACTCTTTTTAATGTTTTCTAAAACCATGTTACAAAGTCATTAGGCTGCCGAATTTTCGTAAGGGATTTCTCAATTATTCTTTTATTTCGAGTTTGTTATCTTCTTATTATTTCTTCATATACCCATATACAGGAGACATGAATGGTCCAATTTCTTACATATTCTATATTTCTTCATGTTTATGGAATATTCACTACTATGCTTCTTCTCCTATCCCACTTATTCAAGAAGTTAAAACACTGTCTGTGATGTGTCGATTTACTGACATTGTAGACTATGTGATTTCAAATTCATTTAATTTCTTCAATACTGTTCATCAAACTATTTCAATGGTTTAAAAATATTATAGTTTATTTTATTATATCTTATATAATGTTATATAATCATTTTGTACACATCTGATTATTTTATAAAACCAAATGAGTTCTTTATGATCGAACAATTGCAAAAATGACCAAAACAAATATCAATAAGGATTTAACAAAAGAATTATCTTAATATTAGAATTAAGAATGATAAAATTTATAATTTAATGTTCATAAAACATTAAAATACCAATCCATTCCAATTATAGAGTTTCACTTCCAATCGACAAGAATATCCATCATGAACCGATAATGGAAACTATGTATAGAATGACCCCAACACAATGTAAATAAAAAAATATTACTAATAAATGTGTCAAATGGTGTTGTAAAATGATCATATAAGGTGTTATAAACATTAATATGTTTCATTGAGATATTAATAACACCCTTTTAATCATTATAAATGAGGTTTAAACACATTTGAAGTATGAAGAACCCATGTTAAGGGAATTCTTATCCCAATTTCAATTCTTTGGGTTCCCATTCTTCTTTATTCAGTATGTGGTATTAAGATTATTGGTGTGATGAATTTTTGTATATATTATGTAGAAATATGTTTATTTATAGTGTATAAACATATCCATTCCATTATATTAATTCTCATTCCAATTATATTTTAAAGGACTTTCCTTTTAAAATATTTTTGAAACTCTCTTTAATAAATTTCAAAAGGATAGTTTTGTTTATATATGGAATGAGTGGTTTCTCTTGATATAAATATTCTTTATTATCGAGATATGTTATTTGGAAATTTTTTATGTAGTATTTATCCCATTATATCTCAATATAGGTTGGTTTGAGCCTATTATATCTCATGATATGACAAGTGAGCCTGATTATTGCTCTCCAATGCATTGGGTACTCTATATATGGATGTTGACCAAAAGGTTATTCCATGTGTAAGGGTTAATTTAAGAGTAATATGGTAAATATGTCCCAATGAAACTATATGATGTTACTATGCCTATAAGTTTCTATGATTATCGTTCTTATTGGTTTTTTACATTATCAATTGGCTAACGCTTTCTTTCTTAATATCCCTTACTGGGTTTTATACTCATCCCATGTTTTTAAAATATATTTTTTCATAGGATATAAGGATGGGTAAAGTAAATAAGGGAGTACTGATGCTTGATATGGAGTTTTGTAAAATAAATAATATTTAAATTTTAATATTTAATATTATGAAAAAATGGTTATTTTTTAGTAGTATCCTCTTCTATGAATATGAAATGTCATGTATGTAAGATATCCTAATTCATTAAAACTATAAATGAAAATTGATCCTCAATGTGTAATAATGTATGGTCATGTGTAAAATTCTAGATTAAGTAACGTTTTAAGGTTGTGTCCTTATAGTTTTTATTAGATGATTGTTTAAATAACTTTAGGGGTGGGATGACTTTAAATAATACCATAACTGATTCTTACTCAATGGTGATTTGAAATGTTAAAGCATTTAAGGATTACCATGTTACTTTATCCAAGTAATTTTTTTAGTGAATGGTTTTTCGCAGAAGAAATTTGGTAGCTTGAGTAGGAAGGCACCAAGGGGCTGATGTCTTTCCATATTTGTAGCCCAAGATGGTGGGAATTGGAACTGAGAAGCTTGTGACAGCAAGAGATCAGTTTTCTCAGGAAATAAATGGGGTCGGTATCCTTGATATAGGGGAACATGATCAACCACAAAAAAACTTGTATTTTGTAAGGAATTTTATGAGGAAACATCATTTGTCATTCATTGGTGCCGCAGATACAGTGACAGCCGAAGGATGGATCAATGCACTAAAAAATATATTTGATGTCATTGGATGTTCAGAACATCAAAAGATAATACTATGCATTTATTGTTTGTAAGGTGAATCTGATCAATGGTGGTCTGGTTAAGTATACGAGAACAATAAATGATCTTGAGAGTATAAAATGGGAGGATTCTAAGAGTCTTTTCGAGAAAAATATCTTCCCAAAACTGTTTGACTCAGAATAGTGAAATAATTCATAGAACAAAAACTGAAAGATGATGATTTTATGGAGACATATGAATCCAATTTTACAAGACTTCCTAGATACATACTATATTTTACATGGGATTTTAAAAGTGAAATTAATAGATTTAACATTGGTTTGAAACAATTTTTACAAATAGTTTTGGTTTCAAGAGAGTTTAAAAGCTATGAGAAGCTTGTTCGTTCTGATGAAAAAGTTGAGATGGAGTTTCCAGACACATATATGCCTTGTGATAATAATAATAATAAGAAGATTTTAGGTTGGAAGGAAATGGGGAAGAACTCATCAAATAAGTCTGGAGGTAAGAAAAAGAATTTCCCTTCTTGTGAAATGTGTGGTAAAAGGAATCATGTTGAATGTCTTTTAAATTATGGTAAATGCTACCAATGCGGAATATTTAAATACATGCATCATGATTTAAATGAAAAATAATCTGAAAATTAATGAGAAGTCGATGGTGTGATGATTTTACTGTAAGTAATTGAGTTATTTTGTAATGTTTGTCTGAAGCTAGTCACTCATGGAGGCAATCAGTAAGATTGGAGGGAGAAGGGTTTGGTAAAATCATTTACAACCACTTTAGTAGATGTTGAGATTTTAAATGAGGTGTTATCGTGTACATTTCTTGTTTTTATAGATTTAAAAAATGTGTAGTTGGATTCAGGGTCTACACATTCCTTCATTTCTGACAAATTTTCAGAAAAAATTGGAATTCAACCTCATTTAATGAATCCATATCTCATTGTAAAAATTCCTAGAGAAAATATTGTGGAAATAATAAATTATAAAAAACTACATATTCTTGTATGAGGAAAGAGTTTACCAGAAAACCTTGTTGTTTTTCCTCTAGTATAGTTAGACTTTATTCTAGGTATTGAATGGATTTATTTTTATCATGCTAAGATATATTATAGAGAAAAAAATGTTTTTTTAGAAATAATTTCCATTTGTGTACAAGATAAACCCATGCTATTAATAACATTTCAGAAAGCTAAGAAAGTAATGAAGGATAGAAATTAAATTTTTCACTCTCATATTTTTTTATGATAAGGGAACTATCTAAATTATTGATATACCAATAGTAAATGAATAGGTGGATGTTCTTCTTGATGTTTTTCCAAGTTTCATTACTAATAGATAGGTTGAGTTTACTATTTACTTAGTTCCTGGTGCTAATACAATCTCTAAATCCCCTTCTCTAATGTCCCAAATGTATATTCTAGAATTAAAAAGGAAACTGCAAGACTTATTAGATAAAGGCTTCATCTGACCTAGCACATCACTATGGGGAACTCCTGTCATGTCTGTTAAGAAAAAAGGTTGTTTAATGATACTTTGCATCGATTATAAATCATTGGACAATATTACTGTAAAAAAAACTATCATTTTCCTCATATTTATGATTTATTTGATCATATTCAGGGATACATTGTCTTTTGAATGTTGACCAGAGGTCAGGGTAACATCAGTTGTAAGCAACGGATGAAGAAATCCCAATGACTGTGTTCCATACTAGATATAGTCATTATGAATTTATATTTATGCCTTTTTGGGTACCTAATGCACCTAGTTTATTCATAGATCATATGAATAGAATATTTCATGAGTTCTTGGATAAGTTTTTGGTTGTGTTTATTGAAAACATTATGATATATTCTAGATGTAAAAAGAAGCATGAAAAACATTTAAGGATTGTTTTGAAAACCTTAAAAGAAAATACATTGTATGGAAAATTAAACAAGAGTGATTTTTGGATGAGACATATTTCTTTCCTTGGGAACATTGTAAATAATGATGGAGTAACAGTTGATCCTGCAGAAAAAAAAAGTGGTTGCTGAAAGGCCAAGACCAACAAATGTTACATATATTCATAGTTTTCATTGATTAGCATGTTATTTCCAAGGGTTTATTAAAAACATTTCATGAATATCTATCACGCAAACTAAGTTAACACGAAAAGTGGTGAAATTTGTTTGGACTAAAGAATGTGATGTTTGTTTTTAGGAACTGATTATGGGATTGGTGAATGCTCCAATTTATTCCATGCCTTCCCAAAATGGTGAGCTTTTCATATACCATTATACTTCATTGAAGAGAATTGGTTGTGTTCTAATGAACAATGATTAGGTAATTGCTTATGCTTCAAGACAACTCAAACCCCATGGGTTAAATTATCCCACACATGATTTGGAATTGGAATATGTGGTTTTTACTTTACAATTCTAGAGGCACCATTTATACGGAACCAAATGTCAAATATATACAGAAAATAAATTTTTGATGTATATATGCACTTAGAAGGAATTAAACATGAGATAGAGAAGATAGATTAAATAGATAAAGGATTATTATTGAACAATCAATTACCATCCAAGAAACGAAAACAAAGTGGTGGATTCCTTGAGTTAAAAAAATCATGCATCATTAACCATGTTTCGTTTCGAACATGATCCCTATATTAATGATTTGATGAATTTGGGCATACAAGTTTTCGGTGCAAGAAATAAATCTGTTTTGTTTCATGTTTCAATTCCATCATCATGATCAAGAAGAATTATGAAATTGTAGAACGAAGACCATGAGCTATAGAAAATGGTAGAATTGGTTAAAATGGGTAAGTTTGAAGAATTTTATCTTGATAAATATTGTGTTTTATAATTTATAAAAAGTTTTTGTATGGATTGTGATTCCCATTTGAACAAATATTTGTTTTGGGAAGCTCATAGTTCTACATTTTTAGTTCATCCTAGAAGTACTATGATATATTAAGACCTTCAGGAGTATTACTGGTGGGATGGAATGAAAACGTATATTGATAATTTTGCTGTGAAATGTTTGACGTGTCAACATGTAAAATTAGAGCAGCAGTTATCAAAGGGGATGTTTCAGCCTTTTCCAGTTCTAGAGTGGAAATGAGAGAGTATATCTATGGACTACGTGGTGTGATTACCTAAGACTTATCAAGGAAACAATGTGATTTGGGTTATAGTTGGCTAACTGAAAAAATCATCACATTTCCATTCTATTTGAGATACAATATTGTTGGATCATATTTCTCGACTATACCTCAAATATACTTTCAGGTTACATAGATTTCCACTTTCTATTGTATCTAATTGGGATCTCAGGTTCAATTTTAACTTTTAGAAGGGGCTTCAAAAGTCATTGGGAAAAAAATTAAATTTCAGTACGCCTTCTCATACTCAATCGGGTGGGAAGTCAGAATGAACGATTCATACTTTAGAGGATATGCTTCAAGGTTGTTCAATGGACTTCTAGGAAGTTCGTATCATCATCATTCTTTAGTTGATTTTTCTTATAATAACATTTTCCATACCATTATAACAATAGATCCTATTGAGGCATTGTATGGGAAGTAGTGTCAAACTATATCTTTTTGAGATGTTGTTGGAAAATGAAGTTGATGGGACTAGAATTAGTAGAGGAAGTGGCTGATAATGTAAAGATGATCCCACAACATATGAGAACATATCAGGGTAGGCAAAAAAGTTATGACGATAGCAGAAGGAAAGATATCTCTCTTGAGGTAGGTGACCATGTTTTCCTTAAAATATCTCCTAGAAAAAGTGTGATGAGTTTTGGAAAGAATGGAAAGTTATGTCCACAATTCATTAGTCCTTTTGAAATCCAATAGGAAGTTGGAATAGTTACATACTGAGTAGATTTTCCTACAATTTTATCTCAGGTACATAATGGTTTTCAGGTTTCTATGTTGAAGAAGTAGGTTCCAGATTCATCTCATGTATTGAGCCTAAAAATAGTTCAGCTGGAAGAGAACCTTTCTTATGAAGAGAAAACGGTTTATATTCTTGATCAAAGGGAAGATGTATTGTGGAATTAGGTAATCCATCAGGTAAATTTTTTGTGGATAAACCACATGGTTGACGAAACAACAAGGGAATCTAAAACTTCTATGAGGGAAAGGAACCCTCACTTGTTTAATGAGTAAATAATACTGTGAGGATGCAGTTTCCAGATGGTGGGGATAATGTGACACCCCAAGTATTTTAAAATAAATTGAAATGAAATAAACCTTGTTTTAACTATATATTTATAACTAGCCATTAATATTAATATTTCATCTTCTATGTTTTGAATTTTAAAAAACGGTCATCTAAAATTGTGATCGGTATGTAATCATGAGTATAATGGAATAAAATTGTTTTTTGATGAATAATTTCTAACCCTTATGAATAGTATTATGAATAGTAATATGTCCCTAATTAATATTAAATTTTTTTTATTATTTTTCTGAAGGTTATTAGATAATGAGATGTTGATTAGTTTTTCATGGTATTATAAAAAGAGTTATATAATTAAAACTGTTATTTTTGAATAAATTATGAGTTTATATAAAAATTAAATTAAGAATAATTATATAATTATTTTATAAAAATGGAGTTCATTTTCTAATTCTATACATCAAAAAATGTTTCGTGTTAATTATTGTGGTTTTTCTAAAATAGTTGAATTTTCGGTGAATAGTACACATATAGTTTTGAGTCTTCTGTAAGTTTAATGAAATAATTAATGATCTAATAATGATGTAATAAATCTGGTAGACTTTTGTATAGTAAAATAGGATATGAGGTGTCCAACGTGGATAATACCATGGGAAATCCCATGGTTTTTCTAACAAAACTAATGAGTTGTTCCTTAGAAATTATTAAAATATTCCCTTAATTTTGCTATAATTACCAACCCATTCTTTTATTCCATTCATTCAAAATTACTCCTCAATAATGATATGGACATATTTCCTCCTTTTTAGTCCTCCCAAGGTGTCCTTAACCCCCCAATGTCCTAACCTTCATGTCTTAGGTGTAACTCTTCATGGTAAGAGAATTCTCAACTTCAATCTTTATTTTTCCATTCAAGTTCTCTTTTTATGTGCAATAACCATCAGAATTCCATACCATATTATTATTTACTTTTTATTTTATCTATATACTATATTAGGTTTAATTTCTACATCATTTACCCATATTCCATATCTTTTTAATGTTCTCAAAAACCATTTGCACAGTCGTTAGGCTGCTGAATTTTCGTAAGGGATTTCTCAATTATTCTTTTATTTGGAGTTCGTTTCTCTTCTTGTTCATTCCTCATATACCCCTATACAAGAGTCATGAATTACATAGTATCATACATATTCTATATTTCAGCATGTTAATGGAATATTAACCATTATAATTGTACTCCTCTTCCACATATTCATGAAATTAAAACAGCATCTCTGATGTGTCGATTTACCGACATCATGGACGATGTGATTTCAATATCATTTATATTCCCCAAGAATGGTCATGAAACTATATGCATGGTTGATACAAATTTTAATTTATGTATTATATCTTTTATAATTTTCTATAATAATTTTGTACACATGTGATTAATTTATAAAAGAAATGAGTTCTTTATGATTGAAGAATTGTAAAAATGAGTTACAAAATATCAATTAGGATTTAACTTATGAATCAACTTAATGTCAGAACTAATAATGATAAAAGGTGTAATTTATATTTATTAAAAAATTTAAATACCACTTTATTCCAATTATGGAGTTTAAATTCAAATCAATAAGAATATCCATCATTAACCGATCATGGAAACCATGTAAAGAACTCACCCGACACAATGTAAATAAAAAAATATTACTAATAAATGTGTCGAATAATGTTTTAAAATGATCATTTAAGTTTTTAAAATCATTAATATGTTTTATTAAGATATTAATAACACTTTTTTAACCATTTTACATGAATACTAATCACTTTTCATGTAAGAATAACCTGAGTTTAGGGAATTCTTATCCCGATTTCCGTTCATTGGGTTAACATTCTTCATTATTCATTATGTTGTATTAAGATTATTGGTGTGATGATTTTTTTCATATTATTTTGAACTATTTGTATTTATAGGGTATACACATATCCATTCCATTTTATTAATTCTCACTCCAATTAAATTTTATGGGACTTTCCTTTTAAAATCCTTTCAAAACTCTTTTTAATAAATTTAAAAAGAATTGTTTTTTAATGTGTAGGGAATGAATGGTTTATCCTGATTTCAAGATACTTCATAACCTTGATATGTTCATTGGAAATTATTTATGTTTCGTTTGTCCCATTATAGTTTACTATATGTATGTTTGAGCCTGTTATAGCTCATGATATGACGAGTGAGCCCCATTTAGATGGTGCCATAATGTTTCAAAATGAAAAAATTTAAAGCTTTATTGGATTCTATTGTTGAATACATTATTTTTATGAGTCCTCTATCACCAAAAATGGTATTTGTGGAAAAATTCATGGTGAAATTAATATATACCTATGTGATTAAAATCATACTATATGTGATTATTTATACTCAACTAAATATTTCTTATGTAGTGGGATTCGTAAGTAAATTCATGTTGAGTCAATAAAAGATACACTAGGAAGTAGTAAAATGGATACCTTAGTATTTGAAAGTTATATAAAATATAACATCGTGTTTTGGTATTAATGATCATTTTCATGGATATTTGGAAACTGACTTGTCTAATAATTCTAACACTCGAAGTAGTATAATGGGATGTGTTTTTACCAATATGAAAAATAGAAGTCACCTAGATGTTATGAATAGAATGTTTTATATATTACATATAATTGAATAAGATTGTATAACTATAATGGAATCTAGGAAGGAAATGGTTTGGTTGATGATGTCGATGAAGGATCTCATAATGAGACCAAAAGGGGGAGTTACTATCTATTTTGTTCAAAGTGAGATCCAGTTTCTAAAAATATGGTGTTCCATTTAAGGAAGAAATATATAAACATCATGTATCATTTCATAATAAAATCACTAAATGAGAAAATATTAGAGATTCAAAATATATATGGAATCCAAAATATGGTGGAAATGATCACCAAGATGATATTTGAAAAAAATATTAGGCAACATCAGGCATCAGTGGGACTTGGAAAACTATAAGGATAATCGAGAAACATGACATGTTCTAAAAAAGGAAGTTAAATTTACAAATATTTTGAGAGTTTTTAAATGTTCCCAAAGACAATTCATCATGTGGTAGATTGTTGGGAGGTGAATTCTCTTTGATATCACTAGAAATTCATTCAATGAAACTTCATTATTTGGAAATTTGTTAATAGAAGGTAGTGTTACTTGGTGTGTTGACAATAATAGGATGACGTCATAAGTTGCATCATGTCCACGAAGGGTTTTTATCTTATGATTGATTTATGATGTACTGTTTAAGGTTCATAAGTTCAATGAGTATGGGGCTACTAATTTGGTACTCCTGATGAGGTGGTCAAATTTTTTTGATTAAGCTTACTAAGGTGGAGGTTTTACTAATTCAACTAGTAGAACATATTATATAATTTTATGGGACCTCAACAATAATATATATTATTCTAGATTTGCCCTATTTTTTGTGTTAAGGGGTTAGTGGGGATTACTTAAGCATTAGTAATCCATTATTAATCTCTTATGTCTTCATGTGAATTCAAAGTAAGCATCTGTGTTTCTCATATGCATATTGGGATCATTTTTCAAAGAAAATTAATCTAATATGTCATTCAATTTTTAAATTTATTTCCAATGAATTTCATTTTTTACCTTGAATGTATATTATTTTTATATTCTGTGAAAAGGTTTCCATTGTCTAGTGAGCAGGATGAAAAGTCTACCAACTTTTGGTACACCCATTCATAGGGAGATAACTTTGGAATGTTTCATTTACACTAAATAGAGATTCTAGTTTGTATTGTTTAAGTTACTTAACATATTGATTCTAATGGTTTCATCAGACTTATAGGGCGTTCAAGAGAAGATCCATCCCAAAAATTGTTTTCATAAAAATATTTTAAGAATATTTAACGAAACTCAGCATAAGAATTGATCTATCACATCATATATGATAAACCACAAGATCAGACTAATATTCACTACACTATTGTGTAATGTTATCTAAATACATTTATATGTAATAATTATAACACATCTATGTGATCATATGATAAAATGATTCACTAAAATATGTAGTCAGTAATATTATAAAATAAATCAATTTTGGATAATGGTGAGATTTTAGAATCATATTCCTAATGTAAAAATACATTAAATAATTCAAAAATCATAACTTATTAGCACAAAATGTTATTTTGCAAGCTTAATTTTTATAATTATATTTCCTTATATATTTATCCTCATCATCCTTGAAATCCTTTTGACCAAATTTCACCTTTAAATCAATATAACTGTTTACATTTATACTAACCAAAACAGCCAAAACTATTTTAGGAGAAAGGGAAACCATTTGGTATATTATGTGAATATAATTATTTATAGTTTTCTTTACCATCATACCCTAATTCTTTTATAGTTTTGATTAAAATCTACTCTATAAAAATATTGGATTAATACTCTTGGGAGGTAGTGATATTTACATTCTCACATTAATTAAATTCAACTATTTATATTTTTCTTTAGAATCAATTATCCTAATATATTGAGGATATAGATGGAATATCACTTTAACTTTATACTATTTTACTATTTTATTTTCTAATATTTTAAATTCTATATGTTCGAACATACTCTCACTGTCCTCATAGACACTATATTTTTTTCAAAACAGGTATTCTAAAAATTAACTCAAACCCTTTTAAGAAAGGAATATAATGTATTTCATTTTAGTAAGAATATTTAACAAATGAAATATTATCCTTATATAAAACATGTTATTTATGTGTTCTAATAACCTTCAACATGAAAGGAAGACCTTAAAATTTAAATCGATGTGTGGAAAACCCATATTACCTTATACAAAACTTTTTTATCCTTGATTAAACAATAATTTTCTTTTCTTATCAAGAATGTAATTAAATTTTGATGAATCATATGTGTATCAAAAATATTATCTCATTTATTAAAAAAAAAATTATAGCTCTACTTAGGAGAAAAAATCGAGAAAAACAAATACACATAAAAAAACTCATCTTATCATGAAGTGTTCCTTGCATCCTAGCCTTTAATTCAGAAACCTATTAATTTATTAAATCAATTTAAAATGATAAATTCATCATTTAATTATGAAATAATATATATTTACCACATTTTTAGAACATACAAATGGTATCATATAAACTTTAGAATCTAATAATTTAATTATATAAAAGTTATAACAAGGGTAGAATCTCTATAAGAATAATTTTGATCCTTTAGTTATTCTATATAATTATTTATCCATTGTCCAATTTTTCCACAATGATAAAATAGTCCATGCTTCTTCATTTTACAGATTAACTGATTGCGTGGAATCTACATGACCACATTCCTTTCCTTAATTGAATAAAACTACCCTTTTTTTTATACCATCAACATGGAACATGACCCCAAATTACCCTTTTCATACTAAATTATCCATAACTTTTTGAGGAGTTCCACTAAGGGTATACTAAATTAATTTATATTTAAATTAAAAAAACAATTGAAAACTTTTTTATAATGATTTAAAATGAAATATATTGAAATGTCATGTTTATGAGGTGAATCTAACCTCTCCAAACCATTAAATTACCAAATCAAATTCAGTACACGAGTTCAGGATGAGGATCCTTCTATAATTTTTCTTAAAAAATAAGTATTGACACGTCATTCCTTTCATATACATATTTTATTGTATAGATCATTTTTGGGTGGTCTATCATATTTTTAGCATCCATAGACCCGCCTTTCTTATGAAACAAATACTCCAAACTTACAATCAAAAGTTTTCATAAATATATTGAACCCTTTAGATACTTATCATTGAAACCTAAATATATGTATGGAATTCCATTACCAGGTTGTTTATTTTGTATTTTATATCACAACACAATTAATTTTTCTACTTTCTTTAGAACTATTCTCATGTTCTGCTAAAGATCAATAAAATTACATTAATTCATTTTTTATTTATCCTAGAGTAAAATAAGGGTTAATCTTATTGATGATTCTATTTAACTACAAGAAAATCTTTTAACAATTGAGTATCAATTTATATTACCATTTAAGAAGTATTTTCATTTAATGGGATCCCACAAAAATGATGATACATTTTTTCAATTCTTTATATATATTGGTGAACCAATATCCATTTTTAATTATGACATAAACTAGTTTGAGTATTTAAATAATACATAACTGTATATGGTAAAAAACACTTGTTAACCATATCTTATATGACTATTGGATAGTCAAGTGAACAAAACTTTATATAATCCATTATATAGATAAAAAAATTCTTATGGTTTCCTTATCATCAGGGTTTCCTAGACATGTTAAACCTAAAATAAAATGAAAAAGGTTGATCATAATCATTAGGATCACCTCTTCACTTACTTTCCATACACATGGTATTGTAGAGGAACTCAGAATTGGCACAACCTGCCTAAATAAATTATTGAGGTCTTGAAAACTACAACATTTTTAGGATTATAACACTTAGTATTTTTATGGGTATTTAATTCAACCATATTATCTCACGTCATTTCTATTATATATGCATTATTCTAACAATTTATCTTTGGAATATTATTCCCTTCACCAAATCATTATGTTGAATCTATATTATCATGAATCCTTTTACAAAACACAAAATTTGTGTTAATAAACCAATAATTGAATCAAATCATATTCATACATATCAATATTCATTTAACACATAGGGTATATGAACTCATAAAATAAAGGTTTATCATTATTTGAGATTGTGAATCCCAACATGAGCAATCCTAAAGTGATAAATAATCAACTCCCAACTTTCTAGAACAAGGTATATCTTCCAAGAAATCTAGATCTATAACCCCAAATCCCTCTCCCTGAGGAGACTTTACAAAAGATATAATCCATCAAATCATAATAAAAACACCTAATATGTATAAAATATTTAGAAAAACTAATTTCAATCTAATAATTGTAACTAAAAACTGAGTTCGTGGTAGATGAAAAATAAATCTTTTATTGTGATTCCTAGCATATAATTTAAGGCTTCAAAATTTTTAAAAAACATATTATCACAAAAACATAGGCATATATATTTATAACATTGAATAATCTTGGTAATAACCTTTTCTGATAAAAAACATTTCAAACAGTTAAATAAGATATGG
The DNA here is from genome assembly GCA_963277665.1 of Viscum album. NCBI lineage: Eukaryota > Viridiplantae > Streptophyta > Magnoliopsida > Santalales > Viscaceae > Viscum > Viscum album. The sequence goes on from OY728150.1 coordinate 1,516,147,368, forward strand.
TTATTTCTGAATACTTCATTAATAAAATCTTATAACTATAATTACATATAAATGAATATAAATATTTAAAATTAATTTACAATAGGAACTATTCATATTATCTTTTATATAGAAATTAAATTAACATATATGAAACTATTATGTAGTAAAACCCTTTATTATTTTTACTTTCAATTACTTAAATAGTTTATATTATAAAAATATCTTATTTTGATATTATTTAAACCTTTAATCCTATCGATATATCAATACGCTTTTGATGAGATTTAAATATTTTCTAGTTAAATCCAACTTTTGATTTGTATTGGTCAAATTAATTATGAAAATTTTAAAATATAAATATAAACAATGTTTTTTTAAAAATTTTTTATTTATAGACATTTTATAAATAATCCATTATTAATAATAAATAAACTCATTATATATAAAACATAAAATAATTCCATATAATATTTAAATTTTATTTAATATTAACTCTTAATATTAATGAATGTTTATTAAATTATAAAAAATAAATAAATAAATAAATTTACATAATACTTTTTAAAAATTATATATATAATGACATGTTATTAATAACCAATTTAAATAAAAATATTCAACTCTGAAACATTTCTAATGGGTTTTGTTAGAGTTTAATAAAATGTATGAAATAAATTATAAGTTATTAAAAACCCTTGTCTAAGGATATTTAGGGAAGAAAATACGAAACTATGTAAAATATTAAAATGAAAAAAACTGTGAAACATGTGTACAATAAACAATAGATCCACTCCATTATTCTTGATCTCCTACGGATGAGTTTCAGAGGGATCACAAAGTGTATAAAAATATTCCCACCTCTGAATTGTATCCATGGATTGAATGAATCATATTTCATACATGAATTATTCTCATTTCACCCTGATGTACTACTATTTCAGCAAGTAATGGAAGAATAAGAAATATAGAAACTTATCTTGAGGAGTTGTTCATACTTATGAGGATCTCAATTCACACCCAAAAATCCATCATATAGAAGTACAGTTTATAAATACCTCAAGGAATCTTCCCAATAATGAAACAATTTATTAATTCGTTTATAACACATGTATTAATTCCATACCTCATTAATTTATTATATATGTGAATTCATTTAACTCTAATTAATTTCAACTTATGAAACAATATCTATAAATGATAACCAAGGTGGATGATTGATCCGCTTTCCAACCAATACTACCAATGTAGGCAGTATAATATATATATGTATATATAACCCATTATGCATAAAAATAAAAAAAATTAATGCAATCCCTAATATATATATATATATAATATATATATATATATGATTTTCTAGGGAATATATCTCTTTCTTTCATCCACTTTCACTAAATCCTATAAGACATTGTGTCATTTAACTTATATTTTATCATATATAATATCTTTTAAAACCATATCCAAAACACTTTTTTAAATCTATCATTAAACTCTTCTTGTATAATGTCACATGAAATATCTTTTGAATATCCACACAAAAAACGTTTTGATTTATTCTAAAAAACATCTAGAGTATCTCTATGAAAAAATATAAATCTACATTCAATCAACCACAAAGTGTAAACTCATTGGAATGTATAGCATTGACAAAAAAATATGAATATCTAGATCCATTAGTGTAACAAAAAAGTGACATATAGCAATGTTTCAATGCAACTCAAGCTATAAGTGGATTTGGAGTGATCTTTTTAAAGAACATGGATCTTTATACCTGTTTCCACCCATCTTCATCATATAAATACATGAATTATCATATGTTCCCCTTCTCTAAGAAACCTAGTGACCTTGGGGTACAAAACATGTCAGTCCCATATTGCTAACCCATTCTTTTGAATCTATGAGTCTATACTGAACTAGTTGATGAATACATAACATGTCATTCATCCTTCTAGATAATCTTGTCACATGTCACTTATCAAGATATATATATATATATAATATCTGCGTCCACTTGCACACTCCCACAGTCTCTCTCAATCAAGTGCACATATGTCTTACTCATCATATGAGTTGAAAAATCCCATCACGGACAATCTCTAGTCGATTAAATGATCAATAACAAAACCAATGAAACACATATCAGTTAAGAAAATTTGAAGGTTTGCGTAAGTAGGTTATCAATGTATGAATGTTCTCATGCTTGTTTTGTCACCCACCTTAGGTATTGGGGAATAAAATATGATCCATGCACCCATATTATACCAAAGACATCTCTGTATGATACTCTATATGGTATACATAGCAGGTAATCTAGTGAAGATAAAAAAATATATTCTTTGTTTTGTGCCTCAAGAGTATATTATGTATATCTATACAATAATCATACTCATGAAAACATTAACATTTTGTTAAAACCTATAATACTCCATGGTGAACATCATTTAGGGATAAACTAAAATTCATACATTCAAAGAACAGTTAAAATTTCACATTACTATGAATATATTTATATATACATTTATATATATAATGTAAAAAAATAAAATGGATTTTTCCTTTAGTATGGTACATTTTAATATTTTTATACTCTCAAAGAATATTAAAAAAAACAAACATAAATATTGGTTTATTATATCATATCTGATAAACTATCATATCAGCCTCATGTTTGATATAATTTCTAGGTTTTGTTAACACATTAAATTATATTTAATTCATGCCAAATCTCTATGTGACCATCATATAAAACCCTCAAATTGAACTCTTTAATGAGGAAAATCTATGAAGTAATCTAGTTTGAATAATAATGATATATAGGAATCAAATTCTCAATTGTTTAAAATTTTAATATATTCAATGTTAAAATCATAAAATTTTATGATGTTAACTTATGTTTCATACTAAGAACTATTTTTAAGTTCATCTTCATCATCCTTGGAACCACATCCCTTCAAATTTTTTCTTAGAGTTAATGTAACTACATATATTATTGTTTAATAATTAATTTTAACTATCTTAAGATATTAAGAAAATTTCACATTATTATGCTTAATAATGTAACTATTTGTATTTCTCTTTACCATTATACCATATTATATATTAATATTTCAATTTTAATTGAATTTTCATTCCAAAAAGTACAGTACATCAAGAAAAAGTGATACCCACTTTTAATTGGAAACTATGTGTAACACTTTAAATGCTCCTTTACCATCATATATATTAAACATTTTATGATATTATGTGAAAAAATATATGAATTTCGATTAGTATTATCCTTTATTTTTTAAATTTGAAATTATACAAGTCGAAACATACTCCCAATAGCATCTTATATTGTATATTCTTTTTAGAATATCTTTTTATGACACAAAAACACTTTTATATTTGAAAATATCATTTATATCCTTTTAGTAGGAATATTTAAAAATAAACTATTTTTACATATCATATATGGTAATATATTATTTAAAACATTTTAATTTGATAAAAATACATTACTAAAATATACAACTGATGGATAGCTGGAAAACATTACCACGTATTTTAAATAATAATTGTATAACCATTTTATCTGAGATAAAACAATTTTATCCATCTCTTCATCTAAAAACATTGTATATAATTTTATGAATCATAAAAAATGTGTATCAAATTAATCAACTCATACTTGTTAATAACATATTTATAAAAACAACATTCTCTTATCACATAATGCAAAAGAGATGATGATACACATATTTTACTTAGATTATTCTAAGCTTGATAAAATCCTTTATATTCAAATCCTTGATGTAGTAAATATATAATTTATCACATGAATATAACATATATTTTAGATTAATTATTCCTATGATTTTTAACTTCTATATATTTATAATAATATGTATAATATACATTTAGTATCACATAAAATTCAAAATGAACAATTAATTTCCATAACATTCATACATGGCATGTAAATTTGAAGGAGTTTCCTAAAAATTTTATGGTATATCTTGGATAATTCAATCAAATTTAAATATCACTATTACTCATGATAACCATAAGTTTAAATAATCTTGATTTGAATCTTAATGAATCGTTTTCAAACATTTCAACAAACATTTCTTCTTCAATTTTTAACTTTTACCTACTTGTAAATCATATAGTTATCTATAACATAGACATCATATGACTAATACCAATATATTCCTAACACTTTGATAATATCAGGTAATTTTTCTTTTAGTTAAATTATATTTTAGGAACATTTCCATATATGACAATAGGATAAAAGCCCTTACCAGAACAATCCATTTTTATTCTCCATTAAATCATGTTATAGAACTGAAAAAATAAAAAAAATGTCTATAAAAAATCATATCTCATTTTATAAATAAGTAATTTTTTTCATGTTCTTCTCAAAATCAAGATGAGATAAAATTAAAAATTTATTTATATAAACATTAAAATATTATGTAAACCTTTACTCTTATAAATAATTTAGTATATAAAATTATATTGAACATCATTGGGCATACCCAATCATATTCAGTTAGTAGAACTAAAATTAGAAATGTATCTAATCATATCGAGTACATGAGTGGGGACTAATATTCCTTTTTTTAATTTTTATTTAATTAATTTGGAGCCTTAAATAAATAACTCAGTGTTTCCATAAAAATATAGATTCACTTTTTAAACAACATTAACACTTGGTTACTATAGAAGGAACCATTATGACACATTTCTTTTTCTTTAATAACTTCTCATAAATTAACAAAATTTTGTGAGAACTATGTTGATGTAACAGGTCTTAAGAGTTTGGTTCAATATTTTTCTCCTTAGTAAGGATTGATCCCAAATATTTTCTTCATAATAATGATGATATTATCTTCAATGGAAGATTTTATCAAAAGAGTGTCATCTTTTATGACTCTTGAATATATACATATATTAAATGGGCTCCCACTAAATGATCAACCCTTATAAAATTCATCATAACCATTACTATCCCAAGATCCCAATTTCAATAAGAAATGGGTCTATTAGGGTATTCATCTCATCATATAATTATCTTGGAAGGGAAACAATCAAATTGTAATGAACTTTATTTTGAGCCAAGGTATAATTCCAAGGGAATTTGAATTTTTTCATTTATTTCATATTCCATTATTTTAACTAAGATTTAAAACATAATTTTGTGATTTGTAAAACATCAATGTGTTTTTTTAGAATTGGGTAAAGTATCGTGGGGCCCTCGGGTTTTTTATTGAGTTTCTGGAGCTTTGGGACCGAAAAATTAATGGTTTGGAAGGTCTGCACAGGGCACATGATTTGTCTGAAACTGTATAGCCATCAATAGATTATTGTGTGGCCTGATTTGTAGAGAATATGTTCCATGCATGCTCTACACATGATTTATCCAAATAGTTCACCTATCCCACTTGGTTAGTTCTATTCATGGAGTAACATAAAACCATTCATCACACAGTTAGTGCACTGATAAGGAAAACCATGTGGCACAATCATGCCAGGTGGGTTACTAAGGTAGTGGGTTCCGCGTGGTTGGTGTATGGTTTTGAAAAACTGTGTGGCTATACTATGTGACCCATTTTTTACGATGAAACTAAATTTTTACCATTAATAAAATTATAAAACCTATTTCCATATTTCTTCTTCTCCCTCCATCAACATGAAGCTCCTACCAGAACCTTTGGGTTATCCTTCTCCCTATTCTAGGAATGATGATATCTCTTATGTATGTCATCGGTTTCGAGCATCACCGGTCCCTATAGAATCATCTTCATAATATCTTCATTAATTTTTTCTATTCCTTGTTTTTTAACACTAGTGTTATTTATGTGTGAGATAATTTTTTCTATTTTCTAGGAAAATGTTAGATTCGTCAATTTCTTCCAAACCTGGATGAATCAGACCTCTATATTGGATAAGTGGAAAATCCTAAGAAAAAGGATGGTGTTCTATGGATTTTATCTAAAATTTCATTATTTTATATGTACTATCATTATGCCACATGCTGGCCTTTTCCAATTGTTTTTTAATTGGTTATTTTATATTAAATTGATCAACGCACCATAATACATGCCTTTGAAACCCTATGTAGTTAATTAGAGGCGGTTGATCACATTTATGGAAACCCCTTTAGAGTTTTTAGTATAATTTTTCCATTTTTGGTAAATTATATTTTTCTCAGAATGTCTTCTATGAATTTTTCAAAGATCAATAATGATTATACACCTTATAGAATTTGGACCAAATGATAATGGAACCTCTTATTATAATTTTTAATTTTAAAAAGGGAATTACTATGTATGGTAGCTTCCTAAAAGAATCTCCTTTGGTAAAATTAATTTTGATTCTTGAATGAAATTCATAATTGTTATAAATTAATTGTTTTTGAACAATGGCATGTTTTTTTATAATAAAAAACCCTGTGATGAGTTGTGTTGTATTCAAAATTAAAAAGGGATGATTTGTGATTTAAATCGTGTATGGAATTATGGAATTGTGATTTTTTATTCCTTCTGTTATTATTAAAATGTGGCATGATTAGTCCATGACCACTAATGGTAGTGTTAAATAGATTTTTCCTTTATAATTGTTTATTGAATCGATGAACCTTCTATGTGCTTTTCATGTCTTATAAATGGAATAGATTTCTTAATAAATAGTATTTTATCAAGTGGGTAGATGCCCAATTGAAAATGAAAAATCCTAAGAGTCTCTTCCACCTCATTAAATAAATTACCATGCATTTTTTATTAAATAATGTGTATTAAATGGAATGTATTATCATGATGGAATAGATTCCTTAAATGATTATAAATGTTTTATTGAAATGAATTGATTATAATGAACTAAATGATTTATTATGGTTTGTATGCCTTAAAAATTAAATTATTCAATAGAAATGGATTTTATAGGATTGAAATGCCAAACCATTAAATTAATTTGTGTAAATACTATAATTAAAATGTGATTTCCCTAATGTTATTTGTGTCTAATATATATAGATCACGAGATTTACTGCTTCAAGGATCCCGTTATAATTACTAATATTGTTATTATATGATTAGACATTGATATAGTCCATGGAATAATGGTAAGGTATCTGTTTAAGATGGAGGAAAATCATGATCCCTTACATCGGGTGTTGAGTCATGGTGTCTCACACTATTAATACTATATTTGATTGTGGGTTGAGGCACCAAACTCTCTCTTTAGAGTGATGACATGAAGTCTCACTCTCCATACGGAGAGTTGTGTGTGACTTATCATACTCTATTGGGATTTCAGTCATGTATCATGTTTCTAGAGCTTCTAGAATCGTTTAGACTGTTTATGGATATTTGAGTTACACCTGATCCAGCAAACAACTAGTATTCCAGGTATATGTCCATTATCATGGGGATGAAATTGATCTATATAAATGGATGTAATATATAAATAATATATATATAATTATTAATATATATATATATAAGATTATTGATAATAAATTTCAATCCAACTATGAGTCGAAGTAGGAAGTTAAACAAGGATTCCTTTTAGAACATGAGCAGACTGTTGTATATTTATTCAGTTTTGTTTATTATTCATATTACAAAAAACATCTTTATTTTTTATTCACATACTGGATTCAGTTGTAGATATCATGTGTATTAACCTATTGGCATTTATATCTCACACCCTACTTGGGAATCTATTATACTAGGCTACATGAGTAGATTCTTATGTTTACAGGACCATGGAATTTTTCATGAGCTATCATTCTTACACCTAAGTGTTAGGAGAACATGTTTGATATGGGGCTCAAGATTCTCATGGATTATCCATTGGGAAAATTATTTCCTTTTTTATAAATTTATTATACTATATCACGTTGCATGTCGTATATCTACTTCTTTAGTTATGTATCATCATTTGGACATGCATGCATTCTTGTTATCGACATTGGTCGTCCTTTGTATTTAGTTGTTATTATTTTTCTTCAAATTCTCTCTCATTAATTTCTTACCACTTCTAGTGTTGTATCTTATTTATTATTTCATCATTTACCACGTTTCTAATATGATCATGAGAGTATAGACTCCCCATTATCACCTTCTTAGACACTCACTACAAGTCGGCAGTCACTGGGCTTTGGGGATGAATGCCTGAGGCTATGTGACCAATCAATTTGGTTACCATTCTAGTGGTCAGTTGGGTCGAGTGATTACACAGTGGTATAAGAGCCTTAGTTTTCATTTTTATTACTTTTATAGATAGGTTGAAAGGAAACTAAGAATGTGTCTCTTATGGGTAAATAATTTTGTCTTGGACTGATCACCCGACCTAGGTGGAAAATTCAAACAGACCATGGCTCAGACTGTTTTCATGTTGTTTTCTATTAAAGTAGATATTATTTCACCTTGAGTGAATGGTTTATTTTCATATACTTATTTTTTTATGAATTTATCTTATTTTCCTCTTTGCTTGATATTTAAAGGTTTAAGCATTACATGAATCTTTATAGGCACATAGAGGTTCACATGTCAAGCATATTCCATGTAATATAGTTTCATTAGTAGGTCAAACATTGACATTGATTTTTATCCTTGTGTGATATTCCATGCTATTTTAGTTCTTTATAATTATAATTTATATAACATGATTAGGCTTTTTTATCATGTTAGTCTTGATCTATTATTATATGTCATTATTATCATTTATTATTGATTTTCAACTGTGTTATCTTGTTGTGATAACACGCTAGTTTTTATTTTGATATGCGTAAATGGTTTAATGGATTGAATTTATGGGTTGTCAATAAATGGGAACCAATTTTTAGTTGTATGGTGTGTGGGGCCATGTAATTTGGAAAATTTAACCTGGTAACTTGAACCATCATTTGATCTCTTCATATATATCCAGACTATTTTCAAAATATAAAGGATAATAAAGTTCAATTTCCAAGTGAAATGATTTTTATTTATGGGAGACTAATTTCTGACCTATAAAGTGTATGGGAGCTTTATGTATTGGTTTATGGACACCCATATAACTTAATTATTATATATATGATCATGGTATATTTTTAAAATTCATTTAAATTAAAATGTTGTAGAAGTTAAAATTTAAAAGTGATTTGGCTTCAATTAAAAGGGAGATCTGTAATATATAAGGTGAGAAGGGAATTTATAGGTTCGGGATAGAAACCCACGTAATAAAACTGTCAAATATATTGACAATATATATCTTGGAATGGTTATAAATTTATAATCTTTTTTTATCATAAATGAGTTGCTTCTTTAATGCTTAACTAGAACCAAGTTGGTCTTTTGAGGAATTTTTCATATGAGATAACATGGTACAGGTGTTTTAAAACATTGATGAATAAAAAAATCTATTGGGTTTAATTTTAATGAACCTAGGTTGGTTAAATGGGATCCTTTTGGGTCATCTTATCTATTAAAAAGGAATTTATATTGTAAATTTCCTAATAAGGATGGGATGACAATAAATTATTAATGATTAAAAAATTAAGGTTGTTTAGACTGTCCAATATTTCTTCGATTCTTTGGTTAAATCCTCTTCCAAGTACTTTAATTTGTAATTGGTACTTGATTATTAGTTTTAAATATTTTAAATTAATAAATTTAGAATTTGAATCAATATAATGATTTTAAATGGAAATTAATGAGATATACATTGTTTAAATACCTCGTGTAAGGATAGTTTAAATATCTCCATGAGTATCCTTGGAATAAAAACATGAGCATTTTTTGTATATCCTTATCCATTTTAGTAATGGATTAAATTATGGACTCTTGATACTAGTGACTTTCCGTTTGGCATGACCTCATGATAGGTTCTACACTTGTGCTTTTGTAAGGGTCGAGATTGTGGTAGGTATCACCCATAGAGTAAAATTAATTGCTAATTTCTAAAATCTTAATTATTTTTAGTGTCTTTGGGGTGTTGTCCCCATTTGGACTTTTGGAATTTTGGATTCTTGATGATACCCTAGTTTGGATAGGTTTTCATGGTATCTTTGACCCTGGATACGGACATGAGCATCGATTAATGCTCTGTTTTTAATGATTAGACATGCTAAGGGCATAGTTGACTGCTTATTAGGTCCTGAGACCATCTTCTTATATCCTTCAGTGAATTGGGAGGTTTTTAACATTTTTTAAAATTGTTTGGAATAACATTTCTTGATCTAGTTTTTTTCATGTAAAATCTAATACTTTAATGAAAAGGACAGATAAGCCTGTTAGTATTATCCAAGATGTTATGTTTTCTTCAAAATACCTAGGTAGTATAAATTGATAAATGTGGTACCCATTGTTTTTCTAAATAATGTAATGAACCGGTTGAGTTCAGTGGAATCATTGAGCCTTGTGATGTTGAGTACAGTATCAGTTCATATCCAGAGTAGAGTGATCTAGGAGACTAAAGAATTCAAGTACATTCTAATGCTTAGGATGAAATTCCAAATGATCGAGTGTTGTGACATGTCGGTCATTTGGTTTTGGGTCTCATTCCAAATTATCTGAGGTTCTCATGTTGCGATCACGACTAGGAAGGGAAACACATGTGTGTTTAAGGTGAATATGACCTAATACAAATGTGAGAAGCTAGTATATCCCTTGTTTTGATGACTATGACACTCCTAAGGTGGGAATAATATCATTGGATCTTTTCAATTCGTTTCCTTCTAAGTTGAAGGTTCATATCCAAGGAGTATCTTGGGAAATTGTCTGTTTTTTTTAATACTCCTGAGGCTTGCGAGTAGGAATGTTGTCGGTTCTTGATTAGAAGCATAAAATTTCTAAGAATGGGTGTGTATGTAACCCTCAGATATATCATTGCTCATGGATGGACTTTTGTTGTAATGGTGGAACAATCATGGAATTCCTTGGGTGGTAAGGGCATCATGGTTCGGTTGATGATGTGTCGGTAGGTTAATCCAAGATTCTTTCAGGGAGTTAAACGGCAGTGGTTCAACTGCCTTTACATTTATCATATTTGAATCCTATTAGTGTACTCTTCATTGATACAAGAGCATATAACCTTTCTTGACATTGTATTCGGTGTACTGAGAGAGCTTCATTCTTCTAATGCGATAAAGATTTAAAATTACATGGGATTTTTTGGGTGGTTTTCATAGTTTTTCATGCTAGATACATGGTTCATATAATGGAGATGTTATTTTTGAATAAAATATGGGTTCTTGTGTAGGAATGCCTCAGATGGACCCCTAGACACCAACCAAAATCTTCTAACGTGATTGTCAGGTGGATGCTTCTCTTGGATTATTCAATGTTTTTATTTTGTTGTATTAGCCTTTTACATCATCTCTATTATAAACATATAGTATGAACCACATTGGGTTAGTTTCTTAGACTCTAGTTGAGTAAATATGAGGTTATCCCAGACTTGATTTCAGACTCTGAAGTTATGCTTAAAGGGAAATGTTTCTAGGTGATAAAACTGGACTACACCCTTGTTGGTGCTCTGGAATGGCAGTTTAAATGAAAAGATGATGGTTCAAACAAAGAATGTCAGCAGAAGTCAGGTATGATCATTGGTGAACTTTCTCATGGTAAATGGAGGATGTTTATAAGAAGGATTCATGGATTAGTTTGAAATATGTTGGTTGTTGAAGCTGAGAATTCTTGGATTTGGTCAGATGGAGGTGGCTTGACTCGTTATACTTCTTCTCCAATGTATACATTGAAATGGAATAATTTTAAAGAATGCATCCAGGATAAGGTGGGTGCGGTTTTAAGTTTGATTGGGTATTTCATGTAAATCTTGGATGACCTGCTTTGGTTGGTCAATCATAATTTTATCATTCCTTTCCAAGAGGCCTACGATACAACCTTAGAAGAAATCGTGTTTTCCTTATTAATGAAATCATTCATGGAGAATCATTAGAATTCCTAGAGTCATTCTTTGTGATGATTTTCTGACTGTGGAGGTAACATGGCTCAAAATTGGTCCCTTCTTAGGTTAAATCCTATAGTGGGAAGAACCATTAGCCTTAAGATTAAAGAAACATGTAGGTGATCGTGTATCTAGATAAACAGAATTGGGTAATCTCTGTTTAAGTGTTTCAATAGGATAAAGATAAATGTCCTAGGTTTTTACATCTTATGTTCTTTATTTTTATGAAATGATTGAATATGTGTTCAGTGTTTGGGAATGTAATGCGACCATTTTAATTATAATTCAAGAACCTTGTAGGTTGAGTGATTTCTTCATTATTCCTAAAGTCTTCTCAGGGATGAGAAGTTCTATGGTGTATAGGTTGTAATGAATGATGTTTTGAGCCAATGTAGAATTCAAATCGAATTTATTTTGGCATTTACTGGATGGTTCATTCATTAAACTGATATTCAGAATGTAATTCCATGTGTTGGGACACATCAATGTGATATTCTTAAACATTGGTAACTTCCCAACAGGTCCCTTGAGTGTTTAATTCAATTTCATTATCATCTTCCCATGAAAATCAATGGTTTCCAAGGTATGAATAGGGCACATGGTTCGTCTAAAACCGTGTGGCCTCATCATCAAACCATATAGCCTGATTTGAGGAGAAGAAGTGCCTGAAATGGGTGGTGCACGGTTTACCCAAATGGTGCCCCTAGCCCAAAAAAATAGTGCTATTTAGGTAGTATCCTCACACTATTCATCACATATATGGCTTGTGGTTAAGGTAAAACATGCATCAAAACTATGCAATGTGGGTTTCTTAGGTAGTGGGTTCCGCATGGTTGGTGCACGGTTAAGCCAAACTATGTGGCCAAACCGCACGTCCTAGTTTTTATAGTGAAATTACTTTTTTACCCTTATTGGGTTCTTAAAAGATGTTTTCTTATTTATTTCTCTCCGTCCATCTACATGAAGCTTCTCAAGGAACCCTTGGGTTTTACTCCACCCTATTCTAGGTATGATGATATCTCCTCTGTCAATCATTGGTTTTGAGTGCCATTGGTCCCTATGGATTTCTATCAGTAATATTTTCATTCCTTTTCTTCAATAACCCATTTAGTTTGGAATATGATGTAGTATTTTGGTGTGAGATCATTTACCCTATTTTATTGTAAAACAACCATTACCTCGAATTACTCCAAGCTAGACTAAATAAGTCTTCAATATTGGATGAGTGGAATTTACTAATAAAAAGTAGGTGGTCTATGGATTTTTACAAAATCTCTTTTTCTTTTTAATTAGTTTCATTTCACCACACCCCAACCTTTTTCAGAAATTTATTTATAATTGCTTTTTCCATATTATATTGATCTTCACACCTTAATTCCTTCCTATGAAACCATTTTTTGTTAATTAGAGGTTTTTGATAAAATTTATGGACACCCATTGGGTGTTCCAATTAGAATTACACCTTTTAGATAAATGTTTTTATATCCATAATTCTGTCTAAGCATCCAACATAGATTAATGATTAAATTTCCACTTATATGTGTTGGCCCAAATGATAATAGCACCTTCTATTTCCATGTTGAATCTTAAAAATGTATTTTATATGTAAGGTAGCATTATAAAATGATCCCCTTTAGTAAAATGAATTATGATTCTTGAATTACATGAATAATTTTAATAAATTATTTTTTATGAACAATGTCAGGTTTTTATAATAAAAACACCTTGGATGATGTGTCATTTATTTGAAACAAAAAAGTAATATTTGGTGCTTTAAATCATGTTTTTCCTTATTAAATTGTGTGTTCCTATTCCTTCCATTATTATTGAAATGTGGCTTATTTAGTCCATAACCTCTAATGGTAGTTTTATAAAGTGTTTTCCATTATAAATGTTTATATAATCCAGAACCATTTAAGTTATTGTAATGTCTTATAAATCAAATGATATGCTTATTAAATGGTATTTTCCTACCAAGGTAGATTCCCAATTCATAGTGAAACATTCCACGTTTCTCTTCATCCTCGTAAAGTAAGATACCATGATTTTTTAATAAAATGGAATATATTAAATGAAATAGATTATCATGATTTAATACCTTCCATAAACAATTTTAAATGATCTAAATGAAATGTCTTGATTATAATGTATAATATGATTCATGATGGTTTGAATTCCATGAATGAATTAAATGGTTGAATAGAAATGGATTGTAAATGGTGGCATGGACATGGAGTTCAGTGCAATCTCATACAATCTATAATTTAAATGTGATTATCCTAATGTTATTTGGATTTAATAAACGTAGAGAATGAGAGGTAATTACTCATGGATCCAGTTATATTTACAATTATTATTTTATTATTACACATTGATATTGGTCATGGAATGATGGTATGGGATTGTTGGGCATGGAGGAAAATCACACTCCCTTACATTGAGTGTTGATTCATGGCGTCTCACACCATTGATATTATGTAGGATGTTTCACTGAGGAGCCACACTCCCTACATAGAGTAATGACTTGAAGGCCCACTCACTATCTTGAGTTTTGTTCATGAGGTTTAACAATCTATTGGGATATAGGGAATGTAGCATATTACTTGAGATTATAGGATCTTTTAGACGGGTTACCGATTTCTTGGTCACTTTCGGTCTATCCAGTAGCTTGTATTCTAGGTATATATCCATTAGCTTCATCACTCACATATACTACATTGTTGGATTCAATATATAACTAAACAATATATATAATCATTAACATATATATGGTTTCTTAGCATACATTTTTTTCTATCCATGATCTGAAGTAGGTAGATCCGACAGGTTTCCTTCAGGAACCCGAGCGTGCTATTTTTTATTTATTCAGTTTTGTTTAATATTCATATTACATGAAAAATTATTTATTTATTATTCATGGAATGGATTTAGTTGTAGAAACCAATGGTGGTAACCTGCTTGAATTTATATCTCAACCCCTTCTTCGGGGGCCATTGTGAAGGACCCCGAGACACCCTGAGAGGGGAGGGGTGAATCAGGGTGTCAACATTTCTTTTAAAATGATGGATCTTGTTCCCACATTTATAGAAACTATTTTAACCTATATGATGGATATGAGAATAAATAAAACATTCACATGAAAAGATATGACACAACACTTTTTACTTGGTTCACCACTAAGGGCTACGTCCAAGGAGCATACACCAACAGGTTATCGGTCATACCAAATTCCACTATGCTTCACGTGTTGTGGCTTACAATGGTTTGAGAATAGTCACTCTGTCTCAGGCTCACTGCCTTTACAAAAGTTCAGGGATATCTCACTACGTCCCTCGGGTCACTCCTGTAGACTCCCCCTGGCTCACTGCCTTTGGTGAAGACCCACTCAGTTTATAGACGTGAAGGTCACTTCATCATTACTAAAGAATACATCCTCTGGTGTATGTAGATGCTCTGTTGAATTTCAACTTCCACATGTATAATAATGTCCACCTGTAGACAAGTCTCTCTTTTCACCAAAGGTATCGGGAAATATTTTAGCTTTCGCGCAGCCCCAGAAATACTGGTTTACTTCAACCACACCTGGTGCTCTTCTCCAGGCCTGGCGCGCATGTTTCAAGATAGTGTGCAAGTATCGGTGTGCATGTCCAAACTAGTGTGAAAGTTCACCTCAACCACTTGCATGACACTCACTTATTTAACATCAAACTTGGGAGACTCATATCCTTTTACTCCCAAACCAATTTTGGTGCGCTACTAACAACTGTTGCACAACTTCAACTTGTGCGACCCACCACCACTTGCATGGCTACAACACCTGCACGACTGGAGCTCTAATTTTATCTTAGTCTAAACTTCGTGTAGAATGAGAAGGGGTCGAACTGTATTTATAAGCATTTGGACACCCTATGCAGCGGCATGCAAGTCTCCCCTCGGTGTACAAGTTTCGGCACACAAGTCTCTGCCCCTGTAAAAACACTTGCACGACTAACTTCAAAACTTGGACGCCCCTTTTCCCTTTGTCGTATTTTGATGTTCTGATCATGAAAATAATTAGGCGTGCAAGTTTCCTATCCTTCATGTACACGTCACGCAATTCCCTTTGCAAAAAACAGTTTTCTCCATTTTTCAATTTTGAGGTCCATAAATTTTGCAAACACTGGAAAATAGTGCCACCATCAATTCTGTTATCTTCTTGAACTATAAGTTCACTTTGCTGGCACATATTCTGAACATCCATTGAGGATTGACAACAAACACAAAACATACACCAAATTCATGCAAAGAAAACCATGGTTCCAACACATTTTACATGGGTACCTGAGTATATCCTTATGTTTGAAGTGTTGTGGACTTCTAATTGAGTTGTCTTGCTTGTACCTGGGAGTTAGGAGAACTTGAATTAGTTTGTGATCTTGATACTCGTGGAGTTTCCCTCAGGGATTTTCATTCTTTTCATTATTCTTATATTATACTATATTGTGATGCTTAATGTATGTATACTACTTTAGTTATGTATCTTTATCTTGACATGCATTCATTCATGTTATTTTCATTTCCCATCCATTATATTCAATTGTTGTTATTATTATTCCATAGCATTAAAATTCATTTATTAATTCCTATACTATTTCCCATTATTTATTATCACCTCATATACCACTATGATTCTATGATCATGAGGGTATAGTCACCTCACTATCACCTCCATAGACCCTCATTTCTAGTCATCATCCACTAGAATACAGGGAGGCACACCATAGACCATGTGAACCACTGGCCCGACTATAGTTCTAGAGGTCAGTTTTTCCAAATCATTACACCAATAATATCATATGTGATTATTTTATAGTCATGCGGAAAACCTTTTCCCTATCCATCATATAGATAAAATCAACTCCATTCCTCTAGTACCCAAACAGTTAGGCTTTCCCAATTATGTGCTTCCCCTAATAAATTCCAATAACAACCTAATAAAGTAAAATCTAGGGGAACTTAACTATTCCATAGTACTACAAAAAAATGTAATTCAGGTTCACTTATTAAATTCTTTCCTTATAAAAAATTATCATAGGGCACCTATTTGTGGGAAAAATACCTAGTTGGATGATTAAGGTCTTTATATGTTTATCATTGGAAGGAATATCACACATATAATTTAAATTAGATTTTATCTCACCATCTTCTCTCATGTTATCCCATTTTATATATTCATGATTCGGGTAATTTAGTTTTGAATTCCATTCCATCCACCAAAAAAATATGTTCAAACCATATTGATGCATTACACTTTACACAACCCATAAGTTTGTGTTATTAACCAAAAATTAATTTCAATTCTATTCTTACACATTTGAATGTGTCATATTCTTAAGGCATTTGAAAACATTATATAATGGTTTGTAATTATATTATATTGTAAATATAAATGTATGTAATTCCAAAGTGACATATAGCGAACCCCATTCAACTATCTAAACAAGGTATAAGCGTTCAAGTTGTGATGACTCGGGTTTTTACCTGAAATATTTTGGAATATTTTGGAGAATATTTATGGATTCGGGCACTGAGTCAGCATGGGAAGTTGGGGACCAAGGATCCTCAGTTCGTTGATATTAAAAATATTAGAAATATTTTATTGAGCATGGAAATTTTATCTTGAAACATAAATAAATCTTGTTCGGTGTCTTGGATCTGATTTCTTATACTACAGTTGAGTCCAACACATCATGTTTACCCTAGGCACGACCTAAGGTTTTCGGCACCAGGATTTTTAATCTGGGGGGTGTTTTGGAGAAGGGGAATTATGAGGTGGGATTAATTAATTATATAAAATTAATTTAATACCATAAACCTAAACCCTTCCCCATCACATTATTGGACCAAAACCAAAGGAGGTCCCACCTCTCATTCCCCCTTTTTACCCATTGGTGATGAAGGAATCAACTACCAAATAAACAAAACAAAGCATTGTTGATCCCTATTTTCATCGAAGATTATTGTCAGATCGAGAACAAAAAAATCAAGGAAACTTTCTTCAACCGAAGCTTTGGAATTTCTCCGTCAAGGTTGTGGGATTTCAGTTTTTTCCCCATTACATTTTTCCTAGATTGTTCAATGGTTCAAGAGACCTATTATAATTTTGGTTGATCCCTGCTATGTAGATCTATGGGGTTTTAGTTGAATCGTGGAGAATCGGTTGATTCTACAGGAAATTCCCAACTAGTATTTTTTTCTACACGGTGTTTTGTTCATTGACACATTCCATGTATCTCTTTCTTATTAGGGGAAGAAGATATTTAAGTACTACATGTCGTGTACGTGTGTTACACACCATGCAGTTCCCTAAACTGTGTGACCATGGGTCATGGATTGGGTTAGCTATGTCAAAACACATGAATGTGTACTAAAACTCAACAAAGATACATGGAAATAAGTTTCAGTACACAGACACATGAAAACTACATGGGATAGTGGCCATCTAGCATGAACATGCCATGTAGTATTGGATACACGGTGTGTAAGGAACACGTTTGGATTGTCCGTGTAGAAGATGAACATGGATTGGGGTTGAGTGGTGAGGTAAATTAAGTGTTCCTCTTTTACACTTCATGTACCTCTACATGGGTTGGAACCCATGTGGACCAGATACACAGTTAGGCACTCGGGTGGGCACACATTCTACGTGTGTCTCGGTGCATGTTGTGTACTACTTGGAGATCCAGTAGAAATCATCCCTCTTCAGTATCCTGTCCTATGGGACTCGAATTCATGATTGTGAGTGTCCTATACTAAGTTGTTTTTGCACATAAAACACAGTGGTGGATTCTGTTATGGATTATGATATATGAGTTTCCATGAATCGAGCAACATTCTTTTGGGAAATTATTGAGCTGATGCTGGATATAAGTGTGGTTTGTTTAGTCAGACGCTAGGAATTTTATGCCCTTGATATTCTAGGGAAATGTTTTTCCTTACCTCTCTACATAGGTAGATACATGATTCACCACATTGTGGGTGCGAGTTCATTACCCTTGGGTAGTTTACTCTAAGGGTTTTACTAATGGACTAAACTGTGGGATTCACCATGTTGTTCATGATGATTAATAGTACTCACATATCCTTCTAGGACACTGTCCCTATATATAAAATGTATATGTAGGGTTGTTACTCCCTTACCATGTTAGGGATAGGTTCGTCTATCTTAGTAGTTTGTACTCCTCGATTGGATCTGGGCATGGGTCCTCCATATGTGTTGTTCCAGAAGAGTCGACACTCCCCTACCATCTCATGGAGCAAGTAATATAGCCTTGGGTCAGTACTCCCATGTCATTCTAGGGTTTGGGTCCCCTATAGTGAATGATTTCAATGATTTTGTACTCACCTATCATTCTAGGGGGTGGGTCCTCAAGCCACTAAGTGGTACTCCCATACCGAGTTAGGGTGTAGGTCCATGATTTATGAAGTGATACCCACACCCTATTGTATTAGGTTACAATTACTTTATGAGTAGCACTCCCGTATTGAATGAGGGTTGGAGTCCTCATATGCAAGGTTTTACTCCCCCATCTCTGAGTAGAAATGGGGAGTATGTCCTCCATTGGAGTTGGAGATCCCTCTAATGTGTTCTATAGTTACGAGGAGTCGGCCACTTTACTTCATATGAATGATTCCTAGATATGATTTAGTACTCCCTCAATAGAATGAGGTGAAGGACACTCGACACATGAGAAACATAGGTTTTATGAGTTAGTTAGGAGCAGTACTCCCTTAACTGTGAGGTAGTGATGAGGTGTGGGTCCCTCCATTCTCTCTTGATAGATAGGATGAACGCAATACATTGTCTAGAGCAGTGCTCTCTCAACTATGGGTATTGTTGAGGGGCGGTCCTCTTCACATTGGGTTTCTTTAGTTTGTGTTGGGTAAATTGTAATGACAATGGTGCATTTAGTGTGGGGCACTAGAGTTGACCTTGTTAGATGTTCATGATGGAGTAATTTCCCTCAGACATACTATTTGAAATAGTATAG
The DNA here is from genome assembly GCA_963277665.1 of Viscum album. Taxonomy (NCBI): domain Eukaryota; kingdom Viridiplantae; phylum Streptophyta; class Magnoliopsida; order Santalales; family Viscaceae; genus Viscum; species Viscum album. The sequence goes on from OY728150.1 coordinate 1,516,167,320, forward strand.
TAGTTCCCGAATGAGTGTGTATCTTGATCGGGTTCAATATGGGATGGATGAGATTTTGGAGTGTGTTATCCTAGTTTTACATTTTAGGTTGGAACCTCATGAGATTTAGTGTCTAATAAAAGTATATATGGGTGATTTTTGGGCATTTTTGTGGTTTTGTCACATGTTGGGGTTGAAACCTCGGGCAGATCAAGAAGAAGTTTCATGTGTAGCCAAGGATGGTTCATGATTTATTTTCTCTCTCAAATGGGCTTCCCTCTACCTAGGTTGACCAGAAAATTTCTTTTCAGTTGCTCCATTTTTATATAGATTTAGGGATCTTGCTATGATTTTTTATACTCACTGATGCATAAGATTTTCCTACACATGTTCTATTTATTGTGAAAACCACATGCCTTTCAATGGAGTCCACAGAGGACTCGGGGAAGGTGGTTATTAGTGAGATAGATAGATCAAGGTGTTTACCAGACTTATGATGAGGAGATTTATAGTAGTTTTAGTTGGTAGTGAACCCCTCCTTTTGAGTAGGATGGATGATTTTGTAGTTTTATTTGGTGGGTATTGATATTTCCTTCTATCACTTTCTGTACTTTTGTTTTACTTTGGTTGTGGGATATATATGCATGCATGCATTTATTGACATTATTTTCTACATTTCAGCATTTTGTGAGCTTGGATATGTGTGTGTGCATACAGGTACATTGGAAATGCCTCCCATGTTAGTGATATGCCATATCAACACCAATCTCTAGCCACTATCCTATTGAAGGCGGGCTTGGGGAGTTGCGGCTTGCTCCCCATCAAGTTATGCTGTGAGAAAGTGGTATCAATGGTGTTTAGTTACACATTGAGACCGATGTGTCTTAATCTTGGTTTTGGATTCATAAAGACGGTGTCAAGATGTTTCAACATTGGATCTCAGTCTAGAGGTTCCAGTGTTGGTGTGGTTACCGATGTATCCATTTACTGGGCCATTGATAACCATCATTTCTACTCACTACATTAGGAAACTAGTCACTATGAAATAAATGTTACATGCATCATATATGATTTGGTATTGGTTATTCGTCTCCTTCTTGAGTTATATCGATATATACACTCATTTCCCATGGTACGTCTTGATTCTATTTCAATATGCCTCTGTGAAGACAGACTGAGAGGATTCTATGGAATGATTGTGAGGAAAATATTCCACATGATGAGAATTTACTAAAGGGAACTAATTTTGAGCTATTACCTCTGGGTGGTCTGCTGGTGTTTCCACCACCTATTGAGGATAATGTTTTAATGGAACTTCAGGATGAGGATTTACATAGGCTGAGTGCACTACACAAGTTCTAGAGGCAGTGAACTCTATGGTACTGGGGTGTTCCAGACCACCAGGAAGTAGATGAATTCATTGAGGAAATCATGTGAGTTTTTTTCTTAGTGGGGAAGCGTCATGGTCAGATGTTGGTCATAGCAATTATCCTTCGGCAGGGTTTATCCAGGTGATGCTGGAGTGTAGTGATAATGTATCATGATGAGGTGGCACTCATTTGGGGGGATTTTGAGTGAATTTTTTGGGAAGAATTTTTCCCAACCACATTAAGATCAGTGTGTATCCAGAAGATTATTCATCTTCAGTAGGGTAGAATTATATTGGAAATTTTTTTGGTGAGGTTCACAGACTTATCAGGACACATTTTCGATATGGTTTGGAATCCATTTTTCAGTGCACTGACCTTTTTAAATTGCTTGATTCAGGAGATCAAGGCATATATAATTCCATTGTACATTCCCACCTATGCTGGAGTGCTGGTGTGATCTCTGGTGGTGAAGAGTTTACTTGCTGAGGAATAATTTGGGGTGACCTACAGTTGTGGTAATGAGGCTGACGTGTCTATAATAGCTGGAAGATAATAGTTAATCAGATCACTTCACATGAGGAATACCCATGACCAGACACAAAAGTGTGGGTATATATCATAAGAGAAGTGTTGAGAATAATATTAGTCGTAGGAGATGAGGTGTTATGCTAGCGACAACTAGGGGAATCTTTATAGAGATTGAACGAGATGTTGTGCTACTAAGAGGGAGTCATCTGATGAGAATCCTTGGTAGAGAAAGCTCATAGATAAAGGATTTCTAAGATGTGGTGGATGAGGTGGAGGAGTTGGGAGAATGGATGGATGTGGAAGGTTGTTCGGGGTATTACCACCACCACCCCCCATTCGGACTACTCCAAGTTTGGGGAGTTGGAGGAAATGGGTGAGGACCACAGCAGGTTGTGGGGACCTTTGATCCAGAGGATTTAATGATGAATAGTGGTATGCCTTATGTTCATTCTACTTTTTTTGCAGTAGTTGTTAGACACTATTGTGGGTACTCTTTTCTTTCATATTATACTTGAGTTTTAACCAGGATGATATGGGCTCCAACAGAACATAGTGTTGTTAGTTTCAATAGAGGGCATAATAAGACCCAATGTTTTTCAAGGAAGACCTTTCTTTTTTGTTAATACCCTCAGGGGTTTAGGGTTTTCTTTTATGTTACATTCTTGGGGAGGATGTTGTTCAGTTTGATGTTGCTTTGAACTCATGAATAAGGGGTTTCATTCCTCACTAATACACATTTCTGTACCATGGCTAAAATCTTGTGGGAGAGTCAGTGCTTCCCAAAGTAGATAGTATCAAGTTATGGTGTATGAGATCCTTATAAATTTATGTTTAGGGTGAGGTTATGTGATTGATTTTTGGAATAGTTTATGGCCTTTACTATGAATTTTTCTTTCTCAACCCCTTTAGCATCGAAGCCCTAGGAGAGGAAGATCTTTTCTTAGAATCATTTCATAGTTGAAGATGTTGACCCTATGATATTTCCACAGTTGAGATTGGTTTTCTACCTTCCATATTAATCTGGAATTCCACCATTGTGTGTCAAAGTGTTTCTATTTGATTGTTTTGTGTTATAGTCAAAGGTTCATAGACAAAGTGCTTGGTAAGACCCATCGTTTCCTTTTAAGAAGCCCAATTTTGTTCATGAATACCCTCACATGTTTAGTGTCCAGCAATGCATGAGAAACACTTGAGGAGGCTGTTGTATAGTCCACATAGGTGTGGATAAGGAATTTAGGGTTCCATCAGTATGTGTTTTAGGTTAGTCAGGTGGTGTACTACTTGAACCCATGACTGTAGATGGACCATGGTGCTTGGTGCTTAACCATCTATCTCAACTAAGGAGACATGTGCCCATTTGTCACACAATGTAGGACTGGTATAAGCTGGACCTGAGAGTTGTTTATCTTGGTGGTTAATTTGGTTTCTTGCTTGTAAGAAGAATGAGAACAGTTGATAAGATCATGAGCATGGGTGTCAAGTGGGTAGATCCATATCTTCGCTGATACATTGCATTCCACTGTTCACGAATGAAAACACATAAGGTGGGGAGAATTTAATGACCTAGGTGTTGATCAGAAAGACTTCATAATATTTTATAGAATATATCTTATCTTGGGGGAAATGTGGGAATGGGAAACTAGTGACTGAGGATCCTTGGTGCAACGATATTAAAAATATTAAATATATTTTATAGTGTGTATGAAACGTCTCTTCAAACTTAAATAACTCAGGATGGGAGTCTCAAATCAGATTTATGAGGCCGAGGTTGACACCATAACATCGTGTTTACCCTAGGCATGTACTAAGGTTGTCTACACAAGTAGTTTTAATTGGGTTCTGTTTTTCTGATGGGGAATTATGAGTTGGGTTTAATTAATTATATAAAACGAATTTAATTCCCTAAACCTAATCCCCCTCCCCCTCATGTTGGTGGACCCAAACAAAAGGAGGACTCACCACTCTTTCCCACTTTATCCCACTGGGTGATGATGGTATTCACCACCAAATCATCGCCACAATTCATCGTTGATCACTTTTATTATCATATATCATCATCAAATCGAGAACCAGAATGATCTAGGCACCGTTCTTCAACCAAAGCATCGACATTTCACCATTGAGGTAGGTAAATTTGGGTTTTGTCCCAATTCCATTCTTTATTCATTGTTTAAGGATCTAGATACCTACTTCAATTTTTGTCGATCCCTTCTAGGCAGATCTATGGGTTTGGGGTCGAATCGGGGAAAATCAAGTGATTTTTCAGGAATTCTTGGTTTTTATTTCTATCTATATGGGGTGTACTTTAGTGACACATGAAGTGTATATTTTCTAGTTTAGGGAATATGGGATTTTGGTACTACATTCCATGTATGATTAGTTTTAAATGTCGTGTAGTTCACTAAACTATGGGGACATGGGACATGGATTGGGTTATCCGTGTGAAAACACATGGTCGTGTACTAACCCATGGCCAAGATACACTAACAGAGGATTTAATACACAAAAACGAACAATATACATTGAAATAGGGTCTGGTACACAAACACTAGAAAACTAAATGGGTAAGTGATCATCTTGCAACAACACGCCATGTAGTATGGGATGCATGGCATATAAGTGACACGGTTGGATGGTCCCTGTATAAGAGAAAAATGACCTGGGGAAAAGTAATGAGGGACACAACATGTACCTATATACATCCCATATACCCCTACATAACTTGGAACTCATGTGGACTCAATACACGGGAAGCCGTTCGGGAGGGGTCACATCATGTCTGTCCCCCAGTGCACACCGTGTACTATTAGAAGATCCTCCAGGAATCATCTGTCATCTGTATATTTTTCTATATGACTCGAATTTTGGTTTGTGAGTAGTCCATCCTGATTGTTTTTCTGTTTATAATGTTATTGTGGCCTCTATTATATCTTATGAGATACAAGGTGGTGTAAATCAAGAAAGATTCTTGTGTAGTGGTACTGATCCAATGTTGGAGATCGGTGTGGTTTGTATAAAGAGATTCTAGAAATATTACCCACCTGATGGACTAGGGTAAAATATTTCATTAACTCTTTTCTTATTTAGACACAAGATTCCTCAAGTCATGGGTGAAGGCTCATTGCCTTTGGGTAGTTTTCTCTGGGGGTTTTTCTCCCATTGTATACTAGGGTATGGGTTTCCCATGATGTTTGTGTAGATGGAAAATAAACCTCTGTCATTCTTAGGTGAGGTTCTTCCATATAATATGTACATGTATGGATGATGTACCCCTGCCATTTTAGAGAGTGGGTCCTCTATCCTAGGATTCAGTACTCCTTGATTGAATTAGGGTGTGAGTCCTCTATACCTTTTGTTCTGATAGAGTTGGTACTGCCATTCCTTATTAGGGAGGGAGTTTTCTAGTTGGGGATGGTACTCCCCTATGATTCTTGGGTGTGACTCCCCCATAGTGAACTAGTTGGAAGAGTTGTTATCCCCTTTCATTCGAAGGTGTGATTCCACTATCCACTGAGTGGTACTCCCTACTGAGATAGGGTGTGGGTCCTAGATTTATGAAGTGTTACTCCACTATTGTATCTGGGATCGGGTCCATCATGAGTTATACACCCCTGTTGGATCAAGGAATTGGTATTCACTTAAATATTAGTGCTCCCTCATCTTTGAGTAGAAATGGGGAGCAGGTCCTCCATTGGATTTTGAGCTCCATTGACTATGGGGTACAACTATGGAGAGAATCCCCCTCCACTTGATATGAATGATTCCAAGATATGAGTTAATTCTCTTTGACAGACTGATGTGCATTCACTCCATACCGGAGTGATAGATATTTCTTGGGTTAGTTAGGAGTTTTAATACCTATACTACAGGGCAGTGGCGAGGTATGAGTCCCTCCAGTATCTCTTAATAGAGAGTATGTATGCGATGAAAAGTCTAGAGAAGTGCTCCATAAACTATAAGTAGTGGTGAGGGGTGGGCCTCTTCACATGGGTTTATTTAGTATGCGCTAGGTGAAAGGTAATGATGATGGTACCTATGGTGTGGGAAAATAGAGTTCTGCATAGTAATATATTCTTGATGGAGCACATTCCCTTGTACATACCATTTGAAATAGTAATGTTTTCCTGATGGAGTGCATCTCTCAGAAAGGTGATGTCATGGATGGTTGAGCTCGTGGATTGTGTTCTCCTGGTTTTATGTTATGGTTAAAGCCTATAAAAATAACTCTATTTCTACATATTATGGTAATAACTCATAACAAATAGTGTCTGAGATGATTATATTTGAGATATTTTTGGTATTTTTTACAGTGTTTTCACATGTTGGGGTTGAAACCCTAAACAGGTCAAGCTGAAATTTCATGTACTACTAATGATGGTTTGAGATAGAGATTCTATATAGATCGGGGTTCCCTGTAGATAGGATGAGCAGCCCGATTCCTTTCATTTGGTCCCTTTTTCTTTTGGGGTTTTTGGGGCACCTACTATGTATTTTTATTCTAACCTCTGTATAGTATTTTCTAGCATATGTCCTGTGTCTTGTGAACACCAAATTCCTTTCGCCAGAGCATATAAGGGACCCGAGGTAGTCAGATCTTAGTGATCTTGATAGATGTAGGTGTTTACTAGAGCTTGGATGAGAATATTTTTAACAGTTGTGGTTGACAATGATCCCCTACTTCTGAGTAGGTTGGACGCCTTTACAGTATTCGTTAGTGGGAATTATTTTTCACTACATTCTCTTTTCGTACATCTATTGTACTCTGGTTGTCGTATATAGATTTATACATCCATTATTTTCCTTTGGTTTTTTACATTTCTACATATTTCGAGCTTGGAGATGTGTGGATGCATATAGGTACATAGGCAATGCCTCTCATGTTAGTGATATGTCTTCTCAGTGATAGTTACCATCCCCTAAACTATTTGAGGCGATCTTGGGGAGTTGCGGCCCAGGCCTCAGCAGGTCAGGTCGTGAAACATGTAGGTACGTATTCTAAACTGAAGTCCCTCTACTAGGGGATACCTTACTCAAGATAGAATCAAATTCATAATAAATCTTACACCTAATATGAAAAAATATATTCAAAAAAAATTCTATCATATAAATTCATTTATAAACCATGGTCAAAGAATATTTTAAAAAATATATTCATTATAAATATAATCCTATAATGTAATTCAAGACTCTTTACTAGGATCATTTTAACATTTTAAACATAAGAATCCAAAATATTCACATTTCTTAGATAATTTAATAAACCTGAATATATAAGTATTAACTATAAAATAACTGAAAAATTAAAATATTTAAACCTAACATTTTTTTTTGAAAAATTCATGAATAAAATATAATTATAAAAAATTTATAATTAGTGATTTATCATTATAGACAATCCATTGTTTTGGATATAAACATTTTATATTTACTAAAATATGAAATATTTTATATTTATCATTTTATAGAACTAAAATTTTAAATATATGGTATTATATTATTATAAACAATTAGTTAGTCAATTTATTTTATGTAAAAATTTAATATAATCTAACTATCATATACTTAACTATTATTTAATCCTTTATCACATCAAACTTCAAAAAACTTTTTATGTATCTTAAATAATATCAAAATAAATCATCTTCTTTGGGAAAAATTATAGGTAACTATTTATGAAAAATTAATAATTTAAATATAATCATTTTATATTTTTTTCATTATTCCATAATTTGTAACCCTTTATAAATAATGTAGAGACCCGAAGCTTATCGTACATGGACATTACATTACTTTTTCGGAATACTTAGTACACAACAAAAACACACACACAAGGACCGTAATAGTTTAGTGTCTTTGGAAACTCGGAACGTAATCTTCTAATCGTGGTGAAAGATCCTCAATATCTCCCATAAAGATCTTCCCTTTTTTTACCTAAAACCATTCCTTATATCCTGGGGAAAAGAAAACATAAAAGGGTGAGCTCAAATGCTCAGTAAGGGTAAACAAAAGAAAATCAATCACATCATATTCATAAGAACATAACTTTTGGAAATCTTAACCTGCAAAAAAGAGCATATTTTCATAATATGGGATAAATCATAGTAGTGAAATGAAATCCCAATAAGCATAAATTAAAACATGAAACTTTGTGGCATACACACATAATCATAGAGAATCATTTCTTGTTAGTCAAGACTCATTGCCAAGACTATCTTAGTGGACAAAGTCCCTTTCTGAATCGAGTCACCCTCGTTCCAGTCCTGTTTCACTGAAACGGTATAACCTACCGTTCCAGCCATGTCTATGTCATGAGATATAGAATCTTTACCCAATGCATTGGAGGGAGATATAGGTCCCACCCATCTTATAATGAATCCTTTCTTATGTGTGCCACAAAATCATAAATCATACATCATTGCATAACCCATGTAATAAAAATGGGAATCTTAAACATCGTGACATCATAAAACGTTTCATATAAGATAAAGGAATTCATAAAAATAATTCCATCACAACATGATCAAATCAATGTAATAATATGTATAAAAATATAACCCTTTATTATCTTAGATGGAAAATAATTTTGATAAAACACTTGAACTCCATTCTTGAGGAAAATATCCTTTCTTCTTCAAAAACATTTTTCCTTTCATAACATGTCATACGACTTTAAAATAAAATAAGTTGATTAAAAATAAACTTGAAAACTTGTAAAGTAATCTTCTTGGAAATAATGTTTTAAAAATCCATTCATGCTGTATAAGTTAAAAAAACATTCTTCGTACTTTTGTCGGAAAAGTCAAAAAGTACCTCGTACGAAAAACGACAAAAGATTCCTTTCATATCCTTTAATAAAAACTCACCGAAGGGTAGAATTGGATTTAAACAATTTTAGGTGGATGGAAATAACATTACAGATTGAGGAAACATGGATTTGGATGATAAAATACACCCTAGTAAATTTCAAAGAATAAACAATCTCGGATAAAAATGAGATTGTGATATTTCCCTTACCTTAGGTCCGACTTGCTTTGTGAGTGTCCGAACCTCCTGTATATGATTTAAATCATGTTATTGACTTATTCCAGAATCATATTAATTGTTATTATTTCATATATGGTCCACTTATGACTTTATATTACCTGTTCTTTTGTAAATTCATGTTAAAGTAGCGTTTTGGGTAAAATCGTCTCATTTGTCGTTCGTATTTTTAACTTGTAATTATTCATATGATTACTTAGATCATGATTACTTAATTCCAGAATATAAAACATGATTTATATATATATATTCATAATACACATATATAATAAATCAGTAAATGGAAAGAAATACACCGTTCATGGAGACGGTAGTCCGTACGTACGCATGAACGCTGTTTTCGTTTCCTTATTGAATTGAATGGAATTAAGTAGATGACATACATATAAATATAAATAATTCCAGTATCATTATTAGGTCATATATTGCATTATTACTTATTATATATACTTTATAATCATTCATGAATGGTTAATCATTGAGAATGAATCTCATCGCGTCGTGGAGATGGTAGTCCGTACGTACGCACGAGCGATGATATCGTTCCCATGGTCGTGGAATTGTGTTTAAGTGTATGTATACTATTTCAGTATCAATATAACTTTATAATAATCATATATAGTTACTCATTATACCTTTATACCCATCTAATTAATGTGGTGGCGGAAAATAGATTACACCACGGCGTGGAGACGGTATTCCGTACGTACGCACGCGCGGTGATTTCCTTTTTCCGTAGGATGGATAAAAGGTTAATTAGAGTTGTTTCATATTTATAATAACATATCAGTATATAATAAATACTGATGTTATTACTTTATCATGAAACAACTAAAGAATAAGAAGTTGAAGAAGAAAGAAATTGAAAAAGATCGGTAATGGATATTACCTCTTTTTGACGTGCCTTTTCTTAGCCTCCACATAAAGAACTAAAGATGGTTTTTTAAGAAGATCAGGACCTCTATGATGATACTAGGGAAGTTTATAAAGGATTTTGGCAGGGTTTGGACGAGCTTGAGTGCTCAAATTGGTGTGAGGAGGAGGGGGAGGAGGTGCCCTTTTATAAGGGAGGAGAGGGGCACCTTAGAAATATCTCAAAATATTATTTTATATTAAAGTCAAAATCAGTTTATAATGGTTCCAAAGGGTCTTATTTGGAAGCTAAAGTGGGGATGGGTCGATATCCTATCATCAAATAGGATTTAGACAAGTTTAGGGTATTATTTTAACCTTATAAATTAGATTTAACTCTAAGTTAAATAATTTAACTTTTACCGTGTCTTTTTGTTTTCTTACACTATATGGTTAATAAACTTACTATAACATGCCAAACGAACCCCAAATTGTTTATTATTAATATATATCCTTATCTAAGTCATTTGGCCGAACCTTAGATTTTTAGGAAAAAATTAACAATTAATAATATAATATTTTATTTAAAAACTATTTTGTGTCAATTTTGACACTATTTGATATATGATTTTTGTGAAAGTCATAACAGAATTATATGTTCGAACCAAGTTTATTAAATCAACACTAATATATCATAGTAACCTAGAAAATTAGTGGAATTTATAAAAAGTCTTAAATTACATTTATTTTGGTATTTATAATATCAATTATGTCAATATTTCATTAATAAGATAATTACTGCATCATCTTTGTGTCATAAATAAATTAACTTATTTGATGTCTAAAAATTACAAATAAAATACCATCATGTAGGAAATATTTTTAGCTATCTAATGAATATTTACAATCGAATTTATCGTATGTACAACCATATATTAAAAATGTTTTATTAAATATACTTTGATTTTAACTCTTTTAACTCTTCTTTGAATTAAATAATAATAAATGTCCTAATCTAATCCAATTGGGCCTAAATGATAATATTTTACACTTAAGGTTATTTTTGGTCGAGATACACTTGTCCAATAGAATTAGGAAATGTGTTACGGTAATATCAATATCATTCTTACCCTTAATTACCCTAATTACTTTTAACCGTGGTAAATAAAAGTAAAAAGTTACTATTCACCAAAAATTATTTTCATCTCATTGAACCAAATTTTACATACAGACATCAACCGTGTCTCTCGGATTTTTGAAATTCCATTCACAGAAGCGGTAAAATTATGTTTTATGAAAAATTCAGTTTTTAACTACCACTTAGTAGTTTCACTATTCATCAAAAATTGATGTTTTTTAGAAAAATGCCAAAATTTCATCCTAAGCTATATTTCATATTCCGAATTCAAAAATGAAGTCTATTTTACCATATTCATAACATATAAGTTGCATTAATTAATTTTATAATTAAATCCCGCTGTTAAAACAAATAGCGTGTTTTTAAGAAACAATATCTATCAAAAGATTGACACTTGATTATGTCTGGTTTAAATGTGAAATTACAACCAATGACCAACATTGTATTAAATTGTAAAAATATATTCTAAATATACTTTAAAACCACTCAAATTAATAATTTATCACTATTAATTATTTCGATTAAAAAAGTTGTTTTTAATTATAATTTAGTAATTTTCACTATTCATCAGAATATGAAAGTTATCCGAAAAGTACCAAAATTTCACCTTAGGCTAAATTCGATACTCTGAATCTAAAAATGAAGTCCATTTTGAGAGCTAAAATTTCTAAACTTTAAAAAGTGGTTATTACTATTCATAACAGCTAGTTTTAATAATATTTAAATAGAATATCGTTGTTTCGTGAAACTGAGTATTGCGTACTACACACGCTATCGAGGAAGGTTGTGATTGCGTGTAATGCAAGGCAAGTCAAAGATGCGTGTTGTGCAAGCTCATTTTGGTGTAGCGTACAACACAAGACATTAATAAAATTAAAAAGAATATTTTTCATAAAATCTCGGGCTGTTACATTCTACCCCCCTTAAAATGAATTTCGCCCTCGAAATTCGTCGGGGTTATAAATGGTTTACTATTCGAAAGTTTATTTAATAGAAACCCACATCGTAAAAAGGAATATCAAAACCAATCTTTAAAAACAAAAGTATGAAACGTAATGGTTACCCAAATAAACTAATCACTGGGTTTCCACATAGGTGAAAATATGGATATGGAAGAGAAATCTAACCATCATGTTCTGATGGAGAGTGGTAGAGAACATGGCTATGGAAAAGCCAGAAATCACAAAGCCATAAATTTGTGATGATCTAAGGTACCATCTGATTCATCAGATATAAGATCACTAGGACAACATTTTTGGTTTTCAAGATGGTTTCCCTAAAGTTAAAGAATTTGAATTAGAATAAATACTTACTTTATTTTGGTACAACCTCACTGTTGTTCGTGCCTTTAACAATTTCCACTTCATCTCTTAAATAAATGAAGTTGAATTTGTTATTCGTGAAGTGTTAGCAAATCATGTGATAGAATGACGGGTCATTCCATCTGTCTCAAACAAAAGGTTAGCAAAAAAATTATATACATAAGTCGATATATAGTGAGATTAATCATATATGGTTCATAAAATGGACTTATACTTCATATATCATACTTCTTAATATAATAAAACTATTTTCTACTAAACAGGGACTTCCTGTAGGCCAGTGGTAGGTGATAACGTCCAGTCGCACTTCGGTTGTGGGTTCGATTTCCACAGCCTTGTCCAACGTGATGGGTTGTCGCTCGTCCTGCAGGTTGTCCTTTTTATAAAACTATATTACTATAACATCTCATCAATAATATCGAGAAAACTTTTATCCTTAAACAATACTATCCTATGCCCAACATAATCCATTCCAATCTTTAGGCTTATCCATAATACCGAAATCCACTCTCACAACATAGTGAAAACGATTACCAGAGATTTAACACCATCGTCGATCCCCATATATCATAAGATATTTTTTGTTGGTCACATTCCAAACATTCAAAGTCCTTAATCATTTATTCTCTTGAAAACCTTAGTGAAAACATGAATGCAGTTAAAATTTAACACTTTCCACATACCAAAATCCTCAAAATTCTATATAATCAAACAATGATATCACTTAGTCCTTATATCAATCATGAGCTCATGAATACTGTTAAACATTTCATTTTCTCGTTTTCCCTTTATTATGTGCATATCATCTTATTTCCAAAAATATTTGAATCACTTTGAATACCACATTAGACCAATACATAAATATTCCAATACTTTATGATACAACATTATTTTGGAATCCCATTACATAAACACTTAATCATTCCACCACATCGTTATCATATTCAACATCGCCAATGGTGATCGCATGTGACTTCCCTTTGTCCTTTTCCTTAAGCGGTTGCTCATGTCGATCATCACTAACCCTTGTATTAGGGCATTTATTAGCATAATGCCTCATTTCCTTGCACTTGAAGCATTGAAGTGTTGGTGGTGCGTTCTCTGCAGTGTTTGCTTTATTCACATCATTAGAATCCCTTTTTCGATTACTTCGACACTCAGCTACTTGATGACCTTCTTTTCCACACTTAAAACATTTTCTAGTCCCTTTAAGACAATCTCCACCATGCTTCTTTCCACACTTTGTGCATAAGGAAACATTCATCTTCTTTTCACCATTATTCTGAGATTTCTCCTTGAACTCCATCTTTCGTTTCATGTCAAAACCATGAGATTGATATGTAACACCAACTTCCATTTATACCTTGATAGCACAACGCACAATTTCTTCATAGCTAATAAAGTCTATTATAGCTAATGCCCTTCGAAGAATTGGTTTTAAGCCACTGAAAAATCAATCAACTTTACTTTCAGGTTGGATGATAATGCCAGATGCATACCTTGAAAGTCTTGTAAAATTTGCTTCGTATATACCAACAGATTCATCATCCTTCGGCTTCAGCTCAAGAAACTCCTTTTCCATCTTTGTTCGAAGAATATGAGGGAAGTACTTACTGAAAAACAAGTTCTTGAACTCGTCCCATTCCATAGACTCAATTTCATCTCTTTGCCTCGTATTCTTGATAAGATTCCACCATTGATCAACTTCACCTTCCAAACGATATACTACTAAGATGACTTTATCATGCACAGAACATTGAAGAACTGAAAATATCTTTTCAGTGGTACTGATCCATTGTTCAGCAACAAGTGGATCATAATACCCACTGAAAGAAGGTGGGCGTTGCCTCATGAAGGACTCAATAGAATATTGTTCCCTTCTCTGCTCATTTGGAAGTCCAGAATGATTCATAGCTTGTGTAAGTATAGCAATAAGATTTTTCACTCCATCTCCTATAACATTTGTTTGTTCAGGAGGGCAATCATAGCATTGTCCATTGCATTGATCAACACGGTTCCTTCGGGTTCCAGCCATCGTCTAAAACCCAAAAAGAATAGTGTGAGTGGAAAAAATCATGCTAGGGAAAACAACATAATAAAGGGGGAGTACCTTCAATATCTAACATCTTAGGTTTAATTCTATGATCATTACCGTAATTCTAGTACTATAACCTATACGTATACTTAACCTTAGGGACATCCCTAGACATACTGTAGAAATATCTCTAGGTATCTCACTAAAGTTCTCGCATCCTAGTTTCCAATGGTTGACTAAACCTTTCCTTTGATACCAACTGTAGATACCCGAAGCTTATCGTACATGGACATTACATTACTTTTGCGGAATACTTAGTACATAACAAAAACACACACACAAGGACCGTAATAGTTTAGTGTCTTTGGAAACTCGAAACGTAATCTTCTAATCGTGGTGAAAGATCCTCAATATCTCTCATAAAGATCTTCCCTTTTTTTTAACCTAAAACCATTCCTTATATCCTGGGGAAAAGAAAACATAAAAGGGTGAGCTCAAATGCTCAGTAAGGGTAAACAAAAGAAAATCAATCACATCATATTCATAAGAACATAACTTTTGGAAATCTTAACCTGCAAAAGAGAGCATAATTTCATAATATGGGATAAATCATAGTAGTGAAATGAAATCCCAACAAGCATAACTTAAAACATGAAACTTTGTGGCATACACATATAATCATAGAGAATCATTTCTTGTTAGTCAAGACTCATTTCCAAGACTATCTTAGTGGACAAAGTCCCTTTCTGAATCGAGTCACCCTCGTTCCAGTCCTGTTTCACTGAACCGGTATAACCTACCATTCCAGCCATGTCTATCTCATGAGATATAAAATATTTACCCAATGCATTGGAGGGAGATATAGGTCCCACCCATCTTATAATGAATCCTTTCTTATGTGTGCCACAAAATCATAAATCATACATCATTGCATAACCCATGTAATAAAAATGGGAATCTTAAACATCGTGACATCATAAAACATTTCATATAAGATAAAGGAATTCATAAAAATAATTCCATCACAACATGATCAAATCAATGTAATAATAGGGATAAAAATAGAACCCTTTATTATCTTAGATGGAAAATAATTTTGATAAAACACTTGAACTCCATTCTTGAGGAAAATATCCTTTTTTCTTCAAAAACATTTTTCCTTTCATAACATGTCATACGACTTTAAAATAAAAGAAGTTGATTAAAAATAAACTTGAAAACTTTTAAAGTAATATTCATGGAAATAATGTTTTAAAAATCCATTCATGCTGTATAAGTTAAAAAAAACATTCTTCGTACTTTTGTCAGAAAAGTCAAAAAGTACCTCGTACGAAAAACGACAAAAGATTCCTTTCATATCCTTTAATAAAAACTCACCGAAGGGTAGAATTAGATTTAAACAATTTTAGGTGGATGGAAATAACATTACATATTGAGTAAACATGGATGTGGATGATAAAATACACCCCAGTAAATTTCAAAGAATAAACAATCTCGGATAAAAATGAGATTGTGATATTTCCCTTACCTTAGGTCCGACTTGCTTTGTGAGTATCCGAACCTCCGGTATATGATTTAAATCATGTTATTGACTTATTCCAGAATCATATTCATTGTTATTATATCATATATGGTCCACTTATGACTTTATATTACCTGTTCTTTTGTAAATTCATGTTAAAGTAGCGTTTTGGGTAAAATCGTCTCATTTGTCGTTCGTATTTTTAACTTGTAATTATTCATATGATTACTTAGATCATGATTACTTAATTCCAGAATATAAAACATGATTTATATATATATATTCATAATACACATATATAATAAATCAGTAAATGGAAAGAAATACACCGTTCATGGAGACGGTAGTCCGTACGTACGCATGAACGCTGTTTTCATTTCCTTATTGAATTGAATGGAATTAAGTAGATGAAATACATATAAATATAAATAATTCCAGTATCATTATTAGGTCATATATTGAATTATTACTTATTATATATACTTTATAATCATTCATGAATGGTTAATCATTGAGAATGAATCTCATCGCGTCGTGGAGACGGTAGTCCGTACGTACGCACGAGCGATGATATCGTTCCCATGGTCGTGGAATTGTGTTGAAGTGTATGTATACTATTTCAGTATCAATATCACTTTATAATAATCATATATAGTTACTCATTACACCTTTATACCCATCCAATTAATGTGGTGGCGGAAAATAGATTACACCACGGCGTGGAGACGGTATTCTGTACGTACGCACGCGCGGTGATTTCCTTTTTCCGTAGGATGGATAGAAGGTTAATTAGAGTTGTTTCATATTTATAATGACATATCAGTATATAATAAATACTGATGTTATTACTTTATCATGAAACAACTAAAGAAGAAGAAGTTGAAGAAGAAAGAAATTGAAAAAGATCGGTAATGGATATTACCTCTTTTTGACGCGCATTTTCTTAGCCTCCACTTAAAGAACTAAGTATGGTCTTTGAAGAAGACCAGGACCTCTATGATGATACTAGGGAAGTGGAGAAAGGATTTTGGCAGGGGTTGGACGAGCTTGAGTTCTCAAATTGGTGTGAGGAGGAGGGGGAGGAGGTGCCCTTTTATAAGGGAGGAGAGGGGCACCTTAGGAATATCTCAAAATATTATTTTATATTAAAGTCAAAATCGGTTTATAATGGTTCCAAAGGGTCTTATTTCGAATATAAAGTGGGTATGGGTCGAAATACTATCATCCAATAGGATTTAGACAAGTTTAGGGTATTATTTTAACCTTATCAATTAGATTTAACTCTAAGTTAAATAATTTAACTTTTACCGTGTCTTTTTGTTTTCTTACACTATATGGTTAATACACTTACTATAACATGCCAAACGAACCCCAAATTTTTTATTATTAATATATATCCTTATATAAGTCATTTGGCCTAACCTTAGAGTTTTAGGAATAAAATAACAATTAATAATATAATATTTTATTTAAAAACTATTTTGTGTCAATTTTGCCACTATTTGATATATGATTTTTGTGAAAGTCATAACAGAATTATATGTTCGAACCAAGTTTATTAAATCAACACTAATATATCATAGTTACCTAGAAAATTAGTGTAATTCATAAAAAGTCTTAAATTACATTTATTTTGGTATTTATAATATCAATTATGTCAATATTTCATTAATAAGATAATTACTTCATCATCTTTGTGTCATAAATAAATTAAATTATTTGATGTCTAAAAATTACAAATAAAATACCATCATGTAGGAAATCTTTTTAGATTTCTAATGAATATTTACAATCGAATTTATCTTATGTACAACCCTATATTAAAAATGTTTTAGTAAATATACTTTGATTTTAACTCTTTTAACTCTTCTTTGAATTAAATAATAATAAATGTCCTAATCTAATCCAATTGCGCCTAAATGATAATATTTTACACTTAAGGTTATTTTTGGTCGATATACACTTGTCCAATAGAATTAGGACATGTGTTAGGGTAATATCAATATCATTCTTACCCTTAATTACCCTATTTACTTTTAACCGTGGTAAATAAAAGTAAAAAGTTACTATTCACCAAAAATTATTTTCATCTCATTGAACCACATTTTACTTACATACATCAACCGTGTCTCTCGGATTTTTGAAATTCCATTCACAGAAGCGGTAAAATTAAGTTTTATGAAAAATTCAGTTTTTAACTACCACTTAGTAGTTTCACTATTCATCAAAATTTGATGTTTTTCAGAAAAATGCCAAAATTTCATCCTAAGATATATTTCATATTCCGAATTCAAAAATGAAGTCTATTTTACCATATTCATAACATAGAAGTTGCATTAATTAATTTTATAATTAGATCCCGCTGTTAAAACAAATAGCGTGTTTTTAAGAAACAATATCTATCAAAAGATTGACACTTGATTATGTCTGGTTTAAATGTGAAATTACAACCAATGACCAACATTGTATTAAATTGTAAAAATATATTCTAAATATAATTTAAAAACACTCAAATTAATAATTTATCACTATTAATTATTTCGATTAAAAAAGTTGTTTTTAATTATAATTTAGTAATTTTCACTATTCATCAGAATATGAAAGTTATCCGAAAAGTACCAAAATTTCACCTTAGGATAAATTCGATACTCCGAATCTAAAAATGAAGTCCATTTTGAGAGCTAAAATTTCTAAAATTTAAAAAGTGGTTATTACTATTCATAACGGCTAGTTTTAATAATATTTTAATAGCATATCGTTGTTTCGTGAAACTGAGTATTGCGTACTACACACGCTATCGAGGAAGGTTGTGATTGCGTGTAATGCAAGGCAAGTCAAAGATGCGTGTTGTGCAAGCTCCTTTTGGTGTAGCATACAACACAAGACATTAATAAAATTAAAAAGAATATTTTTCATAAAATCTCGGGCTGTTACAAATAATTTCTTATGATTTTTAAAAAAATTATTTCTATATCATAAGAATTTCTATATAATATTTTAAAAGAAACTCAAATATTAAAATCTAATATTTGGGTAAAAATCTTCATAACAATTTAATTAATTAATTATAAACCATTTATTATAAATTATTTATTTTATAAACGAATTATTAATTAAATATTCCTAAAATAACTTTTATAAATTTTCATATACACTCTATAAATCATTATATAAAATTTATATGGTAATTATTTTAAGAAATATTTTGTTTACCTTTACATAGAAAATCATTAATGTGTAAGGGTATCCTCCCTTTACCCTTACATAGACACTCTATGTAAGTGTAATCCAATTCTAGAACCCCTTTGTAAGGGTTCATGTCTAGGGACCTTCTAGAACTACTTTGTAATGGTAAGACATCAATATAACCTTAACCAGCTCCAAGAAACCTCATCGCATAAGGTTAAGGAGAAAATGAACCTAAAATGGAACCTCGCATATATATAATACCTTTTGTCATGTTATTTGGATAAAGAAAATCTATATTTTTATTTATAGAGGAATTTCAAGGACCTTTTTGCAGTGGCTCTAGTACTTATATGCGTAAGGGTAAATCACTCAGTTACCTTTACATAACCCTTTTAAAAATACAACTAACTATACATAGAACTAGTTTTACATAAAGGTAAGTTATAATAACCCTTACATAGTATACTATGTGTAAGGTTATTTCCTTAGTTAACCTTGTGCATCTATGTTTTGTAAGGGTAAGTTGTTGGTAACCTTTATGTGGCCCATCCACGTATGGGAAACACTTTTTTGAAATTGAATTTATGAAAACATGGTATGGTTCGCTTTTTTTGAATTGTTTCTTCAATTACAAGCATGATTTAATAAAAAATCACCATGGATGGATATAATACCACTAAAGGGTTTTTAAAGTCTAAAAACATTTATCAAATGAAGAGGATGCATTTAAAATTCCTATTCCAAGGATCTCTCTACAAAATAACATGAAGCTATATAAAATAATTACATAAAAAAACTATAAAATGTGTGTATGGTACAACATAGATCCACTACGTCATTCTTGGTCTCCATTGGATAAGTTTTAGAGAGATCAAAAGTTTCAAACAAAATATTCCCACATCCTTAGTGTATCCATGACTTGAATTAATCACATGTCTTACATATAGAATTATTCTTTCTCCCATAATGTGCTAGCATCTCAGCATGAAAAGGAAGAAGAGAAGGGAGTGAAATATATCACTGGGATTTTTTTTCAAAGTATATGGATCTAAATCTACACCCACAATTCTATCATATAGAATTATAGTTTATAAATTCCTTGAGGGATCTCCTCGATAGTGTAAGAAAAATTAATGCATTTATGACATATGTTTTAATTACTCATCTAATTCTTGCATCATATGAACAAATAAATATAACTCTAATTCATTTAACTTAGAAAAAAACCTCTTTTTATGGAAGATAAGGTATAAGATTGATCAACTGTCCATCCAATACCACAACGTAGGTAGTGTAAGATATATATATATATCCCCTTATGTATGAAAATCAAAAAATTCATTAAACCATAATATATATTTATCAAATATATATAATTATTTATCTAATATATGACTTTTAATTTAATTGACCATCATAAATGGGAAATACATGAGCACTATGAGAATCCATTGGGTTTTTATGAGTTAGAATAAAAGTCGAGCAACATATTAGGTGAATATCTGCCATGTAGGGCATCATGTGAAAAGTGTCCACGCAATGAGAAAACAACATAATAATTAATGGTGATTCTTATAGCATATTGATATTAATAAACAAGTGAACCCTTGGGAGAAGTCTGTTACAATACTAAGAATAGGGGTTATTGTTTATCTTTTATGGTTCACCCATTGTATATCACACTTAACATTTTTTTGACACTCAATGATTAATAAAAATGAAATAAAATCCATGTTTTCCTTATACTTGAATAAAATTTCATGATTCTAATTACATGGTTCCTAAAATACCACTATTTGTTTTGTTTTAGTGATATCAACACATTATAATTTAACATAAACCAATCCATTATCTTCATGCATATTAAATATGAAATTTATAAAAAAATAGGTAATGTAAAAGATTATTTAAATCATATCTATCACTGTAAGACCACTAAAAATCCTCTAAATACCCTCTTATATGTTTGGCGTTGATCGCAAATGTTACATAAAATTCCCACCTTAATAGGTATCCATAGGCCAACCAACTCATTTTGATGCTCGAAATTAGTGTAACACTTCAACTATGGTGTGATAGAGTTTCTTGAGGTAAAAATGGTAGATGGGGAGAGCTAAGGGATTATAGATTATCAATAATATACACTTCTACCTATTTTTAATCATATAGAAATGTTATTTTAATGGAACCTAAGGATAACACTAGTCCAATATATGTATTAACTCATTTGATTTATCACATGAGTTAACACCTTGGTCAATGAATGAAACATATAAATTTTATCCCTTATACATTATACCATACAAACTACACTACTAAATAATAACCTTCATGGGAGAGTGTTTGAAATCCCATAATTAGTGGAATATTTGATACCACATGATAATCAGTCATAAATAATTATTTCATGAAAACATTTTTCAATCTAGGGGGTAATTTTAATCTTATAATATGACACAATCCACACACATATATATATTCAAAATAATTTTTTAGAATATTTATCAAATTCTAAATTTCATATATATCATCTAATGTGATACTAAATAGATATAAAATATATATATATATATATAATCATAATGTAAAATCCTATCATTTATATCTATGCATGTGACCCTTGAGGGGTCTATACAATGTTTTCATGGATTTTTAAATGTGGAATAGAGGATTTTATTAATGGATTTCAAGTATTCACTTTAAACAAAATTATTTTGTAGGAAAAGTGTTTTATAATTCCAAAGAGACTTTTTAAAATGTATTTAAATCATTTAAAGGGGAGGTTAACACCAGGTTGATTTCGAAGGTGATAAACATGGTTATAAAAGAGTGTTTTATGTTTTTAAAGGGGTTTTTTAAAAAAACTGTAATGCCCCAGCCCTAGTTACTCAGAGTCGGTGCATTATTACATAACATTGGCATGATCATAAGAGATCATGTCTCGAAATACCGACTAGTTTAGTAGCCTTAGATGTACTAGATACATACATAAGTATTACATTACATTTTGAAATAAAAAACTACTTTGTTT
Source organism: Viscum album (assembly GCA_963277665.1). NCBI lineage: Eukaryota > Viridiplantae > Streptophyta > Magnoliopsida > Santalales > Viscaceae > Viscum > Viscum album. The sequence continues at coordinate 1,516,189,327 of OY728150.1, forward strand.
CCCCTTTGAGAACACTCATATCCTTCGGCCTATCCATACAGGTTAATCATAATATACTTCTTCACATCTTTGGAAAAAGAAAACATAAGAAAGGGATGATCTCAAATGCTAGTAAGGATAAAAATATAGTAGAAAATATCATAAATAAGGATAAACATTTAAAGAGATGTATAAGACAAAAACAGAAGCCTTTTAAACATACACTTCCACATAATATGGAAAATATAAATCAAATAATACTATTTACTTATTCACAAGGATATTCTAATAGTTGTTTAATCACAAGTAATATCAAAAGCTAATTTCATAATGATGGAATGCCTAATGACGAACTTCATAACCACATATTCAAGGCCTCATGTGAAGACTGAAAATAAGGTTTTTTCAAGTCCTTCTGCCAAAACACTAGTTTTTCTCATGAGACCTACTGATGCATTGAGGAGCTATAGCGGGCTCCACTCATCACTTACTAAGTACAATGAATTCCTCATATGAAATGGTTGAAACATAACATAAACATTCATATTAAAACTAGAATACGATACATTATTACTTTAACTGTACATAATGAATGGTATAAAAATAACACATCCATAGTATAACATACAACAAAACCTTTTATACAATATGAAAGATTGTATCATATTAAATCAACTTCAAACAAGTGTAAAATCCATTAAATGATGTTGAAATAGATGAAATCAAAACTATTTGAGAGAAATATCACATTCTATTTTGAATTAATTTAAAAGTCACATAATTATAAAAGAAAAAATATATTTTGAAAATATTATTATAATATTGTAAGGGAAGTTTCAAAGGTTTTATAATGGTAGTAAATAGTTTCACCTGCCATATAAGTTAAAAAACATTTTTACATTAATTTTTTGAAATGGTCATAATGTAACTTATTTGGAAAATGATGGAAATAATGCTTTCAACACATTTTATAAAAAGTCAAACAAGGGCATAAATGAGTTTAACCAATATTCTAGAAAATTGTAAAAAAAAAATTTGAAATAATTTTTTAAGAACCACATATGAGGATGATAAATAATTACCTATAGATGCTTATGTATTAACAACCTCAGATAATAAAAATATTGTAAAATTAGTTGTTTCATTGTACTTTTCTTTAGTTGAGGGTACGTTTACATCCTGTCCAATAGTTAAATAATTTTAATTAAATTATACAAGAACCACATACATAACCATGATATCATATATGATATTCTAATATTTATTTTAATACTGGAATTTTACACTTTACCAATAGTTCACAACCATTGGTAAAGGCCTAGAAACCATTGGTATATAGTATACCAACGATTCCCTCAACTGTGGCCAAGTAATCCATGAAAACAGGCCTATACTAACGGTTCGGTGAAAACTGTTGGTATATGGGTCAAAATAGAATGTATGCCAACGGTTTTCTACAAAATGTTGGCATATGTGTGTTAATATAAAACATATACCAAAGGCTTTTGAAACCGTTGGTATGTGTGTGTTACACTTATACCAACAGTTGTAAACTGTTGGTATAGAGAGGATATGGCAAGCCATAAGGCTATACCAATGGTTTTTTTATAACCATTGGTATAAACTTATACCAACGGTTATAACAAAACTATTGGTATAGTTATGTTATAGAATCTATACCAATGGTTTTGAAAACCATTGGTATTCATATGCTCAACTCCAAAGCAGTTGGCCCCTCTCCCCTCTCCAGACCTACAACAACACAACTCCATAGCAACACAACAACACCCCCCCCTCTCCAGACCTGCAACAATACCAATATAATATCCCCATCCAAAGTATTCAAAATTTATAATTCATTCCAGAATTTAGAAATTTAGAAATTCAAATGCAATAACACCCATAAGAGAAAACGCCTACATGTTATAGGAAATGCAATAACAATCATAATATCATTCCAAATTTAGAATTCATTCCTCACTCAAACCACAAAACCAACACACATAAGAGTATTCAAAATTTAGAATTCATTCCCCACTCAAACCACAACACCAATACACACAAGTGAAAAAACCTACATGTTATAGGAAGCACATAGGATGTTTAGTCACGATCTTGGGTTGGGTATGTTAAATCCAACAGAAATACTTGGGTAGAGTGGACAAGGATCATGATACCCATAAGATAGACAATGGTAGTGGTCATGTGCTTAGACCTAGGATGAGTTATACGAATCACATGGGATGTTGATATTCCTCTAATGATTATGTATCCATGTATAAATTGTTCCTGATGGGTTAGTGGGAAACATTGGCAAATCTCGACATATGAGATGGGTTACCGGAATAGCCTACATGTTTTTCATTGAATTTTCAATTAGAATAGGGGGGGTATGTGTCAAATTGTAATTTGATCTCATTGGTGTGATGTGTGATGAATCTACATCTTGGGTAGTGGGTAGGAATATTCAATTAAGTATTTGGTATTGGGATCCCAAAGGGACTTTGGTTTAGTCCTAGAACCCACTATTTGAGGATGGGATTTAGGTGATCTATGGGGCTATGTCGCCACCATATGTATTCCTCACGATTGGGGTATTTTTATGAGACTTTGAAACAAATTTTTCAATAATCTATGTGTATCCTTGTTGAACAATTTGTTATATGGTATGCTTGAGTGTTAATAGGTTTCAAATGAAACCACTGTATGATATTTATTTGTTGAATGTTATTGTATATAATGACAAACCCACGATCGAGTATTAGAATATGAGTGTTGGTTCATGTTCAAGATGGGATGTCGAGACTCATTCCTAATATAATTCATATTTTTCTATATATACTATGACCAATTTTGTATCCATCTATGCCTTGTGAATATTTTCTTCTAATAACGTAAGACCAATAGACAATATATTATTTTTTATCCCTTATTTTCAAGAATCTACGTGTAGCCTTGTGAAGATTTTCTATATGCCAGTTGTTGTGTTCCCTTAAAATGTTGTCCATTTCAAACAAAAGTGAGACACTTTGAGTGATACCAGTCACACCGTGCCTCAGATTGATATGCGTTTTCGGCCATCGTGACCACACGACACCTATGATTGATGTGTCGTCTGGCCGACCATTTCACAATTAACCCACTCTTTTTTTCATCTGATTTCATGGTATTACAAGGCCATTCTGCCGGTTTTCACCACCCCATGCATGCTTTTCAGACACGTCAAACACCTAAAAAATACATATTCTACCATGACATGCAAACCGTGCATCTGAATGACGTTTATCCTTTTTCATACACCTCATGAAAAATAATTAGAGTGCTTTAGTGTGATTTCAAGTCATTCTGATATCGTTCGGTATGTATTTGACCGTAAAACACATGTTTTGGTCATTTACGACATGCAGAGTGTTTTCCACCATCATGGTTACATGAGACCTCCATTTGATGTTCTGTCTGCCCAACCATTTCACAATTCACCCACCCTTTTTTGTCGTCCGATTTCATGACATTATGAGGTCGTTCGGCTGGTATTGACCACCCCACGCACGCTTTTCAAGCGCACCAAACACCTAAAAAACACATATATATCCGTGTTGTGTAAACCACACATATGAATGATGTGTTGTCTCCTCATACACCTCGCAAATAACAATTAGGGTTTTTTCTTGTGATTTCAAGTCATTTTGATGTCGTTCGGTGTGCATTTGACAGTTAAATGCAAGTTTTGGCCATTTACGACACGCAGAATGCATTTTCGAACACCGCGGACAAACGACACCTCTGATTGACGTGTCGTCTGGCCGACCATTTCAAAATTCACCCACCCTTTATTCTTGTCATATTTCATGGCATTCTGAGGTCGTTCGGCCGATTTTGACCAACCCACGCACGCTTTTCAAGCACGCCAAACACCTAAAAACACATATTCTGTTGTGCCGCACAAACCGCTCTTCTGAATGATGTTTTGTATCCTTTTACAACTAAAAAATAAAAATTACAGTGTTTTTGTGTGACTTCAAGTCATTCCAATGTCTTTTGATATGGATTTTCCCGTTAAACGCTTGTTTTGTCCATTTACTACACGTTGAATGCGTTTTCAGCCATCACGGTCACACGAAACCTCTGATTGATGTGCTGTCTGGCCGACCATTTCATAGTTCACCCAAACATTGTTTTCATCCGATTTCATGGCATTCTAGAGGTCGTTCGGCTGGTTTTGACCACCCCACGCATGCTTTTCAAGCGCGCCAAACACCTGAAAAGCACATATTCAGTCGTTCAACGCAAATCGCACATCCGAATGACATGTCATCTTTTCATACTCCAAAAAAAATAAAGGTGTTTTAGTATGATTTCAATTCATTCCGATGTCGTTGGGTATGTATTTGACCATAAAACACATGTTTTGGAAATTTACAACACGTAGAATGTGTTTTCGGCCACCACAGTCACACGACACCTCCGATTGACGTTTCGTCTTCCCAAACATTTCACAATTCACCTACCCTTTGTTGTTGTCTGATTTCATGTCATTCTAAGGTAGTTAGACCAGTTTTGACCTCCCCACGAACGCTTTTCAAGCGCGCCAAACACCTAAAAAACACATATTCAGACGTGTCGTGAAAACCGTGTGTCCTAATGACATTCCATCTCCTCTTACACCTAACGAATAAAAATTAGGGTGTTTTGTGTGATTTCAAGTCATTGAGATGTCATTCGGTGTGCATTTGACTATTAATCGCATGTTTTGGCCATTTACGACACACGAAGTGCGTTTTCGGCCATCACGGTCATATGGCACCTCCGATTGATAGGACATCTAGCCAACCATTTCACAATTAACTCACCCATTATTGTCGTCTGATTTCAGGGCATTCTGAGGTCGTTCGATAGGTTTTGACCACCCCACGCATGCTTTTCAAGTGCGCCAAACACCTAAAAAACACATATTCAGTTGTGCTGCGCAAACCTCACATCCAAATGATGTGTCATCTTTTCATGGAGCTCACGAATAATAATTAGGGTTCTTTTGTTTGATTTCAAGTCATTCCGATGTTTTTGGGTATGTATTTGATCATAAAACACATGTTTTGGCCATTTACGACACGCATAGTGCGTTTTCGGCCACCGCAGTCACACGACACCTCCAATTGACGTGTCATCTGGCCGACCATTTTAAAATTCACCCACCCTTTGTTTTTGTCTGATTTAATAGAATTATGAGGTTCTTTGGCCGATTTGGACAACCCCACGCAGGCTTTTCAAGCGCACCAAACACCTAAAAAACACATATTCAGTCTTGCCGCGCAAACCGCACATCCGAATGATGTGTCATCTTTTCATGGACCTCACGAATAATAATTAGGAATTTTTGGTTTGATTTCATGTCATTCTGATGTTTTTGGGTATGTATTTGACCATAAAACACATGTTTTGGCCATTTACAACACGTAGAGTGCATTTTCGGCCATCGCGGTCACACAACACCTCCAATTGACGTGTCATCTGGCCGACCATTTCACAATTCACCCACCCTTTGTTGTCGTCTGATTGAATGGAATTACAAGGTCATTTGGATGGTTTTGACCACCCCATGCAGGCTTTTCAAGCACGCCAAACACCTAAAAAAATACATATTCAGTCGTGTCACGCAAACCATGCGTCTGAATGTTGTGTCGTCTTCTCGTACATCTCACGAATAATAATTAGGGTGTTTTCATGTGATTTCAAGTCATTCTGATGTCGTTCGGCATCCATTTGACCATTAAACGCATGTTTTGGCCATTTACAACACACAAAGTGTTTTTTCAGCCACCGTGGTCACATGACACCTCCGATTGACGTGACGTCTAGCCGACCAATTCACAATTTACCCACCCTTTGTTGTTGTATGATTTCATGGCATTTTGAGGTCATTCGGCTGGTTTTGACCACCCCACGCACGTTTTTCAGGTGCCCCAAACACCTAAAAAACACATTTTCACCTGTGCCGCGAAAACCACATGTCTGAATGATGTGTTGTCTCCTCATATACCTCATGAATGACCCATGGATCTTTGTGTTAAAGTATCAAGTCAATCCGAATATGTTTGGTTATATTTCCATAGGACAGTTGTTTTTTACTTATAATGGTGTCCATTTTAAACAAAAGAGAGACATTTAGAGTGATACCGGCCACACCGTGCCTTGGATTGAGGCGAGATTGTCTTGTACACATCTCAAATGACAATTGGTTCAATGGTGGGAAGAGTGAGAGACATGTCAACAACTCGAAATACACAATCAACAGTAAATCTTCCTTGCCTCATCGTTGAATCAAACCATTGGTAAAGGGAAAGGCTTTACCAACGGTTGCACAAAACCGTTGGTAAAAGAGGACTTCAAGGACCCTTTATAGGCATCCCAAATAGTGGAACTTGCCTCAGGTCTCATTATGTGTTATAGGCATCCCAAATCATTCTCTCATGTTCAATAAATCATTCTTGGCACCACTATGGTCATACCTTTCATTAACAAATTAGTTCCCCAAGTCAAGCGCACCCCATGGGTGGATAATGTTTAGGCTTCTACACTAGTACGTCATTCATGGCTTGTAAAAAGGTTTAATTTAATAAATTATAGACAAAAAATTTTATTTTTAAATTTTAGATTAATAATAAAGTATGTCAGTGATAACTGTATTACTGAATTACACATGTGACTTATCTAACATTGTTATGGATCTATTCACATGCCAGCATAGCTAGTGAAATGCACCCCACCATCATACAAGTGAGTATTGGACAAGAAAGAGACATAATATAAAACATACAGTGAGAACCATATTTAATTGACCCAAAAGTTTTATTATTACAATCATCTTAGGAATCCAATTATCACTCATCACTAACCTTGCCACTATAAACAACCTGGAGTGTATGAGTTTTCTCCCGAAGTGAGGATTGAGAATTTGGATTAGCCCGTAAGGGGCGCCGCTGAGCTAGGGTTCTCATGTCGCCACCATCCCTCCTCCACCTCAGGTTGGTTGCATCTCCTCCTCAGCGCTTCTCAATGGCGTTGTAGTGGCATGAGGTTTCTCCTTCAGTGGCGACTCGTGGGATCAGCCATTTTCAACCTCTTTGTTGCTGCCCTTTTCTTGCCCCATCCCCCTCGATCTTGCTAGGGCTTCTTTGGTGGTGCGATACAGGTCCTACGTCTGAGCTCCATCTATGTCCTGAGGGTTGGTTCCTTTACAGTGCCAGCTACGAGTGCATTGGTTGGGTCGTTGTGGCACCTAAAGCGGTCTTGACTGTGGTGACGGGAAACATATTTCCTTTTTTGTTGTGGCTCCTTCGGGCGAGATACAGTTTTCATGAGTTATGAATCAGTGTTTTGGTTTGTGGTGGGTTGGATTTTCTATTTTGGACTTGTTGACATCGTGATTGGATACGATCTCGATGCTACTGTGTGAACCGATTTGGGGTTCGTTGGATTTGTGATGGCTTGTTCCGGTGTTAAGCGGCAACGGCATGGTTCGATGCGGCGATGATGGGTGAGTCATCTAGACTTCTTGGGCCATTTGATGAGAATGATCCCGAAGGTGATGATTCTCTAGGTGAAGTTGATGGTGTCGCTAATGAACTGGAATCTAAAATGAGAAGCATTGATGTTAAAGAGGATGAATGATAATCTATTTTTTTTATTTTTGTTTGTTGATATGAGTGGGAACTTGTTAAGGAGGGAATGGGTGTGGGATCTGGCTCAATCACTGTTTGGAATTACTTGTTTTGTGTGTGTGGAAGGAGGGATTTTGAGTAGTTGAACTACAGTCTATGGTCGTTGGGTCAAGGCAACATGTTCACCTACATGACTACATCAGAAGAGGTTTAGAGTAGAGAGATTTTGCGGTCCATTGCTATTTGGATTTAGAAGTTCGAGTGGGTATGGAATTTTCCATCGGTACCAGGACCGAGAAATCCTGCACGGGACAGCTTGCTGAACATCGATGTGATGGTGAAATCTGGTCTTATTATGTTTGATGCTGGGGAGGAGTTCTCACTGTATTGAATTTGGTTGTTTTTGCCTTTGTATCTTGGATTGTAGGGGCTTGTCTTAATGTTTTAAGTCGTTGGAGTCATTTTGGGTTCCCCTCACCCTTAAGAGAGGGTTAATTCTAATAAAAAAATCAATTTTTAGTATGAGTTTTCACTCTGATCTCAACAACAACATCGAACATTCTTACCATGATGTGAATCATGTGGAATATGGATGATATTAACACAAAATTCCTAGCAATACCAATCCTTCTAAGAACTGAAAATTTATGGATGATATTAACACATAATTCATTATGAATAAAATTTTACTCACTGTTGAAGCCCAACACACACACCCAAATCAAATAGAAAACAAAATTCATATACACCCAAATGAAAACAGAAAACCAAAACAGTGCATGAAAAACATTAAAATGAATGTATCACATACAAATTAGAAGTGTAGAACTAAGCAATTTTGAAGATGGATCAGAACGAAGGATTTCCACAGTAATGTAAATAGAATCTCGATTCTCCAATTCACCCAAATGAAAACATAAAACCAAAATAGTAGATGAATTATCACTTATAGATTACAAGTGAATAACTGATAAATATTAAAGATGAAAGGATTTTAGACCAAGGGGAAAGAAAATCCCAATTCTACCTTTTGTTTAGGGCTGCAGTCACGAGGAATGGGGAGGCTGAGCTTCTATGAATTTGGGGGAAAACATTCCCAACGGTTTGTAAAAACCATTGGGAAATAAATCCTTTACCAATGGTTTGTAGAAATTGTTGGTATATAATGATTTAAACCTCTTTATACCAATGGTTTAAGAAAATCGTTGGTACAAATTATACTTTTCCCAACGATTTTTCAAAACCGTTGGGAAAATATGATTTTAACCAGATTTTACTAACAGTTTCCTTAAACCGTTGGTAAAATTACTCTATAGAAACGGTTAAAAAAACCATTTGTATATAGGCGTTTGGAAAACCTCCCTTTCCAGTAGTGTTTGTTAATAATATTTCTCTAGTATCATTGTTTCGGGTGTTAACTGATTCGTTTTTCATTATATGTTTTGTTACATAAGTCATTTTTATTATGGATATGATGTATTTTATTCATATCCATAATTTTATTATGTTATTAAACATTATTTTTAATCAAAAAATGAAAATTATTCTTGAGTGGTTACGATGGGATATGAATCTCATCGCGTTTGTGGAGATGGTAATCCGTACATACGCACGAGTTAAAATATCATTCTATTATTGGTGAAAGAATATTTAATTTGATGGTATATCATATATTAACATGTTATATTTATTATTTATATCAATTATACTCATTACTATACCCATCCAATTAATGAAGTGTTGAATAACAAACTACACCATGACGTGGAGACGAGAAGCCGTATGTATGCACGTAAGGTGACTTTCTCTTTAATAAGATAGATAAAATAATGAATATGGTTATACCATATTAATAATAACATAAAAGTATGTAGAATGTACTTGATTTATTATTTTAGTATTGAAACAACAAATAAAAAGGATGTGGAAGAAAAATAGAACTTTGAAAGAGGTGATAAAAGTATTACCTCTTCTTCGAGTGTTTTTTTATTTGATCAAAAGGGATCCTTAGGTTGGATTTATGATCAAATTAAGGCTTCTAGGTTAAATTGAGGATAGTTGTGAAGATATTTGAGCAGGGTTAGGCAGAGGAAAATGGATTTGGAGGTGTGATTTTGAGAGAAGGGGATGTACCCTTTTATAAGAGAGGTGAGGGTCACTTTAGGAAAGTCTTGAAATATTATTTTATTATAAAATCATTTTTGGTGTATAATGGATCGAAATGGATTTATTTCGAGGATATAGTGGGTATGGGTCGATATAATCTAAACCAATAGGTTTTAGACATGTTTAGGTCACCATATTAACCTTATCCTTTAGATTTAATTCATAGTTAAATAGTTTAACTTTTACAGTGTTTTCTTGTATTTTTATATATCATGGGTAATAAACATATAATAAAATTCCTAGAGAACCTAAAGTGGTTCATTAATGAAATATCTATCAATATATAAGTATTTTGACATAACCGTTTTTTTGGTAATATTATATCATTTAATACTATAGTATTCGTTTTCAAAATTCATTTATGTCAATTTTAACAATATTTAGTATTTGTTTTTGTAAAAGTCAAAAAAAACATAATTAATTATAAAAAAGGACAATAAATAAACCCTAAAATGTCGTATTAACATATAATGTTAGTGTAATTCATCAAAAATCTCAATTTAATGTTATTTTGACATTTATAATATTAATTATTTTAATCATTCATTAATAAGGTAATTACGACATCATAATTGTGTCATAAATATGTTTAATTATTTAATGTCTAAAAATTATAAATAAAATACCATGATGTAATAAATCTTGTCATATTTATAAATATTATTTATAGTAAAATTTATCTTATGCATAACCCTATATTAAAAATGGTTTAGTTATTAAACATTGAATTTTACACTTTTAACTCTTCTTTAAATAAAATAATAATAAACGTCCTAATCTAATCCTTGTGGATCAAATAGGATCATATTTTATTACTAAGGTTTATTTTGGTCTAAAAAACATATCTAATAGAATTATGACATGGGTTAGTGTAAATATAATATCATTTTTACCTTTAATTACCTTATTTACATTTAACCGTGGTAAATAAAATTCAAAAGTTACTATTCACCAAAATATTATTATTAACTTATTGAAACACATTTTACTTACTGATGTCAATTGTATGTCTCGGATTTATGAAATTCAATTCATAGAAGCGGTAAAATTATGTTTTATGCAAATTTTCAAATGTGCCTAGAAGGTTGGTAAAAGACGTTAAAAAGTTCAATAAAATTTTATATCTCTATTCTTATTAAAAATGTATTTAATGAATTACATTTGAATAATATATTTATATCTATCTATTTTTACTTTATTATAAATTTCCATTCAAAAATAATTATTTTAATGAAAAAATCGGTTTTTATCTACAACGCAGTGTTTTCACTATTTATCAAAAATTGAATGTTTTTAGAAAAATACCAAAAAGTCACCCAAATCTAATTTTGATATTCAAAATTCATAAATGACGCATATTTTTTCAAAATTTAAAACATAGGATTTTCATTAATTAATTTAAAAATATTTCTCATTGTCAAAACCAGACAGCAGGTTTTTGAGAAGTAATATCTATAAAAAATTGATATGTGTTTCTGTCCAATATAAATGTGAAATTAATTCCAATGACTAATATCAGATTAAATGATAAAAATCAAATCTAATTATACTTCAAAACCATTCAGATTTATAATTTAACACTAATTTATTTTGATTAAATATGATGTCTTTTATTAAAATGTAATATCTTTCACTATTCATCAATGTATATCTGAAAAACACCAAAAAATTATCCAAACTAAATATTTTTGTTCTTCTTATAATGAATAAGTTTATTTTTTCAAATTTAATATATAAAAGGGTCAAATATTGGATTTAAAAGGGTTCTCCATTAAAAGGTAGAAAAATTTCATTTTTCGAAAATACTTATTTTATCTGAAAAATCGAATTTGTTCTTATATTATATCTAAGAAACACATAATATGGATGTTAATATTATATGGAGTATATAAAATTAAAATTCAATTAATACTATTCATAACTGCTTTTTGAACGGATTTTTTGGTAAGTCATGGAGCGTTCGAACTCAGTGTTGCATGTAGTGCAAGCTATTGAATTACTATAAAGAGATAACGTACTACGAAATCCTGGGGTGTTACAAAAACGAGGTCAGGTTATACATTATTTAAAATGATTTCAAAACATGAATCCATTTATATATATTTTATGATTTTTTGATGTAATGTTGTTTTATCTAAATAAATTTTTAATATTGTTTTTGAATTGGTTTGAAAAACATTTTAAAACCTCATAGAATACCACATGGGATATCAAATGCCTATTTAGAACTTTATTATGTGAATTTTATTGATTTCATGATACCCTCATCATGATCTTCCTTCAATTATGGTTTTTACCTTTGTTAGATTTTCCCATTTAAGATATATAGATATATTATTATTATTATTTTATTCTTGGATGATATAAAAAGGGGTTGTTTCCTTTGTAGGTTTTGGAGGTGAGATGTGAGATTTATTTATCCTATGTTATTATTCATCATTTTTCTAATCTTGTAATTCAATTTTTTTCTCAGAACAACTACATTGATTTCATGGGTACCCTAGGAAGATAAGTTGATGTTATGAATGAGTGAGACTTGAGATTAGTTGGAAGACTATCTAGGGGTCATTGTCTATGATTCCTTGAGAGATACCATATTGGATTGTTTTTTTAGGTTCACATAGGGTCCAGTGTATCATGACCTAATAAAAATATCATTTTATTAAATAAACTAGTGAATATAAAATAATAATAATTATATGTAGGGTATTCCCAGTTCATTCTATATTATACCCCTTTGTACACATTTTGGGTTTTTTGGACCCACTTCTATTATTTTTATTTTCTTATATATATTTTCCCTTGATGGTGTGGTTCCATCTTGAGTTGTTTTATTTTTCTTGTATGGTTTGGTTTAATTTTAAATTGCTTATAGAGTTGGTGTTGAAAGAAATATTTTAAGAGAAAAGTAGCTTTGATTTTATTTTTTATCAGTTAAAAAGTTTGTTTCTCGATATATTAATGAGGTTCGGGTTTCCAAAATAGTTTTTATCCAAGGGTTGATTGAAAAATGGGTTTAAATGATGTTTCAAATGGAAATTCATTTTTTATTTATTTCAAAATTTAGATTCCTTTGATTTAGTTTTAAAATGATTTTCTTAATGTCATGGTTCCACTCTTATTTCTGTGTGAATGGTGGAAATTTTATAGAAAAGAAAAAACCATGTATCTTGTTTTCATTAAATTTTATAGGTGGAAATCTGGCCATATTTGTATTTCCAGACTATAATTTATGAATTGTTTTATAGAAATTATTGTCATACACTCTTTTGTTAAATCTTATTAGGAATGTTTAGGTCAAACATGATACATAAACTAGTATGCATGTATGTTTCTCTTATTTATTTATAAAGGATCCCAAGTTTTGATCTCAGATCAGTTTTCACTGTTAAATTATTGATGAGATTTCTAGATATAGAGAGTGGTTGTGGGTCACAAGGATATGTTTTATGGAATATTTGGTTGAAATTTTAGTTTTCATAAAATTATTTGTTGAGTAATTTAGTCAAGTATATTTTTTATTCAGAATATTTTTATATTATTATTCTACTTTATGTTATTAAATATTATTGGATTTTTATTCTTATGTGAATTCTTGTCAGATATTAATCACTTTTTATTTATTAGGTCACATTGTATATTTTTTTTGTTTATTAAACTTTTGGATTGTTTATTTATTTATATCTTCTTATTGATATAATAAATGTTTAATGTTGCTATATACCTTGTATGATTTATAGTAGTTTCTGATAATTATTTATTAGGATTCACAAGTGAATCTAGTGCCATTGGTTTCCGTTTTTAAGATCTTTGAAATAGTTTCTTACTCATGGTGATTAGCAATGTTCTTTGGGACTTATAATTAATTTATTAGGGTGATGTGTATGGTCTATCTAGGTCGGTTCGTTATAGTCACCACCATATTCCATGATTTTAGTAGGGATGAGAGTAACAAATATTCCCACTCTGAATCTTCAAATTCTACCTTCACTAATTCCAAAAAAATCTATATCATATTGAAATCGTCGATGTAATCATCCACTAGATTTAATTTCGACATCTTCATATCAAATAACCTATATAAAAGGAAAATATTATTTATCAGGTAAGATTATTATACATGTCAGTGAGAGTATTGATAAGTTATGAGTCATTCTTCACGTCTCATATATTATAATCTATGTTTTAAGATAATGACATTCAGAATAACCCTAGTGATTCCTTATCTTGACTTTACCATTCTTCCTTTCTCATTGCTTCCATATTCATATCTATTAAAGGAATACCATGATACTTTTTCAATAGAAAATCCTATATATACATCCTTGATAATCCAAGATCTCTTCTATGGAACTTATTTACCTTGACCTTACCCTTATCCAATGACTTTAATTCATGAAACTGATGATATCCTATTAAATTTTTATATATCTAAGAGGTATCAAGAAATTATAACCAGAATAATCCAATAAGGACATGGGTAGAATTATGATACTAAAGAAATCTATGATTCACCTAGATTGGGGTTTGGAAATTTTAAATTCTACAATAAAATCCCTAAAATCGATTTTTGGTTCAAAAAATATTTTCGAATACCAAAAATTTATCTTATAGAACTTATAAGGAATAAACAATGTAGAAGAATGAACCAATGTCTTGATGATAAAAACATATAAAACACACCACACCAATTTCAACACAGCATAATTAAAAACATCCAAATACCAAAAAAGAAATTCTATAAGAAAACTATTTAAATATTCCATGATAAATGAATGGACACAATTTGACGTGGGTTATAATTTAACATATTCCATGGGGGAACATTGTAGTTCTTATATTCAAGGAATCATAAGATGAAAATTTTTGTGAAAATTAATTCTTCAAAAAATTATTCCAACCTAATAAATACAGTAAGGATCAGTAGATGTAACTGGTGATCCTATCTTATTATCTTTTCAAAGTGTATTTCCACCTTGATATTCTCTTCCCAAATATGCTTCCACCTTGTCAAATACATTGAATACCTTAACTCTTACTTATAGTGAACAATGAATGGTTATGGAAACATAATGATTTTACCCTTATGTAATATTTAGATTAACCTAATATATCATTATTAGTGCCCATATGTAATAATTTTACTCCTTCAAACTTCTCCTCCTAGACATTCCAAAGGGTATCTTCTAATATTAGGCTTTAAACTGCCATATTCTAGTGTTGTTTCTCCCAAATTTAAAAAAAATCACTTACACCCCACCATTTACTTCTAGTTTCAAAATTAAGACTTCAATAAACTATAAATATTTATCCAAAAAATGATTTTCGCATTTGTAAAACCTTCTGACCATGATTTTTAAGTTTTATAAATGTTTCTGGATTTAATTTATTTTGTGACATTTTAATTATTTTTATCTTATTGGGTACTATTTTCCATTTTATACTTTAGATGATTGAAAATAAAATTTAGTATTACATATATAATTTATATGTATATATCTATATTACTGGTTTTCCCATTCGGAAAAAAGCATTGAACTTACTAAAACTCTGAGTTACTAAATGAACCATTTATCTTCTTTCTAGTGTTCCTGTGACACCCCCATGTAACTATGGTATCTAATATAGTACAATTTAGTGAATTTTTTTAGATTTGAAGGAGGTTGTTTTGGTTTTTGTTAATTTGGGAAAATAATAAGAAACCTCCTTCATCACGGTGAGTTCTATAGGGATTTAGTTGAAACAAATCATGAATGGTGTTTTGGTTGTCCTTATGTTTTATTTGTCGTGGGTCGTTTTTGTGACCCACGTTCGACAATTTTTAATTTTTTAGTGGGGATTATGTCACATCATGATTAGTGAAGTAGCCTCATGACATGAACTGAGTAGTGTGCATGTGGATCTTCATATAATATAGGGATTCATTTCATAACGCAATAGGGGTTGTCATACTGTGATAGAAGAGTTTTAATTGTGACATTCATGTGAATACTTTTAATTTTATTATTTTCCATTTCAACCACCATAAATATTAATTATACATTTAATTAATTTTCCCCTCCACTAATCTCTCTCATGTGAATTAAGATTGCTACACATTTTAGTTTGTATCCTATTACTTTGGATTTCATCATCCATCAATTTCAAGTGATTATTCAAAGTACTACTTCCTTACATCTTCTCTAATTATCCCTTTTTCAATTCAACAGGATTTTAAGTTCTCCCATGAACCTAAATCCCTATGTTAGTCAAATTTATGGTTATGGATGGGTCTGATCATGTGCATTTGGTTGTTTTGGGATTATATGGATCTTTTCCTTACCTGGTTGGTTTTCACTATTCAATGTGAGTGGTTTCTACTTAGATTAAGGTAGTTGTTTTTATACCATGTCATTATTTAATAAATTTTGTAATGATTGTTTTTTGAATAAACATTTCATAATATTTTTTATTTATATATTATATCCTTGAGGGTTTTATAATTCTTTTCTTTATATTATACTTTCAATAGTGAATTTTCAATTGTTTTTTAGTAATTCAATTCACATTAAAATGGAATGCTTAATATATTTTTGTAAAAATTCCCATTGAAATAGTTTTTATGATAAATTCGGGTTCTTGGACCTATTGTTTATTTCTATATAATTAAACCCTTGTTTTAAGACTTGGTTTTAATCAAAGTAGTGTTTGGGATTCAAAAGACTCATAAGGGTGTAGATATTTTCATTGAAAATGTATAAAATTTTTTTAATGTGAGGAACTATTTCATGTTTTCAAAGGTTTTTTTGTAACTTGAATGTATATGAGGGACATAAAGGCCTAGTTGACACTATAGGAAATGTGTTTTCATGATATTGTAGCACCCTTATTGTAATTTGCTTTATATTTTTCTTTTTATATCCATTAATTATTGTTATTGATGTTTCTATATGTGAGAAGTTTTGTTTTATGTGATGGATATGGTTATGAGGAGGGTTTCTTTATGAAATTGATGTATGTATCTATCACTTTCTTTTTTTATTTAATGCCTTCTCTTTGAGTTATATCATAAGAACACTATGTAGCTTTCTATATAATTATGGATGAGTGTTACTATAGGTTAGATTGTGACAATGCTAGGGGATTATGGCTATAGTGACCCATGATTCTCATATATAGATATTATATATTTTTAGAAGAATATTTATTTATTTCAAAAAAACACATGCACGAGGACTGTAACAGTTTTTTGCCTTTGGAATCACAGAACACAATATCCAAGTCTAGTAAATGATCTTCAATGTTTCCGAAAAAGATATTCTAATTTTTTACTCCTACATAAAAAAATTACTCATAACCTAGGAAAATGAAACATAAGAAAAGGTGATCTCGTATGTTCAATAGGGGTAAATAAAGGTGGTACATTACCATAGAATCAACAAAAGTGTTTGAGAAAAAGAGAATAACATATGAAACAATTCCCTTACATATAAAAGATCATAATAATGAGTAATTGAATAAATATCTTCATTTCATAAGTCTTTAATGATAAGATAATCCAATAACATGATCCCTGAGAAAATAAAATGGTCATAAGACATAGATTTTTGCCATACACATAAGAATATAAAATCATTCCCTAGAAGACAAATCCCATAGCCAAAAATGATCTGGATACATCGTTGGGGCCACACATACTAGGAGGGATTCACCACTATCCCAAATTGAATCCCATTACTTATAATGGAATTAGTTCACTCCCCAAACCATCATAAAATATAGAGTCCATTACTATATCGGGTTCACTCCTCATTCAAACCATGTCTACCTCATGAGATATATAAATATTTACCCAAATCCATATGAGGGAGATATAGGTACAACTGTCACGACCCGCCCTCGGGGTCCGTGTCGTGACTACCCCAAGCCCGCCTTCCATAGGCCAGGGGCTGGCGACTAGCACCAAGGCGTAAATCCCGGTAAAAAGGGAAGGCATTGCCTTTGTAAAGTAAACAAACACCACAGAGTAAACAAGCAGAAAGTAAACACTAAACAAAAGCAGAGTACAACTGAAAGTGCGGAAAAGAAAAAGGGCCAGAATACAAACCCAAACTGAAAGTAAAGTACAACTCGAAAGGGAAAATAGCAACTGAAAAGTAAAAGCCGCTTCTCCGAGCTGTCCACAGGAAATCCCACCTGAAGGGTGGGTACAGATAGCTCCTCTTCTCCACGGGTTCCGCTGTCCGCTCCGAGCACGTCCCACCCAGTGGTCCACCTCCGGGTACCGTCCCGCTCTGCAAGCCTCAGCTAAGGTCAACGCTGTCCGTCGTCTGCAACCAACACAACGTAGTGCGGGAAAATCCCGTGCAGGGGTGAGTATAAGCTACTCAGTAGGGACCCCGAGACCCCTGAAGGTCTCTCAAAATCCACAAAGGATAAACCACGAAGAAAGGTACAATCACGAAGTAACAACCGACACTGATTAGGTATATGCCCATACAAATACCTAAGTCATCAATTCAAATACGCTCCAACCTCCGAGCCCAAGTACTACTCAGTCCACACAGGAAAGTAAACGTATTCCACACAGGAAAACAAAACGTAATCCACACAGGATTGCACAACACAATCCACATAGGAAAGAAATAGGATTCAGCTCACACAGGTATACTTCTTCAAAGGACGATAAAGATGATCACTGATCCATCTAAGTCGTCGGACCCACGAAGGATCGATAGGTAACTAACCCCCGCAATGACCCACACAGGATCGGGCCCACACAGGACCTGTAGGCGCTGGCTCACACAGAACCACTGAGCGCAAGGACCCGCACAGGATCGGACCCACACAGGATCTGTAGCACTGATCCACGTAGGATCGCTGAGTGCTGAAGTTGTCGTCGTCGAATCCACACAGGATCTCTGTACTATCGTCGTCGCAGTCACAGTAGCAGTAGTAGCAGTAGAACAGTCGCAGCCAGCACTAGGGTTCCCGCACACAGCAAGATCGTTCGGAGGGTCCGCTCCACGAGCCGAGAGGCTGATACATCAACTGTCACGAAGACCAGAGTTGATGTATCCAAAAGTTCAGTATCGTCAACAGGAACTCAACGCAACAGACGGCGCGTCGATCGGACGCCCGGTCTGAGAGTTATTGGCATTTTCATCTCCGGGGCCCGGTTGGTTTTTAAGGTAAAACCAACCCGACCGTACTCCACCTGCGTCCAAACCTCGGGCGGAGTATGCTAAAAGATCCGTCTCATAAAGAGGAACACAACACGGCTGACGGCACGTCAATCGGACGTCCGTAGCTCAAGATATGAGTGTTTCCGCTTCGAAGGCCCGGTTGGTTTCGTGAACGAACCAACCCGGCCGAACTCAAAGTAATCTGAAACCTTCAGTGCGATATACCGAAACGACCGTCTCAATCCAAGGATCGTGTTGCCGTAGACAGTTTGTCAATCGGAGGTCCGAGGCTCAAGTTATGGCCAAAAGACCAAAAAAGGTTCGAAACGGGGGGGTCCGGGTCCGGGCCGACCCGGCCCGACCCCCCCCCCCCCCTGGGGCGGCGCGGGGGCCGCGGCGGCTTGTCGCCGCAAGGAGGCTGCGCGGGGAGGAATTTAATTCCCCCGCTAATTGAAATGTCGGCGCGGCAATATGTCGCGCCCCTTCTGCAAACCCCCCCCCCCCCCCTCACGTGGGGGGCTTGATTGAATAAAAACCGGGGGGCTGCTGCCCCCCCTTCCTACATGGAAACCGCCCCCCTCTTAAAGAGGGGGGTTTTAAACGTTGGCCGGGGAATTAATTTTCCCCGGTTTTCTCCAACGGGACCGGAAATTCCGGTCCCCTCTTCGGCTTCCGACGCCGGCGGCCCGGCCGCCGGTCTTCTCATTCCGCCGCGGCCCGGAACCGGCCGCGGTCTCTTCGTCCCACCGCGGCCCGGAACCGGCCGCGGTGTTCGTCGTCCGGCGCGGTGCGACGACACCGCGCCCCTTCGCCGTGCCTTGATTCCTTTCAACGCGGCGCGACGGCGTCGCGTTCTTGAAGATTCTTCCTCGGCGTGGCGCGACGGCGTCGCGAAAAATAATTGCACGATTATCCGCGTGGTGCGACGGCACCACGCCACTTTGCTTCCACCCGCAAGAATAAACAACAAGAACGATGGAGGGGGTTCGGTCGTGTTCATGCGGTCCGGCCCCCTCACGTTAAGCAATAACACATCTTAAAATAATCCAAAGCCACACGTTAGACTTGCTAAAATTCATGATCAAAAATAGAATAACTGAACAATAATCAACAACCCCTACCTCGGGTATAAAGTTCGAAGATTGTCAACGTTCCGCGGAAGACGACGTCGCGGAGGTCGGGCGTCGCGGTAGCCGTTCGTCAAATCCGATGACGAAGGGATGCGTCCGAAGAGACACGTCGTTGGCGAAACTTCTTATGTCGACGAAGGGAATCCGAGGAGGAAGCGGCGTTCCCACTCGTTGACACGGAAGACGAAGAAGAGCGGAGCGGCGTTCTTCGTCGGGACTTGAGCGTTCTTCGTCAAGTTGAGCGTTCTTCGTGATCTTCGTCAGAGATGAAGAAGAAGAAGAAAAAGCTCTCCACCTCTCAATAAGACAAACAATTAACCAAAATAAAATAAGACAACATCTTATTTTATTAACACATAACACACTAGAATTTCAAATGTTTGAAATTCAAAAGGATTAACTCCCATAATTAAATAAGTAACTCAAGTCATTTATTGAGGCGTTAAGGGAGTTGAGAGAATATGAAAGGTTTAGGGGTTCGTGTGGGCCCCACCACACTTAATCCTCCCAAGGGAGGTTAAGTGGGTGTGGGTCCCACTTCCAACCCCCTTTGGTAGGTTTTATCAAGTTATAATAAAAATTTTTATTCACAAATTTTATTTAACTCAAACTAAAAACTCCAAAACTAACTTCCAACCTGCAACAAACGCAACTTCCGAAAAGGTCTCTTTAAGAGAATATCGGTGCTGCGAGTTCATCGGTGCCCTCAGATTTCAATTCCGAGCACCGAATCAAAAGTTAGGAAAACCCGCTCGTTCGTTCACTGAACGTACCCGAGCCAAACTTCAGAAATTAATTCCGGGCACTCCGGGCCTCGGAATCAGGTGTCGTCTGAAACTGCGCTCTTGTAAAATTCTAAAGAAAATTAAGAAAAAAATTCCCTTGAATTTTACGGGTCTTTACATTACTCCCACCTCAGGGCTTTACGTCCCCGTAAAGTTACATCAAAAACTAGGGAAACAAATGAGGGTACTGAGCACGCATCTGAGCCTCCCGCTCCATGTGCTCTCCTGGAGATTCCCGTGCTGCCATCTGATGCGCACAAGAGGAATTGATCGCCCACGCAGGACCCGCTCCTGTCGATCCTCTATCTCCACTGGGACCTCCGTAAAAGTCGCCCCATCGTCAACGTCAAGCTCCCCATGATCAATGATGTGCGTCGGGTCGTGCACGTATCTCCTCAGCTGGGATACGTGGAAGACGTCGTGCACCCGGTGCAACTGAGGTGGTAGAGCCAGGCGATAAGCCACCTCACCAATCCTGCTGAGAATCTGGAAGGGTCCGATGAAGCGCGGAGATAACTTGCCGCCTCGGCCAAAACTCTGAATACCACGTCGAGGTGAGACCCGCAAGAAGACGTGGTCGCCATCCTTGAACTCCAGTGGCCTCCGCCTCCTGTCAGCGTATGACTTCTGCCGGATCTGAGCTGTCCTCATACGCTCCTGGATGACCTGGACCTTCTCTGTCGTGGCCTGGACCATCTCCGGTCCCACCAGTGCTGACTCCCCAGGGTCTGTCCAGCACAAAGGAGATCTACATGGTCGGCCGTACAACACCTCGTACGGTGCCATCCCGATAGTGGAGTGGTAGCTGTTGTTGTACGCAAACTCCACTAAGGGTAGGTGGTCCTCCCAGCTACGACCAAAGTCGAGGACACATGCGCGGAGCATGTCTTCGAGAGTCTGAATGGTCCTCTCCGTCTGACCATCCGTCTGAGGGTGAAAAGCTGTGCTAAGACGTAGCTGCGTCCCGAACGCCTCCTGCAACCCCTTCCAAAGCCGGGAAGTAAAGCGAGCATCTCGATCGGAGAAGATAGATGATGGCACGCCGTGGAGCCGCACAATCTCCTGAACGTAGAGACGTCCCAAGCTCTCCACTGAGCCCTGCTCTCTGATGGGTAAGAAGTGTGCCGACTTGGTGAGTCGGTCAACAATCACCCAGATGGAGTCGTGACCTCTGGAAGTGCGTGGAAGTCCAGTCACGAAGTCCATAGATATGCCGTCCCACTTCCACTCCGGAACCTCCAAGGGCTGTACCAAGCCCGCTGGTACCTGATGCTCAGCCTTCACCTGCTGGCAGGTGAGGCATTAAGAAACGAACTCTACTACTGCCTTCTTCATGCCCGGCCACCAGTGCTGTCGTCTGAGGTCCTGGTACATCTTCGCCACTCCAGGATGTACCGCCAAAGGAGAAGTGTAAAACTCCCTCAGCACTTCCTCTCGCAAAGCGACTGGTACCATGGTACGTCCTCTGAAAAGGATGTCGTGCTCTGCTCCAAGGGAGAAACCATCAGGTGCCTGTCCCAAGGATATCTGTGCACGCCGTGTCTCACAGTCAGCGTCCCCTCGCTGTGCCTCCCTGACTCGCTGAAGTAGTGGAGGAGTGACTGTGAGAGACTGAAGAAAGGCTGCTCCATCTCTATCCACGAAGGATAACTGCAAAGAGGATAGCTGCTCCGTCGCCTCCTCAAGTAGCTGAATGCCCGTCCTCCTGCTGAGGGCATCGGCTTCTACGTTCCCCTTCCCAGGAGTATAGACTATCTCAAAGTCATAGTCCTGGAGGAACTTGAGCCATTGCCGCTGTCTCAGGTTCAGGTCCTTCTGCGAGAAGATATACCTGAGACTCTGATGATCGGAAAAGACTGTAAATCACTCGCCCATCAGATAGTGTCGCCATGTCTTCAGAGCGAAGACCACTGCTGCTAACTCCAGGTCATGGGTAGCGTAGTTCTGCTCATGCGGCCTCAACTGACGTGGTCCATAGGTGATCACGGCCCGCTCCTGCATCAGAACACATCCGAGTCCGGTCCCTGATGCATCGCAGTAGACTACGTACCCTACTCCCTCCTCAAGAAACCTCAAGATAGGTGCGCTAGTCAATCTCTGTCTCAGCTCCTAGAAGCTCTGCTGACATCTGTCTGACCACACGAAGGGTTTCCCCTTCTTCGTCAAAGCTGTGAGTGATGCCGCGACTCTAGAGAAGTCGGGCACGAATCTCCGATAGTATCCAGCTAGTCCCAAGAAACTCCGAACCTCAGTCACGCTCCTGGGTGGCTCCCAAGCTAACACAGCCTCAATCTTCGCGGGATCCACTGCAACTCCCGCCTCAGAGATAACGTGTCCCAAAAAGTGGACCTCACGTATCCAGAACTGTCACTTCGAGAGCTTACCATAAATCTGGTGCTCTCGGAGTGTGTCAAGAACAACTCGCAAGTGATAGGCGTGTTCCTCCTCTGTCGTAGAGTAAATCAGAATGTCATCGATGAAGACCACGACAAACCGATCGAGGTATGGCTGAAAGATCCTGTTCATGAGAGCCATGAACACTGCTGGAGAATTGGTTACACCGAAAGGCATAACCAAGAACTCATAGTGGCCATACCGACATCTGAAGGTCGTCTTCTGCACATCCTCGTCTCTGACTCTGAGCTGATGATAGCCTGACCTGAGGTCTATCTTCGAGAACCACCGTGCTCCCTTGAGCTGATCAAAGAGGTCATCAATCCTCGGTAGCGGATACTTGTTCCTCACTATCACCTGGTTCAGGCGACGATAGTCAACACAAAGTCGCAAGCTCCCGTCCGCCTTCTTGGCGAACAAAATCGGGGAAGCCCAGGGTGAAACACTGGGTCGGATGAACCCCTTGCCCTGCAAGTCCTCCAACTGTACCCGTAGCTCTCGAATCTCGGCGGGGGCCATCCGATATGCTGGAGTGGATATCGGGGCTGTCCCGGGGTACAAGTCAATATAAAAGTCTACCTCTCTGCGAGGAGGTAGCCCTGGAACATCGTCAGGAAAAACGTCCGCAAACTGATCCACCACTGCAGGAAAACCAGGACTCCGCACGTCAACTGCTCCAAGGATGAGGCTAGCCAACTGATGAGTGATGGGCTGTCCTCTCCTTCGCGGAAGTCCATCCTGTGCTGCTAAGGCTCCCTTCTCGCCGGTGAAGGTGAACCTGCTCCCGTCGGTGCGTACACATCGCACCTTGCGCCTAAAACAGTCAATCTGTGCATGGACCGTAGATAGCCAATCCATGCCCAAGATGACGTCGTAAGGCCTCGACGCTGCTACAAGAAGATCCCAGCCGAAGCTCTCGCCTCCTAGAGTAAGCTCACACTGCCTGCACCAGTGCGTAATCGTTGAGTCTGCTCCCGTAGGAGTCTCTAGCCGTAAGGATCGAGCCAACGGCTCTGTCGGAATCTCCGAGCTCCGAACAAGGGAAGCAGCTATGAAAGAGTGGCTCGCTCCTGTGTCTATAAGAACTGCAGCAAGGGTGGAATAGACACAGATAGTACCTCGAATCATCTCGGGTGCGCCGTGGTCGTAGGCCTCTGGTGCCTGGAGCTGTGCCTGTCGCTGCCTGCCAGCTCCCTGTGGTCGGGGTGGACCTCCTGGTGGTGGTGGTGGTAGAGCCTCAAAGCGTCGGCCACCACCGGCTGCTCGTCCAGCTCCTCTGCCTCGTCTGCCTCCTCCCTGCGGACCGCCACGGTCGACCCTCTGCCTCTGCCTCGGTGGTCCCTCAACCGTCTGCTGCTCCTCGGTACGGCGGGTCGGGCAGTCACGAGCCATGTGGCCCTGCCCACCGCATGAGTAGCACTGTCTGCCTCTCGTAAGACTGGCTCCGCGCTGTGTGCCCCGCACTACTGAGCCAGTGTCCTGAGGTCGTCTGCCCGAAGTTCTGGTCTGTCTGGACCCCTGAGTCATCCGTCGACTGCCTGCTGCAGATGACTCTGCCACGTGCCGCCCTGCGGTGGGTCGCTGTGCTGGTGTAGACTCATCAAGGAAGCTCTCGATCAGAAGAGCCCGCTCCAGTACTCCTATCTGAGTCGGTATGCTGAGGGAGATCAGTGATGCCCTGATCTCGTGTCTCAAACCCTACTCGAAGGTCCGGGCCCGGAAGAATGGGTCTCGTACCATGTCGGTCGAGTAGCGCGAGAGATCGGTAAATCTCGCCGAGTACTGAGCGACCGTCATGCTGCCCTGCCGCAGCAGTAGAAGCTCCTGGATACGCACCGCACAAAGGGTGGCTGGGACGAACTCCGAGCGGAAGAGGCTCTCAAAGTCCGTCCAAAGTAGAGATGCCTCATCGTGCACCTGGAGCATCAAGCTACACCATCGTCCTGCTGCTGCGTGTAGTAGGCTCGCAGCGAGGATCACCATGAGGTCTGCTGGTGTCCTCACTAGCCTAAACACTCGAACCACTGCCTCCAGCCAGTCCTCTGCTGCCAGGGGATCCGTCTCCCCGCGAAACCTGGGCGGTCGCTGGCGCTGAAACTCATGCAGTGCGCTGAGGCGACGTGCATCGTCAGCGGCTGCTGCTGGAAGCATCGGGGGCTCGGCGGGTAAAGCTATCGCCGGTGCCACTACTGGCAAAGGGCCCTGTACCGAGGCCTCGTCGCTCGGTGGGCTGTCATCTCGCTCGACTCTCGGAACCCTAGATGGCTGCCGTCGTGGGGCCATCCTGAAAATGAAACAGGTGCGCCACGGTTAGAACAGTATACCTGGTGAGCTAATATAAGTAATCACAAAGAAAACTTTGAAACACACACGCAATCAATGTTTTCGTGCATTAAGTCGGAAATCAGAAGTCAGGGTCCTGGTGTACGGATACGTCGGCCGCCGCACCAACACTGGGCTCCCTGGACTGATAACCACACTCAATACGCTAAATATTATTGCTTCACATAGAAAAGATCAGAGTTTGCGGTAGAACCGAACTCCTCTGATACCAATTTGTCACGACCCGCCCTCGGGGTCCGTGTCGTGACTACCCCAAGCCCGCCTTCCATAGGCCAGGGGCTGGCGACTAGCACCAAGGTGTAAATCCCGGTAAAAAGGGAAGGCATTGCCTTTGTAAAGTAAACAAACACCACAGAGTAAACAAGCGGAAAGTAAACACTAAACAAAAGCAGAGTACAACTGAAAGTGCGGAAAAGAAAAAGGTCCAGAATACAAACCCAAACTGAAAGTAAAGTACAACTCGAAAGGGAAAACAGCAACTGAAAAGTAAAAGCCGCTTCTCCGAGCTGTCCACAGGAAATCCCACCTGAAGGGTGGGTACAGATAGCTCCTCTGCTCCACGGGTTCCGTCGTCCGCTCCGAGCACGTCCCACCCAGTGGTCCACCTCCGGGTACCGTCCCGCTCTGCAAGCCTCAGCTAAGGTCAACGATGTCCGTCGTCTGCAACCAACACAACGTAGTGCGGGCAAAGCCCGTGCAGGGGTGAGTATAAGCTACTCAGTAGGGACCCCGAGACCCCTGAAGGTCTCTCAAAATCCACAAAGGATAAACCACGAAGAAAGGTACAATCACGAAGTAACAACCGACACTGCTTAGGTATATGCCCATACAAATACCTAAGTCATCAATCCAAATACGCTCCAACCTCCGAGCCCAAGTACTACTCAGTCCACACAGGAAAGTAAACGTATTCCACACAGGAAAACAAAACGTAATCCACACAGGATTGCACAACACAATCCACACAGGAAAGCAATAGGATTCAGCTCACACCGGTATACTTCTTCAAAGGACGATAAAGATGATCACTGATCCATCTAAGTCGTCGGACCCACGAAGGATCGATAGGTAACTAACCCCCGCAATGACCCACACAGGATCGGGCCCACACAGGACCTGTAGGCGCTGGCTCACACAGAACCGCTGAGCACAAGGACCCACACAGGATCGGACCCACACAGGATCTGTAGCACTGATCCACGTAGGATCGCTGAGTGCTGAAGTCGTCGTCGTCGAATCCACACAGTATCTCTGTACTGTCGTCGTCGCAGTCACAGTAGCAGTAGTAGCAGTAGAACAGTCGCAGCCAGCACTAGGGTTCCCGCACACAGCAAGCTCGTTCGGAGGGTCCGCTCCACGAGCCGAGAGGCTGATACATCAACTGTCACGGAGACCAGAGTTGATGTATCCAAAAGTTCTGTATCGTCAACAGGAACTCAACGCAACAGACGGCGCGTCGATCGGACGCCCGGTCTGAGAGTTATTGGCATTTTCGTCTCCGGGGCCCGGTTGGTTTTTAAGGTAAAACCAACCCGACCGTACTCCACCTGCGTCCAAACCTCGGGCGGAGTATGCCAAAAGATCCGTCTCATAAAGAGGAACACAACACGGCTGACGGCACGTCAATCGGACGCCCGTAGCTCAAGATATGAGCGTTTCCGCTCCGAAGGCCCGGTAGGTTTCGTGAACGAACCAACCCGGCCGAACTCAAAGTAATCCGAAACCTTGAGTGCAATATACCGAAACGACCGTCTCGATCAAAGGATCGCGTTGCCATAGACGGTTCGTCAATTGGAGGTCCGAGGCTCAAGTTATGGCCAAAAGACCGAAAAAGGTTCGAAACGGGGGGGTCCGGGTCCTGGCCGACCCGGCCCGACCCCCCCCCCCCCCCTGGGGCGGCCCGGCGGCAGCGCGGCGGCGCGGCGGCGCGGGGGCACGGGGGCCGCGGCGGCTTGTCGCCGCAAGGAGGCTGCGCGGGGGGGAATTTAATTCCCCCGCTAATTGAAATGTCGGCGCGGCAATATGCCGCGCCCCATCTGCAAACCCCCCCCCCCCCTCACGTGGGGGGCTTGATTGAATAAAAACCGGGGGGCTGCTGCCCCCCCTTCCTACATGGAAACCGCCCCCCTCTTAAAGAGGGGGGTTTAAAATGTTGGCCGGGGAATTAATTTTCCCCTGTTTAACGTCATCCGACCGGCCAGCTGGCCGGCCGGTTTTCTCCAACGGGACCGGAAATTCCGGTCCCCTCTTCGGCTTCCGACGCCGGCGGCCCAGCCGCCGGTCTTCTCATTCCGCCGCGGCCCGGAACCGGCCGCGGTCTCCTCATCCCGCCGCGGCCCGGAACCGGCCGCGGTGTTCGTCGTCCGGCGCGGTGCGACGACACCGCGCCCCTTCGCCGTGCCTTGATTCCTTTCAACGCGGCGCGACGGCGGCGCGTTCTTGAAGATTCTTCCTCGGCGTGGCGCGACGGCGCCGTGCAAAATAATTGCACGATTATCCGCATGGTGCGACGGCACCACGCCACTTTGCTTCCACCCGCAAGAATAAACAACAAGAACGATGGAGGGGGTTCGGCCGTGTTCATGCGGTCCGGCCCCCTCACGTTAAGCAATAACACATCTTAAAATAATCCAAAGCCACACGTTAGACTTGCTAAAATTCATGATCAAAAATAGAATAACTGAACAATAATCAACAACCCCTACCTCGGGTATAAGGTTCGAAGATTGTCAACGTTCCGCGGAAGACGACGTCGCGGAGGTCGGGCGTCGCGGTAGCCGTTCGTCAAATCCGATGACGAAGGGATGCGTCCGAAGAGACACGTCGTTGGCGAAACTTCTTATGTCGACGAAGGGAATCCGAGAAGGAAGCGGCATTCCCACTCGTTGACACGGAAGACGAAGAAGAGAAGAGCGGCGTTCTTCGTCGGGACTTGAGCGTTCTTCGTCAAGTTGAGCGTTCTTCGTGATCTTCGTCAGAGATGATCAAGAAGAAGAAAAAGCTCTCCACCTCTCAAGAAGACAAACAATTAACCAAAATAAAATAAGACAACATCTTATTTTATTAACACATAACACACTAGAATTTCAAATGTTTGAAATTCAAAAGGATTAACTCCCATAATTAAATAAGTAACTCAAGTCATTTATTGAGGCGTTAAGGGAGTTGAGAGAATATGAAAGGTTTAGGGGTTCGTGTGGGCCCCACCACACTTAATCCTCCCAAGGGAGGTTAAGTGGGTGTGGGTCCCACTTCCAACCCCCTTTGGTAGGTTTTATCAAGTTATAATAAAATTTGTTTTTCACAAATTTTATTTAACTCAAACTAAAAACTCCAAAACTAACTTCCAACCCGCAACAAACGCAACTTCCGAAAAGGTCTCTTTAAGCGAATATCGGTGCTGCGAGTTCATCGGTGCCCTTGGATTTCAATTCCGAGCACCGAATCAAAAGTTAGGAAAACCCGCTCGTTCGTTCACTGAACGTACCCGAGCCAAACTTCAGAAATTAATTCCGGGCACTCCGGGCCTCGGAATCAGGTGCCGTCTGAAACCGCGCTCTTGTAAAATTCTAAAGAAAATTAAGAAAAAAATTCCCTTGAATTTTATGGGTCTTTACATTACTCCAACCTCAGGGCTTTACGTCCCCGTAAAGTTACATCAAAAACTAGGGAAACAAATGAGGGTACTGAGCACGCATCTGAGCCTCCCGCTCCCATGTGCTCTCCTGGAGATTCCCGTGCTGCCATCTGATGCGCACAAGAGGAATCGATCGCCCACGCCGGACCCGCTCCTGTCGATCCTCTATCTCCACCGGGACCTCCGTAAAAGTCGCCCCATCGTCAACGTCAAGCTCCCCATGATCAATGATGTGCGTCGGGTCGTTCACGTATCTCCTCAGCTGGGATACGTGGAAGACGTCGTGCACCCGGTGCAACTGAGGTGGTAGAGCCAGGCGATAAGCCACCTCACCAATCCTGCTGAGAATCTGGAAGGGTCCGATGAAGCGCGGAGATAACTTACCGCCTCGGCCAAAACTCCGAATACCACGTCGAGGTGAGGCCCGCAAGAAGACGTGGTCGCCATCCTCGAACTCCAGTGGCCTCCGCCTCCTGTCAGTGTATGACTTCTGCCGGCTCTGAGTTGTCCTCATCCACTCCTGGA
The DNA here is from genome assembly GCA_963277665.1 of Viscum album. NCBI lineage: Eukaryota > Viridiplantae > Streptophyta > Magnoliopsida > Santalales > Viscaceae > Viscum > Viscum album. The sequence continues at coordinate 1,516,219,108 of OY728150.1, forward strand.
TGACCTGGACCTTCTCTGTTGTGGCCTGGACCATCTCCGGTCCCACCAGTGCTGACTCCCCAGGGTCTGTCCAGCACAAAGGAGATCTACATGGTCGGCCGTACAACGCCTCGTACGGTGCCATCCCGATAGTGGAGTGGTAGCTGTTGTTGTACGCAAACTCCACTAAGGGTAGGTGGTCCTCCCAGCTACTACCAAAGTCGAGGACACATGCGCGGAGCATGTCTTCGAGAGTCTGAATGGTCCTCTCCGTCTGACCATCCGTCTGAGGGTGAAAAGCTGTGCTAAGACGTAGCTGCGTCCTGAACGCCTCCTGCAACCGCTTCCAAAGCCGGGAAGTAAAGCGAGCATCTCGATCGGAGACGATAGATGATGGCACGCCGTGGAGCCGCACAATCTCCTGAACGTAGAGACGTCCCAAGCTCTCCACTGAGCCCTGCTCTCTGATGGGTAAGAAGTGTGCCGACTTGGTGAGTCGGTCAACAATCACCCAGATGGAGTCGTGACCTCTGGAAGTGCGTGGAAGTCCAGTCATGAAGTCCATAGATATGTCGTCCCACTTCCACTCCGGAACCTCCAAGGGTTGTACCAAGCCCACTGGTACCTGATGCTCAGCCTTCACCTGCTGGCAGGTGAGGCATCGAGAAACGAACTCTGCTACTGCCTTCTTCATGCCCGGCCACTAGTGCTGTCTTCTGAGGTCCTGGTACATCTTCGACACTCCAGGATGTACCGCCAAAGGAGAAGTGTGAAACTCCCTCAGCACTTCCTCTCGCAAAGCGACTGGTACCATGGTACGTCCTCTGAAAAGGATGTCGTGCTCTGCTCCAAGGGAGAAACCATCAGGTGCCTGTCCCAAGGATATCTGTGCACGCCGTGTCTCACAGTCAGCGTCCCCGCGCTGTGCCTCCCTGACTCGCTAAAGTAGTGGAGGAGTGACTGTGAGAGACTGAAGAAAGGCTGCTCCATCTCTATCCACGAAGGATATCTGCAAAGAGGATAACTGCTCTGTCGCCTCCTCAAGTAGCTGAATGCCCGTCCTCCTGCTGAGGGCATCGGCTTCTACGTTCCCCTTCCCAGGAGTATAGACTATCTCAAAGTCATAGTCCTGGAGGAACTCGAGCCATCGCCGTTGTCTCATGTTCAGGTCCTTCTACGAGAAGATATACCTGAGACTCTGATGATCGGAAAAGACTGTAAAGCGCTCGCCCATCAGATAGTGTCGCCATGTCTTCAGAGCGAAGACCACTGCTGCTAACTCCAGGTCATGGGTAGCGTAGTTCTGCTCATGCGGCCTCAACTGACATGATCCATAGGCGATCACGGCCCGCTCCTGCATCAGAACACATCCGAGTCCGGTCCCTGATGCATCGCAGTAGACTACGTACCCTACTCCCTCCTCAGGCAACCTCAAGATAGGTGTGCTAGTCAATCTCTGTCTCAGCTCCTGGAAGCTCTGCTGACATCTGTCTGACCACACGAAGGGTTTCCCCTTCTTCGTCAAAGCTGTGAGTGATGCCGCGACTCTAGAGAAGTCTGGCACGAATCTCCGATAGTATCCAGCTAGTCCCAAGAAACTCCGAACCTCAGTCACGCTCCTCGGTGGCTCCCAAGCTAACACAGCCTCAATCTTCGCGGGATCCACTGCAACTCCCGCCTCAGAGATAACGTGTCCCAAAAAGTGGACCTCACGTATCCAGAACTGGCACTTCGAGATCTTACCATAAAGCTGGTGCTCTCGGAGTGTGTCAAGAACAACTCGCAAGTGATAGGCGTGTTCCTCCTCTGTCGTAGAGTAAATCAGAATGCCGTCGATGAAGACCACGACAAACCGATCGAGGTATGGCTGAAAGATCCTGTTCATGAGAGCCATGAACACTGCTGGAGCATTGGTTACACCGAAAGGCATAACCAAGAACTCATAGTGGCCATACCGACATCTGAAGGCCGTCTTCTGCACATCCTCGTCTCTGACTCTGAGCTGATGATAGCCTGACCTGAGGTCTATCTTCGAGAACCACCGTGCTCCCTTGAGCTGATCAAAGAGGTCATCAATCCTCGGTAGCGGATACTTGTTCCTCACTGTCACCTGGTTCAGGCGACGATAGTCAACACAAAGTCGCAAGCTCCCGTCCGCCTTCTTGGCGAACAAAATCGGGGAAGCCCAGGGTGAAACATTGGGTCGGATGAACCCCTTGCCCTGCAAGTCCTCCAACTGTACCCATAGCTCTCGAAGCTCGGCAGGGGCCATCCGATATGCTGGAGTGGATATCGGGGCTGTCCCGGGGTACAAGTCAATATAAAAGTCTACCTATCTGCGAGGAGGTAGCCCTGGAACATCGTCAGGAAAAACTTCCGCAAACTGATCCACCACTGCAGGAAAACCAGGACTCCGCACGTCAACTGCTCCAAGGATGAGGCTAGCCAACTGATGAGTGATGGGCTGTCCTCTCCTCCGCGGAAGTCCATCCTGTGCTGCTAAGGCTCCCTTCTCGCCGGTGAAGGTGAACCTGCTCCCGTCGGTGCGTACACATCGCACCTTGCGCCTAAAACAGTCAATCTGTGCATGGACCATAAATAGCCAATCCATGCCCAAGATGACGTCGTAAGGCCTCGACGCTGCTACAAGAAGATCCCAGCCGAAGATCTCCCCTCCTAGAGTAAGCTCACACTGCCAGCACCAGTGCGTAATCGTCGAGTTTGCTCCCGTAGGAGTCTCTAGCCGTAAGGATCGAGCCAACGGCTCTGTCGGAATCTCCGAGCTCCGAACAAGGGCAGCGGCTATGAAAGAGTGGCTCGCTCATGTGTCTATAAGAACTGCAGCAAGGGTTGAATAGACACAGATAGTACCTCGAATCATCTCGGGTGCGCCGTGGTCGTAGGCCTCTGCTGCCTGGAGTTGTGCCTGTCGCTGCCCGCCAGCTCCCTGTGGTCGGGGTGGACCTCCTGGTGGTGGTGGTGGTAGAGCCTCAAAGCGTCGGCCACCACCGGCTGCTCGTCCAGCTCCTCTGCCTCGTCCGCCTCCTCCCTTCAGACCGCCACGGTCAACCCTCTGCCTCTGCCTCGGTGTTCCCTCAACCGTCTGCTGCTCCTCGGTACGGCGGGTCGGGCAGTCACGAGCCATGTGGCCCTGCCCGCCGCACGAGTAGCACTGTCTGCCTCTCGTAAGACTGGCTCCGCGTTGTGTGCCCCGCACTGCTGAGCCAATGTCCTGAGGTCGTCTGCCCGAAGGTCTGGTCTGTCTGGACCCCTGAGTCATCCGTCGACTGCCTGCTGCAGATGACTCTGCCACGTGCCGCCCTGCGGTGGGTCGCTGTGCTGGTGTAGACTCAGCAAGGAAGCTCTCGATCAGAAGAGCCCGCTCCAGTACTCCTGTCTGAGTCGGTATGCTGAGGGAGATCAGCGATGCCCTGATCTCGTTTCTCAAACCCTACTCGAAGGTCCGGGCCCGGAAGAATGGGTCTCGTACCATGTCGGTCGAGTAGCGCGAGAGATCGGTAAATCTCGCCGAGTACTGAGCGACCGTCATGCTGCCCTGCCGCAGCTGTAGAAGCTCCTGGATACGCACCGCACGAAGGGTGGCTGGGACGAACTCCGAGCGGAATAGGCTCTCAAAGTCCGTCCAAAGTAGAGATGCCTCATCGTGCACCTGGAGCATCAAGCTCCACCATCGTCCTGCTGCTGCGTGTAGTAGGCTCGCAGCGAGGATCACCATGAGGTCTGCTGGTGTCCTCACTAGCCTAAACACTCGAACCACTGCCTCCAGCCAGTCCTCTGCTGCCTGGGGATCCGTCTCCCCGCGAAACCTGGGCGGTCGCTGGCGCTGAAACTCATGCAGTGCGCTGAGGCGACGTGCATCGTTAGCGGCTGCTGCTGGAAGCATCGGGGGCTCGGCGGGTAAAGCTATCGCCGGTGCCACTACTGGCAAAGGGCCCTGTACCGAGGCCTCATCGCTCGGTGGCCTGTCGTCTCGCTCGACTCTCGGAACCCTGGCTGGCTGCCGTCGTGGGGCCATCCTGAAAAGGAAACAGGTGTGCCACGGTTAGAACAGTATACCTGGTGAGCTGATATAAGTAATCACAAAGAAAACTTTGAAACACACACGCAATCAATATTTTCGTGCATTAAGTCGGAAATCAGAAGTCAGGGTCCTGGTGTACGGATACGTCGGCCGCCGCACCAACACTGGACTCCCTGGACTGATAACCACACTCAATACGCTAAATATTATTGCTTCACATAGAAAAGATCAGAGTTCGCGGTAGAACCGAACTCCTCTGATACCAATTTGTCACGACCCGCCCTCGGGGTCCGTGCTGTGACTACCCCAAGCCCGCCTTCCATAGGCCAAGGGCTGGCGACTCGCACCAAGGCGTAAATCCCGGTAAAAAGGGAAGGCATTGCCTTTGTAAAGTAAACAAACACCACAGAGTAAACAAGTGGAAAGTAAACACTAAACAAAAGCAGAGTACAACTGAAAGTGCGGAAAAGAAAAAGGGCCAGAATACAAACCCAAACTGAAAGTAAAGTACAACTCGAAAGGGAAAACAGCAACTGAAAAGTAAAAGCCGCTTCTCCGAGCTGTCCACAGGAAATCCCACCTGAAGGGTGGGTACAGATAGCTCCTCTGCTCCACGGGTTCCGCCGTCCGCTCCGAGCACGTCCCACCCAGTGGTCCACCTCCGGGTACCGTCCCGCTCTGCAAGCCTCAGCTAAGGTCAACGCTGTCCGTCGTCTGCAACCAACACAACGTAGTGCGGGCAAAGCCCGTGCAGGGGTGAGTATAAGCTACTCAGTAGGGACCCCGAGACCCCTGAAGGTCTCTCAAAATCCACAAAGGATAAACCACGAAGAAAGGTACAATCACGAAGTAACAACCGACACTGCTTAGGTATATGCCCATACAAATACCTAAGTCATCAATTCAAATACGCTCCAACCTCCGAGCCCAAGTACTACTCAGTCCACACAGGAAAGTAAACGTATTCCACACAGGAAAACAAAACGTAATCCACACAGGATTGCACAACACAATCCACACAGGAAAGCAATAGGATTCAGCTCACACAGGTATACTTATTCAAAGGACGATAAAGATGATCACTGATCCATCTAATTCGTCGGACCCACGAAGGATCGATAGGTAACTAACCCCCGCAATGACCCACACAGGATCGGGCCCACACAGGACCTGTAGGCGCTGGCTCACACGGAACCGCTGAGCGCAAGGACCCACACAGGATCGGACCCACACAGGATCTGTAGCACTGATCCACGTAGGATCGCTGAGTGCTGAAGTCGTCGTCGTCGAATCCACACAGGATCTCTGTACTGTCGTTTTCGTAGTCACAGTAGCAGTAGTAGCAGTAGAACAGTCGCAGCCAGCACTAGGGTTCCCGCACACAGCAAGCTCGTTCGGAGGGTCCGCTCCACGAGCCGAGAGGCTGATACATCAACTGTCACGGAGACCAGAGTTGATGTATCCAAAAGTTTCGTATCGTCAACAGGAACTCAACGCAACAGACGGCGCGTCGATCGGACGCCCGGTCTGAGAGTTATTGGCATTTTCGTCTCCGGGGCCCGGTTGGTTTTTAAGGTAAAACCAACCCGACCGTACTCCACCTGCGTCCAAACCTCGGGCGGAGTATTCCAAAAGATCTGTCTCATAAAGAGGAACACAACACGGCTGACGGCACGTCAATCGGACGTCTGTAGCTCAAGATATGAGCGTTTCCGCTCCGAAGGCCCGGTTGGTTTCGTGAACGAACCAACCCGGCCGAACTCAAAGTAATCCGAAACCTTGAGTGCGATATACCGAAACGACCGTCTCGATCCAAGGATTGCGTTTCCGCAGACGGTTCGTCAATCGGAGGTCCGAGGCTCAAGTTATGGCCAAAATACCGAAAAAGGTTCGAAACGGGGGGGCCCGGGTCCGGGCCGACCCAGCCCGACCCCCCCCCCCCTGGGGCGGCGCGGCGGCGCGGGGGCCGCGGCGGCTTGTCTCCGCAAGGAGGCTGCGCGGGGGGGAATTTAATTCCCCCGCTAATTGAAATGTCGGCGCGGCAATATGCCGCGCCCCTTCGCCGTGCCTTGATTCCTTTCAACGCGGCGCGACGGCGTCGCGTTCTTGAAGATTCTTCCTCGGCGTGGCGCGACGGCGCCGCGCAAAATAATTGCACGATTATCCGCGTGGTGCGACGGCACCACGCCACTTTGCTTCCACCCGCAAGAATAAACAACAAGAACGATGGAGGGGGTTCGGCCGTGTTCATGCGGTCCGGCCCCCTCACGTTAAGCAATAACACATCTTAAAATAATCCAAAGCCACACGTTAGACTTGCTAAAATTCATGATCAAAAATAGAATAACTGAACAATAATCAACAACCCCTACCTCGGGTATAAGGTTCGAAGATTGTCAACGTTCCGCGGAAGACGACGTCGCGGAGGTCGGGCGTCGCGGTAGCCGTTCGTCAAATCCGATGACGAAGGGATGTGTCCGAAGAGACACGTCGTTGGCGAAACTTCTTATGTCGACGAAGGGAATCCGAGGAGGAAGCGGCGTTCCCACTCGTTGACACGGAAGACGAAGAAGAGCGGAGCGGCGTTCTTCGTCGGGACTTGAGCGTTCTTCGTCAAGTTGAGCGTTCTTCGTGATCTTCGTCAGAGATGAATAAGAAGAAGAAAAAGCTCTCCACCTCTCAAGAAGACAAACAATTAACCAAAATAAAATAAGACAACATCTTATTTTATTAACACATAACACACTAGAATTTCAAATGTTTGAAATTCAAAAGGATTAACTCCCATAATTAAATAAGTAACTCAAGTCATTTATTGAGGCGTTAAGGGAGTTGAGAGAATATGAAAGGTTTAGGGGTTTGTGTGGACCCCACCACACTTAATCCTCCCAAGGGAGGTTAAGTGGGTGTGGGTCCCACTTCCAACCCCCTTTGGTAGGTTTTATCAAGTTATAATAAAATTTGTTCTTCACAAATTTTATTTAACTCAAACTAAAAACTCCAAAACTAACTTCCAACCCGCAACAAACGCAACTTCCGAAAAGGTCTCTTTAAGCGAATATTGGTGCTGCGAGTTCATCGGTGCCCTCGGATTTCAATTCTGAGCACCGAATCAAAAGTTAGGAAAACCCGCTCGTTCGTTCACTGAACGTACCCGAGCCAAACTTCAGAAATTAATTCCGGGCACTCCGGGCCTCGGAATCAGGTGCCGTCTGAAACCGCGCTCTTGTAAAATTCTAAAGAAAATTAAGAAAAAAATTCCCTTGAATTTTACGGGTCTTTACAACAACCCATCACAAAATTAAATCATACATATGTGTTCCCCAAGATCATATACATTCATCATTTCATAACCCATGAAATGAAATGGTTGTGATAAATATTACATCATATCATAACATGTGAAATAGAGATAGGTTTCATAATAATTTCATCAAAGCATAACCCGTGAAAATAAGTGTACTTCCAAATCAATTTATCATGGTATAACCCATGGAAGAGATACATGTTTCCAAAATATATACACATAATAAATATAAACCATTAAAATAAATAGTAATAATTTTTCCTTGGATCATATCTCTAGTAATAAATCAAAAATATCAATAGATTTATTCTTAGATGGGGAATGATTTTGAATAATCACATGGAACATTTATTATGGAAAGTAGAAAATCATTGAAAATCATTTATATAAAATATTTCAAAATAATTATCATTGAAAATAAAATTTCAAACATATAAATAAATATTTAAAAATTAATTTATAACATTTCTTCAAGAAAATAAACTTTCCACTTTGAAAAAATATATTTAATCATAAAACGTTTTAAAATCATTTTCTTGGAAAATAAAATTAAAAACATATAATGAATTATTTTAAAAACGTATAAAATAATTTAAAAACTTAAAAACATTTTAAATCAATTTATTTTAAAATAATATTTGATATTTATAAATAAATATTTTAAAATCATTTATATTTTTTAAAAAACATAAATTAGATTAAAAATTGATTTCATGACAAATAAATTTAAAATAAAATTATTTCTAAAATATTTATGAAAAAAATGTCTATTGAACATATTTTCTAAAATATATAATTGAAGCTTGAAAAAATGTAGTGGTCATGATAAAAAATAATTTCGTATATGAGGTATGAGTAAAGAAGAATATTCTTTTCATATTTTATGTAGAAGTAAAACGAGCCTAGATTAAAATATGACAAGAAAATTCATTTAAAAAATATTTTTTAGAAAGCTAAAATATGGGTAAAAATTTTGTGTCTGAAATAGTAAATTTTTTTAATTTTTTTAGAAAACATGGTATTGACAGAAAATAGATTTTCCGACAAAGAGAGATATAGAGTCAAATTTTCATAAAATAATTTTATTAATTATCATTTGAACATTAGGGTGGAACCACTATACAATTAAATGAATATATTATTAATAACTATAGGAAAAGAAAATAAATGAGATTTATTGAGAGATAGATCATAATATTTTATCATTGGAAGCATAATCATAATCAATCCCAATAAACAATAAGATTGTAACATAAATTTTTTACCACATTGGTAACCATGAAACGTATGACCCGTGAAGGAGATATCATAAAACGTATATGTAAATAGAAATATATTTCTGAAATATTATCCTAATATACATTCATGAGGATTATATACTCCACATAGGAAAATGTTGTGGTGAATATAGCACGTGTCTCACAAAAGAAAAAAGTGATACAGAAATCCCTCACCATATGCCTTAACTATTGTCATACTCATTAAAAACTCTTATATAATAAATATATGTTTATTATAAATATATCAAAAAACCTTATTCATATATATAATAACATTTTTATTTAATTATGACCTTTTATTACCTGTTTATTATTGAATCCATGTTAATGCTATGTTTCAGGTAATAACCGCTTTGTTTTTTCATAAAAGTTTGGAGTTGTTATATTTTTTATTCTATTAGATAAATAATTATATAATAATTAAAATAATTAAAAAATTTATATAAATATAATAAATATTCAGTAAATATGTATTTATAATAGTCTATAAAATATAGATATAGGAAATGAAATACAGCGTTCATGGAGATGATTCGTCATACATACGCATAAAAATTGTTCCCATTTTCTTTTTATATTGAAAAAAATAAAGGTATATGATTTATTATCATTCCAGAATCATTTTTAATTCCATTTATATCACATATTTTTTTAAACCCATCCTTGATACATTCCATGTAATGCATGAACTAATCACATCACTTCGTGAGGAGGTGGTACTTTGTAAAAACGAACGATGTTATCTTTTTCCTATACAGTGGAAGGTGTGATGGTATGTGTGATATATTAATTATAGATTCATAATAACGACATAAATAACATAAAAATGATACAAAAATAATGTTTCTATCATTATTCCCAACCTTGAAAGGTTGTAATGGAAAAAACGAATGATGTAGGTTGGCGAGAAGGTAGTCCGCTGAACACAGAAGTAATGATTTTATAATACATTTAATAGAAGTGTGTGTGGTTATAAGTTGTCAAATTATTATAAGAAAATATTATTATATTTTAGATACTTTGTTTTTTATATATTCATGATATGAAAATAATTTAAGGGGATTTAGGAAAAATAAAACAATAATATTCATTAATGAACGCTGCCTCTCCTTCAGTTATGTGCTTTTGGTTTTCACCGAGGACATCCATGGTTGTATGTATGCCCAATTTAAGGAATATATGTTAAATGGAGATATTTTTAGATGTTATTTTTTAGGGTTTTGTCTATCTAAATATCTTGAGAGGTGTGAAGAAGATGGGAGTGTGAGTTCTCTTTTATAGTTGAGGAGGAGTGACATTCTTGTAATTAATCAAAAGTATTGATTATTGGGATATCTCCCTTACATAATGTGGCTCTAAAAATGAATAATAATTTATGTTATAATTTATATGGTTGATAAAAACCTCTAAACCACAAAAAGAAAAAAATTATAATGTTCATCATTAAAATTTATGTTTCACTATTTTTATCATTTTGGATTTTATTAAGGTAACAGTTTTTCTAACCTATATAATTTATCCATTAGGGTTAAATTAAAGTGATAATTATTAGAAACTTTAGACCAATGTATTATAGAATTGTATATATAACTTATAAAATAAAAAATCACATATGTGTTTGAAATTAATTTTAACTAAATCACAAGTAACTCACAAAATAACTTCTCTAACTATAACCATGCTAACTATGTTTTTAGTATTTATGGATCAATATATTCATAATAAAAGATAAATTGGTTTATTAATGGACCATATTTTATATTTATTTACATTTAATAGTCACTTTGGTAGAATATAGGCTTCTTAGAAATTTGAAATCATTTAATGATATATTATTTATTATAAAATAACATTATTGTCAATTTTTACATTATTATTTTAATTTGATTCAACAAAATATAAATATAATAATTAAATATTAATATATTATGTTTACACCTATGAAAAATAATATATGCATTTAAAAATTCAATTTAAGATAAAAATTCATTCCATTTACCTATATTTTAATATTTTTTGTATTATTTTTAGTTAATTATTAACAAAATAATTCATGATTTGTTGTATCTTTAGAATTTAAAGTAATTAATAAATCATTAAAAATTTAAAATAAATTATCATGAAAAAAATAATTTAATTTTTAAAATAATATATATAGCCTAACAAATTATGTGATTCCCCTACCCCAAATCATTATAAATATTAATGATAATGAAGGTTATTTTTTTTCTTTTTATTCATTTATATTTTTATATGGAAGAAATTAATGAAATAATATCCCACTAACAAAAAAATAGATAATAATGTGGTAAGACTTGAAATATGTTAACAAAATTGGTTTAGAACAAGTTTATTGGTCATTTTCATCTTATAATCCACTTTTAACACCTAATTAAACATATGTTTGCCTTAATCACTATAATTAATTTTAAATATTTACAATAATTAAATTGGTAAAAAAATTAAAACATACATACTAGAAATTAAATGTTATTATGAATCTAAATTTGAAATTCATTTTTACAAATTAAATTCTCAAATATAGTATAATGTAAATTAAAATTAATCATATAGACGTGATGTTATAGCTATTTTTTAAAGTGAAAATGTTCAAAATTTTATAATGTATTTATATAAAAATATATTTTTAAAATGATTTCAATGACCTAAATTGTATATATATATATATATATATATAATTGAACTATATTTACTTATAAACTAATTCATAATATAGCTTAACATTATAAAATATTTAAACTAAATGAAAATTTTCTATTAAAGTTCAATATTTATCACTATTAATAAAAAAATGATACTTCTCATAAAAATAAAAATAAATCATCATAAGTGAATATTTATATTATTAATTAAATTATTTAATTTATTTTTGAAAATAAAATTTCTAAATTTTCTAAAAAATAATTTCTAATTATTTGTGTCGAACATATTTAACCCATCATTTTTAAAACATACTATTTTTTCAAAAAATATTTCTTTCTATTATGAATAATAATTATATTATTTATAATTAACAGATAAATAATAAACATTTGGAATCTATATAGTTTCATAAGTTGGTTAATTTCATTGAATCCCTCAAATATAATGTCTAGGAGATTATTATCATATTAAATAATAATAATAATAGTATATTATAGTATGGTAAAACTCAGTCATGTGTGTAATGAAAGATATCAAATAAAATTGGTATTATGTGTCATAGAATTCAAATGTATTATTGCATGTACTACTATGTGTGCTCAGTGTTTTGTGCAGTGAAATACTATCTTGGTTTTGTATATAAACCAATATTAACATTGTGTAACATGCAATGAAATCCATCATAGAATTTTAACATTTTCAAAAAAATCCTAAAAACTATTGGTGTTACATTCTACCCCATTTAAGTGAATTTCACCATTAAAAATTTTCTTGTTCATAAATAGATTAAGACTTTAAAATAGATTTCATATAAAGCCACATCATAAAAATTAATAATAAAACTCTATTTAAGAATGGAATATTAGAAACATAACAGTTACCTAAAGAAACTCATAAATAGGTTTCCATATATGAGAAAATAGGTTCAAAGTTAAAAAGTGCACATATAAGAAATGTGTAAATAATTATAGAGAGTGATAGAGATCACTTATCATAATAAATTGGGTGATCCATAAAAATTTCATGATCATAAAACCATAAATTTTTTTGATTTAATAGTCCATTTGATTAATCCGTAATGAATATACTAGGACAACATTTTTTTTCTATGATAATTTTTCAAAAGTTGAATAACATTCACAAGAATATATAATTATTTTATTCAATAACATTTTATAATAAAAATATCACCATATAGTTAGCCTTGATAAATTTCCACTTCATATCTTACTCCATTAAAAAATGGCGATTTTTTATGCGTGAAGCACTAAGGGATCATAAGATCCATATCAAGAATAATAAGTCATTATTTCTATCTTTTGTAATCATAAAAACAAAATTTTAATGACATGTTTCCAATATACCTAAATATTCTTATAGAGATATAGTTCATTAATCTCTAAAACCTAATTACATGTAAAACATAAACCACTTAATAAATGGTTAGCCATATGAAACATTAAAATGATATAAACATAAAAGTTAAAAAATAAAAGTGACTAGATTTATCAAAATGAACATAACATTAATCCCCCTTATATCATAATGTTACTCTTTATTTTTAGATAATAAATATTTGAATATCATCATCATTTATTCTCTTAAAACATGGTAATAACCTAAATTTTTATAAACCCTTATAGAAAACATTCATGGTTATTCAGTCCTTATATAGAAAAAAATTATTGGATATATCCCTTAAATAAAAAAACATGGTAAACATCATTAATGATAGAATAAACCTCTTTTAAAAAAATAATTTATCAGTTCTGAGGTTATCAATACTATCCAATTTACTTTATCTATACCAATCATCGCTTTATCCAAACTAAACATCACTTTCTCATCCTTAGGATGTTTTTAAGCTTTAACATACCTTAATCAAATTTCAAATTTATATTAAATCAATTTTCCAGTCCATCAACATCATTCAAAAAAATCATTCAAATGCTTTAAAAAAATTATACAAAATAATAATTTTATATTTCACGATTCTTATAAAATATTCTTTGATTTAAAATACATAAATAATTTATTCATCCCACTTATTTCTAAAATAATTAACTAAGCTTCATCGTCTTATTCCTTAACACTTTTTTCCTTTCACATTTAATTTTTAGTCTCTTAATAATTATAAATATAACCACTACTCATACCGCCATTATTATTTTCATCGCAAAAATTCCCCCAAGGAAAAATATTATAATAATTCCTATATATTACACATTCAAATCATTAAACCATTGATAATACCTTAGGTAGTCCAATATTCTCAGCTATTGTGTTAGCTGAACTCTTAATTTTTCCTTCGTAGATTTATGATTAGTTACCATCGTTTCCAAAATTAAAAAACATTATTTTTCCTATAAGAAATCCATTTGGATGTTTCTTACCACATTATTGTCACATAGGTTACCGAATCTTCATTCATCCATGGTCTTCACTACCCGAACACTTATAAACTATTGAGTTCTCTTATTTGGTGAGTTGGAGAGTCAATTAAGGTACATGTTGTTAATCGTGTTCCATGAAAACTGATTTGGAATAATCACAACCATTTCTACTCTTATAATCATCCCATTTAGTCTCTAATAAGTAAATTATCTTCCAAATTCAATGTTAACCAAGTTAGTTTGTTTCCCACAATTTACTAAAACAAAAAGTCATAGTGTTATAAACACTATGAAAAATGAGAAAAATATTATCATGAAAAATATTATAATATTCCTAAATAATGGAACCTTTTTCCTTAATATAATGTACCATAAGTTTATCAAATATCATTCATAGTCATCATCAACTTAAATCATTCATTATGGTTCATTAAGTGTTTGTAAATTTCTAAATAAAATTCTCTATGAGTGTCTAACCATGTGTTTAGAAAGGTCTATTTTCAAGAACAAATTCCTGATCGAGTCCATATCAGTATGGAGTTTTTCGGGTTGTTACCCCTAGGTATATATATGCTAGATCCACATTAACTTTTAGTATCTATATAGGGATTTACTTATAGGATACCACTTTTTCTATCCTTTATCAAAATTTTGGGTCACTTCCCTATACATTGTCTTATCCTTAGAGTTATCCTTAGATTCATCCCTATAAATATCCTTAGAAATAGACATAGGTATCCCAAAACTATTTTTTCATCCTTCTTTAAAATATTTGACTAAACCTTTCCATTTATAGAAAATATATCAAGTCATTCTTTTCATACATGGATATTACATATTTTTAGATAAATATTCATTTTTTATACACAAAAAAATTCCCAAGGACTATAATTGATTAGTGCCTTTGGAAACATAGAATAAAATCATATAGTCTACTGAAATATATTTATGGTTTCCCACAATTATATTTCCCTTTATCACTCCTTATTAAAACCTTTCTTCATAACCTAGGGAAAGGAAACATAATAAAGGAAGATAATAGTTTCTCATAAAAGGTAAATAAAGAAGATATTTAACAATAACATTAACATAGAGGGATGGTAACATGAGAATAACCTTTGAAAACCATATCGTTCATATCAAATATAAAAATCATGATTGATGGAATAAATATTGGATGTTTTACATACTTGAATAATATTATTATCAAATAAATTGATCTATGAGATCATAAAATAAAAATAATAAATAAAAATATATATTACACACAAGTATATAAAATCATTTCCTAGAATTCAAGGATCATTTCCAAAACATATCAGGGAACTTCATGGGGGATATACTACTGGGTGGGACACACTACCATCCCCTGTCACAACCCATTATTTATAGTAGAATTTCTCACTATCCAAACCATCTTAATGGAAAAATTACCTTACATTAATTATTTCCCTCCCCCATTCTATTCATTTCTATCTCATGATATATATAAATTTTTACCCAATGCATTGGAGGGAGATATGGGTCCCACCCATCACATAATTAAATCATAAATATGTGTGACACATGATTATAAACATTCATCATATCATACCCCATGAGATGAAATGGTATCATAAACATCTCCACATATAATATCCTATGAAAATATATCTTATTCAAAAGTATTTCATCAGAGCATAACCTATAAAAAGGACGACGTTTTGAAATTATTTTTTCATGGTATAATCCATGTAAGGGAAACAGGTTTTATAAATAAATCATCTTAAATATAATACATTAAAAGAATGAATGGGAATTGTTTCCATGGATCATATTCCCAATAAATCATTAACAATATCAAAGGATGTTATCTTAGATATAAAATGATTGTTAAATAAAAATTGGAATATTTCTTTATAAAAATATCCTTTATTTTGAAATCACTATCATAATATATTCTAAAAATCTTATTATTTGAATTTAACATTATGAACTTGGAAATAATTATTTAAAAACTTATTTAAAAATTTTCTTAAGGGAAACATACTTTCAAATTTGATTTTTTTAAAACATAAACCTTTTTTAAAACAAATATATTAGAAAATAAATTTGTAAACATATAAAATATTCTTTGAATATAACTTAATATACATTAAAAACATAAACAACATTCAAATATTTTTATTTTAAAAAATCTTTTTTAACTTTTAAATGAAACATTGAAATTCATTTAAGATGATTTTTAAAAAATAAATCATTTTCAAAATTACTTTATTTGAAAAAAAAATTAAAATAAAAATATCTCCAAAATATTTAATAAAACCTTTTCTTTTGAAAATATTTTCCAAAAATTATAAATAAATATTAAATGGATGTAGTGATCATTATGGTGGAGAATAATGTACATGACAAATATGTAAAAATAAGGATTCATTTCATATTGTCAGTATAAGTCAACAAATCCTTGATCAGAAAACAATAAGAAGCATCATTTTAAAACCATTTGGTAAAAAGATAAATCATGGGTATGAATTTCTTCAAAAAAAATAGTAAATTAGTAGAAATTTTTTTAAATCCTTTTTATAAAACATGGTTATGAAAGGAAATCGATTTCTAACCGAAGAGAGAAATAAAGTAGAATTTCCATAAAAATATTTTATTAATTATCTTAAGTAACAAAGAGTAGAAAATGTTACCATTACATGAATATATCATTATTAACAAAATTATTATAAAATTCATGATAATTATTGAGAGATATATCATTATAATTTAACATTGGAATCAAAATCATAAACAATCCCAATAAATGATGAGATTGTAACATAAAATTATTAACACTTTAGTAAGCATGAATTGTAATCCCAATTAAAGATATATCCTGAAATGGATATTTAAATAAAAATAAATTGTATATTATCAATCATAAAATAATTTCATGTTCTTTATATACACCACAAAGAAGAAAGAGGTGGTGAATATAGCACATGTCTCACCAATGTAAAAAGTGAGGCGAGAATCCATTACCTTAATACTTGACCCTTGTCGTGCCCATTAAAACCTCATGTATAATATGTATAAGTTTATTATAATTATATCTTATTACCATATTAACATATATAATACCATTTAAAATTTACGTATTACATTTATTACCCATTTATTAATGATTTCATGTTAAAGTTACATTTTTCTGTAATAACCACTTTGTTTTTCATAAATGTTTTGTTTGTTATATGTTTTATTCTATTAAATTTATCATGATTTAATAATCTCCATAATTATAAACATTATATAAATAGAATATATATTTAATAATATTTATTTATAATAATCTATAAAAGATAGATACTGGAAATTAAATACACTACTAATCGAGACAGTAGGTCGTATATACACATGAATGTTAATTCCATTTTCATATTGGATTGAATGAGATAATTATATAAGATATATTATCAATAAATAATAATTTTCTGGCAATAAATATCACCTATATTCATTATACCAATCCTTAATACATTCTATTTCAAGCATGAATGAATCACATCTCTTCGTGAGGCGGTTGTCCGCCGTCTTCACGAACAACGTTATCGAATTCCCACCAAATGGAAATCATGATGTTATGATTTATATAACAATTAAATAATAATAATAATGTCCTAAATATCAAAAAATAATAATTTATAAAAATTGTGTGCAAAAGTTTTCCCAACATTGAGAGGTGGTCATGGAAAAACAAAGTGCATGAGTTCGTGAGGTGGTAGTCTGTCGTACACAGAAATGATGATTCAAAAACCCATTTGATGTAAGTGTGTTTTGTTTTAGTTATTAAACATAGAATATATAAATATATATATATTGAAGATAATTAAGTTATTATATAAGAATGATATAAAAACAATCAATAGGGTATGAGGAATAATTAAAATAAAAACACCCATTGATGATTGTCACCTCTTCTACACGTATGTCCATTATGTTTCAACCAAATACCTTCCTGGGTTTTATTTATATGAAATTAAATATTACATAATGAATTTATATATGTAGATATTTTTTAGAGTATTTTTATCAAAATTTATTTAGAGGTATGTAGAATTCTGGATAGTGAGTTCCCATTTATTGTCGAGGATGAGTGGATTTCTTGTAAAAAGCCAAAAGTATTGACTATTTGGTGGTCTACCTTAAATCATGTGCTAAAAAATTTAATAATAATTGATGTTTTGGTTTATTTGGTCATTAATCACATCCACCACATGAAATAAAAGAAATTTTATAATGTTCTTCTTTAATAAATATGTTTCCCTATTTTTACTTGTTTTGTTTTTATTAAGGTAACTAATATTCTAACGTAGTTCCTTTTTCCATTTTGAATAAATTAAATTGAGAATTATCAAAAAAAATTAGAACCAATGATTCAAAAATATTATATTTAATTTAAAAAATAAAAATCCCTTATTTTTTAAAAATTAATTTTAACAGAACCTCGTGTAACTCGCAAAAAAACTAATTTAACCCTAACCACCTTAACAAAGTATTTACTATTTTGGGGCCAATAAGTTCATTATATAAGATAAATTGCTCCATTAATTAACCACATGTGATATTTATTTATATTTAATATTCACTTTGTATAACTTTTGATTTTTATTAATTTTAAGTCATGTAATGAAATTTCATTTAATGAAAAAATAACATTAAAGACAATTTTTACATTATTTAATTAATTTGAGTTTGAAATAATTAAAAAAATAATTGAATATAGATATATTAAGACGAGAACAATGTAACAGTATATATTCATCCACTTAATTAATTGAATAAATAATTCATTCAATGTACCTAACTTTTAATATTTTTAGTATTATTTATTTTAGTTAATTATTGAATAAATAATTCTTTCATTGGAGTTTCTTAAGAATTTAATGAAATTATTTAACTTATAACAATTTAAAATAATTTATCATGATAAAAAATATTATAAATTTAAATATTTTATTTATATCTAATTGTATAATGATTTTTCATTATCAAAAAGATGTTTAAAAATTATAGGAAATGAAGGTTCCTTTTTTGAGTTTTTCTTTTACATAACATATTATATATGGAAATTTCCTAGAATAGTATCCTAACGACACAAAAATATATATGATATGGTGTTAAGGGTATAAATATGTTCATCCAATGGGTTTTGTATATTTTTGTGGGTCATTGTACATCTTATATTCTATGTTTTACAATTATGTAAGCCTGTTTTTACCTTAATCAAAATAAATAATTTTAATTTTATTCACTAATAACTTTTGTAGAACTTTTATATGGACTTACTAGACATTAAAATTTATTATGATTCCAAATATGTAATCCATTTTTACAAATTCAATTCACAAAAGTTACAAATTTTAAATTAAAATAAATCATATATAGGTGACGAGGAAGTAGGTTTTTAAAGTGAAAATGAACAAAAGTTTACAATGATTTTACATCAATATTAAATGTTAAAATTAGTCTAATAACCTTAATATTATTAATATATGTATAATTGAATTGTTTTTTCTGTAAAACCAATTCAAAATATAGATTAACCTTATAAATTATTTAGATTAAAGGACACTTTTTTATTAAAATTCAATATTTGTTACTATTCATCAAATGATGAAACTTCTCAGAAGAGTGCCATAAAATCCCCAAAACATAATTTTGATATTCCTATTTAATAAATTACATTTAATTTTAAAAATAAATTCTCTAAAATTTGAAAATTTTAAATTTAAACTATGTTCTCAAAACATGATGAAACCGTCTTTTTAGAAAATATTTTTTTTGAAAAAATATATTTTTTCATTTAAATAATTCTAATTTTCATTATAATCGATATAAGACTAATAAAAATGTGAAAAAATATATTTTCATAATCTAGTTATTATTAATAATTCTCTCCATTCCAACATCTATTCAATAATTATCATACTAAATAATAATTTTAATAGTATATTGAAGTTTGGTAAAAGTCAGTCTTGGGTGTAACATAAGCTATCAATGAAACTCTGTATTTTGTGTAACCCAGTACAAAAAAAGTGTTGTGTGAACCTCAATCTAAAATTATTGTTGCGTATAGCATAATATTAACATTGTGTTGTGTAAAATTCATTATTATCTTAGTGCAACATGCAATGAAAACCAGCAGATAATTTTAATTTATTCAGAAAGAATTCATAAAAACTCATGGGGTAATAGTTGCATGGGTTCTCTTGGAATAAAAAAATAGGATGGAGTATATGTACTGATTAAGATTTATTATTTTACTCTGCTAGTCTAAGAGGGCTCCTTGTATGATAGACGGGTTCACATATCTATCTAGGTGTTTTGAGATACTAAGTCTAGACCATTCTGTGTAAGAACCTAGTGAGTTCCCATGATTCTTATCTAGGTGTTAAAGATTTTATGTTAAGGATTCATATGATTTCTGTTGTTTTCATTTGGATTATTGGAACCTTTGGCATCATTGTTTATTTGTGTCCTACATAATTGATATAATGGTTTTCTGTTGTTGTGTCCCTTATTTCCTTCATTGTATATCTCGTTTTGAAAAAAGGATTGGTGGATAGGTTTTAAAAGAAAGAAAATGATTTTGTTATTTATGTTCATGTATATCCACACTATAAATGTTTCAAAATATTTTCCATTTCAAATAGTGAATTATACACATTGAGATAAAAAGGAGTTTTGAAAAGATGGTAATGGAAATTATTATTTACTATTTTGGGATTAAAATAATGGTGTTAAAATTGAAAGGTGTTTTGGTAAAAAAAATATTTCCATGGTTTGGGAAAAATGATTATTTATGATACATGTTTTCCTTTATGTTTTCAATGATAATTTTTTTTAAAATATGTTCATGCTAGAATTTATGAAACATTTTTATTAGTCAAAGTGTATACTCTTTGGTGAAATCATATTATATATTTTCAGCTCACATATCACATATGGACTTGTATGTTTTTATATTTATTTAATGTATCCTTATAGGTGACTAGTTTCTGATCTCGGTTTGGATGTTCATTTTTGGTTCATCGGTGGTTGTTTTAGATATAGTGAGTGACTATAGGTTACATGGATTTTTTTGATCAGTGTCCCTAGTTTATTATTTTACTTTGTTAATTCATACATTAGTTGTTGTGATATAGGTTTATTTAATGTTATTTTTACTAATACCAATTATGTATACAGTTTATGTTCTATATATGGATATGATTTTGGATGGGTTGTTTATTATTTTCTATGCCTTGTTTGACTTATTTTTGTATGTATGATCATTTTATATATAGATGTCCAATGTTCAAATATGTCATATCTCTTTCTTGATAGCTTCCTCTAATTTTTTATCATATTTGATTCGGTAAACCGATTCCCAATATATTTTCTATGATTACCATGCAATATTTGTTAACTTTTCAAAATCTAGAATTCCCTTCCAGGATTTTGGATGTTTAGTTCGGGTATTGGTTTTGTAGATCTCGATCTGGTTTCTTGCATAAAGTTATCTATGTATTAGTTTTTGAAAGGTCTAGGTTCTTGAAGAGATATATTATTATTTAAGGAGTATAATATTATTGATATATCATTGTCATAACTCAGGAGGTATTTCATCCATAGGTGACTAATGTGGCATTTTTCATTAAACATTTTCACATCATTTTAGGGGGTTTTATATGTATCTAATTCTAAAATTACTTTTATTTAGTTAATAATAACTTTATCACTAATTTATTGTTGAATTAATAAAATAATGTTCCATAGAATAATAATTCTTATTTTTTTGTTCAATATTTGAGTTATTTATTCTTTTTAATATTTAATAATGTTTTTCTAAAATTTTAATTATTTAAAGGTTTATATAACTTAATTCTTTGACATTCATTTAATTATTTTGTTATGAATTCATAGATTTTATTTCTTTTATTATTTTTATTTTTAATAAATATAACTAATTAAATAATTAATTAACTTCTAATTAATTTCATATAAATAATAATTTATTAGATTTTATATTTTATTCTTTCATAATTTTTATCCTACTTTATTTAAGTCAATCAATTATTCATTTTATTATTTCCTATGTATTTTTTAAAAAAATTTATTTCTGTTTTGATTTAAAAATATAAATATTCATTAATAATTTATTTAAATGTAATTTTGTATATTTTTTGTGTCTGTTGTGAAGGTGTAATATAGAAAATTTTCTCCATGTAATAAAATTCAATAAGGTAATGTCAGCAAGGAAATACATAAGATAAATTCTTTTTAATGTATGTTTATTAAGGATATGCCCCCTAAAATTTCTGGTCGTAAGATAAAACCCTTGTGTAGAAAATACATCTAAGTAAAAAAATACCATGTAAGATATTCTATAATCAGGGGAATATAATATTCAAAGGTTCACATTAGACAAAATTATTAGTGTCTTTTCATGGATGCCAAATGAAGCCAATGCTTCATTGAAAATGGATATGGATGTGTAAATCCACCATAAAATCTGATTTGTTGTCGATTTCAAAGATATCATAGAACAGAAATAAAATACATAAAAAAGGGTTTCACTGATGTGTCTCCACATTTGAGATTTCATACAGGCCGTCATCCTAGATTTATGGTGGAGATATGTGTTTTTCCAAAATAAGGTTAGCCTATGATGAAATTATAATTTGCTGAACCAATATTGAATCATGAATGAGACAATCCCAGATTATTTTTGAGATGAATTTTCAGTGAATAAAGAAACTGTTGATGAAATCAACATGATTATGTTAGTCTAAAACCAATTGAGCTTGACGAAAGGATGTCAGACATCGGTGTGCTCTTAGTCCAACCTGATCTGGCCAATTAGTGTGTATCAATTTTCGATCGGTGCTTTCTATTAAAGAATATTTTTGAAAATGATCCAAGAGATGTGTGGGGAGTCATATTCAAATATTCAGGGTACCGATATCACTGATTTACTGTTTGGATTTTCAAATTGGTATCCACATGGTTTCATGGATTTGGATCCAAACCAAATCCTTTGAAGACCAGGATTTTGACAATAAACCCGTATGATGAACATTTTTTTGAGATCATAATTTTAGATTATTTAGAAGAACTATAAAAAATGTTTCTTGTATATCACTTTTGCAGGGATATCTGTAAAAGGTGAGTTTTTCATGTTTTTTCTATTATGGATTCTGACATCGATGCATACCTAAGTTAGGAATTTTGTTGAAAGGTAATTTTATATTCCATTGAATTACAATCTCTCATACAACGAAGAAGTATTATAGTTATTGAGTCAGAGCCAATTTGAAATGAATGGGGTTTGGAGTTTGATAATTACCTGTTAAATTGAAACCATTAATCAAGCTTCATGTATTTTGGAGTATTCCATCTAGACATATTTAAAAACAAATAAATTATTGACAAGGTAATTAGAACTGTTAGTTGAAGCATTTTAAATAGGTGTATTAATTTTATGTGAAGTAGGAGGTGTATGTTATTGAGCTTAGTTTGAAGCATAGTACATTGAAATTTGGTGTTAGAGTTTTCACTATCTATTGGTCTGTCTCCAATTCATGTTAGTGAAATAGGGTGATAGTTTTTGAGGGAAATAAAAATAAGTTACTGGGCAATAAATAAATAAAAAGGGGATTTTAAGACACACATATTATTCTAAAGACGTGGGATGTGAGTAGAGTCACACCAGTAGAATCAGAACAATGATGATGGTGACATGGATAACAATGAAACTCGAGAAAGAGGGGAAATTGACATCAACAAGAAAATATTTTTCCTTTATTTCTTTCTATCATGAATATTTTGTTATTGTGATGAAATTCTAGAATATATCTGTAGTTGATGATCATGTTATGAGGGCCTATATTTTTTTAGGGTTATCATATTGAAATATGTTGAAATTATTCAAATTCCCAACTCTTTTTATCTCTTTATGTCAGTGTAATTTTTGTTCATTTACTCAATTTTTGTCTTTATGAGAATCGATTTACTCTATTCTATGAACTGACGTGTGGAAATAGTGGATTATTTTCATTTTTTCATCAATCAATGTAACGAAAATTAGAAAATAATGATGATAATATTTTTCATTAAATAACTAACCGTATACTATGTTTTTAATGAAAAATATTATTAAAGAGAATTCTCTAGACTATGGTAAATATTTAATGAATGTTAGGGGAAAATAACAATTTCTCAAAATCACTAACATAATTATGATAGTTTTATGTTAGATCAGAAAATTACATTGATCAATGTAGTGCCTTCTGATTTCCTTTGTCTCATTTTTTGTTTTTCTTATCTCATTTTGTTTTAATAATATCCATCATAATCACACATCCATAGTTTGATTTTTCATTCATTTTGTATTTTTCTATTTTTTTGTTTCATATATTTCAAAATCATTCCTTGGTGATGGATACTCATACTTAATACTTACTATTAGTTCATATATTTTAAAATTTTAATTAATTTTCATAAAACTCAACAACATTTGTGTCAGTGAATGACCTCCACATTTCATATCGAAGCTCAGATTTCCATGGGTAGTTGAGATTTGATTCTTGAATTTAAATTCTTCTATTTATTTTTTTAATAGTATTTTGATCCCCATTGAGTTATATTAAATATTTTTGGTGGTTTTTTGTATCATTTGGTGTGGTAATAGGAATTACATGGAGTTTCAAAGTTATCTCACATGGACTGGAAAACTGTGTGAAGCTCAAGCACATGGTTCTAGAAACTTCCTAGAGGCTTTCAAATGATTCACTACAAGAAAAATGGAATTTAACATTTATTTTCAAAACCACTTCTACATAATATCACTCAATATTTTTAGAATCATTTTTCTATAAAATACCCTTAATTACTCAAAAAATAATAATTTTTTGAATTTAATTATAGAGATTGTTTTTAAAATATATCACTTATTTTTTTGTTTTGCGTTAGTTTTATTAAAAACATTTCTAAATATATTATATTATAAAAAATAATAGTAATTTATTTATACATATATATTATAAATTAATTTCTAATTTCTAATTATTCATTATTAACTATCGATTATTTCTTATTAATGTTCTAAGAGAAATTAAAATCAGACTTCAACATCAAATGACCAGGACTTTTGATTCGGGTGCCCATTAATGCCCCATAACCAATAAAATACAATCTTACCAAAAGAAATGTAATGAAATTATATATTAATTTAGTAATAATTAATACTAATAAATTTGTTACTATTCTAAGATAAGTTAAAAATTGAACTTCAAATTCAAACATGCGTAACATTTTTTTGGGGTGTCTGTTTAGGCTCTGTGAGATGAAAATTGAAGACTATGAAGAGATCAATGTCATTTAGACAAGGGTGACCATGATTTTTGAACATTCAATTGAATTTAAGCTTCGTTTAAGATGTTCATTTTATCCTTGTTGGTTCACCAATGATTTCTATTTCATTGAATTACATTCATTTCGATATGATGGTGTTAGAACTATAGTGGTATTCCCCCTTTTTGTAATTTATTATTCATTGTATATATATATATTGGTATTTATATATATTTAAATCTAATTTATATGTATTTATCTAGATTTAATTATAATTATATATAATTATATATATTTATAGATATATAAATGTTCTCATGTATTTATGAATATTTTTCTATATATATATAATTCTGTTTATATATATTTACATATTTTATGTGGATATATATATATATATTTGTTTATTTTTATAGAGTTATATTAATTTATATTTAGACATGTTTATATATATTATTGTATACAATTATATTTAATTAAATATTTGTGTGTGTTTATTCATATTTATGTAATATATATCCGTGTTTATACATATCTGGGTAAATTTAGTTATATATATATATATATACTATGCTGGTATATATATGTCTGTGTGTGTGGGTTTGAATTTGCATTCATTTAACAAAATTTATTAATATTTATATATTTTTATAAGATATTTATATAAATATAACTAATTTAAATAAATTTATATTTAATAATATTTATTTAGTAGTTATTTATCAATTATTTGTTTTATTTTTTTATTTTATTATAATTTTATTTATTTATTAACTTATTGAACATTATTTATTAATTTATTATTAACTTCATAATTATTATTTATTATTTCTTAAATATTTATTACTTATTATTTATTATTTGTTCATTATTTTATCTTTTGGATAAATATTATTTATTAATTATTTAAATATTGTTAGTAATTTTATTAATTATATACCATTTATATATTATTTATTCGTTATTTATTAATTAATTTATATTAATTTATTATTTATTTATTATATATCTATTAATTCTTTATTAAATATTTTTTATTTTATTATTATTTATTTATCTTTTATTTATTATTATTTAATTATTACCTATTCTCTATAAATTTTTTATGGATTATTGAAATATTTTTTATTATTTATTTTTTATTATATATTATTTATTATTTATTATTTATTATATATTATTGATTATTGATTATTGAATTATGAAGGTTAAATATTAAATATTTGTTATTTGTTATTTGTTATTTGTTATTTATCATTTTTTAGTATTTATTTCAAATTTATTATTTAATATTATTATTCATTATTTCAAATTCTTTTTCATCATTTATTATTATTTATTATTAAGTTACTATTGATTCATTTATTTTTAATTTATTTATTTATTAATTTTTGACTATTTTTTATTTATTTGTGGTTTTATTATTTATTATTTATTATTTATTACCTATAAATAAAAAATAAATATATGTATGCATATGTATTTACATATATTTATCTGTATATATATATATTTGTTTAGTCACCACATGAAGAGCTTGCTGGAGTGGTAAGGTCTATGCTGAATAACCAAAAGGTAAGAGGTTTAAATGTCACCCTATACATATATATGCTCAAATTCATCAAAGTAGTATAAATAAATATTAATTAAATAATTAATTAAATAAATGAAATATGAATAATAATAAATTTAAAATCACCATCAAAAGATCTGAAATTCTTTTAAAAGTAATAATGAAATATTTCGCAACAATAGTAAATGTTGTGTTTTTCAAAAACAAACACTAATTTCTAAAAGAATTATCACTAAATAGTGTTTTTAGAAAAGCGTTAGTTATATGGTCAAATAAACCATGTAGCCAAATCATGAACAACTCTATATCCCTTCTATAATTATTATTGATACCTATTTTGATTAATAATTACTCCTAAATTCATTCCCACTTGTCAGAGATGGATTAAAGAATGGTTTGTGATATGGTAATATTGTTTAGATTTATGTTTTTATTGCTAGTTTTGTGTAAAAAGTGAATTTAAAAAAAATTGGTTTTTGAAAACGAGTGGTAATGATTATTTATAAAGGGATTTTGGGTTTTAGGAGATGTTATGAAAGTGGATTATTTAATAATGTAATTTGGATAGTGTTATTGAAAATAACGTCTATTTTTATATATATTCTTTGGAATAAAGTCAATTTCATGAAATGTATTGATTTTATAACAGATCTCTTTGAGTGTTTTCCAAATAAAGGAAAACATTAAAAATTTTGAGTGTTATTTTTATTTTAATAAATTTTATGGTTTAAAAAACCAATATAAAACTTTCAAAACATTCCATGGTAGGAAAGTTGGAATCTTAAGTTTTAAAGTAGATTCATAGTTTTTTCTCTAAATGTAGTGAAAATGTTTTCAAAACAAGTGGTTTTTTGTAAAATGAGTTCCAAATTTTTTTAATACAAATTGATTTGAAAGAAAAGTTATTTTTTACAGTGTTATTTTTTGGGGAATTGGTGCCTTTGTGTTAATCCCTTGGTCTCAAAGGGATTGTTTATTTTATTTCAGATGTTATTGATAATGGGTATCTTGGATTTATTCTTTGTCTAATTTAGATATTCGTCTATGAAAGGAATCAATAAAATATGAGAAGTATGTTTCTTAGGATGATTTATAGGAAGAATCCATTTATTGTTTTATTGAAACTCTTCTGGTTGTTGACTTCACATATACTCTATATAGAGGGTTAGGGAAGGAACATTATTTTCTCTTGAATTTATTAAATCACATTCTGTTCACTTTTTGTAGTAACCAGGGTTCACTTGGGGTGATGTTGTGGTTAGAGATCATTAAGTTAAACCTTAATTATCATTTAATCCAAAATAGGTTTGGTTTGGAAAGTTTTTGAGAGAAGATATCTGACAGATTTGTGACTCAGAAGTTCTATAGTTATTGAATGTATACTCAATGAGTTTAGATCCATTTGGCCTTCTAGTAATACTGTTAAAAGTTGTGTTTATTGGGGCTTTCTTCCATCCCCATTTTTATAGGCAGTGGTTATTTTTTGGGTCATCATTCCTTATATATTTTCTATGATTCTTGATATTTCACTGTGTGGTAGCCATGTGATGATGATTGGTCATTAATTAATTATACATTGGAATCATTAGGTTCATACTTGGGTGAATATGATGAGTGCTATAATAGAGTAGAATGTTCAATGGCTGGTACGTAGTTTTATAATCATCCTTGAAGGGATTTTTCTATCCAGTTCACCATGAGAGGGGGTTACATGATCCATATCCCATGTTATTCACCCTTTTTTTCTTCATGACCCAATGTTATATCCCTTATTGATTATTTCTAGAAGTATTTTGAAATTTATGAATTTTATCCATTTCTTTTTTGTTGCATGATAATGATTTTTTCACCTTCATTAGGGTGTTTTTTATACGCATTTTGTTGTATCTCAATATAGAATTATGTATCTCTATATAAAATTATTATATAGTTTCTTCAATTGATGTATGTGATTAATATGGAATTGTTGTTTCCACTATGGTATTTTGGGGAGACACATTTTATTTAGTGATTATTATTTTTATGATTTTTATCCCTTTTTATCAATTATAGATGAACTTTAAATGTTGAGAAGCCTTATTTCAAGTCTCCATGAATTTTGAGCTTTGTGCTAATATATTTTTGGTTCATTTATTCTTGTAGATGTTTGATATTGTTTTATGATTCAGTTCTCTCTATTTAAAGATTATTGTTGTATATATGATTATCCTTTATCTCTAGACCACTTATATTTTAACCAACCCTCCCACTTATTGTGTTGGGGTTTGGGGTTTTGATTTCCCACTGATTCTACTTTTGATTATCACTTTTTGTTATAGAATGTGATATGTTGGGGATAATTATGATACCCCTATTTCACAATGGTATCTAATATAGTATTATTTTCAATTAATTTTAAATTATTGGTGTTTTTAAATTTTAGATGAGTTTTTGTTGTTTGTTAGTTCTGGGATTTATACTGCATTAGTTTGAGTCATGAATAATGTTGGGGGTATTCTATAATTATGATTGTAGTGGGTCACGCCACTATATAGCTCGATTACACCACAACAAATGTATGGGTTTTTGAGTTTTTTAATAGAGTTCTAGGTCACTGTGTGATTAGGGAATTCATTCCACAATATGACTAGGTTAGTGAGCATGTGGTTCTTCCAATATTCGATGGAGGTATGTCATGTCGCGATAGGGGTGGTCGATCCACGATATTCCTTTGCGTAGATTAAATTATAATTTTTTTTCTTTTTCCCCCTTGTCAATTTCAATACTCCTTGGTCTTCCATTTTTCATCCACTCATTATTCTTAGTCGAAGGGATGTCTCTATAAGTTTTCCCAAACCCCTACATGGGTTTTTGTGTCGCTCCTCTATCAATTTCTAGGGGTTCTTCAAAGTAATCATTCATTTCTTCTTTTCCTCTTCCCCCATGTTCCATTCCCCTTTATTTTTCATTATCCCAAAAACCCTAATCACTATGTTTTCTCTAATTTAAGGATTTTTATGGGTCTATTCTTGTGGATTTGGTTATTTAATTCTTACAGGGGTCATTTCCTTGATGGGTATCACTTTTGTTGTCAAAGGCGGGTGGTTTTCGATCGGAATGAGGTATGCATTTTTGTGAAATATCATAGTTTGGATATTTAATTAAATTCTAGAGTTTATAAATTCATTTCATATAAATTCATATGTATATATGTAATCCTTGGCGGTTTATAATTTTTTTGGCTTTCTAGACCTGCAATAATAGGTTTTTTATGGATTTTAGTAATTTATTTTAAACTAAAATGGAATGAATGAAAAATGATGGTCTAAATCCCTAATGAAAAAATACTAGTGTTAAAATAGGTGTTTTGAACATATTTTTATTACAAAATAATGTAACCCATGTTTTGATTGTTGGTTTTAATTTATCATGTGTTTAGTTTTCAAGTGACTCCTAATGAATGAATGCATTGGTTTTAAATTGTTATTCTTTTTTTTGATGATATAATACCCTATGTTTTTCCCAAAGGATATTTTGTAATTTGGTTTTCTCGGTGGGGATCAAATCCCCGATTTACACTTAATGAAATGTGTTTCCATGATGTTGTAACACCATTATTGTCACCCCCCTTATATTCATCTTTTGATAGCCTATATTATTATTATTATTGTTTCTTTACATGTGAAAGTGGTTTATTTGTGTGAGGTTATTAGAGCTGAGGTGAGGTAAATCATTCATTCATTTTATCTATGTGCTGATAATTTAAATTTTTGATTGATCACCACCTCTTTGAATATAGTCATGGGAACCCAAGGTAACTATGTTGAAAATTTTGTTTGAGTACTATAATTTTTTAGGTTTTTCATTGTATATGGTATTATGGACCGAATTATCTATGATGGAATAATAAGAGGGATAATACAACACAACTAGTCTAGGAGGGATATAGAGATGATATAAATGTTCACATAGATAGCTAGGTGTTATAATATACTAGTTCTATGACCGTTTCATGTTAGTACCTATTGAGTTCCCATGAACCATATCTAGTTGTTGAATATGTTGTCTCAGAGATTCTCATTGGGTAATTCATGTGCTTTCCCCTATGTTCATTTGGTTTAATGTCACCATTTTTATTGTTTTTTGTTTATTTGTTTTATGTATCCTTGGTTTGATGGTTACTTTTTAATATGTTTCTTCTTACCTTCATTGCATGGAATACTTTTTAACTTATTTTGAATATAGGACTAGTGGTAGATTTTAAATGAAATAAAACGATATGAGTTTGCTTTATAAGTTTGGAATTCCACCCCGATAAAAGTTTTATATTTTTTTCTTCATTAAATGGTGAATTGAACTATTCCAAATATATAGGGGGTGTGAATATTATATTAATACAAATATGATTTATTCTCTTAATTTTAAAATAATTATTTTCAAACTAGAAGGTTTTTTGTTTTATAATAATACAATCGTGGTTTTGGAAAAAAATGTATGATACTTTATTTCATTATAGTTTATATTTAGATAACTATATATTATAAATTATGATCAATATATGATTTATTAAGTGTTTTTATAAATGAAACTTCCTTGACTGTGGTGAAATCCTTCTAGACTTGGTTAGCTCACGACCTACATTTACCCTTGTGTGTGTATGTAACTTTCATGTTTTTTATTAGGTTCTCAGTTTTTCTCTCAGTTTTGAAGTTCATTATGGGTATATTTATGGACACTATTTATGTGATGAGTGAAAATGTGTCACATGGATATGTTTAAGTAGTTTAATAGGATATGTATTTACCTTTAAGACCCTTATGTATCAACCAATTCATATGGTTGTTGTGCTTTACATTTGGCCTTTCATGAATTTTTAATTATGATGTATTTGAATTTTCAGTGATTTGTAGTAGTTTTTATTATGAAAGTATCTAATGGTGTACAAATGAAATTGATTTTTGTTGGTTTTATTATTATTTATTATTCCTCTGGATTTTTTATTTATTTATATCTACTCATTTTATATTCATAAATGTATAATGTATGTTCATGCCACATTAGATTATTGATAGTTATCACTAAATTATTATCATCACTAATTTGTAGAAACCATTCCCAATCATGGATCCTTATTCCCCATAAACTAATCGTTAGCATGTGATGATTGGGAATTAAATTAAGGAATTCTGGTGGATCAATGTAGTTATTGGTTCAGTGGTATCCTGAGAAGATTTGTTACCAAATCTGTTGGAACTAGGCATGAAGTGGAAGCTCTAAATAGGTGGTTTTGAAATATATTTCCACCGATGATCGACATAAACTTTTCGATATCGGTGAATAATAGCCCGATCATAGCTGATGACCACACATGAAGGATTTTAAGCACAAAAATAAACTGTAAAGTACAAGGTTTATTTCTGAAGTCGTGCACGATGACTGTTCATCATTAACGACCAGTGATTGAAGAATCCTACATCAATATGCTCTTGATCATCCACACGTGCTTCAAGAAATCCACAGGAGTTTCATTCGTCGTAATCTGAGTTCTAGTGTGGAATGACGACGATGCCTTCAATGCTCCAACGATCATCGCATCGCTTCACTAGAGATGCCTGATAGATTGCATGGTCCTTGCTCCTTGGATCTAAATTATCTATCTCTAGATCATGGGATAGATTATAGGAGTGAGAATCACCATGAATAGTGCTGGGAAAAAAGCCTCTCCACTTATATTTATAGTGTTATGTAATTACACAGAAATGCCAAACTGACCCCTGAATAATCAACGCACTATTAACAACATTTTATGACTACTAATAAAAATCATAAATATTATTATCACTTCCTTATAATATATTAAAATATATTACATGATAATAATTGGGGCATTAACATTACTAGTCATTCCCTTAAATATTAATTGAACCTTGAATAATTTAATATTCGTCAATTAATATTTTTTCATGTATTTACTTAAAACTCATATATAAATTTAACAGATAAATTCAGTAATCATTATTCTAAACATGAATAATATGATTTTATTTATTTCATTGGTGATCTTTTATCCTTGGGAAAATCACAGACCCCAGAGGTGGGGCCCACCACATCCAAAACTCTTATTAAATTGAATATGGAAGGTTCCCAAATACTCTATTGTGTGGAACCCTCTAGGCCTTAATATAAATAGTATTTATTAGTATTCACAGACCAAGGGTGGGATATAGCAACCCATCATGGCCCCTGGATAGATAAGGATTTCCAGAGCAGCAACAACCAACCTACAAACATGCACTGTGTAATATAATCTCTATGTCTCTAATATCTCATAAAGATGGATGCACCCATGTGTCATCTCCCTTTTCTTAAATTTTTGTTTTTTGATTTAATTGGTAGAATTTACTTTCGACTGCCATGGCCATGGTCTTACAAAGGTACTGACATCTATATCAACATGGCTTGAGATATATTACTTCCTTTACCCAAAAGCAAAAAATCCTTTATTGACCATTCAAAAAATTTCATGCCACCAATTACGTACCCAACACAAACTACCTCGCCATGAATTCATTTCCATGGTTTTCATCATGCATCAAAGTACGCAATCAAATGATATACATTGGTGATGATCTCAAGTCAGGAGACCATTACACATGATCATAGATAGGAACATCCAATGACACCTGAAACATGTGGTGTTTCTATCGGCTGGTCAGTCCTCATTTTCTCACTACTAGATATCACCAAGTGTGAACTTCATGAGAAGATGTCTCAATGCTTATAAGCCCCCATCACTTTATTGTCAAACATCTATTGTGTCCAATCAGTATGATGTATCTAGACCATAGATTATATATTTAAGATTAATTTCATAGTATCTAGAGGTTCTCATTATTTTCTAGGAACTGCTATAACCTTTCGATACGACAATTAATATTTGGAAATTACCATTTCAATAGTGAACATAGAAAATTTTACACTATAATTGTAATATGATACCATGCATAGCTAACTATATACATGATATGGAAATAAAAATCATTGAATAGTTAGGTCTAGGGAACCAACTATTTCAACAATCCCACTTGCACTAGATCCAACTTGCTTACCAAAATTGTTAGCTACTCAAATGATTAAGATCAGGTTTTTTCTGAGTAACGCCTTAAGCTACTTTTTCCTCTAGGGTTCCATCGTGTGGCTATTCTTCTATAGAGACCTCATCTCCTTGAGTAAAACTTCTCAAGTGTTTGTATCATGAGTATATCCATTTTTTCCACTATAATAGCTTGACTTATTGGCTATTATGAATATCATAATTTACAATATGATTATACTTTTCTCACTAGGTGATATTCCAAGACCTGGAAATTTTTTTTTGCATTTAACTACTTCATCTTAGCTTCCTTAGAAGCTACAACATACTTAGTATTTTTAGGTATGGATACCACTAGATTATATGAGCTTTAATCACTCATTATCTTTAGCCTAACTGTGATAGTAGATCACCTAGGTCAATGGAAGACTAGTTTTTGTCCCTTAAAACTAGTACCCATTCTTCTCCACTTACCAGGTACATAACTTTTGTACTTTCTTGAATTACAATTAGATAGTTCTGACTACATCCCTTACAATTATCTGGGATATAACTAATATTTTCCAATGTTAAAATATACCATGGAAATGTCGGTTCTTGTACATATTATAGAATAATTGATTGATCCATCACATCGATGTATGGATTTCAACTCAACATGTTTCTCTTCCCATGTGCCAGACATGTCAACATGAAGAGATTATGTCCTATGACATAGGCATAAATTCATCTCTTTAAATGTACTAACTTGTATTTTTGTAAACAATGTCAATATATGTACGAATGGCTAGGACCAAGAATCCGTTGGATCTACTTTAGTAGATGTTGTTCCCCAGAACTTAGTTTTCTACCTTATGTCAATCAATGGAGAATAAATTTCATATTGGTCTTAACTAACTACAAGACCAATGTCTGTTTTCTATGTGATTCAAAATGTATTTCTTCTTTTAAAACAATTTTACTCCCATTAACCTCTTGTAGAAACATGTAAAAGATTCATTGAAAATGTATATTCTACAATCAAGTTGCGTACTTTAATTCTAAACCGGATTTTAGTAACTAACAAACTTTATCAGCATTTTGTGACATGACCATCCCTTTCTGGTTGGGTTGTATAGAGATCATCCACGATTGGTTGTCATGACATCCAATGATAAATAATTTGATAATAGATATTATCTATGATAAGTAAAATTATTACGGATTTAGGAACAACAACATGGTCAAATAAATCAATCATATTGGTACTATTATTGTACCGACCATGTATCAATTCACTTGAATACCCACCGCATTATTGAAAATAATAAGCCCCTTTGTTCTTTGATATATGGAATCCATTGATTCTATTTTAGTAGATCTTGTCAATTTTAGATAACTGTCATACACTACTTACTTGTAAGAAATATTATTCACATTAAATAATAGATCCCTAACCACAATGGATATTATATCATCACCATGGTTTTATCCTTCCTACACAATATGTGTCCCTACAACATACTTTGTTCCACATGCGCTGGTTGAACTAGTTCCTTTGCAAACTATTTGTGCATCTTGAGCATTGACTAAAAAGAAGTCACTATGGCTCCCACAATCTCTAATATAGATTTTCACCCTCTTATATAATGTAGTCTATAACTTGACCATATAGTTTCTATCTTAGTGATTTATGTAATATCCTATGCAATCATTGGGATAAGTACCTTAGATGCACAATGGGTTTATCTTGATGCAAGTTTGATTGTATCCAAACAAACTATTTGCATCCAAACACATGTTCATAGTGCATAATTGATTTACATAATACTACGAGTCGTATGATATTAGTTTTTCATTATAGTTGAAATATGGTTGTGGGAAATCACTATTACTTGCAAAGAATCTCCTGAAATATAATGGATGTTTCTGTAGGTTGTAACATTGATATTAGTTACATAAAAATATTGATGTATAACATATGTGTTTAGGAATTAATCCATGATACATGTTTGTTGATAAATATTGATATGTAATACATCATCATCAATGCTCAGCATTTACATTAACGTTGTGATGTCAATAAGGTAATGTGAATTTTGGCATTACTCCACACTACATTATAATGAATGATGAATGCTTGGTCGAGATATTCTTCGGTATCCCAACCCAAAGCAACTCATAACTTCTGACCATTCCCATACTTCACTTTATTATTCTTTAATTACTTAAATGAATCTTATGATGTATATATACCTCTAGCTTATACTTGGAATAGTTCATGCTTACTTGTTGGACTACTTCCAAAAGCTTTGGGACATACCTTTATTTCTAAAGGCTTTTTTTTCCAAACTGAAGACATCGATAATACCAAAAGTATTTATCTATGCCGAACCTAAATACCACACTTGGTATATTCATGACGTACTATTTTAGTATTACTTGAAAAAGAATTAACTTGTCACAACTTGGTATAAGTATTGCATTTAAATTCATCACTAATTGCCTATGATTCATGTATTACTGAACTATCAATTGAGTTTACCAAAACAACATTCATTCCATAACCTGAAAGAATATCTCCTTACATCCAAGGAAAAATGAGACTAATGTTTGTGGTTATACACAATAATAGTTCAAAATGAATCTTTTACTTGGAAATTAAGAAGTCATGTACTTCTCACCACTGGCCTATGTATCACCCTTTTGCATCCACTTAGATAATACAACTGACTTCTAATTTTGTTTCTATACTTACATTGTTATTTTATTTAAATATAAAAATGTAAAAATAATATAGTAAGAAATACCCTAGTAGAAAAAGGAAACATTACATTGATAAATATGCCTAATGCAGAAGAAGCAACATTCTCCTTTAAATCAGTTTATTTCTTTTAAACTTCCATCGTATTATTTTATAATATGCAATGAAATAACCATTGTTAATACCTCATTAATTTAAGAAAGTCATGAATGTGTCATTGGAAGTAAATGAATTTGACCTTTAAACATTGTATTTCAATTTATTCACCATAATGATTAATGATAAAACTGTCCCTGAATTCTTATTCACTTGGTGAACCTTACCTAGAATTGCAATGAAGTGTTTACTCAATAATTGTTCATTTTTGTAACTTAAAAAAACTGTAGTAAAAAGGTGAAAATGATATGATAAAGGGATCCAATTAAAGATCATGAGAAATATCTAAATTTACACATGCCAGTGTAGCATCGCCTTATTCATATCATTACTTCGCCTTCTGTTTGAAAATATCTCAGAGATGAGACTTCATGTTATATCATCCATGTCCTGGTGTGGCGACCACAACTGACCCTAGACGTTGATAAAGGCATAATGATATAACCATCATATTCTTTGTACATTAGTCTCCAATAAGCAGTTTCACCCTCGCTTATTGAGGTAGTTCAATAGTGTGGGGGACAGTGGAACCATGAGTTACCGATATCATAGTACTATGCGTATGCGCCTGTACAATTCATGGATACTCGTGTCAGTGTGGATATTTACTTTTTCCAATATCTATCACAGTTTAAACATGTTGTATAGAATTCCATTTTTTCAACAAAAATGAATTTTAGCAGATGATTTCCTTTTAAGTGGATTACCAGTTTGGAAATTTTGATTAATTACTTAAATCATTTAATGTCTCCAACTATTTTATCAGATTCTTGGAACCCTCTATGCTATAATCGGAATACTCTATCTCTTGAGTATTCTATTCGAAAGGACAAAAGAACCACACCTTGTATTCTACAATCTATGGCAACACCACTACTTGAAGGGTTTTAAAGGGGCTTTGGGCCGGCCGACTACTTTAACTTGCAGTTCCTTTATCTGTTGAGTGTCATCCTAGTGTCATAAAATCAGAATTTTATTTACTCAGTGTTTTCCTCTAAAATTATAAAAATCTAGCTATGACTATTTCTTTTCAATAATTTTAGTTAAAACAACCCATCACTCTTATAAGGACTCCTCAATAGTAAGATGCACCCTCAGCTATGGCCTGACTGGAACCTCAAACGATAGGTTTTGACTAAATTTGAATAACGAAATGTTGTTTTGACATAATATTTTTTTGAGTGTTTTATTATTTTTAGATTGAAGAAAGAAATCATTTTATATTTTTATATGTGTGTACTGTGTGATAGCCCTCACATATGACCATTCAATAAATAGAAAAATATATCGTGTCACATGTTCATTTTATCTTTCATGCTTGTTTATTATTAATATATGTGAGCATGCTCTAACAATACGTTCAAAAAATAATAAACCATGAAGAAATAAAATGAAAAACCTAACCAGGAGCCGATTCTAATGGTTGATCCACTGAGTGAATAACAGACCAACCTAAACACTAGGGGTTATACCTTGTGTCATGTCACCTACGATTTTAAATGAAGCGTATTACACTCCAATGGATCACATCATGTCTGGTGTGTCGCTGTCACTTGGCACGAAATGCATCACACCCCATCTCGCCATTATAAAACAGTACACGCACACATGCTAATGGGTCTCAGGGTATAAAATACAGCTCTGAGAATTGGTACACAGGCCCTTATACATATAATGACCCTTAAGAAGACATGCATATCGTCTTTTATTTAATTAAAATAATTATTACAAACTGACATGCAATAATTAAATTAATAATTAAATGAAATACACCAGACAAGCATTGGTCGGTCTCATGCTTCGGATGAGTATACACATTAAACTAGTGTATATTAAAATAAATGCAGAATAAAAATTAAACTTTCCTTAAATAAAATTGATGTAATTTAATTGAATTAAAATTTCACTCTTGTTTTAATTCAATCTAACATCGTTCGGTCCCATTTCATTAATTTAATTTAAAATAAATAAATTTATAA
Source organism: Viscum album (assembly GCA_963277665.1). NCBI lineage: Eukaryota > Viridiplantae > Streptophyta > Magnoliopsida > Santalales > Viscaceae > Viscum > Viscum album. The sequence goes on from OY728150.1 coordinate 1,516,257,657, forward strand.
TTTAATTTAATTAATTTAACTAATCTCGTAATGAAATTTATTACGGAGAATTTTAATAACCAAAATTTAATACATAATTAATTTAATTATCAAATGAAATAAAATTAATTAATTTAATTAATTTTTGATTAAATTAAATCACACAATCCCATGAAACTTTGGGCAGGGCCAGTGTTGGACTGGGCGAACCAACGAAGGCCTAATCCGAGCTATAATGACCCTATTTAGAGGTATTTGGGCTGGGTGGGTCCTCTCCATCCCATTCACGGATGGGCCAACCTACCTAGACCTATTTCAGGGCATTCCCATGCAGTTTAGATGGTTACCTCCCAATTGCGCAGTGGGATAGAATTTCCCCATACCAGACATGAGCAGCGGTCTACTGGGTGGCCTTCTAGGACAGAGGTGGTGTGTCTACGGCTGAGATGAGAGTTTGTCAGAGGAGGTGGCTAGAAGAAGGGAGATAGGTTGGTAGAGTAGTCTGCGACCAGCAAGGGAAAAGCTTCATGGGACTTGGTGGTGTAGAGGTCTGCTAAGGGTAAAGAGGTCGGACAGAGTCCTCTGCACCATCTGCACCTAGTGTGGATGATAGCCTATAGAATAGGGAGGAGTCAGCTTGAGCATCAGAGATCCACCTCAGATGGAGGTGAGGGTCTGTGCGATGACCTTTAGTTGAAGGAGGATGGCGGCGATTCCACAGGTGCAGTGTGGGAGTCAGGGCTGGCCTACATGGATGTGACACAATGTGATGGAGAGAGGTGGGTCGTGCTGAAGGCGGTTGGACGTGCACTACTGCTGGAGGAAAATGGGGAGGCGACATTAGTTCCTTACGCCAGCAGTGGGGTTCATCGGGCTTGGTGTGCTTGATGCAGTAGGGAACCACCGTGGGGAGGGTTGCCAGCAGGTTGTCAGCCTGGCTTTTGGACTCTGAGCTACTGTGCCTATAGTAGAAAAGAGGCGGCCCCTTTGTGGGGTCACCGAGTGAGGTAGAAGGTGTCTCGTAGGCCATCGTGCACCCTTTAGTTTTTTTGCTCGACCTGCATATGCAGGTCCATCCCCCCCAAATTTATTTTTTTTCTCGATAGGCACCTGCTTTACTGTTCTCCACACACATTTTTTTAAATTTATAAACCCAATATTTGGATTTTGAAAAAAAATTAAATTCATTAAAAAATAAAATAAATTCTTATTTCTATAGGAAGACAAGAAAAATAAAATGTTATCTTAATAAATATTATTATAATAGAATATTATTATTATAAAATTATTATCATAATCAATCTATTTTTATTATAATTAAATAATAATATATATAAAAGTCATTAAACTTCACCAGAAAAAACTATTCTGTAAACTGGATGTAGATAAAATTGGCTCATCAATTTAGAACCTTGTGAAACTACAATTTTTAATCTAAACATAAAACTTCGGATGACTATATAATGATCATCTGGTTTCAGATTAAAACCCGATCTTTGGAGTTGGAACCGTATCAACACACTCTTCATGAAATAATGAAAATTTAATTTCATTGGCTTAAATTTGACACACATTTCTTTGATACAACTTGTTGAACCAGGTGTGAAACAGAAGCCCCAAATCGGTGGGATTTTTAACAATTTCCACCAATGATTGACATAAACTTGTCGATGTCAGTGAACAGCAGCTTGGTCTTAAGTGAGGACCATGCGTAAAGGATTTAAAGAACAAAAATAAACCGCAAAGTACTTGTTTTAATTCTAAAGTCGTGCACGATGTCAGCTCTTCATTGGGGGTCACTACTCAGAGAATCCGAAATCAAACTCCTCTTGATCTTCCACATGCGCTTCAAGAAATCTATCGGAGCGCTATTCATCATAATCAGAGTTCTAGCACAAAATTGCAATGATGCCTTCGACGATCTGATGATCACTGCATCCCTTCGCTAGCGATGCCTGAGAGAGTGCTTGATCCAAGCACCATGGATCTAAAGACTCTCTCTCTAGATCATGGGATATAGAAGATATGAAAGAAGCACCATGAATAGTGTTTTGAAAAAAGCATCTCTTCTAATATTTAGAGTGTTTTGTAATTACCCAGAAATGACAACCCGACCCCCGAATAATCAACACACTATTAACAACATTTTTTGACTAATAATCTGATTAACAAATATTATTATCACTTACTAGAAATATATTAAAATATATTATGTGATAATAATTGAGTCATTAGATTGACTTTTCATTCCCATAAATATCAATTAAACCATGAAAAATTTAATATTCATCAAATTAATTTTTTTTAATATATTTACATAAAACTCGTAAATATATTTAATAAATAAATTCCATACTCATTATTCTAACATTGAATAATATGAATTTATTTATTTCCTTGGTGATCATTTCTCCTTCGACAAATCATGGACCCCAGTGGTGGGTCCCACCATGTCCAAAAATCATATTCAACTGAATAGGGATGATTTTCGAATACGCTATTGCGTGTGACCCTGTAGGTCCTTATCTCAATAGTAGTGAATAGTACCCATAGCCCAAGAGCGGGATCTAACAACCCATCCTGGCCCCTGAAATGATAAGGATTGTCATATCAGTGACAACCAACTTATGAACATTCACTGTGTAATATAATATCTTTTTCTGTAAAATCTCGTAAAGTAGGATGCACCCATGTGCCATCGCCCTTTTCTTACATTATTGTTTTTTTAATTAACTAGATAGATTTACCTTTGACTGCCACGGACATTGTATTATAAAGGTACTACCATCCAAATCATCATGGACAGAGATATATTACTTCCACAACCTAGAAGCGACAAATCCTTTTTGACCATTCATCCAACACCTTTCCACCAATGACTTACCCAACACAAAATACATCACCACGACCTCATTTCTATGGTTTTCATCCTAAATCAAAGTACACAATCAAAAGAAATACATTGGTAATGATCTCAAGTTAGGAGACCATTACACATAATCGTAGATAAGATCATCCAATGACACTCGAAACATGTGGTGTTCCAATTGTTCGGTTAGTCCTCATGATCTCAGTACTAGAGATCCCCAAGTGAGAACATCATGAGATGAATTCTGATAGCTTATGAGACCACATCACCTAATAGTCAGTCATTTACTGTGTCTAATTAGTAAGATGTATCTAGACCAAAGAACATATATTTTAGATTAATTTCATAGTGTCTAGAGGTTCTCATTATAGCCTGGGAACTGTTATAACCTTTCGATACGATAATTAATCATTAGAAATTATCATTTCAATAGTGAATGCAGAAAAGTCTAAACTATAATGGTAATATGAAATCATTCATAGATAAATGTATACAAGATATGGTAATCAAAAGCATTGAATAATTGGGTGTAGGGCACCCAAAATTTCCACAAATTCTTATTAAAGACAATGTTTTAAAAATTCCTAGGATCATAAAGATATACATTTTTATCTTTAGAGTCTTGAAGTATAGAGATAAGATTTTGTAAAATCATGACATTGTTAATGAGTAAATGTCTGATCACAACATTTCATGATGATTCTTGAGTTACCACGAGTAGTTGAGATTTTATTATATAATTAAAAGTATGGATTTCAATTTTTTTATACTATTTTGATCCCCAATTGTGTTATATCAGATTCTTTAGGGGTTTTATCTAATTTTTTATGCGGATGTAGGAATGAGAAAGAATCTCATGGTTTGATCACATGGTCTGACAGACCATGCTGAGCCTATGCATATGGTTTCAGAAACTATTAAGTGACTTTACTATTATTGGATTATGATCAACCAAATTCTTTAACCAAATTTGGAACACCTCTACATCCCTTTTATAATATTTTTAGAAAAATTTTGATTCCCAAATTTTCATAAAGTGGCTTCCACTTCATATATATGGATTATAGAGGGATATTTGATGTTTCAACGTTATTAACATTTATGTGTCAATATATAGTTATTTTTAAAAAATATAATTTCATAGAATGTTTTGGTCTTCTAAACTAGATGTTATGGTTTATTTTTAAAGGAATTATGAACTTCTTGATATTTCATGAAATTCATTGATTTCATTTTTGTATTTGGGATTTGTTTTTTAAAATAAATTGTATTATAAAATATATATTTTAATAAATTGAATTTCATGAAAACATTTTATTTTATAAGAGAACCCTTGGAGTGTTTTTTATGCAAAGGAAAACATTATAATTTTTGAACAATATTTTTATTATAAAAAAGGTTATGGTTTTCAAAACAAGTGTATTTTTTTTGAAAAATCACCTAGTAAAAATGTTCATATTTTAATTTATAAATGGTATTACCTATAGTTGTATAAAATAATTTAAACATTTTAAAACCGTGTGGGTTTATGTAAAATTAGTTTATAGTTTTTTTAACAAGTTGATTTGAAGGAATTGGAATATTTTATAGTGTTATTGTTTTTTTGAATTGGTTATTTTGGATAAACCTTTTTGTTTTAATTGGATTTTTGATTTGAGGTTGTAGATCATGGATGGTTTAAATTCATTATTTGTTATATTCATATATGGATCTAAGAAAGGACTCAATGTAATATTAGAATTATTTTTCCTAGGAAGATTTTTAAGGTGATTTCTATTGTCGTTTTGATGCAACTTTTCAAGATTTTTTATTTTCCCAGACTATGAATAGAGTGGTAGAGTCAGAAACATATTTTTTTCTTATACATATTGAATCACCTAAAATTTAAATTCAATGGTTATAAAAACCCTATTATTTATTAGAATCATAAACACGATTTATTACATAAACTCTTCACTTGATACAATATTGAGGACAAAGAGGTCTAGTGTCTTTGGGGCTTAGATCTTTTTTCTGAATCTCAGCATGGATCTGCCTCATTACCTAAATATATTACCAATAATGGATCTATTCCATTTGTGGAAGTGAGTCCAAAAAGTTTGGATGCTTGTCATGAATAATGTCAGTTCTCCCTCCTCGCCAGGTTATCGGGAACTCAGAGTGATACCCCTTTGAGGGTGGACGATGTGCGGGCTCATTTATCTCAGAGCTAGGGATTCACTGACTGGTGTTTGATCTCACCTGTAGAGGTAATTTCCATATTGTTTTTCCATCAAAGGAACATCCAAATGTTTCATAGATTTTTGGACCGGTTTCGCTGAAACTTGGTTACATTATGGTTCGACAGTGGGATCCTTTAGCAATTCCTCTTGCAATTAAGAACTCCTCCACCCAAACTTGGATTTTAATTAGAGGTTTGAATTACTCTTTCTAGAATCTATTGATTTTATGGGAGGTCTCCTATAATGTTGGTTGTTCGATTAAGGTTGAAAAAGAAATGGAGCATCCTAGGTATGGTCACTTTGCTGGTGCATTGGTAGAGATTGATTTAGCTCAAGTTATTATTGACATAATTTTCCTTGTTGTGGGTGATATTATGTTAAAACTAGCTATATAATATGAGTGGTTACCTACATTATATAATTATTTTCTATGCATTGGCAATTCTCTTGCACAATGTCTCCGGAATATGTAATGTTCACTATGTAAATCCTTGGGTCACGAACCAAATCAGTGCAAGAAGAAACAAGTTCAACTTAATGATAGTAAACAAGTGTTCAGGATGAAGGATCATCCCAATACTAGTATTTCCTCATTTTTTTAGGATGTCTAATAAGGACTGTCAATGAAAGATGCATTTTAGAAACCTGATAATGCTTCTATTGTGCCGGTGAATGGTGGATCATTAGAGAAGACTACCTTTGGAGTCACTAGGGGTCTTGATAACAGGTCATGGGATGATGTGGCTGAGGAGGAGGAAGGGAATCAATTTGAGCATGATTCTGCTATCCAAAATGAAGTAAATCAAGTGTTAGACTGTACTACACTAGCCTCTTCTTGTATAAAGGGTAAGATGAAGATTTTTGATGCTGATGGATTCTAATTGTTAATGACTAATAAGCCGATGGAATGTCCAATTATTCATGATTAGGTGCAGGTGTCCAATGTGGATGCTCAGATGGAAGTGGATCTGATGGTGGAAAATGATGTTGTAGGAGATGTTGCTATACAACAGAGGATTCAGGATGGTGTGCTGGTGAATAGATCTAATTCTTTTGAGATTTTCGGTGGTATGCAATGTGTTCGAGGGGGGAGGGTCAACTAATATTTTCTATATCTAAGCAGAGTGATATTATGTCAGGAACTCCCCGGCTAATTTGAAGGATGTTACTACACCTAGTCATGTACATGACCTCATATGATCTCCCCCAATGGTAACAAATCAGGGGGACTATTTTGGATGTTGTTTCAATGGTTGAATCTAGTAATGTGGCGTTACAAGGACCTATAAAACCCGTTGTCAATTTCTTTTCAATGTTTGAGACTATTAATACTCTTGAGTTTTATTTGCATAATCTTGAAGGACTCAAGAATGTAAGATGTAGTAACCGAATGCACTCTTCCTCGACACCTACTATTTTTGATGGTTTGGAGACCCCAAAAAAGATGTACCATCCTATTCATAATGCTTTACATTATTGTATGGTTGTGCATGACTCTAAGGATGCACATGAGGCTCCTCCGGACCTGTAGGAGGAGTCTCCTCATGGTAATGATCACCCGGATAATATCTTCTATATTGAAGTTGTGCATTCAAATTTGTGTGGGGATGCTTCTTATAAAGAAACAGAATTGCACACTATAGATGATCTAGTGATGGATGATGAACCAGCGATGCAAAGGGGAAGAGGGTGCCATCCAGCTAATTGAGGAGGATCTCAGGCTCGCGGCTGGCCTAGAAAAAGGTAATATTTGGGTATCTGATGTGTTTGTTTATTTTGATATCTGGTTGTGCTGTTTCACATGTAATAATTTCCTTAATTTTTTTCCCTTTTCACTTTTTTAATAAATTTTTGGGTACATGGGTTTGGGTTACGAAACCCACGGATGAGCTGCTTTTAGTATAAAGTCGAGTAAGGGAATAAACATGGAATAACATGAAGAATACAATACATGTTATCCAATAGTCATATAAATGGAGAATAAGAGAAACATTGACATAAAGGCATGATAAATCATGATAGTCATAATGTGGAAATGTGGCAACAACACTTAACAAGGAATTTTCAAGAGCCAAGGCTCATTGCACATGGAGCATGAGTAAACCCTAATTGCACATGAAGAAGAATTAAACCCTTGTGGCACTTAAATTAACATTATTCAACACTCATTTTACATGATGTATCATGATACAACACTTTACCCAATGCATTGGAGTGCTATTAGGGCGCACCCATCTTAAAATTTTCATTTCATGCATTGGTGTGCCACATTGATCATATAATAGGAAATCAATCAACATCATAAGTTATTACATGATTATGTAATGTGGAATAAATACATGAAATTACAATTAAATATGTATATGTTCATAAAGGGGAATACCCTTGATAGATACATGGGTATGGTATTCACTACACAATGATCTAGGCTTGGAAAAACACGGTGGAATTTTGGCAGCATAACGGCTTGACATAAGGATTCATGAAAATGGTTGATGAGATATAAAACGATGTATCCTAATATTCACATTAAAGGGAAACTAATGGTGACATATATATACATGTACCAACAATCTTAATGGAATTTATATGCATAATACCAAAGAATTACTTGGATGTAAAAGAGGAGAGAGAAATCCCTCACAGAATTTCGGCATGGTAACAGGTGTACATGGGCAACACCAATGAGAGAGAAAGGGGTCTCCGATAATCCAAACATAAATATGGATGTATGGGGTAGGTGAAAAATCATACCCCAACATTTTTAATTGAAAAAAGTGCATAACAACTTAATGAAAATTGGACAAAAATGAGAATGGAAGAAATCCTTTACATGGAAGTGTGATCCCAAAAGCTTTGGAGAGGCTTAAGAGAGGCTTATTGGGAGCTTGAGGCACCTTGGGAGGCCTCTAGAGAGATTAGAGGAGAGTTTGGACGAACTCCAAAGTCTTTTAGTGAAGAGTAAGTGGGAGCTTGGGTGGGTTTATATAGGAATGGAGAGGTAATTATTTATTATTTAGGTTTGGGACACTTCACATTAAACTAATCAAAACCACAAACCAACTCATGGTTTTTCCCATGTTTTTTTGAAAAAGGGTATTGGAAAAAAATATTTTATAATGAAAATGGCCAAAATTCTTAAAAATAATAGGGTTTCTTATATGGAGGTGAGTCACAGTCTCAAAGGAAACAATTTAAAATGAAAAAATATTTTATAAGATTTAAAGGGTCCACTAAATCTTGGTAAAATAAATCAAACAAACCCAAAATCACATTATTTTAATGGTAAAACATATATTGTCCGAAAAAAATTTTTATAGTATTTTATTACATCACTATTGGTTCATTATGATGTCATAAAATGCATTATATATTTAAATGGTATTTTATTATTTCCAAAAAGTTCGACTTTCTTAGAAAATTATGAAAAATTCACCATTGGATAATTTAGAAATCATGATTTTAAAAATAATATTCATTTTATTTAAATAATTTTCTAAATATTTAAATTTTTACTTTGTAAATAAGAACTGACATTTATCAAAAAGTCATGGGTTTTGACAAAAATAACTTTCAAACCATACTAAAAATTACAATTGCTTTCATGAAATTATACAATAATTTATATTTAATAAAAATTAATTTAATAATAATAATAATAATTTAATAAAATATTATTTTATTCAAAAATCCATAAATTCATCAAAATATAGTTCTTATTTGAATATTAACTAAAAATACTATTGGTGATTTAAAAACTATTAAAAAAGTAACAATAATAAAATTAATTCACGTTCATTATAAGAAAAATAATGTACATAGTCGTAGTGATATGGTCTTGTTACATAACCCCTTAAAACACTCACATAATACCTTAGGGTAAGGTGTGCAATGGTGACAGACTGTTGGGGTGGCACAGATAACATTGTTCGAATGGTAATCTCTATTAACTTCCACTTCTCTCATTGGAGGTTCTGCTCGAGCTTAACTTATTCAAGCTCATCTTGGGATTGGTCAAGAGTGAATCACAATGACGCCACATCCTTTCTGAGCTCCAACAAATGGGCTTCGTATGGTCAAGTCTACTGGATGAGTCCATCGATTCCTTTATCTGAGTAAATTGAATTTGTTAAATACCTATATTTATACTAATCATGTGATCAGTATTCAATGGTTATATTGGCAACAATCATAATATATAATGGTATCATAAAATCCAGAAACATAAAACCAATGAATTTCACATTTTATATAACCATAATAATACATTTAATTAGATCAAGAGGAATTTCCATTGAGGAAAATTTGGTTTGTTACAATCATCCCAACTTAAGAAAAATTGTGTCCATGCAATTTGATTACATACAAAAAGAAATCTGAAATTTAAAAATGACATTAGTATTGCATACCCACCACCATTAACCATTCCCCAACCCTCAGTATCACATCCATCACGGAGAGCTAGGGTCCACTTAGAGAAACAATACTTCAATGAACATTCAAATTCTTCCACTTCCTAGGTCCAAACGCAGTTTTTGCAACATGGATCGTACTGATGGAAAATATGATGCACTTTTTGAAAAACATATTTCTAATATGTAGTTTCAAAACATCATCATGTATAAGGTTTTTATAAAATAGTCTAACAGAGTCAGATTTTTAATTTTGGAAATGTGGTTCTTCTGATATATTGATAATGTTTCCAAAAAAAAACTAGAATACAAGACTATATATATATATATATAGTTTTCTCAGAGTTCTCCCTCTTCGGAAGCAATTATAAACTCAAATAGTTCATCATACATTCTGGATAGAGTGAAATATTTGAAAACACCCTCTTGGTACCTCCCTCTTCTTGAATGGTGGAAGAGTTTGGAGCTTAATATTTAATCATAGGTGAGACATGGTCCTTGATGATTCAGTGGTATGTAGAAGGTGTTTGAAATGACGTAGAGTGTCTTGAAAGAAAGATAGACATTGGAAATGGTTTTGATGTTATGCGAGCTTGACTTCGCAATAATTATAGCTAGTATGTCCTCAGGAAGAGAAAAGAGTGTTGTAAGAGGTTCTTCCCCGCCCATCTCGAAACTATCCTTTATCCTGGTGACGAAACATATCAAATTTTGATTTACCCACTAGACAAGATAAAATTTTGATATTAAACTACTTGAAGTCCAATGATTTATTATTCCTTAATTAATGGAATGCTAGGGGTAACACATAAAGGGTAATCCCATGACAAAAATGATGACTTATAAATAACTTTTATTTCCTTTACTTAAGAATCCATAGGCTTCAATCTATGATATTCATGATCTACTTTCTAACGTAAATTCTTAGGGGTATTTTTTTTAATTCCCTTAATAAGGGTTCATACTAAGCTTGTGAATTTACCAAAGCATATCCCCCAAGAGTGCCATAACCAAGAGTGTCAAAAATCCCATTGTTGTGAACCAATTCCCGTTCAAGTCTAGCTCAAAACGATGTTTTCAGGGCTTACCCCTAAGATATATCTGTGCTAGAGCTGCCTCTACCTGCTCATATCCAGACATGGATGTATTTTGTTGATAAAACACTTACTCAATACTCACCAATACTTAGGGATGTTGTGATTATACTTATTCTTGTCTCTATGTCTTAACTAGGCTTTTCTAATTCTAATCCCAAAAATAACTAAACCTATCCTCTGAAACCAACTATAACAACCATGTTCTTTATTAGAAGCATAAACATTATTTATTACATAAACACTTCACTTGATACAACATGGATGATCGAGAGGTCCAGTGTATTTGGGGATTAGGAACATTACATAACATCTTAGAACATAGAACACACAACATCTTTATTGAAAATATCATATACATGACCACTACATTCCCTCGTATTTAGTATTGCATGGGATAACCTGAGGACATGCACAAGAAAAGGGTGAGCTATAAATCCCAGTAAGGGAATAAACACAGAATAAAATGAGGAATACAATAAATGTTAGCCAATAGGAATATCAATGGAGAATAATAGAAACATAAACATAAAGGCATGTTAAATCATGATATTCATAACATGGAAATGTGGCAACAACAGTTTACATGGAATTAGCATGAGCCGAGGCTCATTTTACATTGACCATGGGTAAACCCTCATTACACAAGAATCACGAGTAAAACCTCATTGAACATGAATTATCATGAGTAAAAAATCATTGCACATGATGTATCATGATATTATAAATTACCCAATTCATTGGAGCGCTATCAGGGAACACCCTTCTTAAACATTGCATTTCATGCATAAGTGTGCCACATGAATGATATAACATGGAATCAATCAACATCATAAGTTATTAAACAATTAAGTAATGTGGAATAAATACATGAAATGAACATTCAATATGTATATGTGAATAAAGGTGAATACCCTTGATTGATACATGGGTATGGTATTCAGTACACAATGATCTTGGCTTGGAAAAACACTGTGCAATTTCCATAGCATAATGACGTGACATAAGGATTCATGAAAATGGATGATGAGTTAGAAATGGGAATCTCATTGTATTTACATTAAATGGATAGTAATGGGGTCATATAAGATACATGTACCAACAAATATAATGGTATTTAGATGCATAATACCAAAGAATTACTTGGATGTAATAGAGAAGAGAGAAATCCCTCACAGAATTTCATCTTGGTAAAAGGTGTACATGGGTGGAATTAATGAAAGATAAAGGGGTATCCCATCATCCAAACATAAATAGGGAAGTACGGAGGAGGTGAAAAATCAAACCCCGACATTTTTATTTGAAAAAAATGGCATAACAACTAAATGAAAATTGGAAAAAATGAGAAAGGAAGAAATCCCTTACTTGGAAGTGTGTTCTCAAAAGATAGGGAGATGCTTGGGAGAGGCTTCTTGGGAGCTTGGGAATCCTTGGGAAGCTTCTAGAGAGATAATGTAAGAGGTTGGACGAACTCCAAATTATTTTAGTGAAGAGGAAGTGGGATCTTGGGTGGGTTTATATAGGAAAGGAGAGGGAATTCTTTATTATTTAGTTTTATGACACCTCACATTAAACTAATCAAAACCACAATCTAGGCCATGGTTTATTCCCGAGGTTTTTGAAAAAGTGGAGTGGAAAAAAATATTTTATAAGTACAATGGACTAACTTCTTAAAATAATAGGGTTGATTATGTGGAGTTGAGTCACACTCTCAATGAAAACAATTTAAAAAGACAAAATGTTTTATAAGCCTTAAAGGGTCCACTAAAGAATTGTAAAATAAATCAAACAAACCCAAACTATCATTATGTTAGTGGTAGGATATATATTGTCCGAACATAATGTTTATAGTATTTTATTATATCACTATTGGGTCATTATGATGTCATAAAACACATTATATATTCAAACAGTTTTTAATTTTTACCCCAAAATTTGACTATGTTAGAAAATTATGAAAAATTCACCATTGGATAATTTCTACATCATCATTCCTGAAATAATATTCATTTTATATAAATAATTTTATAAATATCTGAATTTTTTATTTTAAAATATGAACTGATATTTATCGAAAATTCAAGGGTTTTGACAAAAATAGCTTTAAAACCATCATAAAAATTACAATTGCATTCATAAAATTATAAAATAATTTATTTTTACTAAAAAGTCATTTAATAATAATAATAATATTTTATTAAAATATCATTTTATTCCAAAATCCATTAATTCGTCAAAATAGATTTCTTAGTTGAATATTAACTAAAAATACTGTTTGTGCTTCAAAAATTATTTACAAAGTTACAATTATAAAAAAATGAACATTATTTATTTAAAAAATAATGTACATAGTCATAGTGCTATGGTCTTATTACATAACCCCTTAAAACACCCGTATAAGACCTTAGGGTAAGGTGCATGATGGTGACAGACTCTTGGGGTGGTTTGGATAACATTGCTCGAGTGGAAATCTTTATCAACTTCCACTTCTCTTGTAGGCAGTTCTGCTCAATATTAACATATTCATGCTCAGCTTGGGCCTGGTCAAGAGAAAATCACAATGACTCCAACTCCTTTCTCAGCTCCAAAAAATGGGCTTCATACAGTGAAAGACTACTAGATGAGGCCATCGCTTCCTTTGTCTAAGTAAATTGGATTTGTTAAAGCCCTATATTTATACTAATCAAGTTATCACTATTCAAAGGCTATATTAGCAACGATCACAATTCATAATGGTATTTTGAAATTCAGAACCATAAAACCAATTAAGTCCGCATTTTATACAACCATAAAAAGATATTTAATTAGATCAAGAGGAATTTCCATTAATGAAATTTTGGGTCGTTACAATGGTGATCAAGGTTCTCTTAAGGTGATGTAGTGGTTAGAGAGGATTGAGGGAAACTCAAAATATCATGCAACCTCTGAAGCATGTGTCTTGAATTTGGCTGAGAGTGAGTCTTGGATGTATTAAATACTAGGTTGATCATTTTTTGGGGGGATTTATGCTATATGAGTATAGATCTGGTTGAAATTTTTTTTATAAAATCTATTTGTTTAGAAGACTGTTATATTTATAGTAATATTTGTGGAGTTTGGCACGAAGTTAGTATGGGATTCTAGGGCATGGAGAGCCGCAATGTGGTGATTTTAAAAACATTAACAATTTTATATCACACATAGGTTGTTTCTCAAAAAATGTGTAATAAATATTAATCATAGTATCATATTAAAAATTTGATAACAGGATTGAGTTTGAGATGTAGTTATTATCTTAGGCATGACCTAATGTTTCTTGGTAGAAGATCCTTATTATGGCTACTAGATATCCCATGGGGCAAATCTATGGGCTTTTGCTGAAATCGGGTAGTTTTGGTTTGCTCATAGGGGATTCCCATTCAATGTTCCTGATCACACATCATATATTATATAATTAAATTCTATGTGTACATACCATTTGTGGAATGTGATCTATGGGATTAACATGTCATGTGTTGGGCTACACACCATGTAGTGATCCTAGGCTATGTGGCTACCAACATGGGCAGACATGCTAGGTAAGGGGACATGGTTGTGTGTAAGTACATGACCAGAGCCCTAAGATGTACTTGGAACAAAGTACATGATCAGGTAATTTGATGCATGATGTATTACATGGGAACATGGTACTAATCATAAGCATGGGATGAGGTCATTACCAAGTAGTGGGATAGATAAGACACACTCTATACTGATGGTACACATCATGTGGGGTTACATGGCTAGCCTGTTGTGTATGCGCGAGGATATTTCTAGGAGATGTGATGATGTAACAGACTGTGTGACATATGGTACATGAAATTTATATTCCCAAATACACATTGAGTACTATAAGAGGACACAACTAGGAGAAGTATTGGATAGACATGATATGTACTTTAGATACACATCATGTACTCCCCTCAGATACTTGAACCTCACGTATCTCAATATTTAGGACACTGATGTAGGCCTATGAGTAGCCTATATTGAGTAGTTTTCTATGTGGGATGTGACAATGACCATGGTTTTGGCATGAAAGATTCAACGGGAGGTTATGTTAGAAGGTCTCTTGCTAGCGACACATATACCAGTATCGGTTGAGTGATTTCCCCGGGTATATCCCTATGAGGGTCCAATATTGAATTGCATACCTATCATAGGGTTTTCATCCATTCTATAGGGTTTCTTTAGATAGAATTAGTGTATCCCTTTAGGAGGTCTGGGAGGGATCTTATTTCATATCACTTCCTTGTTTGGGGTTCATGGTATCATCATGACCAACCCTACAGAAGAGTCGATCCTAAATCTAGAAAACTTTTTTATTATGGTTTGTGGCATATTCTAATATATTATCCCCAACTTTGTGGGTGGTTTTAGTTGGGATTTATGCATCTTTGGATATATGATCTCTCAATTTCATGTTTGTATCATTTGGGGTTTTGGGAATCATTGGGACTAACACTTCACTTGTAGCCAAACCATATCTATGTTTTATGATCTCTAAGGTACTGGATTGGGGTCATGGTGTCCCCCAGTGGTCTTGGGTGTGATCACCTATATGTGATATAATATCCTCAATGTTTTCAATAGGGTTTGAGAAGCCACCCATCTGGGATGTGTGAGACCCCGAATCTAAGAAACAAAATCTTCTAGGTTACATTGTGACTCTCTTGATGGAAATTACCAAGGAACATGTTCTATAAGATGTATATCATCATGTATGGAGGAGATATTCCATCAACATCATGATACCTGGTGATTGAAATATATCATATGTGTGCCATCAGGGATGTCCAGGATCATGGTGTGATTTATCCCGGATGAGTGATTCCTTTGAGACTTGAGTAGAATTATGTGGTTGGCCATATGGTTGAGACCATGAGACATAGATTTTGATAATAGTATATCTAGGTTATTATGGGAATCCAAGCGGTGATTTGTATTTCACACACCATGAGGGCTGAGATGACTAGTCATGTACCACCAAGGATTGGTAGATATGTAGTTTCTTGTACTCTATTAAATGGGGTTCCTCCCCTGGAATTGGGTTGATAAGACTGTTTCCTTTCTATTTCTCCCTTTTATTTTGGGGTTTTGGGCTTTCTAATTGGTATTTTATACTTACCCCTACATGGGAACTGCCCATATATGCCGTGTGTTATAAAGACGACATGCCTTTTGATATATTCCTAGGAGGACATAGAGATGATAGAGAATATATATTTTGATAGACCGAGGTGTGTAATAGTGGTTTAATTTTATAGGATTCCCCTACATATAATCTTGTTGGAAACATTTTATGTTTTTGGTGGGATTGTATTTTTAATTTCTAACTCTTTAAATACATGTTTCACGCTTTGATTGTGTGATAGATGTGTATAGGAGTTTTGGTATCAATTATATTTTTATCTCTACACTATTTCATGGAGATGGATGTGTGTTCTTTATTATAGCTACAATATGCTAAGGCATCCCATGTGGGTGATATTCCTACAAATCATTGGATTCCATTTCTTAGCCAATTAGATGCGGGATTTGGGTTGTAATGGATTGGCCTTCCATAGGCTAGGTGGGATTCGGTGGGTCAATTCATTATAGGGTGGTATTAGAGGAGGTCCTTCCATAGGACAAAATTTCATTATCTAGCAATGAGGTTGGTTTAGGGTTTATAGAGATAATTTTTTATGCATTTTGAGTTCATCTTTCAAGCTAGTAACTCTAGTGTTAGTGCAATAATGGACGTATACATTCACCTACACTTTGCTTGTTGTATTGGTACCTTTAGACACAGGCTGTAGGGAAACATTGGTACATGTATTATATAGGAATGGGTTTCGGGTTCTGTTTTCTTATTAAATCAACTCCCCATATATTATATTTGATTATGATACATCTTTGATTATGATACATTTTCATTATATTTCAAGATTCCTCCACGATTTCATAAAACCAGGGTTCCACTGATGAGTTATAATGATGATCTACTTAGTGATGAGGATTTGGTGTTGGGTTCTGCAAAATATGTAGTATCTCCAAGTGGTTTTCCAGTTGAGAAACCACACATTGAGAAGAAGGTTGTATTAGATTTTCATGAAAAGTATATTCATAGGCTGAGTGCACTTCATGAGTTTCAGAGCAAGAAACCTCCCTAGTTTTGAGCTGAGCTATAAGCCCAAGTAGATTATTACTAGATTGAGCCAGTCACATATGTTTTCTACATTGTGAGGACACCTCCCTGTCAGATGGTGATCTTATCAGTGAGTCTTTTTGAAGGATCAATTTGGAAATGGTGGAGTCTAGTTACTCCAACATTTTATGAGAGGAATATAACCTGGGATGATTTTGAGTGCATATTAATGGAAGAGTTTAATCCATCCATGGTTTTTTTATGTGTATCAAAAAGATTTTACAAATTTGGAAGGGTATTATTCTTATGGTAGAGTATTTTTTGAGGTTCACCGACCATTCATGAGGCTCTCTAGATATGGTATTTGATCCATTTTTTTAAGTATGAACCATTGATCAATTATTGAACTAAGAGATATGTGCTGATGTGATATCAATGTTCATTACAACCTGTGATGGAGTTCTCGAGTAAGCCATTATAGTGGAGATATTTCTTGATGATCAGATACTGACTACTGGTGCTAGAAACACATGAGCTAATGACTTCTATTAATGGTACACAATAGTTGGGTTAAAGATACAGGTGTGTGAGATGCTTTAAGAGATACTCTTAAGATGAAGGCTCTCTGGCTCAAGGATCATAAGAAGGTAATATTCATCCACATGAGAGGCTTTCTTTAACCTGTTATGGACAAAGAAATATAATGTGAGCTTGTATGAACAACCATCCTTCTGAGAGGGAAAGGATGGGTAAACAACCTCGTAAGCTGTAACACACCGAGATTTTATGAGAAATATTTTTTTTAATTTCATTGATGTCTTTTTTTGTATGCTTCACTAAAATTATCTTGCGCTATATGCAACACCATATTAGCCTGTAGTATACGCAACACTATTCTTGTCTTGTGATGCACACAATTTCAAGTTCTTTCAAATAAAATTCATTATACACAACACCATGTATAGATTTTGGTCAATGTATAACTGAACTATATTTTGATTATGTTATACGCAACAAAAAAGGGATCTTTCACTACACACAGCCCTAACGTGGCTTTCATTACATGCAATCACGACCTTCTTCGATAGTGTGTATAGTACGCAATACCCGGTTTCACTAAACAAAGACATATAGTTATAATATTATTATGAACTATCCATCATGAATATAATTAACTAGATTTTTAATTTTATAACATTATTATTCATCTTACACATTTTCTAGAACATGGTATGAGAACAAAATAATTTTTTCGGGTAAAATAAGTATTTTTCAAAAAAATGCAGTTTTGCCGCCTTTTGATAGAACACCCAATATAAATATAGTTTTTGACATGTTTATAAGTTCAATTTGAAAAAATAAAATTCTTCTTTGAAATCAAGATATAAAAATTTACTTTTGATAAATTTGTCATATTATTCTGATAATTTTCATATTTTAATGAATAGTAAAAATTCGATAAATTTTAATTAAAAACAACGTTTTTCATCAAGATAATTTATGTGGTTAAATTATTATGTTGAATGGTTTTAAAGTATAAATATAATATATTTATACTATTTAATTTAATTAAAGTCATTATCATTAATTTTGCATTGAATTCATAGGTAAAAACATTTCAATCTTTCACAATGTTTTTACTTTTAAAACTCCTTTTCTTCACAATGGGATTAATTTTAAATTAATTTCTGCAACTTCTAAGATTTGAATTTGGAAAAATGGATTCCATATTTGGAATCAAAAGTTCCAAATTATGTTAATATTCTACTTTTTATTTTTGGGCACTATGAATAGTAACTATGGTAAATTTTATTTACCATAGATAATGGTAAATCAGGTAATTAAGGGTAAATATAATATTATACAATTACCCTAACACTTTTATTAATATAATTGGATGATTATATTTCATCCTAAGGCATATTTGGGTCGAAATGGAATCCATTAGAACCTACTTGGATGTGATTAAGACCTTTAATTTGTTTTATTTTAAAAAAAGTGAAATATGTCCCACTCAAAATTTAACAATTAAAGTATTTTTAATATAAGGTTATACAGAATATAAATTCTATTATAAATACTCATTTGAAAGATAATTTTTTTATTTGTTATGGTAATTTATTTGTAATTTTTAAGAGATATTTAATTACATTAATATATTATATATTAATGATGTAGAAATTATTTATTTAGTGAAAAATTAGTAATATAGTAATACCCATTAAAAGGCCCAAAAACCTGACCAAATCTTATTTGTAGTATATATCTAAACCATAAATATCCAATGGTCTAATTTTTGACCATTTGAGCTTTATAAAATCGATTATGACAGTTATATTATTTTATTTTAAATGATGTCAAAGTTGTCACCTTCATAATTTAATAAATATAACAATTTACATGTTGTAATTTTAAGATGATAAATTTGAGTAAAAGTATTATATTAAAATATATTATATTTATCATCATCATGGTATTTTATTTTTAATTTTTATGCAAATAATAAGTATATTAAATGATTATACAAAAATGATGTAGTAATTGTTTTATTAAGAGAAATATCAAATAAATGGTTTTATAAATATTAAAATAAATATTATATGAACTAATTAATGTTCTCCATAAATTTTCTAGATTACTATGACATGTTAGGAATCTATTAAATATTTTGTTTCGAATATATCCTCTATTTTTATTTTATTTAAATTCAAAAAATATGAATAGTGTAAAAATCGACACTATTGTTATTTTATAAAAATAACATGTTATTAAATTGTTTAAAAATCACAACAATATTTAAAAATTATAAATTGAAATTTATATGGTATAAAATTTCATAAAGTATCCAATTATGGAAAATGAAAAACACTTATTTAAGTATTTTTAACAATTTATAATTTTGAATATTATTACCACGAATAAGATTAAATAAATTAAATAAGGATATTTCAAAATGATAAAGATTAAAATAAAGATAAAACATGTCTAAATGTTATTGGTTTATGATATTACAAACCTATCGCTTCTCATATTCTAATTGAATCCTTTTTGGAGGTTTTTATGTGGGGTTTGAATTTATTATAAATTAATATTTTTGAGGTTTCCAAAGGTGCCCCTCTCCTCCCTTATAAAACGGAACCTCATCCCTCTCCTCTTTACACAATTTTGAGCCTTCAAGATCGGCCAAAAAACTGACAATTTATATTCTCCACATCCCAAGAAACATACTAGAGGTCTTGGTCTTCTTCAAAGACCAACTTTAGTGCCCTAAGAGGATGTTTAGAAGAGGCGCGTCGAAGAAGAGGTATTATCATTTAACAATTCTTTCAAATTTATTTCTTCTTCTACTTCTCTTCTTTATTTGCTTAATCATAGAGTAATAACATCAGTATAACTCATATACTGAAATTTTATTATAAATATGAAACAACCCTATTTCACCTTCTATCCATCCTACGGAAAATGAAATCACCACACGTGCGTACATACGGAATACCGTATCCAATCCGTGGGGTAATCTGTTTTCCACCACCACCTTACTTAGATGGGTATAATGGTGGAAATAATAACTATGTATTATTATTATAAAATCATACTAATTCTAGTAAATTATATCATCCACACTAATTCTAATCAATATTTATGGGAATGATATCATCGCTCGTGCGTACGTACGGATTACCGTCTCCACGACATGATGAGATTCATTCTCCAGGATTAACCATTCAAGTATGATTATAAACTATATATAATAAATAAAAATGAAATATATGACATAATAATGATACTGTATTTATGTAAATATATGTTTCATTTACTTAATTCCATTCAATTCAATAAGGAAACGAAAACAACGTTCATGCGTACGTACGGCCTACCATCTCCACGAATGGTGTATTTCATTCCATTTATCGATCTATCATATATATTTATATGAGGAATATATATTATATATAAATCATGTTTTACATTCTAGAATTAATTAAATAAGGATATAAGTAATAATATCAAGAACAACAAGTTGAAACACGTACGATAAATGAAACGATTTTACCCAAAATGCTACTTTAACATGGAATTGACAAATGAATGGGTAATATAAATTCATAAGTGAATCGTATATGATATCATAAATATTATTATGATTCTATTAAAAGTTAATAATATGTTTAAACCCACTATACAGGATTCTCGGACACATTCAAAATAAATTGGACACAAGGTAAGGAATAATTTTGCAATCTCATTTTTATTTGAGAATGCTTATATGTAAATATTTACTGGAGTTATATTTTTCATCCATGTCCATAAAAATGTTTTTAATAAAGTGTTTAATATTATTCCATGTATTTTTAAAGTCATGTTTACCCATATTTGACTTTTACATTGTGTTACAGAAAGAATATTTCTTTTATTTACCATACGAGGAACTTTTTGACTTTTCTAGCAAAAGTACAAGGAGAATGTTTTTTTAACTTATACCGCATGAACTGATTTTTATAGTTTCATAAGGCCTAATTTTCATGAATCTTATACTACAAGATATCATAATTATTTTCATCAAAATCCTTTTCTTTTAATGTTTTATGGCATTTTATGAAAATAAAATGGTTTTGAAGAAGAGAGGATATTTTCCTCAAGAATTAATTTCAAGTTTTTTATCAAAACTATTTTCCATATAAGATGAAATTATTTAGTATGTTTATGTTTCAAGTATAATGTCTCTGTTATTTAAATGTTTTTATTTTTATTATGATGAAATGATATCCATTTGTTTTATATGGATTATGTCACGATGGGATGATGTTTATGAAACCCATTTTATTCTTTGGGTTATGATGAATGATTTTTGATTATTTTGTGGCACACATAAGAATGATTTAAATATGAGATGGGTGGGACCTATACATCCATCCAATGCATTTGGTAAAGATTTATATCTCTAGAGATAGACATGGCTGGAACGAAAAGTGAATCTAGTTCAGTAATACAGGGCTGGAACGACAAGTAAACCTGGTTCAGTAATGGACTTTGTCCACTATGATGGTCTTGGTAGCAATGCCTTGGCTACTATGGAAATCATAAAACGTTATTAATGGTTTCCAAAATTACATGTTGTATACCCATGATATTTTATCATGATTGATGTTCCATTATTATATATTCCTTACTTACTATAATGTTTAATGTCATTGATCAATATTTTGATGTTTAAAATTTATGTTAAGGTTTTTAAGTTCAAATGTATATGGGTTGTTTTATTTTCTCCATGCTTACCCTTACTGAGCATTTGAGATCGCCCTTTTTATGTTTTCTTTTCCCCCAGGATATAAAGAAAGTTTTTTAGGTAGGGAAAAAATAAGATCTTTATGGGAGATGTTAAAGATCATTCACCATGATTAGAATATTATGTTTCGAGTTTCAAAATACACTGAAGTACTATGATCATTGGGTGTTTTTTTGTTATGTATTAAGTATTCTGCACAAGTAATGTACTATCCATGCACATAAATATTGGGTCTCTATAGTTGGTATCAGAGCGAAGGTTTAGGAAACCTTTGGAAACTAGGATGCGAAAACTTTAGTGAGATCCCCAGAGATATTTCTAAGGTATGTATAGGGTTGTCCGTGAGGATAAGTATAAGTACAGGTTATAGTCCTAGGATTATGGTAATGATCATAGAATTAAACCTAATATGTTAGAGATTGAAAGTACTTCCCCTTGATTATGTTGTTCTTCTAGTATGAGTTTTTCCTCTCATACTATTATTTTTGGGTTTTAAGAAATGACAAGAAACATGAGGATTCATGTTAATGGAGAATATGATGGATAGTGGAATGATATTCTTCATGAGCAACCAAATGAAATGGGATTTGGATGTCCAAACATAATGATTATTCTTAATCAGAAATCTCATAATATGATCAATAATATCAACTTTGGAATGTTTCCTGACTCAGCTAATAAGAGAATGATGGAGTTTCTTGATGATAATAGAGGAAAGAATGTTCACTTTCCCTCATGTAAATCACGTGGGAAAGAGGAATCAAGTAGAATGTGTCAATGGAACTGGAAGATGCTTTGGGTGTGGAAAAGAAGGACACAAATCTAGTACTTCAAAAGGAAAAGGTTTAGTGAACTCCATGGAAATGGGTAATGGTATTGCTAAGACATCAAAAATGGTTAAATGATTTAAATGTGGAATGTATAAGCATTATTCAAACCAATTCCCTAAGGGAAACACTACTGGAAAAGGGACCTTTCCCAACAGTTGTGTACCAACGGTTCAATGAACCGTTGGCATATCTTGTTTTTCCCAACGTTTTATACAAACCGTTGGGAAAAACCCCTCAATGCATAGTTTTCCCAACGGTTTCATACAACTGTTGGGAAAGATAGGTTTTTCCCTTGTTTTCCCAACGGTTTATATGGAACCGTTGGGAAAGATAGCTTTGTCCCAACGATTCTAAGAACCGTTGGGAAAAGTGGTGAAGAAATCTTGTTTTCCCAACGGTTCTATGGAACCGTTGGGAAATGTTGGTCATTCCCAACGGTTTTTAATAACCGTTGGGAAAAAAAAGCCCCAAATACCAAATCGAGCCAGCGACCTCCCCACATTCCAGAAGCATTCAGTTCGTGTCCTCCTGGAGAGATTCCTTGCAGAAGGACCTCCCAATCCCCACATCTTCCATCAGATCAGCACCTACCAGGTTAGACTCCTATATTTTATCAACGATATAGTTCCAGCTCTTATAAATCATATACTTCTATTCTTTATTTCGTTATTCCCAATTATTAGGGTTTTTGTAAAAATTTATGATTGTTTCATGGTGGTCATGTGCACCACTATAGGTACATTGATTCACTAATTTATTTTGGTATTTCCATAAAATTCGAATACAATTTATTAATGAATCAATGTTGAGTGTTAACATGACATTCATGTTCTTTATTTAAAGTGTAAACAAATACTTATATAGAATTTCCTTGTAAAACCTGATGGTTTAACTCTAGTTAAATGGAATCATAATTTTGTATGTTATTAATATTTAGTAATTGGTGAGGTGAATCATATATGTATATGAAAAATGGATCAAGATCATTTAGTATTGGATAGAATTATTCCCTAGTAATGTGAGACCCTTATGTTGTGGGGTGAGTATGGAGTAGTGAGATATATTGCTTGTTACTTACCTTTTTTCAATTCTATGAGGTAATGATGGCATGCACTAATTTTTTGAGATCTGTCAATGTTTTTATGGTTTTGATAGTGATCCATGATGTGTATCCTAGTATGTAAGATCCTGTTGGGTATTAGACCCTAGATTGGGTGAATTTGTATGCGGTAGGGTGCTTTCTAGGATGGGTTGTAGTGATGTGATGGTAACTTATGAGAGGGGTGGGTCTTACTAATGTGGATTCATTCTATATCATAAGCATGTAAATATAATTTGTATTATGATAACTCAATGTGAATGATGTGTGATCAAATAATGTCTTATCCTGGAGAATTCCTTATGATATATTGATATGGTGGCATGAGTGATGATGCATGTGGTGACATGACCA